>OY754331.1:31983593-33281260 GCA_963573305.1 Pyrrhosoma nymphula | reverse complement strand
TACGGGGTTCAAAGTGCGGATTCGCACTATTAAAAAAAATATGGCGGTCAAAGCATCGCGGAGAAATGCAACTCCCCCCAATTCCTCACTCGCGAGTTAATGTGCGGTACGAAAATAAACCGACGAGATGGGAAGAGCAAGTGCGGTGCCGGGATGAGGGGAGGGTTGAGGGGGGGCTGGGTCGGAGGGGAGAGGAAACAGGGGGGGGGAGAGTGAAGAACGAGAAGAGATTGTGTGAGGATCGTTGAAGGGATCCATCCCTACTCCGTGGAACGATGCGTAAAGACGGCAGGTGAAGTTTAAATTAAAGATTAATCCAAAATTGTCAATAAAAGAAAAGCAAATTGTTTGACTCGCATGCATTTATTTCGGTCCTACAGTGTACCATCGACAGGGAGAATTAAAATCTCGTAAACACGTGCGAAATGTAACCCCAATGAACAAATATTCTTATGAAAAAAGTGAAAGGGGGATGCTATTTCGCTCTGAACAGGTCGCATCTCAAATACGCTGAGAGACCTTAGGACTGGTAACTCGTACGTGTTTAAGATATTTTAACTCTCCCTATCGATGGTCACACGGATGACCGAAATGCATGTATAGGAGTCCAAGTTCTTTTGATTTTATTTACATTTTGGATTAACCTTTAATTTAAATTTAGGTGTCAATTGCTCTCTTCTTGAAATACAGGTGAATGTTCAGGTGTACAGGGCATGCAGGAAATACCCGCTTGAAATAGTATCATTGATACATTAGACGGAATGTGATGCCGATGAACATGGATTCTTAAAAAAAAGTAAAGATGGATGCTATTTCGCTCTAAATATGTCGCATCTCGAATACGCTGCTAGAACTTAGGAACCTGCGCAGAACGGGCGAAGGCGCAGAAATTAAAGTACGAGGGAAAGACGCACGATTCGTTAAAAAAATGCGCCGAGCGAACAGAGAGTGTAACAAATCTGATGGAAGGACTAGTTTGGAAGCAGCTTGGAGGCAACACGCTATGCTTAAATTGTGAAAATGCGTTAGTTCAATAGAAATCCCTTGGCATTCGTCTTCTATTGCTGGAAAATGCGTTATTAAAAATTATATTCGAGGAATAATAAGCATATTTTGTAATTTAATTATGTTTTCTATTAGTCTTTGCATGTCATCAATGAAATTAGTAGGTATCTTTCAAGAATTACAAACGAAAAGGCGGGATTCAGTATCTATTTATTTTGACTATCACACGCTCGACAGAACCTTCTTCACACTTCCTCCGTAGCAAATGTATTATCTTCCTTTTTGCCGCCTACCCACCTTTCCCACACGGCACAAATGACCTCAGTTGTCGGTGGACTCCCCAAATAACCAACCATATACAGGGGAGTGGTAAAGGAGAAAGCCGGGATACGAAGAGGAACAAGTCGAAAACTGTATTTTCGAGTCCGAAAGGTTTTGCCATGACCGGAAACCGAGATAATCCTCCTTCGGTTGAGGTGAAGGGTGAGAGATAAGGATGAGAGGCAGAAGGCGGGGTGAGCTGGTAACCTTGTTTTCCAACCGACGAGGAGATGAAAGAAAATGCTTCGAGGACGGAGAAGGAGTTATAACAAGGGAGTCCAGGAAGGCCGATAAGGGAATCTCACAAACCGAGCTTCTGTCTGTCTGTGTGTTGGCTTGTGTCGTGCGCTTTGAGTGAAGGAAACAGATGGACGTGATAAGCTCAACGTCCCTACTCCTTCCCCCTTCCCACGCTGGTTTCGTTCAAACTTTCGAGGCACCCTTTTGACGTTGGATCTTGAGGATGCACCAGGCTTCGTCGGCGATGTTCACAGGATGTCTTTAGACGTTGGGGCAGCCAACTATCTTTAGCGACAACGAATAGTTTCCACGTAATTACGGCGCGCAAGTGAAAAAGATGTGAAAATCGCTCTCGCACTACGGCTTACTCATGAGGAGTGAAAATCTAAATCTACATAATACCCTGCGAGATAACGCAGAGGCGTGTGGCAGGGGGTGTTGGGACACACTCCACGAATGGGAGGTAATCTGGAAAAGATGGGAGAGGATAGAGGTGAATTGCATGTTAACGATGTCTTATGTAAGCCTCACGCTGTTTTAGTAATAATAACTAATGGGGTCTAGTAAGAGGGAATTTTTGTACCTATCAGATCGGCAGTGAATCTCACTTATTTTGTCTCTTCTATCATTTCAGGAAATATAGCGCGGGGTCAAAATAATATTCTCCGTGTCGTTGTGAAACTCGCCTAATCTGAAATTTTCAAGCAACCTAAGTCTATTGTGCAGCTTCCGAGTCTGGACTGCTCCCAACCTAGTCCTTCCCTCAGCTGTGTCACAATTTCTGTTCGCTCTTAACACTTTTTTATGCGATAAATCATTCAGCCGCTCCTTATATTTGAGTCTTAACTACTACATTTAGGTAGTTGGAATGAGATATTTCTCCCGTCATAACAGGGACCATTTCGAATTTCATTTAAACATTTAAGCAATAATAGAAAGGATCCAGTAAATATGGTATGTAATATTAATGACGAAAAACTTTTTTTATGACTGAACTTCTCGATAGTTTAGTTAATATATTATCTTTGAGGCTTTCTCTTGTATCACACCGTACGCTGAAAATACCTTTACAATAGAAGTTTTTTGCGATTTTATACAAAAATATTAACGTGAGAGATACATCTAAAAATAAATGAGAAGCATGACAACTGTACACCGTTGCATTCCTGACGGGATCATAGCGTCAGAATTTGCTGTGTTTCTTGATGGCTCTGGAGAGCACAGCTGTAGTATACCCAATGGAAAATGGCTTCAATTTTATTGGCAAATATATCGATATATTGGTCAATGTAATTTTGTTTTCATGAAGCCTTTATCGCCGAAAAAGAAATTTATACTGCTACGGCGTAAAATCAAATCATATGGATTGACTAGCGGCAGTGACTCTCATAAGACTGTTTTATTGCCGCCCAGTAGATGCAACCAGGAACCCTTCCAAACCATAGCTGTAAATTAGACCTAATAACTGCAACAACCCAAAATGTCAACATACCTTCAGTGGGCTCACAGAACTAGGCCGTGTATGTAGTGAACGCCGCACACACCGTATGGACGAAATAGGCTTGGACAAGATATTAAGTTAAATTTGTGGTTAAAAATACATTTAAACGTTTAATTGTGGATCTGTACTATTTTTCAAAAATCATAAAAAGCAAAGAGAAACCTATCATTATAACACAAAACAAACAATTAAAGCTGCTGGATTATGATATTCACAGTCGCACACACTAGTTGTAAATTTGGTAAAATACAAGTTTTAACAAGAACCAGATCTCTAGAGACGTTCAATGAATTATGTTCTTTCGTCGGACATAAGTCTTTCTCCATCTCACATTTCACCACTGAGCGCAACGGGAATGAGATACAAGAGCCTGTTTTTAAGCAAATTCCCGGCCACATCATAGTTGCCAGTTCTAACGAATTAGGGAGATACCACCGGGGAATCCGACATTCAGCAATCCAGGCTGAGGCTTGATTACCTCCAATTACCCCACCAGAAGAGAGATACCGCATCGTAGCTGTTTTATATATATATATATATATATATTGTGTTATAATATTTCGAAACACATTAATTGAAAGACAAAAATTACACATTTTTCTATTTTTCCATTTTTTTTTAAATTCCATTTTTCTTTTTTTTAATTCCATTGCCAGAAGGAACAAACTGAAAAACGATATCACGGATTTAAATAAAAGATTTCCGGAATCAGCGGAGGCAATGCAAAGCAAAAGGAATCGAATACTTAGGAAATTTACTCATCCTATGAAGCATTTCAACGTTAGCACCCAAGAAAACCCCTTGAGGCCACTTCACTTGGAACGACATTCTATAGCGATATAGAGCGTTCCACATTAATTTGGCAGTAGGGGTCTAATGGAGGACGATGTTGCCAAAGTTACGCTCAGTGTGCTCACTTTTAGGCAATGTAGGCGACCTTTTCCAACATGGCGCATAAATGTATGTTCGATATTCTAAGGGATAAGATATGAATATTGGAAGACTCCTAGATATTCAGTCGGTATACTGCATAGGACGATGTAAATTTTCCGCTGACACAAGCAACATAGCACCTAAGGCCAGATGGAGATTTACACGGGAAAAGAATATCCATGAGAGCCCATACTGTAAACTAAATGTCGAACTCCCGATACTCGTGCGAAACAGCTTCCAAGGGAAAGCAAGTGATAATGTAGGATAATTTCCCAAAATATCAATTCGTAAACAATCGTGCACAACCTATTCGAAACAAAAAATCAAATTGGTTGGTTGAATTTTCTGTAAAGTACAAGCTAAGAAATTTAAAACATCATAAATGCTTCACAGATATTATGTATAGCGGATTCTCCAACACAAGTGCGAAAGGAGTACCATTTCCCCGATTCTCTAAGAGCCAAACAAGTTTTAACCGCGCAACCAGTCTTTCGTTTTCCTCATCGCTCATGCAGGCTTACATTGTGCCGTTATTGCAGCTGAATGGTACTTAGCATAGTGGTATCGAAACATGGTGGCAGTCGCGCAGAGAACTATTTACATTGGAGGAGTCAATTCCCAACGAACTGCGTCCGCGTGGGGGAGTGATATAATCACCACGTATGACCACTAGGGTTCCCGACGTCGCAAGCCTTCATTGCCAACTTCTTAATGTTCAATCTGTTTCGCATATCAACATTCTAGCTCTTTATGGCTCTGAATCCGATTGCTTAGATAGGTTTCTTCAATGATATACGAACAATATCAGCGAATTTTAATTCAGCTTTGCTTGGACAGTCATTATCGTGAAACGCAGTGCTGTCATTTTCTCAACCTCTAAAAGTTAAATGCAACGTTGGCAGCGTTGCCTACCATGTGCTGACTTCTCCCATCCACTGCATTGTCGACCACTTCCACACGAGCATTCACTCTCCTTGACGTCACGTATCTTGCTGGAACCTGCCACCATGTTTCGCTACAACTATAACGAACTCTTCTCAATTGAAAAGGATCTTCTATGCAACTACCACCATGTTTCACTACCATTTTAGCATTGAAAATAGTCCCACGTGAAACGGCGCTTGGAAGCTCTTGGCAGCTGGCGAACGTCGGGACGAAAAAAATTCGTCGCAAGAGCGCGATGTCCCGGGACAACGTCACTGGGAGCAAAAAGGGGGAGGGAGGGTGGGCAGGGTGGGGGAAGGAATCGACGTCGCCTGGCGTCTAGTGCGCCGGCGTCGTCGGCCGCGGCTCCACGGCACAGACGCCTTCCCTTCCTCTCCCGTCTAGAGGTGGGTCGGTCGCGAACGAACGAATCTAATCGAACGACTCTTTGAGGTGAATTGACGAACTGAATCGTTCATGGTAATGAAACTGTCGTTCCTACGACTCTTAAAGGAGTCCTCTACATGGCCACCACCACAGCTATCAAGACTACTCGGCGGCCTTGAAGATGAAAATGGGCGCACCACTCGGCAAAGATGGCAATCAACAGACGCCAAGAACGAACGAGGAACGAACGACGACTCTAGTTGAATCAAGAGTCATCAAAGACTCATCATTTAGTGGGGAATCATATGAGTCTAGGAACCATATGAGTCGAGGAATCAAATGAATCAAGGAATCATATGAGTCGAGGAATCATATGAGTCGAGGAATCATATGAGTCGAGGAATCACATGAGTCGAGAACTCATGATTCGGTGAATCGTGGGGGAATCGGTGATTCCTCACAGAGTAGCAGACCCAAGAATCAATTAATGCTCAAGGAATCGGGTATCCCAGAGGAAACCAAGATTCCTGACTCATTTTCAATTAATCTTGATTCCCACAGGGCTATGCGATTTTTCAGGAACTTCCAGAAAAAAATTACGGGGTCTTTGTTCTGAAAAATTCAGAATTCCATGGTCTGTGGTGGTTATTAAGAATAAAAATATATTTATGTTACCCGAATTATTCATACGTTTTGGGGTTCGATCAATGAAATACCGAAGTAAACGGTTGTTGACTTGGTTTTGTGGAAGTCATCCATTACGTTAGAATTAAAATAACTTTGTTAACACCACTAGTATTTATTATCACGATCCGGGTTTCAACACTTAAGTGTCATCTTCAGGTCTCCTGTTTTAAGTGTCATCTTCAGGTCAACCCGGGTCATAATAATAAATAATTAGTGGAGTTAACTAAGTTATTTAAATTCTTACGTAATACCAAACATGAACTTTTATCTTTAAAAAATCATTGGAGAAATGTTCATAAACAACTTTTATCGTATTTTTACCATAACTTTTATAGCATTGGAGAAATGTTCAAAAACATGTTTGCTGCATTGGACGTTACGTTGACAACCTCCGTTCGATTCCAGTAACCTTCGAATAATTCCTCATTAATATATGTGCTGGACTTCGTCCACTAAAACTCGCATTGGTAGAGTTTCAAGTTCCTTTATTTTCTGAAATATTTTTATTGTCACTTACACACCCAGAACGAATAACACTTGAAAAACTCCATTTGCCGTAATTTTTGGCGTTTCGTGTCATCTTTTCCAACGAAAGACATGTCTCCTTCACCTTTTTGTTTGAATTTCATCTTTTTTAGGTTTTATACATATATGTTTCAACAAATAGCATGGTTTTTCTCATCGGCGACATCTTTTAAAGCATGCTCATAAAACACTATATTTATAGATTTAAGAAGCTCTATGCTAAATGTTAAGAGGCATATTGTTTTCTAAGGTAGAGTTAGGTCGGGTGGTAGTGCCTCTGAGAAGAGGAAAAGCGAAGGGAACATACTCGTAATTAGGGTGTAATTCCTAACGGAGGTTTGGGTTTGAGGCATATCCAGGGCAATATATCCTCCCCCTATATGTCTTCCATGTCATTAAATGAAAAAAACGTGTCCAGTCTTACCCCCTTAACCCACAAACGATGGATATATCCATTTTCACCTAAAATCATTCAACACTCGCCCGTTCCCTTTCCACTTGCCCTTTGCCTACAAGCGAGACGTCTTCGCCACCCCTAGCTCTAGGGGTGTAATGAGGAGTTTTCCATCGTGTGTGAGTTAGGGGGTTGGAACTGGACATGTTCTTTCATTTTATGGAGCGTTTTTAATGTGTCAACACTTAAAAAGCGGGATAATCTCCTGTTGTGTGAGGCCCCAGGAACTCGATGGCACCCAAGGGAAACTGAGGGGTCCAGGGGCCTGGTCTTGGGAATTGTAAAAGTCGACCTCTACAAATTTTTCGCCCGGCGACGAAAGGTCGCCCGAAGCTATCGGGAACCACTGAAGTGTCCGAAGCTCATAGACACTATTCATCGCTCGAGGGCACAGTGGATGAAATAGTAATGTACGTAGGAAAGGAGGCCTTCGTCAAATTTCTGGGCATCCAAATGAAAGTATCAGGAGAGGGGGAAAAGGAAGGGATCTTCCAGTCTGGAGGGTCCACTGTGTGCCTGACAGACAACCGCTTTGTTTCCTTTTTCATGGCATCACCCCGTAACATTTTTTAAATCGAGAAATTTAATATGGGAGTCAAACTTGTTATTTAATGTTTTGTAGCGATTTGCCTTCGATTTTAATTTCTTGTTATTTATTGGTGTTATGTATTGACGTAATAATCGTTATTCGAGAAACTTCCAAAACTTTGTGAAAAAACTGTACTCAACCTTTTCGCAACGACATACTCAAGTTAGTCTGGATTAAGTTCCATTTTGTCAATCAAGACAACATCTAGAAATAAATTGGATGGGTGCACAAGCAGACATACGGATTGCTACGAGCAACTGGCCACGTTTTAAAAACATCTTATGTGATAACAAGAAAAAAAAGGTTCATGAGCTAAGTTGACTAGAGGACATTTGAACATAAGTTTTAAGTTCAAAAAATAAATTTCATGCATAGATGTATTTTTTGGGTTTATATATAACTTTTAATTTGTTCTGTAATATTTTTTTCTTTTTTATGTTTCAGTTTTGTCTTTATACCATTAAAATTGATCGTAAAAATTTGTTTTGGTCATCTTCACTTTCATTCTTAAATAAATAATTACTTTAAGGGGTGCGAGAAAAAATTAAATTTTTAGGGGTGTGGGACGTAAAAAAAAGTTTGGGACTACTTATTTACGAAAAATATTGAACGAGAACGAGTTTCAAGAATAGACTCCTCTTACTGAACGACCGATGGATGAGTTGGTCATCGGAATGAACGATGTTGCCCATCTCTACTCCCGTCACCCCGCGGAAAATAAATATCCGCTCTTGCCAAATCCGCTGCCTTATCACACAGCGAGGTCAAGTTTTTCGGCCGTCTTGCCCAAAGGGAGGGAATGTTTCTCGGCTCACTGTTTCCAGAAGGAGAATAGGTCAGCCTCTGACTTTGAAACGTGCATACTAATTCTCATTCGCGAATTCGAAATTTTCAAGTAGGTAACCAGGGATGTGCTGAGAGCAATGGATTCCTTTTTCCTGTGACGCCTTTGTAAAATTCAATTCGGAAAATAACATAATTTATTATTCCTAACACAAAAATTCCATAATGTTTTTAAACTGGAATTTTAGGCACCCTCAAAAGCCAATGACCTGTGTTTATGGTACCTTCAATTGATAACCATGCATTACAAGGATATGAGAAGGTATAAATGCCTGAAAAACATTAGATAGATATTTTCATGAAAGAAGTGGTGCGCAAGGGAAAAGAAACAAGTTGTTGAAAAAAGGGATATATTTTTTTAACTACGGTAGCGAGAAAAAAACAAAGAACTTGATGAAAAAATATTTCATTATTTCAAATACATTTTGCTATGCAAATAACCATCGTATAACAAATTTAAAAAACATTACAATTTCTAAATAGAATGCTAGTGGAGAAACAACGGAAATATGATGATGGTATTGAAGAGTTATTGAGGTATTGCCCCAAGTTATTCCTTAGTTTATCTGATAATATCACAAATACTAATATTTACAAGCTTTTTAAGTAGAGTAAAAAGCTTGTTATTTTTCCATGAGGAATTAGACTTTATTTTGATAGTTTAGCTGTAGCGATACACATTTGATTACAGAACGACATGATTAACTTAAATTATTGTTATCTGTAACACGTAATTATTTTCTGTAATTTGATTGTTCCCAATTTGTTTATTTATCTAATATAATATGTAATAGTGATTTTTTAGGTAGGTACCCCAAATACTGGTGAAATCTACTGAGGATTTCTATTCCATTCATTTTATGGATCATAGTAAAAGCTGTAGTTTTACTCCGTACTTAAATGGTAATTGAATATTATTTTAGATTATTTATACGTCTATGATGGAAAACGAGATTCACCAATGTGGAAGCTATGCGATGAATTTTGGGGAAGGATATGAGTTTATCGAAAACGATGCGAATTAGAAAGAGATTGTTGCAATCTTAGTGGATGCAGTAAAATGCTAAGGGCGTTATCTTTTAGTTCGAAACTATCGAGGATGGAAACACAATCCCGACATTTGCGGCAGTGGATCAGAGAAACTTGGATTTATCAAGCGAATAGTGACAAAATCCTAAGAAAAAATGTGAGATAGATGGCACTTCCCTAAAGTTATTCTTCATCTCGAGTGCGCCTCAACAATATTGGACCCAGGAGAGGAAGATTAAATTTGCGAACGAAATAAAATACACAGAGTTAGGCCACAAGTTAAGTTAAAAACTGATACCAGCGAACAGAAAGAGTAAAACGAATATAAGAGGCAATACGTAAAAAATTCTCCAGATACTCAAAATAAACTGATAGCGGTCTGGTGCGAAGAATCACAGTTGTAAAAAACTGCTACATTATCTTAACATGGTTCAACCGTAAAATGACTTAAATGTCATTTAATTAAAATTCTTGCTACTTATGGAAAAACGTTTCCTCTTTTTGATCTGAGTAACAAAACCCATACTTCAATGCTATTTTTTTCGGAATTTGAACTTGAAGGTACTTGGTATTAAATGCGAGAATGAATGAAATATGACCAAAACTGGTACTTCTCTCTCTAATATAAATGTCATTTTTGTGAAAATCTGTCATAAAGAAGCAAATACTCCGAAGGAATTGAATGGTAATGAAATTTAAGAACCAATTTACATCATTCTAGGAATTATTAGCAAATAACTCAAGGAACTGAAGTCGAAATGCGTTAGTCCAATAGAAATAGCGCTTCAGATGCCTCACATGGCCGGGAACGTGTTCATTAAAAATATAATTATCGAATAATCAGTATATGTTTTATGCTAATCTTTTTTCTAATAGCTAAGAACTGTCATCAGTAAAAGCAATATTTTTTAAACAGTGTAAGCGACAAGTTGGAATTCAATATTTGTTTTGAATCACACATTCGCAACGAAACCTCCGGAATGAATTCAAACAATGAATTAACTCGTTAATGGGATTACCGGATATACGATGTAGATATACAATATACAATATAAAAGTAAAAATTATTTGTCAATCATTAAGTGAAATCATCGTTTCACGTCGTTTCGTGATGTTAGTTGCCACCCATCCCGCACGCTGACGTTAAATTCCATTTACACAGATCATACAAAGCGTCGTTTCAGAGTTCAAACAAGGCAAGGACCAGCACAAGCAAAGAAGGGAGCTCACGAGAATAATAGCCGCGGGAAGTGATTTTTCATTTACGAGGATCGGCCGAGCGCAGTGTTTTCCAAACCGTTGCAGGAGGCCTTCACGAGCACGAATTATATCCTGAGCAGAGGCTACGTAAATCAGTGGCACGGATTTTGTGAAAAGGATCGAGGGGGAGGGAGGAAGTGTAAGGGCGACACAAGGAGACGGTCCAACCAAAGTCAACCCTGGGAGCGAAAACACACGTCAGCAAAGAAGAAGAAGAAAAAAACTCGACTCCTCCATAATTCACTTCCTCTTTCTCCCTCCTTTCATCCACAAACAGTTTGGGCCTTTTTATTCCCCTGCCATTTCCTAAGCCTTCGATCTCCCTGACCACCCCTCAACGGTCCTTTTCCGGCCACATAGGGCTGCCAACCCTTCCGGATTCTCCGGCAGCCTCCCGGAGTGCGGTAAGAAATTTCCAAATCTCCCCGCCTCCGGGATTGAGGCACTTTCCTCTCCCTTTAAGGTGGCTGGAGCGGTAACCTTGGGTCACTGAGTGCGCATTTTTATAATTTTTCAAATAAGTCAGAAAAAATTCTAGGACCACATTTCATTCAAGAGCATCTGTTCATGCGGTGGAACACACCGTGCATGCTGTAATGGAAATGGTACAAGAATTTTTTTTTTAATTTTTTCCTTTCTTGCATATAATATGACTTGAGTTTTCGGTACGACACTCGAAATGTAGGCAAAATTGTAGTGAAATGTTTTGACAAGCCTTTGACTCGGCGTGACACTTCGAAATTTGTCAGAAACCATTAACTAATATGAAATTTACCATTTCGCGTTAGAAGAAAAACCATACATATGTAATCGAATTATTACGAAATTTACGTCACACGCCGTAAGACTACGTGTTAAAAATAAGCTGAAGAGTCAAAAAACCAAATCCTGAAAATACAACTTTTTCACTTGTATCGAGAGATATCACAAATGAAAAAACGTAAGTAAAGATTCACAGAAATATCTGTACACAGACAAAAAGCGCTTCAACCACCTAATGATTACGGTAGTTTGAACGAGAGTTTTCCGTAGCCATAATGGGAACTTTTTTATTTTGATGTTTAGCAGTTATATCATGCATGCATTATAGTATCGCAGAAGGGACGAAAAAAATTGCTTCATATTACAGAAGTACTCAGAAATTAACGAAATATAAGTACGCACACATTCTAGGCTTTAACTTGACTTATTTGTTTCACGTCGTATGCGGCAGATGCCTTCAAAACCGAAGATTCTTTGCGATTTTATAAAAAGTATTACGGAGAGTGATGAGTTTATTATAATTTGTTGAGAAAACATAAGAACTATACATCGTCACATTTTTGACGCGAACGGCGCGTCAGACTGCATTTTGTTTTAATAATGTCTCTCTGAAGCGCATATCTGTGCCACATCCCATGGAAAAACGGCTTCTACTCTTTGGCAAATACCACGAAAATTAGTGTGATGTGTGGCTGATGTTTTGGTATAATTACAAAAATTAGATAACCAATCAACTGGTAGAATACTAAAAAATGACAGTTGTCAGATCACTTAAGCGCTGCAGAAATTTGAATGACAAAATAAGTGATAACAACAACTCACCCTGGCCTTTTCTCACCTAGCTCTGAGGAAACTTGATTGGGTTGGTTGATAGTACTGTTATATAATGGTTAATTGTTTCTGGACAGTTTTTTACATGCGATCTGTTGTATAACCCGTAAAAACACAAGTCACGCAGCTTTTTTCTCACCCAGCTTAGATGAGAGCGAAGCCGCGGGCAACAGCTAGTATATTATAAAATTTCAATCTCACCGAATTTCCTTCTCTCTGCAAAAGGTAACTCCAAGGCATCGACACCTCATGGGTTGGCAGCCCTATACTGGTGCCCACACACGCCAGTATGTATGCACGTACGTACCCTCGTATCTCGCTTTTAGGGCCTAGGTCTCACACAAGCCGAGAGTACGTACGTAAACATTGAATGTATATACTCACACACACAATCGGTTGGACTGGCACTTTTTTTGGGCAAACTTGGAACGCGAAGTGGAAGAGGAAGGGAGGGAGGGGAATAAGGGTCCACAGAGTGAGGGAAGCGTATTAAAAATTGAGAACTGAGGCTGACGGGGGACAGAGGACCCCCCCTTCCCCCCAACTGATTGATCCCCCCTGCCAGTATGTGTGCGTGAGCACGCATGTATGCTAGTCCATCTGGTAAAAAAAGGAAAGTCGAGAGAGATCAAGGGAGAGAGAGAGGGTGGGCGGAGATTGTGCCGGAGTAAAGAAAGAGAAAAGATTCGAAAAAGGCGAAGTCCGAAAGGGAAAGAAAGGACACGAGAGATGAAAAGGCATCGATTCGGGGAGCATTGATTGTGTGTGAGAGAGAAAGAGGAATATTACATGTGCCAGCGTGTTTCAAGAGGAATTGCGTAACCTCTGGATGTGATAGGGGGCGCGATTTGAAGCACTTTTCGTCATCAAAGCTTCATGTCTACGTGATACACCCCGCAAGTCACCTCGAGAGTGGGTGCCAGGGGGGGATTTCTCAACAGGCATGAATTAAACTTTATAAACACTGTCGTAATGTTGTTCACTTTTGAACTTAAAATATACTCCAAAGACGGTGAAATTCGCAATGAAAAAATCATTTAACCATTTGATAAAGTTCCATGGCATCAATATGGAAAACGGGAAACAAAAATTAGAAAGATTACAATGGTATTTATTACAGACCAGCTGAAGGTACCCGTTGAACTTCAACGGATGTGAAAAAACATTGAACTTATTTTCTAAGAAAACCACAAAACCTGAAGAATACTGGCAGCGTGATCATTTGAGGTTGTTGTGATTCGTTCGTTTTCCTAATCGTGCACGGAGAGTTGAGTGATTGCTTGTCCTCTTTAATGCATGGGAAACCCAATAATGGGCCACGAAGACTTATTACTACTTAATAAATAGCACCTAGGTTGATAGATGGTGACCTCGTCCCTCAAGTTCTCTTGAGCCGTCTTCTGGTTGAATAACAGCTTGAGCACTTCCCTTGTGTACATAAATATATTTGCATTCAATGACTTAATTGAGTTCCGCCATTCACCGTTGATATGTGCGTTGAGTATCTTAATCAGGATTGGATAGTAGGGTATAATCCAGCGGTTGACAACGTCAAAAGGAGCATTTTCAATAGCAGCGATGTTTATTTGTCCTATGAATCCTTCAATACCCGGACTATGCCTTCGGTATAAAGGGTGGCTATATTCATTGTTTCCTAAATCATAATCATTGGTTACAAAATTAAAAATCTATGGTGATCAGTCTTAGTGCACTTGCCAATTTTCATGCACCGATGACGTCCATTGCGCAGAATATCCGTTTTTCTCATGGGTAAGAAGCATGTAGTGACGCAATTATAATTTTCGCCATCTTAAAACAGATTGAAGTTTCGAAACAGATGGCTCAATATTTTAACCAGATTTTTAGCTGGTTACCCGCCAGTAGGTTTGGTTAGGATGAAATTTGTGCGGTTCTTAGCGTAATCCGAGAAACACCACGGGGATATTATAATGAGATTGCTGGTAGGCATGTCTTTGAGCATCCAAGGCTAACCTATGTCGTTTTTCATGCAAGGACTCATTTTCTCGCAAAGAAGACATTCCTCATGCTTTAGAAGATTTTTTCAAAAGGTTACCCTTTATTCTATAAGGCATGTTTATGGATATATTTTTAAGTCCAAGGAGGGGAAACACAGAGGCAAGTGAGAGACTCGAATAGGCAACTCGATGATTGAGTCAATGTAAGTAAACTGCGTTTTAACACGTTTAAGTACATATAAATAACTCGTAAAGTTTATGTGGGAACTGGTCTAAAAAACAGTTCGCAATCGTAATGAGAGGCAGACGGTTCCACTACGTGTAATTCATCTGAGTATTAAACTATACTAAACGACGCCGTATTTGTTGTAGCAACAGAGGCATTATTAAAATTATTATTCGCTGCACGTAAATATTCTTCCGCGTTTAATTCCTTTATGTGTATCGTTTTATACATAAGTGTTCTCTCGTATGTAGTTCCCTTATGAGAGCTACTTTGAGAATAGACATAGAAGAGTATACCTGTAAATATGCATTGAATTTATCGATTACCCCCCGAAGCAATCTATAATGTGGGCCTTGGGACTCAGGGCCCTTCTTATACAAATTTTCTTTCTACGTGCTATCATGGGCCGGCAGGAAAACTTAAATGCCATATGCGTGAATATCCTTTGGAATTCAAATCTCTGGTTGTCAAGGAAATATGCTATTGTTGATTTCAGAGAAAAATGTGAGATTTTTCAGCTATAAACATAACTTTCAGAGAATTACGAAGCGTAAAAGAAAATCGATTGAAAGAATTAGAAACTTCATTTATTCAACCATCCGATAAAAAAAAATTTCAACCCTCTATCTTGAGTGAAAGTAATTTGTAAAAGCAAAAAATAAAACCACTGCACCAAACCCAATGCTTAGCATGGACCACAAGGGACCCCCAGAAGGGGCCTTTGGGGGCCCTGACAGATTTTTAATGTAGCCTATGTTTCATCCCGGTACATTTTCTAACTACATACAAAATTTCAGCTCAATCGGTTCTGTAGTGTTTGCGTGATTGAGCAACAGACAGACACCATTCAATTTGTATATATTAGTATGATATGCTAAGAAGCAATCATTATCACATAAGGTACTGGAAAAAGCGTATAGTTAAATAACATCCCATGTAGAAATTGATAATTATAGAAAAAATAAATTTAAAAAGAGCATTATAAAAAGGTTTTCATTAGCCCAATTGCTTATATTTTGTTAGGCATGTACGAAAAGGACAGACAGGGTTTTCCTGGAATGTTTTCGGTATGAAAAAAAAGTAACATTGGGTTTCGGCGTACGAGTGAGTCGCCGGCCCTGGCGAGCTACGCACCGTGGTCGCAGGTGCCACTATCTAATTGATACGCTCCAATCAAGGTACTCCAAGAGACCTCCGACACTTTGAAATCGTTTGAACGCAGAAAAATAAAATTATCAAAATTTGCTCACAGCCTTCTACGTTAGCGATGGTTGCTCATCTAACACGAAAAATTAGCCACCGTCAATGTTGAAGTTCATTCACAGAATTGTAGTAGCAAGTTTACAAGAATACAGGATTATTTTAAAAAAATGAGACCATATAAGCGTAGGCAGCCGGAGCGAACTATAATTAGCTTAGAATCCATTTTATTTTGAAATAACCGTAAATTTTAAATTATATAGTAAGAATTTCAGTAGAGCAATCTTGATATCGTGAAAAGGCAAGGTATTTTGCGCTTTTTTGCTGCCAGTTCATTATAGGGGAAAAAACAGACATTATTTACAACAGATGATTAAAATCAGTGATAACTGCGGATTATATCGAAGAAACCTGACAGCGCTACATCGCACTAATGGTTTTTTCATAAACACATGATAGGGCATAAATGGATTACGCGTTAAGATTTAAGTTCATGTAAAACCTGGGTTAATTTCCATAGTTCGTAGTACTAATTCGTGGCATTTTCTTTGTGTGGATGAAAAAAAAGGATTTTTGAAGAAGGTAAGAGATAGGCATCTCGATCATTAGTTGCACCAAGATACGATGAAAAGTGAGGACGAATGCTAAATTAGGATTACCCCCGAGTACTCCTTATTTGCACACAATGATCATAGAGTATGCTGTCATAAGTTTTTACACGATGGCAATGTTTCCATTAATTCATCTCCACAGGTTAACAAATTAATTGCAATGGTAATTGAAAAACCAACAAAAATATTGTTAATGATAGAACAATCACACACGACAGCAGTATTATAACTAATTTTACAAAATTAGGTGTCTTCATTTCTAATGAAATAAATTAAATTCATAAATGATTAATACGAAAGCCAAGTATATGAGAAACAACAGCTAAAAAGGACACACTGCCTTGAATACTTCGGTGGCGCGATCACCTTCTTCTTCCTATATCCTTCATTTGAATGTGGTGCTACTAGCGGTAAAATTGTTTATGAATTATTTTGTTATCTCCGAAAACAAACAAGTTAAAAGGTTTTCCCTAGAACATTGTTTCCGACAAAAAACACCCGATACGCGATAATTTCAAAATGAATAAAACGTAGTCTTCAGAAACTTTGTGGTATTCCATCACAACAATTTATTACAGCGAGGAAACTTTTACAAACCACATAACAATAAACTCAACCACGACCCGGGTTTCAACGGCTAAGCGTGATGATGACGCTTAGCCGTTGAAACCCGGGTCGTGGTTGAGTTTATTGTTATGTGGTTTGTAAAAGTTTCCTCGCTGTAATAAATTAATTTCAAAATGGCCACACAACATATAAGGAGTTGCAAATGTTTTCATACCTCATTATGAACTTATTTAACTACTGATAAACTAACAGGGAAAACAAAAAATGTTGAGCAACATAGTCTGGATGATTCCAGATGGATTGACCGTTACCGAAATATTCAACGCATTGTTTTATATATGTTTCCTTATATTAGTCATTGAATATGATTCTAGCATTAGCATTGAATGTTTCGAGCATTAGAAGACGCTTTTCGATTACCGTAAAAGTAAGTCCTTTGGGGAACATAGTTAAGGCTCTATTTTGAAGGTTAAAAAAAAGAGGAGAATATAAAAGGGAAGGATTAGTTAAAAGTCTTCCCAGCCAAAAGAATCCAAATGCAATGCGAGGCTTGTCCAATGCAAGGGAACAAATCCCGTGGAGCCCCGATAAACAAGCCCCGTTCAAAATTACACGGGACGGACCAAGTCCAACAATGGTCGGTTATTGCGCGCAGGGCGCTTTCAATTTTTCTCTTTTTTTCCTTCTTTCAAAACTCTCCCTTCTCTCAATTTTTTTCTCCGGCCTTCGGGTAGCGGAGGTCACACAAGGAAGAGAGTGCGGTAGCGGACATCATCCCGAGCGAGCATTTGTTGAGGGCGGGTGGTGGGGGGGGGGGGGGGGGTTAGGGGGATAGGGTGGGCAGCCGAGTATGTTCCTCGAGCGACCTCTGAGGTTTACCGAGAGGACGTAAATAAAGTATGAGTGAGGTGCGGTGGAGGGGGTAAGGGCAGGCCCATGGCGGGCGAAACGACGGCAGTTCTTTACCTCTCTTCCCTTACTTTTTCTTCTCTCTCTGTTACTTTCTTTCATACGAAATACCCACCTTTCCGCGCCACTCGCGTTTTTTCCGGTTCACTTTTTAGCCCGAAGGTCTAGCTTGACGTTGTCCCGCGATGAGGATTTAATCAGTTATAGCTCTCGCAAAAGTTCCATTGCACTGAGCAGTAGACTATTTTGGCACATGGACTAAGGAACTTTCAAAACCCAGCAAAGCGAGGTAGCAAGGTTTTTTTTAGTGTGGAGAGTCAATCAAATAAATCTTTCCAATTGTTACCAACACAAGCGCCTCGAGAAATGGGCTCATCTCTACCTGTCGTCCCGTTTCCACTCGTCTCACAGTGAGACCTCGAGATAGGGAAAATATGCACCATCCTTTCCCAGAAAAAAACAACTGTTTGACGAATGTGAATTTTTCTCGGGATTTCCACCGAGTCAGATGCACACAGTTGATGATCTACGCCTTGAGGAAAATGACAGTTTCAGCCTTGAAACGTCGGCAGCAGCCAAACAACTGACCCCGAACAAATCCCGAGAAAAAATCACATTCACCGTACGCCGAGAAGTACCAGATCCTTCAAAGGTTCGACGTGATCGGATAGAAATAATGAAACAGTTGTCGGTGATAAATCATACGAATGACATTCCCATATTATAATCAGAATAGAGTTCTGTCCGTTGAAGATCCCTCAAAACAAGCTGGTTGGAACCTAACACACAGAACAAGAATAAGAGAAGCTAGGTGTTGCACGACTGCACCTGAGGGGACATAATCTTACGGGCAAGTAATATGGTGCGGACGGAAAATCTCTATATCCTGTTTCCTCTCAGCATTTTCACAAAACTTTAAGGACTGCACTCCACTTCTCAGCCCAGGGATCACATCAAATCGTGAAGGGATAGAATTTTGTATTGTAAATTAATGGAAAGCCTTTCGACAGCTAAAGAGAGGCATAAATTAAAACTATGATAAAAAATTTAAATTTGGAATCGCACGCGAGGAAACCGAGCTCATATTAATGCAAAGCCGAGCAATTGAGCACCATTATCGGAGTAGCAGAATTTCACGAAGAAAGTGGGACATGAGATTAACTAGTGAGCGGGAGAACGTTACGTGTTTGCGGCTTTTAAGGGAAATTTTATATTCGCCTTTCAAATCATAATACAGATAGCGCAAATGCCCTTTTGCTGTTCCATATTCCAAACTATTTCAGTTTAGGACCGTCCACCCTTCCTCCAATCTCCAAAAGAACCTATACATTCCAGGCTGTCTACCTGTCCTCGACGGTGCAGAAAATAATAATTAATATTCATTGTCGTACACCAATTTCGGCCTCGTAGACATTGAGTATACACAATCTTTCAATAATACTAACAATAGGTTCAATTTGAAATTAAGGAAACTAAAAGATATATGTATATCAACCTTATAATAATATAAAAATACAAGCGAATTATCAGTACAAGGTTGCCTTCCATAACACAAATCTAATACACAAATTAATACGCAAAATTTTCCATCCGCTCCCAACAAAATACGTGAGACATCAATAAAAAGCAATACAAAATGTAGAGAGAGATAGAGAGAGTGTGTACATGATATTTTATCAATTTAATGAATTTATATTTATGAACACTTTATGAGTACTTTTAGGACAGAGAGCACAATATTATTTATATGTACAGTAATTTCCTCCCGATAAACTGTGCTCATGTTTTCGAAAATATTGAACAACGGTCACAGTTGCCGACCACCTCCCTAAATAACCGACCAACAAACAAAATTGACAGCGGCCTGAAAATTACTCGGAGTTCTAGGAAGGAAAATTCTCGAAGGGCGATGGCAATCGGATTGAGAGAGAGAGCTCGTGTCGATGGAATCATCAAATTTTCCCACAATTCACCAGCCGATTGGATCACCATGATAACAAGGGGAGGATCGATTTTCGAGTAAATGGTCACAAAACGTCGTTTTCACCTCGCAAATCTCACGAACGGAACAGACGGGCAAAGCAGTGATACTTAAAACCACGAACCAAATTGTTACAGACAATTTCCTACCTAACCACTATGCTTTATGGTCACCACTATTTGTGTACCCTACAGTAGCTCTCAACGCTGTAATTAGTGTCATCAAATCAATGATAAGTTACTTGATACACCCGAAAACACATTGGCTCTTCACATTTTTCCTCTATTTTTCGTGGATAACAACTAATCATATTTCCGAGATTTCAAGTACCTAACAGACGGAATTAAAATTAAGAGAAGAGTGAGCATGTAGACTATGTAGAGTATCAACGCAAACGAAGTAAAATATATTAAATATTAAAAACTGTATGAAAAACACAAACAAAAGACAGCAAGATGGATAAGGGAAATTTGGAGGTAGTTATTTTCCTGGGGTGGCTGGGGTTATTGCAGAAAGGTGTGGAGAGATCTATCGAGGTGAGTGGAAGACATGGAGTTTAACAATTCAGGGAGCCGATAAAAAGTGGATCGTTGGTAGAGAGAGAAAGACGGAATTTTGGCGGAGGTGTCTGTTGCGCAAGGTACGGACGGAGATATGGAAAGAGACATACGGGATAATCAGTCAGTCGATCGAAAGTTACTCAGAATATCACCCAAAATACAGTATTTATCAGAGAAAATTATCACTTGAGAGAACCCCAATAAAAAATTTTCATAGCGAACGCCTTCACCACCAAACCAACAGCTAGAATTGAAATAATTACGTAGTTGGAGATTTTTTTTCTACGTACAGACTTGCCTGAACCTTTGCTCAGGTGTTCTCATTGTCTAAGGTTATATTTATAGATAAAAGTGAAAACAAAACCATTACCATTTCGCCAATGTGATTTTTTGGTAACTTAATGCCATTTTAACACGCAGCCATATGTCACATGAGCTATATTTCGTAATAAATCAATTAAATAAGTACAGATCGTCTTATAAACGAGAAATTATATATTTCAAATTATTATCATGGTGGCACACGCCGTCAAAGAAACAAAAAAACATGCATAATTAATTATAGTTTTCGCGTAGATTTGGAATATCGCGCCGAAAACAATCAATAGCTCAAGTCATGAAATGCTTTAATTTAGAAAAAAATGTAAAATATAATTGCATTATATCCATTACTGCATGTATGGTGAGTTCCACAGCAAAAATAGAGATGCTTCAATGAAATTTCCTAATATTTTTTCGACTTAACTTGAAAAATTATTTAAATCGCACTCAATGACCGACGATTACCGCTCCTGCCACCTTAAAGTATGAAGCGTCAAAAATGGGCTACCTATTGCGTAAATCAAATCCACTTACCAAACCAGTGAAAATACTCCTGAGGACTTCGAGAACTGTCTCTTGGCCGGGGAACGGTTCCGTTCAAACTCATGAAGTGGCTCGCTCACCCGGCCGTCGAGAGAGAGGAGAGAGATAAGTTGTGGAATGCCGGCACAAAAAGGGGGAATTCATTTATCGTGGGTGAGAAATTCATCGATACGCCGCAAGACGAGTCGAAGGACGTAAGAAGGGCGGAGAAGAAAGGACGACGTTGTTGAAGACGGTGAATGAGCCGTAGAGAACCATCCTGCCTATAAATAGCTATTCCATGTTTTAAGGGGGGGGGTGGGGTTGAACGAACCATTAAGGGCCAACTTGGGCGTATAATCCTTAACGATTGACTGAACTTGAAATGGTAAAAAAATGCCATTTAGTACTGGCTTTAAGTTTTCCACTTGACATGTCAGTGCTTCATCTTTAACGAGAGAAAACGTACAAGTTTTAGGGCGACGGATGACGGGGCTAATTATGTCCTGGGCGTAGACCTTTTCAAGTCACTCAGTTAATGGAAATGAAAAGATCCTCCCGCTGCACCGAATGAACTTACATAATTGGATACGTTTTTAGAAATCGCAGAATCACAGATTCCTTCAAGGGAGATTATATCAAAAAAGGAAGAAACTACTTGAATGCCATGTTGTTGGATGCAACGGCTATTTGTTAAATAAACATTGTAAAGGTATTTTATTGATGAATGAGGTTTCGATATTACGTGCACGCTGGCAGAATAGAATATATTTGCCCACAATTCGATATCTTCTCGGATGTGACATAATTCTTTGAAAAATGGTTATCGGCTACTTTTATTTGGCTGTCTGGACCCATACCGTGGGCCATGTGCCCATAAGCAACATTCCGCTAGCCGTAGGGTTTCCTTGGGACTGGACGCCAAGATTTACAAGCACTTCCTTCCATGAAGGAAAGGGAAAGATACGACTTTTTTGTGTCTTCTGAGATGGACAACGGAATTACGTCAGTCATTCCTGGAGATTTTTTTTCGGTGTTTGGTTCAAAACCCAGGGATCAGCCTCGCTGCCGCTACTATTTAATTTCCCCCTGATTCTTGGAGTAATCTGCAGTAATAACTTGCCTGAAGCTGAGGTCACCACATTGCATATTTTAATGTGCTGTTTTGATCTCTGTTTTCAGTATTACTTTCAAGCCGAAGAAATATGGTGATTCCACTTACTGCCATGTTTCTTTGACTGTCCAAAAACTAAGAATCCACAGGTTTCCATTGTACAATGAAATCATGTATTAAGTATTGACAGAAAAATTTAATTCGAGAAATAAATATACGCGAAGGAGAGGCACACGCTTCATTAACAACTGCTACGAGCAAGTAGATAGTGTTACACAGTCTTTAAATGGGGAGTTTGTCAGTCGTTAGAGACTCGGAGGCTAGACGCAAGGCTTGAAAAATTCAAATCAGGCGAGTTTTCCGTATGACACAAGATATTATTTCGACTCCGCGCTATATCTCACATTCTAGAACTGATAGAAGAGGCAAAATAAAATACATACACTGCCGAACAGATAGGTACAAGAACGCCTCCTTTCCACGCCACGTGTCCGCTGTTTTTGTCACATGACCGATGTGTAAAGCTATATACCTCGTTTAGTGCCGGTTTCCATGGAGTTGTTGGCAATTCTTCGAAAACAATTGAAGGCACAATAGTACAATACGTTCGAAGATTTGTTTAGTTCTTACACAGTGTTCTTGGTTTGTGATTTTAAGCATAATTAAGAAGAATATTAGAAATATCCCTTACGATTACAAAACTATTGAAGAGTGACATATTTTATAGACCACAAATTATTCAACACTCATTATAAAAACCGTTTTCAATTGGCTGTAAGAATTTAAAGCAAATCATTCGACTGTAGCACTTAAATTCAATTTTCAATTACAGTCGGTATCACTAATTTTCACATGTGTCAAGAGACGTAGTATTTGTCGAGAATATGGAAACGAAGGTTTATCGTGTGTTTACGTGGCAATGCCATTATGGAATATTCAGTGATTACAAATGTTAAATGTACTATATGTGCTGTGATGTATTGCGTGTGTTCTTGTGATGATATTTTTACATTCAAAGGTAATTTTTATTAGGTAGACTTACGCTCCTAATGAATGTGTTATGACAGGAGATGAGTTTAAAGTGTGGCATAATCTTCGCAAGAGTCGGATTAGACTGATGACTGCAATTAGTTGGTAGTTTCAACTACTATATAAAATTCGGAATCAATGCGAATTGAAATTAAGTTATTGAGTTCATGGATGCTCTTGAATTTTAAGTTTGGCAGTTTTCATCCTCAGTGAAAGGATAATGGTTGATTTGTGTACCTAAGCAGTGTAGGTATTATAGATATATATTAGTGTATAGTTATTTATTACACTTCTTTCAATAAATTTTGACAACTCGGAGTCATCTCTTTATTTTATCTCATAATTGTACTGGAAATGAGATTGTGCTGACTTAATTAACTCCCACCTTTCCAATGATATCAAAACATCAACCCCTTGCTGAGCTACTTTTCGAGCAATTTGCGTAATAATAAAAGCTGTTTTACATGGGATAGATTACGGCTGTGCGCTCCAGGGGCAGAATAATGACAAAATAAGGGCTTTATACATCCTAGATTTCGTCAAAAACTAACGGTGAGTAGTTTGCACGTTTTCTCAACTATTTATAAAAATTAATCAATTACTCACCGCAGTAATCTTTACAGAATCGTAAAAAATCTTCTGCTGTGAAGGGGTTTTCACCGCACGGCGTGAAAAAATGAGTCAAGTTAGAGACTGATGAAGTTATATTTGTATAATTACTGGGAATTTGTTTACATATATAACTATATTTTTGCACCATTAATACTGCAATGATTACTTCATACTTCTGACACGCTGAAACACACCTTCGCTCTCATACGATGCAGGGTGGCAAATTACAATACAATTCATTCAGTGGCTCCAGAGATATCTTGATCAGTCAATGAGTCAGTATTAGGCATTCATGTATACAGATGAATTTAAAGATCTCGTAGGTCTGAATTATTATTTGAAATTCAACCTGTATGTGCGCACCTCCATCTGTGCTGTATTCACTGGCGAACTTGCAGTAGAGAAATTTTATAATTCAAGTCATCGGCCGAGAAAGGGATTTAATATTTATAAATTTAAAGCAGTTAAACTCTATTGGCCGTATTCAAATATATCAAGTTAAACCTTGATTAAATAAGCATTACTGAGTATTGTTCTAAGTAAGGATTCCATTGGAGATAAACTTTGTAGTAAGTTTAAACTTCGCAGTAAGTTTAAACTTTCGACAATATTTGAGGTTGTCATAAGTTTCAATTTTTTCGAACTAATTATTCTAGGAAAAACGCATTTGGAAAATAATACTACATAATTACCGGTTTAATGGAAGCGCTGGGGAAACTTCCTAAGACCTGGTTTAAAATAAATAATAAATACAGCCGCAGCTGATGTCACCCGCTGATGGCGCACACACAAATGCGCGAATTCGAAGAGAAAATGCACCAAATTCTTGCCGAGTACTTACACGGATTAAATTTCCAAGTCATGCCTTTTGCTCATACCCATTATTGCCTGCGTAGAATAATTGTTTCAAGCACTCGGCGCTGTTTTGGCAGATTTAGAGTTCGAATTCCATTCCAGGCAAATGATTTTTGAGCAGTGAATTCCGCACATTCAAATATTGATCAGTGTGAAATTTCACAAGAATCTACCATCAACTGGCAGAGATTGTTCCACGAAGTAAGTTCGTGATCACAGGGCTATTAGGGAAGCGAGAATTATATAGCCTTGCCCGTCACGAACAGGTTGTACGATGACCGGTACTTCGGTAGGATGGTTATCTAAGGCCGCAACATCGCTCGCATTCATTCCGGCTGTAGAAGGTGAATGTGGTCTATATATATGCGAATCTTCGGTACGAATAGGAGGCCATAAATAGCGTCGGCTAGTAAGAATATGAGTCAAATGCACCTGAAGTACCATATTTTACATTTATACAAATTTAATGATAGATACTGCTTACATTGCTTAAATATCTAAGCTATTGAAAAACCAAAGTCAGACTCTTAGGTGTATATTATTCAAAGAATTTATATTTTTGTGATTAATATTCCCAATCCAAGGAAAAACTGCTGAGTATATCATATATAAGAAGAGAATTTATGTCTCCATCGATTGAAGTAATTGGCTAATAACTCGACGGATAAGGCAAGTATTGTTCTCTGATTTCTGATCAATTCATTCCATTACAAAAGAGAGCGACTTCTCTTATTTTGCTAAAATAGTAAAATACACGGTAAAAGGAACCCTCATGGGGACAGGAGATGGTTGAACTTCATAATAAGGGTTCAACCTCGAAACCGAACTTAATCGGTCCATTTTCTCGACACCAACCCTCATCAGTGTGTGTTCCTACACGGCCGGAGGTGCTGAACGAAACTTGACCATTTGCAGTATAATTTAAAAATGTAATCGGTAGTCCCCATAAGAGTGCCTTTAAGCAAATATTCTAACACGATGGAAATAGTATAACATACTGAATATATAATAACCGATGCTACGAGTCCCATGGAACACTATCCTTACAAACTACTACGTCCTGCGAGCCAAAGAGTTACTTGGTATTCCATCCCTATATTTCATGACCATCTTCCCCGGCACCTTAATTAAAGGACAAACTTTCGCAATTTGAAGGACGATCGGTGGGGAAAAAAGTAGCAGAGAGAGGATAATTTCAAATTAAATGAAAATGTAGAGAACAATTACTCATCCCAGTACCAAAAATTTGACAAAAATATATACCTACATGATTTTTATTTTTTTACATGATATTTTTGATGAACAAACGTCTTCGAGAATCTTCTTTCAAGAGCCTTACAACCCTGGAAGTCTCTTAGGGAATGATCATTAATTCCGACCTAAAACTTGTAGAAAGGTTAAGTGTGCACGAGTACGCTGCCAAAGCGTTCCTTTCGACTCACCAAAAAGGTTATAACCAAGATCTTCCATCAGAATAAAATAAAAGACACGTAGCTCCGTAGCAGTGATAGCTTAAATTTTGGCTCTTCGCTCACTCGAGTAAAAGAAAAGTTGACTTTGGGTTTCAGATACTCCAAGGCTAAGGTTATATCGCAATACCTGACCAAATTGCTTAATTCTTCGGAAACAGAACATCCAATCCCGCAGGACGACTTTTGAGTCGCCTGGCCTGTGCGCTGCTCACCTGGCTATCGAAGCTAGCCACTTATCCGATCCGAAATCGAAATGAAATCATTCTGAAACCCTCTATAATTCATTAAAAATAGCAGATGTGTCTTCTCTATGTGAATTTAAAAAACTTGGAGAACAGAAAAGTCTTTTGCTTTGGATTGCGCTCAACTTAATGCACATTCTCCCATAGACACTTATCCACTGTGACCAGGAGTATAATTAATTGAATAAATCATGGAATTCGGGAAGAACCGATTGCTTAATTGCTACATATCTTCCCAAAATAACAATTTCCAGGATTTTCGACGGGTACTTGTCGCTTTTAGCGTGACCAATTAAGTTGATGTAATCAAACGATCAGACAATTACCCTTACAGATTCATGATTCTATATTAAAGAAAGAAGAAACTTCAAATAGCATTAATCCACACTTTTATTCACAGTACCGACCCAGATTTCAATGGATAACCGTCATTTTCAAGGTTATCCGTTGAAACCTGGGTCGGTATTGTAGATAAAAGTGTGGATTACTACTATTTGAAGTTTCTTCTTTCTTTTATAATGAAAGAGTTCTACAAAGTTAAGCCTGGAACTATTTCAATTGTTTACGGCTATTGACGACTCCCTTTAATTTTGTATTTGTCAAGCCGTAAGAGCTCACCCCATTATTGTTACTGGAACTATTTGTTTAATTCATGATTCATTTTTAGATCTTCCGGGTATTCTAGCGCACCAATCAATTTTATTTATGGACTATATTTCGCCAGGTCTAGAGTCGGCTTCTTCAAGTCGAAGTGACCTAAACCTACGAGCTGAAAAAGCCGACTGATTGTGAGTAGAGCCAGCGAAATATTGTCCGCAAAAAAATGAATCATCGTAGTAGTACACTCGGACACTGAAATTCTTCACAAATAGCTTGTTGCTACGCAATAGCAAAATAAAAATTTAAACACTTTGCATTGATGTTTTGACCTGATCATTACCGTCATAGCAATGGATTTTGAATTAGTAAAAATGAGATTTTGTAGATTAAATACGTTATAACACTCAGTATTCATAAAAGTGAAGTAAAAGCTAGAAAGCACATCTTGAGGCTTTCCTCCTTTCAGACGGCTACTAGCACATTTAAATCCGCTAATCCGTTCAGGATTAGTAGCACCTTTCGTACGTGCTACTCGAAGGCAATTTCAGGGGTTGACGATGAAAAATACCGAAATGCTTAGCTACAGCACAGTGCGACGTGCACTCAATGGAGCGGATGGCACTGTATTCGAAACGCCGCTGTGTGAGCGCGATGTTCATCCTGAGCACATGGCATACCTCAGCGATACGACCATTATCAACTGAGATGTTCGCGGCCAGTGAAAAAGGAAGGGTAGAGCGCAGGAGAGAGATAGAAGGGGAATGCGTTATGAAGATTTCAAACAAACCCAGTAGCAAAAGACCGTGCTCTCACAAGATCCCACAAAAGAGCGCCTGTAACACTCTCGATGCGGATACCGTCAATTGACGTGATGTAAAAACTCCAAAAAAAATCAATTGATGTAAAAACTCCCGCAGAATGCGGCTGACATCAATTGACGCACTTAAAGATGTCTATTTACAAAAGTTTGAAACACTTTTTAAATAAAAAAAAGTCTGCTAAAAGTTATTACTTTATCCATATTAAGTGGAGATTTCTTTCTTTGCAAGCACGTATGTTTGGTTTTTGTGGACATTATAGTTTTTCTTTTATTTAAAAAATCCTGAAATATACATAAAATGCCCAGCGTTCAAAGAAAGTGAATTCATTTAAGGCCCAGCAGCGAGATAGCTGAGGCAGTTAGAGCGACGTATCTCTGCATACAAAATTTAATGAATTTGTCAAGATTATAAAGAAAAAGGTCCCATATTTCTAATGATGCAGAATTATCAGACACTCAAGACATTTACTTTTCGAGATATTTTCCACAGTACAGAAGCTGCTTCCACGGGATGTGATGCGGCTGTTCACTCCAGGTATTATATTTTTTTCTAAAAAAAAAGGAAATTCTGACGCACATATTGCGTTAGAAATGTACACAGAGAAAGTGGTTCGTATTTAATTTTTATAAATAAAATAACCACCGTAATAGGTGCGATATTCCACTGGAGAAAAATCATTCACCTGCGGGTGACTCCGTAAAGGTTACTACCGTGGCTAGTCCCGGTTTCCTCAAAACCGTAATAGGTACTTTTTATAAAATCGCACTAAACTACTATCGGTTGAGAAAGCGTATTCAGTGTACGGCGTGAACTACGTCAAGTTAAAACCTTATATACCTAAGTACATATATTTAGTAAATTACAATAATTATAGTCTCAAACACTAAAGGTTTTGCGTATTTACCATTACTATAATATAATTTTCGAGATATCTGCCAAAACATTTGAGTCGATTTCCATGGTCTGTGCGCTTCAGAGAGACATTAGTTTTAAAAAAAATAAGTTCTGACACACAGATCGCGTCAGAGAAATATCGAAGAGCCAACGGTATATTTTTCTCCTTATTAAAAAAAATAATTCAATACTCCCAGGAATACTTTTCGTAAAAATCGCAATCGTAAATTTTGAGAAGGCGTTTTCAGGGCACGTAATGAAAAAAATAAGCCTAGTCCTCAAATACGTAATAATTTTACTAATAAGAGATTAATTTTTGTAACTAGACCCTCCGAGTCCCCGGGCGTACGCTTAGAGAAAAGTCTCCCTCACTAAACTAACTCAACACCCATTTCCTCCTCAATTCAACTCCCAAGACAACCACCGCAGTTCCTTACGTGACACGGATGAGTGGTAGCTTCCAAAAGGGAGGTTTTCCGACACAAGGGGGGTTTAAAAAGACCGGGGTCTTTTGCGTGTTTGTGTGAGTGTGTGGGTACGCTAGCGAAGGGATGGGGTAGGCGGAAAGCGATATAGGGCGTGCCGCACAATCTCCTTCCTTAATTAAGTCTATTTCCCATCCACCCACCCTTAAACGTCCATTCCATTTCCCCATCATCCCCCCGGGCCACCTCAGCGTGCCATTTCAACTCTCCACCTCACTTCCTTCCCTTTATAGCGAAGGGCTCCTTTACCTCGTCCACCCATTATTCTTCGACGACCTTCCATTATAGGGATTCTGACTCACGTGTCCGACTGTTAGCGCTACGCAATCAACGAGGATAAATAATCCATCTAAATATATTACTAATTCATCAATCTTTCACTCAAGCATAATATAGTTGTTATAGTTAAGTTATTTTTATAGTTAGGTTAAATTTCAAAGCTAACACTAAAGTTGTGCAGTTTATTAATATTTCGTTCTGCCGTTATGTCATCAATAGCGTTTTCTGCACTTCAACGGTGTTTTTTCAGGTTGAAAATGTATTTTTTCCGCGTTCGATTCGATACCACAGCAGCTACGATCGAGGCCGCCAACAATGCTGTTGGTAACGAGAGGTAGCGTTGTTTATATGTTGTTTTTTTATTTTATTTTTTTTAAACTTTATATTTCTGTTAGTGATGCTAATTAATTTTATGGTTTATATGTATGCAATATTGTAATAATTTTGTATTTTGGCATGGGTGTCACGCACAGTAATGTAATTTTGAAATCGATTTGCATGTTAGCATGATTTAGATATATAACTAATGGTCCCTGGAATGTATGAGTAGGTACCTACACTGTCATTTGTGCATGAGTAAAAGAATAGTTAGACACTGTACTTGAATTGAAATCTCCTTACGCATACGTTACTTAGCATTGTAATAATTGAAATAACAAAATACATTAAGAAGGTGTATTTGACGGTTGGAGCATTCCTGGTGAAGATACACCCCCTGCCACACAGCCTTGAGGCGGTTCGCAGGGTATCACGCAGATTTATACATTAAGGGAATTGTTTCCCAAAACAGAGCAGAGCAAACGCTAGGTGAATAGTCGAACCACATTCTCTGCGCCACCTTAGATGGTCCACTTGTCCACCGAGGAAATTAACGCCATTTAGGATAGGTTGGCACGGTGGTTAGGGAATAGTTATTTTGGTGAATGGAGGGAGTTTGGAGAGAAACCTAGCATCGGAATTTTCCCACTGTTAACTAAGGATGCCTCGTGATCAGAAGTTAAACGTTGAATCTGATATACGGAAAGCGCTTTCAAAACCCTTTTTGGATTTCGAAGTATTTTGGAAAAGAAAACTCTGAAAATGCGTGACACCCTTAGACCAATCATGACGATCCAAAGGCTCGGACACCCCTACATATACGGACCAAAAGCAACCATCCCTACTCCTGAACTGAGGACGTAAGCAGGATGGATGGCTACTATTAAAAATTACTTAAATGCTTAAATGTCATTTATTTCAAATGCTGCCCACTCATAGAAAAAACGTGTCCTCTACTTCATTTGAACAGCAAAATGTAACCTTTCCACGATATTATTCTTGCAAATAGAATTTAATATTACATGGCGTTGATTGGGAAAATTTGATAAACACGGGAAAAAATTGTACTTTTCCATGTAGAATCAATGCCATTTTCGCGTAAAACTGTACAAAAGAGGGAAAAATTCAATTATTATCGTTAGTTAAGAGCCAATTCCTGTCATAATTGAAGTCAAAATGCAGCAATTCCACAGAAATGGCGCTGCAGACGACTCCTATTGCTGAAAAACATGTTCATTCTAAATATTTTCCGTTATTTACCAAATAGACATTAAGGCGGACTTAAGTATTTCTTTTGACTCATAGATTCGCGGTAGAACCTCCTTAACGTGGAGAAACACCCGAAAGCAGCTTCATCAAGGTAATAATAACTTGAAACAGTCATTCGTACGCAACTTAACAATGTTCGCAAAGCACAGTGTATGCAGAAATAAACACATTCCTATATACAAGACGATTCACATAGAACCCAGCAATAATTCAAGAGGGAGTAGAGGAGGTAATTTTAAGCATTCTTTCGTTTTCTATGAAAATGTCACAATGCCAACGCCAAAAGTTAGAAACCTATGGCAACCCAAATATTTTTTTCAGAAGCACTATGCTGTAACCATAAAAGTTATTTGCACTTAAGATATGTATTTTTCTTTTCCTGCGTGACTCCAGCTCATTAATTTATATTTTCAAGGTGGTAACTAACACTGTCAAAAACTATCTTCTTTCAAAAAATTACTTTTTCATTTTTTTGGGATACGTGATTACTGGTAGTAAAAACAATTAGCAAATTTATTTCTTTAATCAACGATTGACGGTTCTTCGCCATGCAAGGTAATGGCTTTTATTTACCGGAAGAGAAAATTAAACTCACCGATTAAAGCTTAGGTTCTTATTACCATTCAAATGTTTCAAAAAGTATTATCATTCAATGAAGCCGGTATAGAGACATTTTTGCGTTTGTACATAACGGCTCTGGGTACAACGTCTTGAGCATAAATCTACAACATTTTTACACTAAACAACTCAAAACAAAATAAGCTTCAACTTGAGACACTTGTGCTTAAAATCGCTTCGGCTGTTTAGAAAATATCAACACTAAAACTCGGGTGACGAAATTATGAAACGGACAGTAGCGAATGCGAAAAGTGAACGCGGCTGCCAAAAACGAAGGCTAGCATTCCCACCACCAGCTGCGGGCGTTCGATGATACTTGGCCACCGTCCCAGTAAACATAAGCGATACACTTTTTTTCCTCTTCCATTCTCGGATCCAACTACAAATCACCAGCGAGGAGGGCCTTAAAAGAAACTTAAGGTGGTTAGAGCGGGATAGTTCCCTAGTCATAATTGAGACCATATTCAAATTTTATTTTTTTATTTCAGCGACTGTAAGAAGTATAAAATAAATATTGTAGTATTAATGGGACAAAGATATAGTTATATATGACCAAAACTCTCAGTAATTTAATAAATAAAGTTACGTAAGTCCCTAACTTGACTCATTTTTTCCCGCCGTACGGCTGAAAACCCTTCAAAACAGCAGTTTTTTGCGATCCTGTAAAACTTGCTTCGGTAAGTTATAGATTATTTTTTCGAAATAGTTGAGAAAACATGCAAACTATACACCGTTAGTTTTTTGACGAAATCTAGGTGCTAGAAGTTCCTAATTTCTTTAATATGCTTCCTCTGGAGCGCACAGCCGTAATCTATCCCATGTAAAAAAGCTTATATTTTTAGGAAAATTGCTTAAAAAGTAGTTTGGTAAGGGGTTTATATTTTGATATCATTGGAAAGATGACAGTTTTTTCTTTAAAATGAGACCAAATTTATCAAATTCTAGGCGAAGCGATTTTTCGCACAAACCACCTTAGGTGGCTGGAGTGGTAACCTTGGGTCACTAAGCGCACATTTTCATAATTTTTTAAGTAAGTCGAAAAGAAATGCTAGGACCACATATCATGTAAGTGCATCTGTTTATACTTTGGAACTCAACATAAAGGCCACCTAAATATGTCAGCGCTGGAATCCACTGAAACTTTTCCGAATTAAGTGGTCAGGAATTGTTTGAAAAGAGATTTTGGACAAGGCACTTATACGAATAATGCCGAATATTTAATACTAGTAGGTGCGAGTACAGGCGTAAACAGATGCATCAATGAACACTTCCGAGCGCAAGTTTGCCCGTAGGATGTAAACAAGGACAGAAGCTTTTGCGCATGCGTCGGTAGGAAGCCGCAATAGAGAGTTGGACCGCATTTCAAATGATTCAGTTGACACTGTCAGTATCCAATTTTGCGTGAGCTAGCATTAGGTTTGATCGCTATAACCAAAATAAGCATCGCGTAAAACGAAATGTATGGAGAAAAACAGCTTCCCCCATCATCTGAGGACACTTGGCACGTCCCTCAATTCCTCAAAAGGCCCGATCACACGAAGATTAAATAATCGTTATGACTTTTAATCCGTCATTCGGTAGCATTCTGCAGGTACACAACACTCAAGACCGAATATTTTGTAAATAGTTCACGTATTCGTTTAAATTGCATACCAATAAATGGAAGCTTACCACGGAGTACTTAAAACTTTTTAATATCCATGTTCGACGCCTTTAGGGAAAATCAACACAAAAACACAATGGTTGCTACGATTAATGAAGTTCTGTTATTGTCTATCGCACATCAAAAATGGTTTTTAGTGCACTGCCAAGTGCGCAGGGCCGGAAACGAATGGAAAGCAAGTGCGCTGTAGTTTTGAGAAGTGAACGGCGCACTAGAACGAATGTAAAGCACTATACCTAAGCTTTTATCATATTAAACTGAAGTTACGAATACATTTTATTCATAAAATGCATGTCTCTACATTTTGACGTGCTTGTCTTTAAAATAAACCCCGGAAAGTGGTGCAGAGTTTCCCCACATTCTAAGCCTAATATTCTCTTTCCAACTCGCACATCCATGTTCTCTCTCACTCATTGTCAGTGCCACAAATTCATGAACTATTTTCCTGTTCTTTCCATGACCTCCTCGCACCCAACCCACCAACCCTTATGTCCACCTAAATGCTTCTCCCTTCCAAGTTCCCGGAGGAGTGCAGTGACGTCATCGGCGATGCGGAATCTTAACAATGGCGTATTTTTTTTCCCCTCCCTCTTTCTCGCGAATGAAGTAAGCGAGCAGCTGCCGTCGCCGTCTTTCGCAAACCCCTTTTCCCGTTTGTTTGCTCTGGATTGGATGAGTGCGGAGAGGGAGAAGAGACGGGAGAAACGTTGAGCTATCAAGAGGCTTCGTAACGTCCCTTACATTTTGATAAGTGGTAAATAAAAAAATACCCAGTTCTTGGATACGAATTTTATCTGTTTTCCACGGATGAAAAAGAGAGTGCATTTGTGTGAAAAAACGGATGGATCTTCAATTTCTACATGAAATACGACTCGAGGCAATTACTCCTTTTGTGCGATAATGTTTTCCATTGAATGGGAAGTGGTTTGCTTTCCGATTTCAACTTCCCGTTCGAAGTACCTTATCCGCGATCCTAACGCAAACGACTGCGAGAGAAAGAAAGCATCGACCACTACAGAGAATGATTCCCAAAACACCAGAGCCAAAACATCTTTATTCAAATGCAGGAAATGTTTGCATGCATGAAATTTCAATTTTACAACAACGTCGACGGAGTGGAATAGTAACTCAATTTATCCGACCAATTAATCGTGACTCAACCGTCGTTTTATCAACGGATTTACACCGTACAACCTGAAACCACCAGTTCATGTAGATTAGTAAGAACACTAAAAAATTTGGACATTTTGGACCTGCAGGACGGTTGTGCCAAATTCAAGTAATATATTTAATACTACTCAGGGCATGGTTTAGTGAGTTCTTCCAAATTTTGTTCGTAAAAGGCGAAATCTGCGACCAATAGAGAAATTATGATATGACGTTATAATATTATATTCTAAGACTTTGAAATATGATAAAATACTTTTTAGACAGTAATACTTGGGCTAAATTGAGGACCAGAGAACTTGAAAACTTGAAGAAAGACCACTTGAGACAATGTAATTTTTAAGCTATTTAACTAATTTGCTCAGTACCTACATGAGACAATCCGATTGAAAATCGGTCTACAGATATTGTCTGCATAATGAGGAAGGAAGGGATATGTAACTTTGATAAATCCCACCCCTGAGACTTATACAATTTGGCCAAGGCTTCATCCGAGGCTGCACGATTCATGCGAGAGAGAAGTATCTTGAATTATTTTTCCACACTTACTTTATTTTTTCCGCTTAAATGAGAGAAAAACATCAAAGCAAAAAACTTATGACAAAAACTAAACATGACCAAATAAAGACAAAATACAGTTTGCGTACCAGGAAATGGGCAAGGTGGGTGCCTCTCCTATAAGCAATCTTAATTCTGTAGCAAATATTCTGTGACTCTCCGCAAAGCTCTTTAACCGGCGCTTGATGGCGAGGATGGAGTCATGCATGATAAAATTTTTCCTCGAAGCATTTACACGATCACTGAACTTGAAACGCGGGAGTACTAACAGGTATTGGACCTGACAACTGAAGATCACTTACGTCATGTGTAAAAGTGAACGTGACTGGTTGACTGCAACTAGGTCCTGGTAAGAGCAAGTAGATACCAAAATAGAACCTCACTCATCTACTACATTACGAGGAGAGGGCATGTTGAAAAGAGCGATATGGAGAGGGAAAAAAGTTGGGGGAGCGTGGAAGAGGAAAGTGGAGTATAGAAACTTTGGAAGATATTAGGAGAGGCAGAGGGTATAAGGAATTCAAGAGAGGTCTGATTGCGAGCTAATTACATGAGAGAAAGTGAGAAGTTAGGATAAGGATTCTCCAAAAACCTACCAATCAGCTGGTAGAATACCCAATTATGAGGGATCTTATAGTAAATGAGATGGCGATGATACTTAATACCCAAAACACTGATTCCTTATCTCACGATACTCATTAGCTATTATGATAGCAAGTTTCCTGGAATTGGTTCATGATTAAGAACCGTACAAATCATAAAGGACGGTAAAAATCGTGTACCCACATACTCATTAAATATACTTATAAAAACAACAATAACAGCAACGATAAATATTTGCAAACAACTGCCATAGTGACACCCCGTTATAGGAAAAACAGGACGCCATACTAGCAATTGTTTGTAAATATTTACTGTTGGTATTATTTTAATGTTTCTGTATATTTTATAACTGCCACAATGCCAAATAAACATCTTTTTGCCTATCGACTTTTAATTAACTTGTGTACCCACGTATTCGACCTGAAGACGCCAGTAGGAGTACTGGAGAAACTGTTCTCAGTCAACAAACGTGGGAGGCAATCCGAAAGAATGCGGAGGCATTCCCTCCAACACCGCGAAAACCTACAAACCAGCATCATTTGACTTCAATCATTCATTAAACGGTAAGTTTTAAATAGAAAAAGAATACAATTAAACCACAATTCTACTAGCTATGTATGATTTATACGAAGAAACGCTATTCTTATACAATGGACGTAATTCAAACCGTAATTATTTTCTTGAGTTTTGAGAAATGCTAATGAGACGGAGTAATAACCTCTTTAACCTTCTCCCCTGGCCCTGTCCACGAATCACAACCCCGGCTATACTTGGATACGCCGAGAGAGGGAAAATTGTGTTGTCGTTTACGTTCATTTAATTTTTTTGCTAAATGCCTCGTCTCGGGATTTCTATCTTATTCCTCTTCTCTGGGTTCGTGATGATTCGCTCGCAATTTCGGCGCAATGAAGTCATTTGTCGCCGGGTTGCCCACTAAAATTCCTTCCCCACCCCTAACACCAGCCCTTCTCAAACTCTTTACTCTTTTTATCCCATTCCACGTACACTCATTCCACGCTCTCTCTCTCGTGCGTCAAACACCACGGAGACCCGCTTTCGTATTCAACGAGTAGACATAAAACATTAACTAAGCCAATAAAATTAAGGCAGTGCGAAAATTTTATCTATCATTTTATCTATTATCTAGTCAAAGACTATACTCGAATTTCATTATTTAATTTATTCAGATTTAAAAAGCACGAAGTAAATGTTGTGAAATTAATGACGCAAAAACATTGTTTAAAAATTCTAGAACTATAAGTAACACTAATTTACTAAATCTTAATTTACTACTTACTTAATTAATCTTAATTTACTAAATATACATGTTTAAGTATTTAACTTGACTCTTTTTTTTACGGCGTATGGTTAAAATGCCTTCACAACTGAATTTTTTTCTTGCTACTTGGTATTAAGAATAAGGATGAGTTATTAATTTCTTTTTATAAATGTTTGAGAGAGCATACGACCTATTCACCGTTAAAATTCTGACACGATCTAAGAGTCAGAACTTACGCAAATTTTTAATACAGTCCTTTTGGAGCGCAGTTCCGTACCATATCTCATTGAAAACGGCTCATATTTATTGGCAAATATATCGAAAAGTACCAAATAAGGTAAGTGGCTCATGATTTGGCAACTTTGGAAATATGAGATATTTTTCATCCTCATGACGCCAAATCGATTGAATCTTATGTGAAGACATATTTCGCTCACACCACCTTAAACGCTAACCTTTTGAACCGTTTATGGGACCTTGAACGACTAACAACATTGGGAGCTTTCCATTCGCTCAAATCCTCTGCACTAGACCACGCAGTTCAAAACAAATCGGGAGCTGAGTAGACGCCACGTGGGCAGAGTTTATGTGCGCCAAAACAATAAAAGAACTACATATTAGCATAGAGTTAGTATATATATAGAGGACTCACCCCACGCGCAAAAATCGTATATATTTTTGGTGTAGTACCGGAAGGATAACGTAGATGGCGAGGAGGAAATTTTGACAAATATTTGAATTTGCTCGTTCCACAAGCCTGAAAATATATCCTGAAGCAGAAAGGATCGCTACGTTTAGTGGTGACAATAGTTAGTCGATTTTATTCATAACAATAGTTATAAAAATATTTCCTTGAATTTCGGCTAGTAACTTGGTTCTTCCGAGTTTATATTCCTAATCTAGTTGCCTGCAGACTGTTCTTAGTATTAAGTTGAAACTTGCAGGAAAAGTTTATTGTACATTTTTTTCCATACTGGTGAACTTTAATTTGTGCTCAACTCAGTTTCAACGTTGTTATGTTAGTTTATATATCTTTTGAACGAAAAATCTGGAATTTTGAAATGTACAAAGCGAACCTGCTAACTTTCGTATCTTACTATATAGGTCCAAATATGCTGCGTATGAAATTTGGTGAAAACTATAAATGTATTTTTGGTGAAAAAATTGTAACTTTATCTCGAATAAGAAATGAGTTACGAATTTTTTATTTTCTCAAATATTTTTACCGCGCCATTATTTCAGCCGCTTGCTATTTCGTGGCAGTTTTCCGTGGCTATCTTCTTCGCTCAAATGTCGGCTAACAGTTCTCAACAACAGCCTAACACTTGCAGGGAAAGTTTTAAATTCCTAACGTCCTTCGGTAAACCTTTTTATGTTTTTAGCTGAATTTCGACGTTGTTATATTTAGTTAAATATCTTTGGGGCAAAACTTCCGATTTTTGTAAGGTAGGAAGCAGTCGCCTACTAACTGTAGTATCATACGATATAGGTCCATATATGCTGATTTTGAAATTTGGATAAAACTATAAATTTATTTTTGGTGAAAGAATTGTAACTTTATCTTGATTACAAAGGGAGTAATGAATTTTTGATGGCCGCACCTCGTCAGGCTGGCCTACTGGCCTGAGCCTGAGTTTTGCGCTGGCCTGTTACTGCCCTGAGTTACTAGTCTGAGTTTTGCGCTGAAGGCTCCAACGTCCCAAGAAGGTCGTTTTGCAATTAGATAAGTTGGCGAGGTGAGGTTATTGTTTTGACCAGGAAAAGATTTTCCTTGAGGGAAGAAATTTTCGCTTCAAGAGACTATATAAATCCTACTTGACGTCCATCGCTTCGATGAATAAGCAACATATCGAATGAAATAGATTTCGCGTAGCCTGCTTCGAACAATTAAACTTTAGTTAGGAAAACCTTTGTGGGAATTACCTCACGTTGGTGAAGTTCAAATGCTATTTACAACGTTAAGTTTTAATACGAAGTTGTTGACGTAGCGATAACTTATCGCTGTACTGGAAAAATACATTAAAATAGGAATGCGCGATTGGACCTCTAAACTGAAAAACAATGCAATGTTTGCTTTTCGCTAACGGTCATAGCCACACTACAGGTGGTAACAGAAGCTGTAAAAGTATTTGGTAATCAATTCGTAAGCGCGCCGCTGCAAACGAATACAAGAGGTAGCATCATATTTTTGGGAATAGGGGTGGTCGGTGACCTTGATTTGTTTGCTTGAGAGCGGGATGAGTAATGGCCCATTCGGTTATTACGTCGAAAGTGAATAGGGGGAGAGAGTTGGGTTCTTCCGGCTCGTCTTAAATTGTCTTACGTACGGGGAACGAGGTCACCTAATGTATAACTTTGTCTTCTCTTGAGACCTTACCTTGTATCACTATTGTGATAATCGTCGTCTCGTTAATGACAACACGCATTGTCGTTTGAGGAAAGTGTTTTGTAAGCGTGAGTCGGTATGCATTTAGTTGAGGTTCTGAAAAGTAAAACAAACAGCAGCTGCAACTGGGCCTGGGTTCACCCATTGCTTAAATGCTTGCCGTCGGGAGATGAGTCCCTTCCGCCTGGGGACGAAAAATGAAAAATCCAACGATATATTTTACGCGGTGAGCATTTATCCAACAATATCATATGGCTATTCTTAGCATGTTCCGATTTTAAGTTATTTCGGCACTAGACAAATATGGCAATAAATAGCTTTTGATAGTTTAAAACGTTTTCAAGGACCAAATTCTGCGATCGCCAGTGGCATGAGTTGATCTGCGCTCTCGTCCGGCCTGTCGGACGAATCGTACTCCGACGAGCTATCAGGCAAGTGTGCGCCATCTACCATCTGAATCTCAGGCGTTAAAAACACGCGTGGCAAATATTTCCGATGTACTACACTGCCTCGGCTTCCTCAGGATGAGCGTAATGCGCCGCGATCATGAATTTTAATCAAATACTGCTAGGCAAAAACACAAGTAGGTTTATACGAAAGCGACGCAATGCGCGTCTGGGAATAACATAGCACTCGTTAGCATTATATGCTATACAATGCTAACTAGTGTTACTTAGGAGAAAAAGCCAGGTGTCGGTGTCAAAATGAGAAAAGCAGGTGCCTTCAATTAAATAATTGTTGGCTAACAATTGCTGTAAGAAATTAGCTATTAAGAGATACCATTAATAGTGAGCAGACTTACAGATCTTCCAAATTCAAACCATTAGTGAAAATGAATGAACATACAAACATGCAGTACAATGAAGACATCCAATGGCTCATGTCTTTGCTCCTTTTGTTGAAATTACACAATCTTCGCTGCACAAACGGATGTACGATATTTCCGACGATTCTCATTTCACTATCAATTTTCTTGTGTTCGTCATTCTCTTTGCTCCATTTTCCGAAATTATTTCTGAGTCAGCCGGTCTATAATATTGCACGCGAATAGTTTGCTCTTGCCCTATTAATATAAGTATGAACGAATCACGTTATCCAGTGGTCTGTCAGAGAAATATTTCCTTCTATTGACTCAATACTGTAACACCCTTGTTTTGATATGCCTGAATTTAGAAATGATATCGGGAAATATTCACCACCAGAGACTTTAGTATATAACCTATTTTCTGTCCATACGATATTTCCGACGATTCTTATTTCACTATCAATTTTCAATATCAAAACGTCAGTGGTTTTGTTGAAGTGGTGATATGCACTGCAGTGGTTTAATACATCCACAGAAATGGTTTTGTCTTGCCACATTCTCTTTTCAATTTCATTTGAATAGGATAGTTGTATTATTATAAAAATATTTTGGCTTTTATGATACTAAATTTAGCAGCCAATTCAGAAGGCTAATAATGTAATGGTGGTGTTCCATACTACGCCACCCATAGCGCTCTTTTACTTTCTGGCTTGTCCGTCCATTGCGCTCCTGACTTTTTTTGTCTGCGCCTACAGTTCTGGAAGTAAATCACCTAATGAGATACACTACCTATCGACAAATCTAGTCAATCCAGGATCGATCGTGGAACCATGGCTTGGATCGCAGTGGAAGTCATAAACCAGGGCCTCCATAGGTTCTGTCAGACATCGGAGCGTACTTCGTTGACCCTCGGCCGGCAAACCGATCCTGTCGGAAACCTCTGAACCGTTCTGGATTTCATAACATGGGCGGCCGAGGCAGCTATGTGTGTAGCTACTAAGGTCTGAGAGCTCTGCGTGTCTTTTTCAGGGTAGATAGTAAGACAGGGAGTGGATCATATCGTGGGTTATATATAAAACGGTCATAGTATAAAAATGATTACCGGTGGTGATTTTAACGAATCCTCGATAGATTATAATAATACTTTTTTTATACACTTGAATTTCATTCAACATTCAAGAAATTTCTGACTCTCCGCCGCTTTGAAGTTACTTTAAAAACGTTATACTTTTAGAGTGGGAGATTAATTACTCAAATTAATACATTGCAGCTTGCTAGTGCTCGTCACTGGGAAATCGTCACATTTTCATCGTTCACATAGAGTATTTACAATCACACAACTCTTTCGAATTATACTTGAAATAAGGTATTAAAAACTCAGAATAGTCCAACATATTTAAAATATCTCCAAATTTAGAACCACAAGTTTTCTTTTCGCACCTGAATTAAAAATTATGATCAATTGTTAACAGATTGGGAAAATTACTCAATTAGTAATTCGACATCGTCATGTGAATTTCTCGTTCATGTCAGCAACGTAGATATATCTTTGTAAAATATTTATGTGATAGCTGATAATCTGCTGTTGCGTTTAGGACGGGGAATAATTGGTCCAGTTTCAGTGCAGACGGAAATTAGTATTGCGTCTTATTATTTATAACGGCTCCTACTCCAAAGTGTTTAATACTTTTATGATTCAAATAACTCTCATGCTAAGTTTGAAATGATCACTCTAGTTTATTTACGTATTTTAGGTGTGAAATAATGGTTAATTCTTAAAACACCCGTTCGATGTTTAGTGTCTGCCGACATTTACGTAAGAAACTGTTTTGGATTTGAGATGTCATTGAAATTCGGAAAAAAAAAGAAATTAGAAAGTTGATTTCTTCCAATTAAATTTAACCATTTTAATCGGCATATCAGTTCCTTCCAATTATGAAACTACGTATCTGTAGTGACATTATGATTAGTATTACACGATAAGTCGTGCCACGAAGATGTAACAAGATAGTCGTTGTTGCACTAACTTTAGGGTATAGTGTAAAGCACGTTGGTGAATACTCACCCCCTTCCACACACCCCTGAGGTGGCTTGGAGGGTATTTTGTAGATGTATATGTAGATGAATGTACGAGGAAACATTGCATTAATATCATGTTTATTGCAACTTTTAGGGGACTTAAAGGAAAATTTCACCAATGGGGAAAAAAGGATTTAGCAATGTAGGGAATATGTAGACATTTTCAGACCACGCCGCCGCCGTGGAATTGGCCATCGGCGCTCATACCTATAACGAAGTGCCTGTTTTTATTAATAATGAAGGAGTTCCACCGAGTAACGCCAGAGACATTGTCCCATGTTCAAAATACCAGTGTCTTGCATAGTCTAAAATGAACATATACCTAAATATGTAGGTATAAATTAATAGTAACGCATCACGAAGAGAGATATTTAATATAAAAATATACGTAGGCTTCTGATCCAAGTTATTTGCTTTAATGATCGCATATAAACAAGGTTAAACTAATTTGAAAATTTTTGGGAAATTATTTTGGTATGTAAGACTTGATTTATTGTCGAAGTCTGCCAGCCGTCTCGGGAAGCAGTTGAACTTCCGACTTGTATCATCTTGCTGACGAAAGTTTCGAAAGTCCAGCTGTATAATGTATCCATGTGTATAATATAACTTTCTTTTAACAATGATCATAAATATAATTACGCATTTACTACTACATTGTTATCCAGGGCCGCTGTCCCGGCCGGCTAGAGTCAGCGCCGAGCGCTGGCGGCCCGGAATGGGTGAACGTGGCGACCAGCCCCGCCAAATTCATTGCGCATTCATTGTTTTTTGGTTACATTTTTTGAAGGCGTTCGATAGGTGGCAATAGTGAGGTTTCTGATGGAGTTTGTTTACGTTTAGTCACTATCGTCACTTTTTTACGCATGGCGGCTTGTGGGGAATTTCAATTGTTGGCATAGAAAAAGATTTATTACTAGACTAAAAATGGGTAAGACATCTTACTTTGTTCCTTGATGCTCCAAAGGTTATTCCGTAACCGTGAGAAAGAAAAAAATTTTAGTTGTGAAGGACAGAATGCTTGTTTAAGGCTAATGTATGTACCTACTCTGCTTTGTTCTTCACGTTATCGTATAGCAAGGCATGGTCGATGCTGATCATTACCTATGTATCCATTGCAGACCTCTTATTATTTTGATAGATGTTGGTTTTTCTTCTCTATATGATGTAAATATATTTGATGTGATCATTGATTACTGAATTAAAATACTCGTGAATTACGCTCATTACCCATACCAACCGAAAACCCTCGAAATGTCACTCCCATATTCAAAAGCGGTGATAAGGAACAGCCATCGAACTACAGACCGATATCTCTCACGTCTATCTCTTGCAAAGTCCTTGAACATATAATTGTAAGTTCAGTTACGAGACACCTCGATATGCAGAACTTGTTAACAAAAACGCAAAATGGATTTAGAAAGGGAAGATCTTGCGCAACAGTATTAGCACTTTTTGCCCACGATATTTTAGTCTTGGGTGAACATAAAGTTCTAGTTGATGCAATTTTTCTTGACTTTAAAAAGGCTTTTGATAAAGTTTCCCACAGTAAGCTACTCATGAAATTAAAATTCTACAGGTAAGACGACGACGTAATTTCCTGGATTAAAGAATTCTTAAGCAATCGCGTGCAACAGGTTGTATTAGGCGCTATCTATAATGAAGAAAAAGTTACATCGGGTGTCCCACAGGGAAGTGTCATAGGCCCAATTCTGTCCCTTTGGTACATTAACGACATTGGTGAAACAGTTGACAGTAACCTTAGATTACTTGCAGACGACGCAGTGGTGTATAGAGAAATTCGTAGCCTTAATGATAAGCAAGCGCTAACTAAGGACCTCGAGGCAATACAGGAGTGGTGCGATGCGTGGCTGCTAGAATTAAACCTGAAAAATGCGTTGTTATGAATTTTTGGAAACGGAACAACGCTCCTTGTAACATCTATTGCATAAAAAACAGCAAATTAGAGACTGTAGAATCGGTTGAATACCTCGGAATTAAACTGACTAATGACCTCTCGTGGAGTAAAAATATTCGAGATATTACCGGTCAAGCTAATCGTAAATTGGGATTTGTTAAAAGAGTAGGTACTTGGCAAGTTCGACGATAAAGTTAGGGAAATCAACTACTTCTCTCTCGTTAGACCCCACTTGGAGTATGCTGCCAGTATTTGGGATCCTTATGAGATAGGCTTGGAAACTGAGTTAGAACGCGTGCAGCGAAGATCGGCAAGATGCGTAAAAGGCCGTTATGATAACCTCGTTAGTGTTACTGACCTTTTGCAGCAACTGGGATGGGAAGCGCTTTCAGACCGTCGATTAAAATTTAGACTCATTCTATTATGTAAGTTCCAAACCGGTCTCTTTTCTGACGACGTTGATAATATTTTACGAAATCCGACATACTACGGTAGATCAGATCATGAGAATAAAATTAAGGAACTAGACTGCAGAACGGGCAGATTAAAAATGTCATTTCTCCCACGAACGATAAGGGACCATAACAGCTGCCAATGAGACTTTCATCTAGGTTTACCGATATGCAGTGTAGCTCTTAGTAGTAGTAGTACTCCCTAATACTTGAATCCATATCTGTTACCTAGTACTAACAGCACGCCGTGCATGTTTTCTACATAAGTCTTCAGTCTCTGTCCATTAGTGTAGTTGCAAAAGACATATATATTAACGGTCCCTTTCCATTGTGAGCATATCTGTAGTGTAGTGCATGCTTGTGAGGTTTCGCCTCGTGGCAAGCATTAGCGATTTATGCTAATGCATAATTAGTCGTAATTACACTAACTTTAGGGTATAGTGTAATGCATGTTGGTGAATACTCACTCCCTGCCACACACCCCTGAGGTGGCTTGCAGGGTATTTTGTAGATTTAGATGAAAACCAATCCTCATAGACCTAGAAATTTGCGAACGAGAGTTGAAAATTAGGTTTCATGTCTCCAAGGGCCGAAGGGAACTGCTAGAGACAAAAAATTAGAAATCGAGTGTTTTAATTTATTCATGAACGATACAATAATTCGAGCTATCGTTTCATCCACCAACACATACAGTGACCTTGTAATAGAAAGATTTGCTCGAGATAGAGATGCTAGAAACACCGCTGAGATTGAGATTCGTGCCTTCCTAGGTATTTTACTACTTTCTGGAGTACTAGGAAGTAACAGGAAAAAAACTAAACATATATGAGATAATTCCACAGGGTCTGAGTAGAAGCTTGCTACCTTGCTATGAGTGAGAAAAGGTTTCATTTTCTCATGAGGTGCATTAAGTTTGATGACATTAGAGATCGTCACAAACGGAAGGAATTTGATCGCCTTGCCCCTTTTAGAAGGGTGTTTGAACTTTTGGTGCAAAACTTTCAACGTTTCTTCACTCCAAGCGAGTACTGCCCCGTTGATGATCAGCTGGTTGCCTTTCGTGGAAAGTGCCCATTTCGAATGTATATTCCGAAAAAACCTACAAGGTATGGCATTAAAATTTATGATCTTGTGTGTGTGCTAGATCTATGTATACAGTAAACTTAAGAGGTTTACGCCGGTACACAGCCAAATGGACCATGTAAGCAATCCAACTCCTCAGAGTATGTCACGCTCAGAGTAGTTGAACCTGTAGCCAACACAAACCGAAATATCACAACAGACAATAGGTTCACCTCCATATAATTGGCCAAAAAACTGGCTTAAGGGAAGAAACGCTAGTTGGAACAATTAATTCCACACGTAGTGGTGTTCCACATGAACTAAAACCAAACATCCAACGAACACCTCGGTCATCTCTTTTTGCCTTTCAGAGAAATTAAATCCTTTTGTCCTACTGCACGAAACCGAAAAAGGAAGTTATTTTGCTGTCAATAATGCATCATGACAATGCAATAAATGAATCAACTGGGCCAGAGCAAAAACTCGAAATTCTAACATTTTAAAATAGACCGAAAATTGGCGCAGATGTCCTCGAACAAATGTGTGCCAAGTACAATGTTGCTCGTAACACGAGATGCTGGCCATTGGTCGCATTTTTCGACCTGCCCAACATCTCAGGAGTTAATGCTTTGTGTATTTTTAAGTTCAATAACGCCGAAGTAAAGCCGATGCCTAGACAAGTATTCATTCCGCGTGTTTCCTGGGAGCTTATCAAACCACAGATCTTCGTCTGAATGGAGAATGCCGCCATTCCAGTGCAGATGAAGAACAGGGGAAAGGGTCTTCTTGGAATTCAGGACAATGTAAACGGAAACCCTAATCATCCTCAGGACAACAGTGTTGGCAGCTGCTTTGGTGTCATCTTCAGGTCACCTGAAGATGACACCAAGTGTTGAAACCCGGGTCATAATAATAAATAATTAGTGAAGTTTACTAAGTTATTCTCCTTCTTCGGTAATACCACACATAAAACTTTTATTAACAAACCAAACATTAACTTAACCTTCTTCATTAACTTGAGAAAAATAATCGGAGAAATGTTCATAAACAACTTTTATCGTATTTTTACCATAACTTTTATAGCATTGGAGAAATGTTCAAAAACATGTTTGGTGCATTGGACGTTATGTTGACAACCTCCGTTCGATTCCAGTAACCTTCGAATAATTCCTCATTAATTTATGTGCAGGACTTCGTCCACTAAAACTTGCATTGACAGAGTTTTAAGTTCCTTTATTTTCTGAAACATTTTAATTCTTACGTACACACCCAGAACGATTAACACTTGAAGGACTCCATTTTTCGTAAATTTTGGCGTTTCGTGTCATCTTTTTCAACGAGAGATATGACCCCTTCACTTTTTTTAATTGCATTTCATCTTTTTTAGGTTTCATAAAAATATGTATCAACAAATGAATTTTCTCATCGGCGACAGCTTTTAAAGCAAGCTCATAAAACACTATATTTATAGATTTAAGAAGCTCTATGCTATATGTTTTGAGGCATATTGTTTTCTAAGGTAGGGTTAGGTCGGGTGGTAGTGCCTCTGAGAATAGGAAAAGCGATGGGGACATACTCGTAATTAGGGTGCAACTCCTAACGGAGGTTTGGGTTCGAAGCATATCCAGGGCGATATATCCTACCCCTAGATGCCTTCCATGTCATAAAATGAAAAAAACGTGTCCAATCGTACCCCCTTAACCCACAAACGATGGATAAATCCATTTTCACCTGAAATCATTCAACACTCGCCCGTTCCCTTTCCACTTGCCCATTGCAAAACAGGCGAGACGTCTTCCCCACCCCTAGCTCTAGGGATCTAATGAGGAGTTTTACATCGTATGTGGATTAGGGGGTGGGGACTGGACATGTTCTTTCATTTTATGGAGCGTTTTTAATGTGTCAACACTTAAAAAGCGGGATAATCTTCTGTTGTGTGAGGTCCCAGTAACTCTATGACACCCAAGGGAAACTGAAAGGTCCAGGGGTCTGGTCTTAGGATTTTAAAAGTCGACCTCTACATTTTGTTCGCCCAGCGACGACAGGTCGCCCGAAGCTATCGGGAACCATTGAAGTGTCCGAAGCTCATGGGCACGAGGGCACAGTGGATGAAATAGTAATGTACGTAGGAAAGGAGGCCTTCGTCAAATTTCTTGGCATCCAAATGTAAGGATCAGGAGACGAGGAAAGGGAAAGGATCTTCCAGTCTGGAGGGTCTACTGTGTTCTTGAAAAACAACCGCTTTGTTTCCTTTTTCATGGCATCGCCCCATAACTTTTTTTAATCGAGACATTTAATATAGGAGTCAAACTTGTTATTTAATGTTTTGTAGCGATTTGCCTTCGATTTTAATTTCTTATTATTTATTGGTGTTATGCATTGACGTAATGATCGTGATTCGAGAAACTTCCAAAACTTTGTGAAAAAAGTGTACTCAACCTTTTCGCGACGACATACTCAAGTGAGTCTGGATTAAGTTCCCTTTTGTCAATCAAGACAACATCAAGAAATAAATCCCTTGGGTGCACAAGCAGACATACGGATTGCTACGAGCAACTGGCCACGTTTTAAAAACATCTTCTGTAATAACAAGAAAAAAAGATTCATGAGCTAAGTTGACTAGAGGACATTTGAACAAGTTTTAAGTTAAAAAAATAAATTTCATGCATAGATGTATTTTTTGGGGTTTATATATAACTTTAAATTTGTTCTGTAATATATTTTTCTTTTTCATGCTTCAGTTTTGTCTTTACACTATTAAAATTGAACATAAAAATTTGTTTTGGTCATCTTCACAGTCATTCTTAAATAAATAATTACTAGGGGCGCGAGAAAAAATTAAATTTTTAGGGGTGTGGGACATTAAAAAAGTTTGGGACCACTGGCTTACGAAATAAACTGAACGAGAAAGAGTTTCAAGAATCGACTCCTCTTACTGAACGACCGATGGATGAGTCGGTCATCGTAATGAACGATGTTGCCCATCTCTAGCCCTCTAGTATACTTACTCTATGACATTAGCGAACGTTTCACCCGAGCACGTCGTTTCATTTATCACCGTTCGTGTGTGCTTAAAAGTGCGCTGTTATGTTCCGACCCGTGCCGACTTCAGTGTCTTCAAATGGAAAGCTTCCTTCAAGACATAAAAACTGTTTGTAACACTTGTAAAGTTTCTGAAAAATATTCCCCAATCTTCTCATAGAAATTTAATGCAAAAATATTTTTCTTTAATCACATTAATCAAAAATTACCAAATATGAATTTTTTTGTTACAAAAACAGATTTCTCTCGATGACGAGTTCACTTAACAACAACATACAAAGAGGAGGTCACTCGTGAGCATTGTACTTCAAATACAAGGTAAGTCGTTGCGAATCGTTTGGGTCGAACGTTGTGACGTAGTTTGGAATACATTAAACGCTAGCTAGGTACGGAGTGCATTGTGTATTGGACACTTTCGTGGTATTTGGATACAACAACTATGCGAGGAAACGTATGATGTACGAGAATTTTTTAAATATATCCCATCAATATATCTAAACGGGCGAATCGGGTCCAGGTTTGCCGGAGAAGCAAGACTGCTTTGATGTTGAATGTGTTTAGAGTTTCAACATTCATCACAAAATAAATTGTTGCATGGGTTATTTCCACTGTAAACTATATTGTATTCTCAGACTACACATGTACTAATTATAACCGATAAAATATGCTGTATACCAGTACTTGAATACAAGACTGTGGTGCGGTAGTACCATGCTTATGAGGTTCTCTTCAAAACAGAGCCACCAGCCTCACGAAACTACAGTGACTGGTCGCCACGCAATCCAAACAGCCCTGGAACTTTCTGATCATCCCTCGTATGAAACCAGAGAAAAGAACACTTCGCCTCTAAAACTCCTGCGATCTGCGCAGTAAATTTTCCTCAAAAAAACGCTTTGTGGAAAGCCTTCAAGGAAATTTTAAGCATGGCGTAATCTACCGTTGAGGGGAATCTTAATGAAAGCATCCACGGAGAGGTGCAGTTGAAGCAGCATGATTTCCGGGATATCTTCTGCGTCGTATAATCTTGTTCGAAGACAGTTTCGTCGGCGTGGCTGCAGACGTGCTTCCCAATGTTTCAACATTTAACACTCTTGATGCGGATCCTGTCAATTGACGTGATGTAAAAGCTTCCAAAGAATGCGGATGACGCAAATTGACAGACCACAACATTTGATGTTTACAAAAGTTTACAACGTGGTTTCATTGAAATTTCAGATTAAAGTTCCTACTTCATAGTTTTATTTCACAATAAACCCCTATCCTGTGAATATTTAGCGATGTTAAGTGAAGAACTTCTTTGCAAGGAATTAGGTATGGTATTTGTGGGCATAATGTTTTTTATTTGAAAAAAATAACGAAATACGCCTAAAATGCCCAGCATTCAACGAAAGTAATTGAATTTAGGGCACAGCATAGATTATTAAGAGAGCTTTCAAATATTAAGTACCTAAAACAATATTTGGCCACTTTTTAACGACCCGATCCTTCCATGTAAATCAATATATGATTTTCCTAATGACCCAGCCCCTTCCAATCTTACTTTACGTTATCACAGAATTCTGAGGCCGTTTTACACGAGGTACTTAATTGCACAATTTGATGTACGGAAATTGCGCGAATGCGAGCACGGAATTAGAGCAGGGGCTATTTTCCCATCTCTCGTTTATACATTTGCGCATGCATTCTTGCAATTCACCACCTTACACGACGCAATTTTAAATGCACATCCATACATACATCAGATTGTGCAATAAAGTACTTCGTGGAAAACGGCCTTTGGATGTTAGCGCACACATCAACCATTCGATTAGCGATTCTTGGCACAATTTCGGCTACTCGTGGGAATATTCAGCACGAGATATTGAATAGCGTGGAGAGGAAAACTTCTTAAGGAAGGAAACTGCGCGCTGTATGCAGTGCCGCTAAGATTTTGCTAACGACGATGATTCAAAAAAATATACGAATACGATCTCATGAGTTACTGAATTATTACGTAAATTCTAGGGTGATCTCGTACACGGACACCCTCATACGTAGGACAATGTAAGAACAGCCAAACACTCTTTCCTCCAACACGCCTTACGTAATACTAGCATGGCCCCAACGCCTGAATAACATGGTCATTTTTCACGTGCGACCCAAGGGATCATTTGAGCCATTGCTTTTCAGTGACAGGGAAAAAGATACATGAAGCCATAATTTTTTCCTATCAAACGATCATTTTCGTTGTAGCTGTGAACATCACTTAAGTAAATTTTTAAATCCTCATTAGATTAAAACTAACAAGTGGCGCCAAATTTGGCGCACGCTCTTTGATTGGCTTCAGTTCAGATTCAGACACCTTTTCAGGGCCGGAAAAAAGGACGAGCTCAAATGATGGAAAAAGGGATAGGGATCTCTATCATTGCCGCTATGCCTGAAAATAATCGCGTCACAACGCCATCGTTTAAGTCATGCTTGCCGCTTTCCCTGAACTTGTACGTGGAAAAATGGATGTTAAAATCGGGCTTTAAGTTTGCAAATCGTATAATACGTGGCACAAACAAAGAAGCTTTGCAATGTCAACGTCATCATCATTATCAATCACCAAACCGAAGATATATTTACTACAGCTCTCCACTCAGCTCTCCTAACAGCCAACCGCATCATTCCTTGATAATTCTTCACATTGGCGTCGTCCATCATTTGCCTGACTCAAATGATGAAGTACGTTAAAATTAAAAAGTATGCACGAATAAAACTTTCAAGTCACGTAGAACACAATTGACAAGTAAATTTAATTCAATGATTAACCCACATTGTCAATTAAAGCAATAGGATTGTTGACCCTTATGCATGCATTTCGGTCACCTATGTGACCGTCGACAGGGAAAGTTAAAACTCCGTAAACATGCGCGCGTTGTCCAAACATCAAAGTCCAAATAGACTGAGAGATTATTTTAACTCTCCCTGCCGATGGACACTTGGATGACCGAAATGCACGCATAGGAGTAAATATTCCTATTGCTTTCATCGACAATTTGGATTAAACTTCAATTTAAATAGGAATAAAATTGTTAGCTTAGATAATAGTTGAGTGGAGAGCTGCAGAAAAGCAATCTTTGGATTGATGACTACTGGTGATTATTGCGAGTGGTTATCGACTAATTCAAGGATAATGCGAGAAAATGGATGAAAACCAAAATGCGAGCCAGCGAAAACTGGAGGGTTCAAGAATACGCTCCGAAGAATTGAATACGACGCTATTTTACCGGAGGCGGGCGAGCAATTTCGCGGAATATTCGGGATCCTCTGCTTGCAGTTTCGCTCCCGAGAATTAAGAGCGACTGAGGAGAGCTCGAAGGAAATTAGTTGAAACACTGTTGCGCCACGTTGACCAGCGTATCCGCATTAAAGAGCCCGTCCATTAATTACGCAACGCTCTTGGTAGGGAGGCCAAGCAAACTGTTTGGTAACGATATTTATTTTTTGACGGAATTCAGAAAGAGGAGTGTCGCGATTGAAAAGGTATTGATGCATCGGCCGAAGTTAATAAAAAAATTGGTCTATAAAAATATGAATGCCTCATTGTTTTTTTTTTATCAGTACTCCACCGGCTATGCAAGAGTCATACTATTTTATCGAGCTGAACTATCAATCTCTTGTGTAAGGAGTGACAACTATAGCGATGTACCACTTTTGCGTAAAGATGCGTCAGCACCAAACTGAGTCGGATTTTTTTGGCAAGAAATTCTCTTCAAATTTATGGAGAATCGGAGAATAAATACCATTAATTTTAATGCGATAATAATAACATTTTAATTTATGACAATTGGAGCACAAAAATTGTGATTTGTAGTTTAAGTTCTTCTCCTGTAGTTCTTATTAAAAAATGTATTACTTTGTTTTCATTTTACCACTCCGCTGAGAAGTTTAGAGGGATTGATTTTTATTCGTGTCCATATGCATACAAAGTGAAATAAAATTATGACTACATCATGAATTATTCATTCGGATTTCATAACTAATCCGATGGACGTTTAGTACCTACTTAACTAGAATTAAACAGACAATTATGTATAAATTACATCCGTCACCGTCGGGAATTGAACTCCGGCCATGTCTGTGGGAAGCCAACTTCTTTAATCCGACCCCAATCTTTCTCTTAAGCCCGTTTCACACGATACTTGATTTTACACAAGTTCTAGGATTGTCACTAATATGATACCTTTCCAGTGTCGTGTGATACTGAACCAGCATACTGGCTAACAAACATGAATGAAAACATACAGACTGAGTTACTAGATTTCATAATTGATACATTATTACTAGTAGTTGGTTACCCGCTCCCAGTAGAAACTAGTAGTCCATCAAGGTCGTTCGATATCTCGTTTGTCTTCCTCCTTCGATAGTAGAGCTACGGATATCGAACGACCCTTCCCGTAAGTCTTGCAACCGGTAAGGAGTTGTGTATATCACAAAACAGTGAGGAATACATATAAAGTGCATTCGTGAAAGCATAATGACAAAATTCCACTAAGTTATTATCGCAAACTATTCATTCAAACTATTCATTACGCTTTTTTATTCCCTCATAACCCTCCCACCATTCTTTAACGAGATACAGAGGCAGTGAAACATGGTAGCAGCGGCGCAAAGGCCCTTTTCAGCAGAAGAGATCATTACCTACATAATGGCTCTGCACGTGGTAGAAAGGTATTCCCCACTTTTTCTACCAGGGTCCCACAACTTAGTTGCTAGTTTCAAAACGCTCGAAATGTTAATCTCATCAACGTTTTAGCTCTCTATGGCTGCAGGAAATTAGGGGGATTTATGTCCCTACAGTGATATGGAATTCTTTCTTACTTACATTTAAGGATACTGAATGGGTAGTCTGGTGGAAGAATCAGATGACTGCAAAACATACCTGCAAATAAATAGAAAATATTAGTATGTACAAGTACATACAAATCTGGGTCTGATAGCTCTAAATTAGAATTTTAACAACTTATAATTAAGATACAATGGTGACTTATCTAAGGATAAGGGAATACAAATAATTTATAAAAACGCAGAGTTTTCCTGAAAGTTAATATACATTTTTGGCGCAATAGGGATTATCATTTCTCACAAAAGAAGGCTTCTCTTATGAGAATAATTCTCTTACCGATGCCACAGTGGTAGAAATACGTGGTGGCAGTTGCTCACCAGATCATTTTCAACTAAGGGTTCATTGCCGACAAACTAGCTCCGCAAGGGGGAGTAACGAGGCCTCCGCATTTGATTACTGGGATTCCCGTGGTTGCGAAACCTTAGTTGTCGAATTCAAAGCGCTCAATCTGTCATTCACGTCAACTAAATTGCTCTCCGTTGCTCTTAATCCAGTATTTTTATAGGCTTCTCCAGTGACGTGATGCTGACACTTTCCTGCTTCATCAACTCAAGTTTATAGCGGTGGATAAGCGTAGGGGCAGAAGCCCTTAATGCTCTTTTACAGTGGAAGAGTCCATTGCCTACGAACTGGCTCCAAAATGGAGGTAGTCATAGTCTCCGCAATTGGCTACTAGGGTTCACAAAGTCGCAGAGCTTAATAGTCAACTTCAAAATGCTTACTCATTTATTCAAATCAACTGTCTAGCTCTCCGTGGCTCTTATCCAGTTGTTGAAATGGGCCTCTCCGATAGGTTGCGAGTAATATGAGCGTATTTTGATCCAGCTTTGTTTGTATCGTAAAATTTGTCGTGAAACGCGCTACTGACACTTTCTCATGCTCTCTAAAATTAAATTCAATTACGTTGACAGCGTTGCCCACCATGTGCTATCTTTCTCCCCTCCGCTCCTTATCCAGCCCCTTTCCTCGCGGGCCTTCCTTTTCCTTAAAGACACGCTTCTCACAGTTAGACTGCCACAAAGTTTCGCTACCACTAAACCCTTCCTTCCCTACTTTATCCTATCATATTCTTAAGTTCATTTCATTTACGTCGCCAGGCCAGACCTTTCAACTTCCCCTCAACCTAAACTCACAGCCATTCGGAAGAGTATCCAGTATTCAGGGTAGCAATGAGGGAGAGAGAGGTGGGGGCCTTAAAATTTCTTTTTGCGTTCATATACCGCACCGTCCTCCCGCCTTACCCCAATCCATTTCCTTCCCTCATTCCAACCTCCCCCCCTCTCCCCAACTTCTCTAGAAGGCGACGGAAAGCTGCCCTCTTGTGTTCTTCCCGGATCCCTAATTTCACCTCCCCCTAGTATTACAATCATAGAATCGCGCGAAAAGTCGACTTGCCAATATCGAAATCGCTATACATCGTTTTCCGAAGAGATCATATCGACCAAGTACCGAAGTAGCAGAGCCTATACTTTAACAAACGCCGTCATTCGACATGTATGACTTCCATCGCATACTCCGATATCCTAGAAGATAGAATAATCAGGTCGAAGTAACTCAAGTTAAAATTTGTCCTCATGACATCAACACGAAAAAAGAGACTTTCATTGTTACTTAGACAATAAAAATTTTTTAAAATTATTTTCTTGGGGGAAAGATAAGAGTCCAAACGAAGAGATTAAAATGCACACGAATGCTAGAGAGAAAGTCATTGGTAGTATGGGGAGTGGAATGAGTGAATATGAATCGGAATGAGTGTTTTGTCAAAGATGCAAAAATTGCATAATACAAAAGTGTACCCCTTCCCATTAATTTTATGGTGGCTAAACTTAGATGTGCCCGGATAAGCATAAGAATAGGCGACATACGTTGGGTATGCGATACCTGAGAAGTGTATGCGGTAAAAGCAGAATGGATAGGGTAAGGAATGAGTGGGTCGTGAAAGAATATGGGTTGGATGCTCAAGTAATGGACATGTATGAAAGGAGTGTACTTCGATAGTTTGGCGATGTTGAGAGAATGGATGAAAGTCAAATAACGAAACATACATATGATAATAGAGTGAATGGTGTTAGAGAATGAAGTAAACCGACTGTATCACGGTTTAATTTGGTGGAAGAGTCTCTTAAGTTGAGGAACATTAAGAATCTTGGGAACAGGAGGGCGTACACGAAGCAGTGTATGAGTGTAACTGAAGCAAAAGACATTTGCACCGATGGGGCATAACGAGAGAAATTATTAAAACAGTGTCAGATTTACAGGCCTTGCCCAGAGAATTAAGCTCATTCGACAGTGCGTACTCGAATGGGAATGGCGTGATACGTATGTGTAGGCATAGTGAAACTCAGTAGCGATAGCGGAAAGTTTGAGGTCAGTGAGAGTTAGTCAAGCGTTCATATGCAGTTTATTTCATGAGCAGGCAGAGGTACCGAAGGTCTCCTGTAAGGACATGTTGAGGGACCCTCGGTCCCTTTGTTCAACCCCTCGTTCATGCTTTTCTCTCCCTGACGTCATGCTCTTCACAAGTGAGTGCTACCAAGTTTTGCTACGCCTATATGTATGTGCATACTTTCATAATATAATTAGAATGTTGACAGTATTACGAAAAGGACGACGTATTGACTGGTGAAAATATGTTCTCAGGCCTATACAATATACTAGACTCAGACTATGTACTTCTTACCATATCTACTTTCCCTGCTCCTGCTGTCTACTTTCTTTCCTCCCTTTCCGAAGACCCCCTCCCCCCACTTACTCCTACTCCTCCTTCCACCCGCCCACCCACGAGGATCGACCGATGGATCGATCTTGGCGGCGGAGAGGCGAAGGAATTTTTCATTCTTTTCCATTTCCCCTTTTCATTTCCTCTACCGAATCACTTTCACCGCCGCCTCCCCTTTCACCCACGCGGCAAATCCTCGCCCTCCTCCCAACGACAGCCTTTCTCCTCTTCCCGGCTATCATCTCCCTCGGTACCCTTCTCTCGTCTCCTCAGAGGCCCAGGTTCGATATCCGACCCGTTGGATCAGTGAACTCTCAGATCGCCAAGGTTTTAAGGTGGCCGGAGATATTTTTGTTTATGTAATGATTTGCGTGAAGATTTTTATACGTGTTCTTATTGGTGATATCTATCGATAGAAGTAAAAAATATTATATTTTACGTATTTGGTTTTTTGACAACTCAATGTAATTTATCATAAGCTATATGGCACGTAAAAATTTGATATCAGAAGTACATATTCTCTTCTAAACGCGAAATAATGCACTTCATATTATAATAACGCTGGATAACAAACATCAAGGGGCCTTGCCGCGTCAAAGATTCGGAAAAACATATAATTTTTATATTTCTATATAATTTTCGCCTAAATTTCATTCACCCCGCCGATAGCTAAGTCATAGCATGCTCTAATTAAAGCAAAACTGTAAAATATAATTCTTGTATCATTCCCATCACTGCATGCATGGATAATTCTCCTAGTATTTTTTTTACTTACTTGAAAAATTATTTTTTAAATGCAATCAATGGACCACGATTACCACGATATATTATAACAAAATTTCCACTCTACTTCCATGATTTCCTTTTGAAAAAATATTGTCCCCACACCTTACACCAACGCGTTTATTATCTTTATCCCTTTTTTAATACAATTTGCTTGCTCCCCACCTTATGCACGACATAGTGGAGGTTCGGGGTCATCTTCTATGAATTGTTTTTTAGAAACTCGACAGTCTATTCATTGTTTCGAATAATTTCGTAGAATTCCTTCGCAAGCACGTTCATCAGTATAGGAAGAGTCCATTATGTTTTTTTTTAAATCTCGTATTTCAATCAATAGCGTGAAAATAGAATAGGTACGTTCCATTAAAGTTTTAAGAATTTCCACTACACCACATATGGCAACTAGATTTTGACTGCAGGTCGTATGTCACAGGAATACCCTAAAGGATTTCCAGCATATTGAAATTAAAGAAATATTTCATCTCGCAAAGTGTACGTCGTTCTTTTTCCCTGTTCACTCCCGAAAACCACCACACTTTTTTTCAACACGGTTTCCCGTCATTTTCCTGACGTTAAGTATAACACATTGAATTAAAACGCGGAGCTGTTAACGAGAGTTGAATCAATGGAGGGACTGTTTCACGTGCGTAACGCATTTCGAGCAGTTATAAAAAAATATCCCAGGCAGGGAAGAGGAAGAAGTCAACGGGGGGTAAATCACTAAGGAGAAGGGATGCACCTCCACGAACGCTCAAACCAAAACATTCCACGCCGAAAATATAAAATAAAACAAGCGTAAGAAAAAAAAGATGGAAATTAAAATTTGAAACAAAAAAATGAACAACACTCGAGCGTCAACTTTATAACCCGCGTCCGCACACGCATCCACACTCACAAAAAAACTTTTCCCCAAGTTAATCCTTCTCTCCTCTCTCTCTCACTCTCTCTCATGCTTCCCTCAACCATCCTTTTTTTACCGAGCTCAAGAGTTTTTTAAAAATATTTTTTTTAACTCTCTTCAATTCTCCGTCGGGACACACACACACACACACGAGAAGAAAAAAACGCACCCTTCTCTAACTCCTCTTGTTTTAACCTCCCGACGCATTTCTTCATATTTCACGAGGTAAATTGTGAAGGGAGGGAGGTAGGGAACGTGAAGAGCAGCTCCGTTTCATTAGGCAAGGCTTTAACGTTTTTTGAGAGCGTTGAGTCCGTCTCATCTCACACCCCCCTGTCATCCGCCTTACCGTACTCCTACCCCTCCCCCCCCTCCCTCGCCCTTCCCTACATACCCCACCACCACACACATGCACCCGTCTTTTTCTCTCTCTCGCTCTCTCTGACCTGACCCTCAAGAGGCGGCTCACACACACATAAAACGAACACGGAGCACAAATTGAAATGATGGCCGTCGCTCGGCGGGTGGGTGGTTAGTGGGGCGGGTGGGTGCGGGGGAGGGGGGGGGCAGAAAAAATTGAAGGAAAGCAAGCTTAGGGGTTTTAAGGTGGCTTAGTTATACGACGCATAGATGAGGAAGAGTGTGAGGGATAACGAGGTAGGGGAAGTGACTGAGGGAGAAAGGGCGAGAAGGGGTAGAAAGCGAGAATATAAGGACTGACCACAATGAGAAACGACGCCATTAGCCGGAAATTCATTCTATAAAACGAGAGAGAGGAGATGAAGACCTCGCTTGTTTTTTTTCCTTCCCACGGAAGATCATTGTTTCAGACCCAGGGGAGGAATAACATAGTCGTTGATCCCTCCGCTACCATCTCCCTAAAACCTGATATTCGCACGTTCGGTCGAGAGACTCGCTGAGGCTTTTAAGATATGTCCATTAATAAAGAATGTCCGTCAGAATTCATACGCTTCTCTAACTGCAAAAGAATGGTGAACTCATGAATGTCATTACCGCTTTTTATTTTTTTTCGCTAAGCCGTCATGCGAGTTACTAAAATATCGAAGATTTAAGTATCTTACTCTCCACCTACCTTAATTTTGTTATCAACGCTTATAAACGAACGCTTCTCTCGACGTTAATACATGGCAGCGGAACCTGAGTATGTCAGAATAATCATAAGAGTAGGCTAAATGTTGTGGGAAGAACCTGAGAAGTGTTTGAGTGGGGGAAAAATGAAAAAAGAGGGGGATGATTGGGTCATGAAAGAATGTGGTATGGATACTCTAGTAATGTGACATATATGAAAGGAATGTGCCTCGTTGGCTTGGAGAATTTATGAGAGTCAAATAACGAAGCATATTAAATAGTACAGTGAATGGTGTGAGAGGACGGGGTGGACCGAGAAAGTCATGGGTGAATGTAATGTAAGATAGGACTCTAAAGAGGAGGAATATTAGGAGTCTTAAGAATAGGAGAGCGTGTATAAAGCAATGCATGAGGTAAGAGAAGCGACAGAGGTATGCAAGGATCGGGCATTATGGAGGATAATATTTCAAGAGAGCCAGTATTCTAGGCCTAACAGCAGTAACTAAGTTCTTTGACTTCGCTTTCCCGGAGGAGAATGGTGTGATGATTATGCACGTACGTAAGCATAGGCATATCTAGAAGCGTATGAAGGGGGGGGGGAGATCTCCACCCCATGTATGGAATACCCCCCATGTAAAACAGGGGGTCCGGGAATTTTGAAAAATAATCTTAAAATGACGTTTTGAAGGTGTTCTATTTGTAATGGAAGGTGATCTATAGGTGTACTATTAGCATGTGTTAACCACATCATTTTTACGTTTTTTATCAATGGGGGGGAGGGGCTACAACCCCCTGGATACGCCTATGTACGTAAGAAAATAGCAGCCAGCACTCTAGCCACCACATCAACCCATTCCCCGCCTTCTTCCAGTATACCGGCCACCTTAATGACTATTAACACCGCAGGATGAGTTCATTTGGTTTCATCCGCGGAATCTCGTGGATGGTAACAAGAGCGGTGAGCGAAGAGAAGACGAATTTAAAGGGGATGGTTGGTTGAGGGTGAAGATAGCAGACAAGGGAGGGAGGAGATGCGGGAGGACAGGGTGACGGAAGCAGCGCGTGGGAAAATTCGCCGGGGATGGCCTTTCGATCGGTTTTTGACAGGATCAGCTGCCTTCTAAATATATTCCCTCAGCATTTTAATGAGAAATGAGTGATTTCAGAGATGTATTCCACTGATGACAACTTTTCCTAACCATACAGACAGAAATAATTATTTAAAGTTTTAACGGAATTTCATTGATAGAGAACCACTCATTGATAAATTATATAACAATCATTAAATAATAAACGGCGAAATGAGTGAACCTTTTGCCACCTCATTTTATGGGAGCGAAACGGGTTTATAGTAAAAATTTCAGCTAAGTACAGTGATTACCCGATAATTGTGTGGTGATAAAAGAAAAGACAGAATTAAAAATGGTTCATTAGAGAGGAATGTGGCTAGTACGTACAAGTACTTCAGGAATGCACACCGCTGCTTAAACCATTGACGTAACACGGTTGAGTGTTACATAAAGTCAAAGATATAAGGAGGAATTAATGTTGATAGAATTCAATGGAGTGAAATGAAAGGGTTAGCTGAAGAAAGTCAAAGTTGAATGCGGTGGAAAATAATCTTCAAATAAGTATATTTAGATTAAATAAATGCGTATGCATGAAGAAATTCATGTAGGAGAGGGAAAAGATCTTTCATGGATGGAATCCCGAAGGGAAGAATTTTTATTAACTTCATAACTCATTCGTACCCCTCATCCACGCATTTAACATGAAATAATACATTTGAGTCTTCGCAACTTAAATGTAGTTAAAGGTATAATTTCACTACCGTGAAATTTCCATCTCGAATACTAACAAAACACGCTCAGTTTGAATGTGCCAAAAAGCGGAACTGTCCTATTTGTATCCGCCTACTCTCCCGTCTCTCCAGCCTCAAGAAGCACCCAAGAGAGACCCACGGAAAAAATACCTGCCTCTGCCGGGATTCAAACCCGGTTGCTGGTGATAGGAAGCCAGAACTCACAGCCACCACACAAACCCAATATCTTTTTGTGCCCTGATGTAGATGTTGAACACCAAATAAATAATCTTTGAAAGATTAATTCCTCCCACACCAAAAAAAAACGTCCTTCCCCCACAACTACGGAGGAGGTACTGTACCGCGCCCATCAATTCCTAGCCTTTACTTTCAGCGCAAAAATCTTGTAGACTCGAATTTAAACCTTAATAAATCCGAGAAAACTCGTTGGATTTTCATGTTATGTGCATAATCATTTAGATAAGTACGTTATTTTTTTAAAATCCAAAAGTAAAAAAATTTATTTTAAAAACAAATTTTGGACGTGTTTCTGGCGTGAGAGTAACAATGTTTTTAGTGCCACTGCGGGTTGCCTAACTTTGATGTCAACTATCAGCAAAACAGAGCTTACAAGAAAGAAGAAATTTTAACTCAATGAGACACAAATATTTATAATTATGTCAGCAGAGTTTACAGCTTTTAAACTTTAATATTTATTGGTATGGAGCTCAAATTATAATTCTATTTTTTCTCGGCAGCAATGCGTCATGGACCCATGAGATCAAAAAAGGTTGCCTTCCAGTTCAAATTTCCATAGCGGATCAGATATTATTTCTATTTCGATGAAGTTGCCATCCTGTTTCATATCAAATTTTTCACTTTTTGAAGACGAGCGAGCCGAAAGTTGTAGATTGCAGTTCTCTACCGCCGTTCATATTTTGGTACATCATTCATCATTGGTCGTTCAATCCAAGATTGGTTGACTGAAGCCCTCTATCCTTCCCTGTCAATTGCTAGTTCCCTTACTCCCTGGTAGTTTTTCTTATGTTGGATGATGTTCCGTCCTCCCAGTAGTCCTCCCCCTGGTGCCTCCCAGTAGTTCCCACCCGGAGATCCTAATGGGGGGCTACTTTTAACTCCGGAATATTTTATATTAAAAGGATTTATTTCTCCCGGTAAGTATACTGTATTTCTCCCGGATATTTTCAAGGGAGACTCTTGTGGTGGTTTCCGATTGCCTTCCACATTGCACTTCTCGTGCCAATTCCGTGAATTCTCTCCTTCCGTCGCGCCCGATGCTATACCGGACCGGTGCCGGGTAGAAAATTCACGTCCCAATTTTTTCCATCAATATATTTTTCAAAATCAGGAAAATATTTCCCGCCACTTGGTCTCAAACCTGCGACCATCAGATTAAGAGGCATACACGCTACCCCCGGGCCACCCCGGCAACATTTTATACTGGCACCCAAAAAAAAGTCCTTCCCTTCTTCTGCTCTCCACTTCCTTTCCAGCGAGTCACTCTAGTTTAATAGCACTCCTATCCCATCTATCTCTCTCTCTCCTTTTCTCCCGCCCTCCCACTCAGTGATCACCCCCCAAAAGTTCCCCCATCCTCGGAATTCTTCCCTTTCTCCGTGGGAAAGGCGGGCACGGAGGGATGGGATCCAGAGCGAAGGGAAGTATGGGAGAGGAAGAGGAGGAGACCGGGTGACCAGTTCCTCCTTCCCGTCCGCCCCGACTACCCCCTCCACTGCCGACCTCCCCGGGAGGATAATTTGGCTCGGAATGTGGTAGACCGATAAGGGAACTGAGAGGAGGAGGGAGAAAGGGTTCCCGAGTCCCGCCGGCCGACCCGACCCCTTCCATCCTCCCTCAAGCGTCCGACCTCCCTCAGCTAAAAATCGCCCCTTTTCCGAACCAATCCCTTCCAAAGGGGTAGGAGAGCCTTCGAGCACATCTTGCACCCCGGTCTTATCCGTGAAACCATGCCATCTGTGGATATCATTCCCCGCGACTATATTGTATTTCCTGATTTTAAAGACTTTCACAGGCAAAGCTTAAATGATGGCCTCAGTTCATTATTCTATAAAGTTGGTGATATTCCTTTCTTTTGCCTCAACATTTTATTGCCTCTAATTTACTTTCTTATACACGCATTGTCTGTGTCAATTTCTTCAATGTGGTAAGGGATAAAGGGGTGGATGAGAGAACTTTCGTCCCACACAAGAAAGTCATTTATTTATCTATCCAACTGTATTTTCCTCTCTCGCTCTGCCGATTCATGAATGCATTAAACAATTGGGGAAAAGTCGAAAGTCGAAATAAAAGAGTGGAAATTTAAGGGATGTCAAGGAAAGGACGTAAATTCCTCACCATATCTACGATAAAAACCAAGTTGATAAAACTTAGTATAGGATAAATTTCAATACATTTAAGCTAACAAAAAATGAGAATGTTTGAGTGTTGAGCAAGTTAAAATTGTCACTGGAATATTACTCAAGAGTACATAAAATAATCATAGCAAACAAACTAACTGAAGTAGCTATAAAATCAATGACAAATAAAGGAGTCGATTAGCGTGATTTTTTCAATTAATCTTTCGAACAGTGAGACACCAACCGTTTCCCTTCTCGAAAATACCACCGCATTTTCTCGTGCCATGGTTTTTCTCCACGAAGTACCTACTCCTGATATTATTCAATTTTACAACATAAACCCTTTCATCTTCACTGATATTTCAAACGAGATCACGGATACTATGACATGAAACAGTGTTATTCTTCAAGAGCCCTGTTTGGACTACAACAGTTCAAGAGGAATCAAAAAATCCTTGCCACTACGTCTAGGTACGACGGAAAGTCTAGGTAAGGTCGTTAATACATTTAGAAGATCCAAATAGGAGGGAAGGGTTGAGCCGTGGGAGAAAGATGAGATGAATGATATATTTTATATAAAAATGATATTTTTGTCATGTGCAGAAAAAGTTATTTACTCCTCTATAATAATCTTACACGCATCAAAGGCGGATAAAGGAAAAAAATCAAGCCCAGAGAAGTTCACTGTCGACCGATTTGTAAGAACGCATATTAAGGCGCCAGAGTCTCTGTTCCTTCAATCTATTGCCCACTTGAATAGGCACAACCAATGAGCGCATTAAACAAATGGGGAAAAAGCTGGAGATTCGAAGGAAAATGGGCGAAATTCAAGGGAAAAAATAGGACACGAAGACACAATATTAGGACGAAAAATATACAACTTGGTACGCAGTCACGCTCAACAGGCTTGGCTTGGAAAACCACGAAAAATCCTTTAGTCGTGTGACTAGCTTGCTTAACCGGCAACTAGGAGATCCGGATTCGAATCCTGGTCACGTCAAATAATTTAATCAGGGCGAATTTAATTTATTTTAATGCCATAGAAGGTAAAAAAGCTAATAAAACTTGACATCGGATGCCTTTACAAGCACTACAGTTTTAAAAAATCAGAATGATCGAGTATTAAACAAGAGCATACTACGAAAAAAGATCTGATGCTTTCCCGGCGTATACTGGTAGTGAAGGCTGCTCGGGTGCTCCACCGGGTAATCTCCTCCATTGCTGCCGAAGCCATGGCAGCCGAAGGCAGCCATGGAGGAGATTACCCGGTGGAGCACCCGAGCAGCCTTCACTAAGAGCATTGACAAATTGCACTGCAGTATATGAAATCATTATCGCAAAAAAAATCGAAGAAGTCATAAAACGAATTATTCAGAAATACAATATTTTTACCACAATTTCGACGCACATTAATGGTTTCAGCTTCGCAGGCTACGCTTATGAAGAAATGAAACTTGAATTTGTCGACGATTCTCTTTTGCGACAAATTAAATTAGTGTCTGTGATAGATTCTTCACAGTAGACTCGCATTTTCTTTCATAATCCTCTGTTGTTTAATTCACTGCTTCAAGTCGTTCCACCCTGTGTTACATATTAGGGCTGATGTTACAAGCATAATTTTACTTATTCCACGGCAGTCATTTTTTTTATTCACATTGCCGGCTTTCCCCGGATATCCCCCGTTACTTCCATAACACCAAATCTTTGAATGATTAATGAGGTCGTTCCAAAATTCATATCTCCAGGGGTCAACGAAATAGTGAATCTCTTTGAGGTTAAAAACAGGTAATATTTTTGGTGGCGAGGGAGAAAAAAGATAAAATTTTCCATCTAAACGTCGATCCCTTTTCCATGAAAGCTTTGACCCTTACGGCTCGAACACTAAGGCTGACCTGGAAACTTTCCCTTTTCTATCCTAGAACCAGGCATACTAAAGCCTCAATATTTCATTTCTGTAAGAAGTTGATTTATTAATACGATTGAACCCGTTTGAGTGATTAATTTGATAATATTGACTTCATTTATATACGCGAAATACCTATCCACCAATCGCTTTTAAGCTAAAAGTGCAAATGCTTAACATGTGTAACTGTGAAAAATGACAAAGCCTTCGGCGCTCTCTGTAGCTAAAAAACGAACTTATACCCATGAGATTCATTCTATACATGAAAATTAGAGTTTCCAACAATCTAAAAAATGATCTATCCAATCCTTTACTCATCAAAGAGTAATAATATCGTGTATATTAAACACATCTATAAAACTGCTAAAAAGGATTTTGAAGAAACCTACGTTACATATTTATGGTAAGAGAAATTAATTGGGCTAGGTCTGGCCTTTGGAAAAATTCATTAAGTGACCCGAGTTTGAACTCAGAATATTTTCCGGCCAAATCATGAAAAACAGGAGAATCAATCAAAGTAGAGTATTTTATTTACTTTTTTTAGAGTATGATGAAATACACTTAAGGTGGTTCTACCGAAAATGACCTAAATGTCATATAATTAATATTCTGGTTACTCAGAGAAAAACTTAGGTACCCTCTGATTGATACGAACAAAAAAATAATTCTTTTCCAAGCTATTATTGAGCAAATCAAACTTGAAATTACATAGTTTTAAATGGAAGAATGGGCAAAATATGAGGAAAAACATAATTTGCCTACCTAATATAAATACCATTTGTGCGAAAAATTGTTTACGAGTAGCGAAGACTAAGAATTGGATAAAAATAATTTTTTTCCGCTTTGCCATGCTATATTTTTAGTCATTAGCAACTAACTACTATAATTGGAGTCAAAATGCGGTAATTTAACAGAAATGGCGTTGCAGTCGGCTGCTAAGGCTGGAAAAAAATGTTCAGTAAAAATACATTCATCGAAAATCCGCATATTTGGTAATAATTTTGGTTTTCAATAGCTAACGCATGTCACCAGCGAAATAAAAATCTTTTGAGCCAATTAAACAAAAAATTGGAATTTACTGTCGGATTTTTTATTATGGATGCTCGAGTCAAGGCTTTCATTATATAAGAACCAATAAGCCTATTGCAAAATGAGTTACTACAATATTTTTCATAGTTACGGCATTTCATCAAAGAAATCTTTTAAAACAAAGAAATCAAACGGGTTGAATTTAGTCATTTGTTTGACTAACGACGTCGCGGTAGAACGTTCTCTATACAATAAAACTTGGACTAAATTGAGCTAGAAGGTTTATATTTTATTTTTTTAGCGTCCGAATTTCACTTACTAGTCTTTAAATTAAGACAATTAATATTAAACACACAATTTTTTGGCGCTCTTTCAAGATTATATCCATGGTAACAGCCGTTACTGCATAAAAGTTTTTTTTAAAGCAATAACGCGTTTGTTTATTTACGAGAAAAGGACGATTTGCTATAGAAGTATATTCGTAGCTATAGAAGTGAGCGATTGGTGGACTTGCGACAACGTGACTTTCATCGATGTTTTCCGAATAAATTTGCTCAAAACGTGTCATTTCTTCATAAAATCGCCTTGAGAAAAATTTCAATCAGATCAAAAATAGGCCTCCAGATAATACCAGTCAAATTCACTAGGTACGCGTAATTTTCTTTTTTTTTAACCTCCGAAGAAGTCATTCCTTCATAAATTTTCAACAGGTGCCCACCGACATGATTCAACACACACGTTCATAATGAGACTTGGGTTGAGATTCCCATGGGTTTATTATCGTAATGCTTATACAGCAATGTACATAGTCTTTAACCATAAGTTGCAATGTTATTTGGGAACTCATCAAACGGAATTGCGTCAGATTTATATCAGCACGAAACAAAGAATGCGCAAGGAAAATAATTTCCACACTTGGAGTATGCATCCACATTAAACAAAGACTAGATATATTCACTAAATATGCTAGAGCAAAGGTTCAATACATATCATCTCAGTCAACAATAATAAAAACATGGTGGCAGCCTACAGCACCCGATTTTGCAAAGAGTTACCATAATCCAACATGACAGAAGTGACACCCATATAAAAATCTATTGCGTTACCGAAAGAATTAGAGACTTTTAAGAGACTTCAAAGGAGTCAAAGAAGCGCATAAAGTAAGACCTACCTTCTTCCGGTCCTAGACAAGCACAATGGATATGAAAAATGAAATGGTTTCTATTTTGATAACTTTTCCCTCACGATAAGGCACATGAAGCCTATCTCAAGTATATCTCCGTGAGATTTTTTTACACTTAGGAAAAGAGCGAAAATTGTTTCTCGTAACTGAAATAACCTACGAGTAAAAAGGATTTAAAACAATCACCACTTGGGAAAGAAAATTTTTCTAGCGCGTTAAATAGCATTTTGAAGATCCATCCTGTAACTGCGGTGACCCGCACGTCACGGAAGAGCCACTGTTATTCCAATGCTTATCCCTCTATAGGGTGGGTTTACACTGGCAAGTATAGGCAACTTCCGCAAGTTTCTTCATCTAGAGCTAGCGGGGAATTTAACTCGGACGAAAAATGTTTCTTAAATTTGTGCAGAGTCAGATTGGTAACTCTGGCAACCATACGATTCTGCAAGCGAGTTGTCGAAACTTTTAAAAAGTTCTGCAAGCGGACATACAGATTCGTTTACACGTGCAACTTTCGTCGAAATTCGCTTGCTGCAAGTAACTTTTGCAATAAACCTGCCAGTGTGTCCACCTTGATGAATCCCTGAATTGACATTTTTAATTCGGAGTAACAAAAGGATTTAGTCACTAGTTAGTATGAGTGTGTGAGTTAACATGGAATTGTCATACAGAGCCCGATGCTGCGGGTTCCTTTCTTATCTCACCGTCTCACCCTCTCCCCAGAATTTTCGACCTTCTCCCCTCTCTTACCCCTCCCAGAGACCTGAGACCCCGTCTTCGGTCCCAGGGAAAAAAATCACGCTCCCGCCGCATTTGCATTGCCGTGTGGAGAGCCGGGAATTGGAGGAAGGGAGAAGGGTCTAGGTGTACGTGAGGATCGTCTTGGGAAAGTCGACTAACCCTTACCCCTTCCCACCTTCCTTCGGCCACCGGAGAATTGGAACTCCTTAGGGTGTACATTTTCTTGCGGGAGTCAGGTTAGGAAGAAGATAAGGAAGGGAGGCTGGACGTGGTTTGGTGTCTCACACAGTACGTCGCTAACATAATATGTAGGTATTGGCGAATCCAAACGAAGTGTCTGACATCTTGCGGCAAGAAATCGAAGCGTCAGAGAGGTGATCGCGGTGATCGCTTAACCGGTGTGACCGCAATGTTTTGATGGTTTTGATCGTTTGCTTAGTGAATAGTGGCCGAATGGAATAATTGTTTTTTACAACTATGACTTTGGCCAATGATAAATTTGGCGTAAATGAATGCAACAGAGCATCAGGCTCCATATCCCTAGACGCTTTTCCGAAAGAAGGAGGACAGAATAAGCGATGGCAGCATGTATTAAGAAGCGATAGACGTAAAAAGAAAAAAATAACTCCCAAAAGCAGTATTGAAACATGGTATAGCTCGGTTGAAAGTTCCTGGCACCTGTGCAGACTTTCTTTTTCGGTCTGGGGAGTATATTTTGACGAATTGCGCCTATAAGTGGGTGTGAGCCGGGTGGTAGTGGTCTTTCTGCAAAATGGAACGGATTACCAACAGCTTGCCTGCCCCGAGCATTGTTCATGCTGTCTGCCAAATGGATTGTACATTAGATAGGTAACCTTGCATGCATTTGAAACGTTCTATTGACTTCTTTCATTATTACCCAAGGTACATAAATGGGCATAATTAATTGCGTAACACATAAAAACAGTGCAACAGCTTCATTCAGGTAAGATACTGGAAACCCTATGCCCACACACTAACAATGCCTTAAGTGTACTCCCCACCTATCGAAGAAGGCTTCTAACTTTTAAGATCAAATATCCTGGCTCATTTCTCATTACTTTTACATGCCCATTTTCTTTCCCTGACTTTCCAGGGCTGTAACAACTCTGACAGGAAAATTCGAAACAACATCTACGTTACTACTTGCCCATAGCCTCAAAAGCACCTTCATCCTTATCTTTCATAAAACAGTCAACCCTCAAATTACCAACTATTCACACAATAAAACTTATCAGGCTTATCTCATAGCTTATTTAATGAAAAATACTAACAATATATTCTGATAATAATACTCCTCTTCTGACAGCCCTGACATTTAAGTAATTGAAAACATGCAAATCATGCAACAAGAGAAATTTGACTTAGAGATTAAGGTGAATGTCGAATAGTTAACTCAGGCAATAATAATAACTATTATTATTATTATTTTACGGGCATATGTCCGAAGCTTCTCAATATACACACTTTTGAGTTCACACAAATGATTTTAAAATAGATGTTTCATAGAAAACTTAACTGACGAATCGACGACAGGTTGGTGATGCTCACTTCACACAAATACATATGGCATTATACATGGAGGAAAATCTTCACACTTCAAAAGCCATCCACTCAAAAAAGCACAGAAACTTTTACTTTGTGCGGTTTCCCATTTATTAAGTTACTTGTTTGGAGCACTAACCCCATCACATTGAGTCCCATAGCCGACCTTTCACTTACACCACACGTAACCAAATGATTCGCATTGAACACTTTTGAGCCCTCAATTAAAGGTCTCTGTCCCTCATTGATATACTTGATGACCCCAAAAACCTCGATTCTGGGAGTCATCGTAGGAATATCTCAAGAAAGCCTAGCGGTTACAACGCTTCCTATATGGCCGCTCACGCACGATCACCTTTCCGAGATCAAAACAAAGACGACGGTGCTGCCACCAGCAGCCATTGGATTCGCCAATTGGGTGAATGGAACTATTGCTTTCAAACACGATTGGTCGCCCTATGTCCCAGGAATGTATAACTCCTTCCAAATTCCTCCAAAACATTTATTATCCAATGAGCTAAGGGTTTTCTGTCATTTTTATCATCAGTAGCAGTTTTCAATCCGAAGATTGATTTTCTGCAGCGCTCCACTCCACTCTCCTAACAGATAACCGTGTCATTTCGTTCGTAAGTCTTCATTTTAAATTTAACGTTACGGAGAACCGAGGTCTCGCCCGAGAAAACGTTTAATAATCCACATTAACACTATACCCTACGAGCCGCTGCAAGGGCGTGATGCAGGAAGTGTTAAGATACCAACCATGTGAAGGGAATAGGAAGGAGGAGAGGAAAAAGATGATTCGCACATTAATATCCTTTTGTCACGCTGTTTTGTTTTATAGTCACTTTTGGTGCATGAAAAGAAGGAATTTTTGTTTGCATCTATCATTCCGCAATATATCTATTTCATTTTGTCTTTTTATTAATTCTGGAGATGTACTTCGAGGTCAAAATAATATCCTCCGTGTCATTATGAAACTCTCTACTCAGAATGTGCCAAGTAATCCAAGCCAATTAATTAGCCCCCGAGTCTCTATCGGCTTCCAAGCTAATCCGTACACAATCTGTAGGTTATGTGCATCTGGAAGAGAGGTTTAACAATCCAAGTCCCTATAATTTTTATTCCATTTATGCTCGTGTAAATTGAAGTTTAACCTTAGTAAAAGCCGGTGTCCCAAGATTTAATATACTAATTTTGACTAAGAATTTGTCAAACGGGTTTGAGTATACGGGAAAAATACATGAAGAAAATGTAATTTGATTAAAATTATCGACCAGTAAATCGATAAAAATCTAGAAAAAATAATTACACTTTCTTCTAATTCTGCATCGCGCCGGTTCCTTAATTCCATTCGGGCAAAGTTTTACCAAAAAAAGGACAAAAAAGGGTCAACTAAAGTTATTAGATAAAAAGGACATGATAGGAAATACGTCGCATCATGTATCGCCTTTTTAATTTTACGAATTCGTAATAAAAAAATGTGAATGCAATCGCTGCACCCGTGAATAACACACTCGTATTAGCAGGCCAAGCAAGCACAGTACGCTAAAAAATTAAGATTATTTAAAATATAAAAACTAATTAAGAAAGACTATTACCTCAAAGGCAACTGACGTTACAGAAACTTATGCTATCATTTGTCCTCCTCATAACAATGCGGAAAATTTGCCACTAAATATTATGATTAGCGAAATAAAAATTGTTTGCTAAATGATTTTATATCGAATCACCTAAAATGAATGATACACGATAGAAAGAAATCGGTCGCAATTTACGTATATATTTTAACGAGTGAAAGACTAAAAGAATTCCATTCTAAAAAAAATGGAGAATTCCGTGAAACAAATATTATAGTTGCCCGGGTTCGAACCCAGATATTTAGGAAATTGAAAACTTTCTCAGAAACTTTCTATCCCGAAGAAACCAAATTCAAGTTTACTGCGCACCTCTACTCAAACCGCTCCCGAAATAATATGAGAGACGGAAGGGCACTTTCGAAATAAAATATTAAGACTAAATCTCTTAACGAGAAGATGGTACCAACAAACAAACATAAAACTTTGGAAAAGTCACAACTTGTAAAAGAGACTCGTAAGAGGAAGAACATAATGAGTCTTAAGAACAGGAGGGCGAGTTTTAAAGCGGGAGCCGAAAACGGTTTGTAAAACCGCAAACGGCGCAATCGTATTTCGCCTTTACCGACTGCCCCTCGCTTCCGCGCCGGCGACATCCCTCACCCTACGGAAAAACCAACAAGAACAGGGACCGTTAAACCTTTCTTGACAGGGCCGTGGAAGGAGGCTTCCTTCGAGCTGACCACAGACCCTGGGCCTGCCGCGAGGATCTGGCCAATCCCGTGTTACATATGATTTCACTTTCTCATATAATTCGACCCGTTTTCCCAAAACCATTATTTCTGCGGTTTCGCGGAAGTTTAGCATCATGACAAGTTTTGCAGTGGCAAGGTCAACACTTGTTAAACCGATAACGATACTACACTCACAGTTAAAATAATAAACAGCAAGAAATTCCCGATTTGAAAATAAACTCCCGGATTTCCCGGTTGGTAGACATCCTGAGCTAATTTAAAAAACTACGCTTGGTCAACAATACACCTAGTTTTATAAAACGTTTTCTGTTACTGAGCTGGATCTCGTTTCATAATATCGCTTTGCATGATTTTAACAAAAAACAATTAACAGAACTCTATCGGGGAGTTTAAGTGTCATTCGGAGTATTGGCCAATATTTAAGAAAACAACTCAAGCAGACAGCCAACGTATCTTAAAATTTATTGAATTCCTCAGCGATAAAAAATATAACAATAAACAACAACAGGATATCATAAATAACTTATGTTTATTAATATAAAAAACTAACAACGAAAAACTTGAATTCCTTTACTTATCCCGATAATATATGAAATATCTGTATTATTTTTTCTATTGTAACAGTGATTTATAAATAAGTAGTTCTGTTACTATTTTCAATTGTTTGCTGATGTATGCTGCTTTATAATTTTAAGAGTTATATTTTTTAGCTCTGAGGAAGACATTAAATTTGACGAAACGTTGGCAATGCCTAATTCAGTGATTTTTTTTAATATTGACCAATACTCCAAAATAACACCTTAATTACATAATTCGTGGTAGAAAAAAGGAGAGGTTCAAATCGATCAGGGAAAACATTTACCATTATCAAAAGGCAGGCAGGTATATTACAGCTTTTGTCACAAGAGACAGGTCCAACAGTCGTACTATGGGACAACTTTTAAAGGAAGGCATTGTTCGCTAAGTGTCACGGTTCAGACGGATGCAAAAGGGAAGTGAGGGAGACGGTTGAAAATGCGGGGAGAAATATGGGTAGGAGACGGGATGGGAGAAGGGGAAGACAGAAAGAGGATGAGACGTGGAGATGTAGAGAGAGGGCTCGACGGAGAAAGGGAGCAATAGCATGTGGTCCTCCCGAAACTCCCCACAGTGAAAGGTATGCGGAAAGGGAAAGGCAAGGGAGAGCAGGAGGGGAAGGGAGGCGTTTGAGGGATCGCCGCTTGGCATGGCTTGCGTGACTACGGCCGTTGCCCGGACCTCCTAAACCCCTCCACCAACCCCCCTCCACCTCCTCCCCATTCCACACCCCTCCACTCCCCTCGTTTCGATCGTTCTCCTCCCTTCCTTCCCTCCGTCCCCACTCCCTCCATCCAAAAGCGCCTCCTCACTCCCCTCCCCCCAAAAGCTTCCCCACCCTATCCCCTCGGCACATCCAATCTCACCTCCTCTCCCATAGGGAGACCCTGCTTGCTAGACCTGGGGGGGACATGGAGAATTTCTCCTCTCCTTCCCCTCGAGAGGCGCCATGTTTTGTCCAGATGCACATTGTGTTGCTCGCGGCTGAGTGCCGACTGCGGATATCCTCCGATAGCTTGAAGCTTTTTTTTGCCTCGCGTTCGAAATGAAATAGGGTGATGAGCTGATTAACCAATGATTTCATATTTCTGACTGCACTACTAATGGTACTGCATTGGTGGTGATGTACTACTAATTTACAAGGTAGGTCGTCGCGCATTGTTTGGGTCGAAAGCTGTGAAGCAGTTTGCATTACATCAAGCGCTAGATAGGTACGGAGAGCATTGTGTATTGGATATTTGCGTGGTGTAATGGATACGAGATTTAATGCGAGGATACGTATTAGAGATGAAATTTTTTTAGATATCCAATTGATACATGTTAACGGGCGAATCGGGTCCAGGGTTGCCGGATAGAAGACAGCGTTGATGTTGAAAATGGTAAGAGTTTCAACTTTCATCAACAAATAAATTGCTGCTAGGGTTATTTCCGCTGTAAACAAGATCGTATTATCAAACTACACATTTACTAATTATAACCGATAAAATATGTTTTGTATACCACTTCTAGAGTTTGCACATATCTACTTGAATTCATTCTGTCGTTGCTAAAAACTAAATTATCCTAGATTTCATCCACTATTTCTATGTTAATTCTAGAGCAGCATTTCAATTGAATTACCTTCCTCGTACGTTACTTAATTTAACAAACATGTATATTAAGTGATATATTTAATAACAGCATGGTAGTGTGTTTGAAAGTTGGTGCATGCCTATCGTGGAGCCACCCCCTGCCACACACCCTTGAGGTGGCTTGTAAGGTACCTGTGCTTGTAAGAGGACGTATACGAAAAAATGCGATAAGGGAAAATGCGTCCCGTAATTAAGGAGGGCGTTCAAATATGCTAATGCTTTTTCATCACGTAATGCATGCTTCAACTGCATGCATTACGGGATCAAAAGAGGGATAGAATTGGTGCTATGGCTTGAGTACTGGTTTCCCATTCTGAGTGCCCGTAGTTCGAATGCCGGCTGTGGCGAATATTTTTAGCGGAATCACTATTCCAAGCAGGGTGCTATGAGGTAAGCATTTCTTATGCAGTCCGTCGGATGGGACGTAAAACAGTGGGCCATTTGGCGGTATAGGATTTCATTCTTCCTGTGCCGTTAATGATCCTTACGTTAACATCCTCAGTTATCGGTCGGCTTGTGGCGAAAAATAACTTAGAAATCGGTCGCCATCCCAAATAACCAACCATCCAACGTGAGCAAACATTTGTCTAATTCCGTATGATTATTGGTGGCTCTCTCAAGATTTTACTGAAAAGGTGTCACATTCTTTGGTTTTTTGATATTCTTGAACTGTCGCAACCCCTCGTCGCGCAGGGATCTAACAAAAAAATTACCAAACCGCAATAAATTACATATTAATACACACCATAAATACAAGAAGAGTAATGGAAATTTTAAAATGTTTTTACGGAACATACATTTACTTTCCAATCAGTATCCTCAAAAAAGCTACACATCACAGCTTATTTTGAACGGGTGTAAAGATGAATATGGATAAAGCACCGTAAGTAATAAATAGCCAAAGAAAAAACTATTTAAAACATGAGTAAATCAAAAGTCCGTTCTGAAAACAAAACGAGAGCGATGAAGTCCAAATGCGTGATAAAAGATTTTCAAGCAACAATAATTTAAAATTTGTACAAAAACAAACAGTAAAAGGCTTTCCAAACCACTGCTGACTAAATACTTCACACCTCAGCCACTCAAGAAAATTTTATTTTACATCTACAGCATCGAGATGATTCTTCTGGGGTAGTCAGAAGGACCGAAGGGGTAGATGCATCATGCAAAAAATATTCCACAAAGAGCATTATCCTCACTCAGGAAGCTGCAATTGTATTTAAATTTTGTGAGATAACCGTTCTATTCAATACTCTTTGGCTTCCTGGTTGAGTGAGCTTCCCATTGCCTTTCCCTGCAGTATTTTAACATGACACCATTACGTGAACGATCTTTCGCCTGGATCCTATCTTTCGACTCATCTGGCATTGGTGCCACCGCCAGGAGCAACGACCATTTCTCCTGCCACTGCATCTCAAGGGGTCATTGGACGCAGTAAGTACTTCCACTATGTTAACATGGGCGCCCATACAATATTTTACAGGGGGGATCCAAGACAGGTTTAATAAGGGGGATCCGAGGAGCCCTCTCCAAGAATGTTTAGTAAATTTGAGGTCATAAAGTACATTTTTGGAACATCTAAGGTGGATGGCAATTTTCTGAATTTCTTACTAAAATATAAATTTAATCCTGCAAAAACAATAAGTAAATGAAATTTTCCCTTCCCTTTTTTATTTTCCGGGAAGCTAGGGGGGGGGGGGGGCTGCCCCCGTGTATGGGCACCCATGTATGTTAAGGTTGTAGTCCAAGGGGAATTACCAAACTATTGGACGAGATTAGGATGAGGTAGAGCACGTACTTGGAACGGATAATAAGGGAAGAGGGGATGCTGCAGACATCACAAAGAGGAGGATATTATAAGCAGAGAAGGGGAAGAAAGAGAATAGGCTCTATGGATGGGTTGAAGAAAGGCAGGGCGTATGCCGAGCTTAGCTTAGAGTGTGTGTGGCCTCCCGAGCATCAAGCGGCTCACAACCTGGTCCTTCCATTAGCTGTGTTACAAATACACACACACTGTTACTTTTAAACGAAGCAAGAGGATTTCGCTTTCATTTTTTTTTAATTTGCGAAAAAAATGAATGGATGAATTAATAGCATTAGTCATACTAATCAGCAGTAGTATGCTAACCCCTAAACTACATGAAACCAAAGAAGTGCTCGTCAACGTAACACTTCTTTGGTTTCCGGTTTATCCTCGCGTTGTTCTCCTGAGTGCTTTCTGGTCCTCATCTAACGTCCGGGAGAGCGTTTGATTCCCCATCTTGAACTGGGACGAGTGTTGCATGCCTGGTGTGGAATCACCCTGCGCCACACACCCTTGAGGAAACTTACACGGTAATTCGAAGATGTAGATGAAAATCTTTCTGTACAGGGTCTCAAATGCTCGCGGCGTACTCGAGTTGTGGCCTAAATAGAGCAAAGATGACTCTTCACGTGCATCAAATAAAGCTGTTTAAATCCATTCACGCAATACGCAATATCAACCTTGACTACACGATCTGATACTGATTCAAACTACGTGATAAAATGCCTCGTTCACAAAGACCTAAAAATGTGAACGGTATCAACAGACGATCAATTATGAAAATGACAATAGATGATCTAGTAATTTTTACCTAGTAAGAGTTCCTGGAAACCATAGAAATTTAACCATTCCGAATGATCCAAACCGTGAATAATACAAGGCTCGATAATTTTAGGTGAAGGCTCACGTTAAAAAAAACCGGCGGTAATAAAAAAATTATTACTTATTTTTCGATGGGCGTTGGTTAGAAAAAGGTCCCACGTCAACGCTCCTCCATATCCGTGAAAACAATGATTAGTGACACCGATACGATCGGCGTGTGCTTGTCCAATTCGCTGAAATTAGTTACGATGCCATAAATTTGGCTCCGGAATGCTTTCCGAGATGAGCTGTGGATCGACATTGAGCAATATTTCATGCTAAAATTTAAATTATGCTAATCATTAGAGCAAGAGATTACACATCGGTCATCCAGTAAATTATCCGTCGGCCAACGAATTTTCCGAAAGGACTATGAGTGAAAATTTAGGGAAACGCACGTACCAAATAAATCAGAAGAATGTTTTTTATAGAAAAAGGATGCCTAAAGCAGTAGGTTCAGGCCTTCGTAATTTTAACACCCCTCCAAAAATTCTTCAATGAATGCAAGCCTGGTAGAATGTCCCCTATGGCAGGTTAGATCACACCAATAAAATTAGAGAGACAGATTGAAGGATAGACAGATTAGAAATGTCATTTTTTTTCGCGCACGATTAGGGATCGGAATAACTGTGGTCGAAGCCGCCAATAATGCTAATGATAAAGATAGGGAGCGTAGATTTTATACATTTCTTTTTTATTTAAGTTTTCCATTTTTTTAATGGCATTCTAATTCGTATTGTGTGCCTAAACCAAAAGAAAATCAAATTACTAAAAATAGGGAAAGAATGGTATAAAAATAGAAGAAGAAAAAGTAGAGACTAATGTAATAAAAATAATTTGCAAAAAATGAGAAAATTACTCAAAAATTACAGCTTAAAATAAAACATTCCAGCATAGTATCAGGAAAAAACCCAAATAGATAGACCCAAAAAAAAACAGAAAAATAGAAATATATAAAACAATTTATGTGCTATTATTACACATAGCTCTGAAAGCTGACTTAATAAAACCAGAACAGAGAGCCAAACAACAGCAGCAGAAATGAAATTATAGAGAAGAGGAAATAAAACCTGGAAAATTAGGAAAGAAATACAGCAATCCAAAATAACTCCAGCAGGAGGCCCTAATGATAAAAATAGAGATAAATTAACTTAGACGATATGGGAATCTCAATAGAATGGACCCAAACTGAATCCCCGGGAAATTATTGGAAGAAAAACCAGATGGGATGAGATGCAGAAGTATACCAAGAGAATGCGGATGCAAGCAATTGAAAAGTATGGAAACAGAAAGAGGGAAGATAAAGAAAAAGAGATGAAGAAAATATCAGGTAACCGGATGAGAAGGAAGGAGTTTATCGAGGTCCCGGAGCCAATTGCATAAGGGAAAGAAGAAGTATTATGAGTCTGTATTTTTAAAATAATTTTTGTATGTTAGCATGACTGAATTTTAACAAATGGTCTCCGTGGTGTATAGCAGCAGGTTACCTATATCCTGCATTAATACTATGATAGTTAGAAGCTCCATTGTATGAGAAATATCACTCCTCGTACGTTACTTAATATAAGAGTACCTATGAAAATTTGTAGACCAGCGCAAGTTAGTATTTTTGTTTGGTCTTTCGGGGCACCGGGACAAACACACCCAAAACGGTACTACCCCGGCCACACCGGTATGTATGGTCACCTTGAGTAAGTGCAGTAAAATAGCTAACAACAGTATGAATGTTTGAAGGTTAGTGCCAGTGTAGAGTAGAGTCACCCCCTGTCACACTCCCTTGAGGTGGCATGCAGGGTAATGATGTACTTACTCACTACCCTCCGAGCCAACGATAGGGCGCAGGGCAGCGAGTGCTAGAACGCCAGCAGTGAAAATGGGAGAGAAATGGAAAAAGAAATTACAAGAGGTAAAGGGAGGAAAAGTATGATGTGCTTCGTCGGATGCCTCACTTGTCTTTTACTTTTAGTAGTTCGAGCACCAGCTAAAGGCCCCAGAAAGTGCCTCTAAGTCCTCTTCTGAAAATTTCTGGACACAGCATTGTCAGCAAATAACCATATTATCCTATTCATTCTGTAGTTATTTTTATCGTGTTATCGTTGATAGAAATTATAGATAAAAAGTTGCCTATCACGCTCCTTTGAGGGACACCGGGTATTACCTTAACAACGTTAAACTATATCAATCGATTACCATTTTTTTTATTATAGCATGGAATCTAAAATAATGCTTATTTAAAATCCAAGAATGTTGCGTACAAATGCTTTTCCGTTTCTCCTGATGTTAGAGCAGCACCAGGGAACATTCAAACGTGGGATACTTATTGAAACGCCCCTTCACCGTTATTCACATAATTGCTTCAATTCTTAAAAAAATACTTTATTTTTTTTAATTAAAACCTCCGGAGGCTCAGTTACCAATGATGGCATTTTTTTTAAGCTCGAGGTTTTGCCGACCCTTCTGCCGGCTTCGTCAGGCAGTAATGGATGCCTTCATCTGCTGGACTTAAAATACCAATATACATAAATTTGGCGTTCGCAACAATGGAGACCGCTCACCGTTGCCATTTGAGTTGTAATCACCCTTTTCCATTAGCATGGAAGTTGGTACCCATTGTTCCGGGTGAGATTCTCAGGCCCGAATGCAAAAAATCCATAAAAAACAACAAACAAAAAAAATAAGATAAAATTTTCTTGAATGTCTCGAGGTAAGCATATGACTATAGTACGTTTATTCCTTAAAGCGTCTGCCGTATATGCATAATCTAAGCAAGATATAACATATGCTAATGAGAGACAACTGATTTTTATAAGAAGCCTGAGGGTTTATCACTGAAAAACCATTGAACACATCAGAAACCTAAGACCGTGCCGTGGCCACGGCCCGTGTACTTTTTGGTTTATAGAATATATATATATATATATATATATATAGTTATAGTTTGGTAAATAGAATTTTAAAATCCTGTGGAAAAGTGAAAATTGTGCTTGATCTAATAGTTTCGTTTAAATTAACTTAAATTAATAAATTAACCATATCTCTCCAACATATTTATCAGTTGTCTCTCTTCATTCACTTATTTCAAAACTTCCACGCTTGTTTTCCTTTCAAATCCAACCAATTTTTTAAAACATATATTCCGTATCCACATTTTTGCTCAAGCAGAAAAAAATCAAATTAATAGATTACAAAAAATAAACGCAACACAACACAATAAAAAGAAATCAGACTTTGACACCATTTGCTTTTACCGCCTGAAGTTTGAAAGACTACTTCTTTCACGCCGCGGCCTCTATTCGCCAACTCACGTAATTCCCTTTACTGACCCCGCAATACCTACCCTGCAAGCCACCGCCCGGCCTGGGCATGAACCGTTATCACGTAGGATACCAGGGCACAAGAGAAACAGAGCGAGAGGGGTGGCGCATATGCAACAGGGTATGCATGAGGACGTGAGCGAGATCAAGGGTCTCCCATTCCATTCCTACCCGACCCACACCCCCCATTCCCGCCTCTGGGCTCAAAGCCAGCCGCCGCCAAGGGGTTGGGGCATGAACCCTGGGCACACACGGCGCGCTTGCCGCAAAGACTCCTTCCCCTGGAAACAAGGTTGGTTGATTTCAAACACAAAGGAGAAAAAAACACGCAAAAAACCGACTCTGACGTAATTATTTTGGCACGGTCAAGCTCCCACAGACATTTTTTAATTAAATCATTATGTTATATTCCTCTCAACCAGTACATCTTAAATACTTAGCTACGAATACTCACAGGGGCGTGCAGCAGGTGGTGTTGGGGCGTCAGTGCATAGAAAGGGAGGGAAAGGGAAAAGGAATTGGAAAGGACAAAGGTGAATATAAAGTTAACGGAGTGCCTCAATGACTCGATCTGTTTTCGATGTAGTCATCAATGGTGGGTGGGAAGAATGGATTTTTATAGGTGCCTAACAGTTCGGTAGCTTCACTCTCTTTTTGTCGTTTCTCTTAGTTCTAAATATAGAGTTCTGGATTAATACAATATCCTCCGGGTCACCCTGGAACTCGCCTAATCTGAAATTATCATGAAATCTTAGTCAAGAGTGTATCATCCGAGTCTCTAGCGGATCCCAAGAAGCTGTATCTGTATTGTCATACAAACAAGATTTCCACACACATGCTATCATTTAGGTTCACTAAACAGTCGTAAATTATTTTCCTGTACATTCAGTATTTCTTAACACCAAAAAAGCATGTTCAGCCATATTTTTAACGCTTATGTCATCTAATACCGCTGTCACGACTTTTTTATTTCTACATTCTAAATGCTAAATTGTATTGCATACAGATTTTGAGGCTACGAGCTGTTTTGAGGTCTCGCACTTCCTATTTCATCACTGTTAATAATTAGAAAATTATAAACTTGCACTTCACACGTTTATTTTTTTACTTTTTGGACAATTGTTTTGTGTCCGCCGAGGATATCGAAAAGCTATTATTACTTAACTGAATATAAAAGAGAATTTGATCCATACAACCAATGGGAATTGACGAATGAATTAAATCTTAAAGAAAACTACGGATTGTTAAGTTATCTTCATCCGATTTATCACTGGTTCAGCTACCACTATCAACTCAAATTCTTAAGATGAGAAAAACCCTCCCGGGCAGGATACAAGCCCGCGAGCACAGGATTAGCAGGCGAGAAGATTACGCAGCCACCACCGAGAAGGGAAAACTTAGTTGACTGAAGGAATATAATGATCCAGTTCTTTCAGGTACAGAATTTGTTTTCACTTTTTTTACTTTAATTTACAACAATAACCCGCAGGCGTTTGAGACGTGGGTGTGGAGAATAATGGAGAAAGTGTAGTGGACGGAAAGGACGACAAAAAAATTAGTGCTTGGCATGGTGGGCGAGGAGAGGGCATTTCTGGAGACGATAAGGAGGCAGAGCAGGTAATGTTTGGAGCAGGTAATGAGGAGCGATGGGATGCTGAAAGCCGTGATCAAGGGGGGGGGGATGTTGTGTTAGCCGGGAAGAAAGAGTACAGGATTTATGGACGGAATAAATACAGATGCGACATCCTGAGATGAATTAAGAAATCGCGTTAGGGGCCCGCGCCTGAGAAAAATCTAAAAGAGAATCACTTGCCCAACAAATGACAGGTATATAGCTCTTGACGACGCAGGCTGCGTCATAAGTTGAAAGATTCGCAACTCCGATGGCAACGCAGCCTGCGTTGAAGATCTTGCTTCTGATTGGCTCCGGCAACGCAAAAACGGCAGCACGAAAACGTAGCTTTAGTCCTCGGGCGCTCATGCCGCCTCCATACCCTTCTTCAAACCTCCATGACTACAGTAAACTGAAATTCGAGCAAAAGCAAGTTAGATAAAGCCGCCGCCCGTGTGAAAACATCATTCAACCCTAATAATGTAAACGTGGCATAAGCTGGTCGAAACGCTAGGATCGCCCCGAGTGGTGGTAACAAATCAGACTTTCCCTCTCCCCCACCACTGCTACTTCCTTCTCTTCCCTCGCACAACGCCAAACCCCTCCCCTCCTTCGAAAGTGATAACGAATGAGTCTATCGCTTTACGATCGGGGAGGCGAAAATAGCAAACCAGCGGAGTCTGTCCCTCACTCGAGGGAGTCGAAGAGGAGAAGCAGCGGCGGCTGCCGAGAGAAGGAAAATGAATTAAGGTGGCTGGAACGGAGATCGTGGGTTGGCCGTTGAGGGCACATTTTTTATTATTCTTTCGAGTAAGTAAAAAAAACTAGGACCAAACTTAAAGTACATATGTTCACGCGGATGAATTCACCATACATGCATGCAGTAATGGAAATGATACAAGGATGAGGAGCGGCTGTAATTACCGGGTTAGGAGCCGCAAGAGACTCTGAGGCTACACGTTAGACCTAACTAGATTACATGAAAAATCAGACCACGCGAGTGCCTGGACAAAACGGAGGATATTAACTGTATCTCTATAAATGATAGAAGCGACTAAATATTAGAGATGTATACTGCTGAACTGATGGGTACAAAATTCTTCTTTCCATGAACCAGAGATTATAACAAGAACAGCGAGGCACCCAGATCACATCGACACTCTCCCTCCTCCTATCCCATTTTTCTTTTCCCTTCCCTTTTCAGGGCTAATGTCCGAACAACCACTGCCACACTCTCTTGCGACGATTCGCAGGGTAGTATATAGATGTAGATTTAGAGGAATAAAACATCCATATTGAATTTAGAAAATTCCATGGGAGATTGGGAGCTTACGGCATGCGTGCGTTGTGTGCCCAAGGGTCATGCCCCAACCCCTTGGTGGCGGCTGGATTTGAGCCCAGAGGCAGGAAACAGCTCGCAGAGTAATAAGTAGATGTTAATGAATTATTATCAGTTAGTTTTTTAATATGTAACTCTAACATTTAATGATGGAGCAGTGAGCAATAATTACGTATATGATGTATCTACGCTTCGTTCAATTACATAGGTTTTCAAATGAATCTCATGTATGTATGCCTATTTGAATGTGATTCAAGGCAAAGACCTCCAAGCGGTTTAACGTTTGAGGCTTCACTGTGTGGAACAACGATATTGGAAATAAAACGTTGCTTTGTACATTCCACATACAAACTTTATTGACGGGCCGCACACACTTTATTTCGACCATGGTTTCGACAAATCATTTCTTTACTAATTTTCGTTTCGACAAATAATTTCTTTTCTAATTACCTTGATAATGACAATTATTTGTCAAAACCATGGTCGAAATAAAGTGTGTGGGCCGTCAATAAAGTTTGTGTGTGGAATGTACAAAGCGACGTTTTATTTCCAAAGACCTCCAGTTAACTTCCATAAGAATTCACTTGATGAGTACCTATGTTGTTCATTTGTTTATTAAATTCCACATTAAGATGTTTTCAGCAGTAAAGGTATGCAGAAGAAAAACACCCATCGCGTATCGCGGCGTATATTGATCTAAAGGATAAGTCATCCGAGTTTGCAAACACGTTCATTCGCCTATTTGACGCCAACAAAGGGTCGTTCTCAAAGTTGTACTATATCGAGGATGATATAAACGCCAAAATTTAGCGATACAACTTAAATGTAATTTATAGACCAAATAAGACAAAATAAAATAAATAGGTATTTCATTTTTCAGCCAATATTCAGTTCAGGTTTCACTCTAATAAAGCTACATATACTAATTTATCATATTTTAAAGTCATAAAATACAATGTACTGCCTTGAGTTTCCCATCGATTCAACGCTATTTCCGTTTTGGGTCCCAAAACCTACGATGGTATCGAACTCGATAGATTTTCCCGGAATTTTAGATTTTGGTAGGTGGTTGGTTGTCAAATCCATTCCATACATCAAATTTTACACTCGTAGGCCAAAAATGTCCAAGCATTCCAGAGGGTATGGAGGGAGTGAGAGGTATTTCATATCACATGCAGACATCCAAAATGATCAAATGTCACTCATGCTTATGGTAGCTTATTTTATACATGAGATCCCAATATATTATCTTGTACTGTCAAACGAATAATGATAGTATGCATGAATGTGTGTAAATTATATCTCGAAAACGGCTCAGGCGATGTTGATGATACATCAAATATAGAGGATTACATGCAAGAGGAATTCTTGACAATTTTCCAATCATTGCAATTGCTCAAATGATGTGCTGCGCAGTCTCGCACACGGATGCAAAGATATACCAACATCAAAGAGACAACTTGGATTTTCACGGCGAATTTCACCCTCTTTAGTTTACATAAGAGATATTATCCATAATAAATTATACACTTTGTATTTTTTATACACTTTTTAAAATTAAATTTTAAATTATAAAACTACAGAAAAAATACAAAGCGTGTAATTTAGTATGGATACTAATAATTTCTACAAAGTAATGCCTAAAACCATAGAGTGTATAAGAGATATTCATTGGGCTGGGTCTGATCTTCGAGAAAGTTCGTTTAGGAACCGAATTTGAGCCCATAAAAGATTTCCAGGCCAATTCAAGAAAAGCGTGGGAATCAATTCAGACTTCAAGGCAGATTATTTTACTTCAAGACTTTAAGCTTTGATGAAACACAATTAAGGCAGTGAGACTTGGACGAAAATACGCGAGAAAGTTTACATTTTAGCATTCGATTAGGACTTAATTGCCTTATACTTTAGATAATTAAGATAAAATACAATATTTTGGTATTTTTATCGCCAATTTCAACATTGGCTCCATTGCTACAGCCGTTGTTGTTCGCTTATTTACGGTAAAGGATTACGAATTCCGTGGTCGGTGAAGTGAGCGATTGGTGAACTTGCGTCGTGTTTTCAACGGCATTCCAAAAATCAAGTTGCTCAGCTCGTCTGATTTCTTCACGAATTCATCAGAAGAAAAATAACAACCTGATGGAAGATCGGCCTACTGATATTTCGTATTATATTCCACCAAAATTAGGCGCTCTAACGTCAACTGTAAAATATGCTGGATAAGATGATAGCATTGCCACAGCTTCGTACGGAGCTGCGTCCCCAAGTCCATGTAACAATATATCCAAAAGTTTCTGACATCACACTGTGGATTTTCAGCATTTACAAAAAAAAGAATACTTCGAATTCCCTCTCGATAATTTTTGGTCGACCGCGGTTTAAATATATCCCATGTAGTGGTCTTGAAAATGACGCTATAGCGTCGAAACTGCGGTGGACCACTAAATTTATCGCGTGGGAATACAAAGTATTCTTTTCTCAAAATCCATTCAACAAAAAATGCATGAAACCACATCAACCAACACCTCCAAAGGTTACAGAGATTTCACCTGAAACACCACGTGTATTAAGTCTGCTCCCTGTTTTCCTTAGTCATATCCACGATGGCTCACGAGGATTGTATTAGGAGCCGCAGCCCCGGAAGGTTGACACAGATGTGGCCGGCGGGAATGCGCATTTCCCCTTTCACTTCGAAAGGAGCATCTCGGTGGCTGTTGCCACATCTGGTTCTTAAGTATTAAGGCGGGCTAGAAAGGGAAGCTCCGGAATTTTTTTAATACCTCGAAAAACCCAGAGAGGATAAAAGTCATACAGATGCGGCGTGCGAGCTGATGATACCACCAAAGTGTTCACGCCGAAAATATGGACTGATTCACGACCGTGCATTCCAAATGTATAACACAGGAGAACGCGGATATTTTGCATCGCTTTTCCAGACTTTTATTTTCGAGAAAATTATGTAACAAATGCACTGGCCATCATTTTGGATCACGGGTCACCATAAGGTTTACGGTAGATTTTTTCCGTAAAATTGCCACCACAGTAGACTTCGTACAAGTGCTTAATAGCTTATCATTATCACTAACTACCGCTTGAAATGAAAAGCATGCTTTGTTTTCAGCATGAACCAATATATCTCGCAGTATCCGCGAATTAGTAGCATCAGCAACACTAATCAGTAGTATTATCTCGACCCGTGTATTAAATAGTGGTAGCATGATAGCTGACGTAGCACTCTCCTAGTTTCTGGCTAAGCAGATCATAATTCTGACTGCCTTTTGGTCCACTTCTAGTGGCCAGGGGAGCTTACGGGGTTCAACCTTGAGCTGGGACGAGTGTTGCACGCCTGGTGTGGAATCACTCGGTGCCACACAACCTGGAGTTGGCTTGCGGGGTATTTTGTAGATATTTATGGAAGCATAATTATTAACAAACGAGTAGTGAAAAACATCCTTTTAATTTTTATGAATCAATTCTAATAGTGATTCACAGCATTTCCTACACCGAGTAACTTTTCATCATTTTTAATACCTCTAATACTCAACGGAGGAGTGGAGATGTTATTGTTTTTATGTGGGACTCATGGCGTACTTAATGGAGGATAGATAATAGCCAAATAGCGGTGCGATTCTCACATGAGAGATTTCTGCTCCATCTATAGAAAACAGCGGATTCGTACGCATACGATTCCCTATCTAACCCACAGAGGGCAGTAAAAAGTTTTTTTTTCAATTTGATGCCAATTATCTATTCTCTACATGCAAAGAAAATTAATTATTAAAACTTTTCTTCTTAAATCGGGGCTCACAATGTAATAAACGAAAGACGCTTGAGGAAGTCGATTTACTTTTTTTCCGGTAAATGGAAAAATTCCCGAAAAAATGAACGTGTCCGAGAGAACCAAATAGAGAGTAAAAATGAGAATAGACTGTGAGATGCCTTTTGGATCAGCTTCCGACTCCGACACCTACATTAGCGAATGTTCTCATTCATTATACTGTGAATGAAATGATTCAACTGCTACGTTCAAAACATTGGCCCCACGCTATGAAAACATCGCGTAGGGTTTCCGAGAGAGAAAAATAAACGTCAGGGTCCTTGAATTCCACACGGCCTGAATCATATCTGTACGGATATAAAATACTAGTTCAAGAGCCATTCCGTAAATAACATGTATTAAAAAAGAATTAAAACCCATAAAGCCACATGATATGTCAAATTTTGACGCCTGAACTCACTGCAGACCATTGAACGTCTGTATTTTGTCGGGCGTCGGTATTGGTATAATTCATTAATTTCATTCCATGTCATATAGAGTAAACTAAATATAAGTTCAAATAATCCAGAATTGTATATGTACACACCAATTAACACAGGTTAATGAAATACCAGCTAAGCACAGTAAATTATGCATGGAGTATATGTTAAAATGCGCAATGCATAGGGAAATATTTACAACAATAATGAAATCAAAAAGTGCGTTTACACCACGCGGAAAAATTACTATGAGACGTTGCTGCAAGAAACACTGATTCTTGAAAAGGAATCGTCATTTGTGCTTCTAACTGACGTAAAGTCCAGCGCGATGAAAAGCCTTTTGGCTGAAATTAAATATTTAGTTACTTGGTCTTGGCTCCACTCACTGCTTACGCAACTTCACATCCGAAGTCATCGAAAATGTGACGGATTTCTCAAGAATTGATTATGCCAATCCAACTCTCACCGCACGAACCACAGCAACAACGACTGATTCCGTGTTTCCCTCATCTCATCCTACGGCACGACCTCAAGTCACACAAGGTTACGCCAGTTGCCTTTCATCAACCGAAAGTGAGACACTGTGAAGGAGGCACGAGACCCCGGCCATTTCCTAGGGTTAACTGTCCCTCAAAGATCATACTCTTTTCACGCGGGCCCAAATCTAGATTGAAAGAGAGGGAAAGATGACGTCCACCGGTATGGGTGCACAAACTAGAAGTTGGCCTGCAGACCATCATATTTGATACATTATTACTTTTGCGTGCCACACAACACCTAAACTACTTCATCGACAGTCAACTACGAATGACGAACAATAATGAAATAAATTTTCATAAATCCCATTCAGTTTTACATTCATAATAGAGTAGTTAATGGCATATCAGTATACAATATGAATTAATAATGGAAACTTTTTAATTGTACGTGAATATTTCTTCTTATTGAAGTAACTCCAAAGTTCAGTTTCAATTTTTTACAATATTACCAAACGGAAGCCTATAGAAAAAGCATCTGAAGGGATAAAGTGATGTTTATTCTTTAATTCCTTTTACCGGCCGGATAAACATTCACAAATCTACATCTACATAGTATCTGTAAACCACCTCAAGGTTGTGTGGCAGGAGAGGAGTTATCACCAACATTCACAACACTACAACCAACAAATATAATTGAAACTACAAGTATTGATACAATTGCATAAACCTGCAAATACGAGTGAATTCTCAGCAACATGCATTACACTATATCCTACTAATGTTATAGAAACTGAGACTATTAATGTATTTTGCATCCACATGCCTGCACAGAGATACAAGCGTTACACAGGAAGCATGGGAGACGACGAGCTTTTAATACTACTTGACAAATTAAGACTAAAGCATTAGAGAGTAAATCAAATCAATAATTAGCTACACTGCCGATCGAAAAACCTAATTATGAAGGCTCAGTAGCGATTGTGGTCTCTTATTGTTCGCGGGAAAAATAACATTTTAAACCTGTCCGCTGTGCAGTCTTATTTCCCTAATTTTTTGCCCACGAAATAATTTACCGTAGTAGGTGGGGTTTCATAGAATACATATTTGACATCTTCAGAAATAGATCGGCTGGGACTTGACTCAGAAGATTGTTTTAATTTTAAGCGACGGTCTGAAAGAGATTCCCATCCTAGTTGTTGCAGCAGGAGGGCCCAATATTGGCATGACCAGAATATTGGAGGCCGGAATTTGTGCATACACGTTAAACAGCTTCGAACCCACACACATGCACGAGGTTAAGTGCTGAGTGCCATTCGACACTTGAAAGAGGAAAGGAGGCCTTATTGCCAAAACAATGTTTACGGTACGCGTGCTTTTAACAACCGCGGCTTTTAACAACCGTGCTTTTAACAACAGGTGAGGCCACCGTTATGTAAATACACTGCCGGAGGACGGCCGGGGAACCCTAGGCAACGGAATCCAGGGTCAACTCTCACTCCCTTTCTCTCCCACCGCTCCTCCTCCTCCGCCAGGGTTACAAAATTGAATCTCCGTCCCCCTGGCACCCTGCACGTAACGTAGAAAAAAATACCCCAGGCGGACTCGTCCCGGGCCACCGAAAATGTTCGGCGAACCTCAATCCCTCTTATTCCTTTACCCTACCTCTCTACCTCTTCCCTGGACCATTTTCCCTTTGCCCCCTCACCGACCTAACCAACCCACCACCCCCCAAACCTCCTTCCTCCTACACACATCTCTTACGTTCGCACTTCCCCCTCTCTCATTGATTAGACGAAAGGGAGAAGAGTTGGAAGAGGATAGGATGATGAAGAGACGAACGAGAGAGAGAAAAAGGGGAGGAGATTGTGTCGGGGGGAGGAAAGATAACCGGTGGGGAGGGGTCTTGCTGAAGTTCTAAATCATCAAACCTAGAAGAGTCGAAGTTTTTACTTCTCCACCTGGACTATACTCTAAATTTTGTAATCGAGGTTTTGGCGGCAAAGTTTAGTCATTGTCGAGGCCTCAGGCCTCGAACACAACTATGACCGTTGACTTTATTTAAGAAGGACTCGATTTTGACAATGTCGTAAACGCTACGTCATTGCCTCGACAAACCTCATACTTTAAGTCGCACAAGGTATTTGAAATTTTCGAGATTGTGTTGTCAACATTTCGTCATTTTCGAACCTCGAAAATTCTGAAGTCTCGCTGAATTGGGCACCAATATTTAATATGATACCCGATAAACTCGATATTTTTAAGCGTAACTTCGTGAAAGTACATTAAGACTGAGACAATTATATTTTTTAAATGTTCACTAAGGTTTTAGTTCAATACGACTGGTTTCATCGCATATGCACGCACCTGAGGATGTCGCCTATGCGAGGAAACTGGTCGTATTGAAATAAAACCTTAGTGATATTTACTAAGTTATCGCTGTTTCAGTCATATAATACCATTTCAAATATGAGGTTTGTTGGGGTAGGTTCGATCACATGCATAAAATTAGAGAGATAAAGTGTAGGACGGACAGGTTTAGACTGTCATTTTTTTCCGTGCACGATTAGGGACCACAATAGCTATGATCAATGCCGCCATTTATGTTGATGGTAACGATAAATAGCGTTTTTTAAGCTCATTTTTATTTTGAGTTAGTTCAACTTTCAATTTCTGCATGGAATGTTAATAATTTTATGTTCTATATGCGTGTATTTTTGCATGTAAGTATGACTGTATTTAACAGCAATGAAATTTTGTAATCGTTTGCGTTTTAGCATGACTGAACTCTTTAACTAATTGTGTTCGTGATGTACGAGTACGGAGTCCATCCCGCACGAGTATTATGATAATTAGACACCATATTGCATTTAAAATCTCCTATCACAAACGTCACTAAACAGCATATTTCGAAAAATGGCGAATAACATTATGATGGTGTGTTTGATATTCAGTTCATGACTGGTAAGGAATCACCCCCTGCCACATACCCTCGAGGAGGCTTGAAGTGTATCACGGGCATGTAGATGACTATGACGTCACGAACTCGACTTTGTCGAGGTTGAGCCCTACCGGAATAAGCCCCAGGATAGGAAGTAGCAAAGCGGAGGGAGAGGACAGGGGTTCAAGGAATATATACATATTTGAGTCCCTGGCGAAATTTCATAAGTGAGTGATGGACGATGAAACGGTAAGCTTCGAAGTCCCTCCTCAATCAATGTGGCGGCTCGTCCCCCCCCCCCCCCCCCCCCCGGGGATCAATCCGTTCATCTCTTTGAGCCATCAACCGTCTGTCTCCTAAAGGAACCATTCCACCAACTCGGCGCCCACCCAATGACACATCATTTCGCCCCTATAAAAACCCTTCTCCCTCATTACGAGCAACCAAACCTCTTTCAAATACAACACACACACCTACACCCCGAATATCATTCACAGATTGCTTACTAACACGAGGATAAGTGATGCAACTCAAGGAGAGCTGTGAGGGGGACAAGACACGGAATTGAAAGGAGACTCAATAATGTGCAGGAAAGGGAGGAAGGACGAGGGTACTGAGGTGAGAAAAAAAGAGCTGGCAAGTGGGAGGGGAGAAGGAAGCTTTGAAACTGGTCCGGGTGATGGGGAAGAGGTAAGAGCGGGATGCTCTGGGTATAACCACAGCCAGGCCGCGCGGGTCGGCCGCCCGATCCCATAGAGCACACAAGGGTCCGGGTCGAGACAACTTGCGAGCCTCCGTTGTATTCCCCAGAGCCATATAATTCTCCTTTCCTGCTATGCGTGCGTAGAAGTTGAACTAAGCCATCCCTCTTCTAAAATGGTGAGCAACATGGCCCGGAGAACGATTTCAAGATTAAAATCCTGCTTTTAATCAATCAATTTTGATTCCCTTGGGATTTTCACCGATCGCGTTCACGACACGACGTGGTCGTAAGTGTATCCTGAACATCCGATTTAAGTTCGCTGAAGCAAGAGAATTTCGCTCGATATGCTTTTGAGCCATTCCCCGCGCTTTATGACCTGTTGTTGTATCCTGAAAACCTTATTTACTTTCGCTTATACGAGAGAATTTCGCTTCCAAAGCTTAATATTCTTGTATCACATTGGAGTTGGCCATTCCATAAGCATTATATTCATTCCCTGTATATTATAATCATTCCCTATACATTTAATAATTCCTTATACTTTCCCGTGAAAATTTGAATTCGTGAGAGGCAAGAGGAATTCGTTCGAACACCTTCGCATACCTTTCAATACTTGTTAAGTACATGATATTTCTCACGTGTATAGGAGCATGCAACGCAAATAATTCGGGTCTAATGAAAATAAAACCCTCCTCCAAAATATCCTCTCGTTGGCTTGCACGTTGGCGTATTGACGTGGGTTAGAATACTCATTACAATTTCACCGCAAAAGGACTCACGATTTCTACCTCACTCGGAGTGCGAAAATGTTTCACCCAAGAATCCCATGTGTCTCTCCTCATTCCGTGAGCCTCCGAATCTTACGGCAGGAAGTGGTCCGAAACGGTGGCACGTTTTTTTCGAGAACACCTCCCACTCCACATTACGACCTCCCGCATCCTCCCGGCGTTTTTTCCGACCTCTCCTTCCGGAACCTCCTCAACAGGCACCGCATCCACCACAGCCTAGATAGACTAGAGCGAGCAGAGCATGACACAAGGTCCCAGGTTCGTTGAGAGAGTCACAGAGCTTCATAGCCCCTAAAGGAGTCATGCGTTTCTTTCCCGGCGAGTTAGATGTTTTATCATTTATCGAGTGTAGAGATCATTTATGTAATAGCAAATTACATTAATACTCATAGCTTCTATAACATTTATGGAATATACGGAAGTGCATGTTGGTGAAAATTCACCTCCAGATAGGTATTTGTAGGGTTTTGCTAATGCATCAATTTTCGTAGTTTTAATAACATTGTGTAGTGCACTTGGGTGAAAATTCACTCTTGCCACACACTCTTGAGGTGGTTGGCTTGCAGGGTACTTTGTAGATATAGATGAATGACCTCATTCCGGCGTATCAGATACATGCACTTTTGGCGTGAGGCTGATTCTGAGAATCCCCGAGGACGATGTACGAGTCGACTATTTGGTATATATAAACATCGGCGATTATGGAGTTCCTGACCGGGACGAGAACCTGAGTGGAGTTCACTGAGTAACGAGAGACGGCGAGTGATGCAAAGGGAGAAAACATACGACACGTGCCCCAAATACAGGACGCGCGCCATTCGGCAGAGGAGTAAAGAAACAACAGGACATCCCACGAAAAACATCCCTTCCCCTTTCGTTTTCAATCCCTGAGATGCACGCTGTAGTAGTGTTGTATGCGTCCTTCTCCCCCACACACAGCTTCCACCGTCGTCCTTGTCTCATTCCCACTCCCCGCCGCAGACAAACCAGCGTATGAGGAGGGGGACCGCAGGCGAAGGATGCCCCCACTCACTACAGAATGCAACCCCATCGTCCTTGCTTTCGGGACGCGGAAAAGCTGAAGAGGGGGCCAGTGTATGAGCAGGGTAAAGGGGACGGGGGAAGCAAAGGATGCACAGCTGCGGGGGGAGCACATTAAAACCGATAGGGGGTGGTGAGAGACGTGCGTTTTGATGAGGGGGGAGAGGGATGGATTGATGAGACACTGCGTGGGGGAACACTCACAAACGGCACGGGGATGGCATTGAAAACAGGGTTGGAAGAAAACATTTTCACTCGATCATGAAATTGAGCAAAAAAAACATGAATGGTTTACTTGCCTTAAAACGATGTCCGATACACGCCGACTTGCCCGGCGCATTTAGGAAGATCCACCGCGTGCAGGATTAAACACCTCCGCAGCCCTTTTATTCTTCTTTATATTTTTTTAGTTCGACGTTTTGCTGAGACGTCCCTGGAAATTTCTCGGGGACCACACCACCGACCGGCCGAACTCTCTCCCCTTGAGAAAACCGTCCCCGGCCGGTTGGTTACTCCTCCCACGTACCGCCTCGGAGGGCGGCAGAGCCCCGTTCTGCCCCCGGGGCGGCCAACGAAGAGGGATACGATGAGGGCTCTCGGTGGGACGCACGGGGCATAACGCCCCCTGTTCGTCGAGGCGCCCCCACCACGGAGATGCAGGGCAGGCACGGCTGAGGGTGAAAAAACGTTACGATCCGAATCCTTCCCGGCTGAGACCCCTCCTGTCGCCCGCCAGCCTCCCGCCCGCCACCTCGGCCTCTCGCCGCAGAGCACCCGAACTCCCCCTTATTCCAGTCGATTCCCCCTCTCGGAGCACACCCCGCTTCTTCTCTACCCTTTGGGGCAGCACCAAAAACCCTCCTCCGACGACCCCTTCCCCAAACTAGAGCCTCGTCGTCATACTATTTCCTTGCGCGTGCGATCAATCCCTGTGAACGTCCTCAGCGCTACCTTCCGGACGTATGCCCAACTAAAGATCCTGCCGTGTGTCGACGACCATAATGTTTGGGTTTTGTCAAAATTCAAGGATCACGCGAGGGCAGAAAAAGTAGGCGATTGCTCGTATGTCGAGCCGTATTCTCGAAAAACCGCGACATCAGGTACTCACGAAGCCCGACCTTCATTAGGATGGAAAAGCGTTACCTGCCCTTAAATTCCGAAAGGCGGCTTCGAATTCTGTCTCACCCCTCTTCTTTCGGCGGGAAGTTACACGATTTTATGATTGCATGAGAGTTGGCTTACGTACGGCGTCTTCCTTAACTTTTGAGGTAACAAAGACTTTAGATTATTGCGAGAAATAGCAGCCCTGCACTTCTGTTTACCTATTTCGACAAAACTGTCTGCTGTCCGCCAATGAGGAGTGACGTCACTACGATATCAGTCAAAATTACCCGAGCTTAAAAATACGCGGATATATATGTGGCCTTTTGAATTTCTCTTTTAGTATTAAATTTCTTTATGATAAAATGGAAATGTCATCATACGCGAGCTCTTAACAAATGGGTTAGATAGTGACATTTTTTAAATATAAACATAATTTGACTTAAAAATTTTCATACCTCTCTGAAGACAAATGACGATTGTGTACATTTCGTGCATGACCACCGAAATTGTGCCGAAATCACGGTTGTAGAGGATATGACATTGTTAATAATTGGAACCGCAATAAGAAATATCCGCATATTACCAATCCAGTCACGATTAATTAAGTTGCTAATAGCTGTTAATTCTATGTGAAATGCAAAATATAATAGTTTGCTTAATAGATCGGCAGTCATGGAGAACTTAAGAATCGGAAAATGAATAACTTTGAGGAAAACCCAGTGTTTCACTCAACCAGTTGTTTGTAGTTGCAGTAGGTGGGATGTAACGTCATTAATTTGAGCGCTATAGGTTTAACCACGCTTTTTCGTTCATTGTTTTATAGAAAACATTGATCAGGTTACATAAAACCTATCAATTAGTCATTATCAATAAGACAACATATTAATTCATGGCATTAAATTATACACGCAATGCCAATGTGGGCATTTACCTAATTACGAATTAAATAACACGCGTTGTGCAATAAAACACCACACCGTCCCAGCCCAGCTATCAACATGGATAACTAAGCGGTCATAGCAGTGATTGTAAGCGTTGTCAGCACATAGGCAGCGTATTACTGATCCTGGATGTTTACCTAAGTAGAAATGACGAAAAATGGGGTAAAATAGTATATTTTGGAAAAATTATATTTATATCACACTTTTATAAATTGTATAACCCCCTAGAGTCATTTTTTATTTCTTTAAAACGTAAAATGTGAGGTCAACGTACGCTTAACGAAGAAGTTTCATAAGCGCACCTAAGGTAATGGTTGTCGTTGATTGTGGATATGGCATGTGAACTGTTTACGTTTCGACTTAAGTTTGTTATGTAGTACAAAATGTGCTTCTGTGTATAAATTCAGTGGTTGCATGCATTCTATGAACCTTTTTTGCATATCAGAGGAATAAGGCGCACGTAAGTGTAGAATATTATCCTTTATTTTGCCGAATGTCTTGCTCTCCCTCCGGCTTATGTTTTTACGCGTTCCTTTTGTGTTATTCATTTAATGTTATATAATTGACTTTATCCGGCACACTTTTGTCTCTTTCATGTTAGGTGTGCCTGAAATATTACGGGCTACTGCATATATAATACCTGAGAGCCATTGGTTCCCAAATTTTTCCCATATCAAGTTTCACGTAACGCCGCCGAATTTGCTTTGTGTTAATGATAGTTTCTCTTCATTTACTTAGGGGTGGACTTCCCCTTGCGTCATTTCTTGTAAGAAGTTGGCTTAATAGAGCGATTCTGTCACCCATGTATTCTGGCAGCGGCATAATTCGATGCCCCCCATCCCGAAGTACCTTTTTATCCTCCTCCTTACCCTTTCCGGGATGGAAACAGAATCGGTCAAGTCGACGGTGAGTGAGCAAAGCTCTAGATCACGTCGATCCCGAAGCCATCATCATCACAACAGCCACCACCACGGAAGCAACAGGAATCATTCACATAGGAGCGCTAGGTGAGGTGAATGTGTCATTTAACCTAATTTAGAAGCAGTGGTTGGAACATTGCTCTCAGTAAATTCAGAATGTCTTCTTTAAGTAAGGTGATGAGGGAATTGAATTATTTGGAGTACATGATTCCACTAAAAGAGGAAGAAATCTTTGGTCCCTATGTTTATGTATTTAAGAAATTTTGTGATTATCCCTAGCTTGAGTTCTGAAGCATTATTGTTCAATGCAATTCTTTTTATTTTGAGTGATGGAACTAATTTTCCTCTTGTTACTGGACTTCTTTGAAGTACTATGTGGTAAGATATGGGATAATTTTTAAGAGGCTGTATAAGTTTTAAGTTATTTTGTATTTTTACAGTTATTATTTTTATGACCATGGCTCTGCAGTTGTTTCAAGTTTCTGTTGGAATTTCATGAGTAGTACCTCATTCATGGAGGTATAATCTATCATAAAGTGCCATATTACTGTTCTCATTTAGTTGTCTTTCTTTGCTTGACTCTAGACACCTTATGGTATAATCTCTAATTAGGTATATATTTGTAACAGAAGTGGAAGAAGTCTTCGAAGAGCGGGTGGGGGTGGAAGTGGAGGCAGTGGAGGAGAAGGAGGTATAATGGCTCCCTTCCAGACCACTGTGTCCCTATCACCTGATGATGGACGAGGTGATGGAGGAGAGGTCATAGAAGTCCAAATATTACCTCAGGTAAATTAATAATGGCGCATTGCAAATTGAGTAACAAGAGTTGCTTTTTCTGCATCAAGTTTGATTATGGTTTAACAAAATTATAAAATGACCACTTATATTTGAATGGTCCCTATCCATTCATTTTGTACTATAATTAGTAATATTATGTCTCTTAATGGCTCATTATGGAAACCCTGAGTCGCCAAAGTGAACAGTTATGTACATTATAACAGTTGTATGGAAATCATGCACCTTGTTACTTTAAATATTCAACTTAGTTTCAGATGTCTTTTCTCCATAATATCTTAATTTTGTAAGTCTTCGTCTGAGAAAATTAGTAGCTTCTTTTTCATTTTAATAAAAGCAATAGCTCTGCATGAGTTGGCTGCGATAAACTTCTCATCATATGATTACTCATTTCAATTTTTCTGTTTTTCAACTTAAGCATGGTACATATGTATTTTTTACATGTTTTTTTACATATGTAAAAAAAATGATGAATTATGATAATAAAATCAGTTTTAACTGATTATCTCTGTTATGCCCTTTGCAACAAGTGCCAATGCTGTATTTTCCTATTTAACTTCATGGTTATTATTGTTAGTAAAAATTTTATATGGGGCATAAGTATAGGCTTAATGCAGTGGGTGTGGGTTATCTGAGAAGTGTTTGCGATAAAAGTAGGAGGGATAGGGTTAGACATAAGCTGGCGATGAAGGAATAAGGAATGGGTGCTCCAGTAATGGACATATTTATGTATGAAAAGAGCATTCTTTGTTGGTTTGGCCATGCTGAAAGAATGGAATTGAATAAGTAAGCAGATATGATAGTGGAGTGAATGCTATGAGATTTGTTGGTTTGGTCATGCTGAAAGAATGGAATTGAATTGAATAACTAAGCAGATATGATAGAGGAGTGAATGCTATGAGATAAAGAGGGGTGGATCGTTAAGGCATGGGTGAATGTGGTGGAAGAGACTCTTAAGAGGAGGAATATTAGGAGTGTGAAGAACAGGATTGTATGAAGCAATTCATGATTGTTGCAGAAGCATTGCCCTCATGCATTCTAGAGATAACTTTGAAATTGGAATTTTTTTAACAATTTTAACAATGAATGTACAGTTGGAGGTAATAGTTACTCATCTGCTTTAGGAAAGTGATTTTCTGCTCCCAACTTCCGTATTTTTCTCTAAGTGCCTATTTTCTAATTTTTGAAGTACATAATTGAATAACCTAAAGTCATGCATATATCCAAGGTGGGGCTGTGGAATCATATTCCTATTGCTAAAATATCTAATATAAAAATATTACTAAAGTTGTGAATTAGCATCACACACTTATTCTTATCTATTATCTTACACTCGAGGAGCACCAAATGGCACCACCACTTTCTCAGGGGCATCCCATCTTACACTATCCCTGCCATCCTTGTCACCTCATTCTGCTAATCTTTCAACAGGATTGCAGTCATTCAAAACCACTCTGCTTTCCACAAAACTCATGTTTTATGATGTACTGATACACTGAGACACCAGGAATGTTAAGATCTGAGAAAAACAAAATAAAAGAAGTTGTACTGTTCTCAATACCGGGGTGTGTTTTTCTTTAGAATGGGTTTAGTGGTAAGGAAAAAGCAAAGGAAGGAAAGGAAGAATTACCCACATGACCTTCATTATCCTATCTGCCCCTATTTACGTGCTCCAGCCACCACTTTGACATTTATTGATTTCCTCAAGCAATTGCATTCAACGATGTCTGGTAAGATGTAGTGGTAGTGCTTAATTATCAAACTTGAATAAAATAAACAAATGAGTAAAGTTTAGTTCTGCCCATGAAATACAATGTATTGTACTTCTATTGTATTATGTACTATGCATTTCGACGTCTAAGTGTCATCCTCTGGTATATGGTGAGTTTTACCTAAGGATGATGCATAGATCTCAAAACAAGTAGTACATTAAAACATCCAGCAAACAGAACTAAACTTTACTTATTACCTAGTTTATTTTCTTTAAGGTCCTCATCCAACCTTTCTTCCTCTATTACGTGCAAAACATCTTCATTCATCTTCCTTATGTATTGTTTTACCATCTTGGAAACCATAAATTATTTTTTATGCTTAATGGCCCTAATGTTTTATGTATTTAATGCACCTGAATTAATTATATGCACTCAGATTGGTACCTCCAAACCATTTACATATAAGTATAGTTATTGCGAAACTTCTCTTTGAATGTGGAAAGACAAAATGCTATGGAAAGCCACACACTTCATTCAAAACTGCCATGTGTGAACAGTGTAACCCAGTTGATGGAAGGACTATGTTGGGAGCAACTAAAGCAGTGGATATCAACCTGTAGGTCATGACCCCTTAGGGGGTCGAGCGACCCTTTCACAGGGGTTTCCTAAGACCATCGGAAAACACATTTCCGATGGTCTTATGATGGTTTCCATATTTCCAGGGATCACCACAACATGAGGAACTGTATTAAAGGGTCGCAACATTAGGAAGGTTGAGAACCACTGCTCTAGAGAATCATAGGCTACATACTAGGCTTTAATTTCTTGAAAAATTCAGTTGAGTTTCAGAATGAAATGGATGGTATTATAATTTTGAGGATACCGGGGCTAGCCACGGTAGTTACCTTTACGGAGTCACCCGCAAGTGCACATAAGTGCGATATTCCACAGAGGAAAAATCATTCGCCTTGACCGGGATTCGAACCCGGATCCCTCGATTTCGCTCCGAGTGCTTTAACCAGTTAAGCTACCGAGGCGTCCTTCTCCCCTGTGGATAATTTGGTGGCTTTATAGGAGCAAGGTGGTCAGAACTGCTAGACATACGATGCCATTAGCAGTCCAAATCGTGCGCTAAGCGCCACAGTCCGCAAGGATAAAGCCATACATAGAAAACATTGAGGTGTTCGCTCTTTGACTAATTTTGAGGATACCGGGGCTAGCCACGGTAGTTACCTTTACGGAGTCACCCACAAGGATGCCTCGGTAGCTTAACTGGTTAAAGCACTCGGCGCGAAATCGAGGGATCCGGGTTCGAATCCCGGTCAAGGTGGTTTTCCTCTGTGGAATATCGCACGGATGGTATTATTTTTATGCCGGTGCTTATACCTCTATTACTGATAGAAGTGACAAAATAAGAGATATGCTCTGCCGAACTGATTGGTACAAAAACTCCTGTATTCCGCTTGCCATTAGTGACTATAATAAAAACAGCATGATACAAATACACTCTATTAACGTGCTATTCACTTTCATCCTCTACACTATAATTTTCCCTATCCTTCCCCTTTCATGGCTGATGTTCTAACACCCATTACCACACACCCCAATGGCAGCTTATACTGTAGTAAGTAGATATAGATGATATACAGTTATGATAAAATTATTATTTATGTGTAGGAATTGAGTTGTTTGTTTCAGAATCAGAAAAAATATCTGTTATATCCCTACAGGATGATAATTGGGGTGAGAATACAACAGCATTGACATCAGAGCGGTCAGCCTCGGCTGAGGATGTCACCGCCACGGGCATCCCGGGGGGTGTGCAGTGGAGATCTCCGTCCCCATCTGGCCTCGGGGCAGATCCAACGTGCACCTCTCCCCCAGCTTCTTCCCTTTCATTCTTCTGCCAACGCTATCTGGGTATTCTGCTGGCAGGTGCCCTCACCGTAGCTGCTCTCATCAGTCCCCTCGCCATGGTCATCCTGCCCAAGCTTGGACTCCTTCCAGGTTAGATGGTGCTTCTATGACAGATGTTGTAAGGACTGAGGTTCGACCTACTTCCACCCATTTCTTTACTGTTTGATTAAAACTGAGTTCATTGGTGAGGGTGGCCTCCCCTTAAAAGCCAATAAACTCCTTAAAATTGGTACCCATTTCTAGAAAAATTTGGATATCCTCCTCAGTTTTAAGTGATTTTGGAGTGTCTCCATGATGTTTCCATCCACAATTACGAAATTGTGTATTGCCAGAATAATTTTGAGAAATTATGTACTTGGTCCTGTATTAAGTTTTTGAGACCATGATGTTGTTTCACATATGATAGTTTGAGTGTGGTATCTGTATGCTTAAAATAAAATGAATTTTCACTCATTATAAAGAAAAATATCTTATATTTGTAATGATCCCAAAATATCATTGAAGGCACTGAGAAAGTAAACTCAAAACTATTAGGTTACAGTTCTTTGCGAGTTCATACTGACTGAATTGAGAAGACATCACAATGACCTCACTGCAGGTTGGTTTTATCGAGATTGGGAGACTTACCATACCTCAAGAGAACATTTTCTCAGTGCATCTTTTCAATGTTTGGGAATGTAGGGTGTTTGTCTCAGTCCAATGAGCCTGCACAGTGTGTATTGTTTATGGGGCTACCTGAAAGCTAAGATTTAGAGCCATTACATATTATGTGACTTGAGTTGTATCATGGCATGACTTTCCAGTCATACGTGGGCACGACTACAGTTGTACATGGAAACTTCTCTAGTCATTAGCTAATGCAACCACTACCACATGCCCCACAACCAGTAAAACTAGTCGTACACCCTCAACTAGAGATGGGCCACTCTGAAAATTACCTCGGTTATTTTCATAAATTACCGCTGTATTTTTTGTAATTTACCGTACCACTTGAAAATTACTGTAATTTTCCAGATAATTCACCAATGTTTGAGATAATTTTTCATACAGATAAATTCCCAACATGTTCTTTTAAGCCAAGTTCACATTTCCTACGTGTTTAATAATAAATTGAGGCATGTACAACTCATTTTTGGAATATTTTACTTAAATTATAACATTATAGAGTAATTCATTAGAATATTTTTCTTGAAAATTTCTCATCCTTTAACAAAAGAAAGCCAGATTGCATGTTGCTGCCGTAGTTCTTTTTACAATTTAAAAAATTTCTAACAGATTAATGTTGTAGTAGGTATGATTTAAGCATAGTTATTCCCTTCCTATTGCTATTAGCTTTCTTATTTAACCATACATTTGCTGTTAAACACTTAAACCTAAAAAAATACTGGAAAATTACGGTAATTTTCGAAAATTACTGTAATTTACCTCAGATGAAAATTATGGTAATTTTCCCATCTCTACCCTCAACACCAGTTGTAGAGAGGCACAACTGACGAACGAGTCGTGCACCTCCATGACCACTGTCGTAGTAATACATAAGCTCCCATTAAAGTCAATGCTTCTTTACTAATCATGTCCTAATGAGATTTTGAAAGTTGTGCCACGTTAAGACTCGAGTCTTGTAGAATTTAAAGGCTCTTACATTGAAAAAGCGTTCAATCTTGAGGCCCTTTTATATGCCATCGTTAAAGGTATTTGAGCAATTCCTCCTGATATGCTGGTTAGGGGAAAGGACAACACACATTTGCAATGAAGCTTGATATTTGTTTAGAAATACGCATGCATGACTTCTGAAAATCATCACACTGCCTTGCCGGACACTGTTTAATCACTTTTTAACACCTTACTGTTATTTATTGAGCAATTCATGGAAACCAATTCTCAAGAAAATAGAACAGTAGTTAAAACTCACTATCTTGGAAGCCAACCAATCAGAGCTCACTTGAACTTAGCCCTAAATGTATGCATATAAACCTGGCAAATTCTGGCTGTAGCTTTCACTCTAAAGATGATGGCAGTCTTAGCCTTTGAAACAATGGTGCTGAACAACAATGATACATGGTGGGTAATCAGAGATCTCTTCCCAACAATCTATTCACCAGGAAAACCTGAGATCTTTCATCATCCCTTGTTGGTGGTTTTTTTATAAACTTGTGTGTGTGTAGTCTTCAATATGTTTGGTATGTGGACTTCATAATTTTTCTTTTCAGGGTTGGACAGCAGCAGTCTTCGTGTTCCTCCTGGTTCGAGTAGTGCTTCATTGTCGCCTCACCAGTACCTCAACGATGCCTGCAATGTAGAATGCAAAGGATCTCTGGTAGCGTTGGCCTTCAAGTTGGTGGCTCTTGGAGGTGGTGCTTGGGCTGTATTTTTGAGGCGTCCTCACCTCACCGCTCCCCGAATCTGTCTCCTCCGTTCTGCTGTCCTGTCGTTAGGTGCTGTCCTCACGTTTGCTTTCTGGCTCTTCTACATTGTTCACCTTACGGAGGCTGCTGGTAAGTATATAATTCAAGAAAGCATATAGTTTCATGCAAAACGGCTGACATTCAAATTAATTGATAGTGTGGAATATATGAGAAAGTAGTGGCAATGTAATTGCACGTGAAGTTATGTATGTAACTTCCAGATTGATTTAAAAATAAAAATTAGTATCAAAGGAAGTAGTTTCAACATGGTTGGGGTGACATCCAGCTTCCCTCAAGGAAGGGTAATTAACTCTCACTCATTCCTTGTCTATAGCAACTAGGGGTTGATGAGTCCCCGAAACTTTCAGGTTGGGTTGGGCCATCGTCAAGGCCGGAACTCTGGGATGGACCTTGTCAAAATCAGGCCGGGCCAGAAATATTATTTTTTTTACCAATTAATAAGAATGAAATTGCTTTCAAGATGTTAGGAAATTTACAATCAGTAAGTTGACACATGGTAACAGCACACACTAAGGATATCGCATTTACAGATGGCCAGCACAGTATCGCCGGGCTGTCAACCGACTGGTAATAAGTGTTTCCATCATGCGGAGTATAGCCTGATCATTTGGACTTACCGTATTTGCACAAATCTAAGAGGAACCCGATTCTAAGATGGCCCCCCCCTTTTTTGGAAATCCACAATGGGAAAAAGTTATGGATTTTGCTTCCGATTTAAAGACTTTCCTTCGTAAGCCTGGAAGAGAAAAAAACATGGTCTTAGATTTGTGCAATCGTGGAAATATACCCTTGGATAGAGATTCATTTCATAGATAAATTAAGGGTTCTTTGATTAGGTCAAAACATTTTAATATGAGCCAGCTGGGAATCTCATCAAAACCATATGATTTCTTCTGCCCTATTTTTTTGATTATGTCATTAACTTCATTTTCATTTGTTGGGGACAAGTAAAAAGAATGTGGAGCTCTAGGAGGGATGTTTTGGATATTGGCATTGTGGTTTGATAGGATGAATAGACTTAAATCCTACATTGTGGTTTGATACTTTGGGAATTGAGTTGAGGAAGTGGGAATTAAAAACATTTGCTATTTCTTTAGGATTGGTTATATGGTGACCTAGTGTTTTTGTGATTTTTTGTATACCTAGTTTTTGTCGGAAGTTTCGGTTATCCCTTATTAATTTCCATGCATCTTTTGCTATATTCTGGCTTTGGTTGATGATTCCATCGTTAAAAGCCCTCTTTGACGACTGAATTAGTTTGCTATGTATATGCTTTTTTGACATTTTTATACTCCGTACTTGATTGGCTAGGTACTTGAGTGACATGGGTTGGATGAGCTGGCTCTGTGATATATGTGAGAGGGCCAGTAAAAATGTATGGCTAAATGTGGTTAATAATGCATTGTTATTAAACTTAGCTCTTTTTCAATGTGTTGAATGGTTTTTGTGCCCTCAGGAACAGCCAGTGTTGCTGCAGCTCGTGGGACCAATGGCGTTGGAAAGATTCAGTATGCTGGGCTGGTGGGATATGCTTCTACCCTAACAGACACATTGTTGTTTGTTCATTATCTTGCTGTGGTTCTCATAGAAATAAGGCACCTCCAACCTACCTACTATATTAAAGTGAGTATTAAACTTAAGAAGAATATTTTATTTGTACAGTAGACCCCCGCTTTGTGATGGATTCACTTTATCATCTGCATGCTAGGCATTTTGAAGGATGCAGATTTTACACGTGCCCTTAGAAACTTCCCAATTCGACAATCATTTGCACCAATAATTTATTTATTTTTTAAACAATCATTTTGTTATCTGCCAATTGGTCATTAATTCTCTGAAAATTTTAATTCCACTGCAGTTGTTTTAGTAATACATTTGTGTGCAATTTAGTGCAAATTCGAGTGTGTAATTTGTAATGGGGCATATCTGACTGCTCACTAAAACAGCCCTCACCTCTAAAAAACTCCCTCCTTTTGAGACTATATTATGGTCATATTTGCTGGGCACAAAAAGTTGCTAAATGCCAAATGGTTTTTTTTAAAGATTGTTATCTTAAAATGGTCATGGAGAGAAATTTTCATCTTTTGCTGGATTAACAAATGCATGGAAAAAATAGTGAATGAATAGAGCATCTTTGCTTTGCTTATTGATCTTTTTTGTCCTACTTATCTGAATATTTATTTCTTTTTACATATAGCAAGTTTCTTTATCTTTCCAACTTCCACTGTTTTTGCAATCTCCATCTCATTAAAAACTCAACTAAATGCTTACCACCTTTGAATGTAATGTTAACTTTAAAAGTCTGAGGTAAAATAAATTTGGTGTTCTCTGTAATGAGTTGCAATTAGTTTTAACTGTATTTTGCTGCTTAATTTTCTGGATTTTATGGAATGTATACCTATCTCATTCTTGTTAAAATACATTTGATTAGATTAAGTTGTCAATAGTAGTCATTATCTCTGGTCTCAGTCACCCTGCTATGATTCCTTACTCTGACTTGCCCCATCCTCAAAGCAAACATAGTATGCCATTGACCTCCCCTGCTCCTAAACATGTTACTACATATCTATTCTCGTGATGATCGTTGAACTTGAATTGGGATGGTGCAAGACAAGGAATCACTCTACGATTTCAATACATTTGTGTTTACATAGGTTGTAAGAAGTCCAGATGGTGAAAGCCGCTCCTATGCTATTGGGGAACTCAGCATACAGAGTGCTGCGGCTTGGATCCTGGACCGTTACTACACAGAATTTCCCATTTACAACCCGTACCTGGAGAGGTTGCCGGCATCCAAATCCCGGGGAAGCAAAGGAGGAGCTAGTAGTATGGTCTCAGGTGGTGAAGGGGGTGCAGCTCTCAAGTTCTATGATGTTGATGGAAGCTTAGCCAATGCTTCCATACAGGTAATCCCTCAATGACATGCTATTTCTTTCTTGACTTTATTTATTTTCTCCGCCAGATGTTAGGATCTCTCATCTTACACAAAATCACTCTCAAGAGTTATTACAGGGAAACTTGTATTAAGCAACCTCCGACAGTTCTGTTGAAAAATGGTCATCAAGAGTGGTGGTAGTTTGACAGGAGTGCTGACTGCAGGTGCCTGACTGGATTGTTTCTAGGAGCTCATGCAATTATAAATGAGAGGTTGGCTAATTTAAAAAAAATGGGAAATCCACTGAGCTCATGCTTTATTTCAAGACACATCATCTGATGATATCTCTTTGATGTCTTCATCACTAACAGGGTTGAAGAAACCACACAATGGGCAGGTAGAGGCACAACGTCACAAGGTCACGTGACAAAACAAATCGAAGGGGTTGTGGGATAGACCACGCCAGCATTGTGGTGGCAGTTGTGGGTTGTTCTTTGGAATTTGAGTAAATCAGTCTTTAATATCGTTAAAATGGTTTAATATTGCATTGTACAACATTGCATTAGTTCTTGCTAAAGTCCTGGAGTATCAATCCACAAGATGCCGAAGGACAAGAATTTATTTTTGCTATGGGCGATTACAATTTGCGTTGCCGCGTTGGCGGATAGCGATATTGGGTAGGAGCGGCGACACGTGGCGGAGCGCGGGAGTGGCCGAGTGTGATAGTGACAGGAAGGTGACAATGTAGATACGGCTCCGGTGGTTTGGGGCGGCAGCGCGCGGGAGGAGGCCAGTCGGCACCGCGTGAACCGGGACACAGAGTTCGTTCGGTGCTCGCCGCGAGTGTGGAAGTCTCGCGGGAGACTTTTGCGTGAGTACCTCAGTTACAAGCGTACAGAGTTTTATCTCGGTGTAATCGCCTACTTGTTTTGATTTTACTGGTGGTCATTTATACTCAGCTGATCTCGACACGTGTTACCGGAAAAATGCCACGAGTTAAAATAACAATTAAGCAACTTGCGGAAGCTCACAAAAACGAAAAGTTTTAAGTAAGTGAATCCAATACTCTCATGTGTGGGATATGTAAGCTCAGATTGGACTAGAATAAAAAAGATACCTTAGACAAGCATATTTTAACTAGTTCACATTTGGCTAAGAAAGTGTCTGTTGCTCAAGATCTGCAGGCAAGCAACAAGAGACAAACCACTTTATTTGAGGCGAATGAAAATGCCAAGAAAACAAAAACAGAGAAACATGATTTCATACATGACACTCGGTCAATGTGCCTCAAGGCAAATATTCCGGTGCACAAATTAGACCATCCGGCAGTGAGGGACTACCTTTCAAAGTAAGCTAGCCTTAAAAGCAAAGCTCCTAGCCTTCCGAGACGTTGGGCCTGACTGCTTCATAGATGGTTACATCCCTGAGGTGGCTTGCAGGGTATTTTGTAGATGTAGATGTATTTTCATCGGCAGCTACTAGAGGTTGAGAGAGAACCCTGGTAGCGTCTGCGATGTTAAGCAAATATTTCTTGCCATCTGCCAAGAAAAAACTGAGTTCGGAAATGCTGCACTCTACACAATTTGGGCACCAGTTAGCAGCGTGGATGGATACAGAGAGGTTTTTCAGCCAGTACAATCTAGTTGTGACTGACAGACGCAACCGGCTGAAGGAAGAAAGTATTGAAACTTGTTCTATGTTGATGTTCAACTAGTTTAAATGATATTCAGGCTACTAATCTCATATTTAATTATTTACTATATATGTATATTATTCCTTATTTTATTATTGGTCTACCTCGTAATTATTTCAATTCCGTATTTTGTCATATAACTGCGTTTCACCACATTTTGTCATCATCAACTAATGATACAGCATGAAAATAAAGAAAAAAATAGACGCTACAAAATGCTATAAACTGAAAATGAAAGTGCTATAAAATAAAAATGAAAGTGCTATTTACACGTATCTCTACATATTAGGTGTCGTCACTTAATACATCCATGTATACAACATACATATAGAAATAACATTCATAATATACATACATACATATTTCAGTCTTAGATTTCACTGAGATTACAATTATAAATCTCTTCAATGGAATACAAAGGATACCTTATCAACCAATCTCTTAGCCTCTTCCTAAATTGAATAGGACCTTCTACTCTTATGTGGGTTGGTAACATGTTGTACATTCTGACATTTTCCTCGTGAAAGGATTTATAATTTAATGACAATGTACAATAATCAACAGTCAAATTATCTCTATGCCTCGTATTATAATTGTGTATAGTGGATCTGGAGGCAAAAGTCTCCAAATTGTCATTCACATAGAGAAGTGCTCTAAATACATATAAGCTACAAAAGCTATAGTTCACAAAAAAATGAAAATCACTGCGCGCGACTTGCGCTGCCAACCTTTAAGTTCCACATTTTTTCATTACCAACTACAAAATTATTTCTAACACAATCATCAAAAATCATAGAATTCATCCACACCTTACTGTTTGCATACCATGACATGCCAGACTTTCTCCATATTGGTGTTTTTGAAGAACCTTGGCCAAAGGGACTTCCCAATCACCAGAGTTGCTTCTTTTTCTCCTTCATTGCTCACACAGAAGCACAAAGTCGGTAGTTATTGGGCCAGCTTTCCATCTCTCTGTATTAAGTGTGGGGGATTTAGATGACATATTATGTAACAATAACCCAGTTTCAGCCATATTAAATAAATGCAGTTGTTTATGGGTTTTGATAATCAATAGAATTCTAACCTTTCAATCACAGAACACTTTGTCACTCACATCGCCAGATTCATGGGAAGGAGATTCCATGGAAGGTGCACCAAATCGTTTAAACCAGCCATTGCTAGCCATGAAATCTTCATCTCCTAATTTAATAGCTACATATTTGTGAGGAATTCTCCTTAATTAAAGCACCAGTAATTGGAATATTTTTCAACTGTGTTACTTTAAGCTACTCAAAACAGCTGAGCTAATGCTTTCTTACTTTTCTTGCCACTTTCTTTTCACTCCACAGTTCCAGTTACTGTTGTGCCACTCCGAAATATCACCCCTAGATTTTAAAATTCCATTTATTTGGGTTTACCCACATTTGAATGAATCCGCTGGCCTTCTCTCAGGAATACCTTTATCTCATTCTCCAGTAACCTAAACCTTTCCTTTAAACTCGAAGGAATTCTCTTGGACATTTTCAACTTGAAGATTATTCGTGTGCCATCACTCAACATGAAATGCCATGAGTAAAATACGAAGAGACTGTGTTGTCCTCAAAACTACTCTCTGATTACCGTATAAACGCGTGTAAGAGGCACACCCCTCTTTTTATGCATCGAAGTTGAAGAAACAATTTTATTAGGCTTTTTTCTCCTATTGCGGGGTTTTGCGGGCCTAACTTCAAATTTTCGGCCATTATCAAAGCCGCTTGCGATATTCTCTTATAATTTACGCGGCATTTTTCATAGGCATATATGGACCTCGGAGGTAAGTATTCACTTGTAGCCTTAGCCCTACAATGCTTACATTGTTTATTGTCCTTTGGAATGAGTGGAGTAATTGATATTCATTAAAACAAAACAAAGCCGACCTCGCTACAATTCGTGTTTAGTTGGTAAGTGCGGACAGTCGCACCGAGATCTGATTTTTAAATCCGTTTTCCTAATGCACAAGTCGTAGTCACTGTAAGTCTCCTTTTAAAATGTGGTTAACTTTTACAAATTATATTTTGCTGTAAATGATGACGAGCGGGAATGCAAACACATTAAATGCAAAATACCAAAGCGTCAGCCGCGTCAAAAATGAACGATAAGGCGTAGATACGACATCAAAACCTGAAAAAATCAAACTTTGAAAGAAATCATAACTGTCAATGGAATTTAAAGCATTTATTTTTTCAATATGGTCCAACAAAAATCTTCAATGAATGACAAAATAAAAAAAATTGCATGATTTACATAAAAACGGCTGACTTACTAGTGAGACGGGCGTCGCAGTACGGCGGCATGCCCCGCATGTCCTGTCACAGCTCGTAGATTTTCCCCGAAAAGACCTTCTGTCCCTATTGGTATGGAATAGTGCAACCATGAGTTCATCCTTATCCTTCCTCCATCTTCTAATGTATGATTCCGGCACATCATGCTTTCGTCCGGCAGCGCGGTTTCCTACTTCCTCAGCGTCTTTGATGACTGTATGTTTTGCAGCTGCCGTGAAATACCGCAACTTTTTTCCCTTGTTCATTATGGATCAACACTGACCTATGTTGGTGTATTCACAAATGTTTCACAGAATTCTCTCAGTTGTGCTTAGGGCAGGTGCATACAGTTGAGTCACTCAAAGTTGTCCGATGACAGAAAATGAGAAAGTTAGGGGGGTGGAAAATTCCGGTGCTTGCACTTGTCACGCGGCCAATCGCTGTCCCCCATTTGCACCCCACACCCTCGCCTTGTCAAACAACAAGTTTTTACATGTTTTTAGGTGACTGCGTTCCCCGTAAACAAGCGAGCGAACGATCCCCTCCCCCTTGATGACTCACGCTGAGCACCGAGGTCACTCAGCTCTGCAGGGACTTAAGAGTAATGCCTCGGCCACGTTACGACTGGCCGTGGCGGTAGGCGAGCGATAGAGAGGCAACGCTGAGTTTCAGGTTCCTAATGTTTGACATGGAAAACGCTCGAACCCAGCCATAATAGACGTGAACGGCGTAGGTTCCTCTCGCCGCCAATCCCAGATATTAAATTTTTCTTGTGCCGCTCTACTCATTCCGATTCATAAATGTCGGCCGAGAACGTTTTGCCTAATGACAGTATGCACTGCCATTTCTGATTATCTTAGGTTGAATCACTGCTCATTTCGTGGCAACTGCCGCGATACTGCTCTGCCGCCCGCAGCCTGCCGCTCAAATCGTGACCGAGGCTCAAAGGCAGGCAGATAAAAAATTCGTGTAAGAGGCGCACCCTCATTTTCGGCTACGATTTCTGGGAAAAGAGGTGTGCCTCTTACACGAGTTTATACGGTAACCCCTTACAAATGTTTAGGTGTACCAAAAGAAGTGGCCCTCCTAAGACCATGGAATGACCTGGCTGGCTGGTCTGATTCCCAAAAGCAGGGAAAAACTCAGGTTTATGACAGTTTTCATTCAATGACTAGAGGGAAATTCCCATTGAAGTGGTGGTCATTGGTTGGTGTGAGGGGTGGTCTTTGAATAGGGGTAATAAATACAATGAACATTTGGGCATTGCAATCGGTGCGGGAAAATACTAGTCATTAAGAGGGCTTTCTCTGTACTTCATTCCATGGCAACATCTTATGCCGCAAGCGTACATCACATTACTTGTCACTAACTTATCGCTTTTCCTCCGGCACTAACCCCTGAAATTTATTGAAAGTTTCTTTTTTTTATGTTGTTGTTTTTTATATTAATTTCTAAGCCATTAATGGGTCATGTTTTAAATTGTGAAACGAGGAGATATAGCAATTTTTTTTTCATATCAACTCACACTGAAAGATAATCCGTACTTGGTAATTATCATTTTGTATGTACTAAAAGATACTGTTGTAATTGTTGAGGTCTTTTCTCGGAGTTGTTGTCATAATTGAAAAACCATCCTTAAGGTGTACTTTATCCATCTTGAGACACAATGTGGAACTATTGCAGAATGTAACCTTCGCATTGGGCAATCTTCACTGTATGACTTTGTGTTAGATAATAAAGATTTCATGTTTTTATTTTTCTGCTTCATAATTTTCTCTCACTCTAAAGAGCCAAAGCAGAGCCGTGTTAGCTGCCCAAGCAAGAAGACGTGACTCAGCACACAATGAACGCTTCTATGAAGAGCATGACTACGAGCGTCGTGTGAGGAAAAGGCGAGCACGGCTTCTCACGGCTGCCGAAGAAGCATTTGCACACATTCGTAGGCTGGGAGGAAATGATCATGGTATGATTTTGTTGCCCTGGAAATTAGTCTCTCTAACTTAACTTTACTGACTTGGTCATTTAATCGAATCACATGTATCCTTGCGAACTCTTGGATGATGAGTGAAGAATCCTGCACCTGAACAGCATACATGCTGCAATTTCATGTAACGGCTTTATAAAATTTTTTCAGCCCATAAGACGCACTTTTTTAACTCCAAAATGTGCACTAAAATCTGCCTGCATCTTATGGGCCGAGGGTATAACTTCGCCCTCTAAGACGCAAGCTGAATCACCGGGAAAGATACTATTTAGGGATGGTCAGATCGGATTTAAAGATGCGCGGGTATTACGTTTCATCAGATACTGAAATCGGATACTAATTCATTCCAGAAAATCGGATCTGGATCCTAAATATTAAAATTCACACTTTAGTGAATGATGCTTCCTATAAAAAGAAGTAAAAACAGATCGGAGTTCCGATTCTCTCTTTGCATGCACTGATGCACTACATTATTTGTCCCATTGATGTGACGATGCATTTCAAAGCTCTCTCGGGTGCCATTCAACATAATTTCAGGTTTTGAAAAAATCAGGAAGATGTGTAAAATCTACCCCATGGCTACCACCTGGGTAAGGTTACAATTTGAATCAGCCGAAATAACGCCCCCCATCATTTTGTTCAAGCATCAGCTGTATCAACCCAGTGTTGGCTGCAGAGGCCCCCGAAAGGAGGCCCACCCCCTCCCCCACTAGTGGAAGCCACCTGGGTAAAAGTGGAATTGGGCGAGGGCAGATAATTACAGATACGGTGAAGGAGTGATCCTCTCGGATCCTTCTCTCTCTCGCTGAATGAGCCCGCTCACTGAATTTTGTCGCATCCAGGAATAAGGAACGAAGAACTTTTTTCTTGAGGGATCTTATGGGAAAAACCAGTTTAGACGCGTCAGTTGTTCAGATCCGACTGAGGTATCAACGCAAAATCTGACAGCTTTGTTGTTTCTGGCTGTGTGATTGGGAGGCCTAGCTGGATGGCAGGACTGCCTGTTGGCAATTTTCAGATACCCTAGAAAGGATGTTTTACTATTCATCACGATAAGCTGACTTTGTGTTCTCGCAGAATGTGTCCCGCACTCATGAATTTCGTCTTGTCTAATAATTAGAGGTGATGTTTTCTCATCTTGAGCGAGAGGACTTGTTACGGCTTAGGGAAGTATGAGAGGGGCTCGTGGGGGAATTAGCTGTCATTGCTTTTTGAGTCAGCGAGCCTTGTAGAAGCAGAATGGGACCCCCTTATGATCCCGGGTGGTGTCAAGGAATCACCCAAGCCCAAATACAAGCCGAGAGGGGGAAGAAACTGTCAACCTCTGTTCATCACGGATTGATTCACAACCGTCGTCACGAAGTGAAGCCGAAAAAAGTATCAGGTGTCAGCAGGGGTGGAGGGAGAGTGAGCTACGTGGTGTAGACGAAGAAATTGGCTGAATTGGAGGCCCAGGTTGGCCTTGGTGCTACCATTGCAGCCAAGTGCCAATGAAGAAGTGTGACATGGTTCATGCTTTTTCGGTTCAGTATTTTTCGTGAATTCCAACCTAATGAATCACGGTGCATCTTATGCTCTGGTGCATCTTATAGGCCGTGAATATACGGTATTTCAAATGTAAAATGTAATGACATTGCCTTGTTAATGGGATTTGCTTCAATTATTCATGTCTTGCTGCAAAGATCTTATTCTCAGTTTTCATTCTTACCTCTGATTTCTACTATCATGATAAACTCGCTACTAACTTCTAGTGTTTTTAATGCTCAGTTAGCATTTGACTGACTAAAATTTGTTAATTGATTTGGTTTTTCATATTAATTCTCAGGTTTTTAAAATTTTTGTTGTGCATGTTTGAAAGTTCAGTGCTTCAATTTGTTTTTTTTAAATGATGTGCATCTTATTTTTTAAATGTGTATTAGGCACAGTGGGCATGGACTGTGATGAAGCAGCAGCAGCTGTTTTCCCTGGCTTAGCGCGTGCACTTCAAAAGTACCTTAGGCTGACACGCCAACAACCGAGGCATCCAGCCGATTCAGTGCTAGGCCACTTAGCCAATTGTCTGCGCCATGGCCTGTCGCCACGAGCATTTTTGGAACCATTTCTTGTGCCATCTCCAGTTCTTCAGGTAAATTATTCAATTTTACATATCAATTGTATTTAAACTAGCATTACGAAATAGCAGTAGTAGTAGTATTTTTGTGTAATGTGCTTCGACAGCTAAGGTCATTTCGCACTTACTGTCTGCCACGTGCAGACAGGGGCAACAGCACTCGGACGAATCGGAGGATCACCCCTCCAAACTCGAGCCGAGCCCAACGATGCTGAACTTCGGTGACTGATCGGGAACCGGTGTTTCCATCGTGGCAGGCCGTTGCCCGCGAAATAGCAATTACAAAGCTGTATGTTTTTCTGTGCTGACTAGTGAATCATTTTTTGATATTGGCATTGCTGTTTTAACTTGTATTAGTGGGAGAATGTGAAGATAAATTATTGATTCAACCTTTGCCAATTACTGATGCTTAGAATGCTCTTTTTTTTAACTATTTTCACATTTTTATTGCATTTATACTGCATTCAAGTTCCATGTTGAATCTACTGGAATGAAAGAGGACACACACCCCTGCCCAATCCCCCTGCCACACACCCCTGAGGTGGCTTGCAGGGTATTTTGTAGATGTAGATGAAAGAGGCTGGACCAACGAGTCTTTGCATTTGCATTTACCTTGTTTTTTCCCCATGTACTGACTATAATGAAAAGTTGATAAATGTTTAGTAGTGTGTGCTATTGTGGTGGGAGTTGAAAAAAGTCTGTTGTTTGCCTTTCCTAGCAGTATTGCAACTTTTTACATTGATAGAAGGGTCTTAAATGTTGAGAAAAATATGTTGATACATAATTGTTTAATATAAAATTTAAAATCAGTTATCAAAGACCTCATGATTTTTAAAAGCCCCTAGTGTTTCCTCATTCTTGAGCATAAAGGGTGAATAAATTTCATGCAAGAAATCCCGTAAATTTCAAAGTGCAAAATTGCAAAGCTATATTTTCATGATGTTTCCTTTGTATGTACACCATTACTTCTTAATTTTATAGCTGTGAGTTTTCTACACTTGCTGTCACTGTATGCTACTGTTGTTGTGGAGTTTATGTTAATATTTTCACATTTTCTGACTTTGGCACTTCAGCCATTCCAAAAAATTTGTTACATTTTTTGGAATGACTGAAATGCCTAAGTCAGAAAATGTAACACATTTGTTTCTTTAGATGAAAACAAACTGGTAGATAGGTATTAGGTATTGTTGTTGCTTTGCAGAGATAGTGTTCTGCATTGGTTGTCATTGCTAGACGTCCTCATGTTTAATTAACTTTTATCTTAATAAGAACTAAGATATTACAATTTTCCACTGATAAAGTTTTAATCGACCCGGGTTTCAATGCACTGCATAATCATCACCTGATGATGATGCAGTGCATCGAAACCCGGGTCGATTAAAACTTTATCAGTGGAAAATTGTAATATCTTAGTTCTTATTATGTTCATATTCCTCAACATCTCGCCTGATTCCTCCCTTTTTGAACTTTTATCTTGTCACATCTACTTAAGAATTATAATGATAATTCGCATTTGTATTAGATCAAGTAATTTTTTGTTCCACTGTCTGAGATGCAATAAGTTGGTCATTTCGTTGACATAAATGCTCTTTAAAGGGTCTCCTGTTGCTCTGAAGACCATGATGTGAAGTAAATGTTAAGTATATTTGAAATGAAGAATTTTTCAATTGGAAGTATTTATTTTATTCTCTAGATTATGTGTACCACACATTACCTTCATTTAATGGCCAATAGAGGTCTAGAACAACATGATGTAATATACTTATATTGGCATTGTGTTATACAATTGTAAGATGAAAGAATATATGCAGTGAAAAGTTATTTTGATGATTACTGCACCCACATTCTGATATTGCTCACAAACGGGCCTCAAAACAGAATACATAGTAACTAATACAACACGGCTGAACCAATATCTTCATGTTCCACAGTGTCTAGGTGTTTAATAAAAAAGATTTCTCCATTTACTCTGTCTGGCTGATTTATTTCCTGGCTGATTTATTTCTTTATTTTTAAATCAATGTGACAAAGAGAAGGAATAATTAAATCACATTCCTTCCCAGTTTTGAACAGTTTGGTATGAGAAAAAAAATTAAAATTTGATGGTATTATGTTTGGTTCATAGTAATTTGTATGATTACTCATGCCTTATTCCAATCATTGCAGAATGAGAAGGAGAGGAGCCAGGAGATTCAGACGTGGGCATTGGTTTGTGGCGAAGCACCTTCCCGTCCTCTCTCAGCTACAACTGCCCCCTTTCACTTGAGGCAAGGTGACATCTCTCTTTTAGTTACGGTGTCCCGTCTCCCACACCTTAACCTGACTGAGGAAGTTGTGCACCCTAAGTCGCAGCGTTTTGCTCTGCGTTTAAACTCAGAGACGTCAGTGTGATCGTAGCATCATGACTCATTCAGAGCCATCCAATGCCCCTAATTGACTTTTGAGTTATAAGTGTCCACATGCTTTCCAGCATTGGCAATGATAGCTCAGTGATTCGAAGGAAGGGAGGGAGAGAAGCTTTAAGGAGTGTTAAATAGCCGTGCTGCCGCATGCTTGGCTTGATCCTGCAGCTTGCCTATTACTCAATTGCTGTGTAATGTGTATGTGCTATTACATTTAGTTAAGGTATGTGGTGTATTTGTGAGCTGTTGAAATAATTTCTGTCTCTCCACTGTCAGGTCAAGAAAGACTTGGAATGGTTGATTTTTTCTAATGTAAATGTATGAATACAGCTGATTCGACCAATATATCTTGTGCCTCAGTTTATAACTGCTGTAGATTAGACCATTGACTGGGTTGGTGTGACTCAGGAAGATTGGAGTTAAAATGAGAATTGAAAATGTAATTGATACTTGTGAGGATAATTGTTGGTGTGGATTCATGAAGAAACATTTCTATTTCTAAAGCTAGTCATATCCGTTGAAGAACTGTTCTATTTTGGAAAATTTTCAGATTTTCATACCCTTTTGTCAATTGTCCTTTCACTTGAAAACTGCCCCTTACCTGAAGTGTATACTCATATCAAAGGCACTCGTGGTAAATTTTCTAATGGATTATTTACTCTGACTGGATTTATCCTCCAATAAACTTTAATAAAAGGAAATTAACCTTAAAATTGGCAATAAGCATTCTGTGGAATATGTAATTTTAGGTATTTTATTAATTGCTTGGACTTATAAAAAACATATATATTGGATATTTATATTGAAGCTATATTCATTGTGTTTGAAAAATACAGAGTAATTTGAGGATTTCAAGCAATAAATTAGAGGTGTTTATGATGGCTTAAGTATATTACTGCTATCACACATGTTTTCACTGTGAAAAATGTTCTAAGAAAAGATACTCATAAGTGTTCACTCCTCTGCAGCCATCTGCACATGATTTAGCAAAGTGAAGGTATTGAAACCTGTGCTATCACATTTTATATTATTTTTACTGCCCAAACATGTGTGCCATATTTTGGCTGCAAATGATCATGTGCATTGATGAGGCAATTCATGTAGTTTAATTAATTTCATTGCATTTTCAATGTTAAATTATGCATCATTACTTGCAATTTAATTGGTGCGACTGGCACAAATCTTATCTTCCTCTAGCCTTATAGTATTCAAAATTTGATGCAACTCGATGAAATGATGATGGTTTTCTTGTAAACTGAAACAATGCCATGCTTTAATTCAGCACATGATGTAACAATGCCCACAATATCAATTTCATGAATAGAATTTATTATTTTTATATTTAATACATATTGTCTGGTAGTCTGCTTTACAGCATTGTATATATACTTAGGTTGTGTGTGTGTGTATATATATATATACTCAATGTTTATACCTCTATTTCTGATCATTTTATGAATTTGATAAATTATTATATGTATGTATCTGTCATTAATTTACATTTTTTTTATTTTTCTACCGATGAACTTAGGTTTTGATTAGCAGTTAGTGCTATGACTGTTATTTGCTTTGAAAAGCTAGGTGAATAGATTTTGAGTACATTTTTACGTGGCTTGTTGTTTATTTTTTGAAGGCCAATTTTATAAAAAAATATTTTAAAGAAAAAATCATAAATGTTTATACGTGGCAGATATTTATTAGTGATAATCACAAAAGTATTAATATGCCTTTTTTTATTAAAGGCTTAAAGGAAACCATTGTTTCCAAAAGGGGGCTCATTCATGCATTTTAATTAATTTATGAATCGGCAGTTTCTTTGACATTCCATAAATGCAAATTTTGAATTAGTAAAATTTATTGGTTAGGTATTAGTTTTATCACATAATCAGTCTTGAGGTGTCATTTGAAAGATGGAAAGTACATATCATCTCTTTGAAAATTTCATATCAATCTGGATGGTTGGTTCTTTTTCTAATGTTGATCTACCTACTTCAATATCATGGCTCACACCAAAATCATAAGCTTTTTTGGCTTATAAATTATTTAAGAAACTGCTTTTGTATGAAAATATCTTAGACATGACAATCACTGCCTCCAAATGTTTTGTGCTCAATTGCTATTCCTTGACGTTGATTTCTGGTGAAATATTTGTGAGCATCTATTTGTAATGTAATTGCTGAATTTTAAAGCATCACCTTACAGTGCTTTGTCTGGTAACTAACCATTACATCTATTTTATAAACACATGAAATACTGTTGTATATGCTCTCTATTTACTATTCAAGATTTGTGAAAAAATGTTAACATTTTGAAAATTTTGATTGTGATTTGGACTTGCCTTACATAAGGTTTGAAGTTTTGCTGAATCTAAAGTTGATTCTTGTGGCTTCATGTCTGTTGAAGAATAAATTTTGTCTTGAAATTGTAAATTTTGATCCTGTTGTAAAATTGTTGATGAAGGAAAATATTAGCCAAAGTATATATAGGTCAGAAGGCTTCAAAAACTGTACGGTTTGTCTGTTAGATAAACATGATGTTGGTTTTATCTATGGTTTACTTGATCAAAATTTTGTGATATATTATTGCAGAATTTTAAAATTTTTGTACACCAGATGGGCCATGTTCATTGCTATATTTAAGCAAATAAGGTCTTTGTGAGGGAAGCATCCCAGCACAAGAGCAATAATGCCATTGCACACAATGGGCCATAAGTGGGACAATTGGTAACAGTATGTATTTTGTTATTGTTATTTATGATCCTACATAGGCCCTAATTGGTGTTAATGCTTCAAAATATAAATAATTACTGTAAGATGATTAAATCCAAGCATATGTTAAACACTGTGTTACTCAAAAATATTTAAGGTAACATGCATATTTTGGTATCAGAATTTGAAATTCTATAACCAGTGATAACTATGGAGTTAGTCAGCTGCTCAATACAGCTGTCTATGCCAGCAAATGGTAACGAATTACAAAATAATGAGATTCATTCAAAGGTGATATGAAAAATTTCATAAATTAGTCATTTGGTCTCATAGCTTATAATTTTTAAACAAATAGAAATTTTGTATTGAAGCCTCCAATTGTGTACAAAAAGTACATATTGTCTTTTTTATTCTTTTAAATTGATGTATAATATAATAAAAGAATAAGATTGCCTTTCTTCTCTTATGACTTTGTACACATACATATATAGTTGAATTTTCCTGGGAATCTCCTCATTATATCATCATACCGGCCTCCTTCGCTGGCCTCGGTAGTGGTGGGGTTAGGTCCTTGCCTGCCAAACCAAAGGTCGTGGGTTCGAATCCTGCCTGGGTAGGAAATTTACACCTCCCAGGGCGTGGTTGTGTGTGTTCGTCCAACGAGTTGTATGGAAGAGAGGACTATTAAGTCCTAATATCGCTCGATGCAAGACCCCAAAAAAAAAATATTTCTGATTGCTTATGGGTATTCTTTAATCTAGATTTGGACAGATTATGAATATTTTGTTTCTAAAAATCTTGGTTTAGTACTTACGTCATCACTCAACATCCTACTTCAATTCATCAGACTTCCTGCTTCCTTTAAAAAATGCCTATCATTTTCTGTAATCTTCCCCCTGATTGTAACATTCTCCCATCTTTCACAGGTGCTGTTCCAATCCAAGTGTAGCCCTTAGTCTTTACCATGTACTGTGGGCTTGTATATGCTTGGGGTGTACTAGTGAATTGGAATGGACAGCTAGCGCTTGTACGTGGAAGAGGCCACTGAGGCATTATAAAAAAAAAACATCGGCAAGTGTCGTATAGCAGTGAAGATCAGTGTCAGGCGTGACAGTGATTTCTCGATGGATAGCAATCGCAAAGTAAACATTTTACTGGCCTTCCAGTTATATTGATATATAAAAAGTCTATGAAACAAATGTAAGCAGGGCTGAATCGCCATTAAAATGATAGCAAAGACAATAAAGGAATGCATACAACTAATCAAACACTTGGTATAAGTTTCACCTTAACCCATTTACATGTGACTCACAAATAAGTTTTCAATATGATATTAGCAACAGTAAGTAGTAAGTTCATGATATTTACTGGCAATACATATATGTGGATTTATTTTTCAAGTACTTGAAAAATAAATCCACAAGTCGTTTTAGTATATTTTATGATTCACAAATATACTCACATGAACACTCATTCATTGCATGCTTCGAAGCCATGTTTATTTAGTTTTGGTTCATAAAATAGTATGCCTTCTTAGAAAGCCTTTCCTTGTACTAGTCGTACTAACCCTCTCGCGGTCGTGAAGTTTGTCCAGTGGCTTAAAACGAGACTCACTTCCACAAACTGAGAAAAATTGAGTATGGCTAGTACGCCTTGTTGTGGATTGGAACACGGCCACAGTCTTCAGCATACCATTTTCTCTAGTTACCTGTTCCTTCTGACTTTTCTCCTTCCTAATTTCCTTGTGCATCTTCCTAACTTCCCTTTCTATTCCTTACCCTAATTCAAGTGCATTTCCTGAAGGCAATCTTATTTTTCCTTGTTGCAGTTAAAAACTTTCTGATCTACTCTTTTTATCTGTCATCATTCTGTAGATTTTTTTAGAACTGTACGACACTCCCTATGAGGTTTTGCATAGCCTGACTTTTGCTTGAGAATCATTGATGCTTTCTCTATGATTATGCTCAATCCATTAGGTAGGTAACACTGGCATATTTCTTTCAAGGTATTTAACATGATCGCAGTCCTTTGGAAGACATGTGAACACTTCATAATCCACTAATCTGCCACCCTCTAATGGACTAATACATTTATTTACTCCCCACTTTTTTCCCTATAATTTTCCTTCCATAGCTTCCTATTTCATTTTCTCTTTTTTCCTTATGACACAAAGAACTGATTACCTCCCTCTCTTACTTCCCATTCTAGTGAGGTTCATTCATCCCTGAGGAAAGCTACAAAAAAAGTCTTTTATAACTGAATATTTCTAGTGTAGCTGGGTTTGTAACACATGTGGGAGATTCATCAGAAAAAATAGCTCAAACTCTTGTGGAAAAATTCACCAACAGTATCAAAGCAATGACAGAAATACTAGGAGACAATCGAGAGATGCACATGCCAATATGCCATCCTACTGGTTGAATTTGTTAGCAGAGAATTGTGACATTTACGTAAAATCATACATATCAAGTTGGCATTAGCTAAACTATTCATATCACATTTCAAAAGAATGCTGAAAGATTGTCTTGCTGCAAAATTTTAAGAATGTTAACTGTGATTGATTTGTCTTGTCACCTTTTCGGAAAATTCATTTCTAATTCTCATGCTATTATAGTCATGTAATAAATCCTAGTTGGTATAGGAATTATTAGGAAGTATATCCAAAGGCATGCAGCTAAGGAATCCATATATGACTATATCTCTTTAAGTAATAAGCAAATGTATTCTTCGGCTCAGCCTACATTTGTAGAAGATTGAGAGAAAAAGGTCATTGATATTGAAGGAGCAATGTCTCAGAAATACAGAAGATGTTAAAATAGAGATGAATGCGAATAAGTAGATTGGATGACTTTAATAAAACTATACCAAAGTTTCTCATTCATTGCATTTCATTCAGATAAAGGCTCTGACTGGAAAAGTAGGGTTGCTGATGTAAAAGACGTGGTACTGAGTGAAGAGTGGGAATTGAAAAAAAAGAGACGACGCAGTAAATGTAAGAATTTGGTATGGATGGTATCTCGTAGATTTTGTTATTGAAAGGTATGAATTCCAAATTCCCTTCACAAGTTCGAAATAAGCGGCAATCGATGTATCTTGAAAATATCGATATCCATGCCATATCGATAGTCTCGAGTTTCGCATCCGATTAATCTTTTCCTTAAAAGGGTTGTTTGCCGTTTTCAACATGTCTGGCGAAACCAAGAAACCCAAAGTTCCAAAAACACATGGTAAATCCAATGGAGAAATATTACAAGGCTTTCAAGCATTAAGAAATGAGCAAAGACAACTAGTGAATAAAGTGGCTGAGTTGGAACTTGAACTGAATGAGCACAAGTAAGGGTTTTGCATTAGTTTTTGAGCCGGAAAGCACGTTGTTTCAGGCTACAAAATTGCAGTAATGTTAAATGTGAAACCTGGCTATTATTTCTTCAAGGATTGTTATTGAAACCCTGGATGATGTGGAAGAGGATAGGAGGTGTTACCGAATGGTGGGAGGCGTGTTAGTGGAGAGAACTGTTAAAGAAGTATTACCAGCGCTAAAGAATAATAAAGAACAGGTAATTAAAGAAAAATATCATCAATGGAAAGTTTAACGTATTCTGATCACCAGCATACTTGGTTCTTTTTTTAAATCATGTGAGTACTTAACAAACGTCTGCCAAACGTTATCCCATCCCAGTGAACCTCTTAACATCGATCGACTTTGATCTGTTAGTGGGTGGCATAATCATTGCAATGTCAGGACTCGTACTGAACATCTTCAAGCAGGAGAAAGTCTATTCTAATGGTTTAGGTGCGTGTATAAACTGTTACTAATGCAAAATATCCCGTTTTCACCTTCAGCGCTTGAGCTTAGTTCTTCTCTAAGTTTACTGTCTCTCAGCTTGTAATAAGTGCAGTCTAGCAAAACTCATTCCTGCTTGACATTTTTTAAAGATTATATGATTTCAATGATCGCCTGCAGGCTGAACAGATTTTCCTGAATACTTAAATAGGACATGGATGACACAGGATACATTCTGTATTAGCGTTAGTTATTCAAGCTCCACTTATGTATTTCACGGGGTTAACGGAAGTACGTATATTAACCGTACAATATCAGTTAACCATTGGTACATATATATCACCCAACTCGGGGCAATTTTGGTGTCAAATATTTTTGTTTAAGAAAAGGCCAATTTGTCAATGTTGCTGCTAGAGTACATAGCTGGAAACTCAAGTAAGAGGTGGAATCATAACCACATATAGTGAATGCATATTTCTTGCAGTTACCTGGTTAAAATGAAGCAATCAATTTTTGCTGAAATCTGTATCGTAATGCCACAAAAAGTTCCAAATCTATTGGTGTCAGTTTTCCAGCAGCTTTCATATGCCAATCTTGGCTAATATAACTCTGTAGCTCTTGCAAGGCAGGGGAGGCAGAACTGGTAGGTATACTAATAGATTGTTTCTAAATTGTCCACTGTTTACACCTCTTAATATCATCAGTTTTTTCCTGCTCCACAGTGAATGCTATTGAGGACCTCAGCATTTAATCCTTCTTATTGATAATACCTTAATGTGTTATTATAATGCTTTTTATGTTGAAACTATCATTTTGGGAGAGATGTTATGAATTAGATGTGCATGAAGTTTTGCCTAAGTTTTATATTTGATCTTATGTTACTTTTGATAGGCTTTTATCTCATGATTTATTTGGCGAGGCAGGACCTGTTGTAGACTTAATTATCAATTCATTGTATGCAGTGTATTATTATATGTGTTGTATCTGTTGTAATATCTTTGTAATCGCTTACGCCTTTTAAGGGGATGGGTAACCAAATTGAATGACATGCACTCAATGTCGTCTTGAAAACACAGTTTTTTAATCAGCAGTCAAGAAATGGGTAGTACAAAAAAATGAAAGCAAAATAAAGAAGCAACAAACATGTGGCATATGAAAGGATCCACACGTAAATGACAAGATTACAATGTTAATATTTGTGTAATTTCAACACACTCCCTTAATCGAGTATCACTTCATTAATGAATTCAAAAATATAAATAAATATAAATTTAAACCATAACCAGCAATCATAGCTGAGGTTGGCACATATTTTAAAACAACTTTGTCTTCCTTGAGCACATCCCTGAGGAAATGAAAATAAACATCAATGTTCTTTGGTTGTTGATGAAAACCTACATTTTCTGCTAGTTTCTGTGAACTCTGGCTATCACCGCACAGTAGTATTGGTCCATCCCTCTCTTACAGTTCAAGCAACAAGGCTTTACATGCAGGAGTTACAGAGGAGGAATGTTTTAGAGAGAGTGAGGTTGACTTTAGGACCGAGGGGCTTAAAGGATTGTTTTCCGCAGTGCAATACGAGACCTGAATAGGAGAAGTCACAAAACACGGGCATCTTTGCTTACTTACTCTCCCTACTTTGCGCTTTTGGTCAAACTGGACGCAAATTCAAAGACCGAGTGAAAGAACACAGAAACTGTTTTCTAAATGGGAATGGTAATTCAAACTTTGCAGAACATTTATGTTCAAACAACCATTTTAGCAATGACATTTTACATACTGTTGACAAAGGCTATAAGCTGGATATTTTAGAGCAATTTGAAATTGTTAACTTCCAAAGTATTTTATGTAATGACCATATGTTCTCCATCCATTCTCCTCTCCTAAAAATCAGTATCCCTTCCCACAACCTCCTGCCCTCGTAGTCACCAACAATCTTCCTTTACCCTGTTGTTCTCACTCCTCCACAAAAAGAACCCCAGATTGACTCATCCCTCCCGCTTCTTTATTTTCAATTTCCCAGGATTACCCTAACCCCCTCCCCCCCCCCCCCCCAACTCCCAGCCTTGTACCTCCATCCTCCCCCCTTCCACTCCTTTTACCTCCCTCCCCCTCCACCCTATAAGGTTTATGTACTCGGCCACCACACGATCAGATACCTTGAAAATGGCACTGAGTTGCCGAAACAGGTCTGTTTTTACATAATTTAAGCGTGGAATTTTACCTAGTGATTTTTCAAATGTTTAGTAAAATTATAACTGAGCTTCATTTTTTCTAGTTAAATGAATATTTCCTCTTTTTTGGTGCTCTTTCTGGTTGCTTTCATAAACTTGTTTCTAGAAGTTTTTGAGGAGTAGTTTTCACCATGTTTCATGATTTTCCTACATTCATGTATTTTCTTATTGTAATTTTTGTATTCCACAGGGGGCATTTGAACACATTCTGTTTAAGGTGGGTTCACATTCAGGCGTTTCACGCTTACTAAGTGAAGTGTTTCGTGCACAGCCAATCAGGTGCTTCACCTCACACGCCTATCGGTGCATCGCCAAAGTTGAGTTTTGCTCAACTTTCTATGCGTGCAATGCACCTGGCGCGTGAAACTAATGGCGGACATGTGGAATCATTTCGTGTTTACTTTTAAGATTCACTTGGATATATTTGACGGCATACATGAATTGTCCATTTCTGTTAATCATTGCTACAGTGCTTGATAAGTAATAGTTGTATTGTTGGCACTTGGAGAATTTTATGGGCTAACTTTCATGCATAAACATCCCAGGTGACAACTGTACACCGTCGCAGTATTCTTTATAATTTACAATTCCTCGTTAATGCCTGCAAAGAATGTGAAGTTGGATCAGGTACAACCTATTAACAATTACCTATTTTAGTGCAAATAAGACCCTTAATATGAGCAAATGAGCAACAGAAAACTTCTCAAGGTGGTGACAGACATTCTCAGGCCATAACCCGAGTTCCCTACTTAAGGGTATGTATTAATCCCAGATTTATGTCTTCGGCAGACCAGTTGGTAGCGTGCTCAACTGCGAGTGCGAGGAGCTTTGGTTGAAGCCCAAGATTAGTCATTTTTTTAACCCCCAATATATAAAACTAAACATTTAGTTTAGTCACTACATCAGCGATATATCGACCACTCCTAGCTGCAAAGTGGTATCTCAAAAAATTATTCCATTCAGGCGTATTTTGAATTTCTAGTCCACAAAATCGTGTGTAAAATTTGAGCCATATAATCGTATGTGAAATTTCGTCCATAAAATCGTTTGTCAGAATAGCAGTCCAGCAAAGCAAAGAAAAATTAGTCCAGAGAGCCGTATCCTTGGCCGTATCTCAGCCAATAATTTAATTTTCGTTTTGGGAACTCGATTTCCATTTATTTTTTAAAATTATAATTATATGGGCAAAACCGCCGGAAACAGGATTTTTCCTGTCCCAGGGTTCTGTATGCCTTGGTACCAGGAATTTGTAGCCAGAAGTTCGTGACTTGATAGTTTTCCATGGAATCAACAAAGGCCAACATTATTGCGCCCATTAAAGGCCGCCAGGAATCAGAAGATCTCCAAAAACAGGCCCAAATCCACTCAAATGTTCCCTCCGTAATTTGAAAATTGGTGGCATTTGCGCCCGATTTTCCAATATGTGAAGCTTTTTGACCCTGATCACTATTTGAATCAGTTGGTCCCCATAAACTTGAAGTTTTATTGGGCATTAGGGAGTTTTAATTGATCCAGAAAATAACTTGGATGGGTTCTCAAATGTGTCCTTGAAGAAAATTGTCCCCTCCGTCATCCAGAATTCCTCGAGTAATCAGCAAGTTTTGTGTGCAATGAAATTTTTGGCTCAAAGTCTGACATAAATTAGAAGTCCATATCATCGGAAAACATTTTTCTCTGCATAGATTCGGGAATATCGGAATTTTATGTTACTACGGAGGGGACATTTTTGACACAAAATATCCCGTTTTTGGCGGTATTGCCCATATATTGTATGAAAAAGCATCATTTTCGTGTTTTATCTCAATATTTTAACAGTTTACTGAAGATGAATTTCACAAACAAAATTTCACTCCTTTTTGTGAAAAGGTCCTAAAAATCCATTTTTTCGCATTTACACACTGTTAGATAGGACAGGGGAAAATAGGGTATTTTTGACATTTCTTGGCAGATTTTGGTCAGAAATGAGTTCTAATATATATGATGTAGAAGTAGCATTTCCTGACCAATCGATTGACACCATTCGTGTTACACTATTTTCTGTACAATTTCAGAAAATGGCCAAAAAGGAAAAAATGTCCGAAGCATTATTAGGCACGACTCTGTGCGAAGCACGAAGTGGTTTTCCAGAGCATTGGGGGTGCCGTATAATCTTACTTCGCACAAATGGATCTTTTGAGAGAGACTACCAGGAACCTAAATAAATTCAGTCCTGGACCGCCGGGAAACCAAAATGTATTTTTTGTTTCACGTTTGTACACGTATGGTTCTATCACTGATTCTTTTCAATCGAGCGAAGTTTTCAAGGTTCAAAAGACAGGGCTTAGTGTGCAATGCTCTGAAAGTCTTCTAGACCCATGTTTCAACTAAAGTAGAACGCATAGAAAAGACCCTGCGATCTAAATTTCGAATCAAGAAAATAGAGTTAAAAATCGAATGTCAAGCTCTAAAAAGAGGAAAATTGGGGATTTTTCAAAGTTTCTCGCCTCTGGCGAGCTCGTGAATTGAAGGCTTGGTGTGAAAATGCTCTAAAAGTGTTTTATAATCATGTCCCAACTAGAGTACAATTTATGGAGGTAATCTTGCTGTCGAAATTTGCTAGAATTAAAGGGGTTAAAGGGTTAGGATTGCAATGTATGAGGGATTCACATTTGACACCGAATTTACCCACTTTTGAGAACTACATACCAATTTGAGGAAAACGGCTGCTCTCTGTTTTATCAAAAATATACTTGGTAGCTATAGCCAGAGCCCTTGGGAGCTCACATCAAGGACACTTTTTTGTCGTCACTGGGTTTTTATTCTATCGCCTTTATCTAAAATGGGAGCTGCCAATAAAAATAATTATCATAGTGAAAATAGCAACAATACTGATTTGAATTATAAATTCTTCTTTGATCATGATAATTATTCGCTTCTCTTCTCCAATACCCCACTTGATCTGTTCCCAATTCTCCATTCAAAATAAACTTGATTACAATTCAGAAATACACTGAATTGGAACTCTGTGATATTAAATATAAACAAATATTTCCTATTACTTGGCGACCAAGGTGGATTGAAACAAACTTGGTTGACAAATAATAGGAGGACATTTTTCACCTCGGAAAGTATAGCTCAGTCTCTGCTATCGTTCATTCTGTGAAAATTGACTGTATTTCATACCTGGTGTAACATGGATAATTATGAAGGATATTTCTCATCCAGTAAGTAAATTACAATTGCAAACCGAGCATTTTTTGATAATTGGCGATTTTTTAAGTCAACACGTTATTGTCTCAAAGCTCACGAGGCCACTCAAACAAGTGAATTTGGAATCTTCAGTGAACTCCTTGAGACCTCGGTGGAAACTCTTGATCCTGAACTTGCTGGTGTTAACTGATGTGAAATCTGGAACAATATCGACCAATCAAATGGCTTGGAGAACTACACACATGGAAGTTATTCGTACACAGGCCCCATTATTGCTGATGCCGTAAACACACACAACGAAGAAAAGAGTCCCGTCAGAACCGACAGAACTTATGAATTTACAGATATCGAGGTGAGTGATTCAGAGAGTTCAGATTATTCTGGTACAACCACGTGTTCCGAACTAAGTGAAGAGCTATACCTCGTGGCAGAGCCCACCCTGAGATCGAATGGAAAAAGATCTTATATTCCACCACCCAAATTGACTAGAAAGAGACTATGTACACCTTCCAACTGGAAGAAAAATCAGGCTAAACTCCTCTACAATTCTGGGCAAGAACACATATCAAGGACGACAAAAAAAAAGTTTCTGCAAGGCAAGTTCAACCATCTTGTAGTCCAACATGCCGTTTCAAATGTGACCCAAAAATAACGGAGGATCAGAGACTAATTATTTTTGATAAGTTTTGGGGTCTAGCGAAAAATATAAACTTAATGTGGGCTTTGTGAATCGTTTGCTTCATCATTAACATGTTCTCATTATGAAAGAAAGATGTTTCTAGTCGCTCTCATATGAACTCGGCGTATCCACAATAAGCAATTCAAATATTTATTTAAACGGATTCGGGAAACTCCGTTACCGGGTCACTCCAATGCACGCAAGAAATTCCATCGGGAATATACGTTTGAGGTTAATGCCGGAGTTCTAAAAATTTGTAAGAAAATGTTTCTCTCAACACCAGACATTAGTGAAACTTTCGTGAATACCCGTCTTACAAAGTACCACACAAAAGAGTGTTTAATGGATCTGTGAGGGCTTTGTGGACTGGTATTCTCACATACGATTTATGGACGAAATTTCACATATGATTATATGGCTCAAATTTTACACATACGATTATGTGGACTAGAAATTCAAGATACGCCTGAATGGAATGATTTTTTGAGATACTACTTAAAGGCTAGGAGCGGTCGATATGTATTTTTCAAGGAGTGAATTATCTTATGAAGAAAATGTTTTCTTCCTTAATTTTTTAACTAATTCCTAGATATACTTGATTTCGGCTAGCGAAGTAGATATAGAAATGAGAGGTAAATACCAATTTGAGTGGAGAAATGGAGGGATACCAATGCCAGTTAAAAAAATATAAACTTAATGTGGGCTTTGTGAATCATTTGCTTCATCATTAACATGTCCTATTTATGAAAGAAAGATGTGTCTAGTCGCTCTCATACAAACTCAGCGTTTCCACAATAAGGTACCAATTTAAGCTATGTGCACACAGTGGCTTAACTTATTTTGACTATTTCATTCAACAGCCAATAGGTGTCACCATGTGCAGTTGACGTGCACAACGACGTTGCCTATGCTTCAATGTGGACCTTTAGTGGGTTCCGCACGTAAACTGTGCGCGCCCGATGCGTGAAATGCCGGTATGTGAATCCACCTTATCCTTCAAGCTTGTAATGGAAAGAAGCTAACAGCCTAAGTTTGGTTATGTGGGTCTTACTATTAACGTGCCTAGGTGTCATATTTTACTTGGTTGTAAGGACTTGTCTCTATATTCATGGGTAGCATTGAAGACTATTGTAGGATGAAAAACATTGAAAACAAAAGGAGACTTGAATGGTGTGATCGCTTGAGTATTGACTTCGTATCCTGAGAGCCGAGGTTCGAATCCTGGATGTGGTGGGGATTTTTAATTAGATCCTCACTCGGAGAGCACTTCAAGGCACAACATTTTGCTCTTTGGACAGGATTTCACTCTGTGGACCCCTTTGCACCTTTTATAAAGACCAGGCAAATGCCAATTCCAGGTTTACTTCCACCCTTCCTACATCTTTGTGCAATTCTTGCATTACCAACTTACCCAATTTCCTTAACCTTTTCCAGTCTTACATCAAACTTCACTCATCAGTGCATTCCCTTGCTCTGAGTCTAACGTCACTCACTGTTAATTGTCACTCAACATGTTAATTTTGTGTTATTACTTTAAAATTTTAGTTTGGGCTGTAATGCATCTCTTTTAAAGTATTATTTAGTATAATTTTTCTCGGAAATTTATGACCAATCAGAAAACTCATCAACTGGTATTCTGCCTACTGGCAGGTCAGGCCAAACACCAAAGCTGTCTCCAATCGTCCTGTCTTGAGCCTCTTCCTTGGTTTCCTTGTAACTTCTTTTTATCTTCACTTCTGTCATTTTCAGCCTTCTTCCTCTTCTCTTTTCTCCCTCCACTGTTCCCTGAACTGCTGTGTTTTAAATCCTCTTCCCTCTTAAAATATGTCCGATCCCTTTTCCCTTTCTCTTCTGTATTGTTTTCAGTAGTGTTCTTTCCTCCCTAACTCTTCCCAGCCCCTCCTCATTTGTTACTAAGAAAACTGTAGACCCCTCAAAAAATTGTAAAATAGTGTAGACCTGACAGAAAGACTAGGAAATTATTAAGTGGACTGCGAATGGTTAGTGGTGCAATGGGCCTCAGTTGTAGGCTGCCTCTCCAAAATAACCATTCCACAAAAACTGGTTTTTGAACTAATTTTCATTTTTTTTGTCTTGTCAGCTAATGAAGGTGGTGGAGGCTTTGAATGAGCAGCTCACAAAGAAAGGACAGGAGATAAATGAGTACAAGGAAAAGTACAACTTGCGACTGCGGGGTCAAGGAGAAGATGCTGGTGGGGGCGGAGAGGGTGGGCCTGATGCCAGTGAGGCACCACCCGGGGCTTCGGAGGGCAAGCCTAGTGTCCTTGTTGACAATAAGTCATAGTGGAATCGTGTGATGCCCAAAAGCATTATGCTGTTCAAAAAGACTCACCTTAATTTGACTGTGCTTAGGGGAAGAATTCTCAGGAGCTTAATTTTCACGGATTGATGGGCTCAAGTCCCAAACTTGGTTTCACGCTCCTGTTTCCTTTGTGGTTCTCCCTACCTATCCTCATCACCCCTATTGGCTCCTAATAATATGCTTAACTTACCCCTTTTCACCAGCAAAGGTGAAAATATTTCTCCTTGTAGAGTGATTCATTTGACTCACATCTCTTAATTCCCCTAAACAGAAATCTGCAGTGATGGGCCTTCATGTTTTTACTGCGGTTGCCCGAGCTGTTCACCCTGTAAGTAAACCAACGGGAAAATTTGAAATCATTTCTTTCTCTAGTATGCTGAAATGTATTTTGTATTTATATACTGCATTATTTGAAAATTGTATACCTTCTGTGGTGAATTTTTTTCATTCGGTTGAAAAGCCCTTTTGAGGTTGGGAAAGAAATTTTTCCATAGGATGTTGCTTATTCATCATTTACCACTTATTCAGTATATCATCATATATGATTAATTTTTCATACACACTCTTTCGTTCTACTAAAAATGTGAACATGATACGATTAGTTCCTGAGCAAAAAAATTCACCTCAGGTAATTAAGAAGGGACTGTTTTTGTTTTATTGCATATGCCGAGGCCTGATTGGGTTAAATCCCCATTCTTAAAATAAATGCTATTGCTATGCATTTCTACTAGTGGTTGGGAAAATAAACGTTTCCCATAATCTCATTCGTTTGCACTTCCAGTAATCTCTCTCTTTGTTGGACTCTGTGCCTACATTTTAATTTTTTCTGCTCAATAAATTTTAATGCATATCGATTGTGAAGCAGCAGAGCAACTGAAAGGCTGTGGGCCTGAAACTCTAAGCAGCAGGTGCATTTATTTTTCTCCATTAGCAAAAATTTGTATCTATTTAAAATTAACCATTTATATCTCAGCCATCCCTTAATGAACATTTTGTTTGATGATTTGTGTTTTGTTGAGAGGGAAGTGCTGTTGTTAATGCATATTTCAATTTAATAAAAATTTCAATGCATTTTAGTTACAATTTTTTCTGACTCTACGTGATTGATATACATGTATTTGTTTTGTATTGGTATAAAATTAACATTTTCTTAGAGAATTTTGTTGTTGAGTATAGGATTAATCTTGAAGTTTGGGAAGGCTTTATTAAGTTGCATTGTAGGGTGTCCTGTGATTTGAAAATCACATAATAATCTTGACAAACCTGATGTGGTATGAGGAAGTTTGCATATTAATCTGTTTTTCAGCTTTATGAGAAACAAAATATGACATATTAGGTGTTCCTGGAGGTCTATTCTGTAACTTGGGGCATCCCAGATGGGAGAAAGAGTTTTCTCCCGTACTTTCTCCCTTTCCGATTCTGTAGCTGGGGAGAGAAAACTCAGTAGCCCGTACCAGAAGGAGAAAAGTGAGGGTTTGAAAAATTCTACGGACAAAGCTGAAAACTGGATGTATTTCAGTGACCTACTTTTGAGAAACAATGAAATCAAATGTACCTTTTCAGGCTGATGGGAGCACTGGTTGTTCTACTCTGTTTACAAACATTCTGAAGATGAATATTTACTATGCGGCCATATTTCCACAATTGCAAAGTATGTTTGCCAGATAATCAATAACAATTGAGCTCTCAAGTTTCTGTTACACTTCATATCCTAGTTTAAATCACACCAATAGTGCATATTATTGAATCATCTCGAGGGAAAGACAAAGTATCCCACTGTCAGGGCAAACTTCATTGGAATGGCATTCGTTGCAATATCAATACATATAGGTATATAATATTGAATAATAATCTAAAATGTAATGCGATTACTGAACACATTTATTTAATGTGTTACATGATATGTGGATGATTGAGAAGGTTGAAAACAGAGTAATAGCTGTCAGTTGCACAAGGGTTTCACTGAAATTAATGAGCTTTATACACCTGACAACACATTTCAATTTTACAATGTAATTTCAAAGTACCAACCAATGTTTTCCAATAAATGTCCTTATCAAGCGTCAACCATGTCACAAAATTCTCATGAAATATCCAATGTCTGGCCAAAGTAACAAGAACACATTGAAAAATGCATCAAGTTTTTAAAAAGGAAAGTTGTTGATGATTTACATTTTAACTCTCATGCATGATTGCACACCACACTGAAGTAGCATCACTCAGTAGGCCCCAATATCCCAAATATATTAATTGAAGCACCAAGTGGGCAGTTCCTTAAACTCATGGAAATGTTTCAGAATAATCTAACCATGCATTGAGGGTATATATGCTCAAGTATTTCTAGCATATATGCTCAATTAATTATAGTGTATTTGATGAAGATTAGGATAAAATCAGCATCGAAAACACTTATGTAGTAATGTTAAACCTGTAATTAATGTAAAATCAAAATAAGCATAACAAGAACAGCTACAAAAACACCGGTAAACATGAGCTTTCGTCACACCAGCTTAAAAGTGTTTTTCACCCACTTTCAACTGATGCATTGCCACCAAATTCATGTCACCTGTTATACAATCTTTGCACATTTGTGCAGTGCTGCTAATGTACTAATACACCCAATTATTCTAGGAATGGCAACATTTCAATTTGCCATTGCTATAATAAATTCAGTCAATTTGCCTAAAAGATTATTTCCAATAATCCTCACAATTTCTTTTTGTATTCTGAACAATTCAATCAATCTGGAAGAGGAACCACACAAAATGATTCCATAGGAGACCCTGGAATAAAGGTAGCCAAAGTACATGGCAAGCAGTACTTCGTGGCTGGCAGAGAATTTTAAAACACAAAAAAGATAAAAAGCTGAATTCAATTTTTTACATAAGTAATCTATGTGTTTACTTCAACTTAACTTTGGATCAACATGAAGACCTAAGAATTTTAGGTTATTAATTGGCATGTAAATGTGACCGTAATGTGTTAAGTGAAGATTCTCATTACATTGGTCTTTATCCCCAAATACCATGATCTGGGTTTTATCTTGGTTCAGCCTTCGTTTATTTTGTAAGCACCAATCTACTACTCTCAAGATTATTACTTCACTTGCAGATATGAGGTGACATTTGATCTGGATAGAAGGACATTTGTATCACCTGCATACATAATCGTGCAAGTCTCCTCGGAATTAAGTACATTAGGTAAATCACTGATGAAGATTAGATACAGAAGTTAATGAATAGACCCCCTGGTGTGTACCGGAAATGGTTGCAGTGCAAGAGAAACATGTTGATGTAGTAGCCAGCCATATTATCACTTCCTTCATGCCCAGGAGTTTAATTGTTATTGTAATTGAATGGCATTATATTCCAGTGAGTAAAGCAGTGGGCTAAAGACCAGAGGTCCTGGATTTAAATCCAGGTGATGCTTCTGGGTATGTATTGCTAAACCAGAGCTGTGTGATTTTATGGGTTATCATCAGCAGTCTTTAATATGAAGATTGGTTTGCTACAGCACTCTACCATCCTATCAGCTAACCATTTCATTCCTGCATAAGTGTTCACCTAGATGTCTTTCATAACTTGCTTGATATATTCCTTGGTCTTCCTCGGTAATTCTTCCCATTCATTTCTACCTCAGTTATTGTTTTTTAAAGGCTTATTTTTTCTAGAATGTTTTTTTCTGGACTTTTTGTCATATTCCTCTCTGAGTTTTTAGTATACTTCTTTTCTCTCCAACTCTTTATAGGACTTTTTCCTTGGTTATTGTCTCTACCCACGTGACTTACACCATTCTTTAATTACACCACATCTCCATTACTTCAAATCTTCTTTGCCTGTAGGTCCTATTGTCCGGGCTTCTCTGCCATATTTTATGTTTGCTATGATCCATTTCAAATATCTTTGTGTCTCTGACATAAAGCAGGGGAGAAAGCTCCCAGCGCATGACTTGTGGAGAACCTATTTGAAGTTGGTCAGTGGAGCATAGCCTCGAAAAATTTCAGTCACCTCCAACCTTCTGATGTTTTCACCATGCTTCTGTGCACTTTTTTCAAGGCTGTTGTTATGGTGAGTAATGACAATGAATTTTCTAGAGGTTCATGGCTTCCTTGCACTCGACTCTATGGTGAGTGGGCAACGGCCTACCGCAATGAAAATACTGGTTCCCACTCAATCTTGAAGTCGAGTATTGCTGGACTCAGCATGGATTTGGAGGTGTGATCCTCCTATTCATCTGAGTGCTGTTGTCCCTGTCTGCAAGTATTGTAGAGTAAGTGTAAAATGACCTTAACCATAGAAGCATGTATAACTGAAGTACGTGCTACCTCTACCCCATGGTAATCAGGTGCCTTTCACTCTCACTCATTCCCTTCTTACACAGCACAGTAAATTTGTCAACATCTATGAAGAACTCTCTCCCCACCCCAAGAGCACAGAAACGCTGGCAAATCATGAAAATGTTTCCTAAGATGAACTACAGAGATATTTGAAATGAATAACAGTTCTTCCAGCGAAACCACTGGTGATGAAGGTTAAAGAATTGGTTGTCTTACCCTGGTGACTTTCACACCCGATTGGGCTTAATACATAGTGAGCTCTTCTCTCACTGATCAAAGTGACATCTAGGGAAAAGAATTATTATTTTATGTGATCTAGGGGTCGAGGTAGGTTTGGATTGATATGAATATAAATCTCCTGGACTTAAATGGATGCAGGCCTCTATTCCCTTACAAGGTTTCATTTTTAAACTTGGATTAACTATTTAATCTACTATTTTTTTCATTAGTACAGGTATTCATTGGTGTGTTCCAATTCTCTCTGTACTATATCATTTTGAAATCCTTGAAACAAGCAAAAACGTCTTGGTCCTTTTTCCTTCCTTTTTTTCCTTCCCATAAAGATTCCTTCCCATCAGTGCTTTATCACCTCATTCACATTGTAGGATACCTTACCCTTCTTAAACACACAAACTGTTCATCACCTAAGTAGTCGTTTGATCTTCTCTCCAGCCTATCATTAATGATTCCAAGGACAAACTTTGCTGCATGTGAAATTAAAACCAATCGCTCAATAGTTTTTCCATTCTGACACTTCCTTCTTTTTCATGTAGGCATCAAAACTATTTTTATAAAGACCTCCGGCCCATCTCCCTCCCTCTCCTATGAATAACTTAAACACATTGATTTCCTTCTTTACATCCTGAATTCTTCAGTAACTCTAAAGGGATATTAATTACTCCTACAGCTTTCCTTGCCTTCATTTCTTTCTATATCTGTTTAGCTATCTAATATCTTTGGTCCAATGTTATCCATCTCTTTGGTGCTTTCCTTCTGTATTTCATAGTCCACAGGCCCAAGCCCATTCATTAGCCCAATCTCTAACTCATATATGTAGTTCTTCCATGTATTCCATCCACTTTTCCTAAATCTCTTCCCTTTCAATTAGTACCTATGTTCCCTTTTTTGTCGTCAACTATGGTATCATTTTCCCTCTCTTACTGACTAATAATATTTTTACTTCAATATTTAGTATGCCCTCTCTCCCTTCTTCGTGTAGCTTTTACATTTCATCAATTTCTCCTCTCCACCATTACCCTGTTGGTGTCTCCTCAAAGTAAATAATTTAATTCCGTATGCTTCCTGCCTAGTCTGGTTATGGCGTTTTTCCATTGCCTTCTTTCCTCTTATTTTTTGTCACTTGGTTTTTTATGGCATCTTGATTCTTCTGGTTTCCTATGTAGATTCAAAGTGAGTCTGCATCCACACCTAGAAATCAGTGATTTTCGTGGTGCTGTTCCTAAATCTCTGTCTGACTATGATATATTATTAAGATATAGCCTGAGGTGATGTTTAAACCAAGTGTTTGTTATTACTATGTACTTTATTTCTCCTGTAAAATTCTACATTTTGCCATGGTAATTTCTTGTCCTAGCCCATACTTTTTTACCATTTTTTTATTTTGACTAAAATATATAATCCTATGACCTATCTGAAGTTATGCTTATGAGTGTGTAACATCTTTATGTGGTAATATTATTTTCTCACGGCAGTAAATATTTACAGAATCATAATAAGTGAAATGATTAAACTACTACTCTGTCATTATGTAATTCTGCAGAGTTGTACATGAGAGCTATCAATTGATAATTTTTACAATGAAATCTGTCGTTTCCTTTTTTAAAAAGTTATTTTGTCTAAAATGGATGTGATAAGAATTCATGGTAAAGAAGGGGTATTTTGTAGCTTTAAAATGCATGAAATATATAACCTTTTATGTTTCTTTGTTATACTTTCATTTTTGTGGGTTTTTCCTAAAATAACAGGTATGCATTGTTGATGACTCAGGTTTAATGTAAAATTCATATAGTAAGACAAGCATTCCTAGAATCAAACAAGATAATTGTATTGAATGTCTGCTGCTGTTCTTAAACCTGTAAAATGAAAACCCTTATTCTGTCTTTCTATAATGGTCATTCCAGTAGTCTGATCCCATATTATCAAAGCTGAAGGGTTTCTTTGAATTATTTTCTTCTACATACATGCACCTGCATACTATGTACCATGTAAGCCACTGCATGGGTGTATGACAGGGGGGTATTAGGACGTGACCCTAGAAGAAGGGTAATAGAGAGAAAGGATATTGGAGGCAGAAAGGATGAAAGGTGCAATTTGTTCTGGTAGATTAGTGTTATTTAGTTTTAGTATTTAGTGAATGGTAAAGGGGAGATAATTTAATAGGGAATCCCCATCACTGTCATTAAAGGTGATCGCTGTTTAAGGTAGGGTTTACTGTGGTAAAATGGGACAATATGCCGAGGTGACATAGGGGCCAAAGAGAACTCAATCTAAAGGTGATATGTTCATGTAGGTGGGATTACGTTTTTTCTTTACCTGACAAACGGTAATAGTTCTCTCTTGATAGATAAACTATTGTTTTTTGTATGTATGTACAGAAAGATAGGTTTAGATCCTGGGTTCTCAGTACAATGGACTGAAGGGAAAGTTATTGAAGTGGTACTGGCTTCCCATCCCACGGGACTAGGTTTGAATCCTGGCAGTGATGTGTACTTTTTAATGTAATCCCTATCCGTATTTGGGTGCCTTGTGCCTTCAAATGTAGCACTCCATCTGTCAGACGAGACATTTAACTGTGGTCTCTTTGGCACCTTTCGTTAAGAGCAGTCTTATGCCGGCACTGGGTTTCACTCCAACCTGCCTACAATCCCTATATAACCCTTCCCTTATCAACCTATCCTGAAAGGCACAAATGACCTAAGTTGTCGGTCGCTTCAAATAACCAACCATTGTCTTAGCATTAAGACCTTAGGATAGTTAGTGGAATTAAAACTAAAGGAGTTGTATCTACTGAATAACCAAGACTTGCCACTGCCTGGAAATCCATGCTTGAAAAAAATGTAGGTAGGCAGTGTAAAAGGATATGGCAAAGACAGGATATTTTGACAATAGAGTATTCAAAAATCTTCATTTGTTCACCCAGTTACCCTAATTTATAGAAAAATAGAGGCAACTGATTGCATACTTTGATCTATGATGTTAAGGAAAAATTAGTGAAGAGGTTTTCTCATGTTTCCAACCAGGTCAGAAAGGCAGCTGCTGCCAACATTTCAAGGCCTACTCTGCCATCCTCACCAGAGCTGATGCCCGGTCTGAAAATGTCTTATTTTGTGAGACATATTCTTGGACCTGACATCAGCCCTGATGACGATGACAAGAGTTAGCTATTAAAATATTGGCAAAAGCTACCTTTCTGACCCCATTGGAAACCCACTAAGACACCATAAAAATCATTTGCCTGAAAAACTCCAAATCCTTCATCAGTGAAGAATTTGACATAGAGCATATTGGGTTGCAGAAGTGAAATGTGTGCCCTTTGGGAGACAATGGGAATAGGAGCTGTGTGGGTGTGGAGGAGGATGAAGTTCAAAAGGGGTACCAAGTACCCACTTGAAACATTGCAGGAGTGACATTACTGCTGGAGGAGATAATGAGGTTGAATCAAGTATTTAAAATGTGAGGGAATGCTGAAGAATACCACTGAAGGTAATGCTGGAATTCAAAGAAGAGGGAGTTGGCTGGTTGCTGAGTGATTGGAAGTATGCAGATTCAAAATCCCACTGGCTTCAAGTGAAAAGGGTTGTTTTGTTGATCAAATTCTCTCTCCAACTCTAGCAGTCAAACTCTATAGACTTTATTGTTGGGATAGTGGGACAACAATGGATTCCTTTTGTGTCCACTATATTTGAATATAAAGTTAAGGATTGGAACCTCTGAAGGGAAAAATATATTATGATAGGAAAGAAAGGACTGAAATCTGAAAGGTCCATCAACATGCACCTTGGCCAGTGGGATACTAATGATGATTATTCTCCTTTTAGTGGTCCATGTATCATTGCCACTTCAGTGTATATTTTGTTATTTTTCACTCTATCTAGGTATTAATACTTATTTGGTAATTGTAATAATATTGTACTATGTGCAGCCTCCAGTATCTTTATCTGTCTTCTGTGAATCTCAGGGACTAATTTCTAAATCTCGGTGACTAATTTGTAATTTCATTTTCCACCTTACTTACACTCACCCCATTAGTCTTTCTATTCGTTCAGATCACCTGCTTGGGGATTGGATGGGTATGGTTGCTAGAATATTGGCTCCCAACTTCATAGGGCCTGAGCTTTAATCCTGGCTATGGCAGAGGTTTTTTTGAGGAATATTGATTCCTACTTGGTGGCTATATGGTGGACTTCTTAGGTGTAGTACTCTATTTTCCGTATGGGATGATCAACTGTGGACCACCTTTCGTTTAGAGTAGGACACTACTACGTAATTCCGGTTTCCTCTCCCCCTCCCTCCATTCTCCAAATAATTCTTGACTTAACTTTCCTACCTATCCTTGATGGCACAGGTGACCTCATTTTTCAGTCAGCTTCCCAGATAGCCAAACAACAAAGCTCAACCTCTCCATTCTTTCCCAGGCCCATATCTCAAAAGGCTCCAGCCAGTGGGCATTCTCCTTCTGCAAGGACCATTTTGATGACCTGTTCAATGCCACACTTTAACAGAATCTTCTCTAGTCATCTTTTTTCTCTGCATAGAGCCCCTCCACATCATTTCCCTTGACTTAAAAAATGTTTCCATGGCCAATTATGTTCCACATCTAATGTCCTTACCACTGAACTCATTTTCCTCCAAAATAATCTCTTGGGGTGTTAACCATTCCACCTGCTCTGTTTTATACCTAACCACTCTAATATTCAGTCCTATCTTCCTAGTAATGGAAAATCTCATTACCTTCGTATCCTCTTCATTAATCTTTGTCCCAATGACCTTTCACATGGTGCTTGTAAAGTACTTCTCATCAGTGGTGTACCCTGGGTTTCTGGTGCCCTTGGAAAAATGGAAGGGGTGGTGCCCCCCAATTTTATCTCATTGTCTAATTTCCTTTTCTTATTATTACTGCATATTCTCTGCATTTTTGTAATTGGATATCTGGATGGAATTGTTTACTTCAACATCCTATCTTTGAGGGAACAAATCGGCCCCCTCCAGTGTCGTGCCCCTGGTGAGTACCAGTCAGCAGCATAGCCAGGGGGAGCGAATGCCCCCTCCCCACCCTGTGTCCTGGCGCCCCTAAGTCAGTGTATTTTTCCACTTTTAAGTCCCAATTACATATAAATAAATGTGTATAATACGCTGTCAATTGTCATATTTTGTACAAACCCATCTGCCTATTGCATCACCAAAAATTTGTACTTTAGTAAACTGGTTTATTTATGAGTCGGCACCCCCTGAAAATTTTCTGCCCCCCATAAACATTTTCTGACCCCCCTAGACCCAAAACCTGGCTATGCCACTGGGACCATTAGGTACACCACTGTTCCTAAACTGATTAGCACTTTGGTGACTGGCTAACTAACCCACCCAGGTACAGAAGAAATATTTCCATATTTTCCCTCACATCAATTGGAACAGACTTATCCAATCCTGGAAAAATAGGCTGAAGGTGTGTAATGAATTTTTGGAACTTTTTATCCTTATAGTTTTGCGTACATGCTGCATCAATTTTCACCATAGGAACTGCTTTAAAGCAGTTTCTATGGTGAAAATTGACAATTGTAGCCCAATGGCTTCGTGTTGTCACATATATTGAGAGTAAGACTTTGTTGAAGGATATAGCAGCTCTTAAGTAAAGGCATCGACTTTTATTTATGGAATTAGACACATTACTTATAAGGAAATAATTTTTTAAAAAAGTATTGGATAAGCAACTTAAGAGTCTTTTGTTGTTACTTGACCCTCAATGAAAGCTTGGTAGTGGTTTTAGTGAGAGAAACTTGAGGACTTTTATTTCATCTTGGCCCATTTTCACAATTTATGACTAAATATTTTCTTGGTATTGGAACCAAAGTTATATGCTCTTCCATTGCTAACTCTCTTGTCAGCTGAGTCAGAAGTAATATGTATAGAAAATCTGAACTCTCAGTTAAGAAAAAAGGCTACATCATATTGCAGTTTAACTTGATAAATCCTTTTCATAGGTAATGGAATACCACTGAGTCACTAATGAGTTTTATTCTAACATCAACCAGACGTAATACCAACTGGGCCCTGCTGTTGCATCTTGCATTTGCAATTACCTTTCTCCATTATTATGAGAAACTCATGCAGCATCTTTATGATGTGTCCCCATGCTGTGTACCTCCGTGTGATAAGAAAACAATCAAATTCTTTCCTTCCGAGAAGTTCTATATAATTCGCTACATTTGTAGACCCTTTTTTCTATGTTGTGATGCTCAGCTACTTGAGAGGAAATGGAAGATTTGAATAGCGCTTTTCAGGGCGTTTATTTTGAATTAATATACATAGGTATGAATTCATTTTCCAAGTCCATTTACAACAAGTTCTTCGATTAATGGTACGTACATTCAACTGTGAGAAAAGTGAATTTAATGGGGACGTAATATACCTTTTGACACTGTAATCAGAAGCTAGTCTCAACAAAATGTCAGCATGCTACATCAGAAAGGGCGATTAAAATAAAAGAACAGGCATTGAAAGATATACGAGTAAAATGAAAGTTTACAGCTTTTCATATGAGATATATATTCTATTTAATTTTCTCGGACTCACCCGAGAGATATAGGTACTGAATTGCAATGGATTTTGCTTATGGGAGAGGGATTCGGGAAGGAGTACTCGGTAAAATAATTTATTTTATTCAAAATTACTGGTAAAACAGCATCTATCCCCAAAATAAAAGTTAAAATAACTGATATAAAGTATTGCGGTATTGCGCTTAAAATTTGAACTGCGGGTGGGCATCGACATTCACTTGTTAGCAATAGAACTTTTCGGCGGTTTTCCGTATTGAAGGAGGTAAGATTTATTTCATTAATTTTTATCTGGCTATTATGTGATTGCTAAATATATTTCCCTCTCATTCATTCCTGCTCTCTAAAGGAATTTGATTTCTTGAAAGGATTTCACTTGTATGCTTCAGGGTTTTGGAAATACGCTCATTTCACTTACCTACAAAGTTCAGCTCGGGCGTAGATCTAATTACCTTGGGTGGAATTTTGTCGAAGATTGCTACACGTTCTTTGATGTAGAATAATTTGCAAAGTAGAATCAAATTTTGCAACTGTATTGTGTCTGCCTCTTTATGTAATAGCATTGTGTAATTAATGATAGTTCAAACCGTGGTCGCATTAACTTCCAAATTGCCGTGTTCATATTCTTAAGGTAGCTTTATTTTGAACATTTACGCTAAATCTCCTAAGTAATTTTGGTTGGCTCCCATTTAGATTTAACCTTGAAGTGAAGGTTGACTGGGTATTTTTTGTGGAAGAAGTAAACCGGACTGTAAGCATTAAGTAATCTCTCGAGGTAGGTAGTTGGCAGCTAGGGGCTTTTCAGAGAGATTTTGGCGCATTATATATGTGCTATGTAATTGACTTAATTTTTCTCTAGTCTCACGACTGTTATGACTGAAAGGCGATAAGACTTAGTTCCAATTTATCTATTAATTTCTAGTTACAGTTCTCTAATGTGCGAGATCACGAAATGGCTTTGGCGGCGGCCATGGACTCGGTGTCAGATAGTTCAAGCAGTTACCGTTAGATGGAAATACGGTATCAACGTTTACTAAAGCTTAAATATGTAATCTAAAGCTTCAAACATTTACAATCACTCTTTATACTTTCTTTGACTCCCTTCCGTTCGTTTGTCTTCTTCCATTAACTCCTCGTCAAAAATTCTTTCTCTTGACACCCAAATACATCGTAAACGCTTGTGTAGTCCACGAACATAAAATGTCAAGTCTCATCCTCCTTTTGGCTCCACGATTCGCTTCCAGACAACGCCCCTCTGCGTATTAACTTTTTCCCCAAAACGTCTTAATATATTTTTTCCGGGTACAGTTCGGCGGTTTTACTGGTTTTACCTTGTGGGCGAACAGTTTTATTAGCCGCTGTATGTATCCTTCAGCCACCGCGTCGCAAGGACGTAGGGAAGGTCTGGTAGGAGGCATTTTGGTGTTTTTGTGATTGCAAAACGTGCATGAGTCATATTTAATGATTTATTATTGAACGCCCTGGGTGTTTCGCCGTGTATCTTTAATGTACTCATTACAGAAAAAATAAAATCAAGTTCCCTCGAAAATCTCACGAATTTTCGGAAAAATAATAATCAGGGTCACTCTCTACTTGAACTCACAATCAGTGCTGTCCATAGGGTAGTGCGAAAGGAGCCGCTGCACTGAGCCCCGCGTCTATGAGGGCCCCCGCACGGGCTTGCCGTTTTCAGACGGTGCGATGAAACCCGCTCATTTCCCGAAATTGCCTACTACATATGTAAATTTCTTGAAGTCATTTTGTAGGTTAATTTTCATTTTTCCATTAAATATGCTTAAGAGATGCTACGATATCAATGCAAAGTTAGGGGGGCCCCGACCATCGTTTGCACAGGGCCCCTCAATCCCTTGGGACGGCTCTGCATGAACTCATGGGCGCCCATACCCGGGGGCTGGGGGGGGGGGGGCACGGACCCCCCCTTCTTAAACCTATGTCTTGCCCCCCCCTCGAATATATTGTATGGGCGCCAATGCATGAACTAATGGTATAATGGAGGTTGTGTGAACTAAAAGTATAATAAATGCCATCCCATTAAACATTGCGATTAGGAATGATGTGTAGTTTTGCCTCTAGTTGTTAGCCGTGAACCGTATAGGTATATTGATGGTAAAAAAGGTAGGTGAGGTGGTATATTTATTTTTGGTTGCTGGGTCCCCAAATCAATTGATATGAGAATGTAACACTTTGAGCCTCATTGTAGTGATTATTATCACTCTTCATTAGTGAATTATTATCTTTCACTTTGGTATTGTCATAGGGTCTACAGCTATTAATCATTCATTATCATCTCATTCATTATCATCTCATTCATCATCAATCATACATGAAGAAATACAGAATGTGACCCGGTGGAGAACCCGAATAGACTTCACAAACATCATACATTGGGAAAGCATCAGATCATTCATCATCTAGGTACATGTTCTCAAGTACCTGGCTAGTAACCCCTAGGGTGTGTGGCAATTCTACACTAGGAATGCAATACTCGTCCCAGTTCAAGACGGATCCTTGCTGCAAGGCGAGGACCAAAAATAAGTCTGGAGAACCCGGCTAACCCAGAAACTAGGAGAGAGCTACGTTGGCGGACAAGCTAACCTGCAGTGCATGGACTAAGGTACTGCAACTGGTTAATTTTTTTTGTAATTCCATGTCAAAATGACCAAAAAAGACCGAAAATACCCTTGACCTCTCCGAATTTTAACGAAATTTGCAAAACGTATTCCATTTTACTGCATTGTTGGCCAGGCCCAATCGTTTTCCAAAATATGCATCCTTTGCCTAGTTACGGGAGTATGAAAAATTGAGCTCATCTCTGTTTTTCGATTTGTCTTCGATATCTTCGAACATCTAATACTTATGACAGTGCACAAGTGCTCGTTTGAAAGAGAAAGCAATGGCGCATAATCATAGGATCATGCTATATATCATAGCTATGATGTCATTAATGAAAAATGTTGCAATTTAGTGAATAAATATTTATTTTGTTAACTTCAAACGCGTTTTTATCAAAACACGCCCTTTCGATTTTTCTCATTAAAAAAATATTTTGTAGATATAATCACAAAGTAATGTACGAAAGTAACGCAAGCAAATGTAAGAGCAGAGTATGATTACTCTATGCTCTAAGATACCTTAGCTAAGAATCATTCAAGTTTTGCGATGGTAATTTTCCTTTAAGGAAGAAATTAATTTTGGTGTTGTCATGTTCACTTTTTACTTCGAAGCTTCGCGGTATCCTAGGCAGTGGAGACGGTGGTTTTATATCAACGCCACTCACGTATCACTTAAATTCAGGGGGCTGATTTAGAGCTAAAAAAAATAATTGTTAAGTACCGAATCTCAAGAATTCTGTTGTAGCGATTTCTCCATATCGACGAATCCCAAAATTTGTTCTCGCGCTTTTTATGTCGAGCCTCTTGAAACCTCGTTATTTTTAGGCTAATTTTTAACGCTTAATATATCTATGAACAAATAGATCTTATCATTTCAGGAAGATTTGCATTCATCTTTTTCAGATCCCAGAAAAAAGTTTAGCTAGGTCCTTTTGAGTTGCGGAATAAGGTTTTTGTTAAAATGTCCTTTCTATGATAGGGCCACCGCTGCATCAATATACCTAAGTTTTGTGTTAATTTTGACTGGTTTCCCTGGAAGTAAAGTATTATTTTTTATATTTGGAGTATGGTCATCGAAGTACAAATATTTTTTTGGAATAGTAGTATACTTGGGGGAGAGACTCAGAAATGGCATTAGAAATTGGTGATTCAACGCAATTGTCTCTCTTGTTGTAAATACCTGCTACATGCGAATGGATATACAGTGAATTAGCTGTAATTCCAATTAAAACATAGATTCATATTTTGGAGCACAGAAGAGTCAGTGACCACTGTGACCATTGTTGCAAAAATATATTTATATTTTGTATTTAATTTTTAGTATTTATAATTTATTAAAATAATAATGACATCATTTAAATATTTTGCTTTATATTTCATATTACATTGTGGTCGTAGTGGCCTTGTGGGTAGAGCGGTGGATTACCGACTGAAGGGTCCCGAGGTCAAATCCGGGTGAAGCCACTCCGGACACCCCCGCCGAAAATCCTCGCGGTGTGACAGTCTTTAGTATGGGGTGAGCTCTACTCTCACCCATCGAAAACCAACCTTTGGGTGGAAACTCTGAGTGAGTGTGATTTTATTTTTAATAACTCTCTTCTTGAACTACAACCCTGACGTGGTGGAAGGGTTTGCGCGTTCCAATGACCCCTAAAGCTGGACTGGAAGGAGCAATTACTATTGCTCCTGGTATGGCCACCCATGCCATATAGGTCGACGGGTAGGAGTCAGACGAAAGGTAGTTCTGTGGTGGTGTCACATTAAAATACTGTTGGGAAATGGGTGTGGGAGTCCCTCCCAACTATCAATTACCAAGAATATGAGTCAATCATAGAGAATCCTGGCAACTACAGGACGCCGCCCACTTGGGCAGATGTCGTGCTTGGCAGCAGGGGAGGCAAGGTCTCGGCGGTGGTCATAGCTCGAAATCCTGGCATAACAATGTCATTAGAGGATACAAGGAATAGGAGAAAGAGAGAGTATGAAGAGAAAGAGAAGGAGGTAAACAGAGGTAAAAATATGAGCTAGGAACGTTAGTACATTGGGGAGGGTCGGAAAGCTAGAGAATATTAAACAGGAAATGGAGAAGGGGAAAATGATGCTTTGGGGTTGTGCGAAGTGAGATGGAGGGATAGCGGGGACTACTTGAGTGATAGTTTCAGGGTAATCTACAGACGAGAGTCAACGCGGGGTAGCTATGGCACTGAATGCAAAATTGGGGATGAGGGTAGTAAATATTGAACAGGTGAGCGACAAGATATTAGTGGTAGACTAGTGGTATTAGTATAGAGCAGTAATTTTTAGAATCAGAATAAAAAATTGATTCTAGAACACCTGATAAAAAATGTTCTTCGGGTGTGCCGCGTGATGATCAGGCTTAGCCTGACGTTTCGTGACCTCTACTGGTCACTTCTTCAAGAGGGAATTGATGTCCCCGTTGCCGGTGAGGAATATATATAGCTCAGAAAGGTGAGCTATATATATATATAACTCACATTTCCAACCTAGCTATATAACTCGCCTTTCTGAGCTACCTATATATATTCCTCACCGGCAACGGGGACATCAATTCCCTCTTGAAGAAGTGACCAGTAGAGGTCACGAAACGTCAGGCTAAACCTGATCATCACGCGGCACACCCGAAGAACATTTTTGATCACCATTAGCCGCGAAAGCTTCAATGAACAATCTAGAACACCTATTTTTAATAAATTATTTGACAAAAAATTTCAAAATGCAGACTAGTCTTATCAAATAAAATCCAATTCCTGACCTTTTTTGCTACATCGTGAATCTAACTTTCCCTTACAATGTTGTAATCTCTCTTTTTTCATCATCACATAATTTGACCGGCATAAACTCAGTGGTCGTGAACTCGGTGTGTTAGGTTGAGTAACTTCTGTGCATTTTCTATGGACTGATGTAAAAGTAACAACAGAGCCCGCATCAATTCAATTGCGGGGCATAATCGCTCAATATTTTCAAACTCAACGGTGAATATCCGAGTCACTGGAAAGTCGTATTAAGTCCATCCGGAACTGGGTCTTTGGAGAATATTTTCTTCCGCTACTTTCAGTCACCGTTTCTGTGATACAGAGAAGACATTATATTTACCTTGTTGATGTACGGGAAAATCTTCATCAGGCAATCGGCTGTGTTCAAGCTTTTTTGGACGCATATTTTACTCTGAAAACATAAATTTTTCTTTAAGCAACATGCAAAAGGATATTGCTGCAATTAAGATGCGATTTTAAAATCACTGAATGTAATTATTAAGAGCTATTTCATAAGAAAATTCAGATGGGCTATTGCTAGTGGTCTGGCGGGCTGCGCATAGGACGCAGAACTTTAATTATACAGAGAACAGAAAGTACGTTTTTCCTGGATTCAGGTAGAGGTATGTTTCAGGAAGGGTAAGCATTTGTCATTGCAAAATAAGTTTCTATCGAGCACGACTTGTTAAATGATCATTCTAATGAGTACTTCCACCGACCTTAACGGCATTTTGTATGGTGGCTAAAATAATGAATGGATTCTCACAAGCAGCTTTCGGTGCTCTACCTCCCGATCATTGACACTTCCTTGTTATGCAGGATGCATTTTACTACTTATTCTTGGAGGACACGTGATTGTTGAGCCAAAACAATTACGAGGTTGTAAGGGGCTCGACATCAAAAGCGTGAGAACAAATTTTGGGATTCGTCGATATGGAAACATCGCTACAACTGCATTGTTGCGATTCGGTACTTTACAATTCTTTTTTTTTTTAGCTCTAAATCAGTCCCCTGAATTTAAATGATACGTGAGTGGTGCTGATATAAAACCACCGTCTCCACTGCCTAGGATACCGTGAAAATTCGAAGTAAAAAGCGAACATGACGACGCCAAAATTAATTTCTCCCGAAAAGAAAAATTACAATCGCAAAACTTGAATGCTTTATAGCTTAGGTACCGAGCTACAAAATATCAAGAGATGATAAAAATCGAAAGGGTATGTGTTTTGAGAAACACGCGTTTTAAGTTAACAAAATAAAAATGCATGCACTAAATTGCGGCATTTATCATTAATGACATAATAGTATTATGTGACATTGCTTTCTCTTTCAAACAAGAACTTGTGCTCTGAAATAAATATTAGATGTTCGGATATATCGAAGACAAATCGAACAGAAATAGACGAGCTCAGTTTTTCATACTCCCGTAACTAGTCAACGAATGCATATTTAGGAAAACGATTGGGCCTGGCCAACAATGCAGTAAAATGGAATACGTCCTGCATATTTGGTCGACACCGGAGAGGCCAAGGGCAACTTGTTGTTCGATTGACGTGGAATGACTCTTTTACAACTATTTCATTGACACTAACAATAAGAGATATTTACGCACACAACACAACCGCACAATCAACGGGATGTGGCAGTCATTTAACTCTGATACAACAATCATTTGTCCCATGTATTGCATTGAATTCAGAAAATAATCGCTCGCCATGATCCACAATCTTTTGGTATTCAATATTGCAGATAGTATCTACTCGTATCCTCCTCATCAACTTACTCCAAAATTATTTGGCGAAATCTTAGCCATTGAATGAGAATTAAGATTATTTACAATTTGGCAAATGTTTATTCGAAGGTTACTTCGATTGTTATTTATATTGTCACCGAATTCTTTCCATTTTCACGAAATAATTTCTCATTGTTCTCCTAAGTCATGCCAATATTTTGGCAAAACTCCGTTTGAAAAAAGTTCGATGCTCACTGGCCTAAGAAATTATAAACTCAATACGCCTTCCACCGTGGAAAGCCTTAATCAATTCAATGGTATCCGGCGAAATATGATGGAACTCCTTCATGATTGTTCAAAAAGGAAAGACAATTGCAGGTTCCACAGATATTTTGTTGGCGACCGGTGCCTGATGATGATACCTTGTATCGAAACCGGTCGCCAATAAAATATCTGTGTAACCTGCCATTGTATGCATTTCCTTTTTGAACAGGTGGAAAGCCTTGCTGGAAAGCTCTCCGGCTATCAAACAAGTTGGCTGTTGGATCCTGCTAGATGTCTGGAGGTTCTTCGTGAGCGTTTTCAAGATGGGGAAGAGAATTTTGCGAATATCTATTTAAAATGAATGGTGCGTAATAGCACCTTACATGTAATATTTTATCGCTTAGAGATTGTGCTCGGTCCAACTTTTTGCTATCCTTCAAAAGCCTCACCCAGCTATTTTTTCCGTGTGCAGAGTTACTTTTATTTTGCCCTGTCCTATGCCAACAATTCAGCCTCCTGGCAATTATTGTTGTGTATTTTTTATTTAAACCCGTATTAATGTATTCCACCTTATTATCATCACCTTCTCCTCAAGAATTGTTTGGATAGCACAGTGCCGTAGGGACTAAGCGCCATCGCAGCTCATTTTGAGATGTTCAGTGTAATGATCAGAAAATATCGTAATCTCTTCCATGGCTAACATGACAACCTTGCTGTATCTGAAAAGTGCTGCCACCATCGGCAGATACTGAAAGCTGTTATATTTTAAAATTTATTGTTGACTTGATCATTTATTTTCTGAAATATTAACGGCGCTTGGTCACCTTTGGCACTGAGCCGTCCATTTACGTTACACCCGTTTCTATACGCTTTTGGATTTTTCGGTGCCATAGTTAGTTTCTTTCATAGTTTCTTGGATTTTCCACCTCTTTTTCCCAAACTATTATTGTGAGCAATGGTGATTTACGTGGTGGGGAGCTCTAAATCTGTTGATTGAAACCTCAGGGCGCTCTCTGAAGATTTTTTTTAGCCCTTAAAGGCTGTTAGCATTTAGTTAAAAAGTTTTCCCAAAGAAAAATTGTAGTCACAATTTATTTCATTGGATTCCGGAGTACTCAAATTATTTTCAAGTTTTGATGGCGCACCCTTCTGTACCACCTTTTTACGTATGGGAATGGAAAAATCTTTCGTCGCGGACCTTTTTTCAGCATATTTTTCCTTCCTTTTAGGATTAGTTAGCTGAACTACTTTTGAGAAATTAATGTCTGCGTGCCTCTCAGTTCAGCACCACCCTGCACAAGTCTGTGGTCATTTGTATCATCAATATCTTACGGTATAAAAAGTAAGCTATTTAGACGGAAATGTGCAAGATGTACTTCTGTCGGGGTCTAATGGAAAACCATATGATCAGTATAAGTTTAAGCACCTGTTTCATACATGCTACGAAAAGAAATTGGATTATGTTGCATGCTCTGTTAATTTATAAAACCGGGCGTTTCCATATGACGATGAGTATGCCTACGTAGAAGTATTACCAAACTTCACATAGATATTTTAACATAAATGATAGCTTAATCCTCATCCACACATGTACTTTATTTCCGACCGTGGTTTTGGAAACTAATTACCATTTTCAAGGTTTACAAATGTCAATTAGTAAAAAAAAGACCTTGAAATTAGCCACTAGTTGCTATAACCATGGTCGGAAATAAAGCACGAGTGTGAATAAGTAGACTAAGCCAATCATTTTTATTAAAATGTTCAAATGTTATTTATTCTCGACCTCTTTTATTATTCGGTGCAAATATCACTGGTTTAGGTCAAATATTTTTTTTAACTTATGCCGACGTTTCGGACCTTTATTGATCCATATTCAGGGTGATAAACAATGATACATGATTTTGAAAATGTTTTACAATCCTTTTATGATTACATACATAATGGTTAATTTACAGTCATTAAATATAAAAATACATTGACATACCTATTCAAGAATGTTACCTTTCAAGTTTCGTGCTGTTTTTATTTACAATTTTAATTTGGTTGCTTGGATCCATTTCTTTGTTGAATAGTTATATATGTTATTTATGTAACTATGATAAATTTTGCTCAGATAAGTAATTTCTGTCCTTTTATGGCAACTTTTTTATTTCTGGAGATATGGTACATTTCTTTGAAAAATCTTTTTGATAAATTATGCTCCGAGTCTAAATTTTGGCTTCTTCGAAGTTAAATGAGTGACTAGGTATTTACAATTGCATGATTTGCTAATGCACAAAGCTGAACTTTAGTGTTGAGGAGGAACCATCATTTTAGGCATGTCCGAAAACCTGCCCTGATTTTGACATATATTATTGTCCATGATTTCTTCCATCGATTGGTGTAAAAATATTACTATGTCATCGGCCATTTAATGAAGATATAAGGATTTGAAAATGATGGAATTTTACGTTGAAATGCATTGTCTTTATGGCAGAACAATGACCTCCCTTCATATAACATTTTTTATCTCAAGTTTGGCCCGAAAAATATCATTAAAAAACTAATATAACGTGCAAAAGATATCAAGACACACAATATATTTTTTTCAGATTAGGTCATCGGCAATTTAGTGTCAGCATTAAAGTTTTAAAAACATACTTCCGGTTTTTCTCCGAGCAAGGAGCCGAAATGCTGCGAACAATGCGGCAACGTTGGAAACTGCTTGGAGGTAAAATGTGAAATACGGCGTAGTACTCAAGTTGACTATATTTTAATCCTTATGGCGTTTTTATAAATTGAATTACGCATTTTCAAAGCATGCTGCTTGGCAGCACTGAATTCAAGTACGCATTTTTCAATATACATATCAACGAGAGCATACATGTAAGGCGGATCTCAGTAATTATCTTTGCCAACGACTTTGGTTCAATTGATGCCTGTGCTTACTACTAAGTACGTAACTTTAATAAAGCCTTTAAACTACGTAATTTCAAAATGTTCATACCTATACATTTAAAGTTTTTAAACTGTTCTTCGTTGATGGATAATTTCATTAAAAAAACTATTTGCTCGATCAATCAATGTCTCCACGGCAAAGCTTTTCTCGATCACATTAGCGGTAATGTTATTCCAGATACTCATACACATAAGCATGTACATAACATTTCTTCTAGATTACGATACTAAGAACTGGCTTTAGGAACATGAAACCAGATAATAAATATTTGATAGAACACGGAGAATAAAAGGAAACCGGGTCTCAGACAGTGGAAAAAAACAAGGTAGTACACATTTCCTAGAAGAAAGCCACGAATCATCCGAACTTTGGATTTACCCTTGCCCTTAGTGAAAAAAGGAAACTAAAATCACAATGTTGTGGTAAGGTTAAAATCGCAACGTTGTTGGAAGGTTTATACTGCTATATTATTGCAAGGTTAGTTTTTCAATGTAATTGGCAGGTTAAAATCCCGATGTTGTAACAACATTATTTCTACCAGGTTATTACAACGTTAGGCAATGTGCTTGCTAGATTAATACTGCAATCTCAGGTACAAATATCTCCCTTTAAACTAACTGAAACACCCTTAAATCACACATTAACTTGCTCCTCTGCTGAAAATGTCTTTAAATTGAAACAAAACCAAGGGAGTTTGGAAGTGGGGCAGCATGAGTAGAGAAGCAGTGCAACAAATTACCTTGCAAACTGCACTAGCACATAATCCATATACCCTTGTAACTACGTAATGAGCTGGCACTCCCTTCCTCACTACACTAAAACGTTCTATCCACTTTAACTTCACTGCCCTCTCAAATCAAAAATTTACATTTTAAATACTATGTTGTTTTTATTATGTGATGGCATACTTTAGTACATATTTAATAATCCTACCTAGTTTATAGCATATACACCACAACGCCAGAAAGGACTTTGATGTGACAGTGGTCAATAATAAATGGTCAGAAAGGATGCACAGGGATAACAACTCATTAGGCATACACTTTATCCATTGCAGGAAAAAAACACACGGAAATATCTTTTGAGATGTCACGGAAATGGTATATAACGATGAAGGTGATTAATGAGTGGACGTGATGCGTAAATGAAAGGAAAAATGAAGAACAACAAAAAGAAAAAGTGAAATAGAAAGCGATCCACAGATGCTGAAACGAATTATGAAGAAAGTAAAAGAATACGTAATAGAGAAATTGTCAAACTGAGGAAAAAGGAATTACGATGAAAGTAAACGAAAAAATAATAAATAAATTAATGAATTAGTGAAAAAATTAACCGATTTCACTTCGGTAACCGATAACACTTCGAATTCGCAGTCACAGATTGCAGGAGACCAGACACCAACAGGCATGGGCAGAGTAGCACTTATTTGTTTACAGCCTGTCTCAGTGTTGCCATGTGTCATCTATTGATGTTATTATGCATAACAATTAGAATAAAACTAGAATATTATATAATTATTTTAGACTTTTCGGGGTTTTCTATTATTAAATTAATAATTCTTCTTTACAGCCACAAATTTAATCTAATAATCATATTACGACGAATAACAGCAACGGCTAGATGCAACACAACCACTGACTTACATGAGGTTCTTAACATTCATACTTAAGTATATTTTCTAAGCAGCATAACCCAATCGAGTATTTGGATTTCTTCTAACAATAATGAAATGATATATTAATCCTAAATTCCCCCATCAGGTGATATTTTATTCTTCTTATGAATACAGTACTTCAAGGCGCAGGTTCCTCCTAAATTGATGTTTTGTGTTATTGTCCAATGTAGCTACTGTCACAGTCTTTACATAGAATAGAATAAATTGCTTCTTAGCTGTATAGGGGTTTCTGACTTAAGTTTTGAATATATGAGTTTATACTGAGTTTTATGGTTTTTATGTGCTATTTTATAAACTGTATCTTTGAATACCATGGTAATTTGCTCTGATAATCCATTTATATAAATAATTCCCCGATATTGGTTTGTATTAGTGTTTGATACATTTGTTGTACTTATTGAATTGTGAGTATGTGCAGATGATTTTTTATTCGAGGAAACTATGGGATAGATTAATTTTTTTTGGCAAGTGTTTTTTCTAAAATATCCCAAAATATTTTAAAAATTTTATCGTGGAAAACCTTACCACTTAAACTTAGTGCTCTAAATTTGAGTGCGATGGCCGTATTTATTTTATGTTTTAGAGGGTGGTGGGAATGAAAATTTAGATATCTATATGCTTTATGCGGTTTCTTCCACCAATCTATTGTTATGGAGCCGTCACAGTCTCTTTTAGCGATCATATCCAGGAAAGGAAGTTCATTATTTTTTCATGTTCTATTACAAATTGCAATTTAGGATGGAAATCATTAAAATGTTGTAAAATTTTGTTATCCTTATTTTGATTTGGTATTGCGAAGTATAAGTCATCAACAAATTTGTAGATGAAAGGTATATTGAAAGGTATCTTTGGGAGCACTGTATCTAATAGTTTGTTCATGATGAGATCTGCCAAAATGGTTGCCACCGGGAATCCCATAGGAACTTCATTTTTCATATGGTATTGACAATTTTTATATTGTAAATATCACTGATTTATACATAAATCAAATAGTTCAAAAAAGTCTTCTTGGTTTAGAATTGTATTTTTGTTTAGCATTTCACAATTATCCATTACAATTTGGTTTACCAAATCAAGGGGGATATTTGTGAATAGTGATTTAACGTCTAGTGAGCAGTTTATAATTTAAAGAACTTTTTTGCTCTTTAATTTTATTAAAGAATTGAAAGGAATCTTTATGTTATATTTATCTGAGGATAAATTATTAAGAATGTTGGAAATGAATTTCGCGCATTCGTAAGTTGGACTGTTTACGAAACTTACCACTGGTCTCAAAGGATTTTCCGGTTTATGGTCTTTAACTAATCCATAGAGTTTTGGTGACTATTTAGGTGGTTATTTTTTTATTAAAATAGCTTATTTCCCGAAAGATCGAACTGAATCCGTCTCTCAAATCGCAGAAATACACTTATGTTTCTCCATTTGTGTTGCTTTCTATTTCGATAGCGGAGGCTGAGCGTAGTGACGGTGTATAATAATTGCATACAAGCAAAAGCCTGATTAAAAAATTTAGCAAATACGAAATGCAGCATTCGATGATGCAGCGGCAGCGGATGGCAATGAAAAGTTTTAAAAAGGCACATTCCTGATTTATCCATCTGTCCGGCTAATTCCGATATTCGAAAGGAATTCGAACAAATCCGTAAATGCCATTTTTTTCATTACTCCATTTTTCCACCGTTATTGACTTGATTTAGTCCAGACGCAGCTCTCATCAGATGGGGGGGGGGGGAAGGAGGGGTGGCAGTCCAAGCAGAGGGAAAACTAATTAGGAAGCCTAAGTAATTCGGAAAATGCTGCGTTGAAAAGGCAGAAGTGTGTTAGGGAGAGGGGGGTGACGATGAGGTAAAGTTAGGGTGTTGTGGGTGTGGGTATAGGGATGGGGTTTCAGAAAAAGGGGAGTATAAAAAGAGGATATGGGAAAGAGATTGGGGAGGTTGTAGGAGGGAGAGGAATGGCTTTCGGAAGAGGGAATAAAAAAAAGTTCGGAATCCACTAAAAATTCATCATGGCTCTTTACTTACTCGCGCCAAGAAAAATTGGATTAAAATGGTGGAATCGCGCAAACGGAAGAGATGGAATTTGAAATAAAAAATAAAAGAAGTCCGGAAGAGAGAGAGAGAGAGGTAGGGAGAGAAAATTGAAGGGGGAAGGAAGAAACAGGGGTTAGAGGGAGTGTGGGGGATGGTACAGAGGAAGAAAAAGTGTTGCTTGGGCGGGGAGGGGAAGTGTTAAAAAGGCGTTGCTCTTTTTCTCTCTCTTGATATTTTTAAGAGGATGAGGGTTTGAGAGGGGGGGAGGGGGAGTGGGTGGTTGAGTGGGTAGGTGGTGGGAGGTAGGGTTGAGATTCGAGGGCCGAAAAACTACGGAAAAAGTTTTGCATTTCAATTGTTAAGTCGCGAAAAAAGGCCACTTGGAATTCAGACTCGCTCCGCTTTGCATCCCTCTTCTCTTTCCTCTTTTTTCATTTTATGGTACATTTTCGCATTAACTCGTAAATCCTCGGCTCCGGAAGTAGTAGAAGGAGCTCACGTTGGGTAAAAAGAAGAAATAGATGAACGGGTGAGACAAAAATGGCGTCCATACATATACATGTATACGGAGTTAAGGCACTCCTTTCGGTATTCGGAGGTGGGGGTTGGTGGAAAGTGTTAGAGGGCGGGAAGTGGCCCTTTTCGGAACTAACTCTCAACAACTCGAGAAATAGAATGAAGAAAAAGAGAGATGAATATTTTTGCAAGAAAAAGATGGGCAAAGGGAACGATAACAGTTAGGTATACTTAGTCTTTTAAGATATATTTATATATTTTACTTTCTTTTTCTTGTAAAAAATAACAGTCTCTGGAAATCTTTATCACACCCCTGGTAATTGTCGCAGTAGTTTTCTCAGTACTTTTCTAAAAGTGGCAGTATATGCTTTGCTTATGTCACTGTAATTTACTAGGCTGTATTTCTCCCTTCTGGTTTACAGATGTCCATTCCTTATCAAGCGGAATATGGAGGTACTATAAGGCCCAGTTTTATAATCTCTGGTTAAATACTTGGTGTGAGAACGGTAGTTAATACGTTCCCCCACCGATAACACTCACGTCAACTAACCGACAGTCTACTGTACTAGACTCGAACCCTCTGTTAACATTAAGTTAACTTCTAACTTCGTCATCTTGTTTTTAACGTTAACCAGACATAAAATAGAGCATGTGAATGAAAAACTAGTGCTTTGTTTGTCCACATAAATTTAATGCAGTACGACCATGGTTTCGACTTTACATCACCTTCAGGAAACCACCAACTTTATCGAGCCTGTATGTTTCATAGTGTAAGTAATGTGTGCCGTAAATCTGCATTTGACGTTTTCGTGCCCCTATTTTCTCTAAATCTTATAAAATGTTTGTTCCTTAAACGTGAAAATGAACGTATTGGCCCCTCAACCGTGTGCTACGGAACCGAAACCCTTAACTTTCCTCAAAGAACTTTTACCACTCAACCCCTAATTTGTACGAGTTCATCCTCTTTTCTTTCGTTCTGGGGCTATCTTCTGCCTGGATTTGTCTCTCTTAACTGTATTGTTTTGTTATATTTTTTTATCTCCGATCTGGTCAATTCAAATTTTACCCGAAACTAAGCATTTAGTGATTTCATTTGAACGAATTACGACCGCGCACGCTCTAATTTATGTTGTTTCAGTGTGAGCCATGATATTACAATAAATAAATTCAAAAAATGCCATTTAAGGAGGCCATGCCACCACGACTGTGTAAGTAAAAAAATACATGAGCCTACCTTCTCGTTTGTATATTTAAAAGAAATTTACTTTCACTGATGACAAGCCTTGCTAATAGAAAATTATTACAAGTTCAATTTTCAAAAACAATAGCGTGGAAAGGACGGATTTTGTCGTTCACAACAAACAAGATGACAAATTTATCTAAAAGTAGCTAGAGTACGAATTTAATGACACTCAAGTCATTTTATGGCGGGGCTAAGTTGATACAGTTAAAATAAAATCCGAGAATCGACTGTACATATTCAACTCTCGTAGGGTGTTTATCGTAATGTGAACCCATAGCAACCCGAATTAAGGTGGCTGGAGCGGTAATCGTGAATCGTTGAAGGTACATTCTAATAATTTTTCAAGTAAGTAAAAAAAAAAATTCTTGGACCACATTTCACTCAAGTACAAGTTTATACGTTGGGAATAACCATAAATGCAGTAGTGAATATGATGCAAGTGTTACATTTAAAAAATTTGCTTCAATTAAAGTATTGTTTTGACTTGGATTTTCGGCGCGAAATTCGAAATTTACGAGAAAATCATATCTAAATACGCTATTTTTACTCGGAATGATACCTTGATATTTCTTAGTAGCAATTATAATAATATGAAACTTCTTATTTCGCATTTAAGAGATAATCTGTATATACGTAATCGATTTTTTTCACAATATATGCCGTGTGCCATAAGAGTACTTGTTAAAATATCATTGAATTGCCAGGAAACCAAATCGGTAGCATACAGTTTTTTTCACTTTTATCGATAGATATTACAAATAAGGACACGTATGCAAAGTTTCACTCAAATCTGTATTTTAACAAAAATCGCTCCAGCCACCTTAAGGTCGCGACCCAGGACTGTGTAACTGTGGCTCGGAGCATTCAGAGAAGAGAATCTCCTCCCATTCGGAATTTCCCACGCGCGTACAAACACACACACGCTAATTACGCCACTGTTTGAGACCCGATTCAGATCGGAGATTCCTACAGAGCACGTAGCACCACGAGACGCGGAGGGATATGCTAAGGTCTCTGTTTCGGAGACGCATGGAGACAGAGATACGTACCTAGGGAATGGAATGGACGGAGAGTGAATGGCACGTTCGTCACAAGCGAGCCCCTTACCCGCGTTACCTCCAGAATGGCTGTTGAGTACCGTGCACTTCCACTCTCTTGAATACCACATGCAGGCAGGCAAGCATAGGCATCTCGTTCCCTTTCCGTTTACTGAGGCGTGCGATCAATGCCCAACTATAGGGAATATACAAATCGCTCTATCAACCTGGCGACGCAATGCTCAAACCTTGCATCGATGTATGCATATTTACATCCAACCAGTCGATATCCACAAGTTGCCACGTTGTAGCTAAACATTGCAATTATAGTTCTATGGTTGCACGAGACATGCCATCATCATAAGGCGGCTTAACTCATTGACGTCACTTCCGTATCAGTAGCCTGATATTTCGTTTATGTGACACTTCGATATGTAATCGTGGACCTCTATTGCAGTAGAGTTCGATAGCGGTGGTATTCGTCCGTTGTTCGCAGTTGCACTGAAAATAGACTGGCTTCTGTTTACCCTGCAAGTAGCGTTTCGATTCTGCGATAAAATCGGTATCGAATCCAGCGAAATCTTGATTACATGACTGCTCCGTTGAGCAGAATGTCCAGACCTTGCTATTTTGTGACTGTCTTATGGTAAATTTTCCAATTTTTCCGCCAGAATTTTTGAAATCCATTTCTTTAGCAACTGTATCTATATTTTCGTTACGGATTCAAAAATTTATAAAATTAACCCCCTCCTCCAACCTGTTTTTATGTTGCTCTTGCAGTGGTCGTTGCCAAGTTATGAATCGAGATCTACGTCACAATCGAGTGGTATGTGTCCTAACCGTACTATTATGTGACTATCTATCGTTACATTTTCCATGGTTCTTGCCCAAAATTTTGAATTCCTCTCCTTTGGCAGCTGAATTTAATTTTTGATTCGAATGCGAAAAGTTAAATAAAACTTGATTACTAAAGAATGACGAAAAGTGAAGTCGTGAATTACCATGCAACTATTAACTTCACATTTTTTCACTCCAATTTTCCGGGTAGCCGTCTGTTCGTGTAACCAACCGGCAGTTTCCATCGTAACGAACTTTTAACTCGTTTTGACAATCATCCAGGATACAATTATGCTCATTAAAGGAAGAAAATCACGAAAAATGCGGCGCAATCAAAATAGATGGAGCGACAAAACAATGATATATTTGCGATTACCAAGGAATTTATGCGGCACCAACTCAAGGCATTACTCGCCTTGCATTCATATTCCCGATCGAACGAGATCACATTCATCTAAATCATGTTATTAGTCACGAATCTACAGTGTCAGACTGGTTAATCCTGCAAATGTTACATCGCTGTTTCCATAGTGATACTCTATTACAGAACTTATTTCGGAAACGTATTTGAAAGTTGTCGATATCTCGTAATGATATCGATATCTTTTTAAAATGCTTTAGGAGAAGCATCATGGTATCATTCAAAGAGGGCACTTATTAATATAAAAATAATTAGAGTGATGAACTGCTACAATCAGACTATAGAGTCATGAAAGTCATGTATGTATACTTTTAGGAGTAAACTTCTCCCATGGGAACCTTCCGCAGTCGGTGCAACGGTAATGATTCGTACATTCATATTTTGAATACATCGATGATATTCTGATTACGTCAGAGATTAAACACGCATGTAGGTGTGAATTCCTAGATTAGGATGTGATAGAATTAGTTAAGAGCACAGCTTGATGGAAGGCTGCAGTCAACAAATCTCAGGATTGATACACTAATGATGATTCTGAATATGTGCATTGCTCTCCGGAGCCGTCTTTCAACAAGCCAATGGCTGCTTTCCGTTCGATTTAGTGCACTGCTTACTTCTCAACAAAATAGCGCACTTTATTTCCAATTGTTCAGACCATGCGTACTAGGCACTGAAAAAAGATTTTATTAAATCGAGAGGCGCCCACTTGATTTAAGAGTAGGTTCCACTAAAATGAAGAATATTCTCTTAACATCGAATAGCGTCCCGTTTTCTTAAATTAAGAATACCCTCTTGGGAGATTAGTATAATTTATTCTTACATTAAGAATATTTTCTTGCATTTTTAAGTATTTTATCCTCTTAAATTATGGGAAAATATGCACTACAATTTGTCAACCTTGTTACCATACAAGATATTGATTCACAATGTTGATTCTCAATGTCAACTACCAAGCCGAGCGCATAGTTCAACTAATATCTCATGCCTACCTATGACTCGCAACGGAAAGTAACTCTTCAAGAAAGTAGTATATATCTGGCCATACCCGTGCGTCAAAGTAACTTCGAGAACTAATTTTTAAATGTCAATGCCATTATGGTTTGAGGAAATACCATCCAATCACGATGAAAGCTTTCAGGGATTAATTAATTGAAACCTATGTTGCTACATAGGATGATTATAAAGTCAATATTAATGAAAATAAACTGGATTTTTTTTCCAATTACCACACGTTTTACGTGATTACGAAATTATTCTAACATTGAGAATATTTTCTTAAACCCTGCAAGTTTAAGGCCGCGACCACTAGATGACATTAGTTCCAACTCACTCAGGTAAGAAAATCCTCTAAAATCTAGAATCTCGCCTTAGATGTCAGCTGAAAGAATATTTTCCTCTTAATCTAATAATACTTTTTTAGTTCCAACTCACTCTGGTAAAAAATTCTCTAAAATCTAGAATCTCGTCTTAGTTAGATGTCAGCTGTAAGAATATTTTCCTCTTAATTTAAGAATACCTTTTTTTCCAGTGAAGCGTACTTAAAAACAGATCGGAAGCAGAGTTGATAGGCGCTAACTATATAGAGCTTATGTAATCGCATCTATGCTTGCTGTTTTTATGCATATTGTCAGTAAACATGGATTATGTTAAGTTTTTGATTTCTCTTTGGCATAAATCTTACGTTTATATATACATTTTTGAACGAATTCAATTCTATGCACAAAAAATTCGCCCAGGACTATATTGGTACTATATTGAATGCTACCTACCGGCAGGTTATCGAACGTTTCGCCTGCCCACTACGTCCCATTCAACGTCGTTCGTGTGCGCTGTAGTCAGTGGCTGTAGGGCGCTGATGTGTTTCGATCTGCGCTAATTTATATAAGTTGAATGGAAATCTCCCAGTATCAAAACTTAGAGATTTACATCGAGAGAACATCAACCTTCGAGCACTCAATGGTATTTAGACGCTTAGTAAGAACGATTAATGACTTAAATGGGAAATTATCCCCCGTGATCGATTCATGTCGTTGGCGTCACCCCGCGGTATCATCCGCTCCCCTTATATCATTCCCTAACTCTGATCACACACACCTACGACATCTTCCATCCAATCCCAATTATCCCCTTTGTCTCCCTAGCTTTGAGTGACACCCCCACCGCCAGGGTTGCCAACTCCTAAAGAGTTGAATCCAGGAGAATTTCGTTCCTTGAATGGAAAATTCCTGGAGATAACGGGGGATTAAACTAAAAGTATCGTTATAACTACCGATGAAATTGCATTCTCAATGAACGAGCGGGATAAAGTCCACAGCTCTGTACCAAACGGTAGTTCAGGGGTGGGATCACGGTTACTTCTTTCTCGTTATCGTTATCCGAAACGCAAGCCGCTCTAGAAGGGCATTGCTCACTGTTACTGCCCTAAGAACGTACTTCAATTAAATTAGTGATTTAGGAGATCTGAAAAAAAATTGAAGAATAACACTAACATTTTCGCATTCATGAGCGCAGCAGAAAAATAACCACAATGCGAGAAAACACGTTATGGAGAGCCGTGATCGGACCCCAGGTCTGGCCTGAAGGTATCATTTATCATCATTCAAATGAAATGTTGAGTTACATTTACATAATAAGTGATGTTTGCAGCAGTTAACGTGTGGACAAATTTTCATCCGCAGTAAATGATATTTATCATCATTGCTACATAATTAGTCATTCAATCCTAAAATTGGTAGCTCTTTCTATTCACACCTCGTTTTTGCTAGCCTATTTATTTGTCTCTCATGGGTATTCCTAATTAGACTTTCCCGTCTATTTTACCTTCTACTATGCTCCACATAAATTTGTTGGACCAGAAAATTTAGTCTATTCAACTGGATCTTGCCTTCCTGATGGTGCTCCATATGGTTATCACCTATTCTATTCTTGTCTACTCTTCCCCGTTTCTGATATTATATATCCATGTAAATCATAAAAAAGGAGAAATATTTTGTTAATTATTATTTGAACTTAGAGGGAGAAAAAAACACCTCAATCTCGGAAGAGTGAGATTTAAAAAAATCCTCTTCCAAATCCGAGTCTCCCGAAGAATCCGGGAGAGTTGGCAATCCTACGCACCACCCACCCACGGCCCACGCGTTCCTTCTAACCCCCACCAGAAAACTTCCAATCCCCGCCACACCCCCTTTTTTTTTGGCAACTCCCAACTCTTCCTCAAACCCTCGCATCTTTTTCCCTCCTTCCATTCTCACACACCCCCATTCCCGGCTACTCCCACCCTGGCCAACAGGGAGTAATACCTTTCGACGAGGCTTTGCAAACGAAATGACGGTCATCATTTCGGATTCCGAAGGGCCACTCCGAGGGGGAATCATTTGCATTTATTTCGAATCTGCCGGCAACAATGGTAAATTTCGCCTCGTCTCCTCTCCTCCCCCTCTTTCTCATACACCGACCGACCTACCTACTCACTCACTCTCCCTCCCCATCCTCCTCTCACACTATCCAACTCGTAACAGCCATCACCTTTTCCAACCCCCAAATCTCCCATAGTCCTGTAGCTAGCGAGAGGTAGAGCTGGGTATGAATGACAAGGGACGAGACGAAAGCAAGGTTGGGGGACATGGGTGGCTGTACAGTAAGGCTAAATATTTTGCTTTACATTTCATCCCACCATAGAGTATCGTACCATAATTTCCTTCTGTACTATTCAATGGACCGTAAGGATGTGAAAAAAATATGCCGTATCTTAATCTGGTCTTAAGAGAAAAATCTTTGTCAGTAAGGAAGCTGCCCTCTATATTTATTTGAAATGTATAATGATTCAAACATTGGCCAATCAAGATAAATAATTATAAACAGGGTTTTATATTTTGCAACATTGTCGCTTTCTAAGAAGGGGCGTCGCGTCGTCAATTGCTCTTCTAAAACGAAGTTTACTGCTGATTAGTGTAATGACCCCCACGTGTAACTTGGCTTTCTGGTTGAAACAGTACGAAAAAGGTACAAAAAATAATGTCGTAATTTTGTCCCGTCACGTACCCAAGAAAATATATCGTACTTGAATTTCTCACCGTATTTTTTGGCCGAAATAATTTCGCACCGTGCCGTAATTTCGTTTCGCACTCTACCCTTAGGCCACGCTGATTGAAAGTGAGAGGGTGTAAGAAAAATAATACACTGATACATGAAGGATAACGTTGGTATGTGTAATGGGAGAGGAGATACATCGAGTCGAAGGTGGGGTTTGTATTAAAAAAAAATATTTTCGACAAGGCCCGCAGATTTAATTCGCTTTTGCAAGAGCCGAGAGAACAGCGGATGACGTTAAGGGGTGTTAAACGAGGGAAGGGGGATGACGGAGGGATAGGAGCATTGCCAGGGTTTTTTTTTAAATTTCCCCCAGTCCTCTTTCCCCAAAACCCTCCCCCTCTCTCTCTCTCTTATGGGAGGACGCACGCGGCCAAAGGAAGCTTTCGAGTTCGAAAGGAGATTGGGAATTAAGAACTCCTTTAGACTTTTTCCCTCGGGGGTTTGGAGAGGGTTTTATTGAGAGAGGGGACACACCTATACATAGGAGATTGGTTGATATATTCCAAGGGTTAGGAAGTTGCTCTCCGCGGCAGGGGTGACACCGAGGTGATGAAAGGGAAGTGGAGTTGGGGGTTTATATTTTTCGGGTAAAGGAAAATAATTAATACTGAGGTAATCACAGTTTCGCGGCAGTGAAGCAGAAGGTGTGGTATATTACTTTCAACTTCTTTCATCCAGTACGATGGTGATTGAATAAAAAAAGAGAATAACGAGTTTCTGGATGGAGATACTAACGATGATTCCATCGTAAAATGACTTAAATGTCATTAAATTCATATTTTGGCGATAGAAAAAAAGTATCCTCTTCTTGATATGAACATCAACACTACCTTCTATTCTATTTTTTCGCTGATTGAACTACATGGTGTCAAATGCAGCAATGAGAGAAATATGAGGAACAATAGTTTTTTTCCCCGATCTAACAAATGCCATTTTCGCAGAACGTTGTTATAAGAAGAGAATTATCCTAGGGAATAAAGCGTAGGCGGATGATATAAAAAACGTGGCATTATATGTTTTTAGTTTCTTGCCATTTACTGAATTTTTAAAATTAAAATGAAGTCCATTCAATAGAAATGGCGCCGCAGTCGGCTTTTACGGCTGGAAAGTCTTCATTAAAAATACATCATTGGACTAATCCCTATGGATTGTACCTTAATTTTGTTTTCTAGGAGCTAATGTCATCAGTGAAAGGAGTAATTTTCAACATTAGAAATATAGCATAACCACTTAAACAGCCGCGGTGGAACCACCTTACCGAATTTAAAGCTAATGATTTAGATTTAAAAAAAACCGCCTTTCAAAAATTTTCAGCTAACAAACAATTTTAAAACGGCGTAATGTAGGTATTTAGGGCCAGAGAAGAGCAATTTGAACAATGATAATACGATTTTTGTGACGTCAGATACAGTGAGGTTTTTGGCGTTTATGCGGTGGAGACCGTTTTCGTTGACGAATATTCTATAAAAAACCATATGTAACATCACCCTTTAACACAATAATGTCACTAACCTTTTCTTTCACTGGATCTGCTCCGCTACGGGAAATTTTAGGTAGCCCTACTAAATATAATTATAACATTCGTGCTTGCTATTAAAAGATCTATTTATTTTTTTTGTTGACCTGGCTGCACATGTGAATACACTGTATTGTACCCCACAAACAAATTAATAAACACGTTACCCAAATAACACGTATAAATCACTCCTCACCAACATAGATCAACTTCCTTGCGTATGCTTTTCACTCATGAATCAATCACTTGCCCAACACAAAAACACTCAACTCGGGCATAATACAACAGAAATCAAATCCTTTGCAATATCGGGATAATTGCTCCCTTCAAAATACCTCGCTTCAGGTGTCGTAAGTTGTATGGTCTCGTCTTTATCCCCGACAGAGATATTTGTGTATTCCTCCAGCCACTGTATTTTTTGAAAGACTCTTCAGCACAGCAAGCCTCATTTGTGACCGAAAAAGAAATAGATTAAACCCTGAGAGGGTAAAGATGCTAGTTTTTAAGAATAAAAACCTGAAGTTAAAGAAGTGATATAACTATATTTTTTCACATATAGGCTGATTCATTTCAATAAGACACTCGAAAAGAAATATATTTAATGCCAGTCACAGTAAATTTAAGTGAAATGGAAAGTATCCTACTTATATTTTTGTATAATTATGATTTCTTTGAAATATGTGGGCCACAGACATATTGTTTAAGAATTTAATCATATCCTCTGTAAGATGGCATACTAAACTATTTACAAAAGACTCAGTAGTGCCTGTTTTAACATTGAAAAATGTGCACAACATACTTAAATGGTTATAATGCTAATATATATTTATATTCAATAGAACAAAGGAAAAGTGCTCAGTTATCTGAAATACTTCTTTTTTTATTCTTCCAGATGCTCTTCAAAACTGTTATTACTGTTTGCTTGTACCCAGTCCTGTAGTTTTTCTGTTTACGCTGCATTTTAAACAAAAATATCTTTATAATTTTAAATTCATTCGTAATGTCTAGTATCGAGTAGTATCGTGAGTACTTACTGGTATCGTACTTGGTATCGAGTATCATGAAAAATTGGTATCGACCCATCACTAATTTCCACCACTTGTCCACTGGCCATTCAGGTGATACTGTTTACTCGATGAAAGGAATTGCCTTTCCCCTCGTACCGCCTGCCTTCCTACCAGCCATTTTTTCTTCATACTGTTCCTTATACATTGCACTTTCTTCTCAGTCTTAGGACTCAGCTACTCAATATTATTATTCCAGGCAAGAGTTTTAATATTGACCTTTAAATGTCTTTTGTTCTGTAGTATTATGTTACTATTACGTTTTGTACTTTCAACATATATTTTAAAATTAATGACAATGTATAGAACTGACCTTTGTTTTCTTTCGAAATGCACTGATAGCATCTGCATCTCAAATATAACAATGAATATTATCAGGTGTCGTGCCATCATAAAAACAAAAAAAAATCATAAAATCTCGATGTGCATTTGTTTAAGGGAGACATTTTGTCAGGGAATTTTGTGGAAATGTTAGGGAAATGTCAGGGAATTTAAAAATTAAAACTTAGTGGCCACCCTTCAAAGCTGTGCTTCCCTGTGCAGCATTTGATTTCTGATAGAAAACGATTGCTGATAGAAAACGAAGAAGGCGGTTTACCTTTTCACTACCGTGTATTAATCAAGGTTGTAAACGAAGACGGCGTACATACTTTTTTTCTCATTTTCGGTCACCTGCTGCGAGAGAAATAAGTATGATATTTTATTTGAAGAGAAAACCGGGGACGCAAATCATTTTCTCACTGAAGCTGCACCTGAATCTTAAGCTTTACGGGCTATATCGGCCATCTAACCGAGTCTTGACGTCACGCGCCAAGAAGTTAATATCCGCTGAGTGCGTCTATAGCCAGCACTAGCTTTAAGTTGAAATGAAAGAACAAATGACGGCGATTATATCTTTTAGACTTGCGGATTAACAAACGTTAAACAGCCATTCAGTAAGTAATTATCAAATTATGGGTGGTATACCGGTAAAAGTAGGTTTAGATGGAAGTAGGAATATCATATGTACTTATTTTTTCCCGCTGAAAGTCCTTGTCATACTTACACTATTTCATTTTTTAGCTTGGCATACTTCCCATCTCTTCATCCCATTCAAAAGGTCTTCCCTCCCCTTCCCCGCTTACCAAAAATCTTCCCCTCTATAACGTCCTTCAGCATCTCTTCGTCCCTCATTACCTGTTCCAACCACCTACTCTACCTCCTCCTAATTTCCTCAAGCATTTTCCTCTCCTCACCCTCTATGCCGAGCACTTCCTCGTTCGTCTTCCTTTCCGGCCATCGCACTTCCTCCATACTCCTCCACTCCCACATCTGAAACGCCCGCGGCCTATTCTTGTCCTCTTTCTTTTGAGTCCATGTTTCTGCGTCATACAACGGTACAGTTCATATTAGACTCTTCGTAGATAGTCTATCCTCTTCGTTCTAACGCATTTTAGAAAAGGTACAATCGTTTGATGCTCTCGATTTGCGGCTATCTTCGGCTAAGGTGCTTTACATTGGTGGTTATCGATGAGAGAAAAATGGCTTTGTTCAGAGAAAATGTAACTCGATAATAATGCTCAAGTTGAACATCATGCCTATTTTTGATTTTCCAGTGTCTAGGAAGGATGAAATCATGCATTGTTCTTAAAATGTCCGGGTAAGCAAATTTTCCATAAGATTCGATTAAAATGGGAGTTATCTCCACTTCTTACCCGTGAATCATTGCTTTATGTTAGGTCTTACTAAACAATTTTCTTATTTGCACCAATTTTAAACTTATACAGTTCGACATCAATCATAGTCCGCACGCTGGATTTCGGGCTTTGTGCCTAGTGAACTTGCTAAAAACATGGCGGATGTGCGTATCAATCATTGCATGAAAGAGCATACGGAGCAGCCAATTGGACATCTCTGTATATACTCTGTGCCTAGGTTTCGACTAGAAGTGGACACAAACCTTGAGAATGATAATTAATCTTAATCTAGGTTGTTTATAATCAACGAGTGAACTATAATAAGAGGTTTTTTATTATTTACACTGAAGTTCCTCCAAGTTTCGCCTTTGATCATGTGGGATATATATCTGTCTGGTAAACCCTTGTTCACCCAGGAAATCCAATTCCCAATAAATTGCATTTTAAGGACCCTTATTTGAAATAAGTTTAATATTTCCGTCGCTTGTATTGCAGGAGGACTAAAAAAGCACTAGCGTGGGACAACCGGCTCATAATTACGGAATTACTTAGCAATGTCTGGGATTCATCGCTGGATATACATCCTGTGAAGATGGAGCTAGACTTTAATGGAAGGGAATGCATTGGAACAAAGGAGAATGGTGTAGACTACGGACAGGAGAAAGAAATCCTCAGCAAAGGTAGGGTTCGTCCCAACGGCATACCCAAACGTTGCTTTTGATTGCTCATGTATTGCTCTGCTGTTCTTTGCCTAAAATATCCAATTATAAAGTATATACAATTATAATATTCACAAAAGCTGAGTTTTATTGCTATCAAATTAGGGTTTTTATTTATGTAACCCTGACAGCTATTTTCTAAAACGATGATAATTGGGCTATTATGAAGCAATGTAAGCAAGAGAAATAAATACTCATTTCAATTTCTGCTTGTCAAATATATAAAATACTTTACGTTGGTTATGCTGTTGGATCACCCCCCCCCCCCCGTTCCCCGTTTTTTTTCAGGAATTCCCCGATTATCGTGACTTTCTCCAATTTGAATGGTTTTCTTTTACCTCTTGTCCTATTTTTCGCCAATGTTTCAGGTGGTAGGCACATGCGTTTCTAAAAGCGTAAACCGGTTAGTTCCTCTGTCTGATATCGATATTTCTGTTTGATTATTCGTCGTTTTCTTTTTCAGGAATTTAACGTATTCGGACGTATTCAGTTAACGTAGTGCAAACGCTTCAAACATACCGTGTCGGGGATAGGAAAACATTTAAAGTGCTCCCTTTAAAACATACCCAACCCAAACACTTAACTTTAGGTTTAACTCATGTGTTAAAGTTAAGGTTTTGTTCCTAACGTGTGGCCACGTGTGTGAGCCTTCGGAGGTCCAGTATGTTTTCTCAGGTTTGCTTAGAAGGCGCAGAAGTACGGCGGATGGAGAATTCCCATGCTCGCACGAACGACGTTAACAGTGGCTGCCATTCGTGACTTCCAACAGAATCTGGAGCCCGACCTCGGTCTTCTCAACATCTACACTTGGCAGGTATATATTTTTAGGAAATCAGAATTGAAATATCGATGATTTCAAAGGAGTAGTTTCATCGAGGTTAAGTCGGAAATCAAAAAGCAGTTATCTATTCTTTACCTGCGTAAAAAATGTTCCCGACTCTCAGGAGGGCTCTATAATACGGACACGATTGCAATATACAAAATGGTGCTAATAATTACGGGTTTTTGGAAATATCCTCTTTCCGAGACAAAAACAGAAAATCTATTCTGTTATGCTGAAGTTCTTGATGGATTTATTCTAAGCCCTGATGCTGGAATAGCTACATTGTATTCGGAAACGTTGGTAAAGAATAACTGGTTTTTGATTTTCGACCTTACCTCGATTATACTAATCCTTTGAATAATTGAGGTCAATATGATGTACACTGAATCAATGACTTCCTCTGAAAATGTGGTAAAATGACATGTAATTAGCCTGGAAGCTTTGAGACCTGTATTTTACTGAAAGAACAGCAGTCAACTTGATGCGGGAGCGTAGCAGTACATCTTTCTCTCTTTCAACATAGCTCATTTATGTGAGGCTCGCCTTATTAATTGATATTTAATACTATTAATATTGATAGTCCGAGAACCCGACTACTGCAGCGATAAAGTCAGAGAAAAAGAGACCTATGGATCTCCCCGGTCAGAAAGTGATACTAAAAAAATGAAAAAAGTGAAACATTTCCTTATGTAATTACAAGACGCGCAAATTATGAAAAATAATCTTAGCACACAAAAGTCTTTTTAGTCTTTAGTTATAAGTGTTCCATTTCACACTGAGAAAATCATAAATTGGGACTAAAATTATTTTCTTTATATATCCAGGAGCACATGTCAGGAAAAAGTACAAAAAATTGAAACCTTTCAGGCTTTCTTGGTGAATAATATGTAAAAAAGTTTCTCGGGATGCCATCCGGGTTATTGGGTCCATGACCGACGCTTGACCTAGAGATGGTAAAAAATCCACGAGGCCTGAAGACACCCCGGGAGTATACCGTATCCCCTGTGAGTGCGAGGAGCATTTGTCTATGAGACTTGAACTTGAAGTCAACTTGAACCAGACGGAAATACTTCTCTGGGCCACCGGATAAAAACCGATCCTGACATAAATTATCACAGTACGGAAGAAGCGAGCCAATTAGAAGAAAGCACGGAAAAATCTGATGACACCAGACCTCCCGTGACAACCATATATTGCGACCAGTTCCAGATAACCCAGTTGGAATCCCCAGAAGCCTTTTTATGAGTCTTAGTTTAAGTATTAATCAATTGCGTTCTGCGACCTTCGTAGGATAGCATTATTTTAAATTGAATATTTGGATCGCGGATTTTTATGTTTAGAATGAGTCACTCAGATTTCGTGCAGTGTGGGGGTATTGGGGGGGGGGGGGGTGTTTTTCATCGTCGGCTGAGACTTAAAATTGGGTTTAACGGTTTCATTTGGAGTGGAGCTACCTTACTAAGCGAATTATGTTCACCATTGAATATCCCTTATAAGAAATTCTCCTTTGTCTTGATGTAAAAAATTCATTGAACTCCATTTTAAGAGATTGATTTAACTTTTACAACATGTGCGATGGTGACTTGCCCGAGCTTACTGGGAGGCAATCAAACGGCTGTGCGGTAAACAAATCCTGGTTTTCACGTTGTTTGCGATCATCCGGCTCGAAGTTAAGGATTTAGTTTGTGTTCATCGCGACATGGGAGAATCGATATGTTTGGTTTCCCATTCCTGTCTCAGTCTAGAAGAAAGGCTGAGGTGATATCGAGTGGCGATTACCTTCCAAGCCTGAGACACGTCATGCTAGATCCTCGTGGGGGAACCGTAGCCGTATGCGTAAATGTGTCCGTTCTCCTCTAAGATTTTAATCCCTCCCTGGAAAAATCCTGTGGGCGCGACACCTTCATGGCGAGTTCTTCGGTTCCCTCCCCCGAGATCGACCCATCCTTTTCAACATTTCCATCTTGGGAGCGATCGTAATACTATCCTCGGCTGTAGACCGCCGCGCCGGTCGGGAATATCCACGCCTCATCGTTGACGTCAGAAGTCAGTCTGGTCGGAGCGACACGGTTGGTGAAGGAGTATGGCGGAGGGTGGGGTCGGCCCGAGCGTGGATTTGCGGAATCGAGGAGGATTGGAGACGGGGAGCCTCCTTGCGAGAGAGAACCCGGGAAGACCCACTGAGAGGTGAGAGGGAGCTGAGGCATCTTACGGGGGGAGGAATTTTATGTCTCTGACACGGAGAAGAGATAACTTCAGGGAGAAGATGAAAAGGATGAGGGGGACGCGAAGAGTCAAGGAAGGAGAAGAGGGATGAACATTTATAATGCTGGGTGATCAGGTTAGTGTAGTGGCTAGCGCACTGGATTCTCATCCCCAGGGCCGGGGTTCGAATCCCGGTAGCATTGAGATTTCACAGAGGAACCCCTAATTGGGCACCATATAGATAGTAATTCTAGTACAGTAAGAAGAGCAAAAAGAGAAGTATCAGGCGTGATATGGTGGAAGTTCAGCATAATGAAGCACAGAATTGAAATCATATCTAGTGGAAAATTGCCATTTCTGTGCTTCATTACAGCAAGAATAGGTTAAAATTTGATGATATGTGATTAGATAGATTTATAGTATGGAATTTAGCCTCACACTAATGCGAGACGTGCGTTGTTAGTGCATCAACAGCTACATATTACCCTGCGATCCGCCGCAGGGGCGTATAGTTGAGGGGTGTAAGGACACCAGCCATGAAAAAGGGGTGGAATTGAACAAGAAAAAGGACGAAAGTGTATTTGGTGTGGAGAGTCTTAGGATTTCGTCCTATTTTATTTACGGTCACTATTGGTGCGTGGAAAGAAGAAATATTTGTACGTGTCCATTTAGCATTGTATCTATCTTATGTTATCATTACAATTAGTTCTAGAGTTATAGTGCGGGGTCAAAATTATGACCTTAGTTGCGGGTCGCCTCCCTATGAACCAATCAGCCAACGTAGTGATCGTGGGTCAGGGTTTTATCTAGATCATTAATGCTTTAGCATTGTGCATTTTATTAGGAATTATTATCAATGTCAAGGCACCAAGTTGATAATTCATTCATCATTGTAAACTACCATATAACAGACGGTTTGATTGTATTTATAAAACGATTTATTTAAAAAACTTTTACAAACCACACAAAAATATGCACTCTCTCACACAAACACGACCCGGGTTTCGGTGCTGAGCACCATCATCAGGTGATGAAGCAATGCGAACAACCTGAATATATACCACACTGGAGGGAGGGGGTGGGTTGGGTGGGTGGGGGATGTAGTAATTAGGGGGTGGACACGGATTGTACTGTGGGTAGTGGTGGAGGATGGGGAGATAAGCGGTTTCGTGCAGGGCTGGTGGCAGAACTTGAGTGGAATGAGGGAGGAGCGGAAGATGCGACTGCGTCAAGGACAGGAGAGGTGGCAGGGTACAAATATTCATTTATTACCGAAACATTTGGGTCATTAGATGCTTTTAAAATCTCTAGTTGCTCTAGTGACTTCAACTCCCTTCTGTTATTAGATATATGTAAAATTTTAACTATAAAACACTACGATGGTCACAAAATAAAAGATGCATAGCAAAGTTGCTCTTGTCGTCATTGTTATGTTTAAAATCTTGTAAATGTTCTGTACTTCTGATGTTAAAATTTCTGAGAGTTTGACCCACACACACTCCATCGCCACCCCCTAATTACTACATCCCCAACCTACCCCTCCCTCCAGTGTAGTATATATTCAGGTTGTTCGCATTGCTTCATCACCTGATGATGGTGCTCAGCGCCGAAACCCGGGTCGTGTTTGTGTGAGAGAGTGCATATTTTTCTGTGGTTTGTAATTTTTTTGTTAAATAAATCGTTTTACAAAATGGAATACCACAAAGTTAGCAATTAACTCATTTTATTTATGATTGTATTTAGCTTGATCGTTTCATTGTAATGCCATGTGTAATCTCTATATGCGTTTTAACCTTATACAAGTTCCATATTGCTAGGTATTATTTTAATTATGGCCATATGCTTAGGATTAATGAAAGTAAGCAACGATTACTGATTATAGCTATCATTATTTGCTATTTCCACATTTTTATTCTGAAATCCTAAACCGGTCCTAACGACTTCGTGTCAGTCTCATGTAGACAATGCAAAATAATGTGGAAATTACACTTTTTTTCATTCCAAGTTTGTCAGAGTTTAAAAAAGTCAAATCATATACTTACATTTAAGCTCCACTAACCAGTAAATTTAGAACAACCTTGTTTGTATTTAAGCATTATGTCGTACGCGAATCAGCCGATGTGTTGCCCTTCCTTTTGCTTCCCGTGAGAAATATTATGCTCGATAACAATAAGAATATTTTAATTACACCATTAGTTGAGACGTCATTTGCTAACGGTTTCCGTCGTTTTCATTTAAACTTACACTATTGCCTTTCTCGCAAACGTATTGTGCCTGAAAAATTGCTCTTTGAATAAAGCGGGAGATTATGTCATAAAATTTTAGCCAGAAAGAATTTATTTGTAGACTACAATGAATTCCTGCTAATGATGCGTTTAGGTACCTATATTATAAAAAAATTTCCTTGATGAAAACTCGCCATCAAAAATTGAATAAATTATGACGTTGTCCTCGCTTGGTGACCTTGAACCTTTCCGCCTGGAAACTTATGTTAAAAAGAAAAAAAAAACAATTCTCCGAATAGGGTAGTGGGCATTGGATATGTGTGAAACACTTTGAATTCGAATCAAGACCGTCTGGACCCGAAATGCGAGAATCGGTGATCCTAAATCGTCCAATTTCCATCGATTTGAATTCCGAGTGACCTCTTTAAAGTAAAAAACAAAATCAAGACGCACTAATGTGGCTTTCGGCTTGTGCTGCGACGGTAGAAGCGATGGGAGACTTAGCTCTCGCAGCAACGCGAGGGAAACATTGATCTGCAAAATGCTCCCATCGCAGCGAAACTCAAATGCCATATCAGTATCTGTCAACAGCTGCGAAAGCCTACACTTTAGAGAATCAAGTAATGATCCGCGATTTTTCTCAAGTCAGCCTACGTGGTTCACACTCACCACATTATTCAATAAGTAGATAACAATCTATGAAGCATTTGGATCACAACTTTAGAAGAGTGAAGAGATAGAAGAGACCCTACTGATATATTAAAAAAAGTTTCACGGCGCAAACATCACGAGTTTAGGTCAAATGATATACATACACCTTCAAACTTTTGCCGACGTTTCAGACATTTATTGATCCATCTTCAGGGCTATAAACAAATGTTACAAGATGTTGAAAATGTTTTACAATCCTTTTATGATTACATAATGGTTAGTTTACAGTCATTAAATATAAAAATACATTGACATATTCAAGATTTTACCTTTAAAGTTTGGTGCTGTTTTTATTTACAAATGTAATATGGTTGTTGGATCCATTTATTTGTTGAAAATTTATATATCATTTATTAAATTATGATAAATTTTGCTTAGATAAGTAATCTGTTCTTTTATTGCAACTTTTTTATTTCTGGAGATATGGTACATTTCTTTGAATAATCTTTTTGATAAATTTTGTTCTGAGTCTAAAATTTTGGCTTCTTTGAAATTAAATGAGTGACTATTTGTAATTTCATGATTTGCTAATGCACAAAGTTGAACTTTAGTCTTAATTGATTCTTTATGTTGCGAGAATCTATTTTTTAAATATTGGGATGTTTGGCCTATATAGTTACTGTCACAGCCTTTACATGTAATAGAATAAATTATACTGCTTCTTAGCTGTATAGGAGTTTGTGACTTAAGTTTTGAATATATGAGTTTATGCTGAGTTTTATGGTTTTTATGTGCTATTTTATAAACTATTTTTTTAAATACTTATGTAATTTGCTCTGATAATCCATTTCTATAAATAATTTCTCGTTATTGGTTTGAATTAGTTTTTGATACATTTGTTGTATTTATAGCATTGTATGTGAAGATGATTTTTTATTCGAGTAAACTATGGAATTGATTAATGTTTTTTGCAAGTGTTTTTTTCTAAAATATCCCAAATTATTTTAAAAATTTTATCGTGGAAAACCTTATCACTTAAACTTAGTGCTCTAAATTTGAGTGCGATGGCCGTATTTATTTTATGTTTTAGAGGGTGGTGGGAATGAAAATTTAGATATATATATATATCTGCTTTATGCGGATTCTTCCACCAATCTATTGTTATGGAGCCGTCAGAGTTTCTTTTAGTGATCATATCCAGAAAAGGAAGTTCATTATTTTTTTCATGTTCTATTATAAATTGTAATTTAGGATGGAAATCATTAAAATGTTGTAAAATTTTGTTATCCTTAATTTGATTTGGTATTGCTGAGTATAAGTCATCAACAAATATGTAGATGAAAGGTATATTGAAAGGTATCTTTGGGAGCACTGTATCTACTAGTTTGTTCATGGTGAGATCTGCCAAAATGGTTGCCACCGGGGATCCCATAGGAACTCCTTTTTTCATATGGTATTGACATTTTTTATTTTGTAAATATCCCTGATTTATGCAAAAATCAAAAAGTTCAAAAAAGTCTTCTTTTTTTAGAATTGTATTTTTGTTTAGTGTTTCCCAATTATCCATTACAATTTGGTTTACCAAATCAAGGGGGATATTTGTGAATAGTGAACGTCTTGTGAGCAAAGTTTATAATTTAAAGGAAATTTTTGCTCTTTAATGTTATCAAAGAATTGAAAGGAATCTTTTATGTTGTATTTATCTGAGGATAAATTATTAAGAATTTTGGAAATAAATTTCGCGCATTCGTAAGTTGGGCTGTTTACGAAACTTACTACTGGTCTCAAAGGATTTTCCGGTTTATGGTCTTTAACTAATCCATAGAGTTTTGGTGAAGTACTATTGTTTTTAATTATTTTGAATTTTGTTTTAAAGTCAATTTTCTTCTCTTTAAAACATTTTTTTACGAGAGTATAAACTCTAATTTGAAGTGATGTGGTTAGGTTTTTGTTTTTGGGATCTACAGTATAGATTTCGTTATCATCAAGTAAGTCTTGTATTTTCTTGTCATATTCTTGTTTATACATAACTGCTGTGTTGGTTGTTTTATCTGTTTTGAGTTTTATAATTTCAGGGTGTTTATCATAAGTTTGAAGTTGTATATATATATATATATATATATATATACAACTTCAAACTTATGATAAACACCCTGAAATTATATATATATATATATATATATATATATATATATAAATAATATCGTTCAAACAGAGGGTGAAAGAAAGAGTATAGGAAACACACAAAATTGTGAAGTCCAATGGTGGTGTGAAGATGGTATGATGGCCGATTCACAGTGAAAAAAATTTGCCTAGACCGGGAATTGAACCACGGACCTTCCGATTTCGCGCCGGATGCTCTGACCACTAAGCTATCTAGACTACTAAAGAAATTCTGGAATCGGCGGGGGGTTTAAATGAATCAAACACCCCCAAGACTAGCCCGTAAAGTTCACCGAGAGATGGCGACAGGGCGTTATTCACCCACCGGCAGAGAAGGAAGCGGAATTAAAGGAAGTTAAGCGTAGTCCGAAACATGTGCATCAACAAAATGCCCTGCAAGCCACCTCAAAAGTGTGTGGCAGGGGGTGAGTAGTCACCTACATGCATTACACTATACTCTATTAAAATGAGTGGAGCTACGACTATTGATGCATTAGCATAAATCGCTAATGCTTGTCGCGAGGCGAAGTCTCACAAGCATGCACTACACTACAGGCATGCTACCAATGTTAGACGGACCGTTAGTATTAATATATTATGCACTCACATCTACATCTTACTCTTACTTACTCCCAGGGCCATCTATGTCTTAGGCGATATTTAGCCGCATCAACAAATCCCCTCCGCCTGGATCGATCTTCTGCCTCTCTTTCTGTTGCTCCGATATTTTGCATATAAGTCCTCAATTGGTCCCACCATCTTAGACGAGGTCTTCCCAAGGTTCTTCTTCCTTCAGGAATCCCATGTAGTTCCTCCTTCAGTAGACTTCCATCCTCTTTCCTTAGAATATGTCCAGCCCATCTGATTCTTCTGGACTTTATCTCGCTTGTTATGTCTGGATGTTTACATACATTCCTGATTTATCTATTGTGCTTTTTTCTTTCTCCCTTGTCCTTCTTCGTATATGGGCCCACAGATTTTCTGTAATATCTTATTCTCGAATACTAAAGGTTTATACATCTAACTACATAAATTGACAGGGATACAAGTGTTATACTGAGAACATGCACGGCATGCAGGAGACAGGAGAAAATGAGACAACTATGTTATCTAGCACCATAGTACGCGAACATTGAATGTGTTGCTCGACCTTATACATGACTTTGGTCTCCTCATGTGGTGTGCATTTTTTGCAGTGAACGATTGTAATATTTGGTTCACATGTCTCAAGTTTCAGATCGCTGAATCCTCTCATGAAAGTATGTAAGATTTATCGAACATAGCGCGCCACTTGTTGGCCAAATGTTTTGGAATGTCTGATCATGGGAAAATTCCTGTCTGTTAAAAAAATTGTAACTGAAAATTATTTATAGTACTTATTAGTATTATCAGAAGAAGTTAACTGTATCAAGCTTCGCTTGGTTGATGTTCGTTTTTGAAATCAAAGTAGGTACTTGTACTTCTCTACAATTAATTTCTTATTTATCCGACGCGTTTCGCCGACTTGCGGCATCATCAGGTACAAAATATTCAGAGATAGTTGGTTTATTTTTTAGTTGCTTATTTCATTTTTTTTATTTTTTCCACAGTTCCACTGGCTCCTGCCTTTCCCAACCTTCCGCATTTCCCCCCTTAATTACGACAGCAAACAAAAAAGTAAGCAATCATTCTCTTAATATTTTGTACATGATTTTGTACCTGATGGTGTCGTCAATCGGCGAAATGCGTCGTACAAATGGGAGAAAATTTGGGAAAGTACAAGTATTTTGATTTCAATTATGAATATTAATAAAAGACCTTTTTGTTGTGTTGATATCGCGTTTAGTTTTCTTGGGAGAAGTTAAGTTGCTAGATAGTGGAAATGGGAAAGGAAAAATAAAGGTATGAGAAAACAATATTGTTTACCATTTGCTGATATTCATTATCTATATCGAGATTTCTGATTCTCTTGTTTGTATGTATCTGTGTGTGCAGAACTCTTTACCCAATCCTTCATCCGTCGCTATGGAAGGTGGTGTAGAACTTTGAGGGTGTCATGTCTCTCGGACTCCCCCGAAGAAAGAAGGTTCCACTCCATGGGTGACGGGTGACTTCCATCTTTTAAAGACTAGTGACAGACGCGCAGTACTCTTCTTGACTCTTCGGACACTGCGAAACTGCTTTCCAATGCAAAAAATGAAAACTTTTATTGGAATTTTCATTTGTGTCCCATAGAGGGAATCCGAGCGCCTAGAAAGGTCACTACTGCATTTACTAATAATCCATGACTGATTGTATAAAATTTATTGAAATTTTGAATACGTTGTTTTAAGTGGAATTTAAGGCCAAAAAAGAGGATATGATAATCCTGAGTGAATTGGTTTGCCTAGTGGATTCCTGCATTTTCCTGCTATATACCGGCCGGCGTTGGTTGTTTCTTATGACTACAGTTTCGCCCGTGTTCTAATGGGTGTCTTCAGGTAAACGGTCATTTTCTGGTCTCCCATAAGTGCGACTAGTAGCGCTTTTTTAATGTTATTCTTTATCCTATTTTTCATTTTTACAATATCTGCATAGGATGCTTTATAATGCTATGAACTTTCCATAAACTTGATATCCATATAACCTAAGTCCAGTTTTGTCGTTTCCACCCAGCGTATTGCTGAACAGAAACCGAACTCTCAGTGTACATCACACTACATCTACACACTACCCTGCGAGCCGCCGCAGAGGCATGTGGCAGGGGGTTTTAGGTTCACCAGCCATGGGAAGGGGGGAGAATAGAGAAAAGAAGAGGGGAGAGAACAGAGGTGAATTGTATGTGAACGATGTGTTGACTTGATGTGTTACTTTCACGCTGTTTTTGTTATAATCACTAATGGTACGTGGGAAGAAGGAATTTTAGTACCTTTCAGCTCTGCAGTGTCTCGCTCTTATTTTGTCGTTCATATAAGTTTTAGAGATATTTCGCGGAGGTGTAATAATATTCTCCATGTCGTACTGAAATGCAACTAATCGGAATTTTTCTAGTAATTTAAGCCTAGGGTGTAGCCTCCGAGTCTCTAAATGTTCCTAACCAAATCTTTCCATCAGCTGTGTAACACTTTCTGCAGATCGCACCAGCGTTAGTAATTAGGCTATGAGTTTGTTAACTATTATTAATTTTTAAAGGTATTATAGATAATAATAGCTATAAATATCCATCGGTTTAAGGTAATTAGGCCTATTAAAATTGGGTCAGGATGAGGATTTGTTAACGGGATTCCATCACTCTACGATTTTAGCCGTTTCACTGGTGTTTCCACCCCATCGCTGTTTGTGGGCAGAATTCCAACATGAGAGAGAAAGAGATGGAGAAAGACTTCCCAGCCGCTAAAAAAAACCTTGCGGGAGCATCATCCTGAGGAGGACACCTCTAGGTTGTCCCGTGTTGTGCGTGCGTGATTGTGTGTGACCGCGGTCAAACCTTCCGAGAAATTGGCTTAGCTTCCCCTCACTCCTTGTAATCCCCTGAAATATTTCTCTTTTTTCCTCTCCTTCGCATGACAGAAACACTCCCATTCTTCCCCGTGTTCCTGCACCCCAACCCACCCCAATGTCACACACCTTTTCCCTACAAACACCCGCGCAAAAGTTTTCGGGAGGTAAGTATAGTCTAGTCCAAGCGGGGTGCGGTCACCCTAAAACACCCTCCCCCCTTTTCATACCCTCCTCGCATCCCTTTTTCAAATGCCTACAACCACCACCGTGTTTTGCTTCCTTGAAGAGAGAGATAGAGAAGGGGAGAGAGGTAAAGGCTGAAAGCGCCACCTTTTGGCATCAGCTGTCACCTCGGGAACAAATAACCTCCTTTCGAACGCGAGTGCGAGAACTTTTCCCCTGGAGATTTCGGAGGGAACTCACTTAAGATCGCTGGAAGTTTCTTAGCGAAGGGAGAAAGAACTGTATCCTCCTTCTCTTCCATGATATTAAGTTACGCGAGGAAATCTCGTATGTCTCAGCTCTTCAGTGACAGCTGTCTTTTGTGCGAGGTGGTAGTTGTCAGTTTTTCAGATTTCCTCGGTGATCGTAAAATATGTAGGGATGATGTTTCAGAATCACACATGAGTTTGTCAGAGTTTTAACTGCCTAAGTTTCTAACTTCTGCAATGGATTAAAGCCGCGTGTTTGTGTGAAGAAAAAGGGTGATAACTTTTCAAGAGACCATTTTGATTTAATTTGGGAGTCAAATTAACATAAGGGGGAAGTGCTTATTACCCTAATTCCCATTAAATTGGCAATCAGTTTTTTGGATAGATATCTTAACTGTATACATTTTCAATTCAGGACATTTTTTACTTACAAGATGAGGTTAAATAATGAGAATGTCATCTTAGTTCATCATTCATTTACAAACAAGAATATATGTGAAAAATGGAGTGAAAGTGACATTTATTTATTGTAAATTTTCGGGTTACGTCACATTTCTTTTACTTCCTTGGTACAGAACAAAGGGTACTATGGATGGTTGAAGCTTATTATAAATCGCGAGTCAATCATGAATTTAATGTAATAGTGTATTTTAATTTTAATTCATGCTCATAATAACTCTTCTTGCTGGCAGACTTTACTTCTATACCATATCCCTGATGTGGTGTCAGCGAGGATCGTCTGAGATGAAATGATCAGTTTGGCTTCGTGGTGCACAATGCTTGGGAGGATCATCTGCGCGGCAAATCAGCATTTCTCTGCTCGTCGACTCGGGAGGGCTGAGGAAGAAGAGCGTCTACGAAAAGGTAGGGTTCGTCTGCAGTTGTACCCAAACGAGAATAGAGAAACTTTTTAATCTGCGTTATCCTCATTTATCGGCGAACAAAACTAAATGCGTTATCGTTTATGACACACTTAAAATACTAATAGTAATAATTTATTCTTCCAAAAAAAAATTTTAACATCATGTTTTCAAACTGGGAAATTAGGCACCCTATTACGCCATTGTCTGTGTTTAGGTTGCCTTCAATTGATTAACCAGCTTTGAAAGGATACAAAGGATATAGGTATATTTGCATGAAAATATTGAGATATAAATATAGGGGGAAATATTTAAAATGGCTGGTAACAGGGAAAGATAAATTTATTTATGGTGGCCTGGAAAAAAAAGAAAACAAGGAACCTAATGAAATATTAATTCAATGTTTTACCAAGCCAATAACCTTTCCTTAATGTATCTTAGAAAACCATTAAAAATTTCATGCTTCTTTTATGATATTTTATAGTTCATTATATAATTTTCGTTCCATATATATACATGATCTTTTATAAAGTGTTAAATTTGTATTAGGCGTAGAGACACAGTAGCCCTTGCGATGGCAGCAGATGTTTCTTCTATTTCTTTATTGGCATATTTTTTTCGACATTTCGGTATAATTTACGGAGAGGAATGAATACTCTGGGTATCTAACATGTTTGTTATATTGATTTTTTCGTGGCATGTGCACTGGCCCTTTTACAGTAATGCTTAGGAGTATGAGCTTTTGCTATTGACATCACCGTTGGAATTAAAACCTTTTGATATGAGGGTGGATAAGTAGAGTTTGTGTGTTCCCAAACATATTCATGCAAACATGGTATATCTACCAAAAAATTAATATTTAAACGAGATTTGAGAACAAAGGAAATAGTTTTGTCTCCATTCCTACTTTGCAAATTATATGCATTAAGATTGTTCAAATGCATCAAGATAAAATCCTTCTAATCTCACCGTAGATGAAAAATTGAGCATGGTGATCTTTGTGCAGTTATTGATATTACTTTGAATAGAAAATTATCTGATACTTGCGGTTACATTATCATCTATAACTCATTGTTCAAGATATCAGAGAATCATTGTTCTCAAACGGATACCCTGAGATTGGGAAAGGTGGCTTGAAATCTTTGATGAAAATTAGAATAAATTCCTCTGGCTGTCAAATTACTATGAATGCTTAGCGATTCATATATAATTCTTCCTCAAGCTCATTCGTGAATAATTTTCCTACGTTTTTGCCAGTTTTAAATTATTTCATATTTTTCTGACTCTACTGAGTAGCATGCATCATAAACAGGCATGAAATGATAAACTTATATTTCGTGTTATTATTTGTACTAGTCGCATCGGCCATTTAATTATTTAGATGATGAAATACTCTGGGTGTGGCTTATCTCTCACGTTCGTTTGCTTAACGTGGGATCACCAACTTCTTTGCTTGTGTGCTGAAATAGGACATTGGAAGCGTTTGCATTTAGGCATGGGCTATGCTTTTTCAAGTTTGATCATTTCTATAAGTCATTTATGTTTATTTTTAATAACCTAATATTTTTTTGTTAGAAATGGAGTATAGCTTTTAAAGGAATATCTTGCGTCAACCGCTCTTGGAGAATAACTTCCCGAAGGAAAAGGGGAAAAATGGTCGAGTTAGTTGAATTGGTTGAATAGGATACTTTTGGCATTGGCTAGCCCACTGAGTCACCGTTTCAATAGACGAGTCAAAATCTATTGGCCCGCAAATGCACTTTCAGATATATATTTGCGGGACGTCGGAGTGGTTTGGCGACGGAAGTGTTTGGCTTTCAATTTGCAAGTGCACTCAAGCCACTCCAGGGAGTCTCCGAGCATGATCTTAAATATCGGCCAGGAAGGCGGGCGTATTGTATTTGTGAGCGGGTGGGCATACAATATGGACCGACCGCGTCTTCCCATTTTCCCTCGTTCTCTCCACTCCCAGCCGCCGTCCCGCTCTCCATCCCTGCTTCAAATTTTCTCCGAAAGGACCTTTGATGGACGTCGAGGGCCCGAACCACTAGAGTCGGAAACGTTGCCCTTCTGGGGTCCATAAAGTAAGTTTGCTCTCTTCGCCAGCGTGTATCGGTGTGCAAACCTCAGACCTCATTCATTCTTCAGCTCGCTTCCCTTAATTTCCTTTCCAACCCTCCCAAACAGTCAGCGGAGAGTCGCTGGGGAAAATTGCCACGGCTCATTCAGAAACCCTCCTCGACTTCATACGGTCTGGCGCCACTGAAAGCGGCGCCGGAAGACCCTTGAGGTTCGCATGCATCGGAATTTGACGGGACTCATGTTGGGAGTCATTCCTTAGGATCGTTTAGTTTTATTAAATGGTGTATATTTTTTGGTGATCGTGTATTGTTGATGTTGCCATGCGAAACACTCAAGTCTTGGTGCTTACCATTGTCTCTGGTGTACTGTTCACTTCTAAACACAACATCGCACTTGATTTTCATTTTTCTCAACCCTGTGAGCAAGACAGCGCACTTCAATGCAGATCGGGAGCAGAGTTGATGCGCGCTAAACAATAAAATAACTTCGATAATTGCAAGCGTTTGTTTTTGTGCTAAAACTATTCAGTATAATAAGCTGATTTTCAGTTAGAAAATGGATAATATATAGTTTTGAATAATGCTGTGTTGTAAAGCCTACGTTTTCAAATACATTATTTGGACGAATTCGATGACTATTCGGAAAGCATTCGGCCGCGACTACTGTGAACCTACGGAATTCTGCCTATTGGCAGATTACCGAAGGTTTCTCATGCGCACATCATTCCATTCAATGTCGTTTTTGTGCGATGAAGTGCGCACATGTGTTCCGATCTGCGCTAACGTCAAAGCTCGCTCTGTCTAAAGGTAAAGTATTGTTGTTACTAAGCGTAGGTTCAAACACCGTTTATAAATACATCGAAAACCAGAGCGAGATGCTAAGTCACTCCGTCAAAGCATATTTCACTTTTCATCTTTTCTTTCTCTCTACTCCCTCCCCGCTTTATGGCTGGTGTTCTATCACCCCCTACCACAATCCTCTGCGGTGGCTCGCAGGGTAGACGTAGGTACTTGGTACAGGGTAGAGGTAGTCCACATGAGTATACTAGAAGATGGTGCCCGTTGAATTTCAACTGGAAGAGACATTAATAACATAAAGGCGTTGGGTTAAATTTAGAATACAGTCTTGTCTACAGCGGAAATAACCATAGCAACAATTTATTTACAAATGAAAGTTTATTATTACGAAAACGATTATCATTTTCAACATTAAGGTGGTCTTGTCTCCGGCAAACCTGGATCCGCTTCGCCCATGCAGATGTGAAAGTTGGGCCTCTAAACAAATTATCTTCCGTCATATGTTTCCTCGTATTGCTGCTGTATCCAATTACCACTCAAGTACCAAATAAAAAATGCACTCCGTACCTATCTAGCACTTAATGTAATCGAAACTACGTTTCGGCGGCGGAACCAAACGATGCGCAAAGACCTACTATGCATCAGTAGTACCATGACCTAAGATATAAGCGCCTCGGGCATAAGTTACCATTGAAAGGCCATGTGGTTGCTGGGCCAATAAAAATCTTCTGTTGTCGAAAGAGTGGTAAAATCAGCAATTTTGAAGCCAATAGCATGGATACCCTGGTCAAAATCGAACGCTTGCCCTAGCGTAGAGGCAGCGTCAACTCTGACTATCTTTTTATACTCTTGGAGGAGCTTCCTTTACTCCCCGATTACTCACCGAGATTTTTGATTCCAAACACGTTTCCCGAACTCTTCCACAAGAGCGAACGGAGAGTGCCTCATGGCTTCTTTGACGCTTCGTTTTTCGTCTCCCCGTCAACACTTCTAAAAAGTTCCCGGGAAGGAAACGAAGATTTTTCTGAAGATTTTGTTTACTCTTCGATTTCACTACTACTACTACTACGAAAAAGTTGTAATTTTTGCTCTAAGAATAGACTTGTGTAAATAAAACCTGGTTGTTCAAACGTCCCAAATATATGCAATATTTTTAGTTAATATCATGATGTTCCTTCGTTGACGGACAACTTTAACTTAAATAACATACCTACGGTAATATTTCTTGGTAGTATTATATAGGAATTGAATATTAACATACGGTGTACCTAATTAATTGGTAGCTAGCCAGTTCGTACATTTCCCCTCGGAAATGCGTTATTATGTCGACATTGTATTTAAAAACGTGCATGATGTACCTACTGCGTAAACTTCATATATTCAAATGAAGTTTCATTTAGGTTGATGGCATGTTTGACATGGACGTTTGCTTACTTGCAATTACACATAGAAAATAAAAAAGTACCTACCATAGCTATGTATTCAGCGTCTAACTTGTTAATCATCTAACATAATCAAGGCAGTCGCATACCAGGCATAGTCGCGGTAATCAATTTAAATGACATACCTATGCATAATTATAGAGTGGTGATGACATGATGACATATATTGTTCATCTTCCACTCATTTAAACATTTATACCCTTCACATCTCTCCAGATGTGGAAGAAAAGGCTTGGAGGATGAGCAAGGTCATGAGGAATAATAATCATGAAAAGTAAAATGTAGAACAACATCTTCATTAACAAGGAAAAGGCAACTATAAGAAACATAGAGGGACTATTCCTCAACATTATCCCCAGTTATTAATAGGAAATTATATTAACTGGTCATTGAAAAGCAAAAACTCGTGAAATCCATGCATCTAAAAATCGTAAAAAAAACAAGTCACGGTATGTAATTAGACTTAAACCCTGTGAAACTCTCTAAACGTATATAACGGTGATAGCACAGTGATTAAGGTGAGCGACTGTGAGTGTAAATGATTTGAGATCGATGCCCTGTTACGGTGTAAATTTTTACTCTTTTTTCCTAAGTTTTTATTATTTTAATTTTTATATATTGTGTTCTTACCATCGTTACTTCAATTAAAAATATTTTTAGGCAATTTTTAAAATGTAAATAGAGGCGGGAGCAGACTTGTACCCCGTCTACGCTCCGTTAATACTCCAAGACGACGCTTCCTTTACTCTCCGGTGTTCCACTTTACACTCCCCAGACTCTCCGTACACACTCCCTTGCGGCTTGGTCAACTCTTCCTTCACTCTCCGATAGGAGCTTCATTGACGCCCCCTTCACGCTATATTTTCGCCAGGGTACTAGAATTTAAGGATAGCAGACTCCAAAATTCGACGTGATATCTTTTTTGAAGCTGCTAACCGCGACGCCACTGTCATGAGTGAGTCACTTGAATCAGAAGATCCCTATGTATAACACATATTTTCCCTTTTTTCAATTTCGAACTTAGGAAAATTACGGCTAGTTAGAAATAAACTGGTGGTTTTATTCGTCAAATGATAATGTTAGATCGATCACGACTACAAAACAAAATCACTATCGTCAGTATGGTTAATGTGCGTAATTCACGAGTATTTGAATTCGGCAATACATACTTTCAATGATTGCATCAAAGAAATTTATGTCACATAGAGAAGAAAAAACTAAAAAATGTCAAAATAATAAGATGTCTGCAATGGATGCACAGGTATTCATCAGCATCGACCATGCCTTAGTATACGGTAGCGTGAAGAATACAAGAGAGTACTTACATTAGGTAGCCTTAAACAAGCTTCTGTTCTTCACACCCAAAATTTTGTTCTTTCACACGGTTGCGGAATACCCTTTGGAGCATCCAGGAACAAAGCAAGAACTTTTACCCATTTTTATTCGAGCAATCAATCTTTTTCTATATCAACAATCGGAAATCCCCACCGCCGCCATTGGTAAACAAAGTGACAATATGCCTAGTCCTCACTAGCCACCTATCGAACGCCTTCAAATAATTAAATCGAAAAACAATGAAAGTGCACTGAACTTGGCGGGGCTGGTCAATAACTAATATTTTAGACAAAAACAAAGTGAATACGAAAATAAAATGCAAGAACTGAATACTTAATTCTTTCCGTCATCCGATACTAAAAATTCCAAGCCTGTATCATGAAAGGAAGTAATTTAAAAAAGCAAAAAAAGAAACATCTGCATCGAGTACAATCCCTTTCTTATGGGAGTAAAAGTTGGTTAAAAATGGGTCCAAATAGGGTCCCCTTAGGCCTATCTAACATAGCCTATTAATCCGTCTAGGTTCTATGAAACGTGTGCCAAATTTTGTTCAAATCCGTCCAGGGGTTTTAGAAGTTTATAGCGGTCAAACAAACAGAATTTCAGTTTTCATAGATCTACATTGTTGTTACTGAGGATTTGAGGTCCACTGCCTATGGGAAAGCTGAAGGAAATAAAAGGGGTTATTTAATGGCGTATATTATGATTCAGTGTTTTGAGAGAGAAGTATTAATGTATATAAGGTTCCTCATCGGAAGCTATATTTCCGAAGACGGCTTGCTGCAATTTTAAAATATGTCATGGTTTTTAGTTTGTTTATACCTTCTATTCCGCTTTGGTTCCAAGGCTGCATCTCTCATCATTTCCCCGACATATTCTTATCATATTTTTGTTTAATCTTTGAAATTCAACCATGGTACACTTGATGTCACTTCCAGTGTGCTATTCCTTAGAATCGATCTTACAAAGATGTTTCTGCTTGATGATTTGTGGCGTACTGCCCATCACACGTTTTTCATGATAATTCACTCCTAGTTATTATCTCTTCTGTTAGTTGGCCTCTCTTAGTCAGAATTTTAAAATTATTTTTCCCTTTTGATATTTATTTTTAATTTTTTGCATCACATTTTTGTCTCTTACGTTTCTGACATTTTCGTTGGTCCTAAGGAGTCACCCCTACAAGTCTTAACGTATTATAAAATATCTATTATCTAGTAAAATTTAGTAAGCGCATTTCAGTTCCTGGTATAAGTTGCATCACAGCATACGCATTGAAGATAATTTCTGGTCTTCTTCTTTTGCTCATTTCATTTTATTCACACTTCTACCATAAATCATCACGCTGTGTGTCTTCGTGACATAGCGATCGTCTTCAAGGCATTCGTCGAAATAGTTGTCTTAATGGCAAGTATTGTTGTGCTATCAGGAGATCGCTGCTTTAAGTGTTAAAAACTTTTATGGTGAGGAGTTCCTTCTCGTTCTTGAGTACAAATATGCATTTACTTGCGGAGTGAAGTTAATGATCTAATATTTCTAGAAAACTTAGCTTCTCCCCAATCAAACCTATTTTAACTGTACAACTCTGTTTATAGTATTTAATTGCCGCCGGCATGTGTAATTATAATGTGTATATGATAAATTTTTTGACATCCTGGTTTATTGATGCGTTTTGTTTTCAGAAGGCATTTATTAACAGTTGTTTAAAAATATATGAAAGCGATTCTGGATTTGTTCACGATATAAATTTTCAATATTTAATTTACTTCCACATTTTACGCCTATGACTGTCACATAATTGATTTCTGTGCCAACGAAGAAAGGGCTGGTATCATGCTGTTTTCCTAATCGATTTAGCAGTCACCTAATTGACATCACTTATCGCAAGGTAAGCACCGACAGTCGCGACTGCCGTACCATACCTTGACCGGTTGTCTCCATGTACATTTCTGTTTTCCAGATGCAACCTAATTGTTAGCCATATATAATATACTTATATATATATAGTTATGATTGCATCCTTCTTAACCTTGCATCTTCTTAACTCTGCATTGTTTACGTAATTACGATATTATTTGTCATGTAAGTTATTGAGCGGTAAAGTTAATATTGCTGTGGGTCATAATCATATAAATATTAAGGTTTTGAGAAGTAATCCTGCCTGTGCGCTAGTTATTTTGCGACTGTTGTAAGTTCTTAATTTATTCCTCCATTTCTTCTGTTGACTTCCCGTTTATTATTGTCCATATTAAGCCATCTAATACCATTATTTATTTAGTGGTGGTAATCCATTTTTATTTTTCTCTTTGAAATGAGATGCAGCACGTCCTTCGCTGATGTTGAACGCCCTCTAGTTGGGTCTATTCCTACTTAATTTTGCGACTTCTTGCGCTCCGTCAGTCATTTGCGGCCACCTTTCTTTGTTTAGTTTACTGCAGCATTGTTTTCAAATACTCTATCAAATTCCGTTATTAATCTCCACCAAGGTGGAGTTTATTTCAAATTGACTTCTTTCCATGAATTTCTGTTTCCCTTAGCATAATGAATTTGCAGATGGAAACACGTATGTTCAATCCGAGATGAAACCCATGTCAAGGATATAAGATGACTAATTTTACTTACGACGTCCGAGTAGTAGTTATAAGGGATGTGACCGGCAGTTATGACAATATCCGCCGGTTATTGGGATTAAAATCATCAGTTTTCAACCCTTAGCTATTCCTTCCTTAGCCTTCAACCCTCAACAATTAGCTTACCACGTCCATCTAATTTTCCAGTTATGTGCTGACTCCCACCTAGATTACTCATTCCTACATTCCTCTTGATTTGGTCTGTTACTCTGGGATTGCTAAGTTTCCCAGAAAATTGAGACACTGCCTCCGAGGGAAAATACTTGCTCTCTTAGGTGTCCTATAAAATGAAGGAAATTCATCTATAGTAACTTAGCGGACTTACTTAGGTCAACCATGGATTAGATAAGTGGATAGATGGAACTATAAGGTTGGATAGCGCAGAGGAAATTGAGGCCATAACAGTACTACATCGACTGTATTGAATGGATATTTTGCAGTTAATACGTTGAAAACATAGGTAATAGTAGCGTATTGTCGCGGCGCCTGAATGATTTAGTTATAAAATGCAAAAAGGTAATAAATTCCAAAATAAAACTGCATTATTCTTGAAATTTATAGACAAAAAGCTTTTCCGGAGTGTTTTTTGCACTATCCTCACAAACTGTGGCTAACTAGATGACTTTTAATGCATACTGTGGAACTCCTTTGGAAAGTTCTGTGGAACTCCTTTGATCGAAATCATAAAAATAAAAGTTATCCTTATGAAAAACTGCAGATTATAGCCAAGAGACGCACTTTGGTTAGCCAATGGGTTAAATTAAACGGAGAATTGAATGCACTTGGTTTTTGGACAATGTATATTCTTTGAAAGCATTTGAGAGTTTGTTGTCGCTTTACCAAGCTATCATCCTTATAGAGTGACGGATATTCGAAACATGCCTTTAAGTCCTGGCGAGAGGGGAAGAATTGGCATTCATGCCGTATGCGGTATATGGGCTATTTGCAGTCAACAGTGGTATATAATAATTTGATGAAAGAGGAATAATATCTTAACTGAATAATCGTGTGAGTTACATGTCCAGTTAAGATTTTGTTCGTCGTCAGCTTGATCTGCATACACCAATAATTTATCCCAACTAGAATCTAAGATAATTTCAGTCTGTTGCTGCAATGCCCTTCTGCATTAATTAGGTGAAGAGCGAGTTTATTTTTCTTCTTACGAACTGCGTCTTTTAGTTTTATACACCTTATAACAATGCGTCCATTACCTTGATCTCTTCTAGTGTGAAGTTTGGTTGCTCCCCAACATGCATGACGCAGTGGAAGTTCGTGGTCATCAGTTTCCATTTGTTTTAGGAACGCGACAGTCATTTCTACGGTTCGAATAATTTAGTACAATTTCTTCACAAACATTTCAATCAGCATATGCTTCGCATTATACTGTTTATACTTACACTATTCGCATTATACTGTCTATGCTTTATTTATATCATAACTCGGTTGACATTTTCTAGGCTCTGCTCATCTTCTCTAGAATTGCTTGTTTACCAATTTAGGACGATATGTTATTTTACCTCGAAGTGTTTCCACGTAAATCTTTTTCGAGGGTCCGCGTAAATTATTCTCAGGATTTCCACCGCGTTAAATTGGTAAAAAATGCTGACGTTTCGACGGACGACTCGTCCATCGTCTTCAGGGTAAATAAGGTCTTGTTGTTGCTAAAATCTTTATCATAATCATATCTTTCGAGGGTGGTTTCCACTCGTATGCGTCTTTGGATCTAATTCATACCGAGTCACGAATCCTCCCAAACTTTCTTCTATGCTTTTCGCTTTACTGATCCGAATTCTCCATTATTTCCCGCTTCACCTTCTATTACGCTGTCGTTTCAATCTCATCATATTTCTAGATTTTCATGTATGATTAAATTTCAACTACATTCATGGGACTTGCATGAAATTTTTCGACAACTTTACCTTTGTAACCCGTCCAGGGCATGTACCGATTTAAGCATGTATTGACGTTGATATAATGATTTATCTTTTACTGCCTGGATGGTCATTAATGGGTTACTTTCTTTAAACTTTTGTCCGTGAACTTTGATCTTCCGCAGATATCGATAAATAATTGTAAAACACTTGTCAACACTTCGTGTTGAATGGAACAGAAAAATGAAAATACTCTGCCCAAGCTGGCTTTGTGTTTCGTTTCCCACGCGCCTCGCGATCATCTGTCCGATTAGCGTCACTGAGAGACTCGTGTCTTTCTTACTTTACCTCAAATACTCTGTTCAAAGAAGACATGACTTGGGGTGAGGCCAGTGACAGACATCCGGGATGATGCTTCAGTCTGTCAAGAGTGTCATGAAAAATGAGACAAGGAATACCTCAAGTTTTCGGCTTAGATTCAAGTTAGGATGTCTCAAGGCTTTTAGACTTTGAGGTGGGAACATAAGTTATGCTTGATAGCATGCAGTCAGTCTTAACTTATACATCTACCCATGTACATTGATAGTTGTTGATATGGATAAGTTGTCTCGTGTTTCTCCAGTATAAAAACCCCTTCTTCCTGCCGGACTTTCATAACCGTTTACTCTCACAACTCCAAAACTTACAGATGATAGGTTTTTTCATAAAAATTGCAGGTCATATTAGGGGAGAAAAATGAAAAACTAAAATATTTAGGGTGAATAATCTCAATGGGGTATGTAAACTTACAATCAGAGGCAACGTAAGATTCATGACAGCATTAAAATTTAATTTATTAATATGCATCCAAGTGGTGTCATTAGGAAAGAAATGTCTTTTATGAGCTCCTGCCATACACTTATCGTCGCTCTTATAGAATATTCGCTAAGTTACGACTTCAATTAGCTATTAGACTTATGCTACCAGCATCGTGCGTATTTCGCGTGAGGAAGTCTGTGAATATAATCTCGTTAGGGTTTTTATTGTGTAGGTTACATACACATGATGCTTTTGTGGAAGTTACATCAGCCTGGAAGCGTGTGCTATAAGTGTCTATATTAATTATGAGTCGCCGATGGGAAATCATCAATTGTGCTAGACCACTATCCAAATATAAACTGAATCTCTAGAGGATGGATTAATTAGGATTGATTAATGAGACAAGAGATACCTCCCCCCTGATGGAATACATGGATACAAATGAACGTGACATTTTTGTGTCCCTATCACGCCGCCGGCGACGCCCCATTCCTTTGTTTTTCCCCCAGACGTTTCTTCCCCCTTATCTCGATCTCTCCCCCCTCTGATTTCCCTCCTTCCAAACCGAACCCCGTTCCTCGATTCCAGTCCGTTCCCCGACCACACCCACTCAGTCCGAACGGGTCCGTCCCGCCCACCGCAGACGGTTGGGGGAGGGGGGCGGGGGGGTTTCCATCCACGCCGTCCTCTTTCGTGGAATCTCTCTATACTCTCCCGTTTCTGTTTCCCATCCCACTCCCCCCCGCTACTCCCCGCAACATCCCGTGGTTCTCCCACCCCGTCGCCCGGGGCCCCGCCCCCCACCCCCCCTCGCAGTCAGCTCCGGTCCTTCCGACCGCAGCGATAATTGGCCGCGGCGCTTCGTACGTGCTCTATCGCATCGGCGCCGATGTATGTACGTGATGCGGGTCGCGGTCTCTACATTCCCCCTGCCCTTGCACCCTCTTCCCTTCTCTCTCCATCCGTTCTAACTCATCTCTCCTCTCATCGAACTCCACCTTTCCCCTTCCCATTATGGCTCTTTGTGTGTTCTCTTTCCCTCCTCATTCTCCCTAACACTGCATTACTCTCTCTCTTTTTGTTGATCTGTCCGGAGATTGCATGGTAGCAATCCGGAATTGGTTGATAGGCGTTCTCCATTCTTTACGTTTCTCCGCCTTCATTTTCATATCTTTATAATTCCTGCATCCCACATCTCTCATAATCAGCTCTCCAATCTTCTGTGTTGTCATTAGGAGTCCCTGATGTCTTAATTAATGTCCTAGAAGGTGGACTCTACTGCTTACGATAGATTTCCACAAGGTTCTTTTCTCATTATTACTCCTCATTAGATATGTATTCGGTTCTTTTGATTTTCAGCATGCGTCTATAGCACCATATCTCAAGTAAGTTCATTTTCTTCTCTTCTTCTCTTCCCAGAGCCAAGTTCTACATTCTTATAAGGCTACAATTTATTCTCATACTTTAAGAAATCTTTTTATAATCTATTTGCTGGTATTTTTGGAGGTTGAGATTTTCTTTTTTGATTAATCTACTCTCGTCAATGCTTTATCTTTTGCTTAATTCGGCTTATTCGCGGGTACCCTCACAGGTGCATGTGAAAACGGAGTCAGGGAATCAGGTACACTACCATGTCGGAGGTTATTGATAACGCATTAGTTAAAATCTTCGTCTAAATAAGTATTTATTTCCAATATCTTTTCTAAGGTTTTGTATCATTTCGCTAGCGCTTACTAGGCAATCATGCTTTCCACTTGACAGTGTTATTAAGCCATCGAAGCTTATTACGAGATTAATTAAGGGGAATTTAAGGAAACTTTAGCGATCTGAAATGCTGAGGGAGGTGTGTGTTGACTACATATTCATTTCATTCATTCAAATATTCTACCAGCTGATTGATAGGTTCTTGGACAGTCCCCATTCTGTATCCCAACCCCATAGACATTGTCTCGCTTTCCCTCCTAAGGATGGCCCGTTATTAGATCCCTCTATAATTCTTCATATCTTCTACCTCCTCTTATTTCGTCCAGAATTCCTATCCTCTTTCTTCCTTTTCCACGCTTCCCCAGTGTTCTCCCCTCTATCACTCTCTTCAACATGCCCTCTCCTCTCAAAACCTCCTCCATCCATCTCTTCTGCCTTCCCCGAACCTCTGCCACAAGCTTCCTTTCCTCTTCGACCATATCCAATACCTCCTCGTTCGTCTTTCTCGCCATCTAGCTAACCTTCTCCATCCTTCTCCAAACCCACATCTCAAACGCCTCAAGTCTACGCACATCCTACCCATACTATATAATATAGGGTCAATTTAAAATCCAGAAATTGCATGGAAAATAACAACCACTCGCGAAATTTACTGTTGACTACTGATCTGTTTAATACCACCAGGAAACTTTCCTATTTCCCATAGGCTTGTGTTTAAAAAAATATAGTCTCCGGATAGGCAGAATTTCTCAGTATGTATATAGAAGGCCAGAAATGGGCTATAATGAAAGCCCTTTGGGTATCAGAGCTCTGGGAAATTCATTATGACTCAGATGGATTTAAAAAAATGTACCTATCAGTGAAAAGTTATCGGCCAAACCACCTTTAAAAAATTTTGTGCATTATATGCTGCCTCATAGTGATGGCTTGCCTTGCTTGTGAGGTGATATGTTGTTATTGAGATTTGCACACATAAACTTTCCTCTCGTAGTTTATCAACCCATTTTATCGTCGTATTTCGTGTATAAGTTTTCCAAGGATCGACGAACTTAAGAGATGGGGACAAATACTTCTGCTTTTTACCAATATTGTAATTGCATCAAGAATTCATATTAATTGTGTTCCTATAAATATAATCGAAAAACTGTGCGCTGTATTCGAGATTTGAGGGCTATAACTCAAGGCTTAATGATTTTGGAATCGAGAGAAACTTACATCTTTGACTCTCGGTTTCATGAAAGCCGCCGTTTTTTTTAATAAGCCTACGACTTTTCTGTACTCTCATGCGATGACCCTCGTTTCCGTATTTCCTAACCATCACTTAACTGGAGCTCTTGAGTTAACGTATGAAGATGTGATAACGTGAACGCAGAACAAAGTGCAATTGATATTGGATGTGATGACATTAAAGCGATTACATATTTTTCATAAAGATGACTGGATGATGATATTACTGCTGTAGTGAAGAAAAGTAAGTTTTTCCAGCCTATGAACTGGAAAAAATGTTGAAAAAATTTGAGAATGAGAAATTTGTAGACAGAGATGATTTTTCCTAATGAACTGGCCAACCTTCATCGAATGTATATGCTTACTTAGAGATCCCGTTAAAGGTGGTGGCCGACGGATGCAAAGAATGTGACGTCACGGAGGGGCTAGTCCGGTTAATTGGGTAGTGAGAACGGACGTGGGGAAGGTTAGGACTGGAAACGAAGAATTCTTTACCCCTGAAAGTAGCCGTAGAGTAAGAATGGTAAGTGCATTGCAAGCTTGGGTTCCAATTTAAAAAGAAAGACCTATAGCAACGGCTTCTTAGGAAATAAACCTTCCAGTCCTAAAATCGTCCGCTGATTATCTGCCACGAGCTTTTGCGAGGGCCGTTGGAGTATTCCTCATTAAGTTTCTTACTTTTGTTTTACTCTAGGATAAGGATTTCTACCGCGACTGCGTGAGTGAAAACAAATACTTGATTACACCTTTTAGTTGGCATTATTTAAAAAAATTCTGTTTTCGCTGATGAAGCCTTATTTATTAGAAAATAAATTTACGGTAAATTACTTTCGGATTAATCAATGGAATTTACTCTTGATGAGTACTTTTACATCGACATCTCTATTGAAATTACACATTTTGGTGTAAAATGTTGAAGTATTTTGTTAATACCTACATCAATAAATAAGATCTGTAAGTGCCTAAATTTTATCACCATTTGATTCCGCAGGAAAATTCTTCTCATTCTTTTGGACAGTTTTTTGTTTTTATATTAGGCTCAAAAATACTGTTTTCCTCATGTTTCAACGATTCTAATATTTAACACCACGTATTTTCAAGTAGGATTTGCGAAAAAAATGGCATGGAAAGGTATGATTTTTGTTGTTCGTATCAAACAGAGGTCTCGTTTTGTTTTTGTAAGCATCTAAAATAATATTTGAACAATACTTAAGCCATTTTGCGGTGGAACTACTTTAATATCGCCGGTCATTATTCAGCTCTCTATCCCTTTCCTTTTCCGACTTCTTTCTTTAGGTACACCGTTTCACTCATTTTCACTTCCATGTAACTCCATCTGCGATCCTCTCCCGCCGCCCGTGCGCATCTCCGCCCACCTTCAAGGAAAATGGTTTCGCAGGGGATCGACGTCGTCATTTATGGAACCTCCCGCCCTCCTCCCCCAGTCCGGCTTCATTCCAGTCACGTGAGACGCCGTATCCGAGGCATTGTGGAGATCCAGATCCACCCTATTCACTCGGTCCCACCTTCTTCTCCCTCCCCAATCACACCCACGCTTTCGTCCTGTCTTTTCTCTCCTCACCCTCCCGGCGGTACACCCCTATGGAAATTCCTTTCCCTAATCCAACCCTATGTACAAACTTCGTCTTAACCACCACCACCTCCGACCTACTCAGTCACCTTAGTCTTGATGGCTGTCTTCATGAGCATAGTTAGGGGAATTAGATTGAATTAGAATTAAATTTAATAAGTTTAGGTGAAAAGCTATTGTTACACATTTAGGGCACATGAAATATATTTGCTATTTGCGTTGGTAAAATTACAAAACGGCTGATGAATAAAATAACATCCATTGCTGACACCAGAACCTAAAACCATAACTGTTTTAGTCCAATACATTACACCTAGACCAGTCCGACATGTCTAAAAAAGTTCAATCATATGCCAGTAATAGTGTAAAAATATTTATCCTTGTTTTTTGTTATAGCTATTGAGTCTATTACCCCACGAGGGGAGGGGGAGATGAAACCACTCTTCTAAAATTACCTACCTATCAGCTTGGGTCAAATTCTTAGATCCGGCTATTTGATCCCCTTTTCAGACTCCTTCCTCGAGGATGAAAGCGGATGGACTTATTGATTTCAAAAATTATCTTTTTTGCTTTCATTGTCATGTTGATGGAGTAAAATGCACTAAATTAAACGGTTCCGGTGGCGGTGGGGTTAAGTCCTTGCCTGCCAACCCAATGGTCGCGGGTTCGAATCCCACCTGGGTAGGATTTTCTACTCTCAGGGTATGGCTCTATGTGCTCGTCTGTTAAAAACAATTAAATGTAAGAGAGGCCTACGTTGTCCAAATTTCGCTCCAGAGTAAGACACCATATTTTTATGAGTTACTTTTGTAACATTCCCCTTCGAGTCCCAGGCAAGCATCAGGTTTCATTGCCGTCATAATGGCCGGAGACTTGAAAGGGGTTGGGCAGCATTCGCAGCCTCGTCTGACGCCCATTGGATCTACATCTACATCTGCAAAATACCCTGCAAGCTACCTCAGGGGTGTGTGGCAGGGGGTGAATATTCACCAACATGCATTACACTATACCCTAAAGTTTGTGTAACTACGACTAATTATGCATTAGCACAAAGCGATAATGCTTGTCACGAGGCGAAGCCTCACTACACTACAGATATTATCACAATGGAAAGGGACCGTTAATATATATGTATTTTGCAACTACACTAATGGACAGAGACTTAAGACTTATGTAGAAAACATGCACGGCGTGCTGTTAGTACTAGGTAACAGATAAAGATTCAAGTATTAGGGAGTACTACTATAATTATATTAGAACACAGATAAGGATTCAAGTATTAGGGAGTACTACTACTACTAAGAGCTACACTACCTATCGGCAGACCTAGATAAAAGTCTCATTGGCCGCTGTTATGGTCCCTTATAGTTCGTGGGAAAAATGATGTTTTAAATCTGTCCGTTCTGCAGTCTAGTTCCTTAATTTTATTCTCATGATCTTTTATACCGTAGTATGTCGGATTTCGTAAAATATTATCAACGTCGTCAGAATATAGACCGGTTTGGAACTTACATTATAGAATGAGTCTAAATTTTAATCGACGGTCTGAAAGCGTTTCCCATCCCTGTTGTTGCAAAAGGTAAGTAACACTAACGAGATTATCATTACGGCCTATAACGTAATTTGCCGATCTTCGATGCACGCGTTCTAACTCAGTTTCCAAGCTTATCTCATAAGGATCCCAAATAATGGCAGCATATTCCAAGTGGGGTCTAAATAGGGAGAAGTAGCTGATTTCCCTAACTTTATCGTCGCAATTTCCAAGTACTCTTTTAACAAATCCCAATTTACGATTAGCTTGCCCGGTGATTTCTCGAATATTTTTACTCCACGAGAGATCATTAGTCAGTTTAACTCCGAGGTATTTAACCGATTCTACAGTCTCTAATTTGCTGTTTTTTATGCAATAGCTGTTACAAGGAGCGTTTTTCCGTTTCCAAAAATTCATAACAAAGCATTTTTTCAGGTTTAATTCTAGCAGCCACGCATCGCACCACTCCTGTATTGTCTCGAGGTCCTTAGTTAGCACTTGCTTATCATTAAGGATACGGATTTCTCTATACACCACTGCGTTGTCTGAAAATAATCTAAGCTTTCTGTCAACTGTTTCACCGATGTCGTTTATGTACAAAAGGAACAGAAGTGGGTCTATGACACTTCCCTGTGGGACACCTGATGTGACTTTTACTTCAATAGAGATAGCGCCATCTAATACAACCCTTTGCACCCGATTGCTTAAGAATTCTCTAATCCAGGAAATTACGTCGTCGTCTAAACCGTAGGATTTTAATTTCATGTTTAGCTTACTGTGGGAAACTTTATCAAATGGATAGGTGGCTAGGCTGCATTAGGGTCATGCGTACGCAGTAGACGGAGTGACCCCAAGATGACGGCCTTCTGCATGCGTGCAACTAGTGATTCCGCCTGTGCCACGCAGGACGGAATGCACTTGATGCTATCTAGCAGCGAGCCCTTAACTCCACCGAGCGCACGTATGATGAGGACTACTAGTTTCACACAAGTGTCCGGGGTACATTTGCCGAAGTTCAAAAAGCAGTTCTTGATATTTTGGCCGTTTTTCCATCTCCTTTGCATCCATGTTCTTTTCAGCCGGAGCCGAAAACTCAATCACGATCATACACTTGAGCGTGTGAGGTGGTCAAGGAGAACGATATCATGCTTGGTCGCCTCCAACTGCTTGGTGGTGGAGGAGTAGTTCCACCAGATTGGCACCACAGGTGTTTCGTCGATGCCAAGGTCGCTCTAACCCGGGTTAGAGCGACCTTGGTCGATGCCATAGTGGTATCGTAGGTGAAAGTATAATACCCTCAGAGCCGCGTTTTATCGAGCTTAATACGCGGACCTGTCGTAATAACTACAGCCGGAGAGAAGGCGACTCAAAGTCTACGGCTGGGCTTGGCACGCCCTGCATATCGTGTCCACGACCTCCATCTTGAATTTAATGCGGCGGTACACGAGTGTGTGTATGACACCATATTATTATTATGAGTTACTTTTGTAACATTCTCCTCCGAGTCCCCGGGAAGCATCCGGTTTCATTGCCGTCATAATGGCCGGAGAATTACTATCCTCTCTTTCTTCTTCCGCCCTTTCCAAATATTCTCCTCCCTTTCACCCTTTTTAACATTACATTCCCAATCAAGACGTACTTCATCCATAATTTCTGCCTCCTCCAAATGTCCTCCATCATCTTATTTTCATCCGGTACCAATTATAGCAATTCTTCATTAGTCGTAATTTACAATTCACATGCCATTTCAAGTTAGTTTAAGCTACACATTTACATCTCTATATCGACACTTATGTCAAATTAGATAAAATTTGCTTCTTGTAAAGAAATGCATTTATGTTTCTAATGATACCAAAATATTATAAACTTACTGCTCTACTTTTCGAGATATTTGCCAAAATATCGAAGCCGTTTTCCATGGAATATTGTTCGGCAGTGCACTCCTGAGAAACATTGTTAAAAAGGAATTGAGGGACTTATATTGTACTGACTGCGCTAGAAATTGACGGGTTGTAGTTCGTATGTTTTCTCATTTGCTTAAAATAATATAGTGTTTATTATTCATCATGATAATTTTTGTAAAATTGTGAAAAACACTTTGGTTTTAAGATATACTTCTGAAGAAATGGAATGTTAATGTGATAAAAATAGGAAAATGAGAATACATATCAATTAGTGTACACCGTAAGGTGTTGAGAATAGCAAAATCTCATTAGTAAAAAATAGTGAGAATTTGGACTTAGTGCATTGTGCGGTATTTGAGTACAGGTATTACAGAAGGCACAATGACTGAAAGATTTACAGCGTAATTTATTCACGCAGAATCCATGGGAAAAAACCTAACCACAGCAAACAGCAATAATTTGAGATTTATTATGATTACATTTGCTTTAAATGTTTGTATTGTCATTGGAAGAAAATGGCTAGTATACATAAACATATTGCAGCACGTCCTTATGGTATCTCGCGGGGCACAGCGCATTTTATTCAGCTTTATTTCAATGGTAAACATCGTCGTTTAACCCGCTGCTGACACTTTTCCACTATCTCAAGTTAAACACAGTTATGTTTGATGCGTTACCGACTATGTGCTATCCTTTCCCCTCCCCTCCTCAGTCGACCCCTTTCACACGATCCTCCCCCTCTTTAACGTCACACTTCGTGGATGTGGCTGCGAACATTTTTCGCTACCACTATACCAACCCTCCTACCTATTAAAAATGAAAAAAAATGACCTTAGCCTTGGTCGTATTCCTAAATAACCAACCAACCAATTTTTCGGATCTCGACTTGGAAAATCTTGTTGCAGTCCCTCCCACTAAATGCCGACGTATCCTATGAAAAGTGTAATGGTCTCCCTTTCTCCTCTCTCTCCGACCTCGCCCACGCCTTCCCGCTTTGTTTTCTTTTCCAGCCTTGGGCCCTTGGACGCCTCTTGTCCCGTGGCGCCTCTAATGAGAAGTTTCCGAGTCTGGAAAGGGCACGATGCTCTCCGAAAGGCGGACACGTTCCTCTCCCCTTTATTTGTTTAAGGCGCCTTTTGAAAATGGGTTGTTAATGCTTTGGCGATTATGACAGCTCCTCTTTGGGCCCTCTCTCTCTCTCTCTCTCCCCACTCTCTTCACTGCTTGTACGCAAACAAAAAACGTTCCTGCCCCTGGTTGTACCGCCTTTTCCTTCTGATTCTCCTCAGCGAATGGCTACGTGACCCGACGTGTTTATGCGATGAAGCAGTAATGATAACCACGTGCTAGAGACGAGTCACTTGGAAATTATTTTAAAGTTCTTCTTTCTACGATTTTGGCCGTTTTTGGACCACGTAAAGTAGTTTTGTTCATGATCTCCGCTCTTTATCCTTCTATTCTTCTAGTGTTTTTGTATTCTTTCTCTCTGTTGGTCTTTTATTCCTTCTTTCCAGATCCCATCTCTTATCTTTTTTATCTTCTCCTAAAAACCCTGAAAATAATGAATTTTTTCCTGAATCCATTTCGGTTTCCCATTTGTTCACTGTTATATTCATTTCCTATGGTCTCTAGAATTTTCTGATCCACGTCATTTGAGTTTTTAGGTTTTGGTCAAAGAAGGCAAATATTCTTCTAGCCAGTCCTTCCTTATCCATTCTCTTCAGGTTACCGTAGAAGGGAATTCTTCTCTTCATAATTTTGTGTGTTATTACCAGTTTATTTGTTTTTAATGTAAAAAACTTTTCACATCATTGCCTACTGTTTCATTTAGCCTGCGTTATATTTGCGGAAGAATTTGATTTCATTCTCGCATTAAATCGCATCGTATAATATTTTTCCCAAAACGGACGGCATTAATGTTCGAGACGAAATTCGAACCGGGGTTGTTTGGCCGGAAACTACCAACCCGGCTTCTGCGTTCGGCGTGTGTTTTATGTGCAAAATAGTTGAAAAGCCTGCTGAAACAGGCTTAAATATTGATGTGAATGAGCTGAGTCTATAAGGAAAAAACAATAAAAAATAACTTAAAAAATAACGCAAGGCTGGAAAAATCTAAAAAAACTTAAAAATCTCCTTGACAGAATTATTTAAAATTTATTTTTTTATGTTACCTGTATTTTGAAAATTTCATACGTCCACGCCATGTACCAGTTAGTGGAAAACGTATATGTAATGCTCTAGATTACCATCTCTCTCGATCTTGACGTTAATAGGAGCACGCTTGCCATCTATTGGCGCACATTTGAATCACAACGTCTAGTAACAAAATCAGACGTATGTACGTACGCGTAGTCTTTTATATAGCAGATGTTTATCAAGTTCCAAAGCTGAAGAGTCCTTAGTGCGGATTGCATTCTACGTTAAACATATGTATCTACTACTAAAGCACATATTGTGACTTTAGTTTATTATTTGATGACTAACACTTTTATTTTAGTCCCATTGGCTCTCATTATTCTATCATAGGATAGATTATGTTGAATAATCACGTTCGACCGACCAAAGTGTCTGTCTCAATAATGATTGCAGAGAGTGGAGTGTTGTAGAAGATTTACGCATGTAAGGACAATTATCCTTTGACATGCCAGTTGAAAATTATTTTAATGAGTTTCTTCGAGAAACAAAAATAAATGTGTACTGCCCTCGGAAGTTTTCCACAGTTCTCGACTATCAAATGGATTATGATGATCGCGACGCGTCCTCTTATTAAAACTCACGTCCTCCGTAAAAAGAGGGTGTTGCCTTCTTCTCGGCTCCTTATCGCTAACGTCTCCATCTGAAGTCCTCTTCTTTGCCTCTCACCCGTATTTCTGTTGAGTACATCTCTCCCCCCATATCCGGCTCCCTTATGACAGATTAATTAGACCTTTTCAGTTGGGCCAATGACGCATGTGGAACGAGGCAGCAAGTGTTGGTATAGGGAGTGAAGAGGAATAATAATAATAATATACATATAGCTCTTGTAATGAACACACAGTCACACCCTGGGAGTTGAAAACCCTACCCACGTGGGATTCAAACCCGCGACCCTTGGGTTGACAAGAAAATACTTAACCCGGCCGCCAAAGGGGTCGGCAATAGGAATGAATGATAGTGGGAAGTGGTAGAGTAAAAAAGAGGGAGATATAGAGGGGGATTGGCGACCAAGACCAGGCTCAAAAAGGTTGCAGGTGGTCATGAAATCTTGGTAGCCTAATATTAATGCAAGATAGATAATGCACGATTGATATTTGCTTTCACGCTAAGGGAGGTGAATATTTGCTTGTGCAACCTCTTTGAGCGGCCAAAAGGGCGTGTAGAAGGATATTTAAAGACAACCCTTCTTTTTATAAAGATGATGTATTCAAGGTCAATAGAGCATTGTGCTATCTGCATCGTGTGGGAGCATATATACGTATGTATATGGTCTTACTTTGGTTTCGAATAGAACGAAAGAAAAGGAGGTGTTTTTATGTATCAACTCTTTTTTCTGACGACTTTACGTATTCTATTTGGGCGGATCAAGTAGCCAATAATGTGAGGAGATCATCACCCAGGTGTAATAAGTGATTTGAAAGTTCTGTATCTTTCTAAAGAAAAAGTCCTCCAGTACGCGCTGCGTGTAATGAATGAACAATAAGTTCCTTTGTTACAGAGGCTTCCGCGGTGATTTGATGAGTTTCGTTTATTCGGGTTTTTTTCACGTTGATTAATTTTAATGGACAGTAGTTTTGCTTGCATTACAGCTAGCGTCATCAAGTCCTGAATGAGCTGTAGTAATTATTTTTCTGTTATATATAACGCTTGAGCTAGTCAAGCGTGTGCTGATTGGCCGGCTGGACCTTTGAATTTAATTGTTGAAAAAGACGTTAATACGTTGAGGAGAGAGGATAGCCGTCTTCCCTGTTGCAATTCGTGTGCTGATTGGCCGGCTGAACCTTTGAATTTAATTGTTGAAAAAGACGTTAATACGTTGAGGAGAGAGGATAGCCGTCTTCCCTGTTGAAATTTTCTGAAACGCAGTGAATTCCCACAGGGAAGACAGCTATCCTCTCTCCTCAACGTTCAGACGTCTTTTCCAACAATTAAATTCAAAGGTCCATCCGGCCAATCTGCGCACGCCTGACTAGCTCAGGCGTTATATACAACGGAAAAAGAATCTCTGCAGCTCATTTAGGACATGATGCAAGCGAAACTGTTGTCCATTAAAATGAATCAACGCGGAAATAACCCGAATATACGGTACTCAATGAGTTCCTTTGTTTTCTCCCATGCGAGCTGTGGACTATTAAATTCCTGTGTATACGCGAAACCGTAAACATTTATTTACTAAGAACGAAATCGTAACTATTTCTGCTGAATGACTTTTTGTGCTGCAATGAATGCACTGGGGTTGAAATTGTGCCAGAAACGAGATGGTGGGTGTAGCGAGTGAACGGCTGGACAGCCTGGCAGAGCGTCGGTGAGGGCGCGCGGTCCTTACCCTGGATGGGAGGGGGAGTTTTATGACCCCGAGAGGCGACTGTCCTCTCCTCTTATGCTTTGTAAAATATAGAAAATAAACCAGTACCATGTGGGCTCTGAACGCGACAAGTTGTTTTCTCCTTTACCAACCCTTCTCCCGCCAACCGACGCTACATTGGCGCAGTCGGTAGGATCGTTCTTCGATCCGGAAATTTCGCGTGCGGTTCGGCGGCGGCAGCCATGGCGTGTATAGTGATGCCGGAGAAGTTTGGTGGTGCAGGGGACTGGGAAGACTGGGTCTTCCAATTTGAGACGGTAGCGGAGATAAATAAGTGGCCTGAGGAGCAGAAGACGCTCTATCTGAGACTCTGCCTAGTGGGAAACGCTCTCTCTGCGTTTCGCGAGCTTCCAGAGGAAAGCCGGCAGAGTTACGCTAAGGCGCGGGAGGCATTAGGGCGGCGTTTCAACCCAAAGGAAGCGAGTGAAAAGGAAAAGGCGCGATTCATCCAAAGGACGCGCAATCCCGGAGAAGACATCGCCACCTTTGCCACGGACCTCGGGCGCCTCGCTCGGCGTGCATACCCTTCTTGGCCCGAGGATGCGAGAAAGGCCGTTGTGCGCGACCGTTTCTTGGATGGACTTGATGGGAACATCCGAAAGTGGGTGAAACAGGCGAGACCTGCTTGCCTCGAGGACGCTATCGGCGTTGCCACCGAGATGGAGGCTATCCATTTCGCGGAGTCATACACCAGGGGAGTAAATGCACTGGCGCCGGCGACCCTCACCACGGGACCACGAAGGCGTGGAGATGGCGTGGAGAGCCGAGGATGCGGTCGCGAGGACAAAGTGGAGGCCGCATTAAGACAGAATTCAGAGACAATGAAAGAGGTCTTGGAATTCTTGCGAGGAATCGCTGTATCGGGTGATGACGACCGCAGCCCCGCTCCTGAGTTGCGGCGCTCAACACCCAGGGTGAGGCGTAGAGACCGGCTGCGTTGTTGGATGTGCGGCGAAGAGGGGCACGTGAGAGCCGAATGTACACGCCTTTTCTCCCCGGGAAACGACGAAAGGCCGAGGAGGTGGTAACCTTCTCGGCCGGTGACGGAAAAGGTACCCGAGATGCTGCTTCACTGCTCGAGGGCGTCGGAGGAGGCGCTGCAAAGGAAATTTGGACGATTTTGTCCGATTCAGTGCCCCTGGTGCGAGGATCAGTTTCGGGGATCCCCGCTGAAATGCTCATTGACACGGGAGCGGCGGTGTCCTTGATCTCGGAAGAGATATGGAACCGTACCGGCAATTCGGGGAAAATGAAGAAAGACGAGTTGGCACTAGTGACTGCGAATGGGGAGCCATTACGGATTCTCGGGAGGGGAGAAGTGGTACTTCGCATCGGAGGGGAAGAGTTTTCGCATGATGTACTCATCGCCCCTCGTCTACCGAAGGGATGTCTCCTGGGTGCCGATTTCCTGCGAGCACATCAGTGTGACGTGGCTTTTTCCCGGAATTGCGTTCTCATCCGCGGAAAAGCTGTGCCTTTTCTCTCAGGTGAGGAAAAATGCGAGTTGTGTTGCGCCGTGACTTTGAAAGAGAACGTCGTTATTCCTCCTTGCCACGAAGTGTTAGTGGAGTGTTTGATGAGCTCGCATCCGGGGTTCAAGGGAATATCAGGGATAATAGAGCCAAATCCGAAACTTTTAGAACGTTATGGCGTGTTCGGTGCACGAATTTTACATAAAGTGAAGGGTTCCACGGTGCATATGCTCTTCCTGAATCCATCAGCAGAGACAGTGACTCTATATAAAGACACGAAAGTGGGCGGGTTATGGGAGTGTGATGGAGAAAAAGCGGAAGTGAGTAACGAGCCCGTTTTTAGTTTGGAGAACGCGTACCTTCCCCCTGCATCTTCTCTCTTTGATTTAGACTGTGCCGAAATAAGTGAAGGGGAAAAGGAGGAACTTAAAGTAGTGCTGGATGAGTTTTCGGATGTGTGCTCCAGAGGACCCTACGACTTAGGACGTACAAACATCCTGAAACATAAAATAGAGACCAGGGATGTGTCTCCGATTCGACAACGTCCTAGGAGATTACCTATTCACAAACGGGAAGAAGTGCGACGAACCGTAGAGGAGATGATGAGGGACGATATAATCGAGGAATCGTCATCTCCTTGGAGTTCACCGATCGTCCTTGTGAAGAAGAAAGACGGATCGACGCGATTTTGTATTGATTATAGGCGTCTTAATATCGTGACGCGTAAAGACGCTTATCCAATTCCCCGCATGGACGACATTCTCGATTCGCTATCTGGCGCCACAGCTTTCTCCACAATAGATATGGCGTCAGGATACTGGCAGTGCGAGGTCGCGGAAAGCGATCGGGAAAAGACAGCCTGTACCACCGGTGACGGTCTCTACCAATTTAAAGTGCTGCCTTTCGGATTGTGCAACGGACCCAGTACTTTCCAAAGACTAATGGACCTAGTGCTTGCGGGTGCCCAGTGGAAGTCCTGTTTGGTGTACTTGGATGACGTAATTATTTTCGGAAGGGATTTTAGAGAGCACATAGGAAGGCTAACAGACGTGTTGGTACGTCTGAGGAAGGCGGGACTTAAAGTTAAGCCTGAGAAGTGCCAAATAATGAAACCCACGGTGAAATTTTTAGGCCATGTAGTGTCCAAGAATGGTGTCACGACGGACCCTGGAAAAATTGCCGCGATAACACAATGGCGGTCCCCAGCATCTCTTGAGGAGCTTAGGGCGTTTCTTGGAACGGTGTCATATTATAGGCGGTTCATAAGAAATTTTTCTCAGTTAGCCTGCCCCCTTCATAAGTTGACCGAGAAGCATACTCTATTTAAATGGAGTACGGAATGCGAAGACGCCTTCCAGACGCTAAAACGGAAGTTAACGTGTGCGCCGATTTTGGCCTTCCCGCGGATGGACTCCGAATTTACGCTCGACTGTGACGCTAGCGGAATGGGTATCGGGGCCGTGCTTAGCCAGAGGCAGGAAGACGAGGAAAGGGTGGTGGCCTATTACAGCAGGACGCTCTCACGCGCCGAAAAACAATATTGCGTGACACGGCGTGAACTTTTGGCGGTAGTCAATTCTACACGCCACTTTCGACAATATTTGTTGGGAAAACGTTTTGTGGTGCGTACCGACCATAATTCCTTACAATGGTTGAGATCCTTTCGTGAGCCGGAAGGACAAGTTGCTCGCTGGCTCGAGCAATTGTCGGAGTACGACTTTTTGGTGGTGCATCGGCCGGGAATCAAGCACGGGAATGCCGACGGTTTATCCCGGTCTGTGTGTAAACAATGTGCCTGGGGGGAGGGGGAACCGATTTCGGCGGAAATCGACGCCGTCCTAGGGGCTCCCAGTGAAAGCGTAAGGGAAAGGCAGAGGAAGGACCCCGTGCTGAGAAGGGTAGTAGATGCACTTGAGGCCGGAATTCGGCCACCCGAAGGGGAGAGAAGGGGTGACTGCTTGGGGGCGAAGGCTTTGTGGGCACAATGGGACAGATTGGTGTGTAGGGATGGGGTTCTCTTTCGAAGGTGGGAGGGAGAAGGGAACGACGCCGACCGCCTACAGTTAATTGTGCCGGCTGAGGCAAAAGAAGAAATTCTTCTGTCTTTACACGATTCACCCGTCGGAGGCCATTTAGGGTATGAGAAGACTCTGAGCAAAGTGAGAGAGCGGTACTATTGGCCCGGATACACCAAGGACGTGGAAGTGTGGTGCCGCACGTGTGAAGGTTGTTCGCGTCGGAAATCCCCGCCCCATCCGCCAAGAGCTCCATTGGGTCATTGCCCGACCGGAGGACCGATGGAAAGAATTTCCATCGACATATTGGGCCCTCTCCCTCAGACCAAGACAAACAATAAATATATATTGGTGGTCGCCGATGAGTTCACCAAGTGGACCGAGGCGTATGCCATGTGTAACCAAGAGGCGGAAACAGTGGCGCATCAAGTGAAGGGCTTCGTGTGTAGGTGGGGAGCGCCTCGGGAAATCCACACGGACCAAGGCCGCCAATTTGAATCCCGCCTCTTCCAGGAGATGTGCAAATTGATGGGGGTGGTAAAAACAAGGACATCACCCTACCACCCCCAGTCCGATGGCCAGGTCGAGCGGTTTAATAGAACTCTATTAGCAATGTTGAGCCAATGGACGGAAAATGAAGACGAATGGGATGAACATTTGGATTCTGTCATGCTGGCCTATCGTTCGGCCAAACACAGCAGTACAGGATTCACACCCTATTTCCTCATGTTTGGGAGGGAAGTGCGCCTCCCGATTGAGTTGGAGTGGGGGGTCCCTGATGTGCAGATAGGGGTAGGGCAGCGAAGAGAAGGCGACTACGTGAGACGCTTAAGAGAGGGTCTCGAGAAGGCTCATGATCTCACTCGGCAGAGGCTGGGGTCGGCTCACCTCCGACAGAAAGAGCAGTATGATCGCCGGTGTCATGGCACCCCCTTTGAGGAAGGGGAGAGAGTGTGGCTCCACGTACCCGCCACAAAAAGGGGCAAATGTAGGAAGTTTCATCGCCCCTGGGTTGGCCCCTTCGAAATCATAAAGAGACTGTCCGACGTCACGTACAGGGTGAGAAACAAAGACAATCCTCGACGTCGCCTTGTCGTACATTTTAACCGCCTTAAGAAGTGGGAGGCGAGACCGGGAGACAGCGAGGACAAGGAAGATCAGACCAAGGAAGGGGACAGTGGAACAATGGCGGGGCCGGGAGAAACCCAAGTACAAGAGGAAAAACCAGCAAACGCTATTGAGAATGGTTGGAGAATAATCTCCATTCCTCCGCCGCTGGAGTCCCAAACGCCGGCGGCGGACGGCCAGAATTGCAGAAGAGAGGGCACTTGGGATCTGACCACGGCGCGGTATCCCAAAAGGATTACCAGGGAACCAGATAGACTCCAAGTCGGGCTCTAAAGGGTGGGGAAGAACCCAGGGGTCTCTTTTTCTTGCTTTCTCTTCTTTTATTTCAGAAGTTTGAAAAGGAGGACCAAGGCACAGCAGATACCAACTGAGCCGGTGCATCCTTGATCGCGGGGGCGCGATGCTTCCAAAGGGGGAGGCAGTGTAGCGAGTGAACGGCTGGACAGCCTGGCAGAGCGTCGGTGAGGGCGCGCGGTCCTTACCCTGGATGGGAGGGGGAGTTTTATGACCCCGAGAGGCGACTGTCCTCTCCTCTTATGCTTTGTAAAATATAGAAAATAAACCAGTACCATGTGGGCTCTGAACGCGACAAGTTGTTTTCTCCTTTACCAACCCTTCTCCCGCCAACCGACGCTACAGTGGGTATTAGTTTGTCCTGTGGTATGAGTTGGATGAATCGTTGGTTAGTGTTTTACGATTTCAGGGAGTGAGATCGCATTTAAAATAGCAAGTCCGCATTTAGAGAGTTTTAATTTGAAAGATTTTTACTTTGTGTTAGATTATGAATTTTATCGCACAGAAATGGCTATCCATGAAATCAGTAATTCTAAAGTATATGAAAGAATCTGGTGTAATGCCCAGTTCCGTGAAACGTGTTTGTTGGAATAAGGCTCAGAAGCAATCTTGAACCGGTTCGTCCTATTTCCACTCCACTGGTTTACTTGTATGGTGATATTTTGATTTCAATAAAAACGACCCAAGTGTTTTTAGTAGAAGAAAATCTTAAAACGCGGTTAACGTCTCTCAGTAGAGGTGAAATTGATCACTCACAACTCTGGATTCTTGCTTTTGGTTTTGAAAGACGCTTGCGCCACCTGAGCATTAGTCTTTCTCACGATCGTTGGGAACACTTATCAGTATACTGCGCAATTACTGGCTCAACACTTAGTTGTAAGGGGAGTGCTCATTCAGATGTTATAAGAAAATGTTTTAGTACACCGTTAACTACCCTAAGCTGCGGTATAACTTCTACAGCGTCACCCGCGAGTGTACAAAAGTGCAAAATTTCCGCAGCGAGAAAATCATTGCCTTTACCGGAACCGAACCCGGATCCCTCGATACTGCGTTGAGTGATTTAGCCGTAAAAGTAATACCGTGGTTACTTCAATTTACACTCCAAATCTCTTCAAAGCGAACACCTTAGTGTTCAAAGTTAGGCTGTAACCTCGAAGACGGTAGCATTCATACAATGTGAGGCTATGATTGATCACTCTTGAAGTCAGGACAAAGGAAAAGTGTGTAAATGGAGCCATGCAGAAGAATTTATTCTTTACAAGTGGCTTCACGTTTAGCAATGCCACTTTTACTTTTTGTATACTATGTTTCTCAGAAATTTAGAGTAATCTCTGAATCGTGAAAAAACACCTTGACTGGTAGAAAGAATTCGTTCTTTTGAAAATCTTTGCTGAGCGATCTCCCATTGCGCTCCCTTGCCAACAAATATTCCTATTCTGCTTTTTTGACGAAACTGCGGGCATTTAGAGGAAACACGGAGACATATCAAAAACGATCCCGACAGAATCTTGCGCGGAATGGACGAGAGAAGGGAGTAGATGGGTCATTTAATAGTTGACGAGAGCCCATAAGGAAAGGTAGGAGGATAGAACTGCACAAAGGCCTTAAAGAGAGACATAAATTGAGCTGGGAGAAGCGAGGTGACTGAGGTAGGAGTCTGTGGAGAGGGCGATGGCAAATTATAGAGGTGCGAACCTCGTGTGTGTGTGTGTGTGGATGTGGTGGGTGTGAGTAAAAGAGTTTGATGAGGGCATGGTTGAGGGGGAGAGAGCGAATGGTGGGTACGTGCACAATGAAGAAGATGAGTGGAAATCGTGAGGTGCATAGGGGAGATTAGAGGACGGATGAAAAAGCGAGATGGGAGAGAGAGTGTGAGGGAGTTTCGCGTTGGGTTGTGAGTAGAGGTGAGATCAAGAGAACGGGCTATGATGAGAGATGGCGATGTTCCTCTGGTCTCTTTGTGGGGATGAAAGTTGGAAGCACAGAAGGTAGACGTTGGGAGGAGGGAGTTGAATAGGGAGGTTGGTTCGGGATAAAATGCGAGGTCCGAGGATGAGGAGGAGGAAAAAAAAGAGGAGGAACCTCTCCACCTTACGAGTTGATAATGAGACGTAAGTGAGGTAGCCCATCCTCGAGTCATAACAAAACACTATCTCACCGCGTCTCAAACCTCCCCCTTTTTTCGTCTCGCTCGCTCGCTCCCGGATGGCTCTGTCGGGATTGGTCGTCATCGGCGGCGGCGGACAGGCGCGCGCGTTGGTTGAGTGGATGGCCGGGTTGGAACGGGCACGAGAGGGAAGGGACAATGGCCGTGACCATGACTCTGCATCAACGCCTCCTTCAAACATATCGCAAACACGGCCTCCTCCTCCTCAAGTCTCTTTTTTCTTCTTTCGCCCTCGTCTCATCCCCCGTCTCTCACCCTCTCTGGAGACTTCAACGCCGGATTTTTCTCACACCCTCTCTCTCTGGAGACTTCCACGCCAGACGTCTAGAAGGCCAAGAAATTCCGGGAGGTGCCGGACGTCTGACCTCCGTTCAAGGATCGAAGAGAGAATGATTTCCTAATTGGACCACGTTTCCCGGATGAACCGTATTCATGCCTTTCCTTCCGTTCATTCGAAGCTGGCAATATTTATCCCCCCATTCTTTTGAACCTTTACCATTCCTTGTGAATTGTGGTCTTTTTATTCGGCAACGTGATATTTCAGTCCGCTAACCACTTTTAAGAGTGATATTGCTGGCTGAAACGGTAGGAGTACATGGAAATCTGCCCGTTTCAATTTTTTTGGCGAGTAGTATTTTTAACATGAAACTACGAACTCTTTTGCGGCCAATTTATGAAAAGGAGATGCATTTTGTGGCAAATGGGAATGCAACTATTGCTGCAAATTCTGCAGTACACATTTTTATTCCACTTTTATTGTCTTACTTAAGTAAAATCCAACATAATTACTTTTTATGTAATTTTATGTATTTGCGCCAAAATATTATGAATGAGTGTCAAGCAAGAGCTACTTATTACTTGGTAAATTTGTCAATTATAAATTTCTATCCAACGAAAGCCTTCTTTCTGCATGGTTATGAAGAGTAAAGCCTAACTTGAAAGCACATAGACCTGAACCATTCTAATAATTTTGTATCACTCAACATTTTGCGCGAGAGCATTGAGCTTGGCCATTCTTATGTGTGCCAATAGTGGAAAACCATTATTTGAACAATTCGTAATCAAATCAGAAAATTATGATAACGGTTTCCATTTTGGGGAACTGTAGCTGAGCGTCTGCGATATAACTTTTATGTACTGGAGAGAAGTATCTTGATAGTGTAAGAAAAGTTATTGAACTTTAGCTCATGCCTTTTGAGTAGTGATTAATTATACTTTTTTGAATAGGTAAGTATAATGCGATTGCACCCAAATGCCTTATAACCTGTCGATGATAATTTAACTTCTACTTTGACCCTGCGTCCCTGAGTTAGTAGAGCCTTGGTTTGCCTTGCCATCGACTTTCCCTGGTGATATCCTCGTGGTATTAAATAATGCGGCTAAAATGCCTGGGGTGGGATGCAAATCCGCATTCCTTGACCTGCAATCTGCATATTTCCCTAGTATAAATCCTGATATATATCAAATGCGTGTTTGTCAGGCTGCTACGTGCATGGTAAAATTAGAGTTACCTACGGAAATGTTCTGTATTGGTTCATATCTCTTAGTCCTTGTTACTTAAGCCAACTCTTGTCTCTATTATTTCTTAGGGGCTTGAATTTATATCTCGCTCATTAGTGCAAAGTCGTCATTAAGCTCGCTGCAATTGAATATAAAAAAATGGGCGAACAATTTCGACGGGCAATTTGAAACGCAACATGCAAATGCGTGCGAGGTCCCATAATTGGCGAGACTCCAGTTTTGATGAAACACAGTAAGTGGTGGCGGTAGGTTTTCATTCGCGCTTGCTCACTCAATTGCCTGCGCTGCTAGCCATTAAAAAGGTTTTTACTTCTTCTTTTTTTCCATGGCAAACTCGTTTTGGCATAGGGCAACCTTCTGTCACAGCATTGTGGCCATTACGTGACAAGGTGGAACGTATAATTGCGAGCGTGACCCAGCACTGGCGGTATGCAGGCGATAGGGAGTACAATGGGCAGGTGCGAGGGGCGGCTCCGTGCGGGAACGGTTTCAAAGATACTGAAGCTACGGTTGTTATCTCTTCTTCCTCCCTATGCCCCCCCTATCTCTCTTGTTCGCCATTTCTCTCCTTTCCGCTAAACCTCACCCAACTTCCATCTTGGTCGCGATAAGCATCGATTTCCGTCGAGCCAACTCGGATAAGTCTAAGTCCCACCCATTATTATCCCATCGCCTTTGTCACAGTGAGATGAATTGATTCCGAGTATCCACAAGTATCGGTTGAGACTGCCTTTAATGAGTGTCTAAACTCTTGCAAATACTGGCGCTGAATTAATCGAGAGAGGATTAATTGAAATGTCGCAAAAGTAAGTACAACGACAGCATCCCTAATCAGTTTTCCAGGATAGGTAAAAGGCATGAGGAGTTGCAGTTTTGTAATGCTCTTGGAGTAAGATTGCTTTCGACCTGTTTTTAATCTCAATCTCACTAGGCGTGACATGTATAATAGACATCGAAGTTTGATTCCGCGTGCATAAATGAGGCACACATGGAGTTTCAGTTGAAGAACGTGAAACTAAACTCGCGATCATACCTAGATGAATTTTTATTATATTTTCTCCGAGCTTAACTTTTCCGCGAAGGTAGGCAAACCTTTATTAATTGAAGTCCATTTTTAGTGTGAAAATGAGTATGTAAACTTTAAAATATATTTTAGAGTGATCTAACGTAAAGTGAAAAAATAGGTTTTATAATGTTTTTTTATGAGTGACGATGAGGCTTTTGAAAACTTTCTGTGCAAAAATAGATAAAATTCAGGCAGAAGAGTACAGTAGTGTTAATTTAAAGTTAGTGTATGTTATTGTAAACCATTTGGAGTCAGGAAGTGAAGATAAGGGTAACGAAATCGAATCGTACTTATCTAGCCATCCAGTGTGGCAAGTAACAGTGTTTCTAGTTATCTCCTAGTCACATATCTCGGCGAAATTATCCATAATTATATACATTTTGCGAAGAGGTAGAATAGTTCGAGATAGTCATAGTGGTTATATCCCAGCATACAAAGAATTCCTAGATCATAGAGACATTTAACCCTTGGCATTAGTTGGGATTACAGTTTTTATCAATGATGCGGGTGTGCGGACGCTTAAGACTGAGTCTAAAGGTGATGCAGAGGAGCTAAAATAAGTTCGATATTTTTTCAAATTGGAGTTTTGCTGATGAATGAGATTTTTATTTATTTTCAAGAACCACCGAAAACAGCTCATATTGGCCTTTATATCGGGGTAAAGATTGGCCTTTAAATTTGAGAATAAAAGTGTGGGAATCGGCAATTTGATGTAAAAATATGACATCAAATATCACTCCGTAACTTATGCGCTCTTGTTGAATACCACGGGCAGTTGTTAGTTAGGATCTTGGTCGCCCTGTAAGATAATTTCTTCGGAAACGCCGTGGTCCTTGATGATTATCAAGCTGGTTTGCGCTAGACTTAGCCACATAGGATTCCGAGTCATTACATAAAGACATGGATAAAGCATTATAGAAGATAGAAATGAGGTATATTTGAATACCACTGGATGACGCTTAGAAATGCTATTACGATATTAAAGGATCACATATTATTATTGCCCAAGTATTGTGCCCCCGTTCAATACCTCAACTAGTTTTAATTTTCACAGAGCTACGTAATCTCTGAAATCATTTGGAAACCTCATTTTCTTCATTGCTCTATCAGCTTTGTATTCGGTTTTGCCATAGTATTCGCTGAATTATGGCATCAGCTGGAAGTATTACTGGGTTATTAGTTAATCTAGGAAGGGTGTCACTCCTAAAAACTATAAAGGATACAAGATTATTACTTCTTTACTAGAGACCTGAGTATACCCCGGATATCGACGAGGTTTTTGTTCTTATCTACTAACTACTCGATCTCTCAGATAAATAGAGGAAGTTAGACCCTAAGCCCAATAGATGTGATACCGACTCTTTTTTCCCACGCTGATTTCGTGATCGCTACAGAGCCTCAGAAAAACACCCATACATTTTAAGAAAACATTGTCATGCGTAGAAGGAAGCACTGTTTGTGTATATATATACATATATGTATTTTTAAATGTATAAAACACTTTTTTCACTTACAGAAACACAAAAATGGCGGTGTACTAAAAATCCCCTGAGGGAAAAACGCCCATATTGGTGGCTCGCAGCCCACGGCTTAGGTGTAGATGCTAGGTGTAAATGAAGCATTAGCTTGCTCTCGGAATAAGTTTCATTTTCCGAATTTATCGACGCGGTGTCAATCACTTGATGGCGTCATCTCCTTCATTTAACCCCTTGCAAAAGCGTCGCGACGCTCCGACGAGTAGGGTGTATACGAAATGAATACTCAATATACTCCACCCTATTCGCTCCCTTCAGCGTCGTCTCCTCCCCCTCCCTTTTCGGAAGAACTTTCCCTGATCCCATGCTCCCCCGCCATACCCTGAGTCCCTTTTACGCCCTGGCTCCACTTCCCCTTTCCCCCATGGGCTCGCTTATACTGCCATCAACGCGTTACCGAACCATCCCCTACCCTTCGCCGGAACTTAACTCCCCTCTCCCCCAACATCTCTTTCTCTCACCCCCTCCTTTTAGTTTATTGGACAATCTCAACGTCCCCCATTTGTTCGTTCACCCCCTTTCTACTTCACGTCGATTTCCACCCAAACGCGTACGAATACTCGCAGCAATCGCACCATCTCTCTCATACTCTCCATCCCCTTCGGGTTACATACACTCTGCCAGGCATCCACCCTCCCCCTCACTACCCCTCGTTGAAAAGGAGAGAAAATAGAATTTCGGGGTGTTAAGATGTGTCTGTGTAGTCGGGGAGAGAGATGCAGTAACGGCAGAAGGGGAAAATATCTGGTTTGATTCAGCCGACTAAGGGTGAATTTGGGGAGACGGGGTCACTATTAGTCTGGAATCACTGTTTATCACTCTCCTGTGGTCAATATTTTTGCTATAGTTCACGGTTTAGCACCGATATATTTATGCAATCAATGGCATTTTAATCAATAGTTTCGTCTGATTCCAGTCAGTTATGTTTTCATTCATTTTATCCAATAATTCATTGCCACTCCACAAAACGACAGAATATTGCTATAATGCACGAAATGTGGCAGACGGTATAAAACATTTATAAATATGACGAAGTGGTGTAAGTAACAAAAAGAATTTGAATTATAATAATAAGCTGGTATAATTATACATTCGGGTTGGTTGGTCTGTGGGGAAGAAACTGACAACTGATGTCATTTGCGTTATTGAATTAGGTGGGCAGGACGGTTGAGGAACGGGAGGAAGGGTGGAGAGGACTCAACGTCAGTATTATCGTGAAATTAAACGCAGAAATCCACATAATGCATGAGGTTTAAATGAAATGATTAGGATTTTGTGGCACTTAGAACACTGAAGGCATGTGAAAAAATACTAAAAGTTAGGCATTGAGAACGCGACTTATTGGATAAATCAAGATTAGGAATAACATGACGCCTTAGTAAAAAAGAGTCGGTAGACAGCGGAATCCAGGATCATGTGGTGACTACAAAATGAGCGACAGTGGAATAAGTCTCCCCAGAAACTACAAGGCTCGTGACGTCAGACACGGGACGTCGATCGGTATATCCCGAAATCCCTGTGTTTTAAGGTGGTTCTGGCCTCAGGGTCACTTATACCAGAAATTCTGAAAACTGAAATATACCATCTTTGAAGTGCGTTTAATAAACTGAGATGAAGAAAATAGATTTATCAGGCTAGTTTTACTGTAATTCAGCCTTGAAAGTCGAAATTTTAAATGTGATAGAATACTAAAAGTTAAGCATTGAGAGCGCCACTATCTTAACAGATTACAGCAGAAAAACATCAATTTGAACGAGAAAACATGCATAAGCTTTTAATTTAAACTGTGTATGAGAAGTGAAAAGTCCTGAGAGTTTAAATAAAATAAAATATAGGAATCTTACCATCTCTTTGTTGAAGTTATAAGCGAATTGCTGCCTTAATTTAAATCAAAATGCGGTAGTTCCGTCAAATAGCGCTGCAGTCCGCCCCTATAGCTGGACAAACGAATCTAACCTTGTCCGACGTCACAACAATCGCCCATCAGTAATACATTGCATGCATAGTATACAATGTACATACAATCCACATAATCCCCGAATTCAGCAATAACTTTTAAATGTTAAACCAAATTCGGCACGGGTTGACGTCATTCTACAGAGCAAACATTTGCATCCAAGCAAAATCATGATGAAAAAAATTATGGGGAACCAATGCGGTGTGCTAAAGTAAATATATTTTTTTTACCAAATCAGGGACACTAATAATCATGCTTGAAGGTTGTAATCATTCGCAAAATTATTCGATTAAAGAGATCTCCCGGGCGGGGAATGGAATCCCTGACTCCTGCGTGACAGGCGGGGATACTAACCACTATACTGCTGAGGAGTAATATTTAGTTTTAAAGTGGTCTGTCTACAGCGTTGCGTACCCGCCGAAAAGCCTTTCAAGTTACTGAGGTCGCTGGCTATAAGGGATTAGGGGTTTTTAAAAAAATCTTCGTATCACTGCCGAGGCAATGGTTACTGAAAATGACGGAAGCAGCATATCGGAAAATTGCGTAATCCGATCTTTTTGACTTCTTTTGCGTACAATATGCCAATCGTAGAAAATAGGAATCCTTTGAAAGATCCAAAAACTAAGTTCCTACCTAGATGAGTGAGATCACCCGGATTTGATCCGGGAACTGTGGAGTAGGTAGCCGAATATCAATCCTATCTCAAGTTTTTTTTTCAATTTAAAATAAAAATATTTTTATATAATAGAGGACAATTTAAATCTCCAAATTACTACTAAAGTTAATTTTACTTTTTAATTTAATTACTACTATGAATGAAAATAATTCTCTTGAATAATGAAAAATATGCATGATCTGCCCTTAAAAATAACTGTCGATGTAATGGGTAGGTACCCTTTCCCTTGCTACGGCGTTACTCGTAATGTATCGGAAAATCGCGAATGATCTCATTGCCATCTTTGTGGAAACCACTCGACGAAGTCCGATAAACCTCTGCTAATGCGGTCGTTTATAATGATTTATTATCCCTCCCTGCTGAAGGGCTATAGTTTTGTTAACAAATGCTCAGGTTTTTTTGTTTTCAAGTACTTACGGTGTGATCGCAATCTCGCGTGAATGGGTGGTCTCCGAGAGTAAGCCTTAATTATGATTAATGCCTTTTTTATCTTCCGCGGATAATGGCATCAGTCACACTGAGGGCATGCTGTCGTGACTTTTGAGCGTGATCCATGAGATGTGGGTGTGAGTGCACGGGGACGACGGGGACAGCAAAATCCATGAGGCGGGTGAAAATACTGTAATCGTATACCGCACGAATATATTCGCCGTACTATATCATATTTGATTATACAAAGCGCTTTGCTCCCATACCAAAATTTTATCAATGAGTCACCGTGGCATCTTACCAATACGATGAAACCATACGTCCCCTAGCTCAAAATGGCGTCGGGTTTAAAAAATTAGGAAATGAATTAATTGAACGAAAAATACCCAAAGTTTCGATTTCGTTAGATTACACGGGGTTACCCCACGATGTTGAAGAATTCCCTTTTTTGAAATTAACGAATATTTTACTTGGACGTTGACTTCAAACTGTATACCTACTGTCGCCGTTAAGTAGTATAGACCTTGACGCGCTCCACATTGATAGTATAGGCGTATAGGGTATAGTACAAATCGTTGGAAAGAAAATTTATTTACCTTTAAAATGACGTTTATCTTGGGTTTATGCCATTACCTGCTGGATTGCTCGATGTGGGTCGTCATGAATCAAATCAAAACGCGGTAAAATCGCCCAAATTCACGAATTGGTCATATATACAATATTGTGGTACAACGATCGTGCTTCAGAGTGAAGCCAAACTTTGTTCACGATCTTAACGTATGGTCCCAAAGCACTCTAAGCATTATTAAAGCCTGCCCTTCTTTGATTGTTTTTTTGATCTGTCCCGTAGTGTAGGCAAATGAATGAATTCTAGGCTAACGTTTGAATTTGACGCCATTCGTGAACCGACCTTTATCCATGCACTCAGCATATCTACCACCCCTGCGCACACTATATAATCCCCCTGGTACCCCATAAGAAACCCTGCAACCACCCCTCTGCCATCAGCACTCCCCTTAATATATCAAAAAGTTTTCAATTCCATTTCGCACCCTCTCCCATTGTACACACTTGTTACCCTCGGGATGAATAGTTCTCGGGTTTCCAGCCGGGTAATGGTGTTTAACTGCACCGACGTTTCAATGGCGTAGTCTGCCATCGTCTTCAGGGTGAATGGTTTTTGCCAGAATTGTCATATTTTTGCCAGAATTGTCATTTCATACGGTCACATTTTTGTTCAGGTCTTTCCTGATTCGTCATTTTTTCCCGCCATTCATTTAGCATTATCAGAGTAGGTTTCCAAGCACTGCTGAGTTGGAAACCTTTATCTCGGTTCAAGTTTTTACTCTCCAGTCTGATCTCCAAGATCATGTGTAGGATAGGTATGGGAATTCGTTTTTCCCGCCATTCATTTAGCATTATCAGAGTAGGTTTCCAAGCACTGCTGAGTTGGAAACCTTTATCTCGGTTCAAGTTTTTACTCTCCAGTCTGATCTCCAAGATCATGTGTAGGATAGGTATGGGAATTCGTTTTTCCCCCGAACAATAAGGGACTTCAATAAATGCTAGGCGTAATTTCATAAGAGCGTTTCCTTTTTATATATAAACGGCTGGTGTCCTAACACCCCCCGCCACACGCCTATTGAGGCGGCTTTCGGGGTAGTATGTAGATGTAGATGTGAAAGAAGCTGTGGAGATCAGGCTGGAAAGTAAAAACTTGAACCGAGACAAAGGTTTCCAACTCAGCAGTGCTTGGAAACCTATGAGAATGCTAAAAGAATGGCGGGAAAAAAAGACGAATCAGGGAAGCCTGGCCAAAAGACCTGGCCAAAAATGTTACCGTATAAATATATGACAAGTCTGGCAAAAATCATTCACCCTGAAGACGATGGCAGACTACGCCATTGAAACGTCGGTACAGTTAAACACCATTACCCGGCTGGAAACCCGAGAACTATACATCCTAAGAATTCGCCGGGAAAGACTTTGATCCTAATTGTTATCCTCCCCTACTATTCACTATTTTGGCTACAGGACCCTTACCCATTTGTACATTCATACTTATGTACCCAAATGCGTTCTTAACTCCCAAATCAATTTGAGAGAATCTGCATCATCGTCAGTAGTCATCAATCCGAAGATTGATTTGTAGCATATCTCCATTCCACACTCCTCTCTGCCAAACACTTCATTTCTACATGATTGTTTACTTTGACGTCCTTAGTGATTTGTCTGATGTACTCCATTTTAGGTCCTCCTCTCTTGGTCTTCCTTTTTATTTCTCCTTCTTAAACTGTTTTCATTTAGCTGTTATGTCACAAAATGTGTCGTATAAGTTTGTCTCTCCTTCTTCGGATGGAGTTCATTATGTTTATTTTCTTTCTAGCTCTTCGTAGGACTTCTTCTTTGTGATTCTCTCCATCCATTTAATCTTCATCATTCTTCGGCAACACCACATCTCCATTGCTTCAAATCTCCTTTGCTCTGCTGCTGCTATTGTCTAGGCTTCACTGCCATATGAGAGCATGCTCCAAATATGTGTTTTAAAAAAGTACTTCCTAACTTCCAGGATTTTGTTGCTAGCTATCAGCAGACTCTTCTTCCGGTAGAATACCTTCTTTACTTGGGCTATTCTGCTCAGTGTAAGCATATGCCCACTTGAGTTAATGTCACATGCCAATCTGTATAGGTTATTCAGGATCCTTACTCCTGCATACTTAAGGAACTCGAGGGAATTTCATCAACTCCTAGCGCCTTTCTATCCCTCTCAAATCCTTTATTGCAGCATCAAATTTTGATTACAATATGGAGTATCCTTTTTCATCTTCATCCATAGTGTCTTAGTCCTCAAGCATCCTGCTGTTTAGTGCTCTGCCGCTGTAAAGTTTCTCCAGGTACTCTTTCCATCTTTCACTTTGTCCTTATTTCCAGTTAGAATTTCATTTCCCTCACTCCGAATGACATTACCCTAGAGCATTATAGTTTCAATCACCAATGAAAAGAATTAATGTACAAAGTACACATATTAGTAAAGGTAAACATTTTAAATGAACTTTTTCCAGTTATATGAGCCGACTGCAGTACCTTTTCCATTGAGTAAACGTAATCACATAAATATATATCTACCATATCTTGGAAAGTTGAAAATCAACACACAGCTCACCGAAATTATCCAAAATCGAATTTCGCCCAAGCCAAGGAGTAGCGAGCAGGCTGGTGGCCTATGGATGTCGAGTCCTTAGGCTGGCCGAAAGAATGAGATTCATCTTTCTCGGCTCCTCCGGGTTTGAGAATGGACAAGGACTTCTCTCAGTTCGGGGTCGTCTGTGATGAGGAGATATTTTTTGGGGGCCTGGCCCTGGTGGAGGGTGGAACTTGTGTAAAGGGGAGGACACTGAAGCCGCCTGACGGCAGTATAGTCGGGTGTTCCCTCATTGGGAAGGGGGCGTGGTTGATGGGACATTTGTGCCTTTGAGCGCTCGAAATTCGGTGTGACACTTTTCAAGGGGGCCGTTGGGGAGATTTTCCGAGGGGCCCCCTTCAGGGGGGACGGACAGAAGGGCTGTCTAAAGGAAGAGAAAAAGGGAGGTTAGGGGGCGGCTGGGATGTTAGTTTCCCTTCTGGCCCTTTGGGGACATTTTCAGGGAAGGGGAGAGAGAGGGAGGGATGGGCAAAATGGGCAACTTTTGAGAAGTGTGGCTCGTCTTAGGCACGGAGTACGTTTTAACGAAAAAATAATTTTGGGACCTGCGGTGAACCATGGGGGGGCCGTTTCGAGGGTCCTCCTTGAGGAGGTGTTTATTGAATGCTGGATGTCGCAGATCTGAGGCCCGCGGCTTGAGAGCTTAATCCCCTCTTCAAATTGCGTGTACTTTGACTATATAAGCCGGATCCTTTCTGGACTGGGTCGGCCCATGCACGCACTTTTAATATAGCGGATGCCATTGATATTTATTTGCCGTGTATTTGATGTACTCAACCGTGAGGTCGTCGAAATTCTTAGTTTTTGTCGGAATGAATTTAGCGCTACACATTTAGGCTCATCAAGCTTTAGTTCACCACCTAGTTTTAACTATAACAATGCCTGGTTTTGGCATACATTATTGTGCATAAAAATGCCAAGAAATCCTGATGACGGCAATGCATGGAAAATAATTGTTATGAATTAAAAGTTAATTAAATGAAAGGTTAAATTGATTGTTACGATATCTTTATCCTTGCTGACGGCGTAAATTTGGAAAGAATAAACTGCAAGTCGTCTCGTCAGTTTTTTTTAGAATGGTGCGTAGGGTATTTACTTTAAGCTACGACCGTAATAGGCCACATCTTACCCGAAAAAAATACAAATAACTTCCTCAATTCCATCAGCAAGTAGTTTTGGTAAAGGTAATGTGCAGCAAGTAAAAGGTAATGTGGAGAATTGAGAAAAATTAGATTTTTAGGTGAGCGTGTAAAAGCTAAGGATGTATTATGCGTATTTTTTTCCATTAACATTGGCTCGCTTGCTTCAAACAATTCGGAGCGTTAGTGGTCACTTCTATATTTTCTGAGTTATTAACATATCCTCGATAGTATAGTGGTCAGTATTCACGCGGAAGATCTCACGTCGATCCCGGTTCCTAGTTGATTGATATACACAGCTCTTCAAGTGCTTTCTGCAACTGCAACTGCTTAGGTTCTCTGTCTGTCGGATGGGACGATATACTGTAAGATTCTATGATTGCGCTATTTTCTATTGAGTGACCATCCACTCAGAGTAGGCTGTTGCCGTCGCCAGATATCTCCCCATCCCCCTAATCTTTCTCCATTTCCTGTTTCAACATATTTTGCAAAAGCCAGCGTGTTGTGGTAGAAACTATCACAAGCATACGATAAAGGGAGTACGTAGATTGCAGAACGGCTACATTTAAAGTGCCATTTTTTTCCACTCACCAGCGGACAATAAGGGATTATATTAGTAGTATTTTATATGAAATTAACACTCTAATTAGGTAGAATAGACTTAATACTGGTGTTTAATAACTTTTGTTACTAGCACCTCATCCCGTTTGAGCCGAGCCCAACGATACTTACCTTCGATGACTGATCGGGAACCGGTGTTTCCATCGTGGCAGGTCGTTGTCCACGAATTAATAGAATTAGTCATAATAATCAGTAGTAGCATCTCAACCCGTGCGCTGCAAGTGAGCGTGTTTGCCTACGTATCACTCTACTCATTTCTGGTTTTTAGTTCTCGCCCAGCGGTCAGGGGAGCGTGTGGGTTTTAACATTGAATTAGGACAAGTATTATATACCAAGTGTGGAATTGCCCCGTGCCACACACCCTAGAGGTGGCTTGCATGATGCTTCGTAGATGTGGATGAATCCGTCATTATACTATTGTTATATCTTTAGCGTCGCAAATGACTTAAATTGTCAGTTGCTCTCATTATGTCTACTGATCTTCCTACTTACGTGTAAAGCGCACGTCTAAGGAACGATGAATGAGCACATCATCTGCACACATTTCGCTTGCGTAACGGTGTTTTAACATTATTTTGCTTCAGAAAGCACGTATTCTGCTGCGAGGATGTGCTCTTTTTTTCTGTTTGGTCGTATTTCTTGCATTAGCAGGGCTATTAATTTCTCTTACAGCAGGTAAAAATGCCGAAGCGGGGTTTCCTTCCACCCTTCCTCCATTTCCACGAGAGTCCCATGAGAACTACATCAACGATCTCTCATATTTCACTGAAGTTATTTGGGCTATACCGTTACTGCTTAGGTTCTCTGTCTGTCGGGTAATATTGGTTAATACTATTCCATTTCATAGGCATGAGGTTTGAAAATTCCTGGGTTCTGTTGCGTTCGTACATCTTTGCGGTGACGACGTTGTCTATTTGGTTGCTAATCTAAAGATGCGGATAGGGGTTATTTTATGTTGAAAAACCACTGAGGAGAAAACAATTGCATGCTGATGGTTTTAAGCTCAACTAAAATGAATATTAGCCGTATAAATTGAACAACTCTGAGGACTCCACGTAGGTTTTTCTGTAGTTATCAAATTTTAGAATATTCCAATGCAGAAATTTCATTCTCCTGTTTTTATATCATGAATATGACTCATACTGGTTCTTACTCGACTGTGCATGAGCTTCGTTGGGGGAGAACGGAATAGAAGATTTCGTTGACCGCTCAGGGACGGTCGGGAACATATCCATCATGGCGAATGCACGCGGAATTCATCCATGGAAAAGAAGCAGTTGAGCAAGATTGTGTGAGGGGGAGATGGAGGGAAAATGAAAGCTGGAATGAAGGGTTGGGGGGTTGTGAAGGGAGACAAAAGTGTCACTTGCGGAGTTGTCACATTCTATGGGGGTGTGTAAAGGAGTGGGTTGGAAGGCCTAAGGGAGGGAGTTGTGCCTGAAGCAAGGGGGGAGGGGAGGGGGGGAGTTTAGGTTTTTAAAGCTGGTAGTTGTGGGAGAAGTAGGGTGGGGAGGAGGTCGATGGCGTGTACAGATTAATGCTCTGGGTGTATAGAAGGGGGTGTTGCAGGACACCGACGACTTTATGGGGGGTCGGGTCTGGTGGGGGTGGGTTGTCCCGCTCGATCGCGTCGTTCCCGTTTTGGGGTGGTGGTGGTTCTGGCCCTGAGAGAGGGGTGGGGGTGAGGGGACGCCGATTGGGGTGGAGCCAGTGAAATTCGTGGGTGGTGAGGGTGATGGGAGAAGGGATTTGTGCGGGGGGGAGGGTTAGGAGAGAGAAAAAGAGTGATGGTTTAAGGTGGGGTGTGCTGCGGACTGAGGGGGGTTGGAGTGCCGCGCCGCTCGTTGGGCGGGCTGGGTTGGACAGGCGTTGATGGCCGGGGAAGTGTGGTATTGAAGTTTCACAGGGCGATGTATCCGCACGTCCACCCGGCTCGTTACCACTTCTCAAAATGGCGGACGGGTTCCATTTGAATAATAAACGAGGGAGGGGAGGGGTGGAGTGAGGTAGTGGGGTGGGAAGTAGAGGGGGAAGGTGAGGGAATGGCCGCGCATGGACTATTGAAGGAGAGAGAGGGAGAGGGGTGTGAATGGGAGACAAATTGGTAGTAGGAAGATGTGGGAAGTTTTGGGTGGCGTGGCGCGATTGAGGTAAACCTTTTATGCCTCGTGCCCTGTGTTGTCCGTCTCCGAATGTCCCAGTGGAAAGAAGGGATAGGAGGATAAATGCATTCCAGCGAGAATATGGTGAGAGTAAATAATATTCCATGTGTGTAAAATATGATGGTTTTATGTGCAAAGCTGTGATGCAGTCAGTCGGCTGTGAATGCACTTATCTCGTATGTTGTGCCATATGATTGCTGTAAAAGTGTTATTCTCATATATTTACTCTTTTTCTTGGTAATTTTATTTTAATTTGATTACTAAAATGGCGTTTGCATTTTTATTTGATGGCGATGGATGGGCTCTATGCCCTTGGCTAGGGCCTTGTTATCAGTAAGACAACGAATTAGCCGATGCACCAATGCGTCATCTACAAAAATACGTACAATTGCATTGAGAACGCGAGTTATAAAGTGAAGCAAGCCTCAAGAATAAATTACGTGAAAAAAATGCAGTTCGTTAGGCAGTGGACTCCGCAGAGGGTGTTAACCATTCTTACGAATAGCAAAATGATACGAGTTGTTAAAATGTGCCTCCCCGGCGCGTGGCGGGGAAATTGAACCTTGGTATCCCGTGTGAAAGGTGGGGAAACAGTCCACTATACCACCGAGGACTTCTTATGAGTGGTTGTTTTGTTAACTTTTTCTATAAAACCAAAACTTTTCGCTCTCTTTAATGCTCGACGTGAGCGTTAGGGCATTGGGAATTGAGATGTAAGCATAATATGAATACAGTGGAGACCTCCAGCTGATGTATGACAACTATGTATTCACAACACTTTACTCCTTTGCCTGGGCGTTGAATTTGTTCGCTTGAGAATAGCTGGTCTTCAGGTCTCTACACGCATGGATATTAAAGGTCGTTGAGTAGAGTGAGTTGGTTCTCTATTATTGCAGTACAATTTTAAAAATTTAGAGCTAATTTGTAAGATCTGGATGAATCAGACGCATTAGTAGGAACCGAAGCGGCTTAGTTAGTCTCTTAGTGTTTGGCTGCTAGCTGTGTGCTTTTTTGTTATATCGTCTAATATTTTCACGCCTGAAGGATGATCTGGGCGTTTTATTTTAGTGAAATCTTGACATGATCTTAAACCAAGAGGAAAGCTATTTTTTTCTTATTTTACATTTGGTATTACACACCAACCTATTTATATAGTTGATTCATATTCAAGGCACAGTACTTAAAAGCCGGGGGTAGAGCGGATTTGTAATGAGGGAAAATATGGATGAACCTTTCTTCCTTGAGTGGGTCTTAAAATTCAGTATTTAAAACTTAACATAATTCAAGTAAGTATACTTGTGCATATATGAACATGCTAATGCATGAATGAAAGGAGAATACCCTGTAGTTTTCAATCTTATCGCATGAACTGGCGCATCGTATGTGAGGAAAAAATCACCCTCTGCCACAGACCCTTAATATGGCGTGAATGGCGCTAAATAAACATGGATAATGGCATGGCACTATGAAGTCGAAGAGGACAGAGCTTATAATTTACTTTGAATAGAATGACTGTACTTGTAGCTTTTTATCACCAGGTCTAAGGAAGTTCGTCCGGGGGTTTTAATAAACCAAACTTCATATTGTCGCAGGAATGGGGAACATGTAAAGTTTATTTATCGTATTTAAGAAGTGGGCACGACAAAAAATTTCCTCAACAACTGAAATATAAACCTAATTTTTATGTGTAAACCTCAACTGCAGTCATTAATAATTACCTTTTAAAAGTGCCCAAAAATTTGAAATACTCCAAATGGCATGATCCAAAACGGCATCTCGGTGGCTTGACGTCACCGCATGGTACCACTTCTCTGAGCTAGATGAATTTTCAAGAGAAATGATCAAATCATACAAGTTCATTGTGTTCCGCAAAGGAAATTAAAAGGATAATTTCATCAAATTACGAAAAATAACCCGAACTTCATAAGGAAATACGTCGTATTGCTGTTAGCGATACCGTTCCGTGACGTCATCCTCCGGGTTCCTGATTACGTAGTGGTTCCACGCCACCAAGTGCTCTTAATTTTTAAGAAGAAATATTTCAACAATACAACATTGTATTCCGATAAAATTCATGTCCTGTATATTTAGGAATACGTACTTCAAATACAAATGGTTAAAACAAATAATATATATTACCCATTCTTCTCGTGTTTCCTTTTCTTCTTATCAAAACTCATAACTGTAAAGTAGTGCGTGAAGTTTAATGGATCGTGCCGTTTTTGAGGGTGAAGGTGGGGATAGGGAGACCTTTCGGAAGGCATCATGAAGGGTTTTTATTGGGCGTGGTATAAAGGATATGGGAGGGGAGTGGGGTAACCGGAGAGAGATGGTGAAAGGGGTGATTTGACTGTAATGAGTGGAGTTTTGAGGTTTCAGACGGGTGGGCCTGGCTTCGGAGCATAGATGGGGGAGTCGAAAGTGGATAGAGAGAATGAAGAGACGAGGATAAAGAAGTGGGAAGATGGTGGCGTGGCGAAAGTGGTGGCTTAGCGAAGGAAAGGAGACGATGATGATGATATCTCAAAATGGCACGTCTTTTCGAACGAGTCGGAGCGGAGAAGATGACGATGAATCAAGTTTGGAGAGGTCGGTTGAGGGGATGAGATGAAGGAGTTTCGGTTGTGTGCGGTTTCGTCGCCCGAGGTGGAGAGATAAGGGTTTTAAGAAGGATATACGGGGCGGAGAGGGGTGTGTGGAGGAACACACGGGAGGGGGTGGAGCGGGGTTGAGAAGAGTCTCCTCGGAGGGTATGTTTTTTTAGGGGGGGCGGGATTGGGAGTGGGGTATAGGGAGATGATAGGGAAGGAGGGAGCAGAGGCGACGTTGGGTGGTGGCGGGGACTGTGCCCCAGCCAGGGGATAATTACGGAGGCAGATGTTTCTGGATGGATTAAGGTGGGGCGTAGGTTTTGGGAGCTGTGGTTAAAATGCGTATCGGACCGAAACGCCTCGCTTATTTACTCCGCAGGAATAATTCTTGGTGATGATGAAACTTCAGCAGTCGGGAAGAATGGTTTTATGTGACTCTTAGTTCAGTATTGAAATAATTTTGAGTACGTTTTCTATCCCCCAAAGGTCTCCGCAAAGGGTTTGTGGTAGAAGGTATTTCAATACAAGAGAAGTTTTTTACTATGCCTTTCGAGGTAATATGTATTAAGTAACTATATAACCACGTGATTCTATTGCTAATGGTCCGAGATTTTTGGTGTTTTAAACTCCGGTGTAAAAAATAGATAGACTGGAGGAGCGAATCTATTCTTATTTTCTATTATTACTTTGCTATTTTCACAATTGAATTTTTAATCGTCACCCGATTGCATTACAAAGGCAATACCATCTCCTGATGATGTTGTCTTTGTGATGAAACCGGTAGACAACTAATAAAACTATTGTAGCAATTACATAGTTATTCAGTCATAATGAATTTTCACCAACTTAAGCCTGATATTTCAATTTTAAATGGTATTACACTAATGCAATCTGTTAGTACGTATTGATAATTCCGCTAAAGCTTAATATTGAGACTTTCCCAATAGATGTTATACCGTCGAATTAATTACTTTTTACTGATTAAATTTTATTCCTCACTCTCCAAATACACATCATTCCCAAAATGTTTCTGTTTCCTTTGCATTTTCATTACCGAATAGGCTCCTGTTATAATTTGAGATTAACTGAGGAAACTGTTTCAGTCCTGTCAACTTCACTAAGAAATTTTAGTTCACTAAGTTATTTTTAATTACCGTTTTGAGGTTAGCGTTCAGTATTAGCACAGCGATGGCGATAAACTCCGTCTTTTACTTCTACTGCTTTGTTTATTGTATTGTTCTTGCACCGACCCCCATGGGTAGCTATTTAACTAATGCGAAACCCAACATTGTCAAAACCTCTTTCTGCGAAATCAGGTGGCTTATATTTTCATTTTTTTTACATTATGAGAAAAGAGATATTTCGACCTTATGTGGTGAGGCTTATTCAAGATGAGATCTCTTTGGCGAGAAGGACCTGTGTTTATAAGTTGTCCTTTGATGCCTCTCAATTGCTGCTACGGGTGAATGCTGTCCCAAAATATGAGGATCGTGAGTATGAAAGGAAAACGACACTCTACTTTTTGCGTTCACTGTGTTTGGCTTGAGCGTTCTTGAAGCTTCAGACCGTCAAGAGCCAGGCAGATGACAGGCCTTTAGAGGAAAACAGATGTCTTTGTTCTATACCCTGCGCTCATCAATCAAACGTCATTTCTGATTATAGTATCCAAGGAAGTAACTAATAAAAGGTGGACTTGAATATTTTAAATGGTTCCCCATATGGGGATTCAACACCATGCACATAGTGCTTTTCGTTAATATTTACTATTGCGTTTGAAGATGCTATTTACTCGTGGAGGTGACAAGTCGAGTATTCATTTTTTCACCGAAGTAAACGAAAGCGGTACCTACTTATTCATCAGATAAACTCAGCTCGTTTCCAAATACGGGTTTTCTTTTGTATTCAGGCAGCTATCGTTCTACAAGATCAGAGTTTTCGGAAAACTTCTAACCCTCCGTCAAATTAATGAAAGCATTTTCCCTTCTGTGTTACTCTTGCGTGTCATGCCAAACAAAAATTTTCATTACATTCATCTACTCCGTATCTAATTCCGTATCGTAATCTTTTGACGCATGTGTTTTATGATTCATTTTATAAGTTCATACTATTTTTCATGGAATTGAATAACTTGTGTGAAAGGGTATTTAGCCTACGTACGTCTTTTGCGAAAATCTTATATGACAGGGTTCTGGGGACTTGATGGACTTGAATGAAATAAGTTTTTACGTATAGACGTATTGGCCAGCTTCGGTAACATCGCTTTTTATAGATATTTCATTTGTTTTCCAGTGAAGTAACTAGTTTCTTCTTCGTTATATAATTCGATAATTTATGAAATTTAACGCGATCTATTGGTCGAGCGAGCATTATGAGTAGTTCTAACCACGCCTAGAAATAACTTCTATATTAGGTACCAATGATTTTTGTGGGGACGTTCATCTATGAATTTCATTTAAGCTCCCTAATCTTTAATACACCTGCAGTCTCAAGGTGAGCTTATGATGAGGTAGAAAGCTCTTGTTTAGAAGGTCCCTTCGAGATGTCACGCATTGATATTCAATATTGACAGATAGAAGAGCCCCTCAACGCCCAAATCGAATATTCATTAAGATGGTAAGATAAAACGAAAGAATCAAGAAGGAACCCTGAGTTTAATAGCGACCCTCTGTCGTCATGGAAACCTGTTTTGCATTTCTTGTTCATCAATATTCTCTTTCTCTTTGGATGCTAGGTCGCTAGTCCATGCCTCTGGAGGCACTTGTACCTGTACCGATAATTCAATTAGGAAATCCAGAGAAGTACTAATATCCCTAATGATCCTTGGTATAGGTATTTTTTGTACTGGTATCATTAGTAATTTTTTTGCCGGAGATTGATTATTAGAGGGTCCTTCTCTCAGGAGAGATCTTCAATATCTTTTTTTTATGGGAACATTTTTCATGTTAATTACACCACGAATGATTTCCCATGGTAAGCTGTATTGAACGGTTAAAGGATGTTTTAATTTATGCGAATGAAATATAATATATATATACTCCATGATATATAAAAAGATTCAGAGCATAGTTAAAATTCAGTACGATCAACATTGTTTCAATGCATTCTTAAGTTATGGAATTATATTATACGGTTTCATTGAGGAGAGGAAGTCTGGAAGTTTCTGAATCCAGCTCATGTTTGCATTGTCTTGGGGAATACTTTTATTTTATATTCCATCGTAAACCTCATTAATTAAAATAACAGTTCGGAGGTATGTACGCAGTACTTGCATAATACATGTGTAGCGCTTATTAAATACTATAATGCCGTCCCACCACCGTTGGTGTAGCTTGCGTCTGCTTGTGATGCCCCCATGACCTCCCCCCTGCGTCACCTTGGGCTACATAATTAGAAAAATTATGATCGAGCGAATTTCAGGGTGTTGCGGAGGATTTTATTTTAACCACGGACTTAAAATGCTCGCGGTGCCATTTTATGGACATTTGTTGGATACCACTATTGGCCCAGAGAAAGGAACGCTACCTTTGAGTTTTCGAATGATCAAATACGAATTACGATTTGGCTAATTTTAAACGAAAATATTTTGTGGGTATACCTATTAAATATTTACTGACTCATTTTTGGTGCTGTTAGTTAAGTGCAAGATGAAATAAAAAACACGCCCACATTATTACAAATCAAAGACTTTTTCAGAACTTGGAAACATACATTTTAAAATGCATAAATTTAGTTGATTACGCCAGTGAAGCTGAGCACTGCGTTATTCTCCTGCTGAATTTTGTGTCACTTATGTTTTCGAGTTTTTGTCTGGACTCTCGCTGAATTAGGTAAAAATCATAAACACATCCTTTATGTATTCGTTTTCGTCCCTAGAAATTTTGTATAATTTTCCGAGCAACCATGTGATTACGCTTCCAGGCTTCAACCGAGGAGTTGGGTCTTCCCAAAAGATACTTAACGCCTCAGGACTCAACCCATAATCTCTTTCCATGACTTTAGTCTAAAATGCCAACCCCTCCCTCCCCCAAAAATGTCTGACAAACGGTCACGGGTTGGTTTCTCTCTCCATGGCCGGTTCAAACTTTTTTTTCACTCTTCAAATGACTAGGGAATTACTGAGAAACAGACGTCGAAACATGCATCCTATACGAAAATCCAAGAGTGACTCTTAGGAATTGAATTTCCGTCGTATCTTGTTCATCTCCGAGAAGGACGAGAAAATCTTCTCTCCTGAACTCGAACACATCTTAATAACTACAGCCCACGTAGAGTTACTCTGTGTATAATGCCATTTTATTTTTCATGGTCTATTCGTACATACAACTTAATGCGCTTAATTTGTAGATTCTTGTCTTTCGTCAATTTGACTTGTTCTTTTGCAAAAAAATGTCCCAAGGAAACCTTGAGGTCAGACACATCTGCTTGGTTTTGAGAACGACCCATGCGGTGAAAAAATGACCCAAAAATCTCAACACCTGACTGGTAACATTTTCCACTCGGTAGTGCAAATAGAAAATAATAACTTAATTGAGCTCATATTTTAGAAACCTAGATGTTCAATCGTTCTGTTTTAATCTTTTGTTTTTTCGAGGCGATTTTCTTTAAACATAAAAATACTGTTCCCAGTTTTATGGACCGAATTAAGTTTGAAAGTGCATAGCTCTTTTTCCTCTGCCAGTTTTTCATCGCTTCCTCTTGTTAAATATTAATATTACTTGCATATTTGTAATTGATTTTCTTGAAATCCTCGGAAAGTCACCTAAGTAAGTTTTCACGTTGGATTATGTATAATTTGTAATGTACCTGTAATTAATCCAAAAGCCGGGCGTGTAGGTTCGCTGATATAATTTATATACATGGCAAATTAGCCTTAGTGAACCAATTTTCCCTTTGATGCTCATGGTTTCATATTATTCGTTTAAAATAAAATCGTTGCAGTAGAGTGTTGTCCACAATGCTATTTTTTCTCATAATTATTTTTCATCTTTCCTAAAGTTATTGGCGTACGCGTACTTTGTACGTGGATTTTTGAAAACCGCGGCATTAACCTGATGTCTTTATTTGATCATTTTTTGAAAGTGGCTTATAAGAATTTTGGCTGGAATTTGTTCGGTTGCTTGGATTTGAAAATAGAATGGCGGAAAACATATTTCTACGGTAGTAAGCAATATTTATGATTTAGGTAAAGTATTCTCAGAAAGGATACCAAAACATAAGTAAGTTGCATAGTGGAACTTAAGACTTATACCCACGGATTTGAGTGGACAAATTATTGGTTGATGGGTATATTTTGTAAAAGCAATACTAATTTCTAATAATAAATAATAATCATTTGCTAGTAATTTTAGCAATTTGCATTGTTCGCCAAGGAAATCGAGAGAATAATCATGCTTATATATCTTACGAGGCTCTTTCATTGAAATGATAAATTCCGGACAGCACTCCTGACTTTATTAGCTTTTAGGCTATAATTTAAAACCTTATGAATAAAGCTGCGACGGTTCATATCCGAAGCCAAATAATTTCTTTGGCCTTAAAGGCGGAGGCGCGCTACCACTCATCGGCAAAGACCCAGTAGCCGGCCGATGAGTTCACCCGCCGACGTTCGCTGTTCTGGTTTGATGCCCGTGCGATCGTGTATTTAAGTTTAGAGCATTATAAAAACATCACATAAAGGTATACATATGTCATTGTTCTATTCCTAAATGATAATATTGTGCAATAATTATTGGGAAAAATTCTCTAACATTGATAGCATACTTACAGTGTAGTGCAGGTTGGTGATAACTCACCACCTGCCACACACCCTTGAGGTAGCTTTCAGGGTATTATATTGATGTAGATCCTTACGCACATAATTTAAGAATCGCATGAAACAAGGCAAATTTCTCCAAAAAATTGAAAATACTCGCTGTCAATTGTCATTTCTTTCCTGAACTGATGGTACTTCGCATGTAGTCAAAGTAACAAAAATGAAGGGCGGTGTCCTAATACTTACCACCACCTATAAATTCGTGGTACATCGGAGGTAGTTGGTAAACGTGGAATGTAAAAGGAGTGCTTATTTTGTCTATTCTTTCTCCAAATGATATTTTCCGTATTATTTTATAAAGTTGGGATTGAACAAGTATAAATTAGTAGTTGAGTATGATGCTGCTGATTCTGTACTCATTACCCGCAAATAAGTTATACCAAAGAACTGATCAATGCCTAAGGATCAGATGATCATTTAAAATACCATATACTGATGAGAAAATTCATCAGTTGGTGAAAATTCACTTTTGAGAAAACTTTATCAGTTTTTTAGGAACACCTATCGGTAACTGGTGAAAATTTTCACTAGTTACTGACAGGTGAGTGAGAATTTTCACCTGAAACTGATGTCTCCGGTAACTAGTGACAATATAAGATCAGTTTTTAAAGACACCTATCAGTTATGGTGAAAATTGACCAGCAATTGATGGATTCCACCAGTACTTTTTATTAAGGGTATACTTTCCCTTTTGGCTATAAATGAGAGCAACTTAGGTTGTGCAAGGAATTTGAACCTGACTTGTTGATAATTCGTGCGAATGCTGCCATGTTTTTGGCTTAGCAAATTATTGTGATATTCAGAGGAATTGATTAATGAATCATTGTTTATTTTTTGCGATCAATTTTTTGACTATGAACATATTTTCTTTAATTTAACAATCCAAATAAAATATATCCTGGTTGATTTCTAATAATGAGATACGACATACAAATGAGGACATGTAAACGGATTCATATCTACTTTTGCTAACCATTGCATTTTGAGAACTACCTTGTATAATAGCTTACAGATCTTTAAACTTTGTTCGATAAGGTTATCACTGATGCTTGTGAAATAATTATACTTAAATTAATCAAAAATATATACAATTTTTATTTGTGAATATTATGTACGGCTTGGTGAGGTCTTTTTAGTGGGGAATAGTGGCTGTATTAAATGAGTTTGTTTTGTTTCAGCATAGTGCTTCGTCAACAATTTTTGTGACTAAAACTAATTTAGATTTATGTGAGTAAATTTATACGATAAAAGAGTATCTTACTTATCATTGCTAATTTTCGGAGCGAGTGTTGATTGCTTTTTAATAATCAAGGGCTGTGCCTCATGAAATGCATAGTTTCCTCTCGCATTAAATGCTTTCACTGCGATATGAAGCTTTGTAAAAGAAAATATGACAAATATCATTAATTACCAGGCATTGGTAAATTTTTATTTGCTAGGCTTGGTATCTGAAAAAATACATCATCTTCTGGTTCCGAATCATCGATGATCGTGGTTGGATAAATAAATTTTATTGTGGAAGTCCCAAAGAAGGTTTATTTCTCTCCTTCTCCATCATGCATTAATTCCGTCATGGGAGGCCTGAATCCGTGCCATAAAAGGCTTAACATAACTGTTTCTAAAATTGAATATAATCCCAGTCGATCATGACAGCCAGTTAACTAATAGCAGGCTGGAAGAAGCTGGGCAGTACTGAAGTCACTTTGAGAGGAGATCTCCTCTGGCTGTGTCGATCACATTCGTTGGGTAACCATTAGGTTATTCAAGGTTGTGTCGTGCCTTGCCTTTCAGTATTAAAATGATCGCGTTGATTTGTTTAAAATCGAAGTTTGTTGTTCTTAGTTCTTCTTAAATTATTTTATGGTTGTTTGTTTATTTTTAGTTATTTATTATAATTTTATTGATGTGTTTAAGAAAATTATGATTTGTTGATTGTTGAATGTTGATTTTAAAAAAGGGGTTGTTAGGAGGTTGTTGAAAGGGAGAAGAAGGGGATTGTTGGGCGAGAGATGATAGAGAGAGGATCTATCATGTATTGGAAAAATAAAGAAGGGTTTTGCTATAAGAAAGTGAGTTAATAATTTCAAAAGGGTCACGACATCACAGTTAGTTCAGTCCTTGGTTAAGATAACGGTACTAAGACTCATTGTTGCCCTATATAGAAATCGCACCGAACAAGTGAAGAGGAAGCAGCTAATTTCGAAGTGAAATTATAATTCCTGTATCCCTGTGCCGTTTGAAACTTTTTTAATGGTTTTAGAAGAAAATGACACTCCAGTCTGCTTATTATTCGTAATAGAACTTTACCCATCTCCATTTTGGTTGCCATGTTGATAATCTTGCTATCATTTCTGGTGTTCGCGCGCGACATTTGTGCTTAACGATGGTAAGTTGGCAGCGTTAGGAACTATCAATACTATGGTTACCAACGCGCGTTCGTATTGTGATTAAAGCCTACGATGGTTAGTATGTTAGTCGTAGGGCGAAGTTATTCCTAGTAAATATTTTGAGCGATTTTCGCTGGCGGCACTCATTTCTTACCGCGACGATTGACGTACTGTGTTCATGGAGCGGAAATTCGAAGCCAGCATAAGATCCCTTTTATTAATCCTCCGGTGAAGTTCAAACTAAACACACCGATGCGCCCTTTGTGCTCCGTGGGGAGCAAGTTGCACATCGTCGTAGTTCTTGGCGGCAAACGCGGGTCTGCCCTTCTAAAAATGGATGCAGCCGCGCAATCGTATCCTCTCCACGATCACACTCTCTCGACCATATTAGGACCACAATCACTCTCCGGAGATGCGTTGGAGACTTGTCGCATTTTTCACGCCTGGAACGAGAGACAAGTGTCATCCCGGAGTCCATCACGCGTCTTTTCCGGAAGAAATGGAAGGGTCATCCACGGGACGTCCCGGAGAAGAAAAGAGAGGTTGGACAATGGCAGGGGTGGGTAGCCACCCCCTGACGACGGGGGACGCAAGAGTTTTTTCGTGTAGTTGGAGCTGGAAATCAGGAGGAAAGTTATTAATGGTGGCGTTATTCAAAAAGTTGAGGGGAAAGAATGGTGGAGGGGCACATTTTCATCTTTTAGTTTTTCATTTGCTCGAATAATCTTTTCCCTCGACCATCATCGCTTCGTCTTTTGGACCGCATAGCAGCTGCGTCCGTGTTTCACTCCCTCATACGCCTCCCCAAGTTCTCCCCACTCTTGTCTCTTTCCCTCTGCTCTTTCCGGAAAGAGTGACGGTTCGAAGAAGTTGTGAATGGTTCAGGGTGGCAGGGTCCGTGAGCTTCTTCCCCTTGTACCCACGCCCCCTTCATGGTTATTCAGCCATAGTATGTACACATATACATTCTCGTCCATATCGTTCCCATCGCCTCATCTTTAGACGCGCTCGCGAAGGAGGAATTGTCTCTCCCCCGGGGAAAGAGTAGCGAAGGTGGGATTCAGGCAACGCCCCTGTGAACTGTCACCAGAGAAGAGAATGATGGCTATGAGACAATGCGTAAGAAGATTCGTTCATGGTCTGCGCGGACATTTTGTGGCATGGAGAATTAAATGCTAATACCAAGCTGGATGGGAATAAGTACCCAACTTGAATGCACGAATTTCTTGTTTCAATGATGGTATTCCAATATTCCATTTAAGTGAATGTCGGAGGCTTGCTATCGTCTGGTGATAGTTTCGAAAAATCGAACCAGTTTGAAACCCTAAAGTCAATTTGAAGGTGGTGTATTATGATGCGCATAGATCATGTCTGTGTCATAAGTAATTTTCACGCTGATTGTTGGTGTCAGAAAATAGGTTATCGCGTTAGAGTCTATGTGGCCGAGCCGTTTGCGTTATTAACATATTGTACATCCAGTATGATGGTAAACGTACGTACGTACCACAATACTTATGATCGATTACACCAATAATGCTAATGGTAACGAAATGTAGCGTTGTTTTTATACTTATTTTTATTTATTTATTTTACAATTTTCAATTTTTGGATGGGATGATAATCAATTTTATGTTTTATGTATCTAATTATGTAAAAGAGTTTTGCGTGTTAGCATGACTGACATCTGCCCCCCTCTGAACAAAATGGTCCCTTTAGTGTATGAGTAAACAGACTATCCTACATGAGTAGAATGATGTTTATAGTTCATGTTTAACTACGCAGGTTTAAAGAGGCAGATTTAAACAGAAAAGTTTACTGCCTAAATTATAGCTCTATTAAGATCAATTCTTATTCTGCTTTCATAAGCTTATATTCCCGGTCCATTTGTAAATATTGAGTTGATTTATTTAGTAAAATGTTTGGACAAAGGATTTTGGCAGCGGTGAGTTGATTTATATGCACAAGGTTTATTGGACCAAATGGATTTTCTGCGCTCTAAATTTTAATCGAAACGCATGAAATTAACCAAGCCGACGTCTCCAAGAAAACCGTCAATATTATCTCGGAGGTCTTAGGTGCAGGTCCACTTCATCGAACCACATCGTGGATACAGCACAGTATCCCGATAAAATCCTTGTCTTACCTATACAATTAAGAATACCTACTTCAAATACAAATGGTTAAAAAATATAATGAATGTTACCCTTTCTTATCGTGCTTCCTTCATATTCTCTGCATTCGTTGTTGATTGGCAAATGGCGTTATGTCTGAAAAGCAAATAGTTGAAGCTGAGAATCCGCAATTTATAAATATTGCGCTGTGATTTTACATAACGATAACAATGTAAGTGAAGCATGTTTTTTCGCGAAAAATGATCCACCCAAAATGTTTATCGCGCGCAATTTGTTCATAAATTTCATCATTCATATCCATTTTACATTTTTCTAGATAAATCATTATGATACCGTGGTAATCCCATCAGTACTAATAATACCAATGTTTCCGGCGTGTTAACTGCAAAAGTGATCTATGCAGTATGGCCAACTGTACATTTTAATGGCTTCAATATTCTCTTATGCTAACATACCGTGTGGTTGCATGTATTCTCTTCTTTAATATATGAACCAAACAAAAGCTTGTATCGGAGCTACTAGAGCGTGACGGGCGGTCAAACGGAGGGACGCTCGATTGTAATAAAAATACAAATGGATGAGATAAACACAGGAGAAGGCAAGGAGATGGAGAGATGAGACGTATCCCACATTCTCAATGGGAGGAGAAAGAGGATAACCAGGGTATGGACGGGGGAGAGGGAGTGGATGAAGTCAGAACATGCTTAATCACCGGTCAGGAAAGCCTTGTGCAGAAGATCTGGTAGGGTGGACTGCGGTGAGGGAAGGCTATGAGGAACCGATCATGGTGGACAGAGAGCTCAGGCAGGGAAAGGAGTGGCAGCAACCAGTAGAGGGACTGTATAGTGGGGTAGAGACGCTTCGGGGGGTTTTGTCTGAGGATTGGGGGTTGAGGCGGATGAAGAAAAACGAAGTGGCGGAGGGAGAAGTCTGAAAAATACCACAGAAAGACGAAGTGGGGGAGGAGGTCGTCCCTCAATGAATGGACGTACCCTTCTTGTTATGTGTACATGTACTTTCTTGCGGGAGGGGAGGGAGTTTCAGAAGAACTGAGAGAGGGGAAAGGTTTGAGGAAGGCACGGGATCAAAGTATAAGGAGAGGAGGGAGGCACGGCACGGAGTAGCCTCGGAGATTGTAGGGAGGGAGAAAGTGAGTCCCCATGGTGTGGTTAAAGGAGCAGGATGAAGATTAACGAGCAGGAATAGCAACCTTAAGCTCCTTCCTCGCACTCCCTCATGCTCGGCGTGCGCTTGTCCCGCTTTCTTCTCTAAAAACCCTTCTAACACCTCCTCCACCGACCGACACTCAGCCGAGCTCCCACGGGAAAAAAGCGTGAGGCCAATTTTCAATTCAGGTATACCAACTCAGTACACATGTATACCATGTATGTACATACTTTATTCAGAACGAATCTGGGCCATACTTCTACATCTAGAAGTACCGTGCAAGCCACCACTAGGGTGTGTGGCACGGGGTGATTCCACGCTAGGAATGCATCACTCATCCTAGTTCAAATTAGAACCTCGTACGCGCTTCCGGCAGCTAGGGGCAGATCAAATTGTAGTCAATAGAGCAATGCGCTATCAAACCAAAAACTAGGAGAGTGATGCCTAGCGTGCTAGCGTGGAGTGAACTGTAAGATTTCAGGCTTTCCCGGTGAATGATACTGATGAATTCTTCTCGGGCTTCCCACCGAGTTAGGTTCTTCATGTTGGCCGACGTTTAGACAGGAGACTTTCCTGTCGTCTTCAAGGCTGTGGATGATAGGAAGATGACAGAAAAGTCTCCTGTCGAAACGTCGGCCAACATGGAGAACCCTGTGGGAAGCCCGAGAAAAATTCATCAATGCAGTACACTGTTTAAGATACGACTACTGATAAGCATTAGTAATACTATGAATTTATGAATGCTACGAAATACTAATTACTTTAGAAAACAAAATAATGCCAGACAAGCGGGGTGAGGTTTCGGTGATGATAATATGTTATCAAACACAAGTGCAAAGTCCTCCCAGTGAGAGAGGGAGTTTAATAGAGTTGGTCTATCGCAACTATTACGGTCATGTATTGTACGTGGAATAAAAACTCGCGAAGTGGGACGAGCGACTAACGCTTGTGTGCACATGTGGTCGAAAAATATATCGAACATATGAGTGACAGCTGCCGTCACCCTATCATCTTTCGTGTCGACGATAAGAACTACTACCCAAAGGAAAGTTTATTAGGTCACGCAGGAACATTGCGAGCTTTATATCCAGGATATAGAAGTTAGCGCAGATCGGAACACATCAGCGCACATGAACGACGATGAATAAAACGATGTACGCAGGCGAAAAGTTAGGTAACCTGCCGGTAGGTAGGCATTCTGTGAATGCTCACCAGATGAACTTTGGTATTTTATGCTGTTATCGTCTCTTTGATTTCATTTTTACATTAAACAAAGGATTTCCTCTCTCCTTGATGAATGAAGTATCGAAATAATCGAAAGAGGTCACCAAAATAGAGCTGTATCTGACGCAATAAATTGTAAATATTGTACCTACAGTTCTCTTTTGATAGATCGACATCTCATTTGTTTAACACACTCAGAAGTTCTACGTTTTTTGGACTTGTTGCAGCGTGCGATGTTACTCTTCACAATTCGGAAGATTTGAAGCTTCCTCTCCCAGTATTTCGACAGTTTAAAGGATTGGAACGTCTGATAGTTTAAAAAGGCAATATTTCAAAGGTAAAAATGATAAAGATATGACTTCTTATTTCTCAAATGGAGTTGTCCATATTAATAAAAATCTTTCTCCATGCTTTATGTACTCGATTGTGTTCATTGTTCAACCATAAGTTCTTTTCTTAATAAGCCTAATTCATTCAAATCAATGGCAAGGAATAATTTAACTGTTTTAAACTTTAATGATTACTCTCAATTTACCTTCGTATTCCGATCATCAGTAAAAATTCACTTCTTTTCTAAACTAGCATTTAGTTTTCACTGCATGTTCAATATTTTGACATTAACACTGTACCGGAGGGTGTTCGACTATTCATCTACATCTACATAATACTCTGCAAGCCATGCCAAGGGTGTGTTGGAGGTGATATTGTGGGAGTACTGTATAACTACACCTCGCGTATACCGGGCAGTGATTACAAATGCCTTAGTTTAATATGCTTTGGTCTCTTCATTACTGGTGGTTGTGTTCATGATTTCAAGTACAAGTTTCTGTCTAAAATTTAAAAATTTTCTAATCAATTATTTTAAATATGTGGGATAAATTTGTTTTACATAATCGAGGTTTTGCTGAAGTTTGAGGAGAGAGAAAAGCAAAAAAGGTGCTTATTATCATAGCCGCTGTTGTGACTCTGAGAAGGAATTTTATTTCTGAGAGTTTCGGGAAATTTTAAGGTATTCATCCTAGTGGTAGGCATCTTTGGAAAGTGATTTTAATGAGAACACTCACAATGAAGAATAAAACTTAATTTAATGCATTTATTTGCATACAAAAAATCTCCGCATTCTGTCGTCCAATTTTTGCGTAGCTCCTCCAATGTTCAGTTTCATAGACTATTCTGAGCGGCATCTCGGTATCTATTATATGCTTTACATTCGTTTTATATCAGTGTTCACTTTGTAACACAACAACGCAGCTGATTTCCATTCGTTTACGAGTCCGCGCACTAAGCAGCGCCCTTCCAAATAGACCGGGAGCTTTGTTTATGTGTGCTGTAATGTGTTTGAGTAGAAAAGAACTTCAATAATTGCATACGCGAATATCTTTTGTTTTCATTTTAAATAGAGTCCCAAAAAATGGATAATGCTATGTTTTAAATTACTTCGTGGTAAAAAGCTTGCCTTCCTCAGAATGTAGTTTGAACGAATTCGTAAAATTTTCAGATTTTCAGGCCGTGACTATTGATTACCTACAGAATGTTACCTACCGGCATAAACCTTTCGCCTACATACATCGTTTCATCCATCGCCTTTCATGAGCGCTGAAGTGCGCTGATGTGATCCGATCTGTGCAAACTTAAATGAAAGCCTCCTTATGTTTTTAGCACAGATATGACTGAACGAGTCGATAATGGCGGTTTATTCACGATACGTCATCCTTTTTATATTCGGAAGCACTTTAGTAGTGTGGATAAAAACTCATTTTCCCGCATTTCCACGACCATTTTTTTTCTCACCGCACCACATAATTTTTCTCGTCCCCTATCTCCCATTCTCCCTTTCATCGTTTTATCGACTTACCCTCTCCTCCACCACTGTTTCATCATCGTACTATACCTCCCTTTCCTGCCTTCACCCCTCTCCTTTTTCTTTTCTCCCCCTACTCTCATTCCTATCCTCAAATCTCTTCCCAGCTGTCACTCTCCCCAAACTATCTCTTTCTCCCTATCACTCTTCCACTACAGCCAACCCCTCCCCCTCTTCCCTGAAAATTCTCCACCTCCCGTTCCCTCTTCCTCTCTTGTCTTTTGCCTCTCATTTCCTCCTTCCCCCCTCCCCCTCCCGTTTTCTACTCACCCCATCCATCCCAATCCCCACACCCCCGAATCTTCTCACCAACCCAAGCCATTCCATTCTCTTAAGGATGTTCCCCAGCGACTGAGTGAGACAAAATAAATACTGAGTTCCACCTTTTATTGTGTATTGTATAAAAAGTTCTGCTTTCGCTGATGACATGCTGGAACAGTTACAAAAACAAAATTAAGGTACAACATATGCAGATTATTCCACGAATATATATTTAATGACAAATGCTCTATGCGTTCCATAGGAGCGGTGTGCAGCACCATTTATGTTATTTGGCTCACAATAATAATAATTGCAGTAATTTACTAATAACGGAAAAATGAGACGATTTTATACCTTAACTTATTACCATTTAATTCCCTACGAAATCTCCCCCTTATATACCGTTTCCGCGAAAATGGCATTAATAATAGAAAGAAAAATTCTATTTTACCCTAATATTTCACCTATTTTTGCGTTTCACACGGTGTAACTTCAAGCTCAATTTGCGAAAAAAATAGCGTGGAAAGGAATTATTCTGCTGTTCATATCAAACAGGGGACGCGTTTTTCCTCTATGTATCCTGAATATGAATAAAAGGACATTCAAGTCATTTAGGGTGGAAACGCCTCAACTCCCTCATTCGCCACTTCCATTGCACCCCCTTTCCAACCCCCCTCACCATCTCGTATCCCCTCCAAGTCTTCCCACTATCTCTCTCTTAAGAATAATTCCTCTCCAAGCCGTCAATCTTCCAGAGTTCTCTGCCTCGTTAATTCTCTTCTTACCACTCGCAAGACACGACCTCGCTCCCTCTTTCCCTCCCCCCACAAATCTTCAACCACTCCCACCTCCATCCAACCTTCTCCTACTTCCTTCGGAACTGCCTCCCCTTTTCCCCCCTCTCCCCGGCAGTCGTTCCCTCTCCCGCAGAAAATCCTCTCCTTCCTCACTCTCGACTCAGTACGGCAGAGCCACCACAGCAGCGTCTTCGCTTTACTGTCTCTTCCTCTGCCCTCAGCTCATCTACCGCCCCATTACAACTCCTGTGGATCCTTTGTAAGGTGGCACTGTTCCGTAGAAAGGCTGCTCTTGCTGTCACCTTCTCAGTCTTCTCTCCCGTGCTTTCTCTTTTCCACTTCCTTTTCCCATCTTCCGCGTCAGCGTGCGTGTCATGGAGTCGGCGCCAAGTCTCAGTTCTCGCCTTATCTCATCTCGATATACATCACGCCCCGTCGTAAGATTCTCTTCGAATGATCTTTGGTAACGTAGTAGTATTTTAGGTTGATATTGTTGGGAGTTGATTTTTTTCAATGGAATTTTCGTTCTCCAGGCAATGTAGTTCCTTCCCTTTTTAACTGGTACACAGGCTCGTCGTATCTACGAAGGCCGTTTTATACGACTTTTATTCCAGAACGAAAGTCAGTAAACTCAAAATTGTATCGAGCATAATTCTCAATCGAATTCGATGAATACGTCGAATTTGATATTAATTTCTGAATACATAAATAAGTACCAACGGTACTTGTTTTTCATCCGAGTCTCGCATCGAAATAAAAATCACGGGCCAATAGAGCGTTTCAAGAAAATATCGGTGGCCGAGTTAGATTCAATTAAACATTGGTTTCCTCATGAAGCGGTGTGTGTGTGGCGAGTTTTCCAGGGCTTATGAAATGTACACTAGGACCGAAGAAGCTACCTTTAAATTGATCGTTGAGTTTTAAAGTAGAGTTTTTGTTCAGTGCTGAAAGCGTTGATAATGTATGCGTGAACAATGTAAACAAACGTTACACCTTCTCCACATGCGCCGGTCAGAAATGGGAGCGGAGAGTTGGATTGTATGATAGGGTTCATCCGAAACTTTCGGTATCTAATTTTAACTTTCTTGCACCGAGTACGATTATTAGCACTGAAATAATTGTTGTGCTAAACGGCCCTAAGACTTATCAGTGGGTGTGAAGGAATATTATGACGGACGAATTGGATTTATGGAATGTTATTTAGATTCTATAAGAAAATGACATTTCAGTTTTTAAGCCCTAAAAATTCATATTTTTACCAATTTTTTTGTATTAATATTTATGAATAGCGTAAGGAAACGTTCTAAAATTACTGTAAGTATTGCTATATTTCGCCCAATAGTGAACAGTAGAGCCATTGTTAAAAAAATCGTTCGTTTTTCAGGAAGTGCTATCAATGGCAAACGAAATAAACAAAATATCTCGGCGTATTACATTTTATAGAGTACTATATGGCGAGTTATTCATACAGAACAATAAGACATGCATGCAGTTCAAGGTTCACGTAAAGTTATTATTTGTTGGTAATGTTGCTAATCACTAAAACGTGTTAATTTTAGTGATGATTGTTTAAAGCGATATGAAGTTTATGCTAAGCGGCTTAGCAAAAATTTAACTCATTTTCTCCAGCTTTTCTTCATGAACATACTCCTTCGATGCTAAGACTGAGACGTTTTCTCCTTGCTAGAAATAGAAAAAAACCTTGGCCCAAGATGATGACAGTCGTTTTCAAGGCGAATGAGCTAGTAAGCTTGTGAAACTATTGTGGGCAGTTGGATTTTGCGTGTTGAAAATACCAATTCGAAGTTAACTTTATTTATCCGAAACGATGCAACATCTTGATTTGCAATGTTTTTTCCCATGTATTGAGATATTTAACACTGAGGCGTTGTGAATTGAAAAGTTTTAAAATCAGAATTACTGTTCTACCAGCCATGGTGCCCTTATTACTGTAGGTTTTTAGTCTGGCTTCCACTCCTGTGATGATGGAAATAGCTCCCATTTTAGCTTCTCTGCTAACAGCTCTGCGACACACACTCTCCTGTTAACAATCGTTACGACTATTCCAACGAAATGATCATCCATCCTTCTCCAATTATAGATGGGTTCTTTTTTTGGTGTGAATCGATGAAGTTTTCTTGTCTGTATGGATTGTCCCAACTGCGGTAAAATTATCTCATGACTGGTGCAGCTAATAGCATAATGAACACCCTATTCAAAATCAATTCTCCATAAAGTCATACTGTTTCTTCATTAGCCATTATGTTTCGTTTCGGTGATTTCATGTCGTTTCCCATCTACTTGCTTCCTGTCAAAATACTTATCTTTTAAAAACATAGTTTTCATTAAAATGAAATGATGCTTTTTATAAAAAGTTGTTTCTTTTTTTATACTTAATGATTTAATGCTAATTGAATTTTAATATCTGGATAAAAATAGCTCCAAAGTGTTTGAATTTCTTGGTGCAAATGGACGGAGGACACCTTTTTTTCTATTTATGCATGGTCATCAAACATGAAAAAATGTCAATTTTCATTTTACGGTCCATACTTCATAAACACCTCCATACGTCATCAATTGCTGTCTATGCATGGGCTCCCGTCAAATTCATTTCAATTTTCCATTAATTAGGTAGGTATCGAACTTAATCCGATATTTTCAAGTTTGATTTGTGGAAGAGGTGTGGGGTAACATTAATTGTTCTTTTGAGTTTGATTGAACAAACCATTTTCTGCAAAGTTCGAATTGTCAGCTTTGATTTGCCCATGACCTCCGGCTTAATTGATTTTATTTTTTTTTGTTTACGTTCCGACTTTTGGCCTATTGAATTTCATGTGTGATTAAGTATCATTATTTTGAGGTGAAATATATGAAAGTTATCTTATTCTGCAAGTACATACATCAAGTTAGAGCATATTAACCGCCCTTATGTTATAATCTTAGGAGCCTTCATATCTTGTAAGATTCATATTTTTTCTATGACCTCCTTCCTTCTCTGCCATTTCCTCGCCTTACCATCGCCATTGTCACCGGTCTCTGCCTCTCTCACTCTGCCTACGTTAGTATTTCTTTTGAGTTCTCTCTCCCGGATCTCAAACTCCGAGGCGCGCGCGCTCGCATACACACACACTCCTCAGACCGCAAACTTCCACCACTCCACGTCGTATTCCCTCCTCTCGTTGCCCTTTCTCTTTTGTCGGTTCCACTGGGGAGCGAGAGGAAGGTTTGTTGCGTGCCTTCGTCTTTCGAGACACTTGGCCCCAACCAATCTCGAAACTTTAACTCCTACCCGTGCACAAACTTTTCTTCACTTGCAAGAATAATGTCTCCTTCCCTATCTCACGCAGTTGGCTTCTCTATCTTTCTCTTCCTCTCACTCGATCAGTGTCTCGTTCCCTCATTTCTGATCTTACTTCTCTCTCTCTCTGCTCTGTCTTTATTACCATGTCGTGTTTCCCAAAAGAGTGTCAGTATCTCAAGCTTGAAGTGCTAAGTTTGAGGATTCGCTTGAGTCAAGTTTTTTTTATCGACTTAAACTAGGTTAAGCCGATTCGTAATTCACCTTACTACTGATTTAGTGGGAGTTAATAATTTTGTTACCTTTCTTGGCTGGACTACATCGATCTACTACTAATTTGTTCTTATATTTTCAGAGTTACTTTCTTCGCTTGAATTCGAAAGTGGCTGGCGAAAAAGCAAATGGGCCGGGGAATAAAGAATGCATATCTACTTTTATTTAAGGATTTTTTTTCAGATACTACATGCTCTTGAAGGTCGTGATAGAGGGGAGAATATTGCGTACGCGGGGAATGAGGGGTAAGAGAATAGGCTAATGGTGGGATGAAGAGATGCAGGACGTATGCTGAGATGAATAAAGAAATCGTAAAAATCTAAAGGATTTTGACTCTCTTCCATTTAAACCTACCTTAACTGATATATTAATCTGCGAATGATGGAATTCCGTTGTATGTTGCAGAAACCTGGATTTCGAGAAAATAGGAAGAGAATAGGCCGCTGGAGTTTTATGCGCGGGTGTGGAGGAGGATGGAGAAAGTACGTGAAGAGAAAGGGGGATGAACGAAGAAGTGCTCTGCATTGTGGGTGAGGAAAGAAAATTAGGAGGAGGCAGATTTCGAGAAGGTAATGAAAGGCGAGAGGCAGGCGGTAAGCTTGGAGAACGAATTCGCGTAAGAAGATACGGGACCTCGCCGTTAAAAGACTAGAAGATTTTTACTTTCTTCCATTTAAACCTACTTTCACTGGCACAGTAGGTATTAGAAAAATAGAAAAGTATTGCTACAGATATTTATTTATATCCTCCAACATTTGTCTCCTCGGAGAATTTCTGAACTATCCTTTGCGTGGGTTGATGGTACACAAAAGAAAAATTGTCGTGATGCATTACAATCAACTCTAATGGGTTGATAAGTCCGTGTCTGATTAATTAGCTGCACGCATAATTTACGCTCTTATTCTTCGTCACATTCAGTTGCCTCAATTGGCTTTACCGATAATATTTCTCTTTATATCCATGCTTATTGTTAGTTAGTAGGTGTGTAGTAAATAATTTTGTGCCGACATTGTTGTGAATTTCTGCTCCTCTTTTGGTATCAGCAAATTCCATGAGGTAGTGCGTGAGACAACGGAGTATATTCTGCGGCTTACACATTGGAATATACGCTCATGTTTTCTACCATGATCGTGCCACTCATGAATTTCTTTTCCACCGTCCCCCCGTCCCCTGGGTGCAATGACGTAGTAATTGCGCGTCGTCGTATTTCATCGACCGGCCGGTTGAGACTGATGCGGCAAAAGCGATCGCCGGTATCATCGCCATCATTCGTCAATTTGATCGGACGCCTTTCTCAGCATCGTGTTCGTGTTAGGCGATCGTCATTTGCCGTTGTTGCGCCGTTGCCGAAGAAATCTCGCCATTGTGCTGGTTAAATATTCGTCAATATCTCGACAGGGTGCAGGGAGGTGGAAGAAATTCATAGGTCTTCATCATTGCCTGGTGTTTGATAGGTTTTAGAACCCTCCTTACCCTAATTTCCTCATTTATGGGATATATTTTAACTTTCCTTCATACTACTCGCTTTCTATCAGCTTTCTTGAGTTTCTCATACCCTCTGTCTCTCCCGCTTCATGTACATACATAGTAGTACCCTGCAAGCCTCCTCAAGGATGTGTGGCAGGGAATGAGTTTTCACCAACTATATCCTACTTAAGTTAATGAAACTACGACTATAAATGCATTTTTAAAAACCTTCAAATACCTGTCAGGAAGTTAAATTTCACCGACATGAACTACACTGTAAGCTACCTATGTATGATTTAAGGCTTTCCCGGCGAATGATGCTGATGAGTTGTTCTCGGGTTTCCCACCGGGTTAGGCTTTCCATGATTGCCGACGTTTCGGCGGGAGACTTTCCTGCTATTTTCAAGGCTGTGGATTCAGACGGCCTTGGTGTTCCAGTCTTTATACTTTGTTCCTCCCACCGTGTTCTCCGTTCATCCTGCTATCCGTTCCCGCCAATATTATGGTTTCCCTCCTTTTTCAAGATAGGGTTCCAGGTACAGCTGAGACGAAAACCCTGATCCTTGTTGAGATTGTTGGTCGTGAGCTGGATCTCAATGGCCTCTGTAGTAATTCTATCCCAGTATCATCTGGTTCTCCCCAGAATGGTGGTTTCCTCCTAATCGATGGAGTGATTTTCTTCTAGGCTGTGTTCCGCCACAGCGGATTTTTCCATCTGGCCGAGTCTGAAGTGGCGTCGATGTTCTTTCAATCTTTTTTCTATAGTTTTCCCTGTTATATAATGTACTTAAGTATCTGAAATGGATCAGCTTAGGACTTACTCAAACGGATAAGTTTAAATTGTAACCGACGATCTTATTGCGAATTGCCATCCTTGTTTTTGCTGTGGAAGGAGGGCCCCACATGGACTGCACTGGCCTGTGGAGCCGAGCGATCTTGGATGGGAAGCCAGAGCCACTACACCAACCCGGACCTTCAGCTGGCTCTGGTGCCCCTACCGAAAATTAAATAGAAAATTTATCTGGTTCGTAAAGAAGAAAAGTGACTCAGCTATATAGTGGAGGTTTAGATGTTTTTTGCGTTTTTTTTCGATGAGAAACGTGATGAAAGTGGTGAGAAGCTTTAGAGACCGATCTGTATTTTGCTGTAATTCAAAATTGTGATATAATGCATTTTATATTCAACAGTAACACCCGGTTTTTTAAATCTGTCATTTAACCACATGACGACGCAGTCTTTTGGTCAACTTGATGTTAGTTAAGAATTCCAGTTTTGTATATTGCATTAGACTGTCGGTTAGTTGGCAAGAGCCTTATGCAAGGAAGAACGTGTTTATCTCGGATTTAATACCGAGGAAATATTTAACCAGAATATATGAAATCCGGCCGATTAATTCCCCGAATTGGATGGTAATTATACTCTTGGATGTAATATACATCTTCCTACAGCAAAAAATGCAATAAATATTTACATACTGACATTTATGTTGCGTAATTACCACTATAAGGTGATAATAGATGACAATATTAATGTATGATAATGTAAAATGTTGTAGATACTGTTAGACCTTTATGTAACTTGAGGCGAGGCGAGTAATGGTTATGGAGAGTGATAAAATTCCGAAATGTTGGCCAAGAGTGTAGATCGATATTAAGATTCCCGAATTAAAAGTCATGCCTAGATTCCACTTCTTTTATAGGCTTACCATCAGTTTTGTATGCAAAGCTTCGATAGAATCAAAACAAACTTTGTAAATTTTACAATCAATTTGATCAACTTGATTGTAAAATTTACAAAGTTTGTTTTGATTCTATCAAAATGGAATTTTACAAAGTAACGCCTGAGAGTATCGAGTTCATGCAAAGCTTCGGCTGGCGATCATGGCATTCCTGTCAAAGAAATGATAAATGTTATACCAATGATCAGTGTTGGAGCGCTTGACTATTCTTCGCCTAAGTCAATGACAGAAGTCTTTTTCGGCTCTGAAGGCATTCCTACCTTCTCTCTGGGAAATCCACTCTCAGTAATTGCGCGTCGTCGCATTTCATCAACCGGCCAGCTGTCGCTAATGAAATCAAAGCTATCGTCTTCATCGTCGACATCATCTTGTCAATTATATTGGACGCCATTCTCCTCTGTAGCACTATTCTGTTACTCGTTAAAACATGCTAGCGACATCTGTCGTTACGTTATCTTTCCAAATGACTTGCTATCACAATTATGTAAGCTAGGTTAGTAAAACAGAGAGAGTTAAGCACAGAGATAAGTACAGATAGTTCGGGTTCTGTATACGATATCAGGCATATGGTTAAATAGTGTGGGCGTTATCCATGGGAGAATGTAATAATTTCGGTTTTCACATCGAAAAATATTTGACTAGAAATGTAATACCGGGCCTCTATAGAGCCAATCTGCACAAAAAGGTGACTGGATAATATGTCAGTACTTAAAAATATAGTTCCATTAAATATGATGAGGAGCAAAGGGAGGAAAGATGTAGTAGGTAAATGCATTTGATCACAATTAATTCACTGATGATCGGAATTACCCCAAATATTTTTATATTTGGGAAACTATGCCATAGCATCTAAAGACACATGGTATAAAGATTATATTTTTTTCCAAAACTTGTTTGTATTGTTAAGTACATTTATTGGTCTACCATTACGAAGTAAATGAACAATAATACTATATCTGTCTGTAATATTGATGGTTTTACTTGAAATGGTCGGAATTTCACCGCTTTACCCTATTTAACGATTTTCACATTCGGTGTAAAAGTGGTCTGAAAGCGACCACCCGCGTAAGACATTCAATTGACAGCTAAACATCGAAACACTACGGGAAATGACATTTAATTATTGGGTTTTATGGGAAACAGATGTCGCTAGCATGTGTTAACGAGTTATAAAATAGGGTAACTGGCCGCAAAACTTACGTTAACCGACTCGGCGCTGTAGGATCGTTCGTATTTTGGCATATCTGCTTGAGAAGGAGGAGAAAAGAAGTGGAGCTATTTGCGGAGTCAAGTCCGAAAGATGGAACACGAGCCCAATGTTGAGCTCGGTGCGTGCATGGTTTAACCACTCCTCTGGGCAATTGAAATTACCAAGTCCAACTAAGTATTTAATTGGAGGCCTAATGTGGTTCTATACCTACCTGAGCTAAAAACAGCTCGTTTCAGACATTTAACTATTTCCTAGTACATAACAGCTTTACTGTTATCGCTTTTTACTTGCATTTTTTTTCGATTTAAACAAAGAATCATTTGTTGCTATGAATGGAATAATGTTCTCACAAAGTGTTTGCGTTTTTATAAAAAATAATGAAACTTTCCTCTTTTGGTAATATCCCGGGAAACATCGAGTCTGTAACGTCGATTTTCAGTCCACTGAGAGCAAAGACTGGTCCTTCATTTGTTCACACAATCAGTAACTATTGAACCCTTTTTCGTAGGCCACCGTGAGGAAAATAGTCGAAGCCTGCGTTGCTCTCTGTACGCGTGATCCGAGGAATATTGGCGAGCGAGGATTTCGTTGATAAAGCCCGTCGCCGGTCACTCCATTTTTCTCACCGCTGCTTTCACGGTTTCCCTTAGAACTTCTACCGATCCACTCGGCAACGACTGTTTTACGTACGATGATTCGAAAGTATAGAGCCATTTGAAGCGATTTTTCACCTCTTGGAAGATAAAATAACTTTCTCGCCATTTATAATAAAAATATTGTAGCTGGAAAACTCACATTTAAAAAGGAAATTAGGATAAGAATGGACAAAGTACTTTGAAATACCCGCTACCATAAGGCTTCAAATTCACAGCATACCCTCCTCAGGAGCAACTACCCAAGTAATATTCGTATAATAGAATACCCAGGTGGGAGGTTGATTCTCGGTTTAAGTGTGCGTTTTAATGCAAATTTCAACTTAGGCGAAAATGCTGCGTTGACGCAGACGCGCGTGTAAGCACGCACCTCACGCTACGCCGACGCGTCTGTTCGGCACCGCGCCTTGCGTGCAGCAGTCCATAAAGATAGAGGGGTGAGTTGAGGGTCTTGATGGGAGGGGAGTAGGTTGCTACAGAAAAAGGCTGGGAGTGGGGCGAGTAGGGAAGGTATAGGAGAGGGAGACGGCATGGTGGGGGCGGGGGGAGAGAACGTTGCTTGGTAGGGGGTATGAAGAGGAGTCGACCCGAGGGTGGGGGGGGGGAGGAGGAGAGAGTTTCAAGAGGGGGAGGTTGGTTAGGGGAGGGGTGAACGAGCGAGGCAAGAATGGGAGCAGGGGTGACAATGGTGACCGAAAATGGGGTCTGGGGTGGGGGAGGGGGGAGAGGGAGGAGGTAAGAGGATGGGCGAATGGGGAGAGCCGGCTGCATTTTTTTTCTACCTCCTTTATTTTTTTAAAGAGAAGGGGAGCGAGGACAGTGCCTTGTGGGGAGGGGTCGAATGGCGGCAGAAATGCCCCTTCCTCCTCCACCGCTGCTGCTTTCCTCCTCCTCTCCCTCTTCTCTCCTTTTCATAACTCCCTCTTTCTCTCCTCCATTAGAACTACCCCCGTACGTACGAAAGTGAGGGAGGGGGGTTGGAGTAGGAGAGGGTTGGTTTTATTGCGTTACTGCCATTGAGATACCGGGAGAGAGGGAGAGACTCACCGAAGGGAACTGTATAACATCCTCTCTCCCTTCTCTACACTCTTATCTCCCTCTCATTCTCTCTCCCTCTATCCACTCTCAATTCACAAACCCCTGGGCATTTCATTCCCTCTCCGTTCCTTTTATATTGACTTCATTCCATTCCCTGGGCAAAAATTGGAACATGGCCGACCAAAGGTGTGTAAGTGCCTGTGTATTTTTGTCGGGTTGACACGGTCTATTCAGGCACATGGGAGTGTGCCAGCCGAACTGAAAAATAGTAGATAGGTTTGCGTTTATTAGATGCATCGAAATCTAGGTCGTTTTGCACCTCTTTCTGGAAATGTTTTAGTGATAGGTATGTAAGGCGTTATCAAAATATTACGATAACTATTGCTTCATCAAGATTTTTCTGCAGTTCATGCAAACAATCTAAACTGCTAAAACTGATCCGAGAAGTAACTTCATCTCAAAAAGTTCAATTGTTCTCTGCGCCCTTCCTATTTTCAACCCCTAAAATGTAGCTTATTATGTAACACCTTATATTTTATATTTTTCACTCTTGCCATGATGTTTCATGCATTCTATAAGAAAGTGTTTTACTGTCAGGTTGGTGTTGCAAGTTGAGAAAATCGGTATTTTGAGTCAGAAACCTTGAAAACTGTGCTCATTTTAAGGAATCACTCTAGGCCCGATTTCACCGTTTCTTTTAAGCCACTCAAGCGCTTAATTTCCAATTATTCAGTTTATTTGTTAGATATGGTGAAAGGATACCATCCGATGCTGCTGTTGAATCATTAACTTGTTCTCTAGGCAATGGCTCTACAACTCGCCCGCTCATCATCCCTCATTAAAATCAAATGTTCTACCAATCATTCTCTGAGCTGAACTCAGACCGGTGGTCAATGCGTATGCTGGGAAATGGGAAATCAGGTTTTAATCAACATTAGTAAGCGGTTACGCTATTACTATGGAAAAATGGTGAGAACACTTTGACGCAATTTTAAGGCATTAACGTGAAAGCGGGTACTGTGTTAAAGTATCGGATAAATATCTTGAAGAAATTAAAATATTTTCACGCCTCTGAATTCGGCCTCGGAGTAGAGTTATGCTGGACGAGAGTCTACCATTCTAGTACGAGACGAGAGTCTACCATTTATTTGCCTAATCGGTGCTGGGAATAATGCAATACATTTGCATAGGATCTCCAGCATTTGTATTTGTAAATGCATTTGAGATCGTTAGTTACACAGAAAAATGCAAGTTGATAGTGAATTAAAATGCTTATTCCAACTAGTATAGAATGTTTCACAAAACTCAAACCTCCTGGTTGACGTTGACGCTGTATTGGAGAGATCCGTTGAAAGTTGAACCCATTATCCATTAAATTCTCCACATCTACTTAAACGCGAGGAAGCTTGCCGTTAGAGAAGTGGCCTAGTGTAACCATACACCTCGTATCGTGTTTTTTGTGAATATACTAATTGGACACCAAACCAATCGGAAATCTTATCAACATTGCTGGAGTTTCACATGAATAACGATCCGAACCATTTGAGTACCCGATTATATGAGCACGGAAACCACTGCCAGACGTGGGGCTAACGAACATTCAGTCAGTCAGATATCTCTCAGATTTTTCCGAACTGGTATTGAAGTTGTGGAAGGGTACTGAGGTCTGCTTGTTGCGGAGACCTGGAGCAGTCAGGTACACTTCATATCCGGTCTGAGAGTGGCCGATGAATAATTTATTTAATTAATCTTTGCGACAGATGAGATCAGAGATTGGCCATTAAAGGGCTATTTCAATTTTCAAGACGTATAACGGATTCCCTGTGCTGGACTCTGATGGCATTCAGTCATTTGGTTCTGAAGCTTCATAGGCGGACGTATCATTTTACTAAAACTGCCTTTATTTAGAGTGTATTTTCCTGGCACAAAAATCAAATACTTAGCGTTATTGTTTCAAAAATTGGCATTTGGATCAGCGAGTGATTAGATTGCCGGCGTGTATCAGCTCGATATAATTATAAAATCCCTCTTTTTATATTAATACACACTGGCAGTGGTAATCTTTGATTGATCTTCACCCCCTGTCTGAAATGAATCAGCAAATACTTCTTTCGAAAATAATATTTTGAAACGGCAGAGAATTGGCGAAGTGAGTGTTAGTTGGAGATGGCAGAAATTTGATAGCTAATGCCGGAGCCTTTGGAGTAGTGCAAACTGATGTGCATAAGCACAATAAAAGAAATGAGATCCGGTTTGACTTGGTGGCATTCCATTTTATATAACGACGATAAAACTTTTACAATCCACAATTTTTGGTCAAAACATGTATGGACAGTCCGGATTTCAATGCTTTTGCATCATTATCACGGTCAGTCAAACACCTGATGATGATGCAAAAGCATTGAAATCCGGATTGTGCATACATATTTTGACCAAAAATTGTGGATTGTAAAAGTTTTATTTTCGCTATATGCCTAAGTACATTTTTTGCCACAAAAACAAAAATATGATGAAATAAACAGTATTTAGATTGTTTTGCTGTGTATTTAGTGAAGTGTTTGAATGAGAAGAAGAAGTATCAAATATAGCTTACCCTAATTTGACGAGAGATTTTGACAAAAATCTCTCGTGCCCCGAATATTTATGACTGTGCGGTGATGCGAAAACATTTAGAAGCAAAGACGAAATTCTTTTTTCCATAATTTTTAAATGAGCATTACCCTGGGCACCTTTCGTCAAGGAGTGAGAAAATCGTCAGGTTCCTCTCCACCGTACTCCAAGTAACCTAATTACTAAATACCTAACTCCGTACTCGACTGCGTTCCGTAAAAAATGCCATCTCTTTTAATCCGCCGGACAAAACGCAGTGAGGATTGTAGAGGAAATGACGGAGGAGGGTACAGGAAATGGTGGAGGGGATAGATTGGAAGAGGGAGGGAGGCGTTAACGCAGACAGCAATGCCCGAGAAGAGTCGATGAGTGGTGCTTCCTTTCGGAACGGCTGGCCCACACACTCGTCGGTTCGGACGCGTGCTGAGACTGTCCCGAGTCCGTTTGGTCCTCACTCGATCCCTAGGTGAAGAGAGCCCCTCCCTCCCCGTTACGCCATTAGCTTCCCCACTGCGCGATCCCTCCCCCTTTACACCCAAGTCCTCTGTTCTGCCTCTCTTTCTCACTCTTCCCCTCTCATCTGTCGCTCCTCCTTCCATCCTCTTCTCCCACTTCACCGCGGGGGGTGCACTTCGAGAGTGCCACTGTTGAAGGAGGAACACGCTTTCCTTTTCTAGGCGTGGTTTTGGAGTGCGCAAGAATTTGTTCGTGTGCGCTCGCACGAGTGCAGATAGGGAAGAGGACATATGGTGTAAGAGGAGCATAAGTGGATGAGAGACACTCTGACTTCTGCGTGTATTTCCTTTTTTTATTCATTCCCTCTCTCGCTCTTTCACTGCATCCCTGCCCTCATGTGTATGCCCGAGGGGGGTTTGTAACGCGTCTGCGTGGTGCGTGACCAACGGTTGCTTTGAGGGGAGTGTTTTTTCAGTGGCGCCCACTACAGCGACGATGATCGAAATTAGTCTTACAATTAGTATGGGGTAGTATTAGTTATAAGAGGAGAATACCAACAGCTGACACTGGCCGACAAACAAGCTATCATATTTTTATTAGCGAATTTACTAAATATAATAATAAGCAACCTTTGTGTAAGGAGATTTCACATGAAATACGTCTTCTAACTATCATTCAACTCATGTGGGATGGACATTACACTCATACGTTATGGTGATTATTAGTTACAAGTTCAGACGTGCTAGTATGCAACATTATCACAAAATTACAGAGACGATACATAAATAGCTATATTAGCATCCTATGCAGAAATAAATATTTTAAAAAGTATAACATGACGTCACTACCTATCGTCACAATTTACAATAATGGCAGCTTCGATCGCGGTAATTTTGGTCCAAAATCGTGAGTGGAAAAATGAAATTTTAAACCTTTCTGTCTGGCATTTCTACCTCTCCTACACTATTCATGTGATATAATCTATCACAGTAACATAGAGTTTTTAATGTGCCATTAACGTCTTCTGAGGAGTAATTAGCCTCAAATTAATCCCTATTAGCCCAATTTTTAAACTACTGTTCAATGGCGATCCCCGTTCCGGTTATTTTATTAGCCTCGACTCAATAGTAGAGGTTGGATTGAGCCGAAGTGGGATTACTTTTTTTTTTTGCAAGTTTTAATATTTACTAATTTCGTTATTTCAAATTTTTTAAAAGTTAGAATTACCGATTGAATATTTTTTTCATGACGTCGTATTTGTATAAGAAATGATCGGCAACGTAACTTTGTGGGATATACTCATCACTTATCACGAGGATGAAAAATGCTTGACAATGTTTCCATACTTTAATTTTACTGACCTTACCAGTTTCAACGGCTTCATAACTTTATCAAGGGCAAGTCTTGAAACCGGCCACGTCAGAAAAATAAAGAGTTATGGAAAATTATTAAGTATTTTTTATCCTGGTACCATGTTTTCAGGGTCAACTGCGTGCGTCAAAGTTATGATGACAATAGTTTTCTCCACCGTTACAGGAGGCGTCTTCAGGTCGAACTGGAGATGTTGTTCGTTGGATTGTAGCCGAATTATAATTAGCAAGTTAGTGGCGCCAAAATACCTGCCCAATTTGGTTCTGCGTTTCATTGGTTAGGGGCTGAATAGCCTTTTCCATGTCAATGCCAGTGAATACCCATCCTCTCTGTAATTATTCTCTGGTTTCTTCCTAATTTCAATGGCCTCGTGAATCACCCTTGGGAAGTATCTTCTTTCCTTCGCGATCACCATTGTGTTTTGTAAGTGAAGAATGTGGCCAGTTTCCGACCAGGCATGTTCGGCGATGGCTTAGAGTGGGAAGTCTTTCTTTTTCAGTGCTCTCTCGTGTTCGATGATTATAAGTGACGTCGAACTGCTGACTGTTGGCATGGTAGTCAAGTAGGTGGGCTGTTGAGGAAATCTACATCTACATGTTACCCTGCGAGTCACCTCTAGGGTGTTTGGCAGGGGGTGTCAAGTCACCAAAATGCAGCATGCAAGCGGACCGCCACATGCACGCCACACATGTACGATGACACATAATATTCTACATGCTACTTAAGAGGGCAATCTGCCTATGAAGCTAGAACATGCAAAACATGCTGTTAGAAACACCATAAAACTCCGTTAACATGCTTTAAGAAATACATAAGTTAGTAAGCTACACTACCAGTCAACTAATCTATTTCTAAGTCCTTACACAGCCGTTATAGTCTCTTATCGTTCGCGGAAAAAACGACATTTTAAATCTATCTGTTCTACAGTCTATCTCTCTTATTTTATTTTTATGATCAAATCTACCATAGTACGTTGGCGGTCGTAAAATATGATCAACTTTGTCGGAAAATAAACTACTCTTGAATTTACATAATTGATTTAGTCTTGTTTTCAATCTACGGTCTGACAGTGATTCCCATCCGAGTTGTTCTAAGAGGTCAGTAACACTAACAAGACTATCGTAACGGCTTTTCACGTACCTGGCTGCTCTTCTCTGTACACGTTCTAACTCTGTTTTTAAGCCTTGTTGTTGTTTAGAAATGATGGTAGGTTTCTAGTTTAAATCCGGGAAATGCCGTTGTGCACCTTCAGGTAAACCCAAGCTGTGTGATTTTCTGAACACCTAATGTTTCTTAGAAACCGTATTCGGCTCACGAAAAGGGGGCTATCACTCGCCCTAGTTAGTTGGCGAACTCTACCCTATAACCGATTCAAACTGGCCTTCCGATTGAATACTAAGGGTTTGTGCTAGGAGGATTAATATCCGCTAGTCATGTACACGTACAAAATCCTAACTTGCCTCACTGCTTTTTTCCTAACATTTCGCTTTTTCATGGTATTAGTAATATTGTTTTTTATCGCAGACATTCCTGACCCATCAGGAAATTCTTAAATAACATTACAAATGTATTGCCATGACAGAAAAAACAAGTAAAATTGGAAAGGAAAAAAAAGTACGCTTAGATAGCATTTGTGTGAACGTGCTTTATTTCAGTTGGAATCATTCCAAATGTACCCACTGTCAGCTATTACTTAAAATCATTTCATTTTTCATCTCGGCTTACCTAATGCTCATGTTGAACTCAAAACTACGTCCCATCACCAATTGATATGCCCCTATCAACCAAACCACCAATCCTAAACGATCAAATAGTTTCAGCTTTTGGTTACGTTTAAAAATATTTAATACCAGGAAAAATAGCACCAGCCTACACAAATCAGGGTAGGTTACCAATTCCGGTGGGTCCTAAACACATAGCAAATGAAGACACCGAGTTCTTACCGAAGTAGAAATTGGAACGGAATAGGAAAAATCTCTTGGTTAAAAGCATCTCAGCTTCTGCCTAATAAATATTGTGATACGTACTGACAAGCTAATCAATAGGATACCAAGACTGGTTTGCATTTTTATTTAATAACCACTTCATTTCCAGGAAGATATTCCTTTTTTGCTTCGACTTAATGTGGAGGAATATTTTCCCCAATGCGATGCGCTCATTTTTCTCATCCTGAAAAGGGCGTGGTATCAACTTTCGAGAGTTCTCTCGCAATGATAACCTTTTCCTCTCGACGAAGAGTGGCTTTTGGACCTTGGAAGTCATTCACGTCATTGCTTCAGCGTCGGTCCGACAGGACGCGTTGCGCATTTTGTGAATGGAGATAACGGGCCAGAATTAGTTTCAGAGCGCCGACAAATAGGCCATTTGAGCTATTATTATAATTTATTGGAACTATTGCGTACAGATGAAGGCTAGATATTGATTGACGTTTTCATTCGAAGAAAACAATTCTCTCGCGTGGGAAAGGGAACGGCCGGTCCAACAAGGGTGGACCACATAAAACGGTCTTGAATGACCGCATGACAACCGTCGGATCTCTCTGGGAGTTATGAAAATCAATCAAGACGGACACCCTCCATTATTTGCCGAGGATTATTATTAGTGGCGTCGGGGTCCTCATCCGTCGCCTACAGGAGAAGAGGAAATTTAGAGTCATTCCACGTCCCAGCCTTCAATTCCTTGCCCTATCGTCGCTATAATAGCCCATGAATTCCTTCGTAAGTACCAGCGTCGCCTGTAGCATCTAAAAATCAGTGTAAGGGGGAATCTACCGGTTTACGTTTAAATCGAAGATAATTAAATTCCTCTAGTATTTTACACGAGCAGACCCCTATCTCCTCGCACAATTTCTTTCTTCATCTCAACATACTCGTTGCCTCTCTTCATCCCGTCCAGAAAGCCTATTATTTCTCTTCCCTCTATCACGGCCTTCAATATCCCTTTGGCTCTCATTACTTGTTCCATCTCTGCCTTCTAATTTCCTCGCGCAATTTCCTCTCCTCACCCACCATACCAGGCACTTCCTCGTTTGACTTTCTTTCCGTCCACTGCTCTTTCTCCATTCTTCTCCACACCTACATCTCGAACACCTGCGGCCCTTTCCTCTTTTCTCAGACCCCATGTTTCTGCATCGAGCAACTCTACCCTCCATGATAAACTCTTCGCCAGCCTTTTCTTTGCATCTTCACATAGTGTCCACGTCATCGTCTCCCTCCCGTTGCTGATCGTTTCTTTCGCGAGTTCTATTCTCCTTCTGATGCCTTTGCCAAGATGCTCATTTTCTCCTACAGCGTCTAATATTAAGGCTTTATAGTACAGGTTCTTCCTTTGGGATACTCCGTGTCTGGATTTTAAATACCAGCGTTTCTTCTTCTTTGCCAAATACCCAATAAGGTTTTACGAATGCTGCCTTTTTTGTGTGTCGGACTTAATATTTTCAAGTATGAGAAAGGGGAGGGGGCGAGAGTGGATGTAGGACGTTCTGAATGTTGTTTATTCTTTTCTTAAGTACTCACTCGGGACAAAAGGCCAGGGAGTCATGGCTACCCGTTCTTTCGAGAAGAATAAACAACATCCGGAACGTTCTGCTCCCACTTTCACCTCATCGCCTTCCACATTGGAAGTACTTATTCCGTTACGAAATGAATGCTGCACTCATGAACTCTGATCAGGTCCTCGATAAAGGGGAAGGAACATTGGTAATAATAAATCAAGACGCGGGTAATCCCGAAGGAAGAAAGTATTCTCTACGAAAATGCACTGCGAAAGCTTTGTAATTCAACACGTACGCAATACCTTGTTGTTATTTTTGGAAAACTGGTTTATTAAATAATTTCATTTATTTTTTCCTTACTTCCCAAGTTCTCTCATGAACGTGATGAGCAGTAATCAGTACGGCGGTTGATTTGTATTTAGCGTTCCGCTCCGTTCTCTCTTCAAGATATGACTTTAGTCCTTCATTTTTCCTCACTTTTACATCCTTTGTTACTTGCAGTACATCTTCCGTCCTCGGTCTTCCTCGGTAATTCTTGTCATTCGTTGTTCCTTCGACTATCGTATTGAAGCTTTTATGCCTCAGAATGTGTCATATAAGTTGGTCTCTTCTCCTTCACAATTTTTCATCAAACAACTTGTTTCCCCAGCTTTATGAAGGAACCATAATTGGACATTCTTTCCTTCCATTTTTTCATCATGAGTCTATGGCTGCAACGCATTTCAATTATCCCAAAAATGCACTGTTGTACACTTCACCCGTTTAGTCCATGCTTCACCCGCTATGCTCCATGCGGAGTTTTTAGTGAAGTACTCTATTTCTTCCAAACTCGTGTTGCTGGTTGTGTCTTGTTAGTAGAATTATAGATGGCCAAAAAAGGATAGTGCTACTTTGGCGAACATGCTAGTATGCAGTATACATGTTAAGATATTACAAATGATCAGTATTGCTAATATTATTAGTTCATGGACACTACGAGATACTAATTCATAGAGGAAAAAAATCTAGGGAGCATTTCATGCGGAGTAAGGTGCTATTAATAATGCTAATGCTATTAAGCACAAGGACTAGTCTACTTAGCAAGGTTGGCAATTTCACGAAGAGATTTGTCGGAACTATTATGGTATGTTACTTTCCGCGGAAAAATGACATTTTTAATGTGTTGGTTGTGCAATCTATTTCCTTTATCTTATGCTTGTGCTACTACTTGAGTTCCTTTGGCTCGTTTTTTCATCATAAAGAGCAATTTCAACCCTGTGCGTTGCGTGGACGAAAAGTGGGAGTAGAATTGATCCTACTCCGCCCTCCCCTTCCTTCGTCCTAAAAAAACTTCCTTTCTCTTCCCTCCCCTTGTCCCTCCTTTCTCAGTCCTGAGCTCTTTCCCATTGGGCGGGAATTAATTGGAGGATTCTCGGGGGGCGTTATGATGGAGACGCTGTCGTACGGGGGTGGTTTTCAAGGGGGGGTCGGACGGGAAGGAGGGGGTGTCCGGAGGGATGCGGTCCTTTCAGCCAAACGGGTGACGAATGAGTGGGGAAGGATCTTCTGAGGGGGCGCTCCGCGCGTCCCTTTGTGCGTGGGAGGTGCCTGAAGGGGAGGGGGTTGCTGGAGAATGTATTGGACTGAGAGACCTGATGATGGGGGCAAGGGGTGTGGGAAGATTTCGTCGCAAGATGGGAGCGAATGGCGCAGGAAGAGTGGTTGAGGGACGGCAGCGACTGCGGATGAATATCGGTGTGGTAGGGGTGCAGTTCTCTCGAGAGGGTAATATGATTACGATTGGCCTTATATTTTACCTCAAATAAGGGACCGTTCAGGTATTACGTACTGCGATTTTGACCAATTTTTAACTCCCCTCCCCCTTATAAGACCACGCAAGATATCATTACACCCTCACCTTCCCTTAACAATCTAATGTTACTAAATAGTTTCGGGCTTCACTTTATGAAACTCCATGGTAGGTTTCGCAAGTAAAAATTTGTAAGTTTCACAAAATTTTATGTAGATCGACCGGCTTCGTCAAATAGTTGACATAATCAGGACCTGATGGGCCTGAATAGTTCCTATCCTCTTATGGATTACTTAGGAACTACTAAAAAATGCTTAGAAACATCAATTAAATGTGCCCTTTTTGTAGGATAATATTTAAAAAATTAAATTCAATACAGTAAAGACGTGGACACGTAATAAAGCCTAACATTAGTCAAATATTACGATACAGATACAGTTTCGTACCGTCAAAACAAACCTCGCTGGGGCAAAAAGTCTGTTTGGACCTAAAGTGCGCCTTTACCATTATTATATTGTCTTGAGTGTGAGACGATATGAGGTTTGTTAAAAAAGGATGTTGGACTTTTTTAATTTTATTATCATATTTACAATATTATCGTTTGTCTGCTTCAAAATACTTCCTCCTGCTTGAAACGCACCGCTTCCATCATTACACCCACTGATCCCAATGATCCTTGGCGCTCTTTTTTGAGTTGGTGCGCGGCTGTTTTTGCGAATTCTGTAAAATAACGTCGACGCTTTGAATACGATGTCCTTTTAGAGCATTTTTTTAAATTTGGGAGCCATTTCTGAAGGGTGTGGAGGGTTAGGAAGGAGAGTCACTTCCTTAGCTGTAAATATTCACTCACATGATGAAATAAGTTACTTGGGGCGTTGTATGATGCAACATCCAGCCAGCTCTTGCTTTCCCGCAGCTCGGGTCTCTACCGCGCACATCCTCTCTAAAACGCGTCGAAATATTTTACGTAAATCTCCTTGGTTCCAGTCTGACCCTGAGGGATTCATTCTTGATAGGTTATTCCTCGATAGTTAAAAAAAAGTTACCTTCGGCTTCAAGTTTGACCGACTCATGCGTGCTTTTTTCGTCGAGGCGACATTCTTATGTGCCTTAGTATCCGCATTATAACCATAAATCCAAGTTTTGTCTCATTAAATGATGGCTTAAATTAGGTTTTTCCCAGCATTGGCTCGGTCAAGTATCTCTTTGCTGATTTTGACACGATTTCCTTTCTGATTGTCGGTAACAGACGTGGAACGAGTTTTACATAGACGCGATGCATGCCAAGTATTTCGGCACTTATATATTATATAAGTTATAATTTTGTGGCACGACCCTATGCTGAAGCCGACATCCTCTGCAACCTCATCTACATCTACGAAGTACCGTGAAAGCCACCACTTGTTTAGGGAAGCAAAAATCGCAGCATAAAAAAGTTCTCTCCTTTATTATTATTTAATAACTTTATTTTATGACAGCGAAACCTGGGAATGCCTGGATAAATATAAGAGTAGGCTTAATGCAATGGGAAAGGGTTATCCAAGAAGTGTTGTTTGCTTTAAAAGCAGAAGTGATAGGGTACATCTACATCTACGAAGTACCGTACAAGCCACCACTTGGGTGTGTGGCACGGGGTGATCCCACACCAAGCATGCAGAACTCGTCCCAGTGCAAACCGGAACCTCGCACGTTCCCCCGGCCGCTAGGCGCCGGCCAAAAAGCAGTCTAGAAAGTGGGAGAGTGTTACGTAAATGAACATGCAAACATGCATTGCAATGCTAAAGACACATCTAGTGGAAAATATTACTAATACTATTAATTTATGAGTGCTACGATGTACTACTTTATGCAGAGAACCAAATAAAATGATGCCGGACATATCAAGCGGTGTGAAATGTTAGTAATGATGCTATGTTATTGTTAATCACAAGTGGAACTTCTACTCTACCTTTTGAGGATGGGTGTTTCATATGATTGATCTTTCGCAACTATTATGATCCCTTATTGTACATGGAATAAATTACATTTTAAATCTATCGGTTCTGCAGTCAATTTCCTTTATCTTATTCCTGTGATCGCATCTACCGTAGTACGTTGGATCTAGCAATATATGTTGAACGTCCGGCAAAAAATTGTCTGCTTTGAAATTGCGCAAATGATTTAACCTGTATTTCTCCCTTCGATCAGTTAGAGATTCCCATTCTAATTCCTTCAACAATTCGGTAACACTGCTAAGTTTATCTTAACAACTTTTCACAAATCTTGCTGCTTTCTGTTGCATTCGATCTATTTCAGAGATTAGTCCTACTTCGTAAGGATCCCATATGCTAGCGGCAAACTCCAAGTGAGGTCCTTACATGCAATAAAACGACGATTTGAACGATTCACAACGAATAGCATCGATCATTTCTTATTTGTTGACGCCGAAGGTCGTCCCAATTTTGAATCATCCACAGTAGATGTTCTGCCCGATTGAAAGCGCTAAAACCACTCGCGAGACTGTGAACGGTTCATATAATACTCATGTATCTGCAGAAGCAATTCCCTGGGTAGTAAAATTTTCCCCAATAAAAAAATCATACAAGCACATTGTTTCATAAGTCCCTTCATCTTTTTTTCGCAAAGCAAAGATGACACATTTTTACTATAGCTACCAAAATACGCTCATTGTTAACCACAGGAAGACCGCACTATGCAGTGCTGTCCTACTGAAAGTTTCCGTGTGGAGACACTGCTTCCCGGAACTTGATTGGTGGGTTGGTTCAGCCGCTATGGTTAAAGTCCAACTTCTTTTTGGACAAACCTCGTATTTTCCTATCGTGAGGCTTCGCGGGGTGTACATGCTCGAGTTAAAGAAGCACACATATATGAAGCGGAACACTAGTAATCTATCCGATAGGGAGCCAGACATTACCAGCAACACCAAGCCAGCAGTTTTACTGATCAATTTTTTAAACAAAGTTTCTGTAAGTATTTTACGGATTGTCGTCAGAGAAATTATCATTGAAGCACATAGCATATCTACGCAAAATTAGGGTTAGCATAATTTTGTGGCATTCAGCTTTGGTGGATATGTTTTTTCTATTTTTTTTTCATTTTATACAGAAAACGGTGGATGACTGAAAAAAATAAGTCAAATTCTTCGAGACTTTACTTTGTGTTGCTTAGTCAGGTAGAATATTTCTGGGTATAAATGCATATGAAAATCATTATTAATGCTGAATTTTGGCTCACTTGAAATCTGTTTTGCTAATTCATTCACGAAAAAGGAAATAATAACTTTCACGCATAAAGGTAAATGATTTAGCAATGCATCTAGCTTCAAACTGAATGATAGGTACAATCATCATCTCCCTAGGTATAGGCATCTCTCTAGGTATTTCATCATCTCCCTGTACACAGGGAGATGATGAAATACTAAATAACCTCTGTTATCGGGTGGAATCGATAGAAGAACTGATTGTATGACTATGACTTGATTAACTACATTTGTCTTTTCCGAGTCAAGTAAATTATTCCAGTGGAACCAAGTGGCTCATTCATCCTCGCCTCTCCTCGGGACTGGGAGGTTTCCTCGCCAATTTGGCGGAAATTATTGAATCTGCTTCACTCTGGACCCCGAATATTCTTTTCCGAAGTTTTATTTGCTGTGTTTGTGAGTTGTTAGGATACTTCTTGGACGCCTTATGTGTAACGCATGATTTGTTGAGAAGATAGCGTGTTAGAAATAATTAGAAGACGCAACCAAATCGAGGGTCATTGTATAGAAATATGATTTTCAAGACTGTTAGGTAGTCCATTAGTTTATGGCTCGCTCGCAAAAACGTAACTTGGCGTAACTTGACCTTAAGTAACGCGAACTCTTCTTGATCTAGATCGGAGCACATTGAAATTAGATATCCAGTTCCAAATTCTACAATTGTTTCATTACAGAAAAATATCTACCTATGGATCTGACGTACTCAATAAAACTGTTGCCTACGCTTTTACTAAAGGTTCATTAGAATTCCCTCTCCGCTGATCACATCGATACTAAGTACTATCTAAATACGTAATGACTTGATACAGCGATCTATTTCAAAAACCAGATCGTAATTGGTGAAACATTTCTCGCGTTGATATGCATTTGCGTAAGAATAAGAAAATTACGACGAGTTTAATTATTGTTTTTCCAAAGCCTGTTAAAGAGGCAAATGATTTTTAGGGTCTCTATCAGCTGCATATTTTCTGAAACTAAAAATACTATGTGCAATAATCGATGTTTTATTGATTGCCGTCGTATTTCTATGTGCATAGCATTTTAAATCGATAGTTATTGACAGTTACTCATCAAATCAGTAGTTATAATATACCTTGACCGGGATTTCGCGCCGAGTGCTTTAACCAGTTAAGCTACCGAGGCGTCCTTCTCCCCTGTGGATTATTGATGGCTTTATAGGAGAATGGTGGTCAGGACTGCTAGACATATGATGTCATTAGCAGTCAAAGTCGTGCGCTAAGCGCCACAGTCCGCGAGGATAAAGCCGTACATAGAACACAAGGAGGTGTTCGCTCTTGAACAATTTTGAGGAAACCGGGACTAGCCACGGTTGTAACCTTTACGGAGTCACCCGCAAGTGCACATTCAAGGCGAATGATTTTTCTCCTGTGGTATATCGCACAAATGTGCACTTGCGGGTGACTCCGTAAAGTTTACAACCGTGGCTAGTCCCGGTTTCCTCAAAATTAAAAAAGTTATTATATAAGCTTTTTGGGCCAAAACATTTGTTTCTAAAGCCGTGTTTACACGATGCATTTACCCGCGCGGGTAGATGCGTGAACACAATCACCATCAAAATTTCACCGTGTAAACACTCAAAATTGCGAAAATGCGTGAATGCGTGGACATAAAATAGCCCCTGTTCTAATTTGGTGAATGTGTTCACGCATCTGTCCAGCCACGTACTTGCACGGGTAAATGCATCGCGTAAACACGGCTTAATTCACACGTAGTACGGATTTAGGAGATACTAAAAAAAGAACGAAACGTGTATACGCTGGATTATAGCGAGCAAATTTGTTTCCTTATCAAAAAGGGCGATCTATTTGAAATGAGTGCTTGGCCAAAAGTCTGAATTTAGCAGAGATACTGTTAGTCTACAAAAACGATCTCATAATATTCATAATTTTTATAGGGGTGGCTTCATACATTTATGTTTGGCGCGACATTTTTAGTCTCCGTTACATTTTGCGTTAGTGAGAGGAAAAATGCTAATCCGATGTGAATAGTATTTTATGTCCAGGGGTGAAATACGAATAAAACTTACTATCCTATGCATATTCGAGAACTAAGATATCTAGGCAGTTGAAGGTTGACATTTACTTGAGTGATATCAGGCAAGGGTGCGATGAAGGTAAGTAACTTAAGTAATTCTCCATTGTTAGTTATCACGTATGATACCGCTGGAAAATGGAATCCACATAAGATGGGTTTATATGTGTAATTTTACTTTGAATATATGTTAAAGTTTGCTTTGAAGGTTGGCAAGATATTTTGAAGTATAATAAGATAATTTTGCGTTATCACCTGTCTTACTACAGGTTGTAGTCAACAGCATGAGGTGAATTTCTGTGTTATGTGTAGATGTGGATGTAACTTGGTCGGTAAATTTTCCTGGTGCTCCTTTATTTCCTCTTGAAACGAGGAATATATATCTAGTCATAGGATCTTTTGTTCCTAGGCCGATTAACACAAACGTAGGGAAAATCCAGAAATATTTAGGTCAATGATGAACAAATGAAATGCTAGTTGTAAGACCTTTAGGGAAAAATCTGGAATTTTTTGGCGTGGCTATCTGTGGAAAAAGGACTCTTGCGTACACTTTGAATTTCCCTTACAATATAAAATTTTGCAAGGAAACTAAAGCCAAATCCACCAAATAAACGCCAAAATCAAACACCTATGCAACCAAACACTGCGTCTTTTAATTCAATTATTTGCACTGGAGTACTGCTTGTACTTACACACATGTACTGCTTGTACGTTTTTACATTCCAATGCCCGGTAAAGAAAAATAAGGGTTGTAATACAAGGTAGTGAACTCTACGGCCTCTAATATAAGTACAGGCATACTGATCTATCCAATGTCGTATGAAGTATTTCGTGAATAAATTAAGTAGTAAAGAAATTAAGTGGTCAAAATATTAGTAGTGATGGGTAGTTATGAAGTTGTTATTCGTGTTAAAGTAATGTTCTATGGAAAGTTTCAGCAACAAATTTGTGGATTTATAGGGCCGTCGGAGTGAAATATCCATGTGTTCTTAAAAATCGTAATTAATAACGATTTTGTTCGATTTACCCCATCCCCTCTAAAGGGGAAAGTAATACATCGCTCATTAATGGAATCAGTGAAAGAGCGATGGACATAAGGGTCCCCTCTTTCCCCAATCAAATTCCATCCTCCGCGCCATAACTTGTGACTCTTTCTTATTTTACTCTCATATTCTTTCTTCTTTCCAGACATACACGTCGACGCAACATGACGCGACTCATGGCCACCAACAAAAGGAGTCGAAGGCTGGTGTAAAATGGACTTGGATCAACAATGGCGAGGATAGGTAAGTCATCGAGTTATTCACTCCCACTTTCTCTGTACGGTGGCCGCAAGCTCACCCCACCACCCGCTTATAACTTCCAGGAAGGGCTTCCGTTTTGAATGCATTGATGAAGTGGCACCTTCCTGCCTTTATGGCTACTCCTTTATGTGCCAACGTATTCAGAATGGTAAAATGAGTGGTGCTACTGTGCTTATTCAACACTCTGGTGGATGAATATAGGTTTGTGAATGTTGAATGGGATATTTTGTTTTCTTTCTCCTCTGTCTCAACGGTAGCAGTCATGATAAATTTGAATTTCTGAGACCAGAAATGGCATAAATGAAGTAGTTTCTTTTTTACTTTTTCGGGAAAGGTGTTCTTACATCTGCGGTGAAGCAAATAAAATGCCTTCGCCTTCATGTGGCTATTCAAACAAGCGGTCAGAGAGAAGAGCTGTGTTCGGGGCAAAGATTTTTGTTCAAAATCTTGATAGCGATTGGTAATTATGAAGTCATTTGTTGTGTAAAAGCGATTATGGTTGGTAAGCTTCAGCATTACATTGGTGAAAACGTTGCAAATCCATCTTTCAGGGTATAGAAAAAACTACCTTGTAAATTACCTCTAAAGTAATGAGTACCAAAGACCAGGGTGTCCGAAGATGAATTGTTAAACAGTTTAACATTCTAAGTACGAACCTCAGTGGAATCGAATGAAACTACCGTGTAAATATGTATGCACTTCCTAGCAGTGTAAGGCCTTCGAATTGGTAGGTAGAATGTTTATCACGTTCAGCCGAGTCAGGTCCCTGAGGATCCATTTAATAAAGTCATTTTATAATGGCGGTTTTCAAAATCCAAGTATAATATACCGTATGCCATGAATGAAAAATTAATTAGGATATTTATTCCTATAATTATTTATGCCAAAAATGGGGTAGCGACGCAAAACTACATGCGTAACTAAGCGAAATATTTTACTATTTTCGAGGATTATCTACTTTGGAAAGGTGTTTATTTTTAGAGGACAAATTATTTTAGTTTGCTTAGGTTAATTTTAATTTCATAAGATTCAGCTGAACTATAAATGCAATTAATATATAATATTAGACGCACTTTGTCTGTGGAGTGTTTTTTGCTCACAAAGCTGTTACATATGTCGCATTTGGAGTAAATTGTCCCTCCAGAGATGAAAATTGGTATCATATAGTTATAATGGTTTTGGATAACTATAATGTTTTACTCAATGCAGCATTGGCGAGTAGAGAAAGATGATATTGTCTGGCATTGCTCGGGTATGATAGTGAAAATATTTTCACTAGCTGCACCTCGGTGATCCGAGTAAACGAGAATCCTCACATATGCTTAATCACATGATTTCGATTATTGGAATTGAAATATCCTTTTATACCTGTATTGACACTCCCTACACTAAAGAGTAGATATGTAAAATGTCAAGTCCGGCAATTTTTTTTCATAATGTAATTTAGGGTTCTCAGAGATCCGAGGTCCACACTGCGAGTGTAAACACTACTTTTATTTGCAAATTAATTGCCTGTTGCTTATATTTTGTGAATATACTTTCTCTGGCAAATTAAATTTATGAAAGTATGAAGTTACGTAAGAAAAGAGACAAGGAAAGATATGTATAAGAGATAATGTATCAGCGCTAGCAAGACTCATAATTTACCACTCTGAAATGCTTTATTACTAGTAAAGAAATTATGGTCTATAGGATTACAGGGATTTTATATAACATGATGAAGGTGGAAGGAGAAACATAAAATGGATAAAGTATTAGAAGATTTAATTTTACATGACTGGAGATATATGCTATAAAGCTGCTTGACATTCGCTGTATTTCCAGATGAAATGAAGCTCAGAATCATTGACCAAGCGTAATCGTAAAAATAAATACATATTGTGAGAAAAACATGATCTTCCAATAATTTTATCTTTTTTAAAATTTAATTCATTGTGATTACTAGAAAAGTACCTCAAAATGTATGTTCCTTCGAAATTGAAGCAAACAACACAAGGAGAATGTACTTACATTTGTTTAGCATTACATTTAGTCAATTTTATACATTGTGAGCTCCTCCAGCTACTAATAATGGAAATAATTAATGATTGCAAATATTTATTCAAGTAATTAGGTGTAGTTAGATTGTAGTTACAAATGAGTTCCTCGAAATTTTTAAGGCTCCCTTGAAATCGGAGCTAGCTACACCTGCAATCTTATACGTACCTTCGTTTAGAAGTACGTCAAGTTTTTAGCATTATGAGCTCCCCCATCCACTAATTAAATAGAAAAATCAATGATTTACCTTACTAAAATAATTTGGAGTCATCTCGAATCTCCCTCGCAGTATTTTCGGGTATAAAACCGAGGAAAATGGATTTAAAACTACCCTTACCTCTTGGTAAGGGTAGTTTTTTGGTACGTGACGGATTGGTCGCAAAATCGGTCGACACGGAGGAACTCCCGAAATTTGACTCTTACAGGCGAACGCCGCGGAAACCTTTAGATCAACTGCCCATTGGCGGCAACATCTAAACGCAAGGTCGAAAGGAGTTTACTTAAATTCTTAAGCTTACTGGGAATCCAGCAGTCCTTGGTAGCATATTGGATAGGGTCCCACCTGTTCCGCGGGAAACCGGGTTCGACCCGCCCGGGAGGATTTTTTGCTCTTCACACACATTGCGATGCAAAATGTACAATCGCTCGTATCTTTTAAAACGATTACCACTGATATTGATATTCCATTTTATTTAGTTCTAATGTTTACGCTTACAATAATTATTAACTGCTAGATTAATACTGTTATAGCAATAATATTTCTCTTGTTCGTATGTTTCGCTTTTTTCTTTCCGTGTTGCACTAATTAATATCCATTTCAATGAGGCAAGCACCTGTGCGTATAGCAAACAAATATCTTCTCAACATTGCATTGATTAACACTGTCAACTTAATTGTATGCGCGAACGCATGTCCAAAAATAACCTTTGTTCTTATTCTGTAGATTCATTCGCAGATGTGTTAGTGCGAGGGGGACTTGTCTCGTGTAAACAGGCATTTAAACATTTTCCTACTGTTCTTTAGGTATCTCCCGTTTCTCCTTTTATTGTACTGCTCAGATGAGGCCAAATATAATTTCGTCAGGTAGATTTTAAGTTAATTTGCTGCCTCTTTGTCGTGCATTTCTGTAACGAAGCTGTCCAGTCCGGTTGCGGGTGATTTCGTATAGGTAACACCGTAGCTAGTCCCGGTATCCTCAAACTTCGTCCTCAATACTACGTCAGCGAAAATTCGTGGCTAACCATAAACCTTTGGAATGATGTGCTAATTATAAACACAAAAATGGACCTATGGCGCACCCCTGTTGAACCTCCCTATGCGAATTTATCACATGTAGTACTTACATCGTCGAAAATGACTCTTTGCACGCGGCCGTTTAATAATTCTCAAGACATTTGGTACTCAATGCTGTTGCCTAACGTATTTAATTTCAATTCCGAAAATAAATAACGTTAATAACGGAATTCATAGTATTAATATTATAGTATGAAGGACTTTAAGGACGTGGGAGCCCGAGATCCCTTTGCCGGGTAACTGGGAAGAAGAAGTTGCCCGTAACATTCCACTGCAAATGTGTGTGAACCCGCCCACCTTTGCCCAGGGTTGCTGAGGGAATTGGAAGACGAGCAGAATGGAAGAGAGAGAGAGAGAGGAGTTGTCGCCGTGTCACTTCGGGAGGGAGTCTGGAAAGAGATGAAAATATAGAAGGGACGGCACGAAGAGGGTAGTAGGTACCAACTCGCATTAAAGTAACGGGAGTTCGTACAAATGCTTGGGTGTGGAGTTCAAAGGAGTTGGTCGTGAGTGTACTGCTCAGGGTTTCGAGAGAAGACGCAGAGGTTAGAGAGAACGTCTGCCTGTATGTCCCTCCCGCCTTTCGTGTACCTCTGCCATAGAATTGGGGTGGTTGGAATTGTTACGGGGGGAAGAGGGGAGGTTAGCGAGGATGTATTCGTGGGATGGGTAGCACGACATTGTGGGCGGGGCGTTGAGAGGTAGCACGTCTCTCCATTCATTGGGGGGTTGGAAAGGGGTTGAGGGGAGGGGAGTTACGCCGACAAAGGAATAGCGGGAGGGATTCGAGAGAGAGAGGGCGGGAAACGGAAGAGTAGGTTGGAAAAGGGTCCTTTCCGCCCCTCCACTATCTCCCTTCTCCTTCTTCATCACAATGTGTTGCGAAAACCCGTGGACCAAAGAGGAGGGAAGGGGGCGGTGGAAAGGTAGGGGGTCACGTTAAGGGAAAAGCAAGGGATATGGGAGCAGTGTCGCGGGTCGGGAATGAAACGAGATGGAGACGAAGTTTGGGGTGGTTCCGTGTAGCTCGGTTGAGCGGAGATGCGTATGCAGTAATAGATGACACATACATTTGCGCACTTGAATGCATTTTAAAGAATTCCATGGATTAATTCCTGTGAAGCTTTTGACTTACGGAAAAAAAGCTTTAAATTCAACGTTTCGTGTGCTGCTGAGGTTTTCTTACGTTATTTATATGAGTGTTTTAAATCTAAACGTTCTGCAATTTTCTGAATTAAGCAGCTAATGAATCATTTGTTATGGTATATGACTTTTTGTCTAACAATGTTTTCCTCAGCAAGATGGTATGTGACGCTGTCAAAGTAATCATTTTTTTGCCATTTAATTGCCATCACGAGCCTGATGGCAATTTTGAAGACCATACCTTTTTCCACTCAAAGTTTATTCACTGAAATAGAATATTCATCCTCTAAAAAAGTCAACCCTGGAGCTTTGAAATTTCAGTCGATTTCTTACTTTGTTAATGGTGAAGAAAAATCTTCACATTTTCTGCAAAATGCTTTTAAGAAAGTTACATTGTGACAATGGTTTGATCAACACCCGGGAACATTAATTATATCCGTTCTATTTAAATGTATCCTAATGTATTAGCGTTGGGTTGTTTTCCAACATGATCAACACTGCTAGAATAGTATATTCATCACTAAACTTTTCATAATTTCCACGACATCTCTATTCAGAATGTGACTCGGTGACACTAATTCATTAGGTATTGTTATTTGGTTGGCATTGAATCTACCATCGCTGGCTGAGAATGAGGCTGATTAATTCCCAAAGATCCCTGTATTTATAATTTCGTTTTATTTTACGTAATAATGGGTATTCGAAGCTTTCAAAGCTTTGGATAGCAGCCAAAATGGGCAACCGCTGGGTTCGCAGTGCTCTAGATTCGTTACGAAAATCACCATACGCGAGTGCTTTGTTGCCAGTCCTAATTTAAGGGAGGCAGTTCCCCGGTCCTTCTGAACGGTGGGCCCCTTATTATGGCTATTGTGAACGATTGTACTTTATGGATTTGGCCGTGAGCAGTCTATAGCGGGACGATTTCGGCTGCATCCGGGGTCGCCCGGGCAATTGAAGCGGAACCGTGAAAAAGAGATTTCAACGCCTGAGCTGTGACTGGGAGCCGAATCACGATTTACCGCTCATCTGATATTCGGGTCGCATCGTCCTCTACTATGAGCCCGGGAGTTCTATTGAGTAAAGTTAACAACTCGACGGGTCTTCCACCGATCGCTCATCCACCAACGGTCAACTCTTGTGGTCCCGTGCTCCCTTTACACATTTCGGCGAGTTACTGGGGGAACCATCTCTCTCTGCGCAGAACTCATTACGTAGTCATTTTTTGTCGGGGGTGATATTTCAGCCGAGTCCTCGAGTAGAGTTTTTCAGTTGAGTGCAGGCTCTATCAAGAGCATTAATTGATAAATATATCTCATATGTTAGATATCGGAGTTTTTTGCAAAGATTATACATAAATGACACAAAAAAATATTACTTCAACTTCAGATAATGCTATGGGATAATATATGATATGTTTAATTTTATAGGGTTAATCTAGTAATAACAAATCAAATACGGCAGAAGGATTTGGACAGATTGCTATTCTACATGTATACCGTCGTAGCTAATCATGGTGAAAGTGTATTATATTGAAAATCGTGGATTTCCCAGAAATGAGATCAAAATCTCAAGAACTTATCGAAAATCCACTAATTTTAGGGCATTCGGAGTCATACATTATACTCCTGGATTTCAGTTATCATTTTTGAGCTTATTTAAAATACTTTTTGTGTACTTCATAACAATACCCTCAAAAATACATGACACACTGTAGGTACTATTCTACTAATAGTGTGCCTTCAACCTCCTATATAGAATGTGCAAGTCCATTGGCATATGTTTTTGACGCCTATAGTAAGGTTCGGTGATATAAAGATTTTTTACGAAATGGAAAGGCGAACGAATGCTTGGATAATGCTTTTGATAGTATGTGAGGCAATTTAAACATCGGAATCCATAAAAAATAAAAACATTGTGTATAGGTGAGATCTCCTGATTAAATGCAAATTAATATATATATATATATATATATATATATTAATCATCCATCATTCCATCTTCACATCACCATTGTGTTATCACATTTTATGTGTTTCCTATCCTCTTTCTTTCACCACCTGTTTGACCGAAATATTTATTATATATATAAATTTGCATTTATACTCTCGTTATATCAACGGTTACATCAATGTATCCATTAGAATCGGAATATATTTTTTATAGAAATATAAACTTCACATGGCATATCTTCCATGGTTCGCGAGTGAACTTTGTGGAACTTCGAGTTCATAATGGAATAAATAAAGTTAGCATATTCCACACAAAGTTTTAATAGTATAAACCCCGACCGGTTTCAACACTTTCGTGTCATTATCAAGGGATAATATATCAAGGGGTATTATCCCTTGATAATGACACGAAAGTGTTGAAACCGGTCGGGGTTTATACCATTAAAAATTTGTGTGGAATATACAAAGATTATTTATTTCATTATGCTCACATGCACTTATTTATTAGCAGATTAAACTTTGATTCAGCATAATGCACATTTTACGGCACATGCTGTCCATGTAGTGTGTTGGGAAAAGAGTTCTAAGAAAATAAGTTTATATTTACATCAAATAACGAGATGAAAGCTTAGATAAATAGTTTATGACATGGAGAAAGTCTTAATGCTTGCTATAAAAAATGAATGATATGATATTTTTCACATTAAGTAGCATTTTAGTGTAAACGGGTCAGTAATTTTCAATAAAAGGAAGCGTCACTTAATTCGTAGCTGTGAAAGCTTGATTTTGTAGAGTTATTTTTTACTTGCATGCGCAATTACTTGTACGTTCATCGAGAACAGAAAGGGGAACATACGGGTGATACACGAAAGATTGCATAACCGTATCCGTCAAAAAGTAGTACCTCGATAGAACTCGACCCTACCTCTCACCGTGATGATGCGGCGGCGCTCGAGTAATCACCGATCGCAAATAACACTCCCGTCTCTCCCGTAACAAACGAATCCCCTCGCTGTTTTTTTTTTTGTTTTAACCCTCGGCTCTTCATTGAGAGGGGGTGACCATGGCAACGAGACAACGAGATCCAAAGAGGAGCGAGGTAAATGGTACGAAAAATCCGAAAACGTTGACATTTCAAAGCAATGAAGTAGCAAAACAAAAAAAAATCAATCACCCATCCGTCTTTTTCATTCATTCACTTGTTTTTATTAGTACATTTTTGTCATGGTGCGCCTCGCTTCAAAAATAAAAGTAAAATAAAAATTGTGTAGGCAGCCGAGGATTCACGCCCATTGAGACATTTTATTTTTGCGTCGAAAAAAAAAGTTTTTTAAAAGTTTTTGATTCCATGTTACTCGTCCGTCAGTTTTTTCCCCGCCATTTTTCTTTTATATAAATCTACACCCTCCCCTCCTCACGTTGTGTGCGCGAGCTCCACCCTCTACCCCCCATCGTGTTTCCTTCCACCCCATCCCAAGTAAAATTCCCACCCCCTTCTACCCTCTCCGGCGTACTGCACCCCCGCTGTTACACGGCCAGTCCCAATCCGCATTCCCTATTATATCGCGTCAATTTGCCTCGTTGCCATTATAATTGTAGCGAAGCGGATGGGAAAAAATGGGGAGGTTCTAACGCCCGCCCATTCCGAGCTGGCTGCGCTTCCCTCTCAAACACCGGCCCTTCACCCTTTTTATACATACATTTTCCCCCTGGTGACAACTCACCCCCTCTTGGACACGTTTCGTTCGTTCCCAATACGGCCCACCACCCGCCTGCCTTCGGCTTCGCTTACGAATAGGGGAGCTCGCTGACCCCGCCTAGCCATTCAGACTCCCATTTCTCTCATTCACGCCCGCCCCTCCTGTTCTTGATGCCCATGCTTGCCCGCCCATTTCTCCTGTGCTTCAGCTTTATAACGAAAACCATCCAATTTCCCGGCCCATATGTTGTCCTCTGTGAATTTTTGGGTTAGAATTTGGGAGGAGAAAATTATAATCAGCAATCGTTAATATTAACAATTTTTGGAAGAAAATTGGGTTTTCAACTTATTAAAACAGCAACTGTATCAAAGTTATTCGTCGTAAAATCTTTCAAACAAATGAATAATAGAGAGCGTGCTTCTAGCTCGCTACCGCAAGGCAGTCCGTGGTGAAAGTAGAGAAATGTGTACCTCCAATGGCGGGTTCCAAACTCCCATAAGCTTGCGTTAAAGCCTTAATAATAACATATCCCTTCAAGATTGATTCATTAATTGGAGGGTTTAAATGCGCTGGTTATGGAAGAGAGAAATTAGCACTAACACCCCTAAAAATCGAGACTCAATCAAAAACCCGCGTGGTTATCAGTACTTTTCTTCGTCAGCTTGACCATATTGAGTGAATGAATGTGAGTTGAATAGCTCATAACAGATTTATGAAAGACGAGTGAATGGTACGAGAGGAAGGGGAAGACCGAGAAAGACATGGGGGATTGTGGTGGAAGAGATTCTTGAGAGGAGAAATATTAGTCTTAACAATAGGAGAGCGAGTATAAAGCAATGGCCGAACGTAATAGAAGCGAAAGAGGTATGCAAGAATAGAAATCGTTAAATTAGAGCCGGTTTCCGAAGCTTAATAGTAATGTGTGTGTCTACATCGAGAGGGAATCATGTGTACATAAGTGCAAAATTGTGAGTCGATGTAGTTACTCTATGATTACTTATCAAATATGAAGATGAAAAAGGGCTGAAATCTTTCTATACAATATTGAAAACAAGTGAATTGCAGCAAACTCTATGATGATTTTACTGACTCTTTAACAAATGAGAAGAATTATCGGGGATGAAGAAGGGAATACATGAAGCAAATTAAGAGAGACGTTAATTTGAAAAAATATGAAGAAGTGAAGGGGTTGGCTGAGAGAAGAGTTGAGTGGAAAGCCGCAGCAAACCGATCTTCGGAATAATGGTGATCGGAAAAGTGGCCATCTCATTCTGGTCCAATCTAAGTGCATACAAAATTGATTTTGATGCACCATTTGCTTGAAGTTAAAAATAATTGAGTAGAAGTCGCATATTTAGGACCCCGTTCTTCTCCGAAAATGCGAATGCGAAAAATGGTCCCGGCTGTTATTATTATTGTCGCACACATTAACGACGTTCCTTTTCATCCCCAAGAAGGAGCCTTCTCCCAGCCTCCAGTTCTCATCTACCAACCCACCTTCAGGGATTTGGGTCCAACCATTTGCACCCCCTCCCTCTAAGACCTGCAAATCCCTCTCGCATAATCCACCCCATCTCCTTGACTCCCTCGTTTGGCCGACCTCCTCCCTTAAAAAGCGACACCACCCTCCCCCTCACATAGCTGACTTCATCCCTTCTCCCTTCCTTCTAACTTCCATCTTCTCTCTCGCTCTTTTTCTCTTTCCCCATCACTAATAATCCCTCTCCTTACGTGAAAAAACCACCATCTCGCACCCTACTCATTCCTCCTCCAACTTCTCTCTCCTGCCAGTCACATTTCAATTCCTCCCTTCCGACCACCCTCGCACACCCCCTCTACTCGTCTCTCTCTCCTGACACTTATTCCGTGGGAAAAAATTGGAGACTAGTCTCCCCTGGGTCCAACCCGAGCCATGCTCGCTCCCCCACTGCCTACCCCGCATTCCTCGTTTCCCCAACCCTACCCCTAATTCTCCCTCAAAAAATGTCCAACTAGCTTTTCGTTTTTTCTTCATTTTTTATTATTTTATTTTTCACTCATTAATATGTTTTTTTTTACTGTACGAGAGAGCTTTAAATTAAAACTTCCCTCTTCATCCCCTACGCCCCCACAACCATTGCCATCATCCAATCCGACCTGTGGGGAGACAAAGTTGCTCTCCCCTCCTTCGTATTTTTCTATGTTATTTATTATCACTACCGTTTGTATTGTTTTTAAATGAACCCCTCCCTTGTTCCCTTGTTTCTCCTCTGCTCGCTCTCATTATTTTCTTATTTTTTCCAAGGACTCTTATCCAGCTGTGTTTTTATTTTATATTTCCTTAATAACGTGTGCGGAGTTTTTCCAACGCAGTGTCGAGTGGTTATTCTCATATTTTTCTTCCCCACTTTCATTTTCTCCATCTCCAACCGCCCTCCATCAGTCCTATGACCACTCCCGAACTTTACCCCCGGATCTTTCAATCATTCGCTGTCGTTTTCTTTTTTCTTCCGCGCGTCATTCGGGAATTCCTATATCAGTCATCACTCTTGGGCTTCTTTTCATTTTCATTTTGATATCTAGTGTGTATATAAATCTCTAGCAAGGGAAAACAACTGTTTCGTACAAGACTGAGTTTTAATCGATGCCTCGATCCTATACAGTGTTATTATCTAGCATTGAAAAGTGTCTTTCATTTTAAGTTCAGAAATAAATTGTTTTGAAGCCTTTTTTAAAGTACTTGGTATGATTACAGCTCTAAAGTCAATGAAAGCAACAATTCGTGTACCGTTCCTTAATGAATTTATTTTTTGTAATGACCTTGTAAAATAACTAAGGAATGCTTTAGGTATTGCATCGTTTTTTTCATCTACGTTTGCTTCGAAAATTCTCAACTTCGCCTTTCGTAGCTGAAAAATATTATTTTTTTTAAGTCCCGGAGATTTACCCTAGGAAATTTGTCGCTCGAGTTCTGGAGGTTGAAAAGACAAGGACAAAACACCACATTCGCTTCTGATACGTCCATTGGAATCGCTGTTGCTCATGGCATCTAAATTGCTTTATGCCGTCATTTTTTTAAATTCACCGGCTCTTTTAGTTTCCAATTTTAAGACCATCGCCTTTCCGGTAACTCCGACGGTGTTTTGACACTCAATACCGTACCTCACCTTGCGGACAGCCGATTAGTGTACCGGCGCCCCCGGTTAATTTTCTCCATTCTCGTAGAATTTAGGTCTTGCGTCTTTTTGTCAGTGGACGCCTTAACCTCCTCGTTGGGGCCACCATTTCAATGCTTCTCTTCTCGTTAATCATTACTTCCACCTCCTCTTACTCCGCGGAAAACAAATTTGCCCTAGTCTATAGAAAATCTCCTGATCCGCCTCCCCCCTATTCGTTCCCTACGCTCCAGATCCCTCTCATACCCTCCCCCTCTCCATTTTTCACTCATTCCCCTCCCTCCTCCTGCCTGTCTTGTTTCCGCCCGGCCCGACCCTCCCCCTTGCCAGTCATCAGGCGACGTCTCACCCCCCTATCATCCTGTCGCCCCTACTACCCCACCCCATCCGCCAACTCTCCGGCCTGAACCATCTCATCCCCTACCCTCTGGCCGTCCCTTGTCTCTGTCTTTCTCTCTCTCTCCCGCCCCCTCACATAGTTTCCACCCTCTTGACTCTTCACAGCTCTGGAGTGGTGCACAAATGCGCGAGAGGGTCCTTCGTACCCCTAACCCCACCTCTCTAACCCCCTAACATCCCCACTCTTTCTCTCTCTCTGGGGACATTTCTGGACTAACCTCTCCAAATATCCTCCCCCACTCTGTATTATTCTTCCCCTTCCTCCTCCTCGTTCACTCCCGTATAATCCTCCCCTTCTCTTCCTCTCGGCCGGAGCAATACCCTCCCCCTCATACTACCGTCCATCCCCTGCCCTACCACACCCCTCATATATCCTCTTCAGCACGCCACTCAAATCTTCATCCCCCCCATCCCTGACCCTTGTTCAACCCAGCCCCTCCCATTTGCTGGTGAAGGTAGACGGGTCGCCTGCAGGGGTCATATTCAGAGAGAAGAGAGCGGTGAAGAGGTTCAGGGACAGTGGGTGGAGTTAGGATGGCTGGGGCAGAGAGTAGAGGTGTGTGACGCGAATGAATAAAAGCCAAGTCCAGCTTCCCTTTCCAACTAAGTCTCTCTCTCGTCTCTCTCTGCTCTACTCGAACGCCGTGCTTCACCACCCTCCACACCCTTCTGCTTGCCCCTCCCCCTCCCCTCAGAACATTCTCCTCTCCCATCCCTGAAGCGCTTCACGACTCACCACACCCACACACCTTCTCCACATCCGCCCTGAGACTTCCGGGGGAGTGGGTAAAAATTGACCGTCGTAGAATCCTCTAGAAGACGGGCTTCTTAGCGTCCTCTTCCGTCTCTCTCTCCATCCTCTTGACCCCCCTTCCTATTTCTCTATCCCTTTCCTTTACCCTGTCATTTCTGTTACCTCATTTATACCCTCCGGGGCACGGAAGTAATTCTTGGTGCGCCAAAGTAATTTTAATCACAGGAGAAATTTGTGCTAGCCTCATTGGGGCACGCCGCGCCGTATCGAGCGGGAATTTGAATCCTTGTCCTTTGGCTGGATGAATTTATGTTCCTTCTAGTTTACAAAAGCGGAGGCTCATATGCGACATCCGTCCGAGTACGCCATGTCATTAATATTTTCAACCTTCCTATAAATATGGTTTCGGTGTTAAATTTAATTCATCTGTACCAGTTTCAAATGGAAGTAGTTAGTGAATGAAATAATATGGAGCATAATAAGTCCATTTGGTACGTAAATAATGATTGAATTGTAATTCAACTGGGTGTCAGCTACATTTTTTTACATCACATATTTTGTATTTCCTCTGCTATTGATAATTTAATAGACAAAAAATCCAAAGAAATATTTTAGTGATTGGAATTATAGGGAAGGTTTTTCAAAGAAATTATTACACAGTTTGTCATGTATTTCTATCACCTCTTAAGTTATTTTTCATTGTTTCCTTGATTGATTTCGTGAATGCTGACTTATCCAAAATTGTACAATTTTAATCAAATTAAATTTTTGTTTCTTCAATATCGGCCTCGTCCTTAACGCCATTATATTTGAATCCCCATATTTGAACTATCTTTGCGCGATGATATTCTTTTGTTTTTATGGTTAGGCATACATACCTTCCGTTCTGGTCTTCCAGTGTGGGCATTTTCATATGTCTCTCATGAAACCTGTTTATGAATAAAACTGCTCCCTGAACAAAACTAACTACATGCTTAATGATAAAGCGATTTGCAACGGCAAAATCACTCCGATTCGAAGTGTGAATTAAATGCTCGCGTTTTTATGCCATTGACTGGTTTATGCTCTTGGTAACGTGATTGAAATGAATAATTAATTTCGAAATTTATCCGAAAAGCAAAAATACATTAGCAAAAATAACATGGAAACTTGATGCTCCCACTGCACCAGCGTATGGATGAGTCGAAATGCTGCCTGGCCGCAATGACTGAATAAATTAACTGGAATGATCGAGCATTTATTATGCCCATTGGGTCCAAATCGCATTACATTGGGCGTCCATTTTCAAAAGCAAGGCTTCGATCGCTTAAAAAAATGCTTGGGTGTAGTCATTTGTAGTAGGTAAAACGTGTGAAATTAATTTTCTAATTGTCTACCAAGCAAATCTCCGACGATATGTTTTATGTATCCTCCAGCTCTCAGTCGTGTTCGAATTTAGCCAATTTGCAACCGACGTTTTAATGGAGCTCTGCGACGGTAACGATAACGGTGATATTATTAGTAAAAACGGCGCAAAGATAATTTTGAGGAAGATCAGATCCGGGAGATGATGTGAGAAACAAATGTGTTTCTCGTTGAAGGTTTGTTAATAGCGTGTTTCATTGTAGGTTTCCGAGGCGTTCAGTTGAATGTTTCTGCATTTTCGGGTGTTTACCGCGTACGCTTTTTTCCATGACAACGTATGCAGTGGGCATCCGAAAATGCAGAAACGTTGTTAATATCATTTGCACTCTGGTGACGGAAGACAGGTGAGAAGATGGGTAAATATTCCTAACACGTTATACAGTGGTAAAAATCTAGTAAAGTGAACGGGGCAAGGGTGGCCCATTAGTTGCTCCTCGTGCTATTAAGTGCATTGATTTTTACACTGACCCATTATATTCTTAGCAAGTTCCCTCGGCTCAAGCTTAAATTTATTGTTACACGCTCAGTGATTTTTTGAAGTGTTGAATTAGGAAAGAGGTACCTAAGAAAGTAAAATTGTGTTTGGATTCGGCTGAAAAGCATCGAAGTTAGAAAAGATGCCCACATTGGACACTACTTTCGAGTAATATTTTCTCTTGAAAAAGCCATTTTCTCTTACTGTTTGTCACTACTTAATGAGCACTTCGTCGGGATGGAACATGCTAAGATTGCGGATTGCGCAAAAAATAACTATAGCCATTGTCGCTCTTCGACTTCTCTTTATGAACTCTGCGTCTCTTCACTATGGACCCGACTTCTGACTAACCTATAGATGATGACGTTGCCTTTCAAACCCTTGGTTGTATAACAGCCCATTGTAATGACCTTCTTCTCGGGCTTCTTTTTCAATACCCCTCACCACTGTTGCCGCTCTTCGGTAGGAGGAGTGTACGAATTTGAATCGACCGATTGTGGCATTCGTCCACGTTCACCAAATTTTATCAATATTTTATGTAAATTTAACCGAGGATTTTATTTCGCAAAACCGAAGCAAATCCGTTAATGGTAATGTTTTCTAGTGGCATCATGGAGTAAAATGCGAAAAATAACTATGTTCATTAACAATATTCATTAGGCCCAAAAATAGGTACAGAAACGCGGTATGCGGAAATATTTTACTCCTATGAATCTTCAAAAGTACTTAATGCCTCAAGTGAAATAAAAATAGACGTTTTTTTTAATTTCTCCCCATAAAAAAAACACCGGAATTAACGCATGAAAATTGCAACTTTTTTAAATCTAAGGTACGTAATTTTATTTCTATTTGATGGCACACCTTAAAAACCTTCTTGAGACTTCTAGATTTATTAAACACTGACTGTTAAAGGTTATTCGAAGTCAACTCAAAGATATCTTTTTCAAAACTGACTCCGATTTGAATATTCAAAGTTACGTAGGTTTTCCCATATTTGCACATAAATTTGTCAATCTGTCCTTCCTAAAATGTTCCTCTATTCGCACCTTCCACTTTGACCACTACCAGTTAAATCACCTTCCTCCCCCACCTTTTTAATCCCTCAGATCTTGGGAATTGGTTCAGTTGAATTAGTTAGTTAGCAGAGCGTTCAGCTCCTTTTCCATATTGACTGGGAAAAATCGCTTCGGGGAGGGGTCTAATTTGCTTGGTTTTCAAATGGAGTTCCTCTCCCATCTCCATGTCACTGCCACTCAAGTAGTCCATCCAATTACTCTCTTGGTTTGCCCCACATATGATCTACCACAACTGCAGAGAAGTTCGTATACACCCTCATACATTGTGGGTGGTAATGGATCTTTAGTCCCTCGTAGATGATCTCGTATTCTGGAGGTAGTGTTGTATCGTGTGATTATGTTATACTTAAGTCATTATTCTACCTATGCGATCGGTCGTACCCGCCATTAAGGAAGCAAAACATAGCCCAGAGGTTTAGGAGTAACCTTTTCTTTCTATCCGTATCATTGGCAGCTGTTATCTATCGTCTCTTATCGTTCGCAGGAAAAATGATATTTTAAATCTGTCCATTCTGCATTATAGTTTCCTTATTTTATACTCATGATCTGACCTACCGTAGCATGTCGAATTTTGTACAATATTAGTAACTTCGTCCGAATAATTCGGTTTGGAACTTGCATAACAGATTCACTCTAAATTTTAATCGACGGTCTGAAAGCGATTCCCATCCCAGTTGCTGCAAAAGGTCTAACACTAACGAGATTATCATAACGGCCTTTAACGTATCTTGCCAATCTTTGCTGCACGCGTTGCAACTCAGTTTCCAAGCCTATCTTATAAGGATCCAAAATATTAGCTGCATATTCCAAGTGAAGTCTAACGAGGGAGAAGTAGCTGATTTCCCCAACTTTGTCGCTATACTTGCCAAGTACTCTTTTAACAAATCCCAGTTTACAATTAGCTTGACCGGTAAATTCTCGAATATGTTTACTCCACGAGAGATCATTAGTCAGTTTAACTCCGAAGTATTTAACCGTTTCTACAATATCTACTTTGAGGTATCTATGAGACTATATCTAAGATCAGTAACACTAACGAGATTATCATAGCGGCCTTTAACTTAGCGATCTTCTCTGTATGCGTTTCAACTCGGTTTTCAAGCATACCTCATAAGGATCCCTAATACTGGCAGGGTATTCTACGTGCGGTCTGAAGGCCGTTTTACACGTTACATTTGTTTGTAAAAACTCTTCCGTGAGCTCCTGCATGAGGCAAAATTGATTAAAGAATGAAGTACCGCTTTGTTTTAACTATATGATATTATTAATTTTTTATTACACTACCTTTGACACTTGCTACGGATATTTTTTGCAGTCTCAAGGTTATAAGCTTTCATGTTAATGCATAATCATTTTATTCGAACAGCCGTCAGCTTCATTGTTATGCCACCAACTTATTTCTCTAACCATTCTTGTCATTATTTAATATAATACTGCATCATGAAACGAGTTTATAGCTAACAATAAGTGTATGCAATTTTTAAGATCAGGAAAAAATCGGAATGTTAAGGAAAAAAGAAATTTTAAATTATGCGAAAAAACTGGCATAATATATGGTTGATCATGGATCAGTGGGTAGGGAGGATGATCGTATAAAAAGCGACTTCAATTTCAAAGTAAATACTGGTGTCGTAGAACAGGAATTTCTTGGTTTGTGCTCCGAAGAGGTTCAACGCATTTGAACGCCGCCACTTTTTTGCCACATAGCACGTGACCTCATGTTTACTTCACCGGCCGCCTATGCCCCAGCATTGGAAAGCGCCATCTAGCTATATTCAAGGTCTATGTTCGTCTCCTATGTAAGTCTTCTTCAGGCCGGAGGAGCGATGTTGCCAATAGCGGCAGGACAATTAACATAAAGTGCAATCTATTAGCTACAATTATAGGAGTCTTCAATTACGCAAACTGTTCTCTAAAGTAACTTATGTCCATTTAGCGCGGTGTTGTAGCACAGCTTCCTGCGTGATCTAGAGGATCTAGAGGTAGGCACACGGAGCGTAAGTTTGGCAGCAGCGCGAGCGTTCTTCATAGACTCATACTCCCCACAAAATGTGGAACGATCTATAGAGACATTAATCAATGCTGTTTGCGCAGTGGTTTTAGACTAATACCACCGTCAATTTCCCTTGGCTAGCACCAGCAGCGAAGTGAACGAGGATGTAATTAGCTCACCGAAATTGCCACTTATTTTATTCGCTAAGTTGTATAAAAAATCACCCCTCTTGTTCATGCTTATTTTTACTCACTTCCTCCTCTTTATCCTCATCTTACTTCACATCTGCAGGAATTTCTCATACTCCATTCGTGCCGCACTTTCAGGTTGTATTCTCCAAGTGCCTCTATCACTGAAACGCTTAAGGTTTCGTTACGACGTGGTGGGAGTTTAGACTGGGATTTTGTGCCCGGAAAGAAGAGAGTTGAAGGATTGGGGTGAAGGTGGCTGTGAGATCTTGACTGTAACCCGAGATTAAGGGATCTGTGGCAGTGAGTTTGACATTTCCATGAAGGAAAAGAATCGTGCGACTAAGCCTCTTGCTCTGGGAGAGGACCACTGCGTGGGAAGCTATTTCTTTCGTGTCTAGAGGTTCATAATGATCGTTTCATACCTTGGGACGGAATTAGGAGAACAAAAAGTGAGGAATCGATCAATTTTCTTGTTCAGTGGGTAGCGTTGAGGCAAGCAAAAGATGATATTCGCTGGATTTATAGTAATATGGATCACTATGCGCCCTCTGTAGCACTATTGGTAGTCGCAATGCAATCATTCCGTATCTTCTGGAGTACTCTAAATCTTGGTTTTTGTGTTTCTGTTAACATTTTACGCCATTAATACATGTATATTAATGTCAAGGTGTCATGACCTGTTATTTTAATGGTGGCTCCCAGAAATTATTTATTCATGTTATCATTATTTCTCACAGTATGGCTAAATAAACATCTTTTATGTCTAATTTTGACTTTTTACTCCTGGAACTAAACGAAATAGAAATTATCCATCACTCTAAATCGATAAGTTGATGAATTACTGAAATATTAGATTTGCATGAAAGATGTTAATGAGGTGGAAAAATTATTGATAATTTGGATAGGATATCTCATAAAGTTGGATTGGTTTAAAATTCTATTGGTTTCCTTGAACGAAGCATTTTTCAACTCGACGTTTGCGATGCCAGTCTGATAACGTGACGGAGGATTGGATTTGTGTTCTTTCCTGATATCCTTATTTATTGGCCACATGAAACTGAGCATATATGCGCGTGCTCCGGCACTCGACACTGACTAACAATCAACATACATTATTACTTATTATTATTACAACATAAACCTTAACAAAGCCCATCTGCTGTGTTCAGGACACCTCCATTTTTGCCGAAAGGTATGGCTAAAATGTTGTATGAAGTTCTTGTCTGAATCGATATTCAGCAAAACACGTTGCTTGTCAGACACACACAGAGTCTCGCTGCTTTTACGGAGCGTCTTAGGAATTAACATTCTGTTCGTCATATTCTCAATGCGTCGATATTAAGTCCTAAAATTTTATATTCATTACTATAGTTGAAATGTTAATTCTGAGAGACATTTTCCTTTTTGAGCAAAGCTAAGGAGTAGGTGAATTGTACTGGCATGGGATGTAGTTGAAAAGGATTTTTGAATCCATTGCAATGAATACTAGCGGTTAGCGACGCGGATATGGAATACTAAGGAGACATATTGATGGCTTTTTTAGGCTTTTATTGCTACTTGAATACCGGTTTTAACTTTGATGGTACTACTCACAATTCATAGGTCTGTAATTGCCTTGCCTTGGGGGCGCTGATTGTGGAGATATCAGCAAAAAAGCCATTAATTACAGTAATGCTAACTTTATCGAAAAACCACCTGAAAAACAATTCATTCAAATAAATTTATTGTAAATCAAGGTAGAAGATAAATTTAGCCCAAGGAAGAGTCTAATTGATAACAAAAACCCATTTCAGAGAGTCTTATTCGTAAGTAAAAGTAATGAACATATACCTATTTTTATTTAAACCATACATTTTTGGTTATTTTCCGGGTCCTCTCTTGAAAATCGACAACTTTCTTCTTCTGTATCTTAGCCCTCTTTACATTTCAAAATATTGACTCGATGGGCAAACGTTTCCACTATTTGATGGCCATAAAGATGGTTATATTCCTAAATACTTGAGAGTCAATAGGACTTTTCAGCTTAATGGCATTTCTAACGAATTATTTCGGCTGGCTGCTCACCTTTTTTCCTTAATACTCTTACTCACGGTGACAAAACAATATCACCAATCGGGGCATATCTCCCGGATTACGAACGCAATGAAAAAATCACCAAGTTCCCGCTGTGGAGGCAATCCACATCGTCGCCATTCCCAGCGCATCCACCTCCGCTCCTTAATATTTTAAGCCCTAATTATTCTCCCATTTGTCTTCTTCCGTGGAAAGACGATAAAAATAGAACCAACAAAACCTGACCCGATATTTTGAGGAAAAGACAAAAGAACGAAGCGAAATAGTCGTGTTAGTCCTTCCTCCTTAAAAATTCTTGTGAGACCTCCACCTTCGCCAGGGCGGACAATGAGCTTCGCCCGCCCCCCTCCCCTCTTCCCCCGAAAAAAAGAACAATGTTGGCCCAAAAGCAAAGATGGGGCTTGCTTGGGGGTGAGGGAAGAGACATGGAGGGGAGGGGGGAAGACTACCCTCCGGATGCCACTCACCCTTTTCTCCTCCTCCCCAACCCAACACTTCTGGCTGCCTGTCTCCGCCGCCCTACCCCCCATAACAGTCCACCCACCCCATCCCTCCCCCATCTCTCTCGCCTTTTCCCAGCTCTTGACACGTTCCTCGTTGATGGGGCAGTGGAAGTCTGTTAGAGGGCTCTCCAATGGAAACCTCCCCACCCTCATCTCTCCCTCCTCACTTCCCACCCACCTCCTCCATCCGCTCTTTCTCTCTTCTTCTTTTTTTATTTCTTTCTCTCCCTTCCCCCACTCGATCCAACACCTCTCGCCTCCGGATCCTGCCTTCCTCGCCTCTTTCACGAAATCCATCCTTTCTCTCGTTGTTTCTTTTCAATTTCTTTCTCTCTCTTCCCTTAACAACCAGTAGCCTGGTTGAAATATTGCGCACCTTACCGTTGACGGTGCATTATTGAGATAACTATGGAATGCGTTTTAGGATGCGTATTGGTTTTGCTCAAATTTATTTTCGTTATGTTACCAAACATATACTTCTTCTCGGAAGAAATGAGGAACCTCCGTGCCACTGTGGCAGGTTCAATAACATGCGTAAAATTGCATGCCAGATTATAAAACGCGCAGGTTTGAAATGAAATTTTTCCACGAACTTTTAGGACCACAATAGACCACAATAATTATATGATTGATGCTGTCAATTATGTTGATGGTAACGATTAATACTGTTTTTACCTTTTTATATATCTTTATTTTAGTTCAACTTTCAATTTCAGTATGGAATGCTAATTAATTTCATGTCTTTTGTATCTGTAATTTTGTAAAAATTTGATTTGCTAGATTAACTGAGCTCTTAATAATGATCTCGGTGATATATGAGTAGTGTCCATCCCGCATGAGTTAAATAATAGTTGGACACCCTATTGCATGAGAAATTTCCTTACGCATACTTTAATTAACATTATTTTTATTAACATAGCTACTTGCGTCACTAGCGTTAAAATATTATGCAGACATTCTGAGCATATACCTAGCAACTAAAAAATTAATGTTACTATTCAAATGTTTCAGCACATATATTGTTCTTCCTCTAATTCTTTGTCATTTTCTGTAGAGGACTCTAAGAAGACTGATATCTAATTAATTAAGGAATTTATATTTTCCCGTAGCAATTAATATTCGTCCTCAGCTCCTTTCTCGACCATTATGGCAAAGTGCTGACGGTTAGTTTATGCCTGATGTGGAGTCACCCCCTGTCACACACCCATGGTATCACGTAGATGTAGATTTGTACCACTCTGCGCACTGGTTAGTCTCCCATCGCCGTCAATGAATTTTGCAAACTTGTTGGTTAAAATGTCGTGATATTCTGCACGCTATTTGGGTGCTCGTTTTTGCGCAACTTACCTGTTGGAGGTTGACGAAACCATTTTGTAAGGTGCTGATAATTATCCGTAAAATTTATTTTACGTGGTCATCACGATCACTGGAACATTTAATGGCAGGTGTTCCAAAATTGGCTCATATCTCGGGGATCATCTCAACTCGTTTATCAGTTCCCAATGTGCCGAATTCGGACCAATAAAAAATTACTTTTAAGTACGCGCAGAAAAAAGTACTTTTAACAGTTTCAATGTTTTTTATAACCGAAATGCTCGGTGTTGGATAAGTTTTGCGTTTAATATTTTTAATAGAAGATGATTTTAATAAATTATATTTTTGAAGATTTTTAAACAGAAATAGGGTGAGGTTTTAACTATGGGGGTAATACCACAATTCCTAGACCATGAAGAAAATAAGAGACATGAAAATATTGGAGGGTTTAGAGATGTAGTTTAATAGAATGATGGAGTTTATCACTTAGCAAGGACTTAGAGCGAATTTATGTTTTGTTTAAGGGAAAATGAGATTCCTTGAGGAAAATGACCTCAGAATGGGCAGGGAAAGTAATAATAGTAGAAAGTAGTAGAGAAAGTATATTTTTTAAATGATACATAGAAAAATAACTGATAAAAACAGCAAGCAAATGAAGAATTCAAGGCATATGAGGAAGTGCAAGGAAATGGATTGACATTTTAAGAGGACTAATGGGTGATAGAAACGTTTGATGATCTAAAGAATGAAAAGAATACGTACACGTAGTTGATTGGCGTTTAAGAGATAAGGTATCTTCTACTCAACGACAAATCGATACAGCTAATGCTATTAATTTTCTGCAGTGAGGAACAATAAATCGGTCGGGAATGTATGTAATGTGTAGAAAGCTTCTTATCAACAGCCTTAGATCACTTGCGCGAGTTTGGCATGGATTTAGATTCGTAACCTAGACACTGTCGGTACAAAAGTTACTTCATATACCTTAATGATTCAGGTCTTTTCACTAGCGTTAAAATATTATGCAGACATTCTGAGCATATACCTAGCAACTAAAAAATTAATGTTACTATTCAAATGTTTAAGCACATATATTGTTCTTCCTCTAATTCTTTGTCATTTTCTGTAGAGGACTCTAAGAAGACTGATATCTAATTAATTAAGGAATTTATATTTTCCCGTCCTCAGTTCCTTTCTCGACCTTTTGTTTACTTTAGCCGCGCACTCATTCAAGCGTTTATTTTACTCACTCCCGTCCAACCCTTTCTCAACTCATTTCTCCCTCTTCTATCTCCCCACGTATAGATTCTCGCTCTGCTCACCCTTCCTATACCAGGCAAGTCGTCCCTTCTGTCTCTCTCTCTCTCAAACGGGTGAAATACGCCACCTTCCAATCCTTAACCCACTGATGCCCACCCGGAGTTGGTTGGAGAGCAGAGAGGAAAGTAAGAGAGAGAGAGAGAGGGAGAGAAGTTGAGGGGGCAGCTTCAGGGAGGTGGGGGATAGGATCCTCTAAAGAAGGTGGAAGGGCGTGAAGGGAGGAGAGGAGGACCCTTCTCCTGGAGGAGGGTGTGATGGAGGGCCTCCTCTTGAGTGAGAGTAGTGTTAAAGGGTGGGGGAGGGCGGAGGTGTCGTCGGATGGGCTGGAACTTTATCTCACGTGCGCCCTCTGGAGGACGCTAAAGATGTTAGGCGCCACCAATTCCGGAGACGTCAATCATACGCCGCGCCTCCCTCCTCCTCTCAACCAACCCTCCCTCCCCCATCCCACGCTCAGGTTCCTGCCTCATCCCCTCCTCTGTCTCTCCTCACCCAGGCAGGCCTCTCTTCTTCTGCTTCTCAACGTTTTTTTCCTCCTTTGACATCTTCCTTCTCTCGTCTACCTTCTTCTTCCTCGTTTATATACTTTCCTTTAACTCTTTTTCCAATTTTTCACCACATCTGTGTAGGGTGTTACGACACCAGCCATGAAAAGGGAAGGGAAAAATGGGAAAAGAAAGCGGGATTGGGCAAAGATGGATTGCATGTTAACGGAGTGTTAGTGTCTCGCTTTCTTTATGTTGTAATGACAAATAGTGCGTGTGAAGAAGGAATTTTTGTACTTATCAGCTCGACAGTGTCTCTTTTTGTACCGCTTTTGTCAGTTCTAGAGATGTAGCTCGGGGTCAAAATAATATCCATCGTGTCGTACTGAAACTCACCTATTCTGAGTTTTTCAAGTAATCTATAGCGTGATGCCTCCAAGTCTCTAACAGCTCCCAACCTTATCCTTACATTACCTGTCTTTCACTTTTTGTTTGCTCGTAGTAATTTTTAACGAAGCGTGTGGCTTTTCTTTGTATTTAATTCACTTCGCGATAAAAATCTATCTGGGAAGGGTCCAAAATGCTCGCAGTGTGTTCAAGATGTGGTCTTACTAGAGCGAAATAGAATCTGTGTTGCAGTTTTTCAATCAAGGACCCTCCTGCAGAGCCGGAAATGCACCATATATGCCCCCCCCCCCACGATAAGTCTGAAGTTATAGGTGAGTCCCAGGTATTAGACTTCAATTGACTCTTTTATATGTACTCCTCCCACTTTATAGATATGGCGTCAGCGTGATTTATTTCGTAGGATGAGTAGGTAGTGTAGTGCTTTTATCAATATAAAGTTTGAGCATCTCTCTATAGACACCATAGGTTCAAGTTATTAAGGTCCAATGAGAGAATTTCTAAGTTTCTAAATTTGAGGTAATTTCTCGATAAATAACTGCATCGTCTGGAAACAATCAAATTTTGCTGCTAACTTTAAAGTCAATTGTCACTTTTACAAAAAAGGAATAATTTGAGGATCGAAATCCATACCTCCCGATTTCGATTACTTCCCCAACCTGTTCCTAGTTTGTCTTTTGCTTCTATTTCCCATAGTTATTCTTTTTTCGTATTTACTCGGTTTTATAATAATTCGGTGTTCCACCGATCTCTGAAGGTTTTTATGGATGATTTCCACTCCATAATTACCCTTTCTACGATCGCACTATTGCCTTTAACGATGAACCAGCTATTAAACCAACAAATCAATATTTCCTTTTAATAAATGGAATAAGGAATGAAAGTCTTGAGTTGAGAATTCATTGATCGTCATGTGACGCTACTAAGAACATTAAAATTTAAAAGGTCGCGAAGAATGATTGATTCACCGTGAGTTTTTGCTATTGTTAAAGAAAAGGATCTTTGTACTTTGGTGATGAAAAAATACACTGGCAAATGATCTCTCCATTATTGATTTTGTCGACAGAATCCTGAACTCTAATTGTGTCTGGGAAGGAAGACGTTTTGACGCAGCCTACTCTGAGATCTGTCTTCCGAGTCCTTGCTAACTAGTCTGCCTACAATAAAAATGGAATGTACCATCTGATGTTTATAACTGGCACGCTGGCAACAACTTGCTAACGCGCACGATTGCTATCATACTTGCTAAACTAATTGATTTGGCATAATTAATGCTGTTAGTACTAGTAATAGTACGACAGAATTACAATTCATAATTAGTATTAGTATGCTAATCGCTCCCAGTAGAATCTAGTCGCTGTCGACCAATTACATTAGATTTTACAGTTGCTGTGCGATATACACTTTTAGAAATCAACGCCACCTCTACCTACTTCCTACTTGCGGGTGTCAGTAATTTAATGGATGTGGATGTCAGTAATTTAATGGATGTGGACAACAACAATAAGTAAAAGTGTCCCATTGGTTGTTTTAGTCACCTGCTGCCATAGTTTGGTTAATTTAAAATTAGAGTAGACATGCTCTACGATATGAACAAGAAAATACCGCTTCTTTACCAGTACGAGTCCGTACTCAATCCGAAGTACCGGAAATACCAAATATCGGCCAGCATACGAAGTCTAGCGCTAAATCAAGGATAGTATAATACGGGCATAGTTCTCTCTGCCGTGGATTTTTTTCTTCGGTCCTATCTTGCAAGGATACTATGCATCGGAAACCTGACTTGAAATCCTACCGTGGGAATCAAGTCTTTTACTAGGCTCCAAAATCTAGGTGCTTCCACACCCACACTTTCTCGCTCATATAGTCTCTCGATGTATGAAATAGAGTTGGAAACTTTCGGGAAAACTCACCAAAGAATGGAGATCAAGGGAAGCAAGCTATTGACATTTTCCTTCTATCCTTCTTTCCCGTCTTGCATCTGCCTCTTTTCTTCACCTCAATCCTTTTTGTCCAGGGGAGTCCTTTGTGCCAAGTGTTGCAGGGGAGAATCTTTCTTTGCACTGGGCGAGATTTCCTTATCGCGGTTACGAGATAGCGCGATAAGACAGCATAAATGGATGTCCTAGAAAGCGAGGAATATGTCCATTCCCCTTGTTTGAAGGGAAAGGGTCTCCCGCAAAAGTAGGGACGAATGAGCTCATTTCCCATTGCATTTTCCGGGGAACTTTCCCGTGGGAGCAAGAAGTTCAGAAAAGTTTGAAGTCTTGTATGGTCTTCGGTTAGTGCAGTCGTGTCGCATGAAGCACGGCGTATTTTTCCTTGATGTCCTTTGTGCTTATCCACAGCTTTGGTTTTTATACCACCTAATTTAGTTGAGTTTAAAAATACTGATAGACCGAATATTTTCCTTATTTTTATTCTCGCATCGAATTTTCAGGTATGCGTTTTAAAACAAATGTTTCACCCATCCTAAATTAAACCAATCCACTTGAAGTATTGGATAGGTTTACTGTGATTAAATGCGGGGGTTTATGTTTGGGTCCATACCACAACTATAATTATTGAAATAGCTTTTAAACTTCAAGATTTTATCTTTATTTTAACGGCAAAAATATCACTTGTTGCTTGCAGTTAGTCCTATTGTTGCAAACAGAATTCTTATTTACTCATGTGTTCCGGGATAAAAGTGATTAAAATCAATTAACGGCATTGTCTGAATGCCACGATCCGGCCCACGGTATCTTTTTCCGCCACACGTCCTAAACCTTCTTCGATATTCCTCATTTTTCCTTTATAATCCTCCTCTGGCTCTTTTTATTGTATTTGTTCTATTATCATAATGTTATCACAAATTTATCATAATGTTTAATGCAATAGGTCACAGGAGTTTTAACATCAGGCTATTGGTCCAAGAAGTGAATAATTCGTAATCTTTGTGGTGATTATGTCTGGCATACAATCAACTTATATAATTTTCGTAGTAGCTCAGTTGTCCTTCACGTATAAGATTTTTATATCGTATTTAGACGGTGTGGTTTTTTGATGAAAATATCTACGGATTATTATTAATGAAAGTAAATAAAATAATATGTATGAAGAATGTATTTTGAAGAAGTAAATACGTGCTGATTTCAAATGATTTATCGATGGATTATATCGTAAATTTGCAAAATCAGTGCATAGTAAGCGCTAAGGTAAATCGGGGGAACAAAGATGGTGGACCAATCAAACCTACGTTACAGCTTCAAGCATTGGCAGCCTCTCCATCTACCTCAATGATTCAGCCGCATTAAAGGCAGTTGACAGCCGATTAATTAGTCACCAATTCAGTCGCAATATTTGGCGAAGGCGCCTTGAGTCATTGGTCGGCAAAGCTCTATATTGGGATAGTACGGACAACGCAACCGAAACAAACCTGTCCAGTAAATGGGGGAGATAACGTGTAAGCATGTTTGTACGGAAAAAAATTATTGTCAAACATTTAAGCAAATTTGAGCCTTGTGATGCAATCAATTGTGATGCTTTTTATTTTACTGCAATGTTTTAACGCCACATATCTTCCTCAAATACTTTGGTTGTCGGCATCGGTTGAGAACAAACGTGGTCCGTTATTTTCAAATATATAGCTTTATAATCGGAACAAAATAGGACCACAGAAATAACAATAGGTGACAATGGCTGTAAGCGACAATTATTTGTTGCACAATGCGCCATGTTAATAGCAAGTTCCATCCCGCCCAGTTGGCAATCAAGCAGAGTTTACAGACGAGAGAAAAATAGCTTTTCTTTTGAGAAAAGATAAATAAGAAATAATTTTCAAGGTGAGCGACATTTTTATTTTGATGTTGAACCTAAAAAGGACATAATTATGCGTTTTCCTTAAAAATTACCGGGTTAACCATTTTTCCGGGAGATTGCCTCCAATCGAGGATACCTCCTATTCTTACCCCTTAATCAATACTCTATGTTGGGTCTTACTTAGCAATTTCCACAATTTTTCCTTTTGCTCCGATGTTGTAAAACATTTCTGTTGAAATTATACATTTTGGTCGTAATTTTTCAGCGTGTTGTATTTATCATATTCTTGCTTCTTGTAACACTGATAGCATTTTCATAGCGCAAGCTTTCGGCGACCCTTCTGCCTGCCTACTGTCTGACGAAGCTAGCAGAAGTGTAGAATGGTCGGCGAAAACTTACGCGCAAAAAATATGTTACTGGAAGCAAGAATTTAAAAAATATACTTGGATGTTTCTGTCAAATGCTGGTGGCTCGGCCTCTGAAAAAACTGATGACAAGTCAAAATTGGGATTGGGATCGCCAGGACATACGGATCACCAGAATCACCCGGGAAAGCAAAAAATATTATATATTACCATTCAGGATAAATTTTCACATTGTTGAAGCCGATTCCACCAATTAGGGCGGGTTAACTATTAACTGCTGTCATGGAACATAGAACGGATTTGTGAGTGTGAGAGATCAATCATGTTCATGAACTGGAGTTACCACTTGGGACAGTGGATATGCTCCAACAGGGTTGAAGGAAGGACACCGTATGTGGGCATGGTGTGGAAACTAGGGTATGGGAGTGGTGAATGGAAGGGTGGCAAGGTGATTTGGGGGGGAGGAGGGGGATTAGGGGTTGGTGCTTTATCAAAGGAGGGCATGGGGGATGAGGAGAGGGAGGAGAAGTGGGTAAGGGCAACCCGGGGGCCGCCCACCCCGACCAATGCGATTAGCGATCTGAATCTCACTTTTTCGCCGGCAACCCTTCGTTGTCTGCCCGCTGCTTCTCCTCCCTTCTCGCCTTTCCGAGTCTTTCAGGGATTAAAAAAAATATACCCTTTCATTCCTGCTGGGTGTCTCAATCGCACAGCCCCTCAGTTCACTATTTCAGTGCTTTTCTCGCCTCCATCCGGCCTTTTCCAAAGTCGTGTACCCGAGAGACATTACCCATTGGCCGAAAACATGTCGCCCCCGAATATACGTACATTTGCTTTGCCTTACAGATGAGAGTCATTTTACCCTTAAAACGGATTGAGGCAAGGATATAGGTCATTGAACATGTAAGCCTTTGAACTTATCATTAAATTGGGGAGAGAAGTGTAAAAGTTCTAAAATATATTTAGAACGCTACATACTTGTGAGGTACAAGCGGTGAAGTGATACAACAAATGAATGAATGCTTAGAGATAAAGAATATTTAAAAATAATTTGATTATAAAGGAAAAATGTGGCATTTTTTATCGTTATAAAATTATCCGGGAGAAAATCAACCATTTATTAGTGGATCTTCGGGTTTCCGACCGGTTCAAACTCTCCATTTCTGCCGACGTTTCGATGAACGACTCGTTCATCGAAACATCGGCAGAAATGGAGAGTTTGACCCGGTCGGAAACCCGAAGAACCACCAATATCGCTACACGCCGAGAAAGCCTTAGATCATTCATCAATCAACCATTTTATTACACCCTTTATTCATAGGTCTCAGTGATAAACACTGCCTCTGTCTGCGGCAATAGAATTCACTTGCCATCTAGAACGGGCTATGAAAATATAAATCATGAAAATATTTTGCGTAAACATCAGTAATAAATTAAAACCACAGAGAAAATTAATCAAAAGGGTAGCTCTCGAATTCAACTGTTTGTAAATAACAAAATATATACGAAATTAGTATTACTCGCGACAACATTATCTTGCATATTTATTGCCTGTCGGCCTCGATGGTGGCGGGGTAACGTTGTCGCTTACCAACCGAAGGTCGCGGGTTCGAGTCCCGCCTGGGTGGTTTTCCCTGTCCAGGGCATGGTTGCGTGTGTTGTCGAAACATAATAAATAGGTAGTAATTGGCGAAAGCTGTTACCTATAGAAAAATTATTATTTCAATGGTGTCTCAGCGTCATGGCTTTATAAAAATGGATGGTTGTCTTCTCTTGGTTTCTCCCTATATATCACTTCGATCTCTGAAATCTTCGCCATTTGCCTCCATAGGTCTCTTGGATCGCAAAACTGCTGTCTCGAAGCGTCGACTAGGGTTCGGATCACTTCTCAAGTTTGACGCATTCGACACTCGACCGAATATTATCGCCTGGGGCACGTCGCGTCGCCCTCTTTATGACAAGGAGGAGAAAGATGAAGAGGCGAGAAGAAAAGACGAGAGATCCACCTCTTCGAGTCCCATTAAAAGGGCACAATACGTCCTCGAAACCACAATGCCAAGTCTTTCGTGGTAGCCCCGTACCATTCTCGTGAACACCGTGCACCCCACCCTCCCATTCCTTTCAAGCTCCGCCTTCCCACAGCTTAGGCCACCGCACATCATACACACACGCACACCTTTCCTTTTCTTATGAGGCGTGTCCATATTAGGAGAACATGGAAGTGGGAAGGAAGGGAAACGAGGAGGTTGTTGACGCTGAAGAATCAAGTTGCAGGAACACAAAGGTTCGCGGGAGGAGGCTGTGGAGAGAGATGTGGAGGAAATGGTAGGCTGGACGAGGTTCTCTCGTCGGGCGTACTTCATAAAGGCCGTTTAGGAATGAGGAATTTCCTTTTGCAGTCTGATGAATCGATAGATTCGCTGTCAAAATTGTAACGATGTCTTCCGGAGCAGGGAATTTCTTGGATTACTACTCGGAAAATATGACTAGATCAAATTCGATGCATTCTTTCTCCCAATTGGGAGTCCACATAAACTCATTCACCCACCAATTGTCATATTACATCTGCAGCCACATTTCTAATCGTCGCAACTACTAAAACTTCTTTATCATCAAGATAAATGTTCACTACATATCGCCTAATCTCGCCTCACATCATGTCACCATAATTGTTAGAGAAACCGTTGTAGTAAATTTCAAATATCCCTAATAAATCTATGCTAGTCCTTTTGTCAATATAGTGTAGTGTAGTACAACATTAGATTTCTTCAAGCAATTAGATATTGTTAATAGCCCAGCTGATCTTTGTAGTAATTTTGTTTTTATGACACACTCACCTCTCGTAAGCGTAGGTCTCCCTCCTATCCCGTGACCCTCAAGATAAGCATACCTGACCATCACCTCTATCAGTTCTTTGATTCTTTCACCTTCTCCCGCCGCAGCTTTAAATAATCAGCTGCACTTTATCTAGAATAACTTCCCCCTCCCCCTGTCCGTGCCCTAATCCCTAACCCCATCTTTCTGGTTGTTTTGTTATTTGCGGGGTTGGGGGACCGAAAAATGAGATAATTTGCGCCATTAAGGATCGGTGAGTTGGTTTCTGAGGGAAGGCTATTGGGGAATGGAGGAAGGGTGGACAGAAACCCGGCGTCGGTATTAGCCTGCTCGTAACGAAAGGCACCAAGGGGAACACGGTTTTATGTCCCATTTAACTGGTGGACGAGTACTGTATCGAGCACAGGACGAATATTGTGCCTGAAGTGCTCTCCTCATGGCATCCAAGTAAGGATCGCAATTCCACTGAAAAATCTCGGCCACCGCCGGTATTTGAACCCGTGCCCTCGGTATGGGAAGCCGATATTTTATCCTCCACACCAACCCGATCCCCTCCTCCTTCTGGCATGGTGTATATATAATTGAGTACTTAATCTGTTTGTCTCGTAGAGAATGATACTTCGTGTCGATGGTGTGGTCGGTATTTATTAAAATTTTAAGGACATTTTTCTCTCCTGTGTTTTCTCTGACAATAATGGAGATTCGCTTGAACATTATGTTATCAGGTAATTCCATCACGTTTTGTTTCTACGTAGCCAAAATTTCACCTTTGATCCAGGAAGTGTCTTCGACTTCAAGATGCCTCCTGTGTGAGAGGTGAAAAGTTTTCTACAAAGCAACAAAACACGATGGGATTACTCTATCATAGTGAAGCATGTAAACTGACCTCGCGGAAATCTGACAATTGATTATGGAGATTAAAAATTTCCATCAAATTGCGCTCTCCTACGCATCATTTCACCCTTGACTGCACAGAGTGATCCCGTTCCAAGTGGCTTGGTGAAGTGCTTCGCGTATACCAACCGTAATGGAGAGAGCCATGGGTGGGAAGGAGCTGTTGGTTGTCCTCCTTGGGAGCGTGAGCCCTTAGAATTCCTGAGAAATGAAACCGCAGAGCACCTGGCCTGAGGACTCACGTTCCTCCAGTCCCAAGCACATCTTCACCCTCTCCACATAACCCTCAATTCTTCTCGCACAAACTGATAGTGTTCTTCTACCAAGCTGGTGCCACACCTACCCGTCCCGTATGGTTGGAAGACTCCTTTTTCTCTGTGAGAGAGGAGTGAGGGGGGACCCGCGCCCCTTTCGAAAACCGCACACGTTAATCCCCTTTCTCGTTTGTCCCCGTCGGCACGACGGTTCGTTGACGTCCATTGAGGAGTTCTCGGTAGTTTAAGGGTTCTGGGGGGAGAGAAGTGGTGCGGCATGGGTTCGTAAGACGGGGAGCCGCATTGTGTGTGTGTGTGTTCCGAATGGGGAAAATGAAAGGGATGGCAGAGTGCTTAGTTAGAAGGTTGAAGGGTTTGTTGAGAGCAGCGCGTCTAAATCTCATTAGATTGATTGAAGGAGAATCCACAATGGCCGTTTATTATATGCTTCCGCCAGTTCTGTGGGATGAATGGGAAAGCTATATCCCAGCTCTGAAAATGATAGTGGAATGTAGAGACCCTCGCTCTTCGGCGCACAGGAATACCATCGCAGGATGGATTTTAAAATGCTTGCTACGACTTTTTGTTGTCATGCTTCGAGATTGCAAGGGATATGATTTAATGAAGACCATTCCTGAACTCGTAATGTTATTTCGGTGTCTCCACGAGAGGCCCCCGATTTATAGCCCATTCATTGCTGATGGAAATTTATATTTTCTTATTTATCCAATAGGCTTCACACTTACTATAAAATACGTTATTCAGAAACTTTGTGGTATTCCATTACAAAAATTTATTAACAGGTGGAAATATTTACAAACCACAGGAAAAATGAAGCTACACGACCCGGGTTGCAATGCTTATGCAACATATTCAGGTCTAGATCTAGTCAGAACTGAAGATCATGCTAAAACATTTAAACCCGGGCTGTATAGTTTAATTTTTACTTTGGTTTAAGTTTCCACCTGAAAATAACTTTTACACTAAATTTTTAATTACAGGAAATTATGTACTACGACCTCGTCCATAGCGTAAAGCACATGCATTCTGGACTCTGCGGGACTCAATTTCTTTATTAATGATAAATTACGGGCCCCGATATCCCATCTCTTGTATAGAGAGTTTTTACAACATTACATTCTTATTACATGTATACCATTAAGGAATACCATGCATGTATTTAAATTACTTAAAATATTCAATTATTGCCATACGCTTTTTACTTATGAAGTACAAATATAAATTATTATTTTGTTGTGAACTCAAGCGCAGATTGGCATACTCTGTTATTATATTTGCAATATTTTAATACCTTAACGATTATTTTTTCTTTTTTTTATTTTAAAAATGTAACTAATGCTTTTAAAATACTTTCCGATATGTTGTTCTTTCCTAAAGAAATTTTGATAAAATTTTATCCCTTACTCTAACAGGGTGAATTTTGAGCAATTATAGAGTTGTCTCATACGCATTCACAAATTCTGATTTATACAATAGCCTAAAGCTTGCGTACGATTGTCTTGCATCGTATAAAATATGTCTCTAGCTGACACCCTTAAGATGGCTTCATGGATACAATGTAGACTCAAGTCTTTAAAATGCTGACCTTGAAACTTAGGTAATTTTGTTCATGAGTGGAGATTTTTGTCTTGTAACTGCTAGCAATGCTTAAAACTCTTCTTTATCTAACGTACACATATCTCAAAAGGGTTATACATCGAGGGACATAGAGGACAAGTAAATCATGCTGCGCGAGTGACAGATCCTGGCTACTGCATTCCATTTTGAAATATGCTTCCAAGAAGTCCCATCTTATGGCGTTCTCATACCTGCGTTCTCCTTTTGAGTCGTCAACAAAGGAGAGAGGCTTGCAATTTTTCTTTTGCGTCTTTTTTGTGGCAAATCGGACGATGAATGGAGGATGAATTCGAAGCCGTAGGAATAGTGAAATACTCCGAAGTATTCATTCCCCATTCGTGACACCTCTTCGCCTTCTTCCACTCAGCAGTCCCTCCCTCCCTACTTCCCTTCATCCATTCATCCGGGTGAGGGAGCATATCCTCTTGTGACCGCACATTTGACACCGCTTTTTAGTTTCCTCAGGGAAGGGATCAAGTCCCTGCCGGCGTCATAAGAATATCTCGAAATGGAGGGACTAATTTTCCGTGAAAAATCTGTTTTGGTGTCCGATAAACCAACCTAACCACATAATGACCACCCTCTCCGAGGCATTAGGAGGACAGCGTAGAAAAAAAATCGAAAGCGAAAAACGGGAGAGGCATTGACAAATGAGTGGTGACAATGCGATGACACTCCTCGTCTCTTCCCTCATTCTCTCTTACCGCATGCGTAAGAGGATTTCTTTTTTGCTAGCCTGAAATTCGACGAGCGAAACTCCTAACCTCAAACATGGAAGTTCTTATCGTTTTTGGTTTGTTTGACTAATAATATGTCACCAAAAGGTATTTCGTAATGCGGTTACAGTAAATAACAATGGAATGCTAGATAATCGCAGTCGCAAATCCCTTCTTTTGGTTTTACCTTTCCCGTTTATTTTTGCATTTCTTCATATTTGATTCATATTGAATATATTAATTAGGATGATTTTAGCTGTCGTTAGTGAGTGGTTCTAATAGTTTCTTATCCCAGTCATGAAAAGTGATGTTTTATTCACAAGTACTTCAGGGTTAAAATCTGGTTTATTTTTAAATTTGCCATCTATATTATTAATTACAATCAATTTTCTTCAGAAATCGAATCTGTGGATTTTAAAGTATTATAGCTAACGAATTGGAAGTTTTTAAAAAAATATTTTAGACTGGAGTATTACAAAATCATTTTGCTGAGGTATTGCTTATAAAGAAAGAAAGTGCCCACAACTAACTGTTAGGGCACGGTAAAAGTTTCTATTATTTATCAGCTTTATTGCTAAATTGTAATGAAACAATAATACGGACACTTATAAGTACATTTAAAAAGTTAAATTAATATTAACTGTAACTGTAGAAGTTATGGCCGTTTAATCATGAATAAAAGATGTCTGTTTTGGTATCCTTGAAGCTCATTTTGTAGTTCGTATTGCATAACATAAAGTTTTATTTCACGATTAACCGGATTTTTCTCAATTATGAAATTTTTATCCATCTCAATAATGGTATATTGCATTGGAAAATCTACGTTTTTTCTGAGTCGAAGTTAGTACCATGGCTAAATTTATATGGATAAGTTAGCATAATAAAAAGCCGGCTAGTGGAAGGTCAAGAAGCCTCTCAGAAGAATATTCCCTCCTTTGGCCCCGATATGTGATTAATGCTATTGCTTTCCCTCAATTTAGCGATTGAGTTACCCTAGGTGAGAACCATTTCAGTTGTAGGAATTCATACCCGCTGATCTCTTAGTTTCACGAACTCAATGTGGTTACCAGAGGGAAATATCCTTGTGCTCTGGCAACCCCCTTTGCTTTCTGTCGAATCGCATTCAGGAATTCTCGTCCAATGCTTCCAATTATTTCTATTCTCTACCACTTCTGACCCTTTCAATGACTCAGTGCCGTATACAAACCAAATAGATAGTGGATTTCTTCCCCGTATTATTTAAAATGAGCCTCAAGCATCTTCAAAAAGTTTGTTCCCATTTATGTTCATCGTTGTCTGATATTTTGTACGAATTAAGACTCAAAACTCATTTTAAAAATGCATATGTATAAAACTTGATATTTAGTGGTTAATGTATCTGTGCTAGTAATAATATATTTCCATAGTTTATAAATAACTTTCATCTCATTCATGTAATTGCCAACGGGCACCTAAATCTAGGAATTTTTTAAAAGAATCCCGGCACCCTCGAAGGCTGTAGTGGGAATTGAGATATCTTCAGAATTTGCAGATTGCTGTAGAATCAATCATGGATGTTAGTTACTGAACTGAGGTTAATTCTCCTGTTGTCAACCAGAAAATAGGCATAAATTGCCACCATAAAAAAAATTCACGTGGCGTGGGAATCGATCTACGGACCTTATGCTTTCGGGCCACTGTGCTGCCCTATACGCTTCCCAGTATCCCATGTAAATCTTTGCCGTATTTGTGGCAGAAGCCAATATCTTCAATACCTAGCCGGAAAATGGTTTAATAGTATATAAGAGAATAGAAAAACAGGACCGGGTTTTCGATTACTTACGATAAAAGTGATCATGGAAGTTTATAAACATGCCGTGGAAAGTATCAAGGATTTTTTTATTGGATGAGGTGTCTCCAAGTAAGTGCTTCAGTTATTTATATCTCGTTGGGCCACCCATAGTTCCCATTTGAACTTACTGTACAGAGTTAAACTGGTGGGAATGAGATAGAATAGACCTACAAACATTTGCAAGTCGCCGCAGTGCTGCATCGCAGGCCAGAGGAAATTGGCCAAAAGTGAGGCCTGTGTCGGAAGTATGGTGTCTTGCACCATTTATGCCTAAATGGAGCTTGTGAAGAAATCTAAATATTCGGCAGTATCTCTCTAAATTTCTCGATTTTGTCTGTCCTAAATATTTTGCACCGAAGTAAAACGAATCCTCCGTGTCAACTTGACAGTCGTGTGACGTTGTTAAATTCTGCTGGAGTAACGGCGATGAAATACGTAGAATCCAGTTGTTATTATTACTCTTCCTTTATCCAGGTAATATTGGCTCTCTAGATACTCTATACTAATAAAAACAATCTAATAAAAAATTGGGCTTCTAGATTGTAAAAATAGACTCTGCTTGCTGGCGCGAAATATTATTCTAACTTTTCCCCTGAGATCTACGATAGAACGGAGGAGAAGCATCGCATAATGCCACCGATTGGGACCGAATCGAGATGATGGAGAAGCTACCATAACACTGTTATTTGTACTAGCTACTTATTACCTTAATATTCCAACCGGTCTAATTATAGTTTTTACTTTGTGGGTCTTTTTATACTGAGAAAAAAATCCACCTGGACGGGGAATCACACCACAGACCATCGCATTGTTGACCAATTTGCAGACCACTGTGAACAGAACATTGAATCCCTTAAACCCTGCTGAAACGACCCTGAGAATCAGGAAGCATAGGTAGCATAGTGGTGTACGCAAGGCAAACACCAATCGTTTGATTTCCGGTCCAAGTGGATCTTTCCTCAAGGAAAATTTCTAGGCATTGAAAATCGTGTTATCGAAATTTTTCTAGTGTCTTTAGCCTTGCGTACAACCTGCCCAACTATCGGCTTATTAATCGGCTTCTCAGGTAGCTTCACCTAATTTATTTAGTTTTCTTATACAGATTTATAACAGAACGTGTCGTTTTGGGTTGTGCTCAGTTCGCGGGACATAAGCAGCCTAGGGTAAGTAATGTTATATTAATGATGCAAAAACGTTTTTAAATGACAGAACTTCTCAGTTCTTTACTGCTTTTCTATACCAAATGGAAGCGTTCACTGGATTTATTCGTTTCACTCAGTGCGCTGAAAAGACCGTCACAACCAGAGGTGTTATAGCGATTTTATCAAAAGTATTGCAGTTAGTAGTATGATTGATTTTAATAATTGAGATAACACACGAAATACAGAGCGTTGTATTTCTTACGCGATATTTGTGGCAGTACTTCATCGTGTTCTTTTAATTAACGTCTCTCTGGAGCACTCAGCTGCACCACATACCATGAAATACGTCTATTTTTTTTTGAAAATACTCATATTGAAAAGTAGTTGCTGATAATTTAGTACCGTTATAAAGATTAGACCTTTATTTTCTCAAAGTGAGGACAAATTAATTGAATTTTATGCGAAGTGATATCTTGCTTAAACTAGCAACCTTAAATCTCTCTTTGCTGGGCAACGGGGACTCCGTTGGACCGAGATAAATTTGAAATTCCCATTTGAACCCTTCCTCCCACGTCCGGAGGAGAGATTGGGGTAGTGGAGAAGGAAATGTGTAGGAGGTGGTGTTGTGGAGGGTGAGCTTGAGGAAGAGATCGGAGTGGGTTGTAATCGCAAGGGGTGAGATTGTGGATGGGACAGAATATCTCCTGCTGCGTATGGCTTTTTGATGACCAGAATGGAAAGGCGAGATGGAAAAAGAGATCGATTATTCATCGATTTATCTCGTGTCTTCGCTTTGATTGGAATTCGCTTCCGATATACTCCTTTCTCTGTCCCTTCACGGCCGCCCGTCGACGAGGGCAGTGGGATGGAAGGGGTCCAGGGATGTTGGAGAGAGAATGGGTTTGTGTGGGAGTAGAGGAAGCAGGGGATATTAAAGGGCACGGAGAAGGCTGTTGGAAGTCTCTGATGAAAGTTCGTAAGCGGATCCACGGGGGGCTTTTTTTTCGTGCCTTATATCGAGTTTTCCCTCTGCCGAACGAAAGAAGATGATATCTTTGCATCGGGAAATATTCTCTTTTTAATGGTGTGTTCCATAGGATAAATAGAACTACGCATAGATCATTGTATCCTGGAGTCCTTTACTCAAAACTGCCGGTGAGTTTACCAGCCATGGTAATCACAGTACTGGGTCTTTAAGAAAAAATATGTCTTAAAAATAAATCGTAGTACTAGTCAGTGTTTCAGGCTTTACTTTTTGGAACAGAAAGACGTGAAATTATTTATCATTTAAATGTCACGCTTTTTTTGCTGACCGTGGTTTCGACATGTAATGTTCTTACTTAAAATATTACAGGTCAAATCCATGGTCTGCGAAGATAAAAAAATGTGAACTTTCCCTTACTGATAAATAATTTCATCGATTACAGTATCTCAGCTGTTCGTACTTACATTCCAGTCACTCTGTTCCCTTAAGGGTTAGACAAAGTCAAAATAGCTCAATTCTCGGCGTTAGACCTAGAAAACTGGTCGGTTTAAATAATTTACTCCCGCAGCTCTGTTCTCGAAAACTTTTTTCGCATCTGCCACATCTATGCATTGCTTTGTACACGCTCTCTAGCGTTCACGAATTCCTCCCTACTATCCTATTCTTGCATACCTCTTTCGCATCTATTACATTAATTCATTACTTCATACTCGCTCTCCTATTGTTAAGACTAATATTTATGCTCTTAAGAATCTCATCCGCCACATTCACCCATGACTTTCTATTGCTCAAAACAGTAAAGTTTCTTACTGATGTGTCCTTTTGTAGTGTACTTTAGATTATATGTGGTGCAAGACTTGTTTTTTTGTCTTCATTCCATGGCGAACGGATTTGAAAGCTGTATTTTTCTTTTAACTCTGACGTGAAAGGAATCGTAAAACATCTTGTAGCTATAAGAAGTGTACTCCAGGTGTCTTTTAGTGGATTGACGTCACTGCGTAGAGATAGTAGCATTAGGCCATTTTGTATCTGAAGACTGTACTTACTATTATAGAGACAAATCCATTTTTGCAAGAAATGCATTCAGAATCATATGAGGTGAATGGAAACTTTCCTTTGGGAATTGAATCATCTGATGCCTTGCCAAATGCTCATGATGTTGCTATTCCAGTAAGAGCATCACATAAAAACTTTTTAGAAATTTTGAGATTTTCTTTTGTGCCACTCAATGTATTCTATTCTTTTAGAGCGTACCACCTGAATGGTTACTTCTCATGGTGTGGAACGCATGACATCAAGAATAATGGTAGAGGAACCAAAAGGTCTTCATTGATTCTTGATGCAATTACAGGATACCACTATACTTTTGAGGCTCTTAACGTCACGACACATTAGATGTTCTATTCACATTTCACAACGTAGTCATTATCTAATTATCTTCGTGCTACTTGTTAAATTTAGACTATACCGGTAGACTTGACGATTTGGAGCCAATCTATTTAAAATGATCTGTGGGATATTTTTTGTCTGTTTTGGCTTAGAAATAATCGGCTTGCTTATCCTTCGTTCTGATGGTTGGTGTAAATTTCATGTGTAGTTTGACAATTACGGCTAGAGGTTGCGAATAATGCATTCTAATTTTAACATTTGGTAGCTTGGAAATCCATAGCGTTTTTATTATTTTTTCTGTTAGTGGTTCTTTGTACACTTGATTATTCCCACTTTTTTGAATCATTAGTTTATGTAGCACATTCTTTTTACCTTTTTGGTAATACTAGCTTACTAGTGAGCTACCTGAACACCCATTACTAAATTACCAAAAGCAAACAGTTCACAGCTATGTAAATGCTTAAAAGAATGATGGTGAGTCTGAGAATGTGATTTTTTTGTTGTCTTAAACCTCTTGGTGACCAGGCAGTTTTCATTGGTCAGTAAATTTCACTGTTTCTTGCTGGAGTTGTCCCTGCAATTTTCACTAAGAATTTTCTAAGCAATATCAGAATGTTCTCCGCTTCTGAATATCGCACGAAAATAGAAGCTCCATGCGAAAAATAAAAATTTTCGTAACTTTTAAAGGTGCGAAGAATGGCAATATGGACGTCATGACTCTGAGATTAGGGCTCGAATTTCCCTATCCTGCCTCATTCGCCCATGTCATCATTGGGTGATGTATTCTGTCCTTCACTCATCACCCCGAGTTAAATTGGTCAGAAACTAAGAAAACGTAATAAGGTAATGCCACGTACGTACTAAAATTTCGAGCAAAAAAGATAACTAATACATGAGGTTCCGTTGAAACGTAATGCTGTATTTTAAGTTGGCCATTAACCGATTTAAAGCTAGATGCAATGGTTGATGGTCAATAGTTAAGAGACAATGACCTATTTTCTCACGTTTTATCGTGGCTTTGATCCATTGATTAAGATTTACTAAGTTGGGGTTGCATAAGGTGCAATGCAAGGACCGTAGTCAATCCAAGTATATCAAAAAGCGCTCAAACTTTCGTCGAATCAGATCTAGATTACTCTAGTTGCTCACGTCGGTTGTGGCATGCTGTTGATTTATGTTTAATTTACATGAATGCGTTTAGCTCTGAGGAAATATCAAATATTCCTCGGTTTGTAAGTGCATGGCGCTTTGGCCTGGTCCATCACCGGATTAGATTGCATTCACTATGCGGTGCTCGTGATATTGTATGGAACTGCTTCCAAGTGATTGAATGGGCTTCCAAATGAAGTATCTTGAGTGGATATTTTTTTTTTAAGTTACGGAAACAAGAAAATGAGTATCTTAAGCTCTATCAGCTATTCCCTTGATAAAAACTGCCAGAATGTATGGACCAGAAAAAGAATTTTTGTATGCGAATACTGAATCTTCTAAAATAAATATCCCGTAAACAATGAAGTTTTGTAGGTTTCATTAATAAATATGGATATTTTACAATTCATTCACTTGTTATAACATTTTAGTTACATTTCTTTGGAAATCTGATGGTAAAGTAAAATTATATTCGCTCATTTCAAAAGTTTTGGATGCCAAAGCTATTTACTAAGCGTAATTACAAGATGAGAAAACACCATTCACCATTCGTAGCAATACTCGGACATTTATTAGGTAAGCAATTTAATCCTCGTGCCTCTTTGTAGCCTCGTAACTTACATACGATAATGTATATTGAATGCTAAAGCATAATCTGTTTTCTTTCTGTCTCTATGTTTTTATAAAATCATGTTTCATAAATAATCATAATTAATTAATGTTATTTTATAGTTAATTTTATTAAATTGAGCAATAATTACATCGGAATATATGGAATACATACCTATTTTGTCAGTGTGTATATAGAAATCGATGTCATCTGTGAATCATATGTTCGGCTAATAACTTGCTTTTTGGCGAATTTCGGGCCAAATATCCCTTTTTCTTGGATTAATGGTGTTTTTTACAATGATGATATTCAATCCGCATGCGTTAGTTCAAATGAAAATTGTAAATGTAATTCTATTTTAAGAGTAATACATTTTTAATCACACTTAATATTATTATTGCTCTGAATAATTATTGCTCTTCCTAGAAACATGTAATTCCTAATAAGAATATTAAGTAATGGAATGTCTGTGGGAACAGTTTGCCCAATAATGCAAACACTCATCCGATTTTTCAGTATCCTCCTCTAACTATAGTAAATTGAAATTGAACCGATCAGTTGTCAACATTTTAGTCTCAATGGTTCTTGCTGTTTTATGTCTATTGTAGCCACTGAATGAAAACTATGATTTTCACTGAAACGCCAACCTTGCAGTTCTTACCCATATGAATTTTTAATTTTCATAATTTTGTGTTGCCTCAATTCCAAATTAGAGCTGGGCTCATTAATGAAAGAATTACTGCTCTGAATGAAGATATCATAATTTTACTGTTTTTACCTCTAATTTTTAGAGTACACAGCATGTTGTGCATATATTTCTTTGGCCTGAATTAACTTCCAGTTCTATCATTGATAGCACAGAAACTAACTTCAGTATACCTACCTATGTGTTTACGAGGTACTCAACTGAATCTTAGCCGTCTTTCAATCTTAAGATTGGTTTACTCCAGCCCTCCATTCTTCCGTTATTTCTCGCGCAAATTTGTACTTATTTCATCGCCGTATTTTCGGCAGGCATGAATAAATTCATACGTGGCCTTGCACGGTATAAGTGCTGATATAGGACGCAACCGTTTGGGTTGTGACTTTCTTTGAAGTCCTCTGTTCCCTTGTTTTGCCATCTTTGATGGACTGCAAGGGCTTAATATCTAGTTCCCTTGTATCAATATCTAGTTCCCTTGTATCCTCCTAAATTGCCACGAGAATTAGGAAGCCAGGGTAGTCTGTAGTAGTAAGTAGTAGTAGTAGGTAGAAGAAGTGGTCTGCACATTGGCCCGATAATCAAAGATTCGAGGCTCGATTCCCGGCCCAGGCTGATTTTTTTCTCGTGGCAATTTCTACGTATTTCAACGCCGTATTTGCGGCAGGCATGAATAACTTCAGCTTCTTTGAAATTAATTTAACCAAAGAAACAAACTTCAGTGTATGCTTTTATGAGATCCTCAACCGAATCGTAGTAGTCTTTCAATCATTTATAAGATTGGTTTAATGCAGTCCTCCATTCTTTCGTATCCTCGCTGTTTCCTTTAATTTCCTACTGTTCTTCTTTCCTGGAATCGTCATATTTGGGTTTTTGTCTCTTGGTTTTCTTTATGCAACTTTTCCACCGAGCACTTACACAACAGAGACGCTTTCGGTGGGGAAGTTAGTCTCCAGAGCAACACCAGGCGTTTGACGTCGGACTCAGTAATGCTGACGGTAATGCATTGAAAGCTCATATGAAATATGCGTCTTTATTATTATAAATAAGTCTTGTCTCTGGTGTCATCGATGGAAATTTGAAATTTTTTACGAATGCGATAGTTATATAAATAGATTACTGATGGAGAAGACGCCATTAGCGATTCATTGTGATTGCTTTTAATGGAAAAGCATATTCACGTTCACCGGCAAAATATTAACTTGAGCTTTGAAACAAAGGTATTTTCCCAGATAACATAGCCTCTTGAATCCGCTATTATTTATTTTTAGATATATGTAATTAGCTTGGAATGAAAGCCATCTGAAAAAAATTCGGTCTCCGGGCTCCAGCGTAAAAAATCTCAATGGATGGCCATATCTGACCTCACATATACCAGCTTACTATAGCAAGGATAGCGACATGCTTGAAGGACTTTTCCCACCATTTTACCCCAGTAACAAAATAATAAGTGCAAGTGTGAGCGAAAATAATGTCGTTTCCCTAGATGGCACGTTAGCAAATAAATAAAAAAAAAAAAAAAACTGGACATGGCCTGAAAGATTGGAGGAAAGCTGAGAGATTTCGAATCCTTCAGATTTCGGACGTGTCATCGGTCGATCCGCTCGAGTGTCAGATGGTCTTCGAAACGGCGCTGCTGAATTATCCTTCCCCTTTCTAGACCCCTCTCACGCTGGTGGAGATGGCACCCTTTCTCATCCTCCTCGCAACAGCCACATGAGGCACCCTTACCAACACCATCTCACCCTGTCCCCGTGCCCCGTCGCATATCGGCAGGGGACGCAGATGTCACCCCCGACGGACGTCCGGGGAGATAGATATGTATTCCACCGGTCTTGACGGGTCTGTTTCCTCGCCTTTTCACGGCACGAGGGGGCGATGCTCTGTATGGGCCTTTCCTTCCCCCTTCTCTCCATGCTGAGGGCACCAATCCCGTCACCAGTCCTACTCCTGCTCTTCCTTAAATTCCCCCCTCCCTTTTTGCCTCCTTTTCTCTCTCTCTCTCTCGTCTTCTCCCTTATCCTCTAAAGCGATATCTCCTGCCATCCATCGATTCCCCTTTCGGTCTCGCTCACGAACACACTATTTCACGGTGTGGTTCGGTGCCCCATCCTCATTCCCGCCGTATCTGATGCACCCCTAAAAACGGATTCTCGCGATTCATAGACCTCGAACGGTTCCCGTATCTGAGACATCTCACGCCCCATTTAGTCGCTGCTGCAGCTGTTCCTTGCGCGTGCGTACGTTTTCGTGTGCATAATTGAGTTTTGGGTGCATGATTGCAAACTAGGAGAAGGGTTTAGCTTGACTGTTCGTGAATTGGGATGGGAGATTGGCGCTATTTCAGTTAAGCTCTCGGTGAGGAGTGATAGTCGAATTTCTTAAGGTGGCTTCGCCTTAAAATAAATAAAATGTAATTTTATTCAAACTCCGGCAACTTATAGCATATGCGTCCGTTGTTAAATGTGAGTAATAAAAAAAATCATACCTTTCCTCGCTATTAATTTCGCAAACAACTTGAAATTACATGCGTTTAATGCGAGAATAGGTGAAACATGGGTAAAATAGTATTTTTCTATCTAATATAAATTCCATTTTTATAAATAAACTTATTATAAGAAGCAAAACATCCATGAAATGGAATAAAAATAGAATGTAAAGATCTTACCATCTTATTTTTTTATAAGCTTTTAGAAAACTATTGCGATAATTTGAGTCAAAATACGGTAATTCCAAGGGTTGCGTTGCCGTCGGCGTGGTTTCCGTGCAAAAAACACTTTCAGGAAAACGGCTGAACTCCAAGCAAGGAAAAACGTAGGGAAAATAGTATAAGGCCGGATTTAAGGACGTGTTTGACGCTTATTTTGAGGTGTTAAAGCTGATGCTGTATGCGAGTCGGTGAATGTGAATTCAGCGTGTTTTCTGCTCGCATTCAAATATATCTTAGTAGTAACTCATATAAATGAAAATGAGTTTTTCAAACTAACGAGTGTTGTTTATTTTACAAATAAAAGTATTGCTGTTGGATAAATTTACCCAACTTATGGAATTGAAGATATTGTTTATAAGTTTCTCTACTGCCCTGGAAAATAATTAACGTCGAAGGAAATTTAAGGAGGAAACTGGCCAATCATGTAAATTTGGAATGCTTCAAAATACTAATGACAGCGGCGATGGACATTCTTAAATGAATCCCTATTACGGAAAGTTTTCGTGTACTGTGGTATTTCTAAAATTTTCCATGTTAGCTGTTTATGTGCTTGATAGTTAGCGGCATGTATTAACGTACGACTTAACATATTTCCATAAATATCAACGTGCGTATGCTCAGTCATGGTTTAAAATATGGTGAATTTGAAAACTTGCCAAATTATTATAGGGTTTTTGAGCAGTCGGAGTAGGCATTGAAATTCTAACATGCTGTTTCTCTTTCTGAAAATATCTTTTATAAAAACATATCCTCGGGGAATACGTAATGCAAATTCTTCATGCATCTCGCGATTTTTATGTGGTCAATCGTGTATGATTTCAATAGAAGTGTCCCAAGCTTCAGTTTTTGCCAAGCTCCACCATTTATAATTTAGAAATGAAAATGGAAAAAAGATCTTAAATATTATTCAGTTTCGGAACGTAATCTTCAATGATTTTTTATTTTTAAAATAAAGGAAAACTTTCCCATCTGAACCTATAATCAAAGTCTCGACAACAATGGTTGAATTCCATAATACAATCAGTCATGTAACTGTTACTGCATAAATTGATGTGTTCAGATGGGAAACTATTACGAATTTTGAAGATATTCTTTTCATTAATATTTTAAAGCCATAAGAGCACACGATTTCATTTGTCGTAAGTCGTTAAATGTCGTATTTATCGTTTACAGCTTTTGAATTCCTTAAGTTATATTGTCAATCCACAAGAGATCACCGTTTTGTTTGCCGTAAACCATCAGCCCGGATATAAGTCTTAGTCAGCTCTCCACTCTACTTTCCTGTCCGCCTACCTGGCTCACATCTTAGGCTACCTGTTGGTAGCCTAAGGTGTGAGACAATTAAAATTAATGATTTGCTTGTATTTATTAAAAAAAATCACATTTCTCTAAAATTTGAAAAAAAATTAAAAATACACAAGGAGCATAAGTTTGCCAACAGCCGGCCCAAACTATGACTTGGACATAAATGCTTGTTTTTTTTACACTATTTACAATTAATATAGTGGTACGATTGTAATGCAACACATCCAGTCATGAGACTCAGAAATAAATGAAGGCTTGAAAACTTCTCTGTGCCAAATATTGTGAATAATGGGATTTACAGTATTAGGGTACATGGTCTGGAATGGTTTAAGTAGGTGTGGTGCCCTCACCTTTAAGGTAATACTATGTTAAATCACTGCCGGACAAGAGGAGCACAACAGCTCACAAGGATAGAGGACTTCCAACTTTTCATCACATCTCTAAGATGCTATAAAGATAATATCTCTGAAATATGTTCTCTCAACTCCCAGGAGATCTTGGCCCCAATTTCTCAATCAAATTATCGTTTTTGAGGGGAGAATACAAATCTATAAGAAAATCAATGCAATTTTAAAAAAAGCAGCCCCCAATATAGTTGCATACACTCTTGTCTTTCACTTTATCGTTTCACGTTAAAGAGGTCAGCATAATTGAGGTCCTGAAATATGGCTGGAATTCCTATATAATCCTTCAAATCCGTCTTTCATAATTTGCCTGATATATTCCATTCTTGGATCTTCCTCTGTAATTTTTACATTGCAAATATCCCATGATCTCTATCCATTATCTTTTTCGGTCATTTTCAATTTTGTTTTAATTGTATGGACCTTATACCACTGGATATAGTATGTACATTTGCATCCGTTTTGAGACCCCTGCTCACGCCCGAACCGCCCATAACTTCCTCAGTCACCCGAGAATGACGATCTCCGCCCTCCCATTTTACTCCTCATAACTCCCCGGAAACACGGAATTCTCGGCGCGCACTTAATGTAATCCCTTAATTTCCCTTTGCTGCTACTCTCTCTCTCTCTCTCTCTCTCTCTCTCTCTCTCTCTCTCTCTCTCTCTCTCTCTCTCTCTCTCTCTCTCTCTCTCTCTCTCTCTCTCTCTCTCTCCCTTAAACTCAATCTCTCTCCCTCTTTCTCCCCTTTCCAACTAAACAAATTCATTTCCCTCGCATCCCACGGGTATGTCTTTATTTCCTTCAACCTTAGGAATCCTCTACTCCGGGTTTCTCGAGCGTCCTCGCCCCCCGAAAAGTTTCGAGTTGGACTCCAAGAGAGGCGGAGGCTTGCGACCCGGCCCGTCGCTTCTGCACGGACAAAAGTGAGCCGTAAAGGGCGCCGCAGGGAGAGAAGTTGACAATTATGTAGTGCGGGCGAAAGACGTGCGGAACCTTCGCTCCTTCTCGGTCTTTCGAGTTTGTCGGGGCTTGCTCATAGACTAGGGGAAGAAAGCCTCGTCTTGGCAGCGAGAGGGGTTTGTCTAACAGTAATAGAGTAGACCGAGAAACTGGAAGTAATATTCACAAGACTCCCTCCCATTCGGTTAAGGTGTGAGAGTCGTGGAACAAGACGTTCTTTGCATTTTTGGATTCATTCTCTTCTGCTCCTCTGCTCCCATCTCGACGCCGTAGCTCCATTCTCCCCCGAGTCACAACGCTCCGCGCTCTTCTCCTCCAAACTTTGCTAAAAGCGCTCCTCTGCTCTCGCTCACTTGAATTTTGACTTTTGCGATCCTAATGATAGGCACGAGTTGGGAGCCCGGAAACAGGATTATATCTCCCGTACGGAGTGCAGCTAGTTCGAAGAGTGAAGAACTTGACGTTGAGTTAATTCCATGTTTTTGTTAACTACGGCCGAGAGTGAGTATTGATCCAAAAAAGATTTTTTTCAGGATCTTAAATTAAATAGGGACCATAGTCTTAACTCCACTTTCTGCTTTTCGTTATTGACCTATGAAAAAACGAAATTGTTCCCTTTTAAGTTTGCCTGAACTCTTCAGATCGAAAACAAGGGTGAGGAGGATTTAATTCAAGGCACATAATTGAATCTCGAATTTGACGCACTCTCAAGACCAGTTGCAGAAAAGACACATAGGTATCCAAGTAAGTTATGAAATCTACCAGTGAAAGCATTCGTTCAATCCGCGTTGCAGAAGCATTTGATAAATTTATTGGTTTCATAAATGTTCTCATTACTTATTTTGCCTGATGAAATTGGGTTAAATAATTATTTGTTCCATAAGTAACCAAGATGGTGAATGAGTAATGAACCACCTGGACGATTAATTACCTGATAAAAACTTCTGTGACCAAAGACGAGTTTGATGAATCATGCTACCTATTAATAATGTGCATTATAAATTTATACTTATAAGATAAACATCTATGCGTAAATTTTATCCTACGAAAGGAGCGTTAACCTAATATTCGAAGCAATGGCTGTTGGGAGGTTAGCTATAAAAGCGATAGTTTTTGCAATCCAAATTTAGTAAAGAGTATGCATAACTCTATAGATCTCTATGCTATCGATTCAATAGCCATATGTATGCGCAACCGGCCAATAGAAGATGCTGAATGAATTCGAATTTCTCTGGGATGATATAAGTAATTTTGAGAGTCTACCTAGATGGAAATGTATGATATTTACTGTGATGTAAAATGATATGCAGCGAAAGAATAAAGAGGCTATTCGAGCGTTGAAAAAAATACTTGTAATAAGAAGCATAATTACCCCTCACTAGATAAGACTAGATAAATAAATAAACCGTTGCAAGCTGTAAATTGGAAGAATCTTTAATAATGAAGTAAAGGTATTAACTAAAATGAACGTTAATCTGCTATGCTTCTGGAGGAGTCGTGAAGTGGGCTGAATGATTTAGATTTAGGACACCGATTTCGGGAATTTTTAGGAGTGCCCACGGTTGCTGAATGGTGTCGGGTTCAAATTTTCCCGGGAATATCGGTAGTAGTCAGTCTTTGGCTTAAGGTTTTAGGATAGATGGTGCAATATGAATTTAGCATTTGGATTACTCAAGAATGTTACCGTTTATAGAAATTCTATCGAATCTACGACGGCCACTCATAATTCGGCTCCAAGTCACCATTGATTTTCTAGCTTTCGACTTCCAGTTATCCCTTATTCGTCGGCGTCGTTGTTAGTTTCATTTCACTTAGAGGAATAAGTAGAAAGCCTTTGTCCCTATTGCATCACCGACCATTATTAATAATTTCTGTGAAAATTGTATGCTTAATGCGTTCGCAGAATTTCGTTTCATTTCCGGCATCGGAATGAAAGAAACTTCGTCGAAAAAAAAGTTGTAGTCCTGGAAACTCCGAGTGTTAAGGGGCAGCCAATCTAGGCAGCCGCTGGCCCAAGTAGTCAGTTGGTAAGTGAAAAAGAGATGGGAGGAAGAATGGGTCAGCGTCTGCTGGCGCGGATGAAATACCCACACCTACCTGAGGGTCCTCCTCACTTTGTAAAATGGATAGAGGCGCTGGTTGGGATTGGGGTTTGGGAAGACTTGTGTTTGTGCGATGGGGGCGGAGGAGGATGGTTAGGAGATTGAAAACTGCGACTCATTTGGGGAGCCTCCACTCCCCCAGCCGTGGTCTCCCTATAACAGCTCCCTTCCTTTCCTGTTATTTCCGGTCGTTACACTCCTCCCATACCCCGCCTCTCAATCTCCCCCTTTAACTCGGCGCCCGAACCAACTTCTCGTCTATTTCATTTGCTTGCTTCAGCCTCTCTGAAACCACCTCTCTTTTCCGCTGTGAGTGACTGGATAAAAATGAGAGTGCTTGAAGCCTCCTTTCTTCCTCTCTTCTTCTTCTCCTTGGCGTCTGCTCATGCTTCAATCCGTTTACCAGGTGGGAGGAAGACAAACGAGGAAGTGGTGAGGTATGGTGATTGAGGAAAGGACACTTCCGGATGGGATTAGGGAGAGGCAAAGTTGGTAGTTGGCGGGGACAATGAGGGGCGAAGGATTTATTAAGGCTGAGATAGAGGGGAGAATGTTGGGTGAGCGGGAAAGAGGAAGCAAAAGAATAGGTTTTATGGACGGGATGGAAAAAGATATATATTATCGGTAGATCGGGCCCATCACATGTAAATATCTAGAGGAATCTTGTGCATGAGCAACCAAACTCGACGGATCCCGAAGGTAATAAAAAGGAAGTAATAAAAAATCGCGGAAACTTGAATAATAATAATACATCTTTATAATCAGATTGACCATGGGGAACCAGGTTGGAAGCGGCGATGTAATGTTCGCAGGGTTTTGCCATTCCGACACTAAATTTTGTGACTAAGTAGGTGATTACGATAAATGTGATCTCGTTCGATGAGGTATATCAATAAAATGGGTCCATGTTCTAGAGCTGGTGCCGCGACTACGCGAGGCCCGGGTGGTGGTCAGCGGCAACTGGCAGCCATTTTGGGCATGGACGAAAATTTCCGTGCCATGCTGATTTTGTTGTTAAGCTTAAGATCTCGTAAATATTTTTCGTAGTTTTGCCAACAAAACTGACAATATATCATTGTGGTGTAAAATAAAAAATAAATATTAGAATGTGAAATTCATTTTGTAATAAAATCCTAATGTTCACGAAATAATCACCAAAAAGGTCATAAAAGATCGCATCATTGCATCGGGTGACGCAGGATTCAAGAACGTCAGATTATCGACGAGGCGTGTGCCGCAAATGACGACGAAAACGACATCAACTGATTACTACCCGCTAACGCAGACTAATGCACTTAAAACCCACCGATTTATTATACACCCAAAGCCATACCCGACCTTCTCCTTTCCTTCCTGCACCTTCTACTATGTCTTTCATGTATCTCTCTATTTCTCTTTAATTCCTCCCGTTACCTTTTCAAAAGGTGAAGGAGGAGGATGGGAAACTGGACGAACCTCTATTTCCTTTCCACTGAAAAAAATTCTCATTCTTTTTTCAAATTTGCTGTCTTACCCTTGCTAGTCTCCGAATACGTCGCCCATGTCTTCATAGTAGTTCGTCTCTTGTGTCGTATCTTCTCAGGGGAGGAAGATTCCCTCATTGTCGTAGGTGTATTAAAGTGCTACCTTGGGGGTGAGTTTTGCAAATGGGTTATTTTCCTTTCTTCGCGATTTTTTTTTATATTGAAGTTTTGTTTTCAACTGGAGTTCTTCCTACGAAACGACGTCATGCTTTCTGTCAAATTTCAATGTATCTTTTCCTGGAGTGTTTCTTAAGAAAATAGCCTCTACCTTGTTCGTAATGGTTCTTTTTACTGTCTAGCGCACATCAACTTTTCTCCCGATATGTTTAAAAATGCGCTGCTAAGTACGGAAGGCCTGAAGAGCAAGTGCGCTGTTGTGTTGTGAAGTGAGTAGCGCACTAGAGCGAATGGAAAACTCCTTAAGCCATCAGGTGGGTTGATCGAGCGTCACATCGTGAAAAATCGATCAAACAGCACGAGTTCCGGCACGAGCTAACACGGTGGAATAAAAAAGCAGAAGTAAGCACGCAAATCTTCTTTTATTCCCGGTCAAATCCCTTTTCCTAACGGGAGCATAACGGAACGAGAGAAATATCGATTAATGGGAATGTCGATGTTGGAAAGGTAAGGGGAACTCTTGAGAATCGCGTTTCTCTCCTCTGGATTTCTCTCTCCTCCGAGTCCCGCACGTCAATCATCCATCTATCCCCGGCCACGACGAGTGTCTCGAGCCGAGGAGTTCAAGGAGTTTGGGATGAACAGCGAACCTGGTAGAGTTGCATGTTATATAAGGGCCCCTTGAATCCAGCTCTCCTCCTTCTCATACTCTCCTCCCCTCCACTGACTGATTGTGAGTGTTAAAAATGACTGACAGGCGCACGCTTCCCGCCCAAATTCATCGCCCCACCTTCCATCATTTTCTTCATGGAGGGTTAGTTCCTTCCCTTACCTACTTCCACCCATCCCCTACTTTTTCGTAGACCCTCCTATTCTCCCTTCCGTCCCTTTCGCGAGGAAGGGGGAAGGAATGATAGAAATGAGGAGAACTGCAAAACTCGTTACTTGATTGCTCCATCCCAGCCACCATATTATGTACCGGAGTAACCAATCGCCATGCCTCAATGCTAATTCTTGAGATTTGCACTTGAATTTGCGCACCATAAGTCGCCATTGGTTTCGTATCGGTGAAAATACGCGTCTGGTATTTGGGATCCTTATGAGGTAAGCTTGGTATCGGAGTCAGATCGCGTACAGCTAGGTTTGTAAATAGATGTTATGAGAAGTGTAGTATTATGGAATGGCTACCACGACGTATATCAAATAATGGGGTAAGCATCCAGAGTCATATTGAGGCCAGTTACTTCCCTGAAGTCGTAAAGAACATATTAAAGGCCCCGTACTACCATGGTAAGTTCGATCACATGCATAAAATTAGATATATTGCCAGAGCGACATGATTAAAATGCCATATTTTTCGTGTACAATTAAGGCCAAAATAGCAATGATCTATGCTATAAATAATGCTAATGGTAAAAATAGGTTGTCTTTTTATGCTCTCATTTATTTTATTTTAGTTTTCAATGTCTGCATTGGATGATAATCAATTTTATATTTGTGTAGTTTTGAAATGCATTTTGCATATCAACATGACCGAATAACAAATGGTCCCCATGATTTATTGATACAATGCATTAGTACAATCTCCTTACGTTCTAACCTCCTCCTCCTAGTCCTCCAACCGTTTCTAACAGTACGTTTAGTCAAATGTTGAGTAAAATAATGACAGTGTGTTTAATGGTTAATAGATACCTGGTGCGGTATCACCCCCTGCCTTACAACCTTGAGGTGACTTGCAGAGTATCACGTAGACGTTGATGAATAAGTTTGGATTGAATTGTACGAGGAGATGCAATGGCGCCACTAAATCTTACAACATCCCCAACTACTTCCCCTCCATGGTCGTTGGTTCTCCTCTTAATCATCATCATCATCCTTCGATCTCACTTCTTCTTCTTCTTCCTACACAAGTATCCTCCTCCGGCTCGTGCATTGTTTCTCTCCACGCTTTCCTCCTCCTCTCCCCTCGTCCCCTATCCTTCCGTTCCCCTTGCCAGACTCCTCTCGCCCAAAATGCCTACTTGTATCGAGTGATGCAGCGGAACCGATGGAATCGCTTCGGGTGCCCCCTGTGCCCTCACCGCAAATTACTATAATCTTCGGGTTAGCAGCAATCATCGCGCGGGCTCTAATACCAACACAAGCCCCTCACCGGATGTATAAGTTCAAAATCGGGAGCCCATTCCTATATTCTCCTTCTCGGCTCTCCTCTCGCCCTCTATCTCCCTCTCTCTCACACACATCGTCTTGTACTCCGCCCACATCCTCTCGTTTTTATCCTCCTCTGCCCACTTATTTATTTCTTTCTCCGTTCATCATAATCGAATGGTTATCCGATGCTCCAACCGGTCGCCTCATTTGGAAGAGTTAATCTTTTGTACGTGAGCGAAAAATGGCGTAGGCATTATTACAGCCATCTCCCAGTTCACGTTAAGTTTATGGCGTTGGCATGCAAAGTACGGAAAAATGCTTTTGAATGTTCGACGCTTTTTTTCTTTAGCTCAACTATGTGAACCTTCATTTAGTGATAAACAGTAGGTTTCCACAATTTTTTATGTAGTTACATACTATCCTTTCCTTACTATCTCAAAATATATGAGCTATCCTAAGGAATCTCGAGTATCTTGAAACTAGTAGTACCTACCTTTGAAAAATGCAGAAAGATTCAAAGGTTTGATTCTAAGGTTATCTTATATTTTTTTATAACTTTATGCGCTATAAGTACTCAAGCGACTATATTAAGCTTTTTTTTGTCGGTAAGTGCATAAAATTCACTATTTCAAGCACGATTCACCCTTCAGTCACATAAAGAAAAATAAGACCTTGTGCATTCTCCTATCGCTCATTTAAAAAATACATTTTTCTGCGCTTAGTTGTGCAGTGATTAAAATATTTCAGTGCGTATGTTACTTCATTTTACAATGCACCACTAAGTGTTATGAAATGAGGGCTTTCAAATTTTCGCTCTCATCATCGTTCGTAGCTCTGATGATTTAAAAATACTTTCAAAATCATCCAGACAATAAAGCGTACGCACTTCCATATATATTCAGAAATATTACTTGTGCCTGAGGACTTTGATATAACTAGGTCCTGGTAACTGTCTGTAGATATTTAGCTTGTTTAGAAGTGGCGAATTTAAATTATTAGGACACTTGCCGCATACCCGGACAAGAGCCTCTCCAGCTCTCATTCAGTCTTCTGTAATGCCCTTTTTAGTGCCCTACTTTATACTCCGTTTATGTTGCGTCTCTGTTCTTTTTCTCGGTGGTTGAGTAACAGAAAAATCAAGGAATTCTCTGTAAATTCTAAATTCAGGGAAAATTTGGGAAATTTTTGAAATATTAACTAGTCTAATCATCGCAATCTGTGAGGGTGGAGTGCATTTTAAATTATTGAATGTTCGCGGATCCAGCGAAAATCGATTCAGATAGGCAGAAAATGTGCAATAATATGTATAAGGCATGAAAAAACGGATTTGTTAGTAAACACTGTGGATATGGTAACTCAAAGGAATAGGTTATAACAGGTAGAAAATTTCTCGTCCCAAAGAAGTATTTTTGATGACAGTGTGTGTAGTCCCAAGGAGATTAGGGTGAGAGTTTCCTTGCAGGCGTAGGTATATATAAAGAGTGCTGAACCATAGAATAAAAGCATGAAAAATCGATTAGTTAAAACTTAGTTGTGAGACGTAGCTGTGTGTGATTGCGAAACGGGGATTGGGTTCACGTTTCCTTCTTTCGCGCTGCCATTATTCAAAACGCAAACCGCGCTATGAGGGCAATTCTCACAGTTACTGTCCTAAGAACGCAATCCAGCATTTTAAACTAGTAATTTAAAGCATCCTGCAAAATTTAAAAAATTACGTTAACATTTTCGCTCTCATGAGCTCAATAAATAACGATAACTCGAGCGCAGGCGTTATGGAGATCCATGGTTTTTGGAGAGTAGCGATGAGAATATACACTCCATCTACATCTGCATAATATCCTGCAAGCCACCATAATGGTGTGTGGAAGGAAGGAACTACTGGAGGTCTTTGAGATCTAAGTTTGGACGAGGATGTAGAAAGTGAGGTGGAAAGATGGGAATATATAAATATGAACGATGAAGTTCTGGGTATAAAAACTGAATAATCGGCTGAGATAGAGTAATTTTGTGATGGAGATGGTAAAAGATATTGTGATGGAAAATATTGTAGAACAAGAGGGGATGGCCAACGGGGAAGATTAGAGTAGGTAGTTTAGGTATTATCAAAGAACTGGAAAGTATGCTGAGCACAAGAATTGAATTAAGTTAGTAACTTGAAGTCAAACGTCGTACTTTCTTGCTCGGTATATCCTTAACATCCTTTGGTAAATCTTTCCGTTAAATTTTCCTTCCCTTGTTTTCTGGAAGATGTCATATGTAGACTTTTGTTATATATCATAATGTGTCCGTGAGTTGGTATCTTCTGTCGTGCAGTTTTGACTCAACGTATTTCGTCCCAATTCTTTGTAGAACGTCATTATTACATAATCTCTCCGTCGATTTTCTCATAATGATTATTTTACACCACATTCCCATTACTGCCTATCGTCTTATTTCTTGTGCTCTTATTGTCGAAGCTTCACTGCCTGATAATTGAGGAATAGCTTGCTTGGAGTTCTCAGAAGCTGACCTAACTCTAAAAAATACTCTTGAATAATTGTTGCTTGAAAAGCATTACAATGAAATAACCGTAAATGTAGCAGGATCTCTTCAAATGTTATTATGCGATTTTTTGATCCCAGCATTGGCCGCCACCAGAAAATAAAGTCACTACAATGCCTCCTCTTTCATTTCTCGGGAAGGCATTCATTCCGGGGCACGGTGGATGGTTCTCGCGGAAAAACACCTCGGCGATTGGCCAACGTGACCGCGGACACCGGGTCAATGCGGCTTTCAGATGCGTCCTCCTGGGGCTTGGCAGGCCGGCATCTCATCTGACACCACCAAAGTGCCGCGACGATTTCTCCAATTCACACTCTTCCTGTTTTCTCCATTGTCCCTTTGCAATTCAGGGCTCTTATTCCTTCCCGTGGTTGTTCAGGATGGGTCGAAGGAAGTCTTGGGGGGTGGGAACATCTGCTCCTTAATAGACTCTTAAAGGAGCCGCCCACGCCCGTTGGAACGGTTGTCCTCACCCCTCATGAGAAAACGTGAGCTCTGTCGCTAAAGGCGGTTTTGTTAATTCCCTTCCATTGGTGTGAATAAGTCGTAAGACGTAATGTCTCACACGCCGAGTTCATCCTGGCTCTCCTGAGGATCGAGGAAATATGAAAAGGAAGCGGCTCTTGAAATTGACTGTTAAAAGCCGGCGAAGCTAAAACGCCTTTGGCTTTTTTAAACGTTTCCTTCGGGGTCAGCGAGAGACTTAGCAAGCTGAAGCCACGGGTCAAAGTTTAGCTGCTTCATTGGTGCCGCGTTATTTCGAAAGATTTTATCGGCGATTTCTCCATATTTAATTCCTAGCTAGAATAATGGTTTGACAGCCATTGTAACTTCTTATCATAAATGACTTTAACGAGTGGTAGGTTATAATTCCAACTATTATTATCCATATTGCTTGTCATTTCATCCGTTGGCAGTGAAAATAATTCGCTCATTTAAAAATAATTTCATTGGTAGTGATGGTTGCACAAGGGAGTAAATACGTCTTGCGGCACTGCGAAAAGATATTTTATAATCAAAGGAATAACATCGGATAGAGTCGTCGCCAAGACCAATTGGTCGCTAAACTCCTCTCAGTATGCGTACTTGCTCTTCATTATTTAATGTGGTTTCATGGTTCTGCTTCTTTAAAGAGCTTTATTCTTTGTCGCATTTATCTATCATACGCGTCCGTCTTATACGACCTTTTCAACCCTCATATATGTCACTAACATGTGACTAGGTATAAACTGCCCTGTTTTGAAGCCGGAGTGCTGTTTGATGTAGAATCTAATGCTGGTAATCCCATATGGTAAAATTCGCCTACTAAGGCTAGGCTAGCTAGCATTTTTCTAATAGTCGCCTGAAGTTTTCCAGGAAAATGCTTTAGAAGGAAAACTATCTGGCCTACTTCGACCGTTTTGTCCAGAGGCGTCACCTGGAGTTGAGAGATGGTCCTCGTCCTCATGCTAACGTTCTATTCTCTGAGCACTTAACCTTTTATATGACTTGATTATTCGTAGTTATGTGGTGGATGTGTCTATTATGGTGAATAGCCTACCATTAATGGTTTGCGCGAGGATGGAATGCTAAACGAGTGGCTTGTAATTACCTGAACTTCTTGGAAAGGGTACTGATTGAATTGATGTTCTAGATGTTGGTTCCTTAATGTTTTCAGGTGGAGTGCACGGAATTTCTTCCACATTTCAAAATGGCAACGCTTTAATTCGGATACGTGATAAAATATCGAACTGCTGTCGTGAAAGATATGATGCTTCATTGAGAATTATGAATTCTTATTCTTACAGACAAGAAGTAGCAATGAAGTGAGGTATTGGAGATAAAAACGAAAAAGTAAATAATCATAATTATGCATATTCTACTCCTTGATTATAAATTTTTAAACCCTTTTAATGAGACGAGAGAAAATATTGAGGCAGTTAAGAGACTCATGGAGGTAAAAAAAAGAATTTCACGGTTTTCGTGGGATAGCTTTTCTAGCACCCATACTTCATTAGGATTCTAGCCGTAAAAGAAATGCTGACGAATATTTCGACGGCTTTCTTGATTGATGGAAGCGTTCTTGTATCACGGTGAAAGAAAATTAGGGACCAATAATCTAGAGTGACTAACGATTTTGTAGAAGGGAAACTCTTCATTGTAAAGGAAAAATAAAGTAATGAACAATGTGACAAGGAATGGTACAGTTTTAAAGAGTGTATAAATATTAGACTTGTTGATGAAAATATCGAAAATATGGATCCTCATGAGAGTAAGTTTGTGAAAAACAGGCCTCGGACGAAGTTGTTCTCAAAAGAAACCGCGAAACGAGTCTGTATTTCTACAATTATTGTAAAAGTTTTCTCAAGGAATATCGGACAGGTATGCATCAGTGACTACATTCATTCCTCCTTTTAGAAGGTTTATATCTATCCATTCCTCGCTATGTCATCTATATCAATTTCCTGCCTAGAAAATCTCCGAAAGGGTGTGTGGCATGTGGTTATTCTTTCACAAATGTTCACAAGGTTTTCATGCTACTGTAGGATTATAAATTATAAATGATTATACTGGAATGAGTTGTGCACAAATGCGTTTCAGATTTGAAAATTGCGGAAGTCGGGCGTGACATACTGTCAGTTGTGGTCAGCATAATAACTAAAAAACAGAATTGAGAAAATGAGACATGCCTGGCTCATAATGTAAATTCTGGAGAAAATTCCTTAAGAAATTGCAAAATGATCCTCTTAGCTAAATGCGTCACCAAAATTTTCACTAGGAGCCTTAAAAAATCGTAAATGCGGTAGCCTAAAAAAATGCCAAAATGGTGATAATTCCTCTGACTTCATAAAGAAAGAAACCTCACCGGTGGGGTATTGAATCGCGGAATCGTATGACAGGCAGGAAAATCCTCTCCCCTATGCTATAGAGGACTTTTTACTCAATTAGGATGACTCCACTCGAGACTTACTAGGTACTAATAATTAATTGAATATTTTCAATCATGAATACAGACAACTATGCTACCGAGTTCTTCAAGGAAATTTTACAAGGCGGATTCAAGCTTTACTTGGTATTTGAAATGTGGGTTTTTCGGCTTTCAGGTGTTCCCCGTGTGAATATGTCCACTGACGGCAATAGTTTGTCCAGCCATCTTGATGATGTCTCCAGGTCAGACTTGGCTTATTTTCTTGTAAGCATTGTGACACTTGCGTATGAACGAATGCTCTTCGCCGTGATGTTTATGTAGTGTGAGATCGTGAAAGGTCTTCCGAGATAACTCGTGGAAAATACCATTGTTTCCTTTTGAGTCGCTATAACCTACCATCCATGAAGTCACCTACGCTTGCTTAAAATGTCACAGGCAATCCGATTTGCGGCACTTGATGCGAGCGACACGTGGAAAATTCGCGTGGGAAGTCGAGTGCGAGAAACAAAAGCATAAATGCATTGCGCCTTCGGAAAGGAAGGAAGTACTTACATCTGCATCAAGTGGCCAATTACGTCGTCAAGTAAGTCGCTTCCCGTTTCTCGCCAGAAGAATAAACTTAATGCGCGACTTTAGACGGCAATTGTCACCCGCGTACGACGCGATTCTCGAGGGGGTTATCGGTGAGACGAGATAAGAGCCGTCTCGAATTTGTGAGACAAATGACTTCCCAGGATGTGAAGAACGGGGTGAATCCACGCGTGGGCAGGAAACGGGGAAAAACCACGCGACGATGACAAATGAGGGCTGTTTTTTTTAATCTCGGGTCGGCTCCCAAAGTAACACCTTCGTGCTCCAGTGCTTTTACCTTCCCACGCCCACACATCTGGGGATTAATGTATGGAGAGAAATACGCGAGGAAATACTCTGGTGCCCACTGTACCATTTATTCACATCCATAATGAACTGCACGACAAAAAAAGTAGACAGGGAAAAAGGTGTGACACAGGACGTGTCGCAAGCGATTCGTGTGTGAGAGTGCTTGCGCCTCGTAAAAGCGTTCGCTTAAGATTTTGTGGGATTTGTTAATGTTTGTGTAAACCCAGTGGTGGGAAACGGAGCTCATCTTTGCTCTGACGAGGGTCAGTGGAAAAGAGTTGAGGGAATTGGGTTGGGACGGTTGGGACACAAGCTCTTCTCTCTGAGCTGGAGATGTGTAAATCTAAACTTTCCATCGCTCCTACTTCCTTGCCGCGATTCCCCGAAACCTCTTTAAAACTCTTTCTCTACTCCTCAACCAACTCGTCTTCCACTTCTCTCTCTCCCAGGCGACACCCAAAAGCGTTCGTTGCATTCTCTTATCGCTGAAACCCATCAGGAGTGTTCACGAGATTTTGGGTGTTCAAAAATAACAGGCCGGAGAAATGTTTCCGGCCTTGTGTTGACTCCTTTTTCTCATGGATACCCTAGCCGTCACTAGCTCCTTTATGTACTTACAATTCGTAACCATTGCCGTCGTATTTTCAGAATCATCCTTTAGGTCGAATCAATGCGGTCATCTTTCATTGACCACTAGCAGGCCATATGGGTTGCATTTTCTTACCCGTCATTCGCAGAGATTGTGTAAGAAATCCAGCATCTTTATTTATGACATATTTCTGTCCTGTTATAAGTCCTGTTGAAAATAAACATCATATAGGCGCATTCTGGTATGATACCGTTGCAACAACAACGGCAACAAACTTGATGCTCGGCTCCCAGCGGTGACGAGCGAGTGAGATTATCTTCTTACTTAGGTTTCTTAAGTTGTTCTTCAATAGTTATAGAATTCCCAAGATGTTTTTGCATTCAATTCTTGCGCGTATTCTAGTATTTTACAGTTTCTTATCCGCAGTTCAGTGGCATATTGTTACCATTTCTCCGCATTTCTCCAGAGATGCAAGTGTGTAAAGTAAACCCAAGATAGATGTACCTTAACATTATTGCTTTTAAGGAATGCAGTTTTCTTTCACTAATGAGGGTAAAGGAAACACTGCCACTCCAAAAAAAACATATATTCGAACGTGATTTCGACGCATTCCATCATCATCGCACAGCATCCGTCCGCATTGTCTGAATGGATTCAATATATTTTTGTTGAATTGCAGTGCTTTATTTACCCTCATCATAAAGAAATTCCACTTAGTTAAGCCAAACACTGTCACCTTTTTCAAGTAGGATGAATTATTTTTTTGTACTTACATGTTGCATGCTTTCACTATTCTGTAGGGAATAGTGGCTGGTTAGTTGTTCATGTTGGCAGATTGAGGCGTTACCGACGTCAGATGTAAGTAACCTTTGAGAAATTCCCTATGAGTTTTACGTCATTGTTACGTCTGTATAATACTAGAATTTGATATAGGTAATATACACTGCGGGCACTTTTGTATTACCCACGCAAGCATAAAATCGCCAAGAATGTCTGTTGAATGTATAACTTCATATCCCTCAGTGCGGGTAACCTAGGCTACATTTGCTTTCAAGTCGCCCAGCAAATTATCCTGTTGTCAGTTGGTATACTGATACCTTCTCAACTTCGTACTCGGGTGTCTTCTTTGATTACAACTTGTGTTTCATAGTTGCTCCTTTTTTATCTTCATGGATGAAACGGCAACAGTTGTATGTATTGTCTTAATTTGAAAATGTAACGACTCCAAGTAAAAAGAATTCGGTGAAAACCCCCACAAGTAGCCCGTAGAGTAGGCCAAGAGATGGCTGGGGCTTTTTACTCACCAGCAGAGACGTTCTCCTTCTGTCTGAACCAAATATTTATATATTTACGCCTCTGAGAGGTATCTGTGAATGAACAGTTCTAATGTAATGGTTAATTAGTTTACATATAGGCATTTTGAATAGATATTCAGTGTTAGTGCTTCAAGAAAAAGTCGTAATTATTCTACCTAAAGTTCCCCGAGTTATGTGTGACTACATGCGTGTACATATCCATCACGCCGTATTCCCTATGAGCCTGATAGTGCTGTAGGGAAAAAAAATCCGATTCTCTGAATCGGGGTAAACAAGAAGTATCACGCGCCGTTCCACCAAACTGCCTATCATTGCATACCTCTTTTGCTTCAGTTTAAGTCATGCAATGGTTCATAAACGCCCACCTTTTCTTAATACTCCAAATAGTCCTTCTCTTATGAGTATCTGCCACCATATCCATAACTTTCTCGGTCTTCCCCTTCCTCTCACACCATTCACACCTCTATCACAAACCTGCTTTGTTATTCGACTCTCATCGGTTCTCTCGAAATGGCCAAACCAGCAAAGGACCCTCCTCTCCTACATGTCCGTTACCGGAGTATTCATTCCACATCCTTTTATAACCTACTCATTCATAACCCTATCCCTTCTGCTTTTACCGCCAACACTTCTCAGGTATCCCACAACCACAGCATTTTGCCTACTCTTGTGCTTATACTGGCATACCCAAGTTTCGCTACCAACCAATAAACTTAAAAAATTACTTTTGCTTCTTTAGAAAAGTATTCATGCATTACCTATTCCGTACTCCGCTTACTGCCTACGACTTTCCTGCAAGCATTCACACGCCTCTCTTCATCTATCCACCCATATTTCACAATATTCAACCAAGGTACAAAAAATTATTCGCTTGCTCAATTATTTAGCCATCTTCATCGCCCTCATCATACAATCAGTCTCCCTGTTCTCCTAGTCCAAAACCACTATTTTGGTCTTTGACGCAACCCTTAATTTCATTCTCCCTGTTTGTTACTCCACAAGAGGTACGTGTATATTGGAGCCTCTGTAATTCCTATTTCACAGAATCATTGGTGTAAAGTAGAACTCGCATGTTTACAGCCCCAACAATTACGCTGACCAATCTACTGTGATCCTCTCAAGTTTTTTTGTGGCTGGATACAAAATATGCCCGGGTTATCCATTCAAAACAGGGCTGTAAAACTACCGTGAAACAAACTTCGAAACCAGTTGGCAAGGCCACTTATCATTAAATTTTGTTCTAGAGCCAAGCTAATGTAAATAGAAGTTTTTTGGCTCATTATTAATTTAAAAAAATTATAAGTGAAGCATTCGATTTCATAATTTATCATCTTTTTTGTTTCACGGATGTATTGTGATTTGATGACTGACTTGTAGTAAACTTCTATGGTTTCTAGAAATTCCTGGTTACGATTTTAGTAAACAAGCTCCCGGCCGAGTTGCTGTTTTCAGCTGGCAGCCGTATCCCCATAGATAGGGAGCACTCAGCCGCGTTGGACGGCCCCGGATCCTATGCTTCGATTTTTCCTTGACAATGATTCAGAATAAATTCCGTAGGGGGTGGGGGAACGCGAGAGTGATGGCAAGATGAGGGAGGGAGGGAGCCTGCAGTGTTTCCTGTGAGGGGGAATGTTGAAGTGTGGATAAGCGAGGAAGGGATTACGCAAAGCATGAATGCCTCCGGTGAGAATTAGAGGGTGGAAAGAGGGCGTGGGTCGAGGGATTTTAATAACGACGGTTTGTATGCGAATATTGTGATTTATGCTACTTCGGTTTTCGTACATTTATTTATGTTAATTCATTTGCGAATCAATGAATTGTAATGCAAACAAGTTAGAGATCCTGGTAAGAAGAATTATGCATTATGAAAATACTAGGTCCACTAACATATGCATAAGTCTGGAAATCAGGAAGGAAGGACGAGTGTAATGTATCAAAATAAGGAAAGCAGCGGAAATTGTGAAAAATGAAGATTCATGTTTTTTGCAGGACATTTATACAGAATGGATGATAAAAAGTTAACGAAGCAGATCTTCATACATATTTGGGAAGAGAGGTAACTAACTAGTCGGAATCAAGAAGTTAACAAAGGTTTTTAAAGAAACACGATACCTACAAGAGAGGAAGCGATAGAAAGAGGGACTTTTTGAGAGAAAGTCCTAAAAGACTATCACACCTTACCGAAATCTTGGAGATCCGGGTTCGAATTCCGGTAGTATAAAATTCATTTTTCAGATATCATCCCTTTAGTGTGTATCTTTGCAACCGTGCGCGAGACTGCGTACATAGTTATTTGTGTATTTCGCAGTGATTTTGAAACCATTCTGTTCTTGGCATTGTAATAAGCGTTTTGATAGAGTAATAACGGTGACAGGACTATAATTATCGTATTAACCAGACAGCGGGGAGCATAGATCATGCGAACTCGGGATTTTCAATGGAAATAAGTCCTCGAGGGACGTCTCAAGAGTACCGAACCGGACCGGGGGGATATTTTTCTTAGGGGATTCATCGATTTTGAGAGAAGGAGCTTTGAAGTGCTGGGGTGATTTTTGGATGTTGAGCCTCAGGTGATCCTCCCGAGAAACGGGGTGAAAACACTGCTCTTCCTCTGGTGGCGATGAGGTTTCAAGAGGGGTTCCAGAATGCTTAAATGAATTAAACTTTTTTATGTTCGGTATTCATGTCGTATGCGATCTAAATCAAGATTACGTATGCGGTGTGCAGGAAATTCTTTTCTCTTAAATAGAAAGTATTGTATTTTTACATAGTAGAAATACGATTGAATCGTTGCGCTATTTATAAACAGTAAGTGTCGGTATTGTTATATTGTTTATGGAAACAATCAAAAATATATTTAACCCTGGCTATATTAATTGATATGCTTGCGAAGGAATTCTACGAAATTATTTGCACCGAAGAAACGACTGTCGCGTTCATAACATAGGGAAACTGATGGAAGATGATCACCAACTCCCACTTCCACTGCGCCATGCCAAGCTTTGTAATTTCACCCTACTTTTATTAAAACACACGCAACCTAAGCTTGGACGTAAAACATTGTACATCAAAACCTAGGTTAGGTGTGTTTTTAGTGGTCTGGAATGAAAACGTTTTGCTTTCATTTCAATATATACAGCTAATTCCACCAAGTTACGCTTGAAACAACGAGTGGTATAACAGAGCACTTAGTGTACCTACCTAGCTTTTCATAGCAATTTAGTATAGAATACAGATGCCATTGCAGCTTACAAGTTTTGACGCGTGGAGAATTCAATAGCGCTGAAGATTAGCGCTAGAGCTCTATTAGCTCATGCTGAAGGCGTTGGACATTACCTCTGCATCTGTGAACACCAGTGAAAGCCTGCGTTCCATGACTTAGTTGGTTTTTTGATAGAACTTAATTCCTAAATTTTTCATTTGAAATGTTAAAAGAAACCTGTCAGTCCTTCCGTTAAATTTACTGCGTAATTAAAAAGGCAGTCGAATCGATTCTGACCTTAAGTGTTCGAATTATCATTTTTGCTACCATGATTAATTTACGTTGGGTTTTAATGAAAAATACTGAAAGGATTCACAGCGTAATTTTCTGGACAGTAGCTAATATTGACAACTGTAAGGAGCGTAATAATACCTATGTAATATTATTTAAGTTTAAATCGGTGTATGTTTCATCCATTTATGATATCATTCAGAAATGTTGTCTCTAAGACCAGGTTTAGCAACTGTCTCTCTTAATTTTTTATGTACCTGCAACTCAAATAATTGAATCCATTGCTTAATGTGACTGATTTCTTACTGTTCTCAGCCACTACATCGTCTGCTTTCGATGTTAAGGTTCGCATGAAGATAGGTTAATAGTTTTTTTTATAGCTCAAGAGATCAATCGCTCGTATAAAGATAGTTTGATAATTAAGTTTTCCCAGTTTTGTCTCTTAGCTTTCCAGTGGCCAAAGTTTTAAGAGTGACATCACACTTTTGGCGGTATTTACTTATATGCCGTTAATTATGCATTGCTTACCGAATGTTTCAGTGAGCTATATGTGCCCTAAAATCATGCTATGCTTCAAAAGAGCTTTAAATAACTGAAAGTTCTACTTTTCAACAATTATTTCATTTATTTTATTAGTTTAGCGTGATCTTTTGAAGAATACCATATCCATTAGTGGAAGCTGGATGCGTTCCTATCGTAGAAAATTAGTTCAGCCAGGATTACAGGTTTGTCATGTACGGTTTCACTGACTCATTCCGCTTCCAAATGAAGAAATCGAAAAAGGCTGAGAGTGCAATTCTCGAGCTAAATTCAAAAGGGAGGAAGTGAGAATTCGAACACAGGAATCCTTACCCTCGTAGGGGGAAGTAAGAGTTTCCGGAGGCAATGCACATGGGAGTCGGGCATTCAATCTTTCCCCCTCGTTGTACCCCCGCTGGGGATTGAGCCCGTTGCAGCCCAGGGTGGAGGGCGAAGACGATTGAAGCCCAAGTGGAAGGATTCGGTCGGGGTTCCCGTTGGATATATGACGAGATTAGAGTCCGTCATAGCGTGGGTAGAACGTACTCCTAAACGATAGGCTTAAAATCCGCTAGCTAGATGAAAATAGGTGGATTTGGAAATATCCCTCACCCGACAGGTTTAAATATATAGTATTTTCCGCGCGCGATTAGGGTCCACGATACAAATTATTGATGCCTCCAATAATGTTAGTGTTTACAATATGTAGCCTTATTCTTAAGTTTAATTCTTTTTTTTAAGTTTTCAATGTCTGTTTGGAATTATATTTGATACTTTTGTTTTTTTTGTCAGTGGTTATCTAATAATCTTTGCTTGTCAGAATAACTATCGAGGTATGAAGAAGCTGGGTAGACTAGACTTTATAGTTATGTTTAGTAACTAGTCATTATTACTAAAACCTCTCTCTGCTTTGGATTTCGCGTGTGATTTTACTTTCCGTATGAATAAGTATCTCGTAGTGTTCATAAAATAATAGTTAGTACTAATAGTTAATACTAAAATATTAGTTAGTACTAATCACTTGTAGAATCTTGGCCCTGGTAGTGCATGTTCTCCAATGTGGCAGACTCCTACTAGTTTCTGGCTCGGCTTTGCATTATTCTCCTGGCTGTTTTTGTCCGCTCCTTGTAACCAAGAGAGTTTACGTGGTTAGACCTAGAACTTGGACGAGTGTTTGGTGCCTGGTGTGGAATCATCCCATGCCATACACCCTGGAGGCGGCTTGTATGGTATTTCGTAGGTATAGATTTATGTACAAACGTCGCGAGTGGATGCGAGAGGAAATATCGGCGACTTATTCCGATACATGGTACTAATGCATGTATCAGTACCACGTTCCGAACAAACTTATCCCCGCGTATTATTTTCGGCGTTTTAGGTGGAATCTAAGTAGCGTTTTCCTCGTTATTTTGAGCCTTGCTAAACCCTTGTGCCAAGAACTCGCAATTTTACTTGACTGGTGCATCGGAGAAAGCTCGTCCTAAGCTTTCATTGGGTCAGTATTGATAGTTTTATTTTAGTGACCTCGGGAGCTGGAACGAAACTGGGCGACTTCAGTACGGAGAAAGTTTGAGGACCTTGGAGTACAGCTGTCGGTCTCTTTTTGATCAAAATAATTTTAATGATAAAACTTACATATTATTAACGAGAATTCGCGATTTACCATATGTCACGGGTTTTATTCGGTAGTTATTCAGAGCGATATATTTTGTTACAATTTGGCATTCTCCCCTATATAATGCTGATTCTCCTTTCGTTTATCTAAAATAAAAGCCGATGTATAAGTCCTCGAAATTTGCCATAAAAATATTTCTTTACTTTAAATCGTACAGAAAAAAGAAAAATCTTCCATATTCCTAGGTATGCGAACTTGTAAAGTTTTGCATCTCAGGTTGAACTATTTTTCACTTTGTTGACAAATAATTCATATTTGTCCTCTCCCTCTTCCTATTGCTCTTGCCTATTGCCTCCCCTTTTCTCGGATGGTCTCCAAAAACCCACTGCCACACGCCCCTGCAGTGGCTCGCAGGGTAATATGTAGATGTTTAATTGCTAATTTTTCTGAATTTGGCCTTGCTAATATTTAGCCGTTTTGTTCTTTGTCAAGACTTTTGTCTACACCGTTCGCCGTGAAACACACCACGTGCAATAAGGCGTACACGCGTCCCTCCCCCGTACACCACGGGGGGATGGGAAGAGACGTAGATGGGGCGGATGTGAATGGAGGGGGAAAAGAGAGGAGATGTGGGAGGCAGGAGAGGGTAGGAGGGATTTGGAAGAGGCTTCCAGTTGGAGTGAGTGCAAGATGGAGGATTAAGAAGAGAGGTGTTGTTGGGGGCGGGGGGGGAGAACGTAAGGCTCTGGATGGATTGCGTGGGTGCGGATTGGGTGTTTGGGGTGGGGGGCGGAGGTATAGGGTGGGATGGGGGGCCTGCTGGGGAAGGCAGGCGAGAGAGTAGGATCGAAAAGGATAGGCGTAAAGCTTCTTCATCCGGCTCAGGCAGTGTTTATTTATTGATTTCTGGGGAAGAGAAGAGTCGGTGTGGGACTCGGAGAGGAAGGGAGGGTATGGGGTTTTGAGTAAGGGATCGAGAGGAGAGTGAGTTAAAGAAGAGAGGTGTTATAAGATAGCTTCGAAGAGAGGGAGGGTCTGAGGTAGTCGGAGAGGACGGAATGGGTTAAAGAAGAATAGAGAAAAAAAAGTTGGAAGATGGAAGAAGTAGAAATGAACTGTCTACATATAAGGGGGGAGATGGGTAGAGTATGATGATGAGGGGAATAGAAAATCCATGGGGTTTGATATATGCGGCGTAAGAAGTGGGGAAAATTGGCGTAAGGGCTGAGGTGACTCAGGGAGATAGATGCGTAATAAATCATCGCCCCCCATCATCGCCAGATGACAGATCTGGGGATCGTTCTTCTTACTGCAGCTCCCTTCCTTGATACGCTCTCCATTCTTGTCCCGGTACTTCGTTTAAGAAGTCTCTTGTGGGAATTTAACGTGCTTGCATATGTCACTATCGATGTTGCTCATTTTTTATTTTATTTAATGGCATATCCTCATTGCATTTGGAAGTTTCCCTCCCCCCCCCCCCAAATTAAGAAGAACCAATAAAAGTCAATTCACAATACTTGTTTAGGTGACGGTACGTTATGTAAACAAGTTACATACAAAATAAAAATTCATTCATGTCTAATAGCACATGCCTTACGCCAACTTTTCTTTTGCTGCAAAAAGCAAAGTAAGCACTAATTAAATTGCTCTACAGCTTTCTTGCTAATGGAGAGAATTTTCGGATAAATTGCTGCTCATTTTTGGAGCAAGGATTGTGGAGACCCTGTTTTAAAATGGTGGCACTAATTGAATATAATTATTCTTACTACTTTATGCTATTTATTTTTCCTCTAAAAGCATTCATTTTTGTCTCGTGTTGATCGTGGCATAGAACTTGCGACTCCTTACGGCTTGATTTTAAGATAGGTACTCGTACTATTCTATTCTTTAAGATGTTCTCTTTCTGAAATGGGTTATAGCCCCTAACTCGGCATGTACATTCAAAATTTTTTATATTTGACTTAAATTTTCAACATCATAAATCTGTTTTTATGGCCTGGGAACATGTTAAAGATACGTATTCTAATGTATTACATGCATAACAATTACGCGATGGATAAATATGATCTGCTCTTGGAATACATATAGGCATTTTTTATAATAAATGTCGAGCTCTTGGAAACATGTGATACCAAAACTTGCGCTAGAGGCTTGATGGTAAAACCATTTTTTTTAAATCCATCACTTTCATTTCTTCTTAAAGAAGTACTTCCCATTCTTTTCCTGTATTTTATTAATTTAATCCCCAGTGAACTTTTTTATCGAGAACCGTATTAACCATGTGACGCCAATGCGACGCCCGATTTGTAATTTTTAATGCATTTAGGTTTTTTCTTGATCAAAAATGTAGTGCTTAGACAGTGCTCCAATATGATGGTATTTTTAAATTGAGGAAGGTCAAAAATATAGATTCAATTGATGTTTTACGTTTCCCGAACGCCCAAACTAAGGCAAATTGCTGGAAAAATAATTTCCCTGATGGACTTGATCGCCCAAATGGTAGTGGCGGCACGCCGGCACCGAACATTTAACTAGTCGAAATTTCTGTCTATATTACGTTTAATATACCTATGATTGAAATCCTCAAAGCACAACATTTTTTATGCAAGATCGTTTATTTTTCCGACCATTTTCCCTAGTGTTGTGGTAATGCAGTTTCCCTAATGTTAATATAGGTAAGTGGAGACCACCATCTTGGAACGTGGTTTGATTAAAATACTCATGACATGCAATGAATTAAATCAAGAATGGTTAAAATTTCTTGCCGACCCAGATATCGGAAATAAAGCTCAACATCTATTCAAAATTATAATTTCGTATTTTGAAATTTATGCAAAAGATAAGACTCAGGATTACTTTCGGATGGCAAGAGCTGCTGGTTTACATGGGTGATGCTATATTAGCCCCACATTGCGTCTGCAGAATAGATAAAGCAGCAGAATAATAGCGTTGCAATTTATAATATGAAGGTATTTAAAAGGATTCCTTCTTCCTACGAATTCATGGAAAACGGATATTTCGTCACTTAAACCATCAACAATTTCCTTCCTCGTCACTAACACCAACCGTTGGTCTAAAACGATATAAATTTGATATGACCTGGATTTGAGTGAGATAATTTCAGTTGGTAGACTTGCATACCAACGCGATGAATAATCTGAACCCAATGGCTTATATTTGTTTACTGATTTTGTCTAAATTATCTTCTGAAACAAGCAATCGAATTTTTGTTTTACATCGCCGAGGCATCAGTAGTCGATATAACGCTTTAATCCTAGTTTCCAATTTAAAAATGTTGAATTTGATAAGGTACTCACCGTAAATATATTACAGCCATACTTCTGGTGATTTAAAACCATGTCACTATCATAATGATTATTTACCGCACATCATATGACCGTTGCCTTCAGTTGGCACTTATTCCCCTATCTGCAGTAAGGTAAGGTATTTGCATACCTTCCCTTACTGCAGATAGTTTGGAGTGGAACTTTCGTGCTGGAAGCTATAGAAATAGGGAATATTTGGACAAGTATACCGAAGTAATGTTGGAGTTAATTAATCTTCTCGGAGTCAGAAATAAATCCGGATCTCATGCAGGTATTTTTGCGAGAATTGTCAATTTTGTTTGCTTTTCAAGTGCTTGGAGAGACGTCCTTTCTAGTATATAAAATTTAATCCTGTGCCTAAATTGCTGCCTACCCGTGGACTTTCTATTGTAGCTCCCTACTATAGTCATAATTCGTGACTCATTGGTTGGAGTATTTTACAGCTTCTGGCCTCTATGATTTTTTTTCAAAGAACTAAAAGGATTTCTTAATCAGTTACAGTGGTCGCTGCCAATGACACCCGTATATCTTAAATGGATCGGGAGATAACTAAGATACCAGCACTAAAAATAATGCCTTATTGGGCGTAGGCCGCTGGGTCATTCCTTAAAGCCCGATTATGGTACGAGCACGAGAGTATTGTGTTAAGCGAAAATTGGGAAGCAAGCAAGTAAATCAAGCAGGGTAGGCAAAAAGCAGGTCACAAACAATTTCTTCATTTTCTATGTGAGATATCAAGGGAAAGGGTTTAGCCACGTTGAAACACCGGTTCCCATCAGAACACCGAAGTTAAGCAACGTTAGGCCCGGACGGTGGTTGTATGAGTGACCCTCCTCCATACCTCGGCGTGGATGGAGAGGTGATACTCCCTCCAGGCCACCGGGACCCTGGTAAGGGAGGACAACCTCTATACCTGGACTGGGGAGGCAGGGGGAGGGTAATCCTCCATACCTCTACCGTGATGCTCTTGTCCCCTGTCTGCAAGTGGCAGACAGATTGGCACAATGCCGTCTAAGTGCCCGGGCTCCTGACGAATGTTCCCCCCCCCCAGACTAACAATCAATCAAATGTGAGATCTCACTAAAGTGTGATTACATATATCCCTTCCTTTTTCTCTGAAGCTGGAGATTCTTTGTCAAGTGATTTCACAAATTGCTTAATAAGACCAAGTTTAATGTGCAGTGGTGGAAACAATACTTCCTTTGGATCCACCAGTGACTCAAACTTGACAATGTACTCTCCCACAGAGTATTTGGTTCGTCGTGGCCACTCCTTCTTCTGATAGTGTGCTGCAGTGTCTCTGCTATCCCACAGGCAAAGAAAACGGAAACTTCGTAAAGCCCCCTTGGAGACCCATCAACACAGCCACAGTTTTGAAGTCTCCAATAACCACCTATTTGTACTGATCATACTTAAAAACTTTCGTAAAGTCATGACGCTGTTTTATTCCTCTTTCAGGTGCACAGAATGAGCCGCAGGTAGAGAGGGGTATTTATTCCTATTATGCAATAGTACTGCTTTAAGCCTTTTGCAAGAACTATCAATGAATAGAGGTCACTCAGCTGGGACACAGTCAATTCCAATACCCTTAAACATTCCAGAAACATTAAGGCAGAAGCAGAGTCCATCTTTACTGGAGAAGAAGCTCGAAAACCATTGGTGTCGTTTCCTCTGACTGGTAACATGCACACTTTCGTCTAATAAATTCCACTACTTAAGTTTAGATACCAAAAGTTCGCCTTTAGATTTTGTTAAGCCAAGATCTCTGATCAAATCATTGACGTCAGTTTGTTTGGGATAGTATGGACTTCTTTCACTGGTAGGGTTCGTGAAAATGTCGTATTCACGTTCAAAATTTACGTCTTCTTCTGAACTGATGCTCTCTTGTTCAGATAACTGTAATACCTTTGGTGCACTGGGTATAGGAAACTGATCACAATGAGGCACAGGGCCAATTGAGGATGGAATATTAGGGTAGATCACAGGTGCTGCGTTATTACCGGAACGACGTATTGAAGGGTTCACCAAACAAGAGTAACAGTAAGTTGAATGATCAGTGGATACACGCCAGATTCTGGGAACAGCGAATAGCATGGCTTTCTTTTCCCCTCTGTACCAAGCTACAGGAGAGCGAGGTAAATGTAATATATACCTACAAGTTATCAGCATAGAAAAAAATGCTTATCTCAATGGTAGTGACATTATAATATATATTCACTTCTACGGAAGCATATATACGCAACCAGACAAATGACTGTGCATAGAAACATACGTAATAAAAAACTACTCGACTGCCACTAACTTTTAGGCGAACATTTTTTTTACAGTTGCGAAAGGAGTAATTAGTTTGCAATTATTTTAAATTTTGTATTTACAAATGAAAAACAATGGATGAACATATTTAATTGACAGCTTTCTGCAAACATGCAATTAAAAACTAAAAAAATAATGTTATCTTTTAAAGTCCGTTTGCAGTTCTGGCAGGTAAAATGAGATGCCCAAGATTTATCTTGATCCCCTATGGGCATGCCAAAATACGCCTTGTAAGCTTCACACATTTTAGCATATGCTGCCAAAAAAACTTCTCTCGTTTTAATAAATTTTCCCACACCCGTAGCAGAATGCATCTGGAGAATGCTTAAATGTTCTTGTTGCCATCTATGGAAACTGTGTGTTGCTACATCTGTGATGGAATAAACAAATAGTATCCAACAATAACTCAGACTGAAGTGAAACTTGGTCAACATGACGACAATGTGTCGCTCACATGATGGCTTTGTTGTTTTATCACGTGATTTCCCCCTCCATCCATTCTGCTGTTTGTTATTTGTAGAAGTTACGTAACAGGCGCATTTCCTAAATAAATGGGCTACTTTTGGCAGCATTGCAGTTGAATATTTTTATGGGAACCGATTACAATTAAGACATGAAATTTTCATCACTGCATGAGCGGTCCCTTGAAAATCAAATTAGTTTGTTTCAATTTGTTATTGCAGTTATTCACGGAGTAATAAAGTATTCGGTGTAACTATGCAAAACTGCTAAAAAATGCGGGAAAAGTGACGTAATATCGTTCTCCTTCCTACAAAAGCAAAGCTTTGGGCGAATAATGGCAATTTCCTGTCCTTATATACCATTAGCAATTAAGGCATACCACTTATTACCCAAAGACAAAATGTGTTATATGGTGTTATTCATTGGAATCGCACTTTCTGTGTCTCTTTGTCATACCTTTCATCATTATTTCCTCATGAATTCAATACATATACAGTAAAAAAAGACTACAAATCTTCCAACTCATCTCCTAAATGAATACGTTCACGTTTTGGAACGTATAAGGAACGGCGAGCACTATACGCGTTCACGTACAGTGCTCGCTACTGGAAAACATCTTTACTGGGCCATACTTTTCTACACCCAGCCGAAGATAAAGTTGTGACAGGCATTTATGTATTGGTTTAATATGGAATACGACCCTGATTTGATTAAGGGTATAAGGATATTCGGTATTCTTCATGTTGACCACATTTATGACTCTTGTTGTCTCGCGGGTTGGGCGGAAGTATCTAATTAATAAAATTACTTAGCCAAAGTTTCGGAATTTAATAATTCTATCTTCTGGTCAAATCAAACGCAGAAATTTCTCCCAGACAAAAAATATCTTCAGAGATAGATAGAGGTCAACAATCTTCTATCAGAAAATTCATTGTATGAAAATATTGTCGCCTGCTATTACCTCACCGTGATAATTATACAACACGCATGTTAGTAAGTAAATTTATAATGCAATAGTAGTTGAAGGTGGACGTAAATAATAATGGGAAAATATGTTCTTATATCTGACCGTAAGATATGAAAGGCGTTCATCAGGGGCCTGATGTCATTGCATGAGGGTAAGAAGAAGAAAATATCATGCATTGTTGGCTCAGCTTCCTTGTATATCTTACTATTTTGGAAAATTGGGAAAAAAGAAATAGGTAATTCAATGGAACAAATATTTATATTCCTACCGGATAAATTACGAAGTGAGCTTTTATTTGAAGGGCAAAATCATTGATTAAAGAGGAAAGTAGATGGCGTATGTCGAAGCATGCAATTGAAGCTTTTTTTGCGAAAAATAATCCACGTAACATGACTATCGCGTGCAATTTGCCCATTTATTTTTAATGAATGATGCGGTGTTTTTTTGAAATTATATTCATTTTGCATTTTTCCGGATAAATCATTACGATATGACTACATTTCTAGCAATAATACGTATATGCTATCGGTGTATTTGCTGGACAACTGATCCATTCAATATGACCGACTGTATTGTAATGGCTTATAGGCTCGCTGTGCTGTTGTTCCGTACGGTCTCATCTGTTCTATTCTTTATATTATGGTCTGAAATCATTGGATAAAGGAAAAAAATCGCCAACGGCATCGGCAAGTTTTAAATTTTTGTCCGGACTCGGGTTCCTTTTCCTTACTGACGGGACGAGGATTCACGTACCGCGAGAGCCGCGTCTCCGCTTTTATCGCTTCATTTTCGCATATCGGCTGGCTAAATCAGCCAAACTGGATTGGGGTTTGGCGATGCGATAGCGTAAGGGTAGAAGACCTCCCTCCCACCTCCTCCCTCCCCCCGGCAACCGACGTTAAAATAAACCCTCTCTCCCTTTCAGAGGTCTCCTCCCTTCTTATCCTCCAGCCCCCCGAGACCTGCCTCAGCACCCTTCCCACAGGGAAAAGGATATAAGGAGAGATGCCTGAAATGGCCTTTTTTTTCTCAAATCTATCCTTTCTCCCTTTTCACGTATGGCGGCATACAGTGAAGGCTGCGGGGAGATATAGAGAGGAATGGTTGCCCCTTTTCATCTATACTATCTCCCACTCACTCTCTTTTTCTTCATGCCTCGCCAAAAATATATATATAAAACTACCCCTCTATATTCCCCATTCACTCGTGTTCTGCACCCCCTCGTTTCTCCCCTCTCACACAGCACCACCCTTTAGGCAGCCATTATCGCTCAACGATCTCTTCCTTAATTCCCGCTGCCGGAAGGACCCCCCGACACCTAAAAAGAACCAATGGGAGGAGCGTATCGACCCGGAGGCGTAGCTTACGTCCGGGCTTGAAGGAGGGTGGGGAGGTAGCCGGGCGCATCTTTCTCCCCTTCTGCATCCCTTTGCCCTCATCCTCTCGAGCTCTCTTGTTGATGGGCGGGGCTTCGGACAGGCTGCGCGTGGACCATCTGCGCATTTCTCGAGCTATGCCTCCTCTCCCCTTAACCCGAAAGCCTACCCCTACCCATGCTCTCGCGAAGAGACTCTCGCATCCTTTGTTTACCATATATTTCTTCTCCATTCGGACGTAGTTGCCGTCGATCCTCGAGAGATGGGTCTGCTTTGCTCTGTCGGCGTCAGTCGTCGCATCCCTCCCGGATAGGTCTCGCCGTGTTTGAAACAGGCCTATGTAGTGCTATTCTGCAACTCGTTAAGCCTTGTCGTGAGAACATCGATGTGAAATATGTAGGTATCTATCATTTCACGGTATATAATCACCTCGCGCACTATTTCGCGCGGAACGAAAGTTGCGGCTTTCAAGCGACGAATTTAAGGACGAAAAATGTGAAATAAAACATGCAGAATCACTATTTTCGCTGACCAGATTTTATGACGTCTTAGCAGAATAGGGCTGCTGGCGCGTTGCGTGCGCTGTGGATAGCGTTACCTGTAAGAGAAAGTTAACTATCCTTACGGGTTCTCCGCATTTCATTGACGCTGTTCTTCTCCTTGAAATCAGTTATCCGTGCAATTTCCTTCATCCATTCCTCGTTGACATGCATCAGGGTTATGATTTATTTGTTTTAACTGGAACACCGTTTGTCGGGAAAGAAGATGGAAAATTATGCCATTGAGAATGAGAAAGGTGTAAGTAAAAAATATCTCTTTTTAAAAATTGAGGATAAGTTAAATGAATAAATTATTGAACTCTTTCTGCTGATTTCTAGTACAAAAGCAAAAAGCACTGAAGCTAGACTCACACAACTCGTGCACGATTCATAATACTGGTCTAGGAATGCTTCTGCGAACTTAACTAAAATATGGGAAAAACTGACTCACACCACTTCTGCTCTCAACGGCTCTATTAACGGAAATCATGAACGAGGTTTATGAGGATACGGTTTGGAGGAAATACAATTGGCTGGAAGGGAGAACAATATAATATTGTAATAACGCTAATTTATAAAACATAATAACAATGGAAAAAGAAATAGCATAGCTATATAATATTAGTAAATTAAAAAATATAATTAAAAATAATAATACAAAATACTAAAATTCCCGAAGCTCTACATCTTAAGAGAATCAATTGATAATTTTTCTTATTTGCTACTTTCTTGGTTAATTTTGCGATAATGATTGCTTCTTTGACGGCTGGATTTTCAATCCTCTCACTAGATCTTCGGGAATCTGTAGATAGTTATTTCTCGCACTCCTCCATCCGTTACTTATTGCATTCAAAGTTATTGGCGTCCTCTGCCATTGTTTAGGGTGAATAATAACAGAACAAAACTGAATATTCTACCCCAAATTGATCAGGATTTATTTTTACATCATTTTACCGAAGAAAATTTTCATAAAAATGGCGAAAATTCATATAAAATATTTTTTTAATAAAAAAAAATATTATGTGAAAAACGGAACTATGTTATTGGCAACAATATAAATAGGCATAACTTTGCATGTCAACGATTTGTAAATGGTCGCGCATTTACAATTTCACGGGATAATTGCTGAAATATTTTTGTGCCTGGTTTTGTCGGGTGGTTAGAGTGTAGAAAATTACCTACCTGGATCCCTTAGGCCATGGTTTCATCCATTTTCGTTCGCATCCCTTGTTTAAGCATTGGCGTTTTATGATGCAGCGCTCATGTGATAAAGTTACTGTATGTAATGGTTTCACTAAAAAAATATAATGAACTATCATTATTATTAGAACTTTCGCTAAAAATTGATTGGAAGAGGTTGACGGTAATGTAAGCATTCATGTGCCTGAACAGGTTCGATATTAGCAATGTTTAAGATCTGTTGTCTATAAATGTTTTCATTTGCCAAAATGAAAAACGTATGAATTCTTCTCGGGTTCTCCACCGGGTCATGTTCTCCATACTGGCCGACGTTTCGATACCCGACTCGTTCATTGTCCTCAGTGTAGAACCCGAGAGGAATTCATGCATCAAGTACGCCGGATAAGTACCAGACCATACAAAATAAAAGAGTTACTAATCTGTAACACCTCTCTCACATGGCATATCATTGCGGGATGTACACCAATTCGGTACATTTTTATTTGCCTCCTTATATTATGAAGCAAACAAATGAGCGTCTCTCATTCATGAAAGTATTCCTAATATTCCAGAACATAATGGAAATGAAGTATTTGTTGCTATCGAGAACCTAACTACTTAAATATCATTTATATAATTAATCTCAAAACTCCTCGACTAATAGAAACTTAAGCATCCATACTTGCTCCTTACGATTATTGAAACTATCCTAAGCAAATATGACTTCCTTCAAATTCTTTTTCGGCATGCCAAGAGTTACTGTAGTTGACGTAGTTTTTCTGTAGGAATGGTAAATATTCACGTAGTAGTTATCCGTTGGATGCAGTAAACACATAGGCTTCTGAAACAATATGGCAGCTTGTGAAAGGAAAATTCTGCCTCGGCAATTTTTTTTATCATCGCTGGATTAAGAATGTCCATTATGATTGTGTCTTAAGTTTTTGCTTGAAAATAAGGCATGAATCTTCTATTCGCCTTTTTACTAAAGGCATCAAGTTGAAGGATATTTAAAATCTGTTGGATTTATGTAATTGAATACCTATAGTAATTATTCTCCTAACCTTCTTATAAGGATGAATTATAATTAAAAAGAGTCGTTTCACGCATGATGATGATGCAGTGAATCGAAACCGGTCGCATTCAAGTTTATATTGTGGAAAATTGCCAATGTTAATGAATTATTATGATGCCTGAAAAAACCCCTTTGGTATGAAATATTGGCATAAAATAACTATCTTTGGGTTGAATGAGTCTCCTAACATATTTTCACCTGTTGTGACAAATGTTTCATTCAAAATAATTTGGTGTATGGGCGTTTACCTGGTTGGTTTCTAAAATCGAAATAACAGAAAATAGCGCCCAATATATCCTCAAATCACTGCGGATTTTTACATCGAAGGGTACCATTTTCCATTTACATACATTCGGCCATAGCCTTCATTTGACAAAAGGTATAAAGTAAAAATGTTACTCTACCGGAAATAGCCGTTCTCTACACTTGCACTTTATCTGGAGATTGTGATGTCGAAGCAATCAATGCAGGAAAAAACTATCGATCGCTGCAGATTACTTCAAATGTTATAAGCCGAAACTTTCATAGTTCACTTTGGATTGAAAAATACGTAGTTTTTGTGTGGAAATTGACTCCATAGGTCCTCAAAGGAAAAGCAAAGCTTTAATAGAGTCTGCATTAATTTTTATACATGCATTGTTTGTCGGAGAAGAAATGATCTTGCTTGGGATAAAAAATATGCTCGTGGACTCCGGGTGCATACACAAGAAAACAGAATGATATATTAACAGTGCTCTGTCAAGGCTGAGCCATCCAGGGGAGGGATATTTAACGTGCTTCGACGGCTAAGGTGATTTTGCACATACTGTCTGCCACTCACAGTGAGGGCCAACAGCACTCGGATGAATAGAAGGATCACCCCTCTAAATTCGTGGCTAGTCCAGCAATGCTTAACTTCGGTGGCTAATTGGGAACCGGTGATTACATATTGGTAGACATATGTCCGAAGTTTTACTTATTCCTTCATATTTATCGTTTAATATAGGTAAATAATAAATGGAAAGGGACATGAGCAGAGATAATTTACATGCCTTTGAGAGTAAAATTGGTGTGAGTAAAAAAGGTCACTTTTTGTCAGTAGTTAACTATCCACCCGGATTCTGCAAGTTGCTTGAACGCTGCTGTTCTCCTGCCGGGCCATGCGATTGGCAAAACTTCACAGTGGGCGCGGTTAACAATAAATGCTGCGAAGGCTCGCTAATTGCACGGTCCAGCGCGCTCAAAGCCCCTTATCAATGTTACTCTATAAAATCGGTATCACACCGCACGCTTTCAGTAGTTTTTGTTTCTGATAACCACGATTAACAGCATCAAAACAGGTACAAGTTTTCTGTGGTATGTTTATCCTGGGCTGAGAAAATATAACTTTAGAAAAACGATAATAACTTTTCTTTGGGCGATTAAAAACCTTTGTAACTTCGATATTACGCTACAAACATGCTTGTCTATAAATTTCAAAAATTTCATCACCACCAAACAAACACTTTTTTAGTTTTTAATTATTCAAGTGAGCAGCTTCTAGAGAAAAAGCCAAAAATCTGGACATATTTTACTGTAACCACTCATAAAAATTGTTATTGAACTAAAAATTAACGTAGAATTGACCCCAAAAATAATGATGTGACTCGTTTTGCAATCGAGCTATTGGATCGTTTGTAACTAAAGCCTAAACTCGAGTATCCATAATAAAACAATCGACAGTAGACTCGCATCACCCTTTCACAATACAGAACTCGGATAGAGAAATGCTGTGTGCACCTAGATAAACGATGGCGAAACACTGACTTATACCAATTGATCTATAATAGGCTCATATACGTCGTAACGGTCGCTTTGTGCTGTCGAATTTTTTTTTTACAGATTATAGTCTTGCTTCTATATTTCTCATTATGGAGCCTACCATTGACTATATGAGTTTTTCTGCTGAACGAGACCCATTTATTCAATAGTTTGATCAATGAAAAACGTTCAAACTGCTGAGGTGAACTGTCAAGAGTAGCACTACGTTGCAAATTGCAAAAAGAAAAAGGTGTTTTGGGCCAGGAATGGAGCCGTGTACCATGGTCTTTTTTGGAAAATGCGCGTATCACTATGCAATCCCTGATTCCTAAATACTTTTTGGGGGATCTAGCGAAATTGGTTGTCGTTAACCATCACGGCCCGTGAGAGATGCCACCCCTAAGGCCCTGTCCCTTAGACTATATCCCTTAGACTTTGTAAAATATGAACTACAGGTTACACTCTGAATATGGTTAGATTTTATATATGCGTTTGTTTATCTTTTGTTTGTTTTCGTTCATTTCGTTATTCGTTGTTTGCTTGTTGCTATGTATCATTCATTCTTGGAATAAACACCATTGAAAACGCATCCTGACTTTCGAGTGCTTATAACTTATACTATATATATATATATATATAGACCTATATATTGCCTACGCAGATGGAATATTGAGCTGGCACTGGTTATTGATGTGATCACCTGATTAGGAAAAATTTTCCTTCTGAAAATGTCCAAAGTTTGATCATCGTTTGGTGATTTACAATCATAATTTATTTTGTCTGCGATACAACGTGACTTGTTTTCAGCCTCTCCGCTTATTATCCTTTCCACGTTTCTTAGTTTTCCCAATTTGGACTTGAAATTTTCATAAAAGATGTCACAATACGTAAAGCATTGTGAAGGTATATTTTTATTTACATTTGGTCAATTATTTATGCAATCCACTCTTCTGCGCTGGTGGGGACCGGAAATAAACATAATCACTCGCAGCTCCTTAAGTTACTGGAGCAATCAACTTATAGTCAATATCCAACTTATCTAGATTTATTGGCCTAAGAACATTTACCTAAAGTTAGATTTTTTAAGAAACATTGGAATCAATAATTATTTTTGGTATTTTTATTTTTCGAATTTTCTCACAAGTGGAACGAAGTGGAATACTAGGCACCTACTCCTCTGCTCTAATAAAAAACCTCCCAATTTCAGTTATCGCACATAAATTTATGAAATTCTTTTTGCATGAATATTTTATGTCAGCATTATTGAATAAACATTAACCCTTTCATGCCCTTAATTTATTGTGTGATTTTGTTTGAAGTCACATATATAGGTATGAGGTGTATGTAAGAATAAGAGTAAAGTTGTAACAGTAGCATCTGTAGTATAAGAATGGCTCTTATACTACAGATGTGAATTCCATATTTCGATGTAGGTGCTAAGTCGTTTTTGAGAAAATCGATGAATATCAAAGCTCCATTTGGGCACATAATGAACAAAGGTGTAATATTATTGCTGTTGAGGATAAATTTTAATGTTTAAATACTGTTTTTGTTCCTTTTTATATTTTAGGAGCTCTGTGCAAATATTTATACTGTAGCTTACTTACTCTACTATAAAAAGAAAGCGTGCTGAAGTGGAATTTCAGCTTGTAACTTATTGTAAATTAACCAACAGTAATTCATCTCCTCGTGTGCTCAAAATTAAAAATACATGGTCGATTGTGCGTTTGGTAAGGGAATTTAAACATAATGGTAGAAAAGCACCATTTGACTATGAATGAGTCAAGAGTGCCCGTTACAAAATAATTCAGATACTTATAATTAGGTACACAAATGAGAAAAAAATAGGTTTTGGATTTTTTATTTAATGAGCGACGGAAACTTTTTGTTCGATTCTCTTTGAAAGTAGCTTCCATTGGAAATGTAGAGAAACTGCTTTTACTGCATAAGATGATGTTATGATTGCAAGATTCATGTTAACCGAACCACCGCGCGTCTCGTCGAAAACGGTTTCGGAAAGGGGAAGACTGGATTCTGCTGCATTGGTTGCAGTCAAGTCCGCTAGGTGTCACGAGCGTGTATTTGGACGAGAGTCGCTCTGTGGGGACAGCGTCATCGTCGGAACCGCACGTCCTTCCAGGTGCTGGCAGCTGGTGGTGACAGTTTGTACCCAAACATCCCTCAAGAACCCTGTGAAGCATAGGTTTTTTTCTTTTACCTACTAGGTTGAGCTTGGCGCAGTCACTTGATAAGGGTCTTGAAATCAATCGTAAGGAGTGAGGTGTGTGACACGATGAGGCCGCCTGTGAAAGGCCTCTACTATGAACTTGCGATTTGGTGCGAGACTGCTCCAATGCAGGGATGATGTCTCTAGGACACTACTGCATCCTCTTGCTCTCTCGCCATTTGGAAAATCTCATATGCACTTTTTTTTATCTTTTCCAACGCAATTATCTTTCGATTTGGGATATTAAATCTTGTCCTGGAGATGAAATTAAGTGGCCGTGAAGGGGAAGCTTCTTAAAATAACATTCCGAATGCTTTGCTCCTATTTGACGAACAAAATTGTAGTGTTTAATTATTTTTTCATTTGCCCAAGATCTTTAGTTTAATGATCCTAAATTCCGAGATGAAGCCGAGATAATACGCATATTTTAAAGAACCGCTACAGAGGATCTGTTAATGAGACGAAACAAAAATCTTATCACGCTACGTGGGCGGAAAAAATTATCGTCTTTATTTGGCCCTGGCATTCCCTGCTCTGAATAATTCAGTGATCTCTCTTACCAACCTTAATCGCTATCCCATGAAGAAGGATTTTCCTTGCGCCAAGGAACCACGCTGAGCGCCCTCAAGTTGGAGGGAGATTCGTAATTGAAGACTGGGGGAAGAACTCCCGTCGTAATTAGCCGTACTTACGGCATATGGCCCAGCCACTCCTCAGGTATTTCCATGACTCGAGGACCTTGCTGAATTAGTGCTAGGCGTGTTAGGTATGTTGTCTTGCGGGGTTTAGTTGTGAGCTCGCCAGCAAAATTTCAGGGTTTGAATATCTCCCTCGTCATCGTGGTCGTGTAGGTACTTTCATCATAAGGACTTTAATTTTAACACTAATTGATTATTTAGGCAAATTGAGTTGTCTCACATAAAGTACGTTGCAAACAAAAGACAACCATTACTGTTCAATCTCGGGCGATTGGGATCTCATGATGGCAACTGCAATGCATTCGAAACGTCATTCTCTATATGGGAACCATTTTGGTGCAGTAACCTAAATAAAATCGGCGATTACAACCGTAGACTATTAGCAATGTTTCTAAAGTCGTATTCACAATGACGACAATTAGTAATTTACTAGTCGTGTGACACGCCAATTATTATTAAAAGGTGAGAAGTCCAACTGAAAAATCAGCGCTGTTAGGGCATAGATATTTTGAATCGAAATATGAAAAAATATGCAGCACTATGCAAATGCATTCCGTTCCATCAGCGTAGGAAAATTGCGAGTAGGTCTTAATTAATTCAGTACATGTACAAGACATTTATTAACGGTGGGATGCATGATATAAACGATGTGATAGTTCTGGGAGAGACAGATATTTAAGGCAATATGCTTAGGGAGATTTAAGAAAACTAAGGTAGCGATAATAAAGATAATTCCTCACATTTTCAAGTTAAAGCCCATAATACTGAGCCGGTAGAACAATTTAATGATCGCGGCATAATATTGAATGAAAATGGGTATAAAACATAATATATGCGAAGGGTGGCATCGCCAGAAGAAACATTTATAAGTCAGAGAGTACGAAGAAATAAACCCTGAATGAAAATGTATTGATAATATTATGAAAACCTCAAAAAGGAGAGTTTGGCGCATTGCGTTTCGTGCGCCTGTAATTAGAAAGAAGGATGATAACTAATGGGAAGTATTTGAGGCGTAGGTTTGAAAAAGAATAAAGGTAAATCTTAGACACAGAGAAAGAAAAAGTGCAAAATTATTTTAACAGTGGTGGGGGAAAGGAAATTTCCGAGATATTTTGCGCCGGATGGGTGTTGTGAGACTGAATTGAAGAATGAGTAATAACATAGAGTAAGTATATTATTATTAATATACTTACTCTATGGTAATAGTAAAGCATGATATGCTCGGAGGTCAAACGCAGCATTTAGAAGTATTTCATGTAAGTCCGTTTGACCTCAGAGGAAAACAGAACTATCCTGTTAATTGTCTGTTACGTGGAAAATTCTATTGTCACCTCGCTATTGCGGGGTCAGATTACAACGTTCTTTTCTTCGTCTTGCCCTTAAAATTCTCTGAGAATTGTGGTATGGTTAAATTCATCATTAGCTATTTCGCAGAATACAAATAGGTATCTCGTTGACTCACCGTAAGCGAATTTCAGCCTTCTGTCGAGAGAGACTAAGGAGAACAGCGACGTGTCATTTCAAGGAGTGAACCGGAGTGTGTGACAGTTGCGGAGAGGAGTTTTCAGAAGCCGAAAAAGCCGCTTAACAATGGCCGCTATTTTAATGTGAAGCACCAAATGAAAGAAAAGGTACCTTTGCTTAATACGCCCAATATTTCGATCGCGAATCTGATCGTCGATCATCTGTAAATTTCGTTATTATTAACATAAATATTGTTTTAAGTTGAGAGTATAGATTTAAAAATAGTGTATTACACGGTGATTTTACATGTCGATAGAAGTTGTGATGTTGTCGATATTTATTGCAAGATGCGTGTATTATATTTCGAGTATTTTCCACTAGGTCGGTGGTGAGAGTGAGAATGGATACATTTCTAATTGAATGAATAAAACATTGAACTGAGCACTAAAAAAGCACTGAGAGAATATTGACAAATATTTTTCCGAAATTAATTTTTTTTCTAAAGGTTTTAGAGTACCTTTCGGCCTGAAAAATCATTGCGCAATAAAATATTTAAAATATCTACTCAAAATATTGAGAAACTCAACTTGAACCACGTTTTTCTCAAATTTGAAGCAAGATGCTGTTGAACGACGTTCAGATTTGTTAGCAACCTATCGGACTCTTAAATAATGCAAATTTTATTCATATGGTTCTTCGTATCGAAATAAGTGTCCATTGTAATTGTTTAATGGACAACTCTCTGAATTATAGTGCTTAGGAATATGTACCAGCCAGTTACGTATGAAAAACGTGTACAAATGTAATGAAAATGACAACGAAATTATATTCAAGTGATGATCAGAGACCGAAGGATGTTAAAACCCCACAACTAACTAGGAGTTCACAATTCAGCATTTAAAAAACAATTCCATGACTTTGGTTTATTCGGTGATCTTAAGTTTTATAATTTTATTGATACATTAAACTCGCTCTAATATTTGGAGGAATGAGATCCTTTCTGAGTGCTAATTAAACTTTCTTTGCCGTTATAAATGCTCAGAACGTCATTCTGCATAGGATGAATAGTTCTCGGATTTCTTAGATCCTCCCTTTGGTTCTTAGATCCTACGTCATTCTGCTTGTTTTTTGTTGGCTGGTTCAACCAAAGATCCGCTAAAGGAGGTTTTGCTGTATTGATTCCCTTATGATTTATGTCAGCAAAAGGAATATTAGCGTTCCAATAAGAATAAACTAGGAAAATGTTTTGATTAAAATGTTTCTTTTCCTTGGCCACTGACCTTAAGCTACCTCTAGTATAGGAATTATGTAATTTCTGCAAATATGCTCGTTGTTTGCGTTGTATCAATACTTATGTAAGGTTAATGCATGTTTGAAATTATTATCTGTGCTTTCGTAAAAAGTAGTGTGAAGATACTAAGACGAATATATTTGATCCTTTTTTCCTGTTTTGACAAAAATACGATATTTTTAGATTTGGAAGCAGACTTTGTGGTGAACTGCTCTCCGAAACTTTGATTTGAAACTCAATCGAAACTTTGTAATCACCATTAACTACGTGTTAGCGCACAAAATGGGGTTCTTTTTTACATAAATTATGAATATAGCGTGAGAGTTATCATAATTTGGTCATGGATGGATTTGGTATAATGATACCACGGTGATACTTGTACAATTTATGTATTTATTTTCAACGGCCCTGAAAACGGCCCCTAAAGCGTATAACATCGGGTGTTTCATAATGTTATCGATCAACGTATCTACACCAAAACATCAAGTCTTATTTGGTAAAAAAAACCACATGCGACCTCAGGCAGGCGAGGGCTTATACGTACACCGCCACCGACGAGTCCGGCGATTACGGATATCGGTATTTTAACCACATTTTCACTCAACATGGCCGGTTAGGTATTTCATTGGCTTTTATACACCCATGTACACTAGTGCCATGAATTTCAATCTATTATATTCTTCATTTACACTCATGCTTTGCTTGATACACGCCCTCCTGTTCTTAAGTGCTCCTTCTCTTAAGAGTAATCATCACCATATTCATCCATAGCTTTATCGATCTACCCCTTCCTCTCACACCATTCCCCCAGCTCTATCATATTCTGTTCAGACCCCATGTATCATATACGACACGGGATATTTCCTCATGTACAGTGATTCAACGATCACATTTACTCAAATTTTGCGTTTAACGGTAGATGCTAGGATCCTATTCCAATCTAGCCTATCCTATCCTATCCTATCCTAGGAAAGCATCTAGGATCCTATTCCAATGTCCTTGGTTACATTTTGCAGAAGTTCTGACGTATTTTCCGAGCACGCTCACGGAGGTTGGGCCTGAAGAGGTTATACCTATCTGCTTCGTTATTCGTCTCCTATCCATTCTATGGACATGGTCAAACGAACGAAGTACGCGACTTTCATACTTACGCGTCCATTACCGCACCATCCATTCCACATTCTTTCGTGACCCATTCATACCTAACCCTATCCATCCTACTTTTACCGCAAACACTTCACATACCTATCTACCGTATTTAGATCACTCTTATGTTTATCCTGGCGTACCCAAGTTTTGGATACCATACGATAAATACCGAACTAAAGAGGATGGGGCAGTACGGTGGAAATTATTAAAAACAGAGTCAGCTGTATAGGCCTATCGTTTAGTTTAAGCTATTTTCACCTTGCCTATCCCTAAATGGAACTGCTCGATGGGTATGTATGCATATATGCTTTATTCTTCAGTCAGTTGATCGTGGCCACGTTCATAGTGATTTTCCTAAGAAATATACAACGCAGATCCGTCGCTCTCCTCTTGTCTCACATTCTCTTTTTTCATTCGCGAAGCACGGAGACGGGTGCTCAAGACGAAGAATATTCAATTATGCCTTTAATGGATACGCTGCCGGGGGCGGGGGAGGGTGGGGGAGAAATTACAACTGGTTACCACTTCGCTCGAAACATCCTGCTCAGCGCCCGTGGAAAGCGGAAGTGATTAGCCCTCCCAACACTCGAGGGCGCCGTTAAGTAAGGACCCGTCGACTGGAATGGGTCCATTCAATCTTCATTATTGTCCAACGGGGGAGATGTGTGCCTCATTCCACATTCCCTTGGGCCTGAAATTTAAATCGCCGCTGCCAGTTAGGTTTTGGTTTAGCTCCCAAAACCGCTCGGGACGGCCCGCTCTTCCGCGACATCACTTTCAAAACGGTGTTGCAAACATTCCTCTGGTCTGGAATCGCACCAGATGCTTCCAATTATCGCGCTCCTGCGGTTGCGATTTCAATTTCACGAAACTCAAGGGCACCGTTAAGTTAATGACGTGCGCGAGTATCCTGCGGGCATTGATCGGCTCTCGGGCGCGCACTTAAGCTCCCAGAATGATTTTATGGTGATTACTATCAGGCCGAATGCGTTTTTCCCGGGAATATTACAATGGAATGTGTTGATGTCCTCCCTTGGGAAATTCGAGGACAGAGCTCAATGGCAGGACACCTATGTTGTGTAGTGCATCCTTATTTGTAGTAGTATTTTCACTTTTCTGTCATTGAGTTAAGACGTTGTTTTCACTCGCTGCGAATACTATATACTTCATGGCTTCTATGATCACACTAAATGCCTTGTTATTTAAATAAATTTAACTTTCCATTCAAGGTGGTGATTTAGGCAAAGATTGGAGCAAATCAGCGTACTTCGGCGCATACGAACGACGTTAAATGAAATGGTATGTAGCCTTCTGCTGGCACGCTCGAATATTTTGTAAAAATTGAAGGAATTCGTTCTAATTATTTACTTAAAGGTGAAGCTTATTACCACGCAGTAATAAGAAAACTTAATATTAGTCATGTTTGACTCCTATAATAAAAGTTAACACATCAATAACATATGCGTATACGGTTATCAAAATTCTTTTCTTCTCAAAAACACTCACATAAACTCTGCTCCCGATCTGTTTTGAAGTGCGTTCGCTAGCGCACAGGGTCTGAAAGGCATGGAAAGCAAGTGCGCTTTTTTTGGGAAACCGGGACTAGCCACGGTAGTAACCTTTACGGAGTCACCCGCAAGTGCACATAAGTGCGATATTCCACAGGAGAAAAATCATTCGCCTTGACCGGGATTCGAACCCGGATCCCTCAATTTCGCGCCGATTGCTTTAACCAGTTAAGCTACCAGGACATAATCCAGAAATAATCCACAGGTGAGAAGGACGCCTCGGTAGCTTAACTGGTTAAAGCACTCGGCGGGAAATCGAGGGATCCGGGTTCGAATCCCGGTCAAGGCGAATGATTTTTCTCCTGTGGAATATCGCACAGCAAGTGCGCTGTTGTGTTTCAAAGCGTGTTGATCGAATGAAAAGCTCTCAGCCTCTGAAATTTATGAGGTAGCTGAAAATGGCCGACCTGCCCTTATGAACCTCCCGTAGATAGCTACGCATGTTTATCTCAGTTATTATTCGAGTTAGTTTTGCAGTTATTGTACATCCTATCAACTGCTAATTTCAGAGTTTCGTCGAAATGAGCGAGGGCCTTCTTTGTCTTGTTCTAAACTTAGTTTCCAATACAGCGGTCGGCGATCACCGAATCGGGTGGTGCTGTGTTGATTGGGAGGGATGGTGTGGAAATTTTCGTGGTCGGCTAATGATAGCGAAAAACTCGAACTCAGCTGTTATGCATTTCCCTTGTTGGACCGAGCGCACCATGAGTGAGTGAGTGATAAGAGGATCAATTACCAAAACTGCCACGTATGTTCAAACACGTATGAGTACCTATATACTTACGTATTTGGTTGTTGTTCTTCCTCTGAATGCTTAAAAGCCGAGCCGGAAAGCCTTCCCTGCTCCCTCTTCCCCTCCCCCAAAGTCCTCCGCCTCCCCCGCTCCCGTAACTCCCTTCCCCCCTCCACGCGCCCCCCTCTCCACCATCAACCTTCCCTTGCGCGCTCAGCTACCTTATTTTGTTTCCCTTCAATTCATTGCTGATGTAAATCCGTCCATTCGCGTATTGTTTTCTTGTTTTCGCTAGCGCGGGGTTTTAAAGCTGGCTGTTATTTCTTTTCTCTCCTCTGAGCGACTTCTTTCAGTTGCGGTTACCATCCCTTCATATGAGTCGAGACGGAGGGTCGTTAAGGGGAGGAACTGGTTGTGATATTTTGACGTGAAACGTCTTATGAATCGGCACAGATGGGGAATACCTAAGGCTGCCGGCGATTAGACAAAATTGTGTGTACCTACCAAATATTCCTTTTTATGGATAAAAGATTCGAGAAATTGGCTATAAAAATAAATACAACTGTAATTACGGCTAAAAGGGAATGTTTTCCTACCTGATGATGGCGTAATGCATTGAAACCTTGGGCGTAATTAAACTTGTTTTTCTTTGTGGAATATTGCACATATTTTACCCATTCATGATGTTCAAAATCCACGGAATATCGCCTGAATCTGTGAATGTATTTCTTCATAACTCGGAAAGTATGAGAGATGACCGAACGGTCCTTGGAGCCATTCCAAAGACGATGGTTAAAGCAGTAAACTTAGAGGCAGTCTTGAAATTAGTTACATCATCATAAAGTTTATACATCCACCAAAATGGGTATAAAATCACGTCTCGTAGCCAGCGTAAAATTTGTGCGGTTTGACGTATACTCTTGCAAGGAGTTCGCAAGTGGGTTCGTTTGAGTATTCAGATTATTCTAAATGTTAAAACCACGAGAAAACTGAATTGTAAATGCATTGAGAGATTTAAGTTGTTAAATGTTGACAGTGAAAGCAATAAATATCAAAAGTGGTGAGAATGTGTGGGCTGAATTCATTTCCTGGTATTATATATTGATTGATACATTAATTGTGCAAGCAACGAAGGAGAGCCTTATGAATTAGGATGCAGGATAGTCATTTCAGAAGTGGAAATACGAGAAGACAAGGTCGTAACGGCTGTGAGAATATTGAAAAGTGGGAAGGCTACAGTCATAGAAGGGATATCTAGTGAAATGCTGAAGTATGGGAATAAGATACCTACTTATTATTTCTATGAGTTAGTTGCATAATAATTGCTTAAAAGCTTCTGTTGTTGCAACGGATTGGAAGAATGCGATAATGGTCACGTTGTTTAATTATGAGTATGAGAAGATCGATTATGAACATTAAAGAGCCATTAGTCCATTTAGTATTCCGGGAAATGTCCTCGGTAAAATTTTGATGGAAAGGGTGAGAAAAGTAAAAATGGACGGAACCTGAGGTGTGAAGTGTTATGCCTGGTGGGGAAGGTACGGATCAGCTGTTTGCATTTCAGTAAGTTCTAGAAAAATGTATGGGTGCGCGAAATAAAGTATATTGTGCATTTAGAGAAGGCATATAAAAGGGTAGATGTAAAATTGTTGAAGAGAAAATGCGGCCTCCATTGACTGGTTTGAAATTAAATGGCGTAAAACAAGGGTGCATAATGTCGCCGTGGCTATTCAATGTTTTTTTGATAAATTTGTAAGAGATGCATGTCAGGACAATGTCGGTGTAATGATTGGAGATGTAAGCGTTCAGCTGTACGCTGATGATTATATGTTGCTGTCGGACGTCCCGCAGGGATTACAAGGGCTCCTGGATAACTTTTGTGAAGCAACAGTGACAATGAAATCGAGCATGTACGCATCAAAGACAAGCAATTTTTTTAAAAATAGGAAAATGGGTCGAATGAATGGGTCGTATGATAAGGGTGGAAGGTGAAGTAATTCCCCATATGGACGATTTTGTATACCTTGGCCGAATAGTTGGAAAAGATGGATGGATAAACGAGGAGAAAAAGACGTGTGCTTATGCTGGAAGGAAAGACATTGGTATATGGAGAGTATCAAATAATGAGTTTGTGTGATCCATTCAAGTATTCTACCAGCTGATTGGTAGGTTCATGGACAGTCCCCAATCTGCATCCCAATTTCAAACACATTGTCTCGTTTTCCCTTCTAAGGATGTCCCGCCATTAGATCCCTCTTAAATTCATCATATCTTCTACTTTTTCTTATTTCGTCCAGAATCCCTATCCTCTTCCTTCCTCTTCCACGCTTCCCCAGTGTTCTCCCCTCTATCACTCTTCAACATGCCCTCTCCTCTCAAAACCTCCTCCATCCATCTCTTCTGCCTTCTCCACACCTATGCCACAAGCTTTCTGTCCTCTCCAACCATATCCAATACCTCTTCGTTCGTCTTCCTCGCCACTCAGCTCACCTTCTCCAAACCCACATCTCAAACGCCTCAAGTCTACGCACATCTTCCCTTCGCAATTACCAAGTTTCCGACCCCTATAGCGCCACGCTCCATATCAGAGTCTTCACCAGCCTTTTCTTTACGTCTCTTCTCAGACCCCCTCTCATCAATTCCCTTCTCTTAGAAAATGCTTCTTTAGCCACGGCAATTCTGCATCTGATGTCCCTACCACTAAACCCATTCTCCTCGAAAATACTACCCAGATACGTAAACTGCTTGACCTGCTCTATCTTCTGCCCTCCCACCCTTATATTCAGCCTCGCCTTCTTATTTCTAGAAAATCTCATTACTTTCGTTTTCTTGTGGTTGGTATTCATCCCATACTTTATGCACTGCACCTCTAATGCATTCACCATTGACTGCAACCCCTTGGCAAACTGACTAACCAATGCTTGATCATCTGCATATCTCACTGATTTTATCAGCTCCCCTCCTACCTTTATTCCTACCTCCTTATCCCCCCATGCTTCCCTTAACATTTCTTGTGAATACACGTTAAAAAGCAACTGCGATAGTTGGCACCCCTGAGGCACTCCCCGTCCTATCGTGGCCCATCCCGATTCTCCATTGGCTACCCTAACCTGCGCCGTCTGGTTTATATACAAATTCCGAATCAGACGCCTGTCCCTCCAATCGATTCCTAATGTCTTCAATACTCCCATAATTTCTTCCAGTCCACCCGATCAAACGCCTTCTCGAAATCTACGAAGCATGCAAAAACATCTTGCCCATACTCTTGGTTTCTTTCTATTAGCGTCCTCATCACCGCTATAGCGTCTCGCGTTCCCGTCCCTCTCCTAAACCCGAACTGGTCGTCACCCAGGTTTTCATTTGCCTTCTTCTCTAGCCTTCTGTTCAAAACTACTTTGGCCGCGTGGGATATTAAGGATACTGTCCTATAGTCTTCGCATGTTTATCCTTTGCTCTTCTTCGGTACAATCTTCGGCCTTGCTCCCCCCGCTGCCGAGCATGACACCCGGCCGATTGGGCCGAGTCCCGTAGTTGCCAGGATTCATTATCATTTGTGAACTGTCCATAATTTCAAGGTTTTTGTTTTAATTGAGATGGTATTCCGTGGCCTAACTCAATAGTGTTTTTTACGTGACACCATCACTTCAGAGACCGCCCGACTGGGGCCAGATGCATATTGCAGCCGCCTCACTGAGGTACAGACGCTGCGCGGACTACCATTCGTCTGTCTCCTAACCTTCGATCAATCTGGCTTGGGTGACCCTACCAGGAGCATTGCTCCCGCCAGTTCAGCTCTAGGAGTCATCGGAGCACGCAAGCCCTTCCACCACGACAAGGTTTGTAGTCCAAGGGAAGAGGAGTGTTTGTGTAGGGAAGCGAAAATTGCTGTTTACAAAAGTATTCTCCTCCCCACATTACTGTGTGACAGCGAAACCTGGGTATGTTATGTTAGGCATAAGAGATGGCTAAATACAGTTGGTATTGGGTACATGAGGTGTGTTTGCGGTAAACGTAGGAGAGTTAGGGTTTGAAATACGTGGGTTATGAAAGAATGTGGAATGGATGCTCCGGTAATGGACTCGTATAAAAGAAGCATGCTTCGTTGATTTGGACTTGTTGGGGAATGCATAAGAGTTGAGTAATGAAAGAAATATATGATAGTTGAGTGAATATTGTAAGAGGAAGGGGTAGACTGAGAGAGATGTGGGTGTATGTGATGGAAGAGACTGAAGCTCAGGATAAATATTAGGAGTGTTAAGAACAGGAGAGCGAGTGTGAAGGAATCCATGAATGTAACTTTAAACTCTGGAATCTGGGCCTGAAATTAAATTTACTTTCGTTGAATGCTGCGCACTTAAGGCCTATTTTATAATTTAAAAAAATAAAAACTTACTTGCCCACAAAAACCCACACCTACATGCTTGAAATGAAAGAATTTCTTCACTACATATCGCTAAATAACAAAATAATATTATTTTAATTTAAAATAAAACGACAGAGTGGGAATTTGAAACAGAATTTTTAATAAAACCTTGTTACACACTTTTGTAAACATTCATCTTACATAACGTCAATTTACGTCATCCGCATTCTTTGGGAGTTTTTAAATCACGTCAATTGACGGGATTCGCATCGAGAGTTTTAAATAAATTGGGCCTATGCAAGAATAGGGTTTAATGGAGTATGTTATCAAAATAGAAACACTTTTCTGGTAACAGCAATGACTAAGCTCTTACACTAAAGGACTACCACGAAAGGGAATGGCGTCATGGGTATCCATCTCGCCAGTCTCATTCAAAACCTCCTTTTTAACTTATTAGTTCTATCAGAACCGTAAATTTACCCAGTTACCACCTCCTTGTGAATATAAACTAATAATTAACAAAAAATGTCTGTAAAACGCATTATGAAACTGAAGTGCAAATCAATAGGTACTTGAAGGATAACGCAAAGTTATCGATGGACTGCATAAAAATGAACAAGGGCTAATCAGGCTATCGTCTTAACTTATTGACTTCGGCGTTACTTTGTCGATACTTTTAATGCTGTTGTTTACAGGTAATGAAGAGCCTTGTGAAGTAGATACTGCACAATGTTTTATTACTCAATCGATGTCAACAACCTCGTTACAAAAAATCAAGTAAACTATTACCAGTTTCCCAGGAATTATTTAAAATACTCGTAGTATTAGAAAGGTATCACTACCTATACTTCGTAAAAATAATGAAGCCGTTCTAAATGGCATATGGCGCGGTTGTGCGCTCCAAAGAAACAATAGAAAAAAATCCGGATTTTTTACGAACAAATGGCTCTGATTGTGGATATATGTAACGGTGTGTATTTTGTATCTTTTTCTCGATCATTAAAAAAAATTGTTGGTCTCTGTAGTAATTTATGGAATCGCCAAAAAATAGCTTCCTCTATGTAGGCGTTTTCAGTTTATGGCGCGAAACAACTAAGTTACTGTCTTAAAATGTGTATATTAATTTAAGTTCTGAGTAGTGCTCCCAATAAAACGATGTTTCTGCGCCATAATTATTACTGTATTTACTTTATGCTTCTTACATCAGCTTAAATTCTAAAATTAATTTATAATTTGGTGTATACTGTGACTGGGGAAAATTCACGCTCTTGAGTCGAAAATGGACCACAGATGTTAATTGGCTTTGTTATAAATTATGTAAAACTGAGCTGAGTGTATGAATGGTGACACTAAATGTTCCTTTTTACAGTGTATTGCATCTACATTAAATCTGCAAGTTTCCACGCTTCATAAAAATTAAATATTTGGTCGTCCTGGCAACCCTTTGTATGCGATTCGTGACGTTCATAAATGGAGATCCAATGTGTGTGCTCCAATCAAAATATTGTCGTTAAAACATTCTCTCATTGTTACACGCGATTGTCATCTTAAGCTCCCCCCGACGTTGAAACTCTAACCCGGCGTCAGGTGCACGGATGTACACGGCCTCTCGGCCGCTCTCTTCATTTCACAGTTTCACACCCCAACCCTCCCATGGCCCGAAATCCCTGCCTCCCGCCCACAAAACATAATCTGTTTATACTAGGAATTGTTCGCACTCCCGAGGAAGGAGGGATGAGTGATTAATGGGGAGAGGGAACGGGCGGGTGGGAATATTTTTTCCACCCCCCGGCGCTGGGTGCAGAGATTGAAGAATGCGGAAGCAGAGGACGTGGAGGGGTCGCAGCAGGGCGACTGATTAAAATTCGCCGCCTCCGCCGTGTTGTCTTTTCTACTTAACCATCCAAACCTCCTCCCTCTCCGCACCTCCCTGGTCCTGCTACTGACTACACACACGCCCGGCTCCGACTTCCCGAAACTCCCACAGCTAAAGCGGCCTCATGCGGGTGAGTGGAGTTGGCACACCCCGCCTTCACGCGCCATCTGCCTCCGTAACGAGGGGTTAACGCACACCAATGCATACACGCTCGTGTGAGCGTTCGAGCCGTTACTCTTGTACGCTTCCCTCCTCCATAGAATCTCTCTTGCTATCATGTTGGGGTTATATCGGGGCTAGTAGGGGTAGTATTTAATGCTTAAATTTTTTTGCATGGCAACGAAACTTGGGTATTCTTGGATAGCGTAAGACTATGTTAAACGCTTGGGTAAATAAATAAAATAAAAAGGTCGGGGGTATCTGTTAAGTGTTTGCTGTAAAAGCAGAGGGGATAGCGTTAGGAATGAGAGAGTTATTCTTTACTTCTCACAGCTGACTAAGCCTTTTACATCGGGTATTATAACATTTAACAACGGAAGCTCACAAATACCCGTGCCCTCGGTGGTGAAGAACCCACCCTGGTGGGACTCGAACCCGTGACCCCGGAGTAGAAGGTGAAGACTTTACCCCGCAGCCATCGGGGACGGAAAATGGAATAGGGTTAGGAATGAGTGGTTGGTGAGAGAATGTGGAATGGGTGCTCAAGTAATGGACATGCATGAAAAGAGCGTGCTTCGTTAGTTTGGCCATGTCGAGTGAATGGATGAGAGTCGAATAAGTTAGGAGATGTATGATGGAGGAGTGAATGGCGTGAGAGGAAGGGGCAGACCGCGAAAGTAAGGAGGCGCGATTATTTTAGTGACAAACGCATTGGTTAAAGGAGAGAGTAGATGACGTCTTGACGCACGAAAGTGAAGCTTTTTTTTTGCGAAAAATTATCTCATCTACATCTACATACTACCCCGCAAGCCGCCTCAATAGGCGTGTGGCGGGGGGTGTTAGGACACCAGCCGTTTAAATATAAAAAGGAAACGCTCTAATGAAATTACGCCTAGCATTTATTAAAGTCCCTTATTGTTCGGGGGAAAAACGAATTCCCATACCTATCCGTTCGGCAAAATATCTCTCTTAATTTATCGTTTCTGTCGGACGTGGAAATATAGTGGGGTTCTATTATGATGTTCTCCGTGTCGCTCTTAAAGATATCTATTCTCAATTGTTCAAGCAATCTAAGCCTAGCGCGCAGCCTCCGAGTCTCTAGCGGCTCCCAGCCTAATTCGTTTAACATCTGTGTAACGCTGTCTGTACGCCCGTAGCAGTTTTAGACGAATCGCGCAGCTTTCCTTTGTATTTTATTAAGTTCCCTATTAAGTCTTTCTGCACCGGATCCCATATGCTCGCTGCATATTCAAGGTGTGGCCGGACGTGTGCGAAATAGCACCTCTCCTTTACTTTTTCATCTGAAAATCTTCCCACAATACGCTTGACGAATCCTAGCTTCTTCAGAGCTCTGCCACAAATATTTCTTATATGTGTTCCCCACGATAGGTTCGAGGTTATCGTAACTCCCAGATACTTCACTTCATCTGTCGCCTTTATGTTTACACCATCCTCAGCATATACATGGGGATAGTTGGACGACCTCCGCAAGAAATGTACCGCCGTGCATTTGCTCCGATTAAGTTCGAGTCCCCACTCTTTGCTCCACACATGAACGATGTTTAAATCCGATGATAGAATTTAAAATTCTGAGTGATCACTAATTTTGCGATAGATGACAGCGTCGACAGCAAATAAACGTATTTTACTGCTAATTCGAGAGCATAGGTCATTTATTTATTTAATGAACAAAAGGGGGCCGATTACGCTTCCTTGTGGGACACCTGATGTCACTTTAACTACATCAGAGCTAATTCCGACAAGAACTACTTTTTGCTTACGATCACTCAGAAAGTCGCGTATCCAGTTTACTACTGTTTTGTTCAGCCCGCATGACTGTAATTTGTACAAAAGTTTGTTGTGAGGTACCGTATCGAAACTTTCTTAAAATCTAGGAATAATGCGTCCACTTGTCTTTTCGATTCACCAGATTTGAGAACGTCATGAATAAAGAGCGCGAGCTGTGTTTCACATGATCTACCTCTCTGAAAGCCGTGCTGACAGCCATGGAGGAGGTTACGACTGTCCAGGAACGTCATGATATTGCTAACGACGATATGTTCGAGTATCTTGCCTATAATCGACGTCAATGAAATTGGTCGATAGTTCCCTGGGTCGTTTCTGTTTCCATTTTTGAATATCGGTGTAACGTTTGCAATTTTCCAGTATATTGGTATCTTTCCTTCAGACAATGAAGCATGGCTGTCGCGCTCAATTTATTCATAAATTTTCCGAATTTAGCAGTTCTTTTTAGTATATTATTTCCATAATTCATGTATCTCGATAAATAATTGCGGCGTAGCGGCAATTCCGCTACTATTGCCTGAGTTTTCTGCGTAATTACTGCACAACTGATCCATTCATAATGGCCAGTTACGCATCATAATGAATTCAATGTGCTACCGTACCATATATTCTCTTCTTTAATATATGGCCAAACAAAAGATCTCATCTAGATCTGTCTAGTTATGCCGAAAAACTGTCTTTGTACAATATTTAATAGTGGCAAAGAGTAAGAAATAATAAGTATACATGAGATGACATTTTATATGCCGTCGCATACTCGCCGGTAAGCCCACAGGATATGCAAGAGAATGAATCTTATTGGAGAAGACCTTCTCATCTCTCTTCTTTACAGACCTTTTCCTCTCGCTTTTACTTCAGAGTGCCATGCATCAATTTCCTTATCTTAGAAAACTTTTCTTTGGCTTCAGTTATTCATCTCATTATGTCTTTGTTTTATGATTTTATGCTTATCTCTGTGGGGATTTAACTGGTGCGGTTGTTATAATGCTGGTTTCTCTTGTCGATTGACCCGATTTGAATTCCGGCAGTTGTGGAGATATTTCAGTGGAATCCCGTTTCATTCGTGGGTGCACTGATGAGAGCACTTGAGGTGTAGTACTCCGTCCGTCAAAAGGGTCGTACAAATGTAGACCCCTATGCGCCTTCCGTTAAGAGGTCAAGAGGCCTTCGGTCAACGCTGGATTTTTCTCCACCCTTCCTCCATTCCCTAGGAAATCCTTCCCTTACCAACCCACCCATCTGTCCTCGATGGCGCAAGTGTTCTCAGTTGTTGGCTGCCTCCTCTATACAAGCAACAACTAGTTTCCTCCAAATTGCAACTTAGATATGTAAATAAATAGCTCCGTTTATGGCATCCCGCTTTTTATATCAGCCTCACCATTATCGTGCATAACCACGGTAGATTCAGAAATTTGGAATTTTTTCCCTATTGCAAAATATGGTTTTTCGTGGGAATCTTAAAGTAGTTCCAGCAATATTTTTCCCTATTCATAGTAGAGACCATTTTCAAATTTTACTTTAAAATGTAGACAGAGGAAACGTGAAGTAATCATAGTAATGCTAACGACGCAAAAACTTTATTTGACTGAACTTCTCAGTAATTGACTAAATACCTACACACATTTTAGACTTTAACTTGACTCATTTGTTTCACGCTGTGGGCTGAAAACGCCTTACCGCGAAAGATTTTATAGTGATTTTCTAAAAAAAATATAACGGTGAGCGAAACATTTTTTATCTATTGAGAAAACGCACAAACTACTCACCCTCGCATTTGTAACGCGATCAATAGGTTAGAAATTCATCAAATCTACTATATAAAAGGCTTCGCGTACGTACGTGTGATTCAGTTCCTAGGCGTAGTGATTCAGATGTGCGCCAATAGACGGCAAGTGAGGTTCCATATACGTTTTCCACCAACTGACACATGGCGCGGAGGTTTTCATTTTTCAAAATATGCGTATCTCAAAAAAATAAATTTTTAAAATAATTCATAATTAATAAAAATTACTTTTTTTACAATTTTTTTCCTTATGGTCTCTGATCATTCACACCAGCATTCAAGGTAAAATAACATTGATAGAGCACTTGCCGACAACATTAAACGACACATCGTAAACCTTATAATAAATTTATTTTCTTTTCAGGACTCCGCTGAACAATTATGCCTCCAGATGAAGCCAAAATTTTCGAAAGGAACCGTAAAAGAAACGAACGAGACCGCAGTATTTTGGCTTTTTAGCCTGTTTCAGCAAGCTTTTAAACTAGTCTTTTATAATGCGTCTCCGGGGCGTCAAGCGGTACCATTCCATGTAAAAGAGGTTTTTTTGGCAAATAACTAGAAATGTAGTGGGTTAATTGGCTGATATTTTGAAGTAGAAAGATGAGATCATTTTCTTTATAATGAAGTCAAGTACATTGAATTTTTTTGCTAAATAATATCTTGCTCAAACTACTGTGAAAGGACTCACTCTCCCCAGCTTGCTACTATGGTAGAGCACATGTTCCCTGAACCTCGTTCACGAACGTTGTTCATTTTCTCATCGTCCCCCGTCTCCCGAATCCTCGCTGGGTTTACAGGACCTCGCCGCATGGAGCGGTGGAGTGGCGAATATTCCGCGCGCCCAGGATGTTTGCCGGGGGTCGGACGAGACGAAGGGAGGCACGGGGCGGAGTTGCATAAAGGGACGCCACCGTGGTGTATTTGCGTTGATTTGGTTACGCGATTGCCCTCCTGGTTCTCTCTCATCCATCCTCCCCCTATCTCTCTCCTCCACTTCCCTCCTACCTCTTCATGCCCCTTCCACTTCCTTCTCCTCTTCTCATTCTCCATCTCTCCCAATACCATGAATTTGGGTTGAGCATTGAAAGGAAAAATCGATATTAAGCATTGTAAATATATTTGACGGTTTACTCCGTACTACAACAACAGCAGTCATCGATTCGAAGAATAGTTTACTGCAGGTCTGGTATCCACTGTTCGATATGCCAATCGTTTCATTCCGACGTAAGCCTTAACTTTGAGGTCCTTCATAGTTTGCCTTTTATAATCCATCCTTGGTGTTAATCGGCAATTCTTCCCATCAATTTTTCCTTCCAGTATTGTTTGCTAGAGGTTGTTGTGATGCAAAATGGGTCCAATCAATTTGTCTCTTCATCTTCCATGAGTTTTCATTGCATACACTTCTCATCTCTCCGACTTTTCGTAGGACTTCTTCTTCCTTGATTCTCTACATCATTCTTTGATAATACCATATTTCCATTGTTTCCAATATTCTTTGCTCTGCAGCTTTTATTCCAAGTTTCATGTATGAGAGCATGCTTCTAGCATACCTTTTAATCCAGTGCTTCCTTACTTCCAAGCTTATGTACCTGGCTATTAGATGCTCTGATGGAATGCCTTCTTTTCTTGGGCTATTCTATGCACAATATCTTTCTTGCTTCTTCCATTGCTTCTGATCCCGCTTCCCAGATAGCAAAATTCTTCCACCTGTGCAAGTTTTTGCTGCCCAAGTTATCGTTAGGTTATTCTCTCTTCATGATATCATCAAAACACATAGTATTGGTTTTATTTATATATCAGTGTAAAATATTCTTCGAAATTTAGGAGGTCTGTTCAAATCATCGTTGAAAATTAGTACTTCTTTATGAATAAACTTGATAGACATTTGGTATTGGACTTGGCCGGGGGGTATATATTTTCTCGACTGGGAATCGAACCGTGGATTATCGGGTTACTCTTTTCAGCATCATTCTTTAGTTGTATATCACTCGTTGCGATAGAGTTTTGGATCTAATCTCGTTGACAGCGACTTATTTGAAGCACTACTCCGCCTAACGAAACGACTGCCAGCCTAGATGGACTGAAGTGGCTCACGGAAGTTACCTAGTTCTTAGGTGAAACATTCACGGCATTTACACCGGGTCAGGTGCTTGGCTGCTGCCAAATCTGCGCACATACTTTTAATGCAGGACAGGGATTAATCTAATTGGAGGTTGATGATATCGCTAGTGAACCAGAAGGGATTGTTCTGAAAAAAACTACTTTTATTTCAAATTTATCGTTTTAAGCTATGATTAAGCAATGATTCAGTGGTATAAGCAATAAGGCTAAGCAATGATTCTGTGATCAGCGCATATTTTGCTAAATTATTGTCTAGATATTTATTTTTGAGCTGTGGATATTGATTTGGAAAAATAAATTCTAGCGTTAATATATCTGTCTGGCATACACTCCCTCTTGTTTTGTCGCTTTTTCTTAGTTCTGAAGATGTACTAGGGAGCGGGCGGCCGGAAACTCTTGCCATCTGAATTTTTTCTGGTAATCTCAGCCGTGAATGTAAGCTCTTGAGCCCCTCACCATAATGATTATTAGTTTTTCAATTCTAAATTTGGATGACTGCAGCCCTCCATTCTACCCTGACTTCTGACCCCTGCTAATTTATTAATATTCTTTTATCTTCTTTGTTTAATATTCAGTTTTTACCTGCCCTATAATCCCTCGGTCATCATTGTTGGACTTACCAATCTTTTTTCCCTTCTTTCATGCTCCTTACAAAATTTGACACCTATGATCATTGTCGTAGATTTCCACCGACTCCTTAGCGCATGATAACGTCTGATGTTTTCACGATGTTAATCATCAAATTACGCGGGTGTTTTTCCTACGAGCTAACTTACTGTTTTTTCCGTTGTAAAAAAAATGCCCTGAGTTTGTGGGTTCAACATTACAAGAAGGTTTGCTGGGTAACCTAATTCTCATATTTCTTGCTTTTAGGCTATCAAAATTGACGGACGCTAATGGTTTACCTTTCACCGGTCACTGCAACTAGAGACCTGCAACCGGGCACGGTATACGGTCGCCCCTCGCCCGACTCACTTGTTCGGCCGAGCCCGTGTTCGCCCCTGCCCGAATGACGTAGGCACCCGACCGTGCCCGTTCGCCCGGGTTCCTGCCCGCAACCAGGACTCACGGCCACGTACGTAAATGAATTTAATTTTTTATCACCGTTTTCAAGTAATTATTTTCTGATAGAGTAGCTATGCCATTATCACACTTGCATTTGAGGAATTAACGAGGACTAATATCTTTTCCTAAGCCAAGAATGTCTGATTGGATTTTTAAAGATGATCACGACGGATGAAAGGATAAAATATATGATGTTATTCACAGAAGAATACTTGCAGCATGGAGTAAAGATCAGGATTTTTTGACGGGAAAGAAAAAAAGCCGCTTTAAGCAGAATAAAAAAATGAGCCGAATATTAGAGAAAACACGGTATTTATTAGCAATTTATACCTGCGTTAGATATAAGGGAATTCAAACGCCTTCTAAATGACTCCTCACAGTCACGCAGGTTCTACCGCCAGAGGTATTTGACTGAAGACGCCTCTGACCGCAGACCCGTGCACGGAGCCTATTAGGACCAAGTACCTGTAAAATAGTATCAAAATTAACTAATCTTTTATTAACAAACTTTTTTTAATTTCTAGCCTTAGTCATTCAAAAGTTGATATAGGGAGCAACTTGCGTGGAACGCCCTGTATACACATGCATTAGTCCCTCTATATCAATAATTATACTTGATGAGTGTATTAAAGTGCTATCTGTGGCTAAAAATAATAAATTTATGCTGGAAGCGGGTTTGTGCATTTATAATTACTTTTTTGTAGTCTTACACAGCGGCCATTGTGTATCATGACGTCATAATTTTAAAATGAGGGTCAGATTTTTGGGGCCTACATAAAAAATCGATGTTCAATTAAATACTTAACGCTGAAAAAAGTTTCATATTAGTATCGCATTTTGCACGATTTTTGTGAGTTTTGACTCTTAGCCGCTCCATTATTTTACCATTCGGCTGATTATTCGTGTATTTTGAACGCATGCGGCCGTAAGCTCAGAGTTGTGTGTTCCTCACATCTCTCAATTCTTTTTATCTTCGGCACTACAATCATAAAACTGTTTTGAAAATCTATCGGAGTCTTTCCTATGTTATAGCCGTCTTTGATTATCCCACAAAGTATTTCTTAAGCAATACCACATAGTGTTTTGATGGATTCTCCGTTTATATTGTTTGTTCTGGGTGCCTTATTTTTCCTCAAATCTTTTACTGTCCTTATAGACTTGCTCTTAAGGATCCCTGGGCCTCGGTTTTCTTCGTCCATCTTCTCCTCTTCCCCCAACAGTCCATCCCACAGCGGATGTGGTCCTCTTCATACGGATTTTCTATGCATTCATTCCATCTTTAGCCTAAAATTTCTTGCTCCCAGTCTCTAGCAGCTACCGACCCTGTCTTTCCAAATGCTTTGTCTAGCCTTACTTGCTCCTGAAAGTTTTTCGCTCCTGAAAGCGTTTCCTGCGTAATTTGTTCAGTTCACGGGTCACAGATTAATCTTATGGCTCCTAAATGATTGCAGCGGCGACGATCGAGGGCAAAATATTGATGCTTGATAAACAACACCACATAGGCCTGGTTTAATAACCTCTAATTAAATGGTTTCTTGGTAAAAAAATAAACGTTAATGGATTATCTCATATATAACGGCCTCATCAATTGATCAGCATTCTGATCTACATCTACATCTACATACTACCCCGCAAGCCGCCTCAATAGGCGTGTGGCGGGGGGTGTTAGGACACCAGCCGTTTACATATAAAAAGGAAACGCTCTATGAAATTACGCCTTGCATTTATTAAAGTCCCTTATTGTTCGGGGGAAAAACGAATTCCCATACCTATCCGTTCGGCAAAATATCTCTCTTAATTTATCGTTTCTGTCGGACCTGGAAATATAGTGGGGTTCTAATATGATGTTCTCCGTGTTGCTCTGAAAGATATCTATTCTCAATTGCTCAAGTAATCTAAGCCTAGCGCGCAGCCTCCGAGTCTCTAGCGGCTCCCAGCCTAATTCGTTTAACATCTGCGTAACGCTGTCTGTACGCCCGTAACAGTTTTTGACGAATCGCGCAGCTTTCCTTTGTATTTTATTAAGTTTCCGAATTAATTCTTTCTGCACCGGATCCCATATGCTTGCTGCATATTCAAGGTGTGGCCGGACGAGTGCGAAATAGCACCTCTCTTTTACTTTTTCATCTGAGAATCTTCCCACAATACGCTTGACGAATCCTAGCTTCTTCAGAGCTCTGCCACAAATATTTCTTATATGTGTTCCCCACGATAGGTTTGAGGTTATCGTAACTCCCAGATACTTAACTTCATCTGTCGCCTTTATCTTAACGCCATCCACAGCATATACACGGGTATAGTTGGACGACCTCCGCAAGAAATGTACCGCCGTGCATTTGCTCAGATTAAGTTCGAGTCCCCACTCTTGGCTCCACACATGAACGTTGTTTAAATCCGATGATAGAATTTCAAAGTCAGAGTGATCATTAATTTCGCGATAGATGACAGCGTCATCAGCAAATAAACGTATTTTACTGCTAATTCGAGAGCATAGGTCATTTATGTATATAATGAACAAAAGGGGGCCGATTACGCTTCCTTGTGGGACACCTGATGTCACTTTAACTGCATCAGAGCTAATTCCGTCAAGAACTACTTTTTGCTTACGATCACTCAGAAAGTCGCGTATCCAGTTTACTACTGTTTCGTTTAGGCCGCATGACTGTAATTTGTATAAAAGTTTGTTGTGAGGTACCGTGTCGAAAGCTTTCTTAAAATCTAGGAATAATGCGTCCACTTGTCTTTTCGATTCACCAGATTTGAGAACGTCATGAAGAAAGAGCGCGAGCTGTGTTTCACATGATCTACCTTTCCGAAAGCCGTGCTGACAGCCATGAAGGAAGTTACGACTGTCCAGGAACGTCATGATATTGCTAACGACGATATGTTCGAGTATCTTGCCTATAATAGACGTTAATGAAATTGGTCGATAGTTCCCTGGGTCATGTCTGTTTCCCTTTTTGAATATCGGTGTAACGTTTGCAATTTTCCAGTCTATTGGTATCTTTCTTTCAGACAATGACTTCTTGAATATTATGTCTAAGAACGGTGCGATCTGTGGCGCTAATTCCTTGAGGACACGCGCGGGTATTCCCTCCGGACCCGGAGATTTACTATTTTTGATCGACTGTAGCTGTTTAGTTATCCCATCACATTGAATAGTGATTTCTTTCATCGGTTCCTCAGTGAATGAAATGTCGAAATAACATGGAGTATCGTCTGTAGAGTATACACTTTCGAAGTGGGAATTTAACGTGTTAGCTTTGTCAATATTATCGGTGACAAGTTTGCCATCTTTATCAAATAACGAATCTACGGTTGAAGATTTTCCCTGAAGCTCTCTCGCATATGACCAAAAAGATTTCGGATTTTCTTCGAGTAATTCACCAAGTACTTTTTTCTTGAAATTTCGCAATGCAGTACGCATTGATTTCTTGGTTTTTGAGCGTTGTGCAGCGTAACTTTCTTTTGCTTCAAGTTCCTTCGATTTGTCACCTAACGTAATGGACTTTTTGAATAAGTTGTACAGTTTTCTCTGTCTCTTAAGGTCCCTCCTAACATCATTGTTATACCAGCGAGGTTCTTTACTATCACATTTCAATTTTCGCGGAATATATTCGTTGATTCCCTGGCGTAGAATTTCTAAGAAATATTTCCATGATGCATCAGTGCTTTTGTCCTCTGTTTTAGCTACGAAGTCAGTGTACGAATCATTAAGCATCTCGCCAAATTTTATGAAGTTGCATTTATCAAATAAATAAATATTGCGTTTCGGTTTTACAGCTGACTCTACTTCAAGTTTTAAGGCTGCAAAAATTACTCTGTGATCACTTATGCCATCAATAATATCGAGTTGTTTTATCAACCTAGGATGGCTTACTGCAAAAAGGTCTAATATTTTATTTCCTCTCGTAGGCTTGTCAACTACTTGGGCGAGTGAGTGCTTAATAAGGGTGTTGAGTAAGATCTCGCTGATTTCCCTATTCCTTGAATTTGGCTTTACAGTGTAAGAATCCCAATTTATAGATGGCAGATTAAAATCTCCCCCAATAATGATTACACTTTTACTGTCTCTCAAAGTAAATGCGGATATTTGATTTTCTAATTGGTAAATAATATCAGCTTCGGAGTTTGGAGGTCTATAAAAAGAGCAAACATGTATACTCCTTTTGTTTCGTTGTTTAATTGTACACCATACGCTTTCTATTTCATTATCAGTTATTTCATGGGCGGTGCTGTGTAAATGTGATTTAACTGCTATAAAAACTCCGCCTCCTGTCCTATCGCTTCGATCGCATCTGTAGATTTTATATCCTGGAGGAAAAACTTCGCTGTCACTTATATCCTCTGTAAGCCAGCTCTCCGTTCCTATGACCACGTCTGCGTCCTGAAATATATGCTCGATTTCAGCGCGCTTGTTTTTAACGCTACGGCAATTAACTACTACAAAGTTAATGTCATATTTTGTAGATTGAGTGTCGGTTGGTTCTTTTCCACGCTTATGGGTATTAGGTGGGCGAATTTCACTGGAAGTGCTTATTACATTTGATATAATTTCTTTCGCTGGAGTACGCGTTTTGGGAATATTGTCGCTATTTTCCGGCTTTAGTCCTTCTAAGTTTACTTGGATGTGAACATTTTCGCAATGCGGACTTCCTCGGAGGCTACGTTCGGTTAAATCTTTACAAATCCCACTAGATGACCTACCCTCTAGTCTAAAAAATATCTACAGTGCTCAAAAATCCTACGAGCCACCCGTTCAGACGCCTCGTTGGAATAATGCACCCCAGACGAGTTGAGGGGAGCCCGGCACGATCTAAGCACCGGCCGAAGATCCACGAACTCTGCCCCAATGCTCACACAGAATTTCCACAGCCTCTTGTTGATCCAGGCAATCCTGTCCCAAACTCGAGGGCCGCAGTCAGTCCGTGGAACAATGCTGCAGATGGATAGTCGCAGATCGACACCAGTGCCCCTCCGAACGCGTTCCACCTCCGAGTTTAGATCCCTAAAGGAATCCAAGATCTCATCGGCTCTACGCTCGGAAGCATCATTGGTGCCGACATGGGCCACCACCCGCAGTCTAGAGCAGCCCGTGTCCTTCACCGCTGCTTTTACCACCGCCGTAGAATTGGGTACGATTCCCCCTGGTATACACCAGGAGGTGACCCGTTGGTCCGCTCCGTCTCTCCTTGCCCTCTTCTCTAACTGGGGGAAAATCCGCCGGACGTTTGAACTGCCTAACAATACTATCCCTGCCCTCCCAGCCCGGCTGCCGTTCGAAGTTGAGTCCCTTGCAACGGGGGGTTCGTTCCTGACCTCGCTAACTGGCCCCCCAGAATTGTCCTCCGACAAAACTGCGAAGCTGTTGCGAACGGGGATGGGATTAGATGTAATAAACGAAACACGAACTCTCAATTAACATCAACTTAACGAAATGGGTACGTATTCTTGAGGTTTGCTTCAGCCAGATATTACAAAGCCTGACCTAAATATTCTCTGACTTCGGACTCCTAATAAATACGTATAGACCAAAAAGTCTTTGGTTTTTATTTATTGGCCTTAAAATTCTGTTTTCTGGGAAGCGTTCCTGGCAACACCTTTTTTTATCTAGTGTCTCTACAAATCCCATTTTACCTTTTTCAACGACTCCCTCACAGCAAAAAAAACATACCTTTAAATAACAAATCAAATAACTAAAAACAAAATTGTTTTAGTTATCAAATAAAAAAGTAACGTGGATAGGACTAAAAGTGTAACAATGAAAGGTTTGCAGCTTTCACATGTTGGCGAGAGAGTTGAAACCGCTCACTATTGGTTATCGTGTGGAAATACTGAGTGTTCCTCTTTGTCACATATAAATTCCACGAAGTTATTTCGCCTATCTGGAAAAATAACTTAGACATAATTCTATGTAGGCTGTCTAAAACATTCATAATACAATGCAAATAACCTTACTCCAAAATTTATAAAATGGGAGAATATTTTTCACAGCGGGACTATGTAATAAGCAGTGTTAGTTTCGATTAAGCAATTAAAAATAAAATGGGAGACTGAATGATTTCAAAACCCTTGCATTCCATAGTTGAATATTTTTATCGGGACAATTCTAGTGCTAGGTTCTCATATGCTGTATATTATTTTTCTGTTCTTTTGGATACGTGTGTGTTTCGTATTACTTAATTTTTCTCCCTTTTGACCACATATATGGTGGTATGTACTGCTCTTTGATGAATAAAGATGAATACCACCAACCTCACGTCGATGCTGGTATACCATCGGCCATTGATGCTCCTCTCCAAATCCCCACGCTCCACCACACAGGGCACCGCTGGGGAAATATGTGGGTAGGGGAGGGCGGCAAACCGACCCCCCCCCCCCCAATCCTCTCGATCCGACCCGTTTGTTTGCGTTTCCAAGTTCATCGGGGTCGTGTCGGTTGGTTTGCGGGGCGGCGCGGGGGTTTCCTGTGCCCCGTCCTCCCCCACGTGCGGACCCAGGCCCCACAGAGTGAGCCGGTCTCCCATCAATTCCACCGTTTGCCCAAACCACCGCATAAAATGCAGGCGCGCACTCCCCGCGTATTAAAGCACGCAAACGCTGGCCCGGAATTATTCCTCGCCTTTCACAAGCTCGCCCTCACTGCTGCTCGTTACTCGCGCTAGCTCACCACGGAGAGGGAGAGAGCCAGCCTTGTCCTTTTCCCGCAGCAGAAACCCCATATTTGCCCCCTTCCCCCCCGCATTGCCCTCTCGCAGTCTCTCTATAGTCTCTCTCTATCTCTTGAGTTAATACATCCACCCGGTTCGTCAGAAATTTCAAGGCTCGCAGTCTGGGATGCGAAAACCATATTGGTGCGACGCACAGTGGATTCGTCCTTCGATCATGTCTGCCTTCTCCTTGAATAGTCCACCAAAAGAAAAGATGGAGGAGAATTTTTAGGAATCTAAATTCAGTGGTTTCTTAATGGTTCAAGATTTATATCCAATTTTTAAAATGTTCATTTCACGGGATATAATTCTCTGCACATAATCTTTTTGAATATTGAAAAATCACATGGTATTATCAAAGAAAAATCACTTCAATATGCATATTGAACATTTCCACAAAGTTATGCCGGAAACGTTTTCTCATATTCATAATGTTTTTGACGTGAAACGTTTAGTAAATCGAAGTAACAATGGCTGGTGGCTACGGGACGAAATTGTGTTACCAAATGTTTCTTTATGACTCGGAAAATTTAAGAAGTATTCTAACCGTGCCATTCGAACGAGAAAAGTTAAAAGAGTAAAATGAAAGGCCATATTGGAATTGGTATCGTCATCATATAAATTAGATGACCGCCAAGTTTGGGTATAAAATAACGTGCCGATGTCTGCGTGAAATTAGTGCAGCTCAACGTCAAATCGTGCGAGTTCAAAGGTTAAAACCACGAAACAGCTGAATTCACAAATTAGTTAAATCATTTCAGAGGTTTAAGCTGTGAAATAAATATAAATTTGTGAATTTCAGGGAAAATGTCGATTACCTACCGATAAGAATGTGTATTTTTACGGAAATAGTCATGGGAAGAGTGAGAAACAAATTCTAAGCCTAAGAAGCTGAAAATGTCACCCATTATGCGTTCCAGAGAATGTTGAAATTTCATACCCAAAATACAAGAAGAAATACGTTTCACGCTTAAAAACTTAGGTGTTGACGCGGAAAATATGAGTTAGTGTGTTAACGCCTCTAAATCCAGTAATTTTTTATGGATCAATGTATCTGTATTCGATTTTTTTTCTTCCTTTCATTCCACCAGATTTATTTCGCCTCTCCATATTTTTGCTTGATTCTTAAATTTCTATCAGAGTGATGTCGAAACCTTGAACTAGATCATTATCAGTTGTTACTTAAGCGATCATAACCAATTGTGTTGCACAGGTTAGCGTGGATTTTGATTGGCTGTTTCTGCTACGCTTGTGCATTATACAAGTTGATGGACTGTTGGAAAGGACCCTAGGTGGACCAATTCCAACCCGCTAGCATCACTAGTCCTGCATTGGTAGCACTCATCTCTTCAGAAAAAGTGAAATTCTTTTTCTATTCTCCTCTTTTCCCTTTTTTCAACCTCTTCTGCTGATGTTCAACGGTTTATAAATCCCGCCTAAGTCTACCAACCCGAACTGCCCACTCCTGCGACCACTGTGATAGATGTAGAGGGAAAGACGCCCGAAGAAATGTGACCACCGTCCTTAATATCTGTTATCCTGATACTCTTTAACTTGCCATTCTGACTTTTGGCTGGCTGGACGGAGTTTTAATTGCTTTCGCTGGCCTTGTTGAATACAAACTAAGCCTTTTTGCCATGCTGCTATGCTATTGCAGTTGCATTGATACAAGCACTTGTTTAAAAGTTGATAATGCGACAGTTTCAGATAACAGATAAATGCTTGACGTTTAAAAATATAAATCTCAAGTTATTTGTTTTCAGAGGGTTTGATGCTCTGCTTTTGGTCTTAGCAATTACAGCGATGGCTTAAAAAATACCTTAATGAGAAAAAAGCTTAAACTTTTCGTATATTTTACATTTCCCTTGACATTCTCGTAACTAAGCAATAAATAAATGTTGAAAGAGAAATTAACAGTTCGCATTATTTTTTTTGTGCGAAAGCATATACATTCATTGAGTTTACGTGCAGGCTTTAGAGCCGGGTGGCACGTACAAACATGTACACGTAGGCCCATAATATAAACATTAAATAGCAATACAGGCATGACAGAAAAATATATTTATCAAGAAAGAATCAAAAAAATTAATAAAAAAGCGTACATTTACATATCATCTTCTGTGAACGTGCTTAAGTTCCGTTTGAACAATTGCAGATACTTCACATCAATACTTATTAATAATTTAATTTTATACGATGTATAAATATAGTTTTACAAGTATCATCGAACATTACCAGACAAATGTGGAACATGGAGCTTTTTTTACTAAACAATTATTATATTTTGTTAATATGCACAAAACATTATATACACTCATGATATATACTTCTACGCAAATTGAAATCCTGGTTATAAATACATCTTACATTACATTTCTCAGGTATTAGGCATCAGTCGCAGCTCGCAGTCAGCGTCGCCCTCTCCATCCACCTCAAGGCTCCCTATCTCCCAGCCAAACTCACAACCCCTCCCAGTCCTTTTCCGGAGTGAGAATCTCAACTGTGCAAACACTGCGCAGTTTGCTCTCCTACGGTTCCAAACGGAGGAGTTAAGAGTTAGGAGTCGCCGTGACGGCAGGGTTGTTAGGTGCCAGTGGATGACGGTTGCTTCATAACAAGCGTTGGAGAGAGGTGGAGGGCTGAGTACAGTCATAAAAAAAACTTACCATTTCGTAGTCGAAAAATTTTTAAGCCTCGAGTGGAAGACGATGTGGCAAAGTGGCCTAACCACTCCCCCGCGCGGGGGCAGGGGGTCGAGGCGGAGCTGAGCCGCTGAAAAATAAACATCTCCTGCGGTTTTATATGAACCCGTTCAGTAACGCGAACTACTCAAATCGGTTCCTTTCGGAGAGCAGCACACTGCGGAGCGGAGAGTTTTGGAGCGGAAAGGAGGTCGGATAGGAGCGCAGGTCGAAGCGCGGTCGGAGTGGAACCTTCGGCGTTGGACGTCTTATAATTATTATTAAGATTTAAGGTAGAATCTCAATTAAAGCTCCACTCCGAACTGGAAGGTTGCCTCCGAACATTCCGTTGCGAACTGGAGAGCCTAGTCCCTCTTGAAATCGCACTTCGCTCCGGAGCGGAGATGAGATCCTCGGAGAGGATTCGAGTCACCCGGGAATGAGGCAGTCTGCTCAACTCCGGTTCGATTCTCTGCAAGGGGGGGCGATAAAGTTTCTTTACACATGGAGCTATTAGCTCTCTTAGCTATTAGAAAACAAGATTAAGGTATCTACAAAATATGCAGGTTATTTGACGATTATATTTATAAAGAACACTTTTTTCCAGTCCTATGAGCCGAATGCTACGGCATTTCTATTTCACTTCTGACTTTCGTTTCGGTAGTTTTTGCTAGAAGTTCCAAACTAAGATGGGCAGACTGCCTTAATTTTCATTACCATTTTATTACCTGGCATTACCTGATTAGCAGTTTTTTAGGACACCTGTATCAGCTTGAGAAATACGATTTATCTTCATGTTTCACTTATCCTAGCGTTTAACACCATGTGATTTGAAGTTTAAAGAATAAAAATTAAAAAATAAAATATTTTAACTCTGATGTCATAACATCGAAACCGGTTTGTTTTAAAAAACGTGTGGGATATTACTAAGATTCCACGTGTCAAAATTCCACAAATTTACTTCTCCCGCCATTACGTTAATGCAATTTCAAGTCCAGTTTGTGGGAAACGTAGCGTGAATGGGTAGGATTTTTGTTGTCCACATCGAACAGAGGACTCGATTTTATAGTGAGGGGTGTAATCTCTTTTCTTCTAACGAGTACGCTCGCGTGATCGTTATTTTTCGATTGCGCGAAGTGTAATGATAAAAAAGGTAAGCTACATTTAACTGATCGCGCGGATAACTTAAAGTGAAATAGGGAGTTACTAGATTGATATTACGTTTTAGTTAGCATTAAAAAACGACACCAAAAAACTAACAACAGCAATATAAACGTTCTTACAGCCACTTCCAAAACAGAAAGGTGAACTTCTAACGAAAGTATAAGTTATTCATCTGGAGTAAACACACTATCACTTAAAAAAGTTTTAACCAAATTGCTAACGGAAGAAAAAGAAGACTGGAAGACTTTGGTGTTGAAGTATCGAAAATAATGGCGTCAAAAACAAAAAAATAACCACAGTTAATAGGCCAAGACAAACTTTTATCGCCAAAAACTTCACCAATAACTGAAGATCAAACTTGTTTCATCGTTAATTCATGTATAGTACTGGCTACCATCAATGGATGTCTCTAGCGTCAACAAGAGCCCTTAGAAAGAGGCTTTTAAGGACTCTTTTAATGGGAACTTTGCTTTGGACACAACTTTAGGAAAATAATTTTAATTTTCTAAGTTCAGAAATGGTCCCCAAAGGAGAAACTTTTAAGAAATCTAAACAGATTTTTTTTGCATCACTAAATACATTCGTTATCTCGATCATTGCAGATCTACTTCAAAATATAGTGCTTGACTCATTGAAATTTTCCACTAATGTCCTGATATTATTATCTATATTTACTCTGTCTCTGATCAACCCATGTGTGAAGACAAAAACTAAGGAAGTGAGATTTTTACCTGCGGCTAGGGATGTAAAATCGTAACAAAAGTATCGATAATATATTCACAAAAAAATATGACGAATATTTTGCACAAGTAAATTTGATCAATGACTCACGATCGAATTACATCAGCCGATGTTATGCCAAGAGTCTTTGATTAATATTAATGAGTATTATATTTTCTAATAGAAACCTGGAAAATCAACATAAATTATATATTTTGGTTTCCAGCAAAAGAAGTGGAAGCGGAAGTTTTTATCACAATTATCAAGTTTATTGACAAAATCCGGGAGATGGTTTTAGAAAACGCTCAGATCAAGACAAATTTTTCACTTATGGTGATCAAAACTACGTGGAAAAGCTCTCCATGAGGTTTAGGGGTTAGTTGGGTCTTAAGGCTAACAAATAACATGAATAATAGCAAAAAAACAAACAAAAAAGTAACGCCTAGGTTCCGCGTGTTTGCAAATAACAATAAAATTGTTAAAGGCAGTTGGAAGCCCGGATCACCCAAAGAAAAAATAGAACAATTGCACAGAGATTTAAACAAACTTGCAGGCACGCTCTTGGTTGGTGCAAAAGAAAGTTATTCTCTATACTTGAACAATCGGTTCGTAGCACTATTGGGAAGTGGGAATGAGATATGACACTGGAGTGATTCATTAGGTGAAGGAGATTTGTAGTCTGGGTGGCGATACCGGGGCTGTCGCGGAAATTTCCTTTTACGCAATCTATGCTGGAAAGTCGGCACATTAGGTGACGGGTGGACCCTCGTTGGCTCATCAGCATACAGGACGTTCCCGGTTCACCAAGCGGCAGGATATATGGGCTGCTCACGGCGGAACTGAAGCCCCCGTCGTTGGATTGGCGCCTGCGACTCGTACCACGGAGACTCGGGAGTCGATTGTGAGTCTCTCGACAGATGCAGATACGTTAAGGGAGTAATAATTGTTCCTCTCTTACACTTTGGGTCAGGCGGTAAGGGCTATCTTCCCTCAGTGAGATCTCCCGTCTCTCTGGTTGAGAGCTTCCCTCCCTGAGGACTTCAGGATCAAAAGTGCATCAGTGTCACATTTTTTGGAACGGTCGCCAATGGTGCTTGGATAGAGGGAATTTTTTTACCTATAATTTATGAAGTCCATCTCTTGTGTTTTGACGCTTCCATCTGTTATGGAGATATAAGATTGGGTCAAAATAATATCCCCCGTGACATTCTGAAAGTAGCATGCCTCATCGCCTCGACTCCTCACCTGAATTAAATAGGTACTTTTAAAAAGGTAATTTTTCCACAAAATATTAAAGGTAATTTTCTTAGTATAAAGTAATTAACAACTTCAAATTTTCCGTGCTTGATGCCTGTAATTAATAAGGACGCACAGAAACAATATGCGCTTGAATAACAGCATACAGATTACGAATTATTCTCAAGTTCACTCCAGCGTACATCACATCTGCTCCCGAATGACCATAAGTGCACTAAGTGCTGAGGGTTTGAAACGAATAGAAAGTAAGTGCGCTCTTATGATGCGAGCATGGTTGCGAACGAGCAGCGAACTATAGAGAGTGGAAAGAACATTTGCTTTTTAATATTTTGCATGTTTTTTGCGTGGACATCAACCCTGTTCCAGCTTTTCAATTAGCTCAACCCATCTCCATCCCCATCTGAGTGATTATCATTTGAAACAATCAGCATTGAATTATACACAGTGATTATTGTACTATGCATAGTGATGTCACCAATTCCTATAGTTATTATGAGACCATGACCGAAGTGATTTTGCAACAATATGTCTATGGATATGGTAATTATTGAATCTCTTATGGTGATTATGGACATTTCTGCAGTAATTTTATAAATCTTATTAACATCATTAGACATATAGACTGCTAGACGTATTGCTCCGATTCTCACGGGTTCATTTGAATTGTTGTTGTTCTACCTATGTGTTCGTGCCCGTCACTGAAGGATATAAAAAAATTATCGATAATGTGAACTCTTCTCACTTCGAACTTGTACCTATTACATAAATTAGTAAATTCATAAAAGACAAACACAAACATTCTTCTTTATATAGGTGTATAGATAATATTTTTTCTAAGGAAGAGTGACAATCTCCGTATTGTGCTGAAACCGAACTTTGTTTATAGCATACACATTCCTTGAATACAGAGGGACAATTAGACTTTTATGCCTTGTATAACTTTTTTGTGATGGCCAAAAGATCCTGAATTGCTCCCTATGACCACTAACTGACATCCGTAAACTTTCCTTCTCAACACTGGGCATTAATCTGTGAAATATACTGATAAGTATTTTAAGCTGTCACAGCTTCAACAAGGGAGGAAAGGAAGGTGGATGTATAAGGTCCGAAGTCAGAGAAACCAGTTTGTTTTCGTTTACTCGAAGCATGTACGTACTCGGATATCTTGGGCGTGATGACTAGCGTTATGTGAAGCGCGCGGGGGCCGTGACGGTGACGGGCCCGGCGGGTAGACGCCTCCTCGCCGCCGCCAGATAGATTGACCCGGGAGATCTTTTCTTGGTCGGAGAGTGGATATCGGAGGGGGTAGGAACTGCAAGATTGGATGTTGGGGGAGACGACGCCAGATATCCGATTCCTCATCCCTCTCTAGAAGACGGAAGGAATGAAACGGACTCCTCGTCGGGCGATGGGATTTCGACCTCGTCGCGATAGCGGTCTCTCTCCGTGCTGATCGAATTGGTTTTGGCGCTACGGGGTCGCGTAACGTTTCCCCCCACGGGAAGATATTCCCCGGGCGACTGGACTCATCGTCGTTGAGGCGCTCTCGTCTCGACCGGGGTCGTTGGAAATTACCGTTGGGTTTGATAACGCCTAGGGTTGAATAGAGCGAACGAGGTGAATTTTGGGATTTCAGTTTACAGTCGCGGTGTATAACCTTTGTATCGACATAAGTTTTAAATAATTAGAGAATATATTTTTTTAATTTCTAATTTTGAAATAATAGCTCATGTTGTTTTTCAATTTACTTGACAAGTTACGTGACTTTAATGTATCAATTTTAGAGAATATGAAAATTATATAGTGTTTGAACTTTTTTGTCAGCAATGAAAATATCAATTCTTTAGGAAGAATTTCTTGTAAACGTAAAACCATCTTCAATCATCATTGCAATTTATGGTTGACCATCGGTACGTAGATTTGTCAAAGACTAACTTCTAAGCTAAAACTTTAAGAAATTAATTAATGTATGGGAATGCTAATTCCTATCAACATGCCACAGTTATTATCTTTCATAGCAGCAAAAATAAAATAAACCAACTTATACACTGTAAATACTCTCAAAACGATGGATTATACAACATACTTACACGCTTATGGCCCCATCTATAAAATCCAGCTTCATATAATTTTCGCAGTAGTTCTCGCGTAATTCTGTGACAACCTCTGACGTTACACTGAAACATTGTCAGTGATGTACCCTTTTGTGGCCCTGGAATAGCCCTTCGTAACGGCCTGCGCATTACATGAAGCGAAAGGGAAGTAAGCGGAAACTTATAGAAATCATCTAACGTAACGATAGTTTCCGAGGCTTGCAACTCCCCATCGTATGTGCAACTGGGATCCAGGTGGGTTTTGATTGACATCAATCATCACAATACCGAATAGGTAAATTTGTTTTCTTTCGTCGCAATATTGTGGGGCGATTCATGCGGGATGCGTTACAAACGCTCTATTTTTTTATCCGAAATTTTTTTTCTTTATACTTTGCATTGTAGACATCAGGTCCATGTGACGATGATATTGTTGGTCGAAATCTAAGCCATTAGAAATAAACTGACGCGGTAAATGAAGTTTTTCAAAATCATTTTGCCTACTACGTCGTGAGGAAGTGAATTCAGATCACAATGTTTAGAGAGATACGTCAATATGAACCAAAAATTGCTGTAATACAAATTCAACGGCCCAATTTTATACTTCTCGTATTACAAATTATATAAATGATCGAATTTGCAAATAGTGTTGGTTAAATTTTAATTAAAATGCTGTAGCTACCGCAGTTTCCAGCAATTCTTATTGAGGAAGCCGGCTAATTTGATAAAATTACCTTCAGAATTGTGGGGTTGGGACAATTAAGTCTGTTCTTTGATCTAGGGTTTTACCGTTATAACTTCCACTTCCACGCATGTCGGTTCAATGACAGTTAACATTCTGGTAGAAAACACGCATAATGCATGCGGAAAACCTCTGCATCTCCCTTATGGCATCCAGCAATTTCTTCACGGGAACGTTGAGGTGAATGTCAAATCGCGATGAATCGCTTGCTTTAACTGTCGATTGCTCATTGATTCGTTAACGTTATTTTCATTTATTTATTTGCTTGATATTCGCTCCAAAGGTTATCGTGTATGTCTATCCCATTCTCCCACAGAACTGATCCCCTGGCACCCAGTCTCACGGCCGCGGTTGGTATCTCGAACGCGTGGCTTCGGGATCTTTACTTGGCTCTTTTTTCACTAAGGCCCGGTGCCCCGTCGAGCGTCGGCGTCCCCATAGTCTTGACACCACCTGTCTCGCGGCATCTCCCCTTCCAACCTCGGAGTGCCCTCCTGCCGGGCGAAACATAACGTGGGTACCCTGGAGTGAGTCCGCGGAGAATACTGTAGACAGAAAGAGAGACAGATATTCCTCTGCACGAGACGAAGAAGGATGAATCAGTTGATATCGGGAATGGTTGTGGAAATGTTTTTCTTATTCTTCGATGGAATCGCTAAACTTATACAGTGTCGGAATTCCCGCTCAGCGCCCCTTGCACATACAGTACAGAAAACTAAAGGCTCCACACTAACCATATGGTGGTTTATGACTGCTCAAAAAAGTTTAAGGGATTTAAATTGGTGGGCACAGTAAAAAAGTCACATGTCAAGTCACCACGTGGCCGTGTGGAACATATTAACCTACAAAATTTGCTTGTGCGGGAATAAACGGAAAGCAATATCATTTGAGAATTGGAATTATGATCATTATTATTTAAGTTTACTACAGTTTCAGGTAGATTAAGAGCAAGACTTGGTAGACATTCACAGTTGAAGGCCCCTATCCTCTTACACGATTTCTTTCTTTAGCTCGGCATCACCTACCTCTATTCATCCGGTCCATGAAGCCTATCCTCCTTCTTCCCCTTCCCCGCTAATCCAACATTAGCTGGAGCTGAAATGGACCGTATGGGGGAGCAATGCATAATGAGTGGAGGGACGATAGTTGAAAAATATGAGCGTAATGCTAGTGGATCTGCAATTTCTGTGAAGTGGTAGCTTTCTGTGAAGTCGGAAGAGGCCTAGGAGAGACATAGCTTTATTTTTAACTGCCAGGATATGGTCACAGTAGTTGAGTTCATAATCCATAATGATGTCGAGGTCTTTAACAGAGAAGACACGATTGAGATTCCGGGAATTAGCGCTGTAACTGAATTCTGGGAGGATTTTTAAAGGGAAATTGATATAGTATTGCATTTAATAGAGGCTAATTTATATTTTTAGGTGTTTAACCATTCTGCAATCTTGTTCAAGCAATCCTGGAGGTCATAAAAGTCCGAGAAAATTTTGATTTGCTAAAATATTTAGCATTCTTATTCGTAAAAAAGTGTATGAGCTTTTGAAGAAGAACAAGGGAGGCTAGCTAGATTATCAATGAAAAGATTAAAAAGATATGGTCCGAGGACACTGCCCTGGGGAACCACCACAGTTACAGGTGACCAGTGAAATAAGTAGCCAGAAAGAATTACCCTCTGGACTCTATTGCTGGGGCAGGAGTTAACTAGGTTTAGAAAATTGCCGTCCAGCTTCAAGCAATGAGAGAGTTTTTGAAGGAGAAGAGTGTGGTCAAGAGAGTTGAAGGCTTTTGAAAACTCTAGGGAAATGACATCAAGTTGCGTTTTGTTGGCAATGGAATTCACAGCATGATGTTGAAAAAATGCGAAGATAGGCAGGAGCGACCCGGAAGGAAGCCATGTTTATTCTTAGACAGAAAAGAAGTAAAGTAGTGGAGCGTGTTAAGAATAATCCTTTGACCAACAGAAGATAGTATCGTAAGTAAGAAAATCAGGTGGTAATAAAAAAACTTCACCTTTCGGACCGTTTTTATGTTATGATATTAGCGATTTTCCAGCGGGTGGGAAAAGTGCCGAGGGAAAAACAAAGGTTTCAAAGGAGGCTCAAGGGGAGAGAGAGGGAGGAAGCAGTTTCTTTTTAGTATTGGACTAAGACAGTCGGGACTAGGGGTACGATGGAGAGGGATTTTAAAATGGCACTCAAATACCTCTCGGGAATCTGTCTTTGCTTTGGAGAAGCAATGATCACGAATTGGAGTGAGGGAGTGATCACGGTTAATGGGGAGATTATATTAGGGGGCCAGGCAATATGTAAAAAAATTGTTAAACAAGTGTGGGCTATCTTGACACAGAGCCATAAGGGTAATACTTGCCGTGCCATGGAATTTCATCCCCCTAAATCAGACGTCTCAGCATCATTCGAATCTAAAATCCCAAGTTTTCACGTCAAGGTGGAAAGTGGCAAAGAAAAATTCGAGCCATGAGAAATGTGGATTCTTACTCCTATTGGCGCAAGTTTCCTCGACTTTAATGCCGCTGCGTTGTAAATGAAAATGACTGGCAATTTTCCACAAGAATATATTTAAGAAACGACCGGTTTCAGTGTACAACACCATCAACACCTGATGATGGTGTTGTACACTGAAACCGGTCGTTTTTTAAATATATTCTTGTGGAAAATTGCCAGTCATTTTCATTTATGATGTTATTCCATAAAATTAAGCCTGAAACTACAACTTTTATCCACTGCGTTGTTTCTGAGCAAATGGCTGCGACGATCGAAGCCATGTCGGAATCTGTCAGGAGTAAGAGATACGGAGAGAAATGCATTGCCCAGGGGTATGCATATTCATTCAATAATATTTCCGATCAGATTCCCTTCCAAAGACGTCGCACGGTCTCACTTGTGGCGCGCAGACCCACGGCGCGGCGTCTCGTCATCTAGTCCGCGAGGTCATTGTTATTGAAATCGATTATTTTCCTTCGATTTATCATTCGATCGTTTCAGCGAGAAAACCCTCCCCTTCACCATTAATGAACTCTGTCACTCGCAGACCATTATTTGTTTTATTTCATTGCAGTCATAGCTTCAGTTTCATTCTGCATTTTAGTTTGTGGCAACATAAAGATTAATTCATATCGTTTGCGGTCTATAATGTCATATGATAATTTGATGAAATAAGAGAAAAAAATATTTTAACTGAATAAATACTTTTCGACTGTGACTTTGGACAACCACGCACTTTATAGCAATGCGTTCATTGCCTCGATCTTTTCTTGCATAAAATTTTGTTGCTCTCACACTTTCATGACGTAATAAGAGCTCGTGATTATTTTCTATCAGTTTTATTTTTTAGGTGCCCTACAGTCATTTCTTCGGGTCGAATAACTTCTTAGAATCCCTTCGCAAATATGTAAATCAGTGTAGGCAGGGTCAGTTATGTATTTGTTTGTTTCTATAAACAATGTAACGTTACAGAAATATATTTCAATTAAAAGTTGAGCATTAAAATAGTGCATTTCAATCGACAGCGTGAAAATACAATATTAATGTTGGCTGTATTTCAAATGAAAACATTTCCTATAAAATGCATGTGATATCTTGATTTCGGCCGTAGACCGCATACGACATGAATACCGGTTAATTGCAAGTGATTTTAAGTGGGTGCATCAATGCTAAGTGGTCCCTGGTCAATTTATTATAATTTTATGCATTCCATTATGCCTCTGTGCCTCCGGATGATATGAAAATTTCAAGTAACTTCATTTTTCTAATTAAGTCTATTTCAAACTTCCAATTCTAGTTGTGATATTTCCCAAGTCAATAGATGGATGCATCATTTGCAAGTCATATACTAGAAGATTATTCAGTGGGATAAAATGACAGCTACTGAAAAAAAAATCCGTGAAATAACTCATGGCTATGCGATTTCAATTGGATATCTTCTCTGTCGTGTTATAGCTTGTTGATTTCATCCACAACCTAATGAACAAACGAGTTCCTTACGCCTTGGACATCAGATGAAAAATATACTTTTATTTTGAAGTTATTTTATTGTGCTTTCATGCAATATAAAGAAATATGTGTGATTTCCAGAAGCAGCTTGTATTATATTACAGTTAGCTAGTGCATGAATTTAATATGCGTATTGCTTCCAAAAATACTTCAAAAAAGATGTATACCCATGTACATATGTATATGTGCAAACGAGGAAGTGCTTGGTATGGTGAGTGTGGCGATGAAACCTCTGGAGGAGATTTGGAGGAGGCGGAGTAGGTGGTTGGATTAGGTACTGAGGGGCGAACTTACTATGGAAAGGGTGGATGTTGGGTATGCGGGGAAGGGGAAGAAAGAGAATAGGTTTTATGGACGGGTTGAAAAGAGGTAGGAAGTTCGCTGAGATTAAGAAAGAAATTGTGTAAGGATATAGAGCCCTGGGCATATAAAAATCTTGATGAGTTTTACTCACTTCCATTTAAACTTACCTTAACCACTATATTACCCTAATAACAATTATATGTCTAAAGCACTGTATATAATAGTTTGAAGTTTTTGAGGTACCCCAAAGTACCTGCAGTCTGAGTTTAGCCGCTATCATAAGATAGAAAACAATGCATTACCTTAAAAAAATCAGCATAATGCAGAGTAATGAACAGTTCTGATTATATATGTTAAAAGTTCATGTTGAAAACATTGCATCAATAATTTTCTGTGGAAGTAGCATTCTTTGACCATTTTTTAGAATCCCACACAGTTACACATTTTAAAAAAAATCTGAAAAAATATTGTATATTTTACGTCGCATACACAAACTGAATCTTTTGTACAATATAAATCACGCCTCAGGAACTGAAACATTATGAAAATTTATATTATTATACTGAAAGCTACTATAATGCATCTACGGTGCAAAGTGTGTATGTGATCACGAGTGTGGGAACTACGAGTAAAAACTTTTAAAAAATCTAGTCGTGGGGGGTTGTTGTGTAATTTCGGAAATTCCTCAGAGGAAAAATCATCCGTTTGGATGAGAACTCCAACCCGGATCTCTTGATGTCATTCCCAGTGCTTTAGCACGGCATCGAGATCAAGGGGTTCGTGTTCACTTCCCGGTCGATAGGCGGATGACTTGAATTATCTTGAATTTTCGGGTGACGTCGTTATAGAGTAATACCGCGGCTTGTTCGTGGTATCCTCAAAATTCGTAGTTGAATGGCATTCGGACCGATCGATTCTACGGTAAAAATGAAAATCTAAGTCACTGTCGAGCAGAATGCACGGCTCGAGCTATTAGTTACATAACTTTCTTCCTACAAATTTTCAATCGTTGCTGCGCAATTTTTTTAAACCCAGTCTGTTAATTTTAATCTTATTTTCTATTTGTATTCAGGGAGTTTCTTAATTAATCGCCTGAACCGACTCCTTGCGCCAGACCTACTCATACTAAACTCCAGATGAAGGCCATATCGTAATGGCACAATATGGGAGATATATTTTTTTCTGCATTTATAAATATGTATGCTTATTTAAATGGATTCTTTCTTCTCAGTTCACAGTTCGAAACGAGAAAAATATGCTGAAGATTTAAATTAATAAATGATCAACTTCATTTACGTGCCGATATTCCCTCCCTCGGTTGCTTCACTATCTATTTCCACTAACTTACTTCACTTGTGAAATTCCCTACTGGCTTTCCCCTACCCCTTCCCATCAGTTAAAGTAATAACTTCCATAGTAATGGTGCGCATACCGTTTCACGTAGCAAACGCACTGGTTCACTCCAAGTCGTCCCGTTTCTGGATCAGTAGCGCTTCGATATAGTGGTGGAATAAGGTGCTGTCGGAGCGAAACGGCTACATCCGCAACTGTTACGGTCAGTCTACTGTTTCAAATAACTGTTGTAAACAACAGGCTAGTTTCGTGATCCTGCCGCAGCTGCACCGTTGCTGTGCAGCGGCAACTGATAGCTGAAGCTGTTTCGTCTTCTATTATGTTCCAGTTGCACTCCACAAGAGGCTGCGTTGCAGTCATAAGCTACGATGCTGGATTTTAATCTGTTGCAGGCGGTTGCTGGTTTATTCAGCCAACACATGTCCGCCCGTCGTTGCAGATAGAATTAGAACTGTGAGGCACCAATCTTTCATGCATCCTAATGAAAGTGTTACTTTATTTAAGTGATAGATTTCTTATTACATTGAATGCAGAACTACCAGCCATGTTGTAACAGCGCCGATCGATCGCCTGTTATTTGGTACGCCCCTAGCATTTGTCCGCAACAGGGTGATCGCGGAACTGTTTCGTTTTGAAACTGTTTCGGCTGCGAAACAGTTGAAATGAAACTGTTGTGTTCTTTTAGTGCCACCACTACTACGATGCGTCTCGACGGGGCCCCGCAGCGAGCATAATAAGCGCTCCAATCGTTACTCGGAAAAGCTGATTATAATCGATCCTATTAAGTCATCTGTCGGTTGTTTAAAAATGAAATTAAGTTTATTATTAGAGAGGTTATTTGCCGACAACCTACATAACAGAGTTAGACTGATCAACTCCTTGGATAAGCTTTTCATTTCACATTTTGCGGCATGAAAATAATTTTTTTCCCACTATTCATCTTACTCCATTCCATTACCTCCATAGCATATTCAATCTCATGAAAAGCTGTACATTTTATTACTATTATTTTCAATTTTTTATGAAAAATCCTTGGAGACCGTTCGCAGTTGCTCTTCAACCTTTCCTCTCCACACCATTGCCACTCCGTATTACTTATCGCGCCAACTGCTTGAATGAGGTACGATGAAACGGAACGGCCAGTGGTGCGGTGATGCATCGAGACAGTTTGAACAGACAAAACTGAACGCACGCTTGTGTTATAGTTTCATATGCATAACACCTTTTACAAACATAAAAATTTGTGAATTTTGATGTTTCTGACATTGGCGTGGCTAATTTTCCGGGATGTCCTCCGCGTCGATTCATCTTCGTAAGACAGTTTCGCCAGCGTTTCAGCATACGTCTTCAGGTGTGAATATATCCTTCACACCTGTAGACGCCTGCTGAAACTCCGAGGAAACTGTCGTACGAAGATGAATCGACGCGGAGGACATCACGGAAAATTAGCCACGCCTATTCCACCACTCCGCGGAAGCCTTCATTAATAGTTTCTGGCATTGTTCTTAGTTTTTTACATTCGTGAAAGCTCGTTTTCCCGTGGTGATGTCGGCTTCTATTTTCTCAGCCGTTCTCTCATGCTTGAGCTCGTATTATTGCATTGGAAATGAAAACGCTATAAATAATAGAAATTCCATCAGATATTTTACGTCTTCTATAAATAGCCGTATGTCTTAATTTTTCTTTGGAGTAAACAAGTGAGAAAGATTGCAATCACTTCTTTACTTGCAAGCGTCTTATTTCAAGTAGCATTACATCCGGCCCTCACTATTTGATTAGAAAAACCGTTCATTGTAAATGCATGCATTCACATCATATTCACTGTGAGAAAAAAAGAAAACCCTTTAGTCCAGGGAATGAGAAGTGAAAAAAACTCGTGTATTCTCAGAGCGGAACAGGACTACGAAAATATAATTCGAGACCGTATAAATTAAGCCTTTTCAATGTGTAATTAGATTTAATGTATTCCAACTGACATTTTGGAACGTGTTTCGTGCCAAATTAAGGCATCAGGTTTTAAGTTACTTAAATTACAGTACTGAGTACATTAAGGCTATCATTATCTCCGTTAATTCTGCCTTTGGTCAAGACTCTGTGGCTCTTAAGAACGAAGACGAGTTGTTGATTAGCAACGTGGAGCCAAGAGGACTTCATCTTGCTGTTGAAGGAGTAGCAACTCAGACTGCAAAGTACCAACTAGTATTTTGCTGAATCTATTTTTGACTCCGAAGCACTTTTTTTGATATCTCCTTCTTTCTTAGTCAAGTAACTGAAGCTACCTTATATTCTATTTGAAACACATACTCCCGGTTTTGCTGTAGAGAAGCATGATGGCATTTGCGCAGAAGACTCCTCTCAATGGAAGAGTCCACTGCCTAAGAAATGGCTCCGCAAAAGCGAGTAAAGTAGCGTCCGTGTATGACAAACAGGGTTCCCAAGGTCAAAAGCCTTCGTTGCTAACTTTATAATGATTATTCTCTGATTTAAATAAACCTTTTAGCGCTCTATGTCTCTTAATGCAATTGGTTTAATGAGCTTCACCGATGTATTGCGAAAAATATGGGCGTATTTTGATCTAGCTCCGTTTAGGTCATGCACATTTTCGTGTAATGCGCTGCTGGCACTTTCCCGCTCTCTCACGTTTAATGCAAAGAATGTGGACAGCGTTGGCCGTGCCTACCGTGTGCCTGCGACAGCGTTGGCAGCGTTGAAAAGGACAGCGTTGCCTACCGTGTGCTGTCCCTAGACCACCGAGACACATAGATGTATGCCGAGACCACCGAGATGTATACCTCGATGATGGTCTCCGCTGTCCTCTCGTCTCCCTTCCTTGGCCGACCCCTTGCACATGAATCGTCCGCTCCATGCCAAGACGCTTCGCCCAAGCGACTACCACCTCTAAACTGAACCTCTCTATATAAATTTAAATTTCATTCTTTTAAATTTCGCGTTTTTTAAAGGGCAAGGGAGTTTATCCACGTTTGAAGGAGTTGATCCAGGCAATTTGGTTTCTGTGCTTGAAAAGTATCAAATCAGGGCCATTTGCATCCGTCATTTTTGGAATCGGGATAACATTTTTGCGAAATTTTCTTTGTTAGATTCTGCAACATGGAGTGGTGTCGATTTTATTGTAAAAAAAACTCAACATAACAGCGTGCGAAACATTCATATACGAAAATAAAATAGGTATTGGAGATTTCTCAAAAGCCATGGCGAAAATGGTAAAATCACGTTTAAACCCTATAGACCCGCTCTTAAAGTGATTTTTAGAAATCCTTTCTTGTTGTGCACCTACATCTCTACACCATGATAAAACTCATCCTCGCAAGTCTCACATAATTTTGATTAGATTACGGTGAAATTGAATGGCATCGAAGGTTAAAATTACGTTATTTATTTTGACTTCCAGTTCATCGAGCTCAATTTTTTTTAGTTATGTATATTGGTCATATTCAAGAGTATGGATATGTTGAGGCCACGCTTGCTCATTACAGTACGTTGCTCGGTAAAATAGAAACTAACCATCACCATCGCTTCTAAATTTAACGAAACACATAGTAAAAAATAAACTTTTCTTTTAACTTTTTGACATTCGAGTCAACATTGGTTCTAATTTTCTCTCCCACTTGAAATAATTGCATTTTCTAGCACACACACACACACAATATCCCTCTCCTACACGTTATCCCGGATGAAATACATTGACAGGAGATTGGGAGAGGACGGAGCACAGTGGTGGGGAAGGATGAGGATGGAAAGTAAACGGTAAAGAACGAGGGAGCAGAAAGAGGATGAGGTGTAAGCGGCAGGAACGACAGAGAAAGAGAGGCAAAGAGGGAGAAGTGAATTCGAAACACTTGAGTAAGAAAACGCGGGCAGAGACGTGAATTTATTGCTGTGCTGTGATCCCACTAATTATCGGTCATAAATTAATGATGGCGCTTTTCTTTAAGGGTGGCGGTCAAGGGAGAAGCCGAGGGGCGGAGTGGGCGGGTGGGAAGGGGAGGGGGGGGAGGTGGGAGTGGCCTTGAGGGGTGGTGGAGTTGGCCGGGGGATCACTCACCCACCCCATTTCCTCCTCGTAAGAACCCCAACCCACACCTTGCCCCGCAACCGTTCCTTAGGAACCGCAGCGCCGACTCCTCCTCCACCGTTCTTCCTTACTGCTTCTCCGCTTAATTCAGCTCCTGGCGTTCCTTAGTATCTCTGCTGCTGTTTCCGCTAATTTATTCGACCCAATGATCCGTTGATAAAATGTAATGTATCAGGATTAACTCTTTCTCGCCATCTGCATTTTTACTCCCTCTGCTGTTGTGGAATGGGGTGCGTGAGTAAAAAATCGCTTGAGACTGCCTGAATATGCGAGAGTTCCAATGACGGTGTTAGCGATAGAAAAGCGTAAATATTGAGAAGAGGTAGTTAGGTATTGAGAGAGTGGTTTCATGTTTTTAAAGTACTGGGATCGTAATACTATATTCAAGACAAAAGCAGCGGTGTCACACCAATGTCCCTACGACCTGTACGAACGGAGCTAAAATTGCTCCGCAAAACTAACAGCATCTCTATAGCAAGTAATGTAAAAAAATTAAAACCTTCAGAAAATACAATATTTATGACAATGTCGCATTAAAATCTGACGGCGATTAAACTAATAGTAATGATGCAGTATCCGGAAAAATTCGGAATCTCTGATAGAGGCTCAAAAAATGGGCTCTTTTGTCATTCACGCGCGATAAACAGCATTTCGGCAAAAATGATAAAAATGTTAGTTACAATTATCGAACGGAAAATAGAACAGGCTACATGTTGATGTTTGTTTCATTTTAATCGGGCCCCACATTCTCTTTATATTAGGCCTCAAACTCAGGGTCGCATAATTATTGCGCCGACAGTAGAACTATTTTACCAACCAAGTAAGCTACATAAAATAATGAACCCTGGACCTCTCGGTTTAGAGCCGATCTGCTTATCCACTAAACTACGCTACACACACGCTATAATTCCGATGGATCGTCGTGTATTCACCTCAAAGTTTGACGATGTGGTCCCAGGAAACTGTTCTGAATGAAGTAATCGTTCTAATAAGTACTTTACTGTCGCTGATTCTTTCACCTTAAAAAAACTTAAAACGCGACCACAGAAGAGGAAAGCCATTTTTTGGTTAAATTACACCAGAGCGTTTCTCCGTCATTTTTGTTTTTTCCAATTTTTTTTAAAACAAAAATGAGGATTCCGGTGTGAGTTTTTGGCTAAAGGGTGTGAGGAAATGAAGTTGATGTATCGCCCGCACTCATACTAGGTCTCGCTTATCTTCGCTATGGACAAAAGATGTGTGAGCGGTGTCATTTGACGGTGCATTCGACTATCCCGTACCACCAGCTGTCACCCCTTTCAGAGGAGGAGGGAAACGGCTCGCACGCATTCCATTACCGCTGCCTCGCGGAGAAGGAAGTAAGCAGGGGAAGAATAAAATTAAAAAATTGAATAGTCGATTCATGTATCCCTTTCTCTCTCTCCCCTCCCCTCTCTCCCTCCTTCCTCAAACCCATTTCCCCTTTCTCATTCTTTTTCCCCCCACCCGACCCTTTAACTCATTCCTTGTCGCGGGGAGCCGATCTTGAGACGTTAATGGAACACCTTGTCTGATGTTTTGATAGAGTCGCTTGGTATTTTATATAATTTCCACCTCGCATGAGCCACATTTAGGGTGGGGTGAGTCGAGGTAAGGGGTTAAATTACGGTGAAACTGCAAAGGTTTCGTTTATGACTTTTTGGGGCATTTTCTTGATCTTACGAACTGTTGCGTACTGTGGCTGTACGGATGGATATTTTTTTCATTCATTCGGATGACATGGCGTGGAATTTTAACACAATGAATGGACAAATATAATGCAGTTTTCTATTTATTAATTAAATCTATAATTACGACCTAATTTAAATTGTTATTAAACCATCATCTGGCAATGAGGATGATATTGTAGCATTGAGATGACATGAGAGAAGAAAAAGGTGTACAGCTGTTAGATTGTGTTGAAGAAAGTAGCATCAGTGTTCATATTTCTCTGGCTACCTTGTCGTATTTGCAATTTTTAACCGTGATTAATCCGTGAACGAACATTGTGGAGGGTACTAAAGATTTTCGATGGGAAATCCGTTGATAAATATTTGGCGTTGCTTATCCTTGCATGCATCACTTTATGTTTCTTGCACGTTTTCTCATGTTATTCAAAATATGATTCAATTAAATACCTTGAAGTCTTGAGAAAACTATAGATTGGATTTCAGAGATTTATCCGTTTTAATACTTATAAATTATCATGGAAAAATTTATCTTTAAAATGCCGCTTGCATGAAATGGCATATACTTGAATTGAGGATTTAATCATAAGGCAGTTATGCTCATCCCTTGTATGACAATGGAAATATGCTCCGCTTGGCTAGGTCTAATCTATGCTCTTTGTTCGATGTACCTATTGTAGTCGTCAGAGGGAGGGGAAATTTGAATTTTATGGCTTAGTGAACAATGAGATCCGATTAACAACGGGATTTGTTTCCTCACTTTCTGTTTCCCCTCGCGTTCCACGTTAGCCCGGGCTGTCCGTGCAGCAAATTCAAGCAGTATCTCGAGGAACAATTTCTATTTTTGATGGGGTGAGAACTAAGAATTCGGTAGGATGGGGAAGTATCGGATGGGGTTACGGGGATCAGATGTCGAATTTGTGTGCACTTTTTCGCCCTACCCCTCAAGACGCAACCGAGCTAGTACTAAATCACAAAATTATGGAATCTAAAAATGGGTTTACACTGACAAGTTTATTTAGCAAGTTTCTTGCTGCAAGCGAATTGCTACGTAGTGTGTAGGTGGAAACGGCTGTACAAGTACGCTCGCAGAATATTTTAAAAGTTACCGCAAGTCGCTTGCGGAAGAAAATATTTGCCAATGTCATCGCCAACCAATTTGTTTCTGCAAGCAACTCAATGAGAAAATAGCAGGTGAATCTAATGCTGACCAAGAACACAATTCATATTTTAAAAATTTGTAAGAGTGTTATCTTTACCGAAGGGTTGGTAACCTCGAAAATGTACTTGACAAAATACCAGTCCATGCTACAACTATTACAATTTGTAACAAACAAAACGTATTGGAAAACCTGCTCTGGTTGTATTTTTAAACGGTTGTATTAAAAAAATTATTTAAAGAATATATATCCCGATGGTCTTTTCTAGCACATATGATAGTCAGAGACGCCCCGAGTTTAACTTTCACGCATGCAAAAAGTCTATTGTTCTAAAAAGGTTCGTTCATCGCTGTAACGATAACAAGTTGGTAATCTCCGTTGTATTTTTCTACAATCTGATCAATTGTAAGGCCATTGGCAGAGCTGTGATGGGGAGGGTAGTAAAGGACGAATTGCATGAGTCCAAATCCATGTTTTTTCCGCGTAATAATTAACATCAGGAAACGGTTAATATCCCTCCCCCTGAGGAGCCCGATGCCGTTTCAGGAAGGAGGTTGTAAAGCGGACATGTTTCAATGAAAACATTCGGAAGTTGGGAAGAGGGCAAAACGGCAGAGACACGGACTTTAAAAATAAAAAGGAAAGAGAAATTACACGGATATAAATATTATATATATATATATTTGTTTATTTATATATGTATATTTTTTAATGAAGTCCCGACGGAATCGTACGGCGTAACGGAGGAGGAGAAAAACTGCGATGTGGAGAACGAAAGGTTCCGATAGAGGCGTAAAAAGATTAAAGAAGATTAAGAGGTGAAGGAAATAGCCTTCGCGCTAATGATACAGATAAAGGCACGATGGAGAAAGGGGGGGCTAAAGGGGTGGAGGTGTGGAGAAGGAGGGGCTGGGGGCCAGTGGGGTGGGAAAGAAATGGCGGACCGTGGTAAGAAATTAAAGAAAAGGGGACTTGGGTGAACATAGGAATTGGAAAGAATGAGGGAAATAACAATGTAACAATAGTAACTTATTTTTTATAATAAATTATACCAATATAAGCATTTGCCATATGCAAAGATATGAAAAATATAGACAGGCAGTGAGTGACAATTGTCTTGTGTTGGGGTTGCCGACTCTATACAATTTAAAAGGTAAGTGCAATTCAAAAGTGGGCATTGTGTCACATCCGTTTTGCAAATACCATTTGAATGCTGGAAAATAAGACATTACGAAAAAAATAAAAAGTTTTTCGATTAGCTAATGCATAATGTTATGATATCTTTTGCAAAATTTGTAACTTAGATCTACTGTTTGAGGCAATAATTTATATTTCTACGAAGTGAGTGAAAATTCAACTTCATTATTTTCTTTTAGTCAACTTTTTATTAATTTGCTAGGTTCACATTCATTTTTATATGTCGATATGTGGCTGCAATGAGTAGAAAATATTAGGCCCTAAATATATGTAACTGTGTCTAAATTTATTTTTTTTTGCCTAGGTATCGATACATCGTAATTATATCGTAATATTTATGGTCTTGACTAAACTAGTTCACCAAAATTACTGTAAAAATTCTTTAAATAAATAAGTAAATATATTGCGAGTCATATAGACGTCTGAAGTTTCTATGGGATAAATGCGACGGCCGTAGTAACGTTGGGAGCACGATCTTTCGCCCCGTTTCGGTCTGCTCGGAAGAAGTGGGTGTGTCCTCTAATGGAATGAATTACAAGTGGAACATTTCTCGACCATAGATAAGAATACGCGGCAAACAAGAAAGCGACCGGGGAGGGGGAATTGGGAGAGGGAAAGGTCGGATGGCGGGAATTGAAGGAGGAGTGTGGGCGACGTTGGGGCCCCGACGATCATTTGGAGCGATTAAAGAAGAAAAGAGAAGAATATGCATAAAACACACACTTCAACATCTGAGATGGCTTCTTTGTCTTTCGTTTCTTGTGGAGGGAATATGGGTGGAAGGCTTGAAGAAAAATGAGCAACGATATTCTCGTATTGGATACAAAATGATCCGCAAGCTGCTAGGGATCGGCGGTTATGTTGGTGATATTAACCGTTATTTCTTTTTTCTTATGAGGAAGTTTTAAAATGCTCCCCAGAATGCGTCATTTTCGGTAGATTTTTTTCGCATCGCTTCTGAAGTGTAATTTGGATGGATTCACACAATTTTTGTTTACCTAAAAGGTATAGATCTACAGATATTTCATTTTCTTATATTTATTTTTAAACCGTTTTCAACGTCGCATTGTTCAGTAATTTATTTTATTCTACTCTAGTCTGCCGCGCCATTTCTATTGAACTATCGCATTTTGATTTCAGTTCCTGTTGGTGTTTGCTGACAAGTCAAAACATTTTTTGGATTGGTGCGCCTGTATTTCATTTACAGTCTGTGAGGATGTTCTTCTCAAAACACAGTATATCGCAAAAATGTCATTTATATTTGCTAGAGAAATATTATTTTAATCCATGTTTCATCCAATGTCGCATTTAACTCCTTGTAGTTTCAAGTTCAATTCGGCAAAAAAGTAACGTTGGAAGGCAGTATTTCGTTATTCACACTAAACAGAGGACACTTTTTCCTATAAGTAATCAGAATATGAATTATTTTTTATCTGACAGTAGCCAGAATATGAATAAAATGCCGTTTTACGGTGAAAACCCTTTTAAGCCCACAAAGCACACAAAGTGGCGGGTGGAGGGTAAGGGAAATTCGGGTGAGTCTGGAAACAGGGAAGGTTCAGGAAAGGTATTGCGATTGCCCAGCCTAGGGACTCGAGAAACGTCACGGAATGGCGAGAAGGAACCGAGAATAAGTAGGTATATTGCACTTACTCTTCAATGAGCGAAGGAGGGGGAGGTAAGAAGTTGGGATTTGATAAGTCACGCGTGGGGTGATAAGAAATGGAATTGGTCGAGGATGTCAAACAGGCCACGGACCTATTTTCATACTGTTTGAGGAATTGAATGTAACAGGAATTGGAGAAAGCTTTAGAATACCAAACAATCGATTTTTAAAATTGTTGTTGAAGTAGAAATGTCGCGAACTCGGCGTATGAGTAATATTCAGTTAGGCTCTCTTAGTAAAACTAATTTTTGCTGATTGAGTCCAAAAGCACCATTTTTATTTATTTAAAAACCGTCATATTTTTTTAATGAAAGAAATTATTTCATTTATTTTTGAAAAATCTGTCGAGTTTGTAAGAGCTAAAATCAAGATATGACTGCACAGTCCTAATTTCGCTCAAGTTAAGTCGTTATTATTATATTTTGTTTTCAGCTCGTTTGCTGCCCGTGTAACCATTGTGAATCGCCACCAAAAAGTCCTAGTTAGTTATATTTCAGCTTTGCTATGCTCAATTGGTTTGCATAACTCTTGCGTTCTCTAAAAAAAATGATCGACTTAAACGGATGATGTGCTTTCAGCTTTTCAGACGAGGATAAGTCTTTCATATTTTTTATACTCTCAATTGTTAAACCTCATGCTTTTTTCGTGTGCCTCTGAATAAACGGTTTGATCGGCTATGATACTAATGTGTGATCACTTGGATTGTGGTAAACAGCAACTTAAAACAACTTGTCATCTGGAGGAGGAGAGTGAGTGAGAGGAAATATTAAAATTGTGGATTTTTTTTATCCCGATTACTCACATATCTTCAATATGTGTAAAGAAAGAGGAAGCTTTTACAAATAATACAATATTACTCAAAACTCACGACCTTGGTTGTTTTATATTTTGCTATTTGTAAAAGTTTTTCTTTAAAAATGCATTGCTACTCTGGATCAGCATTAAGTTACAAAGCACAGATATTATGTATTTAATAGTTTATCCTCCATTTTTAAGATATTTACATGGAAATTTTGTCCATTAGCAAAACTAAAAACATGAGGGTATTGGTCCAACTCCTATCCAACCAACTTGTTCCACAATATTGTTTTAATTTTTTTAACTACTACATTTCCGCATAGACTGTCGGTTTTAGTGATGGTTCGTTTAAAAAGCTGTTTTCAGAAGTGATTAAAATAATATTTTATGATTTTGGTCCTGAGTTCTGAGGGAGATCAGCGTAAAACAATTTACTGTTTGTTTTTCATTCAAGAATTAACGGCGGTGTTTCTTCTTAACTGCGAATTTAGGAACGCAAACAATTCTCCGAAGAGAAGCATGCAGCTCTTGTGTTTCGTGAAAGAAAATAGCAGCCATTAGGGAAGCGCATTACAAAGACGGTCGACGGGCGGTGGAAAAAGCGAATGTGACAAATTGGAATAACGGTACATACCGTGCATTAAGGGTTGCATGCGAGACTGTTAATTTACGCCCTCACGGAAATCTTTCCCTCCCCCCAACCCCCTAACATCTTGAATATCGTCTACATTGCATTGGCCTAATCTTGGCCGAATAACGAATTTCTGCGGAAATAAGAAGGCAGAAACGGTGACCATTCTTTTTCCTGCCGCAAATGAGATTGTTCTCTCGGATAAGACTCCTTCGCTTTTTTACTTTTTTGTCTTGTTTTTTGCGTTTTTGGAAAACTGGAATGCGGCTGAAGGACTTTATTACCTGCCACCGCGTGTGACCGACGTCGCTTTCCAAGCATGGGTCGAAGAAGTTGCTGCCAGAGGGACTTCAGTTTTGGTTTAGTTATCTTTTTGCCTGTATCTATATTTCTTTCGAACGCTGAAAACCTTTGGTTGCCTGTGCTCCTTCAATTTTTTCTAGTTATCAGTCAGAGTCATCCTTTTAGTTTTTTATGAAAAAGAGATTTTATTTCTGGTTTTCCTAGAGTAGTTTCTTCGCTCGTAAATTTTGCTTATTCACACAAAGAAAATAGCTTTTATGTTGGAATGACTAGTTTATGAAATTAAGTTCATTCTTACAGTTTCCCAACGACGGTGTTTCGTTTATTGGGAATCAAGCTTTCTATTTTTTTAGGTACTCTGTGTGGTCTTAATAGTGCCAAATTTCTATTTGTGCGGCTTAGTGTCTCAGGTGACCAAGCGTCGTTTACCAAGTTTTCTGAAAATGACGAATAGAGTCGATAATAAAGTTATTAATATTGCAGCTTTATAAATCTCGATGGTGGCAGCACTTTGTAGAAACAGTTTTCCCGAAATTTATGTTTGGCAAAGGGTAGAATACGATATTTCCTGATCATTAGACTGAATTTTCGCAATAGCGCTTAGGCATTTAGTCCACTTCATAGAGTCAGTGACCGTTAAAAAACACTACATTTTCCCTGTTTCAGAAAGGACGTGCTCTATAATTATATAAGATAGGCCCAGTTGCTATATCTCTGGATAATTTATTTCCATGTGATAACTGACATCATGTTCTCCCATCGGTTAACTAACCGGTAGTTTAATTTTGTGTACTAAATCCGATCTATCAGTTATCATCAAGCTAATGCAAAAGCTAGATCATCATGCGGCTCACGTTAACCAGACATTTTTAAACTGGGCATTAGGTTTACTTTGTTTGGATAGTATTTATAATGGACTTATATATGTTACTTTTCAATCATTCTCATGATTCTCAACTCTTGTGTGATATAATATGCAACACCGTTGCGATATTGACATTCTTCGGAGAAATCATATTTCTTAGGAATTTAATCCTTGATTCATTTCATTTTCCCGGCTCTGGTCTCGTATTAAAACTACCAATACAATACATCGACACATCGATCTCTTTCAATTTGATAACAGTATTTTAATGACTGAAGGACGTTTTTTAGTATCGTGATAACCCCTCATTGGCTCTGTTTTCGTTTGTTTCTTTTGCTTGGCGTAAAACGTTCGAATACCTATCTAGAATATGAATATGGGAAGGAGGGACGCTCTTAAGGATTTTCCGTAACTCTGTTTTCTATGAAATGGTTGTGGACTCTAGGGACATTCACGACATATATTATTGTTCACCCTATTGAACGCCTGCTTTGGTTTAAATTTTGTACCATGGTTGCTCCTTTTCCCTAAAAAATAAACAATGATAATTAATTTCTGCTGACACCTCATTAAAGCATGAATATAAATGAGTGTAAGCTTTATTTACATTACCTGGTGCAATAATACCTTGCGTATTCTTGAAAAATAAATATGTATCACCATTATTATCATTTATTTTCTGCTTCATCGCGAGCGTATCAGAAATAACCTCTTGATCGTGGTGCGATCGTTGATTTCTTCGTCTTGCCCTTACAATTCCGTTATGCGGACCTCCTAGCCATTGGAATCGACCGCGTAGAGGTCTTTCATTAAAGGTCGATTAGCGACGCACATTGATAGCCATCTCCATTAGTAACTTATCTCGTGGCGAAATGATACTTTCAAGTTTTTTGCTCCTACCCTCCCGGATCATCTCAACAGATTGCGCGGGAGGAAAAATTTATGTGCATTATAACACCAGCGGCCGTTGAGCAATTATTTAATTCCCGAGTTCAGTTTGGATGTTTCCTCATAACGAAGGAATAAATAATAACGCCACTCAAAAGCCATTAATTCCATAGTTATAATTTGATAAATGAATATCGCTATTGGCTATTTTCCTCATGGTGTTTCAATTTTCAACGGAGGGAAAATTAATTTTAATACAAGAGGTTGTCACTGAGATGAATATTTCCATTAGAAGAAGATCAAATAATGGATCAACCTATGTAACGGTTTCGCTTGAATTCTTCCGAGAATGTCCTTTTTTAGCCAGTGGTAGGGGTGACTGTTAAGGCCACTGAGCGTATCTAGTCCAATTGAAGTTGCGGTGCTGGCTAGCGGCGAAGCTGTTAGGTTTGGTGAGTGAAGTCATTTGCTGTTTTTTACATAAATGTCTAGATATTGCTTGGCATACTAGTGTCAGCCTCCTGAGTTTTGATTTTTTATATCAAACCGGGGGTATCATTATGCAAATTCTCTAGGTATCCCACGAGTAAAATTTATCTTGGTGCTCAGATTTATACTTTAACCTCGTGAAAAACCGACGCTAGCCCAGGTAAACAACTTTTTACCCTGAATGTATAGACCTAAGTTAAGACCTGGGTTAATTACAGTGGTAGTGAAACATGGTGGCTGTTGCGTGCAGTTGAGGTAGTCTGTGGTCGTTGTTTTAGATGATTACATTTAGATGAATGATAATAGCTAGGGAAATATGGCTGGATATTCATCGTTTCAATTAACTTCTTATAATTATGCACTCATCTTTTGAGCTGGATGAGTGAGTACTCTAACCAGAAGGCAGACAGCGTAGAAACTATACCCTAAATTTTTTATTCCTCCGTTGTGGTTTTTTGTGCCGTAATTTTTATTGAATGCTTCTCCTAATTTAATACGTAATGTTTCCATTCCAACACGGTGTTTAACATCTCATAACCTATAACAATCTTCTTAATTATCTCCTGCTGTCTTAGAATTTTCTCCAAATTCCGTTTTCTCCATTGCCTATTGTCCTATCATTTCCTCGTTTCAGCGTATTCTGGAACTAGTCGTGACAATAACTCAAGCGGGAGGTCCGGTAGTGATTTGAATTTGTTTAAATTTGGCTCACGTTTGATTGAAAGTAAAGTGGCTTTAATCTCGTCGATTGGCGTTCACAAGGGTAAATGCGATGTGGTGCTACCTGCAAAGTACCAGGTGGGAACATCTCGTTCCTGAAAGACCTCTGTGAAATGCAAAGGACTTGGGTTGCTTAATTTGATTTTAGCTGTAACGAAAACTAGATTGGAATGCCAACCAATTCCCTGTTCATTTTTTTCTTTGAACATTTCTTGTATTTCTTCCGTCGTCATCTAAGTCCAATATTTCGAGTGTTGTTGTTTTTTTAAAATATTGTTTAAAGGGACGGGACCACCTTTAATAGAATAATGAATTCTTGTCATCCAGAAGCAAAAGAAAGAATGCAAGAATTTGATAGTATTTAAAAAATTATCAAAACATCCTGTTCTATAGGCGTAACACCGATAATTATGCTCTTTAACTCCGCCCTTAATTGTATTTAATTATGTCTGTGAAGTGCGTTGTCTCTGAAGTCCCTTAATTTTACTAACTTCATGCGATAAAATCTCAATTATTCGAGTCCCAATTTACCGAGGTTCTGTATAATCCGAGGCTTCTCAGACACTTATACTTCGGCTGCACCCGGCCAGTTCAAGGAATTCATATATAGTCGCAATTTATTTACCCTTGTGAGCCTCCCGTATTATTCGAGTTTTGATGATTCAGGATGGCATCAGTCTGCATTCACTTGGATCATCGAGATGATAATGTATTCATTATTAACTACAAATAATGAAACTAGAAATCTGGGCCAGGAGGAAACTCACAGTGTGCATTTACTGCGGATAGGCACTGTTTATTGATTTCTTTAAAGAGAGCATTTTAACGGTAGGTTCTGGGTGGGACGCTGCGACCTCAAGCGTGCGTAGCTAATCTCCCAATTACATCCCGATACTGCTGCCAGGTTGCTCACTCTTTGATGAGATCGAGAAGCGATCAAAGGGCGGGAGGAGAATATCTACCTTCACATCGGATCGCTCAGAGGGAGCCAACCCTCTCTCTCTTCCACGACGGAGATTTCACCGGAAGAGAACGCCTTTTAACCTCCTCCGCTTCTATCTCGCTCGAAAGTGAAAGAAACCCCCTATGGGTGCATATCCCATCGCAAGAGGGTGTGGGAAAGATGCTACCAATCTCTTTTTAAAGGCCATTAATCAGCCAATCAATGATCCCCTATTTATATCTTTGACCCTCCGGCCCGAAAAAATACGTGCGGTAGTCGGTGATTCCTGCCCGAGGTGCGCGGTAGGGAGAGGTGTGTTTTAGAGGGTGTGAAACACAAGCATCCTTATTACATACCCTCCCTCTCACTCCCCTCGTACTACTTTCCTGCCCTTCCCCTGTTCACATCCCCTTTGTTCTTCCGTCATCCCTCCTCCCCTCCATTCCCTCCCACCCTTAATAAGTATTGAATTTCCTAATAGTTTCTCTCCCAGGGGCGTTACGACGGCTGTTTTGCGTGTGTCGAGGTTTGTGCGGGCACGTGTACCCATAATGGAGGGTGCATTCAGCGCCAAAAAAGGCATTTTCAGACCGCTGCTGTTTTCATCCCCTCGGTTTCATGTCAGTGGATTTAAAAAGTAGTCATGATTTCTTCATCTAGCGCCTTAAATATTGAGTATTGAGGCTAACGTTTGGTTGAAAAGTTAAAACTAGTAATACCTAAAAAAAAGGCAAACTTCCCTAAGAATAAGACAATTTTCAACGGAGCAGTACTTGCTATTCATAAACTCATGACAGTTTATCTTAAGCATATTATAAACTGCATTGTTTCTTTTTCTTTTTGAACAACTTAAATAATGATTAGTGCCAAATACTATACTTTTAGCCGCTATTCTGGCTGACTGAGAGCCTTCAATCACTGCTCCGGTAGCGGACTCCATTATGCTTTGAGGCAATCCGATGTCAATTCGGACCCACCTCTACTGGTGATTTTTACCTTTTGATCTAACTTCCGGAGTGGAAATGACCGCTCACGAAAAGTTACGTTCACGACATAGCATGGTACGAATTGCCCGCGGTACGAGATGTTGGGTAAGAAATATTTGGGTCCGAATAGAAGTGAGAGAGACCCTTGCAGCGTCCCACCTATCGGCTTTCCTCATGAGGGGTTTCGACATTATATGGTCAGGTCTGTGGTTTTATGAATCACTAAACAAGGTTAGTAAGTCCATGTCAGACTATTGTTTTTCCTCGCAAGCTTAAATTATAGAAAGGAAAAACACGGGATAATGCCAAATAGCTTTCATTAGTGTCCATTGTAGACCTACGATTGACCCCAAAGAGCTATTTATCGTTTCATAAGGAACAATTGAAAACTGATTAGATCGGTTCACCTATTTGTCTGTTGAAAAATCAAATAGCATTTGAGGTTTTAATGAAACGGCAATGTAAAAACCATGTTTTTGCTTCTAAATGGTTACAACGTAACCGATGTCTACCATATTACGCATCTTGAGGCATTTTGTGTACCAATGAATTTTACTATATCGTGGTGTTCTAAGTGTCTAAGTAAATAAAGATATTTAAGGGGTGCTATTTCCCCGAGTTACAACGATGGACAGCTTTATGCCACAGGTGACCAAGCGCCGCTTACCAAATATTCGGAAAATGAAAGATAGAGTCAATAATAAACTAAAAATTAGAGCAGCTTTAAAAACCTTCGATGGATGCAAAACTTTGCAGGCATGCAAGACTGTTTGTCACTCTTGGAATAGAATAGAAGGCTATCTTCTCTGATCATTGCGCTAATGACCCGCGATAGCGCTTAGTTACCTTTGGCGTTGAGCCATCCAAATATGAAGGAATAAGTAATTATGTCGCATAGGTATCATTTAAATCAGGTACAGCCAACTTTTCCGTAAAGTCCAAATTAGAGACGTGATGCCGGTTTTTTATATCAGGATGGTTCAGCCTTGACATCGCATTTTTAACATATCATTCGGAATCCTTTTGCTTGCATGATTAAAAAAAACCCTTTACTGAGTAACTTCGGTGTCATTTCATTATTAAAAGGATTCAATCAAGGAAAGCTTTTACGACACCACTAATTAAATAATGCACATGACCCGAGTTTCGACGCTTAAGCGTTATCATCAGGTCTATGACAGTCTGGACCTGATGATGACGCAAAAGTGTTGAAACCCGGGTCGTGTGTTATATATATTTAGTGGCATTGTAAAAGTATTCCTTCATTAAATCGTTTTCCTTATACTTTCACCTGAAATCGATGAGAATGTTTTTATTCCAAGCGAAGCCATTTATTGCCTACCAAACAATGGCTCCTTATTGGTTGTTGAGATTGGGTAACGTACTCCTGATTCGTACGAAATGTCATCCCCGGTATAATGCGAGGTGCGATGTTGACCATAGCAGCAGGAAATTTAACATATTTTTCTATTGAATACTAAATACTTACATCTAAGAGTTTTCCAATGTTTATATTTTAGTCAATAAAGCGAAATCCTTAATCTTACCCACAAAGGTAGATATTTCTTATTTCACTTTATATTTAACGTACTCCCATGTAAATACATACATACTGTGTAAACTTTATGACGTAGGTATAGCACTATTGGTTATGCAAACTCATGTTTTTCCATAATGTTTATATTTCTACTGACAAATTTTGAGCTGCTGAACTCCTTACTCTGTTAATTTCGTAATAATATTTTCATTTGTCTTCACATTTTACCTATATTTTAAGGTTTTTGTGAATTGCTAATATCATCTTCTCCCGTGTGACAAGGGGTTGTGTGGAAGAGGGGACTTTATAATCTCATTCTCGCTCCTCTTAATAAACTCATTTACGCAGATATCTATCTATAATCTCGTGTAATATAACGCATAGCAGATTGTAAGCTGGAACGCTAGGCCGAACGCTGGCTGAAACGCTGGGCTTAAACGTCTCGTGTGACGCCAGTTTTTGTTAAAGGTGAACAGGGTGTGAGAACAAAGGGGTGTTATTATTCAATTTGATTTTCTTTTTCTTTCGGATCCTTTTGAACTCCTTGTACGCAAAGCACCGTCTCTCGTTACCAACCCTTTCTTCCTCTCCAACCCTACTTCCCAACGCCTTCCGTCTTTACGCTCTACACCCCCTTTAAGGCGCTAATAACCTTCTCGAGATCCACGACCTTTTGTGTTCGAGAGCCGCTGTAGGTGAGTGCTCAGATACGTTGCTTTTTATGTGTGTTTGTGTGTGAGCATCTATCAATGCGTGCGTATGCCAGGTTGCTCCGCCTTCAAAGCTCTCCTTTTCAAAGCCTCCCCAGTCTCAAGAACTCACCCACCCCTTTTCCTTGCCGGCGTTTTAATTTCCATCCATAAATACACAGTATCGCCTTCGTTTTAATCTGAGACGGAGGTAATTACTTTTCCAGTCTCCGTTTCTCTCTCTCCTTAGGTGGAAAAACTCCTCACAGGGGTTGCCCCGAAAATAATTTCCGAGACGGGAGTGGCAACGGGTGGGTATAGTGTGGCACTGATCAAAGTTGACTCCCCAACAGTGAACGTCTGGATTAATGCAAATGTTAATTAACTGCTATTCCTAGAACTAGAGAGGAAAACGAGGTGGATGTGACGAGGGGAAGCTTTCTGGAAGCGCTTCGAACAAGCGCTATGCGTGGGAGGTTCGTTGTTCGGAAATTCTTCAATTTTTGGGAAAATTAATTACTTCGTTCTAGAATTCTATTGACTGAAAATTCATTTCATAGCGGGATGGGTTTTTAGATTTTAATTACGATACATTCTCTTATATTTCTGCTGACTGTTTTGTTCTTCGTAAATATTTCGGCTCTACTTTGAGTTAAACATACTACCGTAAGGAAATATGGATTGTACAATGGAAATGGTAGACAAAAAGGAGGTTTGCATCTTACCTTGCTTGCAGGGTGCTAGGAGTCCGGAGATGCAGGTATTTACAGCGAAGGTTCTTCATCATAATTCTACACTTCTCTCTCACAGTCAGTGTATCAAAGGATTTCAATACTGGAGTGTATTACTCGCAGTGGGTCTTATTTAATGATATTTTTCAATTTTACGGAAAAAAATTTACCATATTTATCCCGCACCCGGCAACCATGAGTTTTCTGAAGACTGGGTGGTTAACGTTATCAACCAATAATATATTATTGCGTGTAACAAGCCTTGAGGTATCAGAATTTGAGCTGATGATTATTAAATTGACTTGTAATGGAAAAACAATGTAAGCCAATCTATCGTTTGTGAATTGTCTCTGAAGTTTTACGTTGTTCTATTTTTAGTATATCCAGCTCTAAGGGCGACTCAGGTTTTTGTCAAAAACTTAAGTTTTATTCAACGTCCAATGATTTTCCTGCCATTTTCGGGTAAGCTAATTGGGCAAGTGGTTGTTTATTTGAAAAATTTAATGTTAATGAAACGGCGCATCAGTTCCAAAGCCAGTTCTCTTTCCTGGAATTTAAATTTTCTCTCTTGATATTCATTGCCGCCATATTAAATGGCGATCGAGCTGGCGTATATAAGGGTAGTACTTTAGGAATGGCTTCAAGTAATAAGTGAGTTCCTTCAATCCCTTCTCTCCTGACGATGATAATATGATCATATAATTAATTTTGCTGGACAGAAATCATGCTTTGGCTAAAAAGTGAAGGCTAAATCATACTTTGGCTAAAAAGTGAAGGCTAACGCATTCATAGCCATCTACATACTAACATAATTTGAGGTTTCAGGCGTGATGGAGTGGAAATGGAACATAACTGCAATTAATGAAAAAAGCTATTTCCACAAATATTCACAATATTTGTATTGACAATAAAAAGTCACAATATTTGTGGAAATTGCTCTTTTTCATTAATTGCAGTTATCTACATACTACACTGCAAACTTCCGCACGGGCATGTGACGGGAGGGTTCAGGACACCATCGATTACGAAGGAATGAACTGGGGGCAAAGAATCAGGAGGTTGTAAGGACGAAATGCTTGGTTGCAGTTATTCATGGTACGTGGGAAGCAGTATGTTTTGTGCCTATCTTTTTTATAGTATAAAATTCTTATTTTTTGGCCTCTGTCAGTTCTAGGAATGTAGCGCGGTAGTAATAATGTCCTCCATGTCACCCTGAAACTCGTATTATCTGAATTTTTCTAATACTTCATTCTAATTCACCAAATGATAACTCTAATCAAACCTTGCCTGATAATAAATTCACCAATTAACTATTTATTAAAAAATTATTGACCAAGAATTATGAGTCAATGTGAAAGTACGCCACTATCAAATGATTAAAGAGGTCTTACCCGCTCGTAAAGTTCTTGTATTCTCTCAACTTTCTCTAGCTATTTCCAAATTTAGAAGCCGCTATTTTATTATGTATGCAAAAAACTCCAGAATTGTTGAGTAAACTTGGATTTTTCACGTAAAGACACGGTATTAATTGTCAGTCATCTAACTCAAAATTTGCTTATAGCACGTTCTCTCTCTTTTCCTGAATATTTACGTCCTTCACGTTCTGTAGGCTAAAATGTACAGAATATGTGTGTCTGTGCTGACTTGAAACGTGGGATACCAATGCTTGTAGCTGAGATGTCTTTAAAAGACGTCTTTAACATAGACGTAAAATACGAAAACACCTGTCTTGACTTATGCATCCAATATTCGGGTACGCGAGGTGTTCATGTCTCTGCTCGTTTATCCACTATCCGTTGGAAACAGACTCGTTTTAATTTCGGACTCTTTTTAAATGGGGTGGAACTTAAAGGGGAGATGGCGCCTTGGAACGCGATTAAGAGATTTACGCAACGCCTAATGAGTCGGCTCCTAATGATTAACTGGTTCCTTTGTGAGGCAATTTAGGGTTTCACATTAAAACAGCTTACGATATCAATCTCGCACTAAATTGTAGGGAATGGAAGCAACTGACATCGGTGAGTTCCGTTTAATGTCTTCTCTACTCCCTTCTCCTTCTCTTCATGCTTCCTTACTACACTTTTCGTTCTCTCGCTGTCTCTTCTTCTTCGTTGCGTGTTATCGTCTCTCTCTCTCTCTCTCCTCTCGTCTCATTTCCATATCTCCGCCTCTCTCCTTCCCGGCTTGGCATTCTTATCTCCATTGCTTCCGATTACATCACTTTCTCTATAGTCGCTGATCGAACTCCTCTCCTCGAGCATTCTGTTTTATTTTTCGAATCCCGTCGCTTGATCATCCCCAATCGTAATTCAGCTCTCGTCATCTTAATTATTTTTTCCATCGTGTTTTGCTATAACCTATGGCCCTCGTATGATGTCTACCTCAATAGAATAAGAATGGACGGATGGAAAAATAAAAACGGCGTATAATATTCTAGAGACAAACGTAGCATTTTGCTGCTGCTTTTCTACGTAAGCAGTTGTTATAACTCATCATTATTACCTTTAGTTCAAAAGTGGGCTGGAATCCTCCGCTGCAACCATTGCGAATCCTTTCTATCTTCCAAAAAGCTTTCGAAAGGTGTATATAGCATGTCGTGAAATGACGAGTGAGATGAATTTGCTGATCTTCTTCACGCTGTTGTCGACAAACGGTTTACATCAGTAGCTTAAAAATTGTAGGGAAAGTTTCTTACACATTATTTCTTAAATAAGGAATCTTTTATTTGTTTTCTTTTCACTTACAAATTTGTTATATTTATTGATTAATATACATATTTTCGACAAGAAATTTCATTAAATTAATTTCATATGGAAATAATGATCGCCGGCTAACTTTCCTATCATAAGAAATTGAGCCACTATTACTGCGAATGGAATATAATATGAATTTTTTTGTTGAAAAAATTTAGACAATCTTGATTACAAAGATAGTTATGAATGTTTTATTTCATCGAAATGTTTTCGCGGGCCGAAACTATGTTGTCCAGCTCTTTTCTGCAAAGTCTGCTACCTTTGAAATGGGTGAGAGGAATGTTTTTCGAGTAAGTTTGAGATCCAGGATTTATCGGTTCTCTATGAGGTTGAATGAACCTTTGTGATTTAAAATCATAACGTATAATACATACTATAAGTGGCAATAACACATTTTTTAAATAATAACGATTCGAATGATGAAATTGGAGAAACATGCGAAATGTGACTGATGGAGACCGCGAATAAAAAGATGGATCTAAGTGGACCTTTCTGTTGGAAGAAGAAAATGATTTTAGCATTCGCATAAGCACGGGTGGTCCGTAGTCATTTCGATGCTTTAGTCACTCGAGCGATTAGTGCTTTGTATTTTCGACCCTTTCATTCCCAGTCATGGTTTTAAAGTATGGATGGATGGAAAACGATGGAAAGTATAGAGGTAGTGAAACATGGTGACATTTGTGAATATAACCCCCTTTAGTGGAAGAGTCCGTTGCCTACAAACTAGCTCCACTGGGGGGAGTTAGGTATTCTCCGTGCTTGATCCCCAGGGTTCCTAAAGTCGCAAAATCTTCGTTTCATACATTAAAATGCTCAATCTTTTTAAATATAATTTATAGATCTCAATGACCCCTAATCCAATTGTTTAGATGGGATTTTCCGACGGGTCTAGAACGCTATCAGCGTATTTTGAGGCAGTTTCTGTTTTGATCGTAAACATAGTAATGTGGCACGCTTGTCCTATGGAGCTCAGAGTTGAATGGAGTCCCATATGTGACGTTGAGCGGAGGGATACCTATCCGACCGTCAGTTGTTGTGGTCGTCCGCCTGCGACGTCTGATTGTAAGGGACTACTTGACGCCTGTTCATGCGTGTAACATGCTGTTCATGACCAGCTTGCGATATCGCCACAGCAGACGTCCCGCATTGGCACGGGTGACGTGTGACCAGGGAATTTCGCTATCTTCTATAAATACGTATTTCCCTGAAATGACTGAGTTCTACTTTCATTAAACTCAAGGCTACGAGACCGCGATTCCTCTAACACGCTGCTTACACTTCCCCACCCTGTCACATTAAATGCGTTTATGTTGACAGCGTTGCCAACTGTGAGCTGTCCTTATCCCTCCGCTCTTTAGCCTACCCTTTCCACACTAGTTAGTCTTTTACTCCTTGACTTCACGCTTCGCGCAGGCGACTGCCACGAATTTTCGCTACCGCTTCTTATTATACTTTATCCGGTGAAGACGTTGACTATCGTCATGGCGATGCCTGATTAAGGGCCATATCCAGAAAGCTCGCTTTAGCATTATCTCCTCTGTATACGTCATCCACGGCTGCTATAGTGGGGATGGAGCGCTGCAGCAAGACCCAAACGCGTGCTGCAAGAAGTAGCAAACCTCAGTACATGGTACTAAGTACCATGCACCAAGCAATGCGGTGAGTTGCTGTTGCGGGATTTCTGGATACCGTGTAGCGGAGATTCTGCTATAAGTTCAGCGAGGTTTCTGGATACGGCCCTTACAAGGTGCGGTTCGGAAGAGTTCCGCCAATGTTACGCCACACTGCTTTCTTCGATTGGCTAGCCAGGGAGTTCTTCTAACAGGGCCCCGTTTTCCTTCAGCCTTCCCTCGGAGAACTGAAGAAGTCGATATTTATCCAAGTGTCTTTTTAAATTTCCAAGATGTTGTAATTTACGCCGTTTCGTCAGCATGTGTTCTTGTTGAATTATTCTGCATTTTCGGGTTTCGCTTTCGGGCTTCGCTTCTAAGTCGAAGCTTCGACCGCAGCTTCGACTTCCGAAGCGAAGGTCGAAGATCACTTCGACCTGAAGAAGCCCGTTGCAACACGGGTGAAACTGTTGTCCTAAAAAAGAAGCCTACGCGGTGGAAACCCGAAAATGCAGAATAATTCACCTGAACGCCGCGAAAACCTACGATGGAATATGTGTTCTTGTTGACAATCCATTCTCTGAGGGACTACTCCATTACTCACCTGATCCACCCAAGCGATCCTTAAATGCGTATTAAAACACATTTCAAAGCTTCTATCGCTGTAACTGTGATTATCACCATGGTAATAATGGTTACTGTGTAATTCATGGTTGAGAATAAGACAAGAGTTTGAAATACATACATTTCTTATTTATTGAGTAGCGTACAGTGCAGAGTTAAGCCGGAAACATGATTTTATCATGATTCTTCACGTCCACGTTTTTATCCTCCCATGAAATATTTTTCACCTTATTTCACTTTAGGAAGGAAGGTCTTATTCATCTCCTTTTGTACTTCCTATTTAGTTTCCTATTCCGAATCCGATGATACATGAAGGAAAACAGACACCTGAGGTGCCCATAAGGTGGTAGAGTAAAAACATTAAGCGTGTACACTTAAGGCATACGTTCGTAAGGAAATGTAACAAAAATCTTTAAGACCGACTTCAACCTGGATCAGTTTATAAAAGATTAGTCAAGGAAGTCTTTATTGTCCTTAGCATACATTAATGATCGCTGAACCGTCCTTTTACAATTTCTAAGAAGTGTAAGTGAGAGCATTGCTGAATACGGAAAGCCTGAAGGGACAGAGCGTCTTGCAAGAGCGTCTTCGAAAGACAATAAAGGGGCAACCATGGGGTCAGAGTTGCCTACAGTATAATGTGATACAGGAATTCCTGATTCAATTCTTTTTAGTTAGTTTTGGCGAGGAGACCGATAGCTGAGATCTAAGTTGGCTAAGGTTCTTTGGGGAATGGATGAAGGGTGGAGAGAAATTCAATGCCGACATTGGCAAACTTTTAACGAAAGAAGCTGAGAGATGAACAGTTTCACATTCCAAATAATTGACGGGGTATTACTCTACAAGTGACTGGTTGCAGAAACGACCCAAATTGCTGGAACATGCGATAAGGGTTTAGCCTAAGTAAAAATGCCATCAGTACTTTTAAGCTGTCAGCATTGTTGCTATGTTTGGTCATGTTGCTATGGGTACCCCTAAAGACAAAATTTTAAACTTGGGGAACTCCAAAGTTTTCGACTGCAATTGAAAGTGTCAACTCTGGGAATAAAATATTAATATATCTATTGAATATAATTTAAGATGTTTATATAAATATAATTAATAATTAAATCGATATCTATTGAAATCCAAAATTTCGAAAAGTTTTGTTCGAGGGAAAAACTAAAGCATAAATATACTTTTTTGGCGTTTTTAGTCATTATAAGGTCACCATGGCAACTAAAAATTTGGAAAAAAGATTATTTTATAATTCCAAACGTAGCAACAAGCCCTCGGCTTAAAATTGGTGGAGAATTTTTAACTGCCTTATCCGTTATTGACTCAATTAATGGTCTCTTGACGTTTTTGGCCTGATGGAATGGTGTTTCATACTTCGATTTCCATAAGTTACCAAGATGGTAGATATGCAATGAACCGCTTGGAGATGTAAGATTTCAGACTTTCCCGGCGAATGATACTCTGATGAATTCTTCTCGGGCTTTCTTCAGGGTTAGGTTCTCCATATTGACCGACGTTTCGACAGGAAAGTATCCTGTCGAAACGTTGGCCAACATGGAGAACCTAACCTGGTGGGAAGCCCGAGAAGAATTAATCAGATCCTCTTGGAGGCTTAACTATTTGACAAATAAATTATTATGCAACGAATGACCAGTTTACTTATGCTGAGCAATTTCTTTTGCAAGGTTAACTTGGTGGTATTCCATCATAAGAGGGAGAAAAAAGCAACTTTTACAAATGCCACGGAATATTTATTGAAACCCGGGTCGAGTTTCAATAAATATTCAGTGGTATTTGTAAAAGTTGCTTTTTTCTCCCCCTTTTACTTATGCTGACTATTGCTAATGTGCATAAGTATATTTGTACACAAGAGAGGCGTACATAAATTCTATCCAGCTACTGGAGAGTAGACAAAATATTTAATATCGAAGGATAAAATACTATAGCAATATTTTCTGCAACCAGAATTCATTTATATGGCCCATAGCTTTCTGGATCTTATAACTATGAGCCCAATTGCTACTTGTTTGTGCTACTGGCCATAAGAGCTCTTTGCATAGCATGCAAGAAGGGACTGAGATTCCGCTGAAAAGTCTTCTTTATGGCTGGGATTCGACTTCGAGCCCTCGGGATGGATAGCCAGTACTTAAACCGTAAAACCAACCCTGACGTAGATAAGGATTGATTAAGATTAGGGATATCTACAAGTTGAGGTAGGTTTAAATGGGAGAAAGTGAAAATCCTGTAGAATTTTGAAGCTGCAGGCCTCTACCCCTTGCTTATTCTACTTACATCTACTTACCCCGACTTCATTATTCATTTCAGCATCTATGCTACATCTCTTCATTGCATCCATGAAGTCCCTTCACCACTCACCCAACATTCTCCCCTCTATCATGGCTTCAAGCATCCCTTCGCCCCTCATTACCTGTTCATACAGCCCACTCTGCCCCCTCCGAATCTCCCCCAAAAGTTTCCTCTCCTCACCCGTCATAACAAGCACTTCCTCGCTTACCTTTCTTTTCGTCCACCAAACTTTCTCAATGCTCCTCTTCCTTCCTCAGAGTCCAGGGCTCACGGTACCTTTTATCGCGTTATCGTTAACCAAAACACAAACCGATCTAGAAGGGCAATGCTCACAGTTATTGTCTTGAGAACGCATTCCATCAATTGAAAATAGCGATTTAAAGCCCTAGACAAAATTTTAAGGATGATAATCATGTTTTCGCTTTCAGGAATGAAATTGAAAAATGAGTATAACGCTAGCGCACACGCTCTGGAAAACAGTGATCGCGCCCCAGGTTTCTGCATCGTACGACGCACACCCCATATTAAACTCCCGTAATATAGAAGTACTAGAAAAATTATGCGCGCAGAATCATGTAGCATCGCAAGTTCTTGATGATTTCTGATTTTATTATTTCCCATCCAATCCTCTCCTTGTGTCTCTTTCTCCGTCCCAATCTCCTCCTAATTCTTCTTTGGATACGCTTCTCCGATTGTCCCCTCCCCCCAAGCATCTCCTCTCTCCTCCACCTCCTCTCAAGACGCCCCCGTGCTCCGTGATGATAATAACGATAAAAAAGACGGAGAGGAAGAGGGAGAGCCGACACCTTTAACGTGATATTAAGAAGGGGTGTCTCGGGGAGTTAAAGGGAGAGAAAAAGAGAAAGATATATAGTCCAATGCGGTCGTCATTGAACCATCCGGAGGCGCCCATCATATCGGGATGCTGGGAGGCAGGATGATGCATTGGCCCGGAGGAGGAAAGGTAAAGGAGTCTAGAATATCCGCGTTTTTAATAGTAGCCCTCCTCCACGAAGGGAGGGAAATACAGGTCCGTGAAACGTGTCTTAATTCACCTCACTCGCACCGCGCTGTCGAAACAACTCTTCGAGGAAGGATCCAAAGGAGTGGCGGAGGATGGAAAAAATGTATTCCTCCTCTCTTCGTGGTTTCTTATGTGATCCAAATACTTCCTTCTTCTAGCTCACGAGGAATTCCATTACCTTATTCGGCGGCTGTGAAATCGGCGTGAAGGATTTTTCTGTCGCGCAAATAACATACTTAGGTTTTTGTGTTGGCATCCTGGGGATAACGCGGATTGATGACTTTTGAGTCTCGTATTTTTTTCACCTAGCTCGATCCATGGAAATAAAATGTGTGAAATAGAGGGGGACGCGGTCGTTAGATCATGACGATGGAGTCATTAAGTGTAATATACCGAGTTTAACACATGGCTGTGCTGCGGCGTTGGAAGTGCTTCATTTGGAGGGAATTCTAACTTGCTATTGGTGTTTTTGCTGCCAGTTTTCGGTCAGTATCTCTTCTTGTAGTGAGGGAATATGTAATTTTTGTGAATTTACTTTTCCAGCCGATAATGAAGACGATTTACGGAGGTTGTTACCTATATTCAACACAACAGGTAAAATGATCAGCATGATTATATCTCAAGGCAACCTACAGCAAAAAGTATGACAATGTCAGCAGAACCGCATAAATGTAAATTAGAATTAGTTGGTCTAACAGGGAATGTCCTTCAAATATTTTGAAACATAGCTGTTCCATAAGGGAATATAGAGGGGGAAGTAGGAGAACAAGCCATCAAGGGACATTGGATAGCGGGCTACCTCAATGATATCATCTGGAAGAATAAATATATAAGATTGGAGACTAATGCAAGAATATACAAAGCAACAGTTAGACCAATACTGACTCCTATGGCAGAGAGAAAGCTAGAGAGAAATAACACTTAACGACCTCTGAAAACCACAAATGAAAATCCTTAGAAAAATCTCAGGGAGGGCCTTACTGGATAGAATGAATAGTGTTAACATAAAAAAGAAATGCCACGTAGAGAATATCAACGAATGATTAAACAAGCGGAAATAATAACCAAATGGTATCACATTGTAGAATGGAAATAAAGGCAGAAGAATAGCTAAGACTGCCATAGTTTAGCTTCCTGGTGGAAAAAGAGGTGTGGGTAGACCAAGGAAAAGATGGCGGAACAATGTTAAGATGGAATGATCCTGAGTATGTACTGAGGGAAATGTGCACAAGCCTATGAAGGAAGTGGGAAGAAGAATACTTTTCCACAACACTTAACGTTGCAGTGTGATAAAAGTTTTAATATACTTCGAAATCGTTATGGTGTTGTTTTATATTTTAACAACATTTAAGCCTGACGACTTCAATAGTGAGGAATCAGGCGAGATGTTGAGGAATATGAACATAGTAAGAACTAAGACGATGCATTTTGCACAGATAAAATGTTTTTAATCGACCCGGGTTTCGATTCACTGCATGCACCTGATGATGATGCAGTGCATCGAAACCCGGGTCGATTACAAAAAATTTTATCTGTGGAAAATTGCATCGTCTTATTTCTTATTATTGGCTTCAATAGTATTCGCAAAACTCCTTGTTGAAAACTACTGTCGTTTCAAACGACCATTGCTTTTCCATTTTTTTCTAGCAATATCTAGGGCAACTGGAGTTAACTGCTGGGAACGAAAAGGAACGGTAGCATTTGTTATAACATTATAGTTAATGAACACGCTTTGTGAACTTAATATTATGCAGAGAAAATTTTATGTGCTTTGTTGGTTTGACTTGAAAAGATAAGACTTTTCTTTTGCGTAGTATTTTGCTACAATTTTTGAAAAGTTTTATTTCTATGTTTACCATTGTAGGGTTTTGGCCAGCGCTGATTGGAAAAAATATGGATCGCATAATTTTACTGTTCATCGGGAGATCAGGCAAGAGTAAAATATACAGGGAAATAGTACTCTCTGATCCTGTTCTCGATTCAACGTTAAATCACAAAAGAAAAAAATAACAGTATGACGGAAATATTGTGCCAGTTATAGAGATTATTTCTTCTCAGTTTTCATGGCTGGTGATAAGACACCCCTTTCCTTACGACCATTTCGCAGCTGGATAAGGTAATGAAAGATTTGGATATTGAAAGACTAATCGCCTTCAACTTATATCCACTTAAAAAAATCATTTTTCTATTCCACTTTTAAAATTCCTTTTGTACCATAGTGTTTTCATGAGGATTCAGCTCGTTAATTAGTTAAAAAAAACTTAGGCTGTGGAATATATCATTTGAGCATGAAATCCTCTAACCATGTGTATTTTCCCTTGAAGCTTGAAGTCCTTTTTTGCCGGAATTCCGCGCTGGGTCACACCGGAACGCATTTTAATAATGTTCATAGTGTATGTGAAGATATTACTTGAGAATAGTCATGCATTTTTTTCTTTTACATTTATTTCTCACATTTATTATGATGTACTGCCACAGTAGGTGTAATATTATACAGTCGCGACACTTTGGTTACATGCTGACTTGCAACTCATGTTGGTAGCGCTTCGATCGACTAGTAAGGATAACGATATTCGTTACAATGCTCTGATGAGAGAATGTATAGAGGTGGAATAGTAAAGTGTAAAAAATATTCATTCTATTTGAAATAAAACTGCCCCCCTTAAAACAGCGCGATTGAGGGACTTTCTTCTCTTGAACTACAACCTTGACGCTGTGGATGGGCTTGCGCATTCCAATAATTCCTAGAGTTGGACTGGTGGAAGCAATAATTTGTTCAAAGTAGGCCGGCCACCCATGCCAAAAAGGTCGAAGGGTAGGAGCCAGAAAAAATATTGTTCACGTGATTATGTCACGTTAAAAATATTGTCGGGAATTGGTGATTGGGAACCCCCACTTATATCAATTACCCTGAACATAGAAGTTATTCACAGATAATTGAATCCTGGAAACTACGAGACGCCTCCCACTAGTGCGGGTGTCGTGCTCGGCAGCAGAGGAAGCAAGACCTCCGCGGTCGTCATCACACGAAATCCTTGCCCAACAACGCCATCAAATGTAACTAGGAACTATATGAGAGCGGTAATAGACCTGTGAACCTAGATATAGATAATTAGAGAGCATAAGATAAGGATTACCTCGGACCGGAAGTATTCGACAGCGAAATAGATAAGGCATAGTGAGAGATGAAAACAAGAAAAGCTGTGGAAGTAAGTAACATACCTTCGGAGTTCTGAAGAATCTAGGTAATAAGGGAAAACCATCTTTTTTCGAACTTATTCTTATGACTACTAGGAAGGAGTATGGTATTCGTGAAAACAGTCTTGATACCTATCCCGAAGGTGAGGATGACTGACGGAGAATCAGGGTAGGCAGTTAAAGGTCGCGGGGTGAGGCAAGGCTGATTATCTTAATAACAATTAAGGCACTTTTATATTTGGTTAGCCAGCTATAAGTTATTAATTTTCCTCCTTAACACACTGCATCCCTGGCGATTTGAGGCGAAACGATATCAATGTGCTACTACACTGGAGATGTGATAATTGTATGGACACGGTAATAACTTATATGTAAAAAACCAGAATGCAATGGCTACGGTAAAATAATTGAAAGTCATCATGAGTACAAATTGACTGTGGCTTTTGCAGTTAAGTAGGTTCTACGGCGTGTGTGAGTAAAATTGAATGCAAAATTCCTCCTCGTTTGTATTCTAAAAGAAACTACTCTCAGTAATGATAATCCTTAGCTATTTGAAAACAAAATTAACATAATACAGGGCTCGAAACTCATCACTTTTTAGTGACCTAACTTTTTTAAGCATGGTCACTAAAATATCACTATTTGTCACTTTTTCGGTTCATTTTCTGCCACTTTCCCGCATTTTAGAAACCAATATTTCTTTTTGTACTTTGGCTGCAAGAATCGGGACGGAATTATTTTATGATGATGGAATATATCTGAGGTGCGTTATGGACAATTATAATTCTAATGAAACCTGCGAAGAGCTGAAAGCCCTCTCATATGAATAGGGATGCAATCAGACCCGTCACGAGGTCGGCACTCTACCTCGCAGACAGTCTTCTTGCTTTTAAATACCATCTTCGAATCGCTGACGCTCCTCCTGTCTCAAATCACTCACACCAATCTGTAGAGTGGTGTATGTTTTTCCCCTTGGAGTTTGGGCACACATCTCGGGCTCGGGTGTTGTGCTAATTCTGTTATCCTCGCGACCGTGGGAAGAAGTCTGTTCTCGGACTGAACACTCGGAATCCTTCCTCCAATTTGTCCAGTTTGAATAAGCTCCACTTTCCCCAAGCAGCACTAACTAAATGAAATTGGTGTAAACTCCAAGTATTACAAGTGATTTATCTCGTCGAAAAACTGATTATACGCGTGCCAAAATGGTGAAGAAATTGTGCATATTTGTAGTATTAGCTGATATTTGTCGTGTAAACACGTGTATTGACAAGCAACCAATGATGGGGACCATATGGTTAAGAAATGTTTCGACTGATGGAAAAAGTTAAATTTCTTCCCAAGGAGGTAGTCACTTTCACTGATAATGCCTGTTACAAATATAAGAATGTCTACCTCATGCTACGGTGACATGTCTGGGAAATAGTGGACCACCCCGATAAAAAACAACACTACACACCCATTTTAACACAAATCCTCATCAAAATACTTTACTAGCTCATGCTAAGTGACATTTACTACCATGCAAAAATGGTCGTACTCATGCATACCACTCGATTATTCAAAGGTGGCAACAAAATTGGCCAGTTCACAAATCCTATTAACCTGCGGCCTTAATCTAAGCAAAAAAATTGTCGAAAGTGGAAGAAGAGCCCCGTTTTTATACAGTGTTCTTGGCGTTTACCTGTATGTACATACATATGTATTTGAAAATTAGCGTTGCCTTATCTTTGTAATCACTGAGTTCATGCTTTTCTTAATTTGCACATTTTAATTTGTGATCATGCAGTGAATTTCATATTTTTCTACATATTTTCTCGGGCATTCTATTCCTCTATTGAACTATGCTATCTATTTTACCTGTCGGTCACGCACAATTTATTGTCACTTTTCGTCACCTTTTTGATGAAAATGTCACTATTTAATCACTTTTTTTCCATAAAAAGTGTCACTTGGTCACTTTTTTTACTGTAAAATCTGTTTCGAGCCCTTCATACAAAATACGTGGAATATTTGGCGAATGTACATTCTAAGACCACTGTTTCCAGCGATATGAGCCAGCAACCGCGCCATTTTCATTTACCTTCTTCAATACTTTGACTTCAGTTTCTGTAGTTATTTGATAACTCAAAAAAATGAGATGGTTTGATGTCTATTTTTTTTACTATCAAGTTAATCCTATGAAGAATTCGCTGCTCATAAAATCATTTCGGGAAAATGGATTCGATAGAAAATTATCATTTTCTCTCTTACTGTTAGTAGAATTAATTCAGTGTAACATGCCTCAATGGCTAATTCCACTTCACACATACTGTTGCAAACCTGCACGTCCTGTTGCCACTTGCAAAGAGGGGCAGCAGCACTCGGACGAATTCGGTGACTGATCGGCAACCAGTGTATCCATCGTGGCTGGCCGTTGTCATTTTCCATCATGTCTCTTCCATTCTTGAGTAAAACTCAATGTTCATTTAAGCTCAATTTGCAAAAAATAGCGAGTAAAGGTATCATATTGTTGTTCATATAAAACAGGGGTCAGTTTTATCTACAATTATCTATTATATGAGTTGAATGACACGTAAGTTGTTCAGTGGAACCACCTTATGCTCATTTCATGACCTCTAACGACTGGCGCCACTATGCGACGAGCTGTAAATTAAGAGCCATTACTGTCGCGGTTGTATAATATTAGAGTGCGATAGATTAGATATCCAAGTACTATGGAAGTCAGTGCTTAGATATCTTTTTCTTATGGCTTAGTTCCGTCATCCTCCCAAGTAAATTTCCGCGAAAGAAGCTTTATGATCTATTGCTAGCCGAATCAACATGACGGAAGGTGCTCTGTCTTTAAAAAGGCTTCATTTTTTTCGGTACAGAAGCAGGATCTCTCCTAAAGAAAATATACCGATCCCCTTATTTGGCACGCACGAAATTGCCACCTTGGCTCGAATTTACACACCGCTAGCCCTTTCCCCCCTTCCCTCCTCGACAATCGCCCCCGTTAGGGAGTAATGAGCCCCAAAAACTGACAAGTCATTAGGTTTCGATGCAACTTAATTCTTCACGATCGTCGATGTAAAAAAATGATATAAGGAAGGAGCCGATCGCAACCAATCATTTTCTCGCCCTCCTCTTTTTCCCGCAACTGGCGAGCTATCCTTTCCAGTCATATGGACAGGAACACTTTACATTTTTATTTCCATCTTTTCGCCATTATTAAGCTGTTTCTGGTTTCGCGAGCCGAACTGGGATTGAATCCAGGAGCAATAATGTTTCACACTTGTTGAAAAATTTACCGATCCTACCTTTCCCATAACTTCCGAGCTATCCTTTCTAATCACACAAACACGAACACTTAGATTTTTATTCTATTTTTTTCACCATTATGTGTAGTAGTTTCTGGTTTCGCGAGCCGAACTGGGATTGAATGCAAGAAAGGGTAATATATTATTCACTCCTCCTCGTTGAATCATTTACCGACTTCATGGTCTCCTCGTGACTCTGAAGCAACACAAGAAGAGTTGAACGATCCCATCCTCTCTATTTCTTTAGGTGCTCGATTACACCCCCAAAGAGAAACGCTGAATGAAAAAGACTGATAATCACTGTAATGACTAGGCAATGGGAGCGGTAAAACGGGAAAGTCGCGTCGTGGGTAATAAAATAGCCATTTAGTCTCGGATAATTACCTACCTACCTACCCGCCCGCGTCACTTGTGCTGCGTTGGTAACACCCATTCCTTGAGAAAAGTGAGAAATGCTTTTTCTATTCTCCTCCCCCTCCCTCCCTCTTCCTCTACCCCATCCGCTAATGTCCAGCGGTTTTATACATGCTTCCTACGTTCACCCAACCCGAGCTACCCACTCACATGCCCATTGAGTTAGAGAAGGCATGACGTCGAAATCATATAGATATCCACTGCCAGCCATCTTTGTTATACCAGTTACCTTTTGCATACCATTCTAGAAAGTATAGACGTATTAAAGTAGCGTCTGTATCCTACACAGCATCCATCAAAATGTACATCTACTTGAGCTCCAGATACACACATGAGTTAACTCGTGACTGTCCGACTCCACTTGGAAGGCCGATCGTGTTTACATGTACTTGTCTCGAATCTTCCAATTTTCTGAAGTTGCCGGCCATGGTATCATCACGTGAAACATCTATCCAAAAGAAATACCTCACAGAAAATGGAGGAAGACGTATTCTTGAAAATGTAAATACATAAGAAAGAGCCCTAAGCTTAAAATGTTACATTTTTATTGGTTAGAACAATGTAAAAACATTTTAGGCATAAAATTCCCTTCAGTAAGTTAAAAATTACACAACAGAATCACACGACTATTATAATGTTACTTTCATTAAACAAGGCTCGTATTGCATTTGTTTTAAAACTTGAAATTGTTCGGCTAACCTTTATGTTAACTTCAAAACATGCTTTTCAACTTGCAACAAACCTCTTTGACTTATTCGCACGGCTTGTAACTCGCCACCTAGTAATCCTAAAGAGACAAACTTTTTGTATTCCTCTTCGAGTAAGGTTCTTCACGTGCACTATCGTCAACTTGAGAATTCATACATATCGTTACGTGCAAGTGGGTAAATAACGCTGGAAGTCACATTATGACTTTGAAAAGGAAATTATTTAATTTTATTTATTTATTTAATTTTTATTTACTTGAACTACCCCGAAAACAGCTCGAAATGGCCTCTTACATCGGTTGATGTAACATTAACAACTGACGAATACAAACACCCATGTCCTGGGTGGTTAAAAATCCTCCCAGGCGGGTTTCCCGCGGGAACCCGCGACCCTCGGATTGGCAGGAGAGGACGTTACCCCGTCGCCACCGGGTCGATTTGAACGAAGAAAATGAATATGATTGTCTTCCCCGACAATAATCGTACTTTTCTGTTAATTTAGGTCTCCATAGGGCGTTCTTGTTTCTTTACAATATAATAAATTCCGCAACATAAGACTCTTTACTAGCTCTATAATCAACTTGTAAGGCAAAAAGTTTCATTATTACCTCAATTTCAGGTTCTAAACTTGCACTAACATCTACTTGGGAAAGCAAAAATTTCACATATACCTCATTGAAGGGTTATTAGCTTTACTAGAATCACCTTGAGTTGACAAACCTTTTCCATATCCGTCATATTTGAGGCGGCCTCTATTGTAAACGTGCGATTTCCACTCGTCCGACAGAACAGTTGGTCGATAATCGCCTCCACAGCTAGGACGGCTACTCCGTCCAAATATCGACCTCCGCCGCTATCAATGGCAAACTCGTATAGGAGTAGGTATGATACACGCCCTAGTCGACCTTCCAAGTGGACTCATATAGGAGTCAACTCCTGTGTGTAATCGCCGCTTTACTACCCTGCGAGCTGCCGCAGCGGCGTGTAGCAGGAGTGATTGGATACCAGCCACGAAAGGGGAGGGAATTGGGAAGAGGAGAGGGAAGGGGGCTAAAGTAAATCACATTTCAACGGTGTGCCTTAAGGCGGCTTTAAACATGGAAGATGACTTCTTTAAACATGGAAGATGAAGTAGCGAGTGTAGCGACATCTCGAATCGTATCGATACTTGCACGGCATCGTTCTGCTAACGCGTTACTTCCGGCTTATACGCATACAAACGAATAGCGGAACTAAAAGGGGGTTAGTATCCAATATATCATATAACTGTTGAACTCTCATAATTATTGAATTCTTCTGGTTTACTTTTTAAGTATATGTGGTAAATGAAATAATATAGTACACCTGTTCGAAATTCCGCTTTATAGTTATGCAATATTTATAAAGTTGCAGAAGATGCACACTATAGAGCGATCAAGAACGACGGGCGATGTTCTGCTTTGAATTGAAATGATTGACGCCATATTGAAACAGACCCTGCGGATGGCATGGAATGAAATAACTTACTAATTTTCCACACGGTTTATTATCCTCAACCAATTTAAACACAATAGCGTCATTTTCAAGAGGTTACTAAAGGTTTAGGTTACAAAAGGCTTACAAGAGGTTTAGCAACCTCTTGAAAATAACGCTATTGCGATGAAACCGGTTTAGGATGATAAACCGTGTGGAAAATTACTAAGTTATTTCATTCCAAACCATGGAAAAATTCCAGAAAGTGAGCCCGTGGACGATTAATTTTATTTTAGACCCTGCGGAAACTACTATTGTATATTATTACAATAATTTATATTTAATTTTAAAACAGCAATATTATGCAAATTACACAATACAGTTGAGCGTATCAATAGTTTATTAACATAATTATGTACGACTCAATTGATAGACATGTCATTTTTATTTAAACAACCGTACAAATGGACCAAATGCAGTCGTACGCACATTCTTAGTTCATTCCAAATATAAAAATAATCTATCCAACCATTTGAAACAAATTAATTAAATATGCACTTTCAAATCCCAAATGAAGAACTACCTGCGAAAAAATCAGTGTTAAGCACTGTCTGAATGCATTATTGTAAATAGGTAAGTGGAAGCATTCGTAATTCTTACCGTATTTTCTGAACTACCGTATTGTGTGTAATGTATTGTATGCTAATGTATGCAATACTATTAAAGTTGTTATTTCTGTCTGAAATTACAACGATGAAATACGAACGGAGTACCTTGAGAAAACATTTATCCTCGCCCGGGATTCGAATCACTGACCTTTGACTTGCCAGACCACATCGATCGACGAATAGATCACGTTTCCTATGTTTCTTATTTTTTATGGAAATTTCAGCAAGATTTAAGGGCATTCAATGTTTTGTCATTACGATCGATCAAAGATGGCAATGTAAGGGAAGAACTACTACGAAGATACTTAAAAAGTAAAGGAATTTGTTCTTATTACATCGTTTTGATTTTTGGGGCATAACAACTTCAATAGGCAGCCCATTCCGGCATTAGGGATGGGATAGGATTTAGCGTCATGGGCACTGGCTTCCTTGAAGCCTTTATTCCCTTACGTTACTATCCATGATTAATTAGTTATAACAGCAGAACATCAGGTCTGCGTTTTAGTTAGAGAAACGTTCGTGATTTGGTTCCAGGTACAAACAGACTGATTGTATTGGCAATTTGTTCGTGAAGTGCAGACGTGTTGGATGTATAACTGCTTTCTCTTGACTTTCTGTACATAAATTAAAACCACTAGTCGTACTGCTATATTCTGAAGTTAAGTCAATACGGCATCTTGTTCTGATGCAAATATTGCGTCAATTCTCAGCTAATATAGCTGATTAATAACTGGAAATACAAGTATCTAGTAATATGCTAGCACAAGGTGTGTCTTAGATTATCAATCAATGAGTGTTCGTTCTTTTTCCATATCTCCTCCTCAATAAATTGACTCCCTATTGACATTGATCGCTTTTCTCTGTCCTCTAAAACTTAACCATCTTGGCCTTAACACATCTTTCCTAAAATAATTAGCAACCTATCACGCTTTCTTGTTGTTTCAGTTTTTTCCTTCTTTTTATTGTTTTACGTCTCATATTTATGCTTTTTACGGCTGCTTTTTAAATTGGCAGTTTTCCTGTTTGTAGACTACTTTCTTAAAATAAATAATTAAATAAACGCCCATTACATCTATGCACAGACATTGAAGCGGAAGGGCACGTAAAAACATGTTATATATCAAAAAAATTCCCCTTGCATAGTGAGACTAAACGGAGTGGCGGACCAACCACGGCAATGTCACAGGTTCAGTTATTGGCAACCGTTCTGAGCACCTTCTCTATCTTCCTCAATGCTCACGACTGCTACCACCAGCGTTTGTAGCACCGCCTCTCCAATGCGGAGGCCGAAGGCAATATACCTCTGGTCTGGGGAGCTATACTCGAGGTATATAATCATCAGGAATATCGGGTTCCGCGGCGAGATTTTTACTGCTGCTTCCTTTTCGGTTAGTCGGTGGCTGGCTCTTGGTTTGCTGTTCTCCGATTCTATTCCAACATCTATCTCCTCCTCCTACTGCGGAGGCGGCGGGGCCCCTTGATGAATTGAGTCGGTGGGGCTGGAAAATTACACGCTGTAGTGAGAGAGTTGTCTCAGTAAGCGATATGAGTGTGAGAGGGAGGAAGGGAGGAGAAAGATGAATGAGGTGGGTGGAGATGGTTCGGAGGAAGGCGGGCTGGATGCTGGTGGGGCGGACGATGTTTTTGTTGGGGGCAGTGGGGGTTATAACGGAATGATCCTCTACGGCGGCCCCTCACACGTTGAACGCTGATCGTATTTTGTTGGGTTTCATTGCTCGTTAGCTTTTCAGGCTTCGAGCATAAAATGTTAGCTCCAGAGCTGCGCAAGAATACATTTTGGCAGCTCCGGCTGCCGCATCGCCCCTTGGTATTAGTAGGAAATATCCTCTGGAGAGGTTAGAAGCATCTACTTTCCAAATAATGCCAAGAGTATTTGCCGTTTGATGGTGGAACATCATTTTTTCAACGGTGAAAAACGGACTTCCTACTTTTCTCTTAATGAAATTTAATTACATCACGTGTTTCAACGCCCAAGCGTCATCTTCAGATACGCAGTAATGAAGTACAGTGGAGCTTGAATATACATACGTACATTAAGATAGCATCGCACCCCTCCTCTACCATTAATTATGATAAATTCAATTAAGTGGACACAAATAAGTCTGTATTTCATTACTACATAGCAGCTCCACTTCAGTTGAACTGCACCTGACCAATAGAAATTCTTCTGCATAGGTAATTATTACGCGGAAATTGATTGAATCAAGCCTAATTATGGTAAAAACCATGATGGATATAGCTATATTAATGGAGAAAGTAGAATACTTGTTTTCTCAATGTTACCACTCAAATTGAAATAGTGCGTACTTCGCCCCACTATGGTGTACTTATGTGCACATGCTTAGATTCAGCAAACAAGGATGGTGCCGAGAAGTGTGACGCGCATCTTGACGTAGTAAGCATTCATTTAATGAGAGAACAGCAAAATTTGTACTTTCATGATTAATATTAATATTTACATAGACTCTCTGGAGCCGCTCTTTCATACTCTTATCAATCCGATGTTTATCGTCGTAAAATTCCTTAGTTCTTTCCGAAATTTTGAGTTAAAAAATGAATTTTATATAAATGCATACATTTTCTGCTCTGAGAATCAAACACCTTGGAGTACCTCTTGGCTATGCTTCTTTACCTCCGGAAAAATACGTCTTGAGGGAGAAGAAAAGAAGAGCAGAGGTTGATAACACATTTTCGTGTGTAGAGACAAATGATCATTGAAGTTTGAGCTTGAAGTTGGTCCCTGATGGCTTCGAATAAGCGGAGTCAGTTGGCTACGGTATCAACGACAATGAAGGAAGCCTAGAGGAAAATATTGAGCTGAGTAATTCCAGGAAAAAGCTTTCCATCAAGGGAAACAGATGCGAACGGAAAATGTCATCAGTGAAGGACTCATAAAAACATTAATGGGCTCTAAGCTGGTGGGAATCGGAATGGAGTATGTTAAAGCAGGAGTTTGGCGGCAATTGGAATGTAACGCCACGGGATAGTCAATCAACCAAAGCAGATAAGGTTACTGGATTCTAAATTGACCTATTTGGATGAACATCTTTTATTAATAACTGCCATGGAAAGCATCATGGTGGGAATTAATCGGAGTAGATAGCGTTGCGATGTTGGAAGATACAAGGCAATAGTTATCTTCAGTTCAACTGAAACCTATTCACATAATTACTCCTGCTGCCCTGCTAGCTCCGAAAAGACTTTTGGCTGGAGTCGCTATGCAGATCACAAATTGTGCAAGGGTAAATACTTAATTCATTCTCATTATAGAATACTGGAATACAGGATAGGTTTAGAGGCCGTTTATTGAAACTAAATCCTAGTACTTATTTATCTTAATACCCTAATTCTAGTATGTATCCTAATCAATAGTTGCAGGTAAAAATATCATAATAGTCAAAATGGAGCAATAGCCTTTTTCTAAACGCTTACTTACTTTTACCCTGCATAGGTTTTAATTCGTTTGTTTTTATATTAGGCTTGTTGGTAAATAATTATGAACCCCGCAAAACTGTATTTAGTTTCAAACTGCGTCTAGTAATTATCAGCGTAAAGTTTAAGATAAGTTGTAGAATTATTCGTTCATTTTATTTCTTGTGCCAACCCAGCCATCGTGTTGTAATATAATGAGAACTCTTTTAAATGTCTTAAAACGATTTCACAATTACGTTGATTTCAGAATTACGCATGTCCTGTTAATTTTTTCCAGAACAAGGCCGAAAAGGGAAACATAGGGTTGATATATTTATGAAGTAAAAATAAACACTCGATCCAGATCTAGACTGAAGTATAATTTTTAAACTGAGATGAATCGATTTGACGCCGCGTTTAGGGTTCTCGCCCCAAAGCTCTTGGCACTTGGAGATATCCTTTTTTATTAGCTCAGTATTCCGGGATATCCTGCCGCGTCTGTTATCTTGGTGGCGAATATGTGACAGAAGATCTCAGAGTTATGCTGAGATTGACTGGTGAAACAAATCATCAGCTTTCGTTTTTCTCTGTTCTATTATTTCAAACGCTATTGCCTCAGCATATTTTCACCCTACCCCTGAACTTCGGAAATGACCAAACCTAAATGTAGAAGTGTGAATTTTCTGGATCGATTCACGTATTTGTCAATGTAAATCGTAATACTAGGTACTAGCTCAACGCTATGGTTTCGGGAAAGAAGGGAATGATCTCAGATGTGAGTGGATGGAATAATGAAAAAAGCAATCGAGCTTAAGAATATTATACCTCAATTCTGAGAGTAACTGGGTTTATTTCTGGCATCTGGGTAATACATAAGCTACTAAAATGCATTTTCATATTTATTCACTCAATTAAAAAAAAGTGAAGTAGATTCCGGTGCCGTTAGAATGTAGTGCATTCCTCTCTAATTACGACTCACAGCCATAAAAAAACAATATAGGGCGTTCAATATTTTGTATATATGCTCGTAATCACGTCCATTTTGCCCTTTTTTAAACTCTATATGCTTTCATTATTAAGTGCTGGAATTTACATTCCTTAACTCTGATTCCGAACTCCGAATTTCTTCTTAGGTGGCTTCGCCATAGAACATTAATAAATATATTATTACCTCCCCTTTATAGCGGCACGGAGAGTTATCGTCCAAATTGGTGAATTTTTACCATCTTGCATCCCCATTGGAACCCGTTGCTGTGTATATATATTACATAGTTGTCCAACAGAGTGTATTGCAATAGATTTAGGCTGGGAAACAAATTTGATTATATTGCAATTCAAAAAATTAAGCGATTAAATTTATTTATTTAATTTTATATATTTTGAAAACTGTCCAAATCATAATTTCCGCAACTTTGCATTGATAAATGTAACGGAACATGAGATAATGGTAAAAAAATAGGTATTGAGACGTACACTTTAAACATAAACAAGCAAGGCCAACAATTTGACTTATTTAAGAGTATTTATGACTGAAGTATTTAAGAGAAGAGGCGATTGAATAGTGTCAGAGTAATGAGAACGATGGTTAAAGTGTTAGAAGAAAATGAAAACGGATCAATGTTGATAGGTTGTGAATTTAAAATGGCGGACAGGCAGAAGAGAAGCAATCGTTTGATCAAGGATAATCTGGAAATATGCATGTGAAGTAAAGAGTGCGTGCAAGTGGGTCGAAGTGGTACTCTGCAATTTCGGGACAGTTAGAGGTTGAGTTAAAAATTATATAGATGAATTTAAAATCAGTTTTAAGAATGAGAGTTCGTCCAAGATAATAGCGTAGTTGGAATATACTGACTTCCCCAAACGGCATTGGACGTGTTTACTGATTGCCTGCATTTCAGTCAACTGCGCTATTCTGTTGAGTGGACTCTAGTCTGGATATATTAAGAATGGAGAAAACAGAAAAATGACATTAGTAGAGGCAAAAATGAAGGATTCTGTATGTAACTATATTACCAAATAGATTAGTGGCACTGTTAAGAGTAAAGATGCGTCTGAGATGGACCATGAGGAGGAGCAAAACATGATAAGTCAAAGGAGAATAATGGGAAAATAAAAGTGTTATGCTCGTGGATCTACGATCTGCGTGAAGTGGCAACGGAGGCCTATGAGATAGGCTGCTTCTCTTTAAAATTATAGGATATTCAGCTCAGAGTAATTAAGTTTATGATCCGTCAAAATGCTGACAAAGGATACAAAAGAGGTTTTGAGATTATATGGTGCAATGGAAGTTAAGGGGGAATTTAAGAGAAATGTATATTGCACTGCATTTACTTATGCCTAAGTGAATTATTGGCATTGCTCCATTTTGCAATATTTTTAAAGCATTCTGAAGTTGGCAACAGTCCGCAACATTGCAAATTTGTTAGAAAATTTTTAAATCGTCAGCATAATAGAGGAACATGCTTGGGAGGAGTAAGCAAGGACGGCTACATCATCTCTGAAAATATTGAAAAGATATAGTGCAAGTACACAACCCTGTGAAACCCCAAACGTTATAGGTAATCCAGTGGGATGAGGTGCCAGAAAGTATTACCCGCTGGGCCCTGTTGTGGAGGACGAGTTCAACATTAACAAATTATGTTACTCATGTAACTTACTAGTCCTGTCGTAATTTGATTTATAACTACTTCGGCCAGTGTATAAAACGGCGAGGAAATGCTGAAGGGGCTAAAAATATCTTCATCAAACTCACTGGCTCGGAATCTACCTATACGGTCGCAAAGCACGCAGATTAGGCTTCGCCGCTCCGGCAAGTAGGTATTTAAGTTAATCGATTTATTTCGCCTATAACGAGAGATCTTTTTTCATCCCCTATGTTTTTCATCGTTAGGGTTCAATGGAAAATTAATTTTGTCAGTGATTCTATTTTCACAGTTTACCGTTCGTTGAAGGTAATACTTTAGAGTGGACTCTTTGATCTATCGCTTCAGGAGTGGAATGTATATATACCAATACGGTCGCAAAGCACGTAGATTAGGTTTCGCCGCTCCGACAAGTAGGTACTTAGGTTAATAGCTTTCTTTCGCCTATAAGGAAAGATCCTGCTTCGTCCCCTATGTTTTTCATCGTTAGGGTACTATGGAAAATTTATTTTGTCAGTGATCCTATTTTCGCCGTTTACCGTTGGTTGAAGGTAATACTTTTGATTGGGCTCTTTGATCTATCACTTCAGGAGTGGGACGTATAAGAATACGTCAAGGATAATTTATGCGATGCAGAAAAAATACGGATGAATCCAAATGAGACTGCTTGAGACGTGTGAGCTAAGCAAAGGAAAAAAAATCTCTTTGTCGTCGGTCTTGATGACCTCTCAAGATCGTTGCCCTCCTTTGGATCGAAGGAGACCTATTACCGATATTTATTGCTCTTATATTATTAATGCGAGGCAAAGTGGCTCTTAAAGGGTATTGGAATCTCTATACGATGCTCCTCATCAATTCTAGCTCCTGAAAAAAAATCAGCTTTTTCTTCCACCGTAATGGAGAGCACATGATTGCATTTCTTAATTTCTTTTTCGTTCTTAATTGCCTCAACCAGATTGGCTTTTTCAAATGAAGCATTACGCGGCTTATCTGGAATAACTTTTAAGACTCACTAAGCATGTCGTGTTCCATATAGTTTTATACAATGGAAAGTTGTAATATTCAAATATTCCAATCACTGGAGCACTCACATTGGTGACTCCTCAAATGTCATATTTTAGCCGGTAAAAGTGATTGCTTTATATCGTAGAGAGTCAGTTTTCTCAAGACTGTGCATTGCGCTCCACCCAGGACAAAGGAATATGTGAAATTTTCATGTAAGAATATGAAGAACAAAATAGGCCAATTGCATCTTGGTGCAATGTTTAAATGAGAACTTTCTTGGAAAGTGAATATCTACGGAGTGTGTTTTTAAAGTATGAAAATATACATACCATGAATCCTGCTTCCATACTTTTTATGTAACTTTATCTTTAGTTTTGTTGGATTGGCGATGGCTTATCGATGGGTTATCAGTAAATATTATTTACATTTGTTGTGAACTTGACTATATTAACCTACTAATTGAAGTGGCTATATTAACCCACTACTTAGCAGGAGCGAAAATAATGGTATTTTTCAGAAATCTACCCCATCTATAGTTGTTTCTAAGAGGGAAATAAGTAATATACTATTTAGTTTAAATAAATGAATAGCATTTTAATGATGAAGAATTTTGTCCCTAGTGGTTGTAATGTGAAGAAAATTTTAAAATGTGAAGTAAGTGAATCAAAGGAGCCATTTTTAAAAACTGATTAAGTTTAGGTAGTGGTCCTCACTGCGTGCATAAGTGATTCTGTTGCGCACGATTTGATAGCACGAAGGTTAATTTCGAATATAAGTGCCTATGCGATGGAAGCAGTCTAATTACCAGAGCGTTAAGCTTAAGATGACTTTTGGCCATTACATTCAGTTAGATAATTAAAATGAAAGGTTAACCACCCTCTCAAATAACAGCCCCTGAGACCTGAGAAAACTTTTTTTGTTGGTAAGGCGTTGTGCGTATTTGAACAAATGGCAAAGCTGTTGCATGGAAAATTACAAGATGTGCTTTCTGAATTCTGAAAATATCTAGTTTTGTTAAGGTTAAACCCTTCTGCTATTGCATAGTTCACAGTGGTAATTAAATACATTGTACTTTTCTACACTTTTGACGTCTACATAGTGAGGCCAAAAACAATAAAATTGATTATTTTTAGCTTTGGAGAATGACACGTTTGTCGTCACCTTGTTGCATGCTATAGCGGTCACGACCAACCTTTACGCAGACATCGTTTTGATTTAGAAGTAAGCAGCCTGCATACCATGAAGCCTTCATGGTGCGATTCTCGCGGGGTTCAAATCTTCATATCATCGGACATTTTGCGGTTCTCCGCACCACGCGTTTCTTGTGCTTGCAATCGTACATTAGGTCAAAAAAATACTTCGAATACATTACGCATGCAAAGAGTGACTAGTCATCTTCAAGATTGACGTCGTAAATGCTGTCTAGAAGCATTTTTTTCAACCTAAGCTATTACCTTTTTTTTTTTTTTTTTTTTAGTCCATCTTAATATATTTGTCTTTTGATCAAAAGATGTGGGCTACATGGAATATAGGGAACACGTATTACCTCAAATGGAAAAGCAAACGGTACCAAAAATGTTTTGTCTAGGTAAAATCTGACATTGATATGCATGATTGCGGCGTAGATATCAGTGATTATATGGCAAATTTAATTCATATAAAAGAACGCTTTTCAGATTGATGTAGGTATATCAGTGTACACTCTGTGTACCTTGGCATTTGTTTGTATAAGTATCTGAAAGGTTGTACATTTACCGCAAGCCAGCAGGAAAAGTCCTAGGGGTTATAGCGTAGAGTAATCTTTCCAAGTGTAGTTACTCTTTGATAACTCCATTCTTATAGAACATAAAATAAACATTTTTTCAAATACCAAAGTTAAAATTTGTCACCTTTTTATCAGCTTGAAACGCAAGCCACTGGAACTTGACGTCGCGAGTGAATTAACTGCGATTGGTCGGCGGAAACGAGAGAAAAAATGACAACAACCTTAGCCAGTTTGATGAACTTCAAGTAGCAGCATTTAATTATCCACAATTATTACAATAGAAAACAAGCCCGTAGGCTAAATACCGTTAACTTGGTCTATACAAGACGAAGACAAGTCACAACTGGAACCAAGCAGATACGTTCTTTTCCGGCCGCGGTCAGGTTCAAAGAGGTCGTCTGTTCACGGTACACAGGAGCGGGAGGGGAATCAGCTGACCAGTGGAGGAGTGGGAAGAGTAGAATAGAATAGAATAGAATAGAATATTTATTAATGCTCTGGGCATCACCCATGGAGCAAAAACACATTTTACAATTGAATGGCTCATCAAAGAAAACTCAAAACGTACATAAAAATCGAACAAGTGATAACAATACAGCATGATACAGAAATAGTAATGTAGCAAATAGGCAAGGATTAGAATTTAACAACACACAATATTTAGGCCGTATTTTATTAGACAGAGTTTATGTTTGCTCTGCACTGAGTAGAGTCATGTATAATTTATACTTGAAGGCATGATTGGAGCCCTTCTGTTTCAGATCCTCAGGGAGAGAATTCCAAAGTTTAGATGCCGTAACAAGAAATGATTTCTGGTATGCGGTTGTACGTGGAGTTGGATAACGTAAAGAGCAGTTCTTTGTGCGAGATGTCATCTGAGTGGTTTCTGATCTGCTCTTAAACATTTCCCGAAGATATTTAGGAATACTCTCTCTGAACATCCCAAAAAGAAAAGCACCGAGTAGATATTTTCTACGGTTACAAAGATTTAGCCAACCTAGGCTGATTCTGTATTGTGACACATGAACATCCTTTCTTAAATTAAATACATATCTTACACATGAGTTTAATAGCTTTTGTAACTTTTTTTCTAACTCTTTAGGTATGTCATTATAAACGAGACTACAATAATCAATAGAGGGAAATACCAAGGATGAAATTAACATTTTTCGGGTGGGAATAGGAAATAGGTGCTTATTTAGTTTTAGTTGATAGAGGGTAATATTGACTTTATTACAGATTTCATTAACATGTTCGTTCCACGACAGATTTTTTGTGAGGGTTACTCCAAGAGCGCGAACAGAGTCGCTGAAAGATATTTGGTGATCACCAACTACAACTGGATGAAGTTGATTAATATCTATTTTGTTTAGAACCCTTGAGTTTCCAATGATTATTGATTTCGTCTTTTGACAGTTCAGTGTAAGTCGGTTTTCGCCAACCCATTTTGTAATTTCTCTGACGTCATGATTCACAAGGTTGATACTAGCAGCTATGTTTTCAATTGAGGAATGGATGTATATTTGGAGGTCATCTGCGTACATCATGTACTTACAATTTTTAATCGCGATCGAAATATCATTTACAAAAATAGAGAATAGCAGAGGGCCCAGGACAGATCCCTGGGGAACTCCGCAAGATACCGGAACCCAATCAGATAACTTATTGTCAGGTCCCATGACTGCTTGCGATCTATTTTCAAGGTAGGAGCAAAACCAGTTTAAAACTGAACACGAGAAACCAAGCTTCACCATCTTATGAAAGAGTAGATTATGATCAATTCGATCAAATGCTTTACTGAAATCAAAAAGAACTAAAATTGTAACCATGCGCTTGTCCATATGAAGTCGAATATCATCGGTAACCTTTAGTAGTGCCGTCTGCGTGCTGAATCCATGCCGAAAACCTGATTGCAGAGCGTCAAGTTTGTCATTGTCAGTTAAGTACTCTGTGACTTGTTTGAAAACAATTCTTTCCAGCACTTTCGACAAGGCACACAGGATAGAAATTGGCCGGAAGTCAGAAGGTAGTTTTGGGTTTTTTATCTTCTTTATCGGGCGGATAAGTGCTTTTTTCCAGGCCGATGGAAATACTGAGTTATCAAGAGAGTGGTTAAATATTTCAAGGATGTATGGTAATAATGCATATTTGGAAAGTTGAATGACCTTTATCGGAATGTCGTCCACACCAGTGGCATTTGAGTTTGAGATCATCAAGCTTTCGATAAGAGTGTCAGGAGTTACGTGTCTAAAGTAAAAGTTGTTTTCATTAAATGGGATAACTCGCTCAGGTCTGAGGTTAGCTAGGGCAACATTTTGACTGATCGAAGTTGACACAAAGTAGGAGTTTAGCTGATCGAGAGTTATATTTGAAGGTAGAGAAGAGTCCCGTCTTCGAACCAACCCCAGATTTCGAAATTCACGCCAAATCAATTTCGGGTCTTTCAAAGAGGAAAACTTCGAGGAATAAAACTGGCGTTTACTGTCATTGATGGCTGATTTAATGCGGTTTCTAAGCTCCTTGTATTTTTGGAACACAGTAGAACAACCATTGCGTCGAAAGGCACACCGCACTTGGTTGCGTTCTTTAATCATGAGTTTTATCGTCTCATTCAGCCAAGGAGGAAATCGGCGTATAGGCCGACATTCCCGTTTGGGAAAAAAAGTGTCAGAGAAACTAGAAATGTTTGACATAAAACAACCAAGTTTGGAATCGATAGAACAAGAGTTAAAAATACCATTCCAATTCATCTCTAGAAGTGCATCATGAAGGCAGTGGGAATCAATGTTTTGAAAGTCACGGAATTGGAAAGAGGTGGGTGTGAGGGACATAGAAAACTTGAAAGTGTACGTAATTTCAATTAAGTCATGAGCCGAGAGGAAGGAAATGGGAGTCTGAGAGTAATTTGAAACTTTTTCCAGATCGTCGACAATACAGAGATCTAATAGGGTAAGACTTGTTTCTGTGTGATGCGTAGCTGCGTATGGTACAAGATTAAGATTATTACAGTACACAAAATTATGCATGTGTTTACCATCATAATTATTTCGTAGAAGATCAGCATTGAAGTCACCAAATATAACAATATTTTTAAAGGTGGGAGCAAATTGCAAAAATGCATTTTCAAAGTCCGTCGGGAGGGCTGTTTTAGGAGGACGATACACGACACACAACAATAACTTAGAGGAGATTTCGTTGCATACTTCGGATATGATAAATTCAGAGGTATGACAGTAGGTGTCAGGGGAAGTGGCCAGAACATTAACTTTTAAATTCTCGCGTACATATAAGCCAACACCCCCTCCACCTTTACCAATTCTGTCATGTCTAAAAATATTATAACCATTCATTTTAACCATCTCATCAGATATGCGCTCTTTTAGCCAGGTCTCAGACATGCAAATTATGTCATAAGTTGATTCCTGAAAGAAAAGGCAAAATTCATCAAAGTGACCAAAGAGGGATTGACAATTAACATGGCACAGAGTTATATCTCTTGAAATCTTCTGGGTGACAATAGGCGGTGAACTATAACCTCCTCCCTATTCCCACTTTTTAATGTCCTCTTCTGACTGAATAAGGTAGCGATCGTCTCCCTCACGCCTCCGGACAAAGATTTTACCATTTCTTACCCACAAGTACTTGAATTTACCTCCCCTTTTTAGTTCCCTGGCCATAGAATATAATTTTCTATTGTATGGCGTCAGAGACTCATTGACAAATACATAGGAATTAACACACTCATTTAGCCCTATATCTTTAAGACTTAGGTTCCTTTTAACTTTCCGTGCGTTAATAAGATTTTGAGCTAATGTGGAACGCAAAAATCGGACAATAATTGGCGAGGGTTTTACACCATCATCCGTTGACGCGCGGCTCTTCAGCCTATAGATGTAGTCAATGTCACTCATTTCGAATTTCACCCCTAAGGCTAGGCCAACCTGTACGATTAGGGCCTCAGGCGATTCACCGGTAATGCAGGGAATTCCATGAAATTCCACCACATTGCGCAAATGCTCTTGTTCTATTCTATTAATGTGTGATTCAAGATTTAACACACGCGCTTTTATTGCAGCACTGTCACTACATGCTTGATGCAGTTTCTCACTTAAATCAGCGATAGACGAATTGAGATGGTCAAGCATAGTAGAATGCTCAGTTATTACTACCTGTAATGATTCAACTGCACTCTTCAGCTCCAGGGAGGTTCTAACACACTTTCGATTGGTGGGAATGTTCACCGGTCAGCTTGAAAGTGGAAAAAGATGTCAGCAACAGCGCGGACCGAATAAAGGCAGGGTGCTTGCAGAAATCGCAATGACCTGAGCGTTCGCGCTGACCAGAGCCAGGTCGCGGCACTTGTTTTATCGCTCTCTGGCACTTCTCTGAGTCTCCGAGGATTTTCGAGTCTCCGAGGATTTTCGAGTCTCGAGGTTTCGAGGAGGAAAAATTGGTACAAGCTGGTAAACTGTGCCCGGTGTGAGAAATAAAACGTTATTTTGCTGTTGTAGCTGTTCTAGTAGATGTTTTCAAGTGATCTATTCAAATATGTTGCTCGTTGGAGATGTCAGGCTATCATCGCTAAATCAGGATCACTCTCTAGGCATCCTAGCAGGCCGTCGTAAAGTCGTTTTTTTGTTTTTTATTTCCCCGGACTCAAAGAAATTGGAAATTTGCCCTGGCAGACAACCTGGGAAAGGTAACTTATTGTTAGTCAATTTTACGTATTTCTTGAGGATTCGTGATGATTCCGGAAATTACTTAGGTTCTCGGCTGATAATGCATGTTCATCAGAATCATCAAATATTTTTCAATGCGACTACGATGATAAGAATGAGTTGAAAAAGCTTATAGCTGTAAAACTGAAGGGAGAAAATATAGGTAGTTACACCTTTAGACTTTCCTAGTCTAGTGGCTACAAAAGAAATAGCAGAAAAAATTACTGGCTTTCTTGAGATCCTTTGCGGCTCAGATTCCATCCTTATTCGTTGGCGTGAGAGGGCAGCTGATGATTCTGTCGAAGGTGTCAAATGATGGTAACGCTCCCATTGATTTAGGAATTCAGCACTAGTGTACATTTTTAATAACATTTAAGTTCTTATCTAACATAATAACTTTACCTATCAGGCCATATGGCATATAACATTATTAATCAGGCTATTGAGACATCCAGTCCATGGAATGGAGATTATCAGTATGAATATCAATGCATTAGGTCAAACTTATTCAATTGGAAATCTTGATACACTCTCTCCTTGAGACTTTTTGCATTTGTAAGAGAATTTTAGCTAAAGGAAAAGGAATTGGTAATATAAAAATGCATGACATTAATTTGAGGACAGTGGAGATAGAGGCCTTATTCTGTATACGAACATTTTGAAATCGTTTTCTATTGAGAGTGCTTTACTTCGTTCACTCTTAAAACACGCTCTTGAATATCTAGAGAGGAAGTAAAATATGAACTTCTTTGGACAGAAACGGGATATGCGTGTTCTTGAAATTGATTATGCTAAAAATACCTATGATGATGCTTAAAATGTTGATGATGATCCTATAGCATTGAAACCCAAGTCGCGCGGTTGTGTAGTCTGTGTTTTGTAAAAGTTTCCACGTGAAATAGAAATGCAATAGAAGTTGCTAAAACTTCGGAAAGCTCAACCGAGAAGAGGGTTAAACACTCTTTTAACTTGAAGGGAATGTTTTAAAAAATACCAACCCGCTACCAATCAGAGTGCGGAGGACACAAAAAGTAATCACAACGACTCGGGGTAGATGGAGAACCTCATAAATCTATAGCGGCCAATTATCTGCAGTTTTTACTTCTGATCTGAAGTTGCAGGCTGCAACGCCGGCGAAACTTCTTTTCAGCCGGATGGAACCACGCGGGAGCAACGGGAAACCCTTGGTGTCATCTGCACATCGACGCGGAAGCCTTCGCAACAAATCAATTTAGTGAGTTAAGAAATATGATAGGAATTAAAAACCGCTGGACCAATTCTGAAATTTTAACTATCGGTGGTCAAATTAAAAAGTGTTTAGTAATGCATAATGTGACCGTCTGTAATGATTTCCACATGTTATTTATAGTTATTAACTCACTATATTTCTCTTATTGTATTTTTACATTTTTTATATGCATCATAATTTACATGAAAAATTAGCATATACTCAAGGATTTACAGTAGGGTTTCATTTTATGAAAATCTTACCTACCCCTTATATAAACATTTTAACAAAAGTTAATCAACAGAAAGGTTTGTGATGGATTAGTTAGCAGTTTTTTCCCTAAATGTGATCACTATAACGCTCAGTAAGTGTGACATTGCAAATAATTTTCATTTGAATCAGCCTAGAAAGAACACCGTGAACCTATCATTTTGACAAAAAATACCATTGGTGTACCTTGGCCCTAACTCAAGGGGAGCTGGTTAAGAAGTTAAGAAATAGGTGTGGTAAGTCATTTGACCGATGTTTTTCATTCCTGGCATCCGGGCCAATGTCGATGTGTGTTTCTTTTTTTGGGTTTACTGCCCATGGGTTATCGGCGGCTGGAGTAACAAAGACATCAAGGGCACGGCATGCTGCAAGTCTCGTGGAGGCCTTAACATGACGCGTGTGGCACGTTGTACGTCCTGGCAACGAAATGATATCCATGCGTCAACGTAGCCATGATGAATGATGTGGATATGGAGAAAGAACCCGGAGAAAGGGGATGTTGGTTAGCTGGAGCGGGAGAGGGAATGGGTGGGAAGGATTAAGAGTCAAAGAGGGATATGCAGTACCGGGGCGCATGAGAAAAATGACTGAGAAAGTGCGAGCTATCGACATGTAGCCTTAGGAGCATCACCAGTATGCTTGTGCACTAAGCTAATCAATTACTCAAATTGCGCATGAATGCGCGAATCGTAACTAAAAAGTTGAAACTTTGCCATTGTCAGGTGATGTAAAAATTTGTTGGTTAATTTTTCACTGGCTATCCCTCTACGAGCTATGATGCACATCACCTTAACATGCCGTTGTGGTACGGTAGACTGATACGTTAGGAAGGGAAGGAAATTCCTGTAACTCATTACCGCCATTACCGAGGTGATGCATAGTATTTTCATGAAAAATGATGTTGCGATTATTCTCTGAGAAGTTTATTTAATCTGGAAATTTTTTAAGCAGTTGGATGTCTTCAGTGAGTTCCATTGATTACTAGTACTTACTTGTGATTGCTGTAGGAGGATTTCGGTGGAAAATTCCTCCCCTTCCCAAAATCATGGAAGCTTTAATGCAATGCACTGTGCAGTTTGAAACGCATATACAACAGTACCCTAAAAAAATAAACAGTTGCCATGGGTAAATGTATTGGAGCGACCTTCATATGAAGGATTTGGAGGCTGTTATTCTTCCTTTCTTGAGGTTTCCTAATCTTAAGACTCCAAACATTCTTCCTCTCAAGAGACTCCTCCGCTATTTGACTTTACCCCCAGATCCACCAGGCCCTCATTCCCACTCTGTCTCGTTTAGAGTTATGTTATTTCTGACATACCCAGATTTCGCTGCCATAGAATAAATTCGGGAGGAGAACACTTTTGAATACTGCAATTTTCTCTTCCCAGAATTAACACTCAATTCTCCACATGCTCCTCATGGTACAAGTTTAATCCAATATAAAGTTATTAAACTATTACTTGTGCAGGCAGTAATTTACCTGATGATATCATAGTCGGCGATACCGATTGTACGTTTTTATTGAAATTGTGTTGAATTTACCAAGTAACTCTGACAAATAAGGACTGCGAATAGGGCTTGAAAGGTCAAAACAAATAAGAAGAAATGAAAAAAGAAGAAAATGGGACGGCATTGGACGCGTAGAAAGTAAGTTGGGGAAGAGAGAGAGAGAAATCGAATATTTCGAGCAATGGCGGCCGTATCCAGCGTCACATCACAGGCGCGCGTTTAGTTCCATTATTTTTTCATTGCGCCGTCTCCTATCCCCCCCTCATTTTTGTTTTCGGAGACAAATGGTGAGATAGCGTGCGCTATGCGTGGGAGTGTGCCGCCGGGTGTTTCTCCGCCCTGCTCGATTGCTTGCGAGAAGGTCTAGAGCGATAGTTAATTCACAACTTCGGCCTTCGATGCGAAAAAATATCTTCGTGCATAGCGATGATGTATTGATATGACATAGTCATCGCTGTGTAACGAGCTATGGTGGGAATATCAACTCATCTGTTCCATCGAGTATTAACGATAGCAGCGTCCATATCGTCCAATTGATGGAATTGATCCATTGGGTGTAATTTTTGTCTCACCCAGTAAAATTATTGGCAGTATAAATTGAATCGACAATATCATCCATACCGAGTAAATCCGAATATTTGTGTAACACCGTTATATATATTTGAACTGCTATAGGATTCCGCAATGCTTTCGTCTGACATGGTCGGTATGCCCGGTTCACATTACCGTTCTACTCATTTAGTAGCCTAACGTCATGCATTCAAACTACGTCTAGAGTTACCGTCGTAACTCAGTGCTGCCCTCTATAGGATTCGAAGGAGACAAGTTAAAAGCAAGAAGCTTATTTATGAGGAAATTAGAATTTTCGCATTCCTTGGGGCGTATTGCTATTTTGGAAATGTTTTCTTTTAAGCGAATGACACTTTTTTCAGCTTATTTAGGAGGAGAGAGGAAAGTAGACAACGCTGCCAACATAACTGAATTTACCTTGAGAGGGAGGGAAAGTGTCGGAACCCCTTTTTTCGACAATGTTTAGGATCAAAGACAAAACTTGGTCAAAATACAATGATAGTCTTCGCAACAGATCAGAAAAGCCCATCTAAACGTTATTGCCACCACGTTTCTCTACCACTATCCTTATCAGTTCAGCAATGAATGTCTTATTTTTCCGCTTCTATCAGATCTAGATATAATAGTGCGAGGGTAAGCCGGTCGCGTGGAATGGGAATAAGAAATATGCTATTGGGCGTCGCCAACGTTGTATTTTTGGGTGTTCTAGTCAGTAGATCTATTATTTGGGCGCTTGGCCGAAGGGTTCAAGAAAAGAGGAAGAAATCTTTATGGGCCTTTTTATTTTTGGGAAATGGGTGTGGGGTAGCAAGTGAGGGATGTCGGGGCAGAGTAAGACAGAGTAGGAGGTAGGAGATGGAATCGAGCGTCGTTAATGTGACAGCTTGAGTCATTGACGATGGCGGTGTAGAGGGGGAATGGCATTTCTCGGCGATACGGATCGAGCCGGCATCGGTGGATTAGGCCCGGGCACGCATCTACTTTCTCGGGTCAACATTGTGAGGACTCCAATCCCTCCGCCACCCCCACCACGCCCTTACGCTCTCCATTCCCCTGGATTGACTTACGGCGATGAAGGTGTTGTCTACCCTGAGGAATTCCCGTTCGTTTCTTGTGTCATTCTTTTTTTTTCTTTAACACCTTCAAGAATGTATGTATACGCACGTGCGCACGCTTTTCGTGCAATGTGTTGCTTATCATGCTAGAACAAGCAGATTGTTGAGACGTGAGACACGGTAAGGTTCGTGACTTTTGTATGGCGGAACCCGTATCCGAATAAAATCACCCTTAGAGTACAGGAATTGTGGTATTGAGGCAATTTAAAATGCCGTTCTAATACACCGCATTTAATTGTTAATAGAAAGTGAAGAAATTTGGTTTTTCGTTTCATTTCCACATACAAATGATGGGTAAATACGAAAAAGGAGCTTTTTTCTCCTCTTGGACACGCGTACTCAGCTGCATAAAAATAACCGACGACTAACATCAATTTAGGTTGAAAAATGGCAGTTAGAACGATGGCTTCCCGGACCATAGGTATCGGCTATCTTACCGAGTCTGACGTCACCCGCCGCTTAGAAGTGGACACAACTTTCTCCATGGTGGACATATCTAGCCTTATCATGATCTAAGGTCAAGACATGTTTCCGAGGCTGGTCGACTATACGTCAGCACGTTAGATTTGGAAAAAGGATACTGGCAGGTTAAACTCCATCCCGCAAGTAAAGAGGTAAGGGCGTTTACTATTCCCAGTAGGGGTTTATTCCATTTCAACGTTATGCCGTTTGGTTTTCACAGCGCAAGGGCCACTCTTTAGCGCTTAATGGACCGGGTAGTGGGGCCCGAATTAAAGCCGTATTGCTTCACTTATTTAGAAGATATCGTAGTTGTGAGTCAGACGATTGATGAACATTTGGAACACTTGGAAGAAGTGTTTCAAAGATAACGCAGCGTAGGATTGCGCATTAATATAGATAAGTGCAGTTTTGTGAAGTTTCACTTGAAGATTTTGGGATACATAGTTGGGGGCGGAAAGATACAAGTGGACCCTGAAAAGGTGTCCGCTGTTCAGAAGTACCCGAACCCCACCAACAAAACGGAACTAAAAAGATTCATGGGCTTCGTTATTTGGTACCGGAGATTCGTTCCCAATTTTGCGTCCGTAGCTGCGCCACTGACCGATTTACCGAGAAAGAAAAGTGCGACCTTCGTCTGAACACGACAATCGAGCCTTTTGAAGATGGCAACGAAGGTTTCCGACCTTGGGAAGCCTGGAAGTCAAACGCGGGGACTACTCCCCCGTTTGGAGCCAATTTGTTGGCAATGGACGCATCAAGGAAAAATCCTTCTGAACAGCGGCCACCATGTTTCGTTACCACTACATTACCGGCAGTTATTTTAGCTGTAGCGAAATACTACCGGTAGGCACTAATTTTGCCCCAGCCGAATTTTCTTGAAAACGCATTGCTCATTTTCGTGCTCATGAGACTGCGCGCAATTTAACGCACAGTGGATTTCCTTATTAGTTTCTCGCGAGTTCCATGAGCGTCAGTATATGCTCAGTGCACAAAATTCTCCCGCGACAGTTTGTCATAGTCATCCAACGTACGGTGTCCGCATTACAACTTCCTTCTCCTCTCCTTCATATCCCTTGTGTGCATCAATCATTCAAAATCTTGTAGTCTTGTTCATCCAGGTATCACAACAGTCTTCACCCGTCATATCAATCTAGCGGCACATTGTTTTTTATATCTTTCTTGCTGAAGCGTCTAGGTTGGCGTTTTCAATCCGTGACGGCGAAATAACTTTGGGGAGATCAGCTCAAAGACTACTTTCGGGGCATTAAACGCAATAACCTTAACTCACTCTCCAGAAATCATATATTATTATTTATGCCAGCCGGAACACGCATTTCAATTACCCATTTCCATTTCCTTCTCGATTCTTCACATGTCCTTCCAACTTGCCCCGTTAAGATGCAACACTCATGTTAAGGCTATATTCTATCCTACCTAGTCCACATATGGTAGCGTAATGTAATATGTTATGCTAAAGAGGAAACATGGCTTGCTAAAGTTTTTATTCATTTTCATCCTTTTTCCAAAATAGTTATAAAATGTGTTCAAAACCTGTGGACGGATGTTTTATGCGTCGTCAATCTAGTGATTTTCGTTAACATATTGTGCTCACATTGCCGATATTAACTCCCTTCGTTGTGGAAAGTTAATGGATTGAGAAAAAATTGGGAGTACCTTGTAGTTTGTTGTGCTTTTATTTTTTCGGGAGTATTGCGCATGCACAATGTACCCATATCGATATCCTCACCTATTCCTCTGGTTCAATGAATGTTAACTTGTTTTCAATAACCTCATGTGCATGTCTTAACAGGTCTCGTGTTAATTTGCGGAATAAAATTTAGTTTATCCGATTTTAATATTTGAATTGATTTGAGCTCCTATCTTGAATAAACTGCTAATAATCTTATTAATGAATTAACCTGGTTCGTAAAACTTTGAAACGCCAGGAGTTTTCATATCCAGTGTAATCCTTTTTTGTAAATAAACAAACGCGTAATCACAAAACCTGAATGCAACAATGACGTAGACCACCGTACTTATTTTGAAAAGGGCAATAAAAGCACCAAGTAAGTGTGTTTGATTTTAATTATGTTTATTTATAGACCTGTAAGTCAAAGTCTAACGCTAGAAAAATAAAACTTGAACTTTGCAGTGCTATTTGGTTCAAGTATCACTGACTAAGGTGTATTTTATTATATTTTTAAGGCGTAAAATAAAAAATCTATACCTTAATGAATCCAATAATTCCCACTATTTTCAATATTTTGCCTGAAAATCTCTTCTGTGCTCAAACTCGGTCCCTTACTATCGAATATTTTCGAATATCAAACTTAGCCTAATGAATGTCTCGTATCTAAAGCCCTCAGTATATGATATATCATAAAAATCGTTCGAGCAGTTTTTAAGATGAGTTTTACATACATGTATACAAAAATTGCGCGTATATGAGTATAGTATATACGACTCGGACCACGACGCTCTAGTGCCATCTTCAGGCTTATCTTCTCCTTCACTCACCATTCGACCAGGAGGAGACACTTGTCGAATGGTAAATAATTTTAAGAATTTATTTTATTTATTTATTTATTTTAAGAACAATTTGAAGAGAAGAGGAATTTCACTAATTATGTATTTGTATATCTACGCCTCTCTCACTTGGAGAAATCCTAGGGAGTAAATCTTGAAATCTTTTCATTAATTTTCGTGCTTATTTTTTACTCACTACCTTCTTGAGATGTTTTCGGAGAGTTTCAGATCTCGAACAGTATCGTTTGTCTCGACTTTTCCCACGTCCGCTCTATACGGAATCTTCTTTTTCTCTCGCTTTGGTGCCTCGATGCCCCCCCCCCACTCCTTTCCACTCCGAATCCACTGTCCTCTCCCCTCCCCCTTGTCGTTCCTCCTTCACGACCATCCCCCTTCGCGCCCCCCTCAACCCTCCACTCTCCACGACAACAGATTGCTTCCGATTCGCCAAACTAATCTCGCGAAGAACGGGGGAGTCAACAAGATTAACACTCTTAATCTCGTCGAGGGTGACAGACAGAGAACCTCTCTCTGCCTTTATCTCTACTGCCCCGCTGACTCTCCCGTTCTTTTCCACTCTATGTGCCGTCCTTATACATCCTCCCCAGCACTCCCCTCCATTCCTTCTCTCTGCACTGCCTTCCTCCTCTCTTGTTTCTTCCCTACGCAGAGACCATTTCCTCGCACACTCTTTTCCAATCAACGCAACGCAGCGACGTTTACCAAATTCCCGACGTTTTGGAACCAACGAGAATGGATATCGGGACATTATATTTCCCGACAATACTCCAGAATCCCCGAAATCCGGGTTTTTTTTGCCATTGTTGGTTACATGAAAATATTGATTAATTGATAATGGGCATCTTACCACATTATTTTTTGTTTGTTTGCTAACTACTGCGATAACTGAAGTCAAAACAAGGTTTTTCCATAAAAATAGCGCTTCAGTCGGTTACTATGGCTGGAAAAAGTGTTTTAAAAATATATTCGTAGAATAATCTGCATATTTTATATTTTAACTTTGTTTTCAATACCTAACACATATGTCATCAGTGAAAGCAGAATATTTTAAACAAAACAAATATAAAACAGGAAATTAGTACTATGTATTTGTTTTGACTCAAACAGTCACGTTGGAACTTCCTTACGAGAAGGTTAATTCCAACCCTGGGTTTCTCTCTACTCTTACTCCCCTCTCTAAATGATCTTTCCCTCACCTGCCTACTCACCTCCCATAAATGGCGTGAATTACCTCAGTTATCGGTCTCCTCTTCAACTAACCTACCGCGTTTATTGCTTGGTTTATGCTTATTTCTGAAGGTTTTTAAATTGCAAATCATATTATTATTGATGGATTTAAGGCTTTTCCGGCCTCATCTCTAAAGATTATCAGAGAAGTGAAGTCGTGGATAAAGATACTACATGTAGAAGTTGGGTACTGTGTTAAGCATATCTTGAGGGGGCCACGGGCACTTCCTGTCATACTTTCACAGGGTTAAGAAGGCTGAGTCTCCAACTTGCATACACTCCCCGGGGATAGAGAATAACCCTGGACACACTTTCTTTGGCTGCGATCGGTGGAAGAGCTCTCAAGTTAGAGATCGGCCAGATGGATCTTGACACGATCATAGAGGTAATCCTTCGCAGCATAGATAATTGGAGTCAGGTAATATAATAGTCACTGAATTGATCCTGCGCGCAAATAAATTGGATCTAGACCGAAGAATGGAGAAATAGAATAGAAGGAAGCCACATAGGCAAAACAAATCGCCTAGCTTGAAGTAATGTGATAAGCAGTTCCAGGCTCGAGTCCGGAGAACTAAGGGAGGTTTTTTTAGTTGGTAGTCTTTTGTAAGGTTGAAATCCGAAATTGCATAGTGATGGGCGCCTTATATCACCCTGCGTGCGTTAACTACATTCCACCTAAAACGGCTTTCCCGGAGAATAGATTGAATATAGTTTTAAATGGGTAGCGCAACGGGTTGGACTATTAGGAACCAACGTTTCGATAGCTAACTCACCCATCGTCAAGTCCGATAGAGCAAGGTTATTTGTATATAGCAGGGGACCTTTGTATATGGTACCGTTAGGCGTCATTGGAATTATATTGATTACTTTTTTCCATGAGCTACTTAAGCTGAACCAGTGGTCTAGTTTGATGGCATCTTCCTCAATTCTAGTTTCAATGCCTTCTTAATCCTGATGACGATGGCTGAGTTAGCTATTAAAACGTTGGTGAACTTATAGTCCCGGTGCAAAACCCGTGAGAACCATATTCTATGTTATTAAATGTACGTTCATGAGGGTATTCTCCCGATTTTCCTTGCAACTTTTCTCAGGATTCGTTGAACGAGGAATCATGAAAATTCGCGGGAATGGGCGGGAATACGTTTCCGTCCGAGAAAACTGGATCGCAACGATGTTCTCTCTCTCAGCGCTCGTTCCTTCCCCTACATCTCTCAGCTTACTCTTTTTCAATCGATGTGTTCCCTCTCCGATTCCTTTCATGCCTCTTCTCCCTTCTTTCTCTTCCGGGCCCCTATACTTCGTTCCCTTCCACGCTTCCATTGTCCGAGAACACAATCGGACGTTAACTCCTCGGGAAGGATGCTCTTCTCCGAATCCACCGTCAACTCTCTTCCCATCCACTCTTCTTCAAAGGGGATGAGGCAATGGATTTCACCGTTTCGCCCAATTCCAGGGCCTAAATTATTTTTTTATCCCTCTCTCTCTCTTCCTATCCTACCTTTCTTCCGAAGGATGTGTGTAATTCACGAGTTTCGCTCCGTAAAATCCTCCTACGCTCTGCTGAAATGTGATTCCGGTGAGTGAACCTCCAAATCCCCATCCACTGCAGAGCTTTGTAGACCCAAGAATTCACAGTCGAGCGTGCTCATTGTGGCGTTTAGGCGAGAGTTGGAAATCCGTCGTGCTCTTCCCCGAGGCGGGGCTCTCTAAGCGTCCCGAATTAAAATCGCTAAAAAGGGAAACAGGCGCTGGATTAAGAGAGTCTTGACGAAAATATAGCCTAAAAAAAGTGGACTAATGAGTTTGTTTTAGCTTCAAAATAAATGAGCTCTTTTTCTTCCTGAATTTCCAAGTCTCTCTGGTATTTTTATCGTGGCATGACCTTTTTCTTCTTCTTGCTTTCGTCTTATATGAAACGTATCAATAACCCGCAGTTAGTTATTTATAAATTAGTGTTTACATGCTGAAAGCAACAATTCTCTGAAATTAAAAGGATGTAGACGTCTATATTTACAATTTCATAATCGTGTCATAAGGACAATTTGCAAGCATTAAAATTATTATTGAATGAATACAAGCTTAATAAGCATGTACATTCGTTTATTTGACATATCCTATTGTGGTTATTGAAATATAATATTTTTTTTTAGCGATAAATGTCTTTATGAGATGGTAGGTAGATGGATTTGTCCTTCGCTAATAACGTGGTGCAGTTTTTAATAAGTATTGTCCATAAAGTATTTATTTATTGATCTTAAAAGTCAGTATTCGGGGCGCAGTTCCGTAAACAATTCTTTTAAATCTCCAAATCTCTAAAAAGAATTCCCATTTATCTTTTTCAAAGTAACCCCCTCACAACCAATAAACAATGCTACAAAGAAAAACAATATCGAATAAAAATAAAATACGATTTTAGCTGTCAAATAAAATGAAAGTAGCAAGAAGAATTTTTTATGCGTAAGAAAAGTTTCTTTCAGCCATTATACGTTACACTGCCATACTATAGATATAGAATATCGTATTGGAACTCACATAGTCATTCCCTGATAGTTAAAATTTGTACCCAGCGAGATTCGAACCCACGACCTTTGGGTACAAAACTGGAGGGCCTGTATGAAGGTAACTGAAGCAAAAGACGTATCCAAGGATAGGGCAATATGCGTCAGTTATTACAGTAGAGTCAGCTTTACAGGTCTATCACCTAGAATTTAACTTTTATGCCTATGCCTACCTCGAAAGGGAATGGCGTGATGCGCATGTATACAAAAATGATTATGCCTCAAGTATGTATTTAACATAGTTGGGATTAACGATTTAAAAAATTAACGATAAAAATTAATCGTTAAAAATGAAGTAAACTATTTAACTTAATTTTATAAGAGAAAATTTTAAATCGTTAAAATTATACATTAACTGATACAAAATTAAATTCAGTTAATTCTTTCGTTATTTTTGGCGAATGTCGACCTATTCGAATTTGGGCGCAATTCTTGCTCAACAGAAAAAGGAGAAAATAAAACGGTATCTATGAATGAAATATAGCTGGGTAGTTGTACATGAATGCAATGAATAAGCCCAGACGAGTACATACAAACAAAAGCGGAATGGAGTGGAGTGACCGCCAAAGTTTAGGAACGAGACTCAGATGAGAAAACACGACACCACTCGAAGACCATATCCACCAGGGCACGAATGGCTTACTCGGCGACGTCGTGCCATCAATACTACATAGTTGAACACAAGAAATGGGGGTCACCAAAAAACCTATGACGGGTAACGAGGGGGTCGGGTTCGTTCAAAGTAACGTATCTGTAAAATGCGCCAGTTTCCGCATAATTTACTCGGCGACATCCCGTCGTCAGCGGGATTGAGTGGAGTGACCGCAAACATTAGTCGACCGATGTCCGATACAAATTTTGAAATGAGAATGTAACTGAAGAGTAATGAATTTTTAAGTAGTAGTAAAATGAATTTTTCTTGAATTCGAAGTTTGTATTTATCGTATCCCAAATGCGAAAAATAGATTTTAAAAGTTTCTTAAAAGTGACTGAAAAAGTAACTTTTAACGTAAAAGTAACTTCTTTTTAACTTTAACTTTAATCATTTACTTTTTCAGAAAAGTAACTTTTAACTTTAACTAGTTACTTTTTACAGAGATTAACTTTAACTTTAATCAGTTAATTTTTTGGGGAACTTTCCCAACTATGGTATTGACAACTTGGCTACTCATTTGGCTTTTGGTCTTGGAAGCAAGACGACCGTATATGATGGAGATTTTGAGAGTAACGTGTTTTATTGTCATGCCTTAAAAGGTAACCTTAAAGTCTGTACGCTCTTTTCCGTCAGGCAGCTATTTATTCTTAACGGAAGTTACAGTATTTTCCATCTCAGTTCTGGCTCCTTGAAAATTCTCCTGGACATTCTTTACGAAAATTAGTATTCGTGATTTTTTTCGAGTGGAAGGCATGATAATGTAAAAATAATTCTTGTGACGTGAATTGATGCTTTTACTCTGATCGAGTTTAATCCACTGCTTTTACTCTGATCCAGTAGCATGTTTTTCCTTGTTATAATAAACATTACCCTTTCAGAGCGTGTAATAGTTATTATTGAAATTTAAACGGGGAAATGATTTTTGAGGATGTCAAACTGTGAATAGTAATTATTTTCTTTAATTTCAGGAACTGCTGCCACATGGGGTTCGAGAAGGATCCAGGAAGCGAAAATCAGTCCTGTTGGAACTTCTTTAATGACGCGTTCATTCAGTGTGTTAATGCGAGAAGAATCATTGTAATGCCTGCGGTAGTGAGCGCCTGAAAAACTGATTACTTTTCTTCCTGGAAATGCTGAGTGAGCGAATTTGAACTTACTTTTTGATGGCCACCCTTTATCCAGTATTTCATTACTTTAAATTTATCTCTGTCTTGTACTATACCAGCCGTCTCCAAGATGGGTGGCAAGGGTCTCATGACACCAGCTTTTCGTTCATTATTTATTATGAACTGATGAGCTCTAGTTGCTTATAAATATACTTTATCCTTAAGTGCTTAGTCTCGATTGTATTACGATCTTTGATGGAACATTTAATGATTGTTTATATTTATCAGTCTCATCTAGTATTTTTCTGATTTGATCAGTGGACTTGGCGACTTATTGTTAGTAAATTTGCTAATTCCATTAAGATGGAGTATTTCACGGTTGATACGTGCCTGTTTTTAGAGCCAACCCCTGCCACAGACCCTTGAGATGGCAAGCAGAGTACCACACGCATTGTAGATGTAGGTTATAAAATATTTAGGCCCAGTTTTATAAGTCCGGTTAACGTTGACCGCATCATGATATACACTGTTCGTTAACTTGATATTGATTGAGAGTTCGGGTTTTTTGTACTGCATTAGGCTGCCGACTGGTTGGCATGAGCCTTAACAATGCTATTTATTTACTAACATCGGTTTTCAAACCGAGAAATTACTTAACTAGAGATTGTATAACATGTCCTAAATGTGTAATATTTTAACATGCACCTATTTATTCTCGGTTGCTCTGACGGAACCCCCAGTGGACTTGGCGGTAAGAATAACGATGCGGACACTCCCTCGCTGCTTCCTATTCGCTTCCCCCGTCTGTTTTGCTCGCCCACCAATATTCATTGCCCTGTAAACATCGCCGCCCTCCCCCCAGATTTCCCTCCTCCCGTTCCCACGTCTCGCAATCAAGCGGCGAGCGAGGGCACCGCAGCCGCATAACCTAAACCTCTCTCTCTCTCCCGGGTCGAGGGATGTGGCCGTTTATCCCTTTATCCCCTTCGGGATACTCTCTCCCTCCTGCAGGGTACCTCCACCTCCCTCTTATTTCCCTCTCTCGAGCGGGGCAAATGTATTCGGCACGCATCTTCCTTTGCGCTTCGGCATCCACAACTACTACCTCCGCGCCGTTTACACATTCAAGTTATCCAAGGCCTCTCGTATGTGTGTGTATACGTATTTCCCTTCGCATGTTTCCAACCGGTACCCTTCCCCTTTCCGTTTTCGTCCGCAGGAAAAACCCTTTTCCGTCCCATCCAGCGTCTGTTTGTTAACCTTATCCCTCACTCCCTACCCCCCTGGACCCTTTTCTCCCCCAAAATGCACCCTGAATAATGTATTAGCCCCCACGACAAGTGCCGTTTCCTTCTCCGCTATTCCCTCCTCCCTCTATTCCCCACTTCCCTTCTTTCCAGGGCTCTTCGCCTGCCAATTCTGGCCTTCCTCTCTTCTTCTTGTATTTTCCTTCCCAATTCCTTTCTTATTTTTCGTCCTCCTTTTCTCATTTTTGTATGAAATGGTGACTTTGGTAGATATTTTTTTCCGCGGGAGATCTTGTGTTTATCGGGCTGGGTGTTCTCTTGAAATAGGAAGGAAAGAATAAGAAAGTAATGCTGAAGAAGGATGTGTTACGATACAATATAGGTTCGATATTTTTTCGGTCGTGATAGTATTTGTGGATTTTGCCAAGAAGAAAGAATATGTTTACGAAAGATCATGGTAGATTAGATCATGAGCATAAGATTAGGGAAATTGACTTCAGAACGTTTCGGCTATAAATGTCATTTTTTATCCGCGAACGATAGGAGACCATACCTAGGCCGCAATAAATTAGACTTTATAGTTAGGTCTTTCGACTGGTGGGGTAGCTAATTATTTGATTTTCTCTCTAATGCTTGTTTCTTAGCATGATAGGTAATACTAGTAAGTAAACTGTAATAAGTATAATCCTGAGGTTGAATTGTCGCGTCTCCCTGCTGGGCGGCTATGGCATTTGCGCAGATCGGACTCTCAGTAAGTTTATTGTATTCACTCCATCACATTGCACCCTCAATTTCCTCCGTTACCTTCCCTTTTCTCTCATCCTCGCTCCCTTTTCTTCTCTCCCCTGTCTCTCCCTAGTGCTCTTCCTTCCCTGCTAGTCCCTCTCTGATAGAAAAACCTGCTGCCCTTCCCCCCTGTCATCCGTCGGCCAACCTTCCTCTCCCTCTTCCGATAGTGTCCCCCCTCCTCTTGTCCGTCCTCCTCCTCTGCCTCCCCCCCCTTTGGTGATGGACCCCATCTGTCCATTCTTCAGGGTGATTACCCCTCGGGACACACATTCTCCCTCCCCTCTCTCACTCGGCAATCAAGGCGCCGAGTGCATCCTACTCCCACCCACCCTCCCTCACTGCTAACCTCCTCTCAACGCACACAACACGCACGAGGCGCCCCAAACCTTCCCGTCTAATACACCCAACCTTCGCCATCCTTCGAACCTCACTCGTTCCCCACTCTCTCTCGTCTACGTTTGCGCGGTACTCTGCAAGCCACCTCAAGGGTGTGTGGCAGGAGAGTATTCCACACCAGGCATGCACTAACCGTCAAACACACTGTCATGGTTGACGTTTTTAAGAAAAATCGGATGCCAGTGCGTTCAAGAGTCATCCAAGTAACCTTTTTCCTAACTACCAAGAATCGAGCGAAATCCTAGAGAAGGGGGAATCGGAAAACATATCTTTTAATCACGCTTTCTGAAGTCAGAAAATATATATCTGTTAAAGCCAAAGGAGAGAGCACCAAACAAAGATGGAAAAATACGAAGTGAAAAAGTCGTTAAGATGGAAAAGAGTATTCCACGCAAAAAAAATGAAAATAGTTGGTCCCTATTAGTCCACCGCTAATCATAATTTTACTATTGAAGAATATAAAATGACTTAATCCCCTACGAGGTAAGCTTTGTTGAATGCGTTCATTGAATGTAATAATAAAACGCTAGTAGAACAGTTACGTGAAAACCTAAAAGCCATTCGGTCAATCGCAAGGGAAGTTCAAGGCAATTGATCAAAAATTAATCCTCTAAGAAACGAAAAGGACGAAGTATTAATAAGCAGTTTGGACGAAGTTAATTTATCAAATTCATACTCTCAAAGCGTTTTACTAAGTCATTACAGAATACATTCGTCACAGAAAATGATCATTTCCAGCGAACGATGCCGTCAATTGATATTCCTACTATCGGAATAGGAAATTTACTAAAATGGCTAAGTCCAAGTAAATCGACAGGTTCTGAAGAGATTATATCTCTCGTGTATAGATAAGTAGCCTCAGAAATACCTCCTACTTTATTAGCTAAGATAATATTTATTCAATCCATAACCGAAAACGTGGTAATCAAGGTCTGAAAATTGCTAATATTCAATGTCGCTGAAAAGGAATAGCACTGGAATTACGAAACGATGTATCCTACTTATATTTCTTGCGAAATCCTTGAAATATAATTGCAAGTTCAGTTATGAGACCTCTTGATAGTCAGAACTTGCTTAAAAAAACGCAACATGCTGTCAGGAAGGGTAACCAGGAAGGGTCTTGCAAAACCCTATCAGCGCTTTTGCCCACGATTTTGTCTCTGGTGAGGATAAAGTTTCAGTTGACGCTATTTTTTTGGACTCTAAAAAACCCTTTTTATAAAGTAACTCACGTAAAGTTACCCATAAAATTACAGTCTTACGGGTTCCACAAAGATGTAATTTATTGTGTTAAAGAATTATTAACCAATAGTGTACAAAGGGTTGTTTTAGATGGCGGTATGATCTCTCGTGGAGAGAACATATTCGGAAAATAACTAGTATCGCTAATCTTAAACTGTTTTTATTTTTCAAAATGGCACTTGGCTAGTGCGACGATAAATTTTGGGAACTTTGCTACTTCTCCCTTGTTTGACCTCATTTGGAATTCGCTGCCAGTATTTGGGATCCTTAATGTGGTAGGTTGAAAAAAATTAGACTATCTTTTAAGTAAGTTGTAAGCCGATCTCTTTTCTGAATATATATACAAAACTTGTTCGAAACCCGGCATACTATGGTAGATGAGATCATGAGAATAAACCAGGGAAGTAGGTTGCAGAACGGACAGATTTAAAATGTCATTCTTCCTGTGGCGATATTTCCTGTAGCGATAAGTGGCCATGATAGCTGCCACAGAGAATTTATAATCAGGTTTGTCGATAGGGAGTGTAGCTAATTATTTGATTTTCTCTCAAATGGTTGTATCTTAATTTACTGCGTAGTTCTAACAGCACATCTCGCATGTTGTCTGTATAACTCTTGGATCTCTGTGCACTTATGTTGTTGCTAAATATTTTAATCCTCGTTGATCTACCACATTGGTAGAATAGTTTGTTCTACGCGTTGGTGACATTTGCAGGTGTTTGCCAATGCTTCAATAGGCGTAGCTTCATCAACATGTGTAGGATATAGTGCAGTGCATCTTGGTGAAAGCTCACTCCCTGCCATACAGCTTTCAGGTGGATTGCAGGGTACAGGGTGGATTGCAGGGATGTAGATGTGGATAGAAGCAGTGGAATTTGGAGATAAGTTACGAAATTAAGTGACCTGGCAGTAAATTGAGTTATTGCATGTCCTTAACCTTTAAACCAATTGACCTAGCAGTACATAGAAAAGGAACGAACGGAAATGCTGTTCAAAATAACTGATCCCCGATTTCCTTTTACCATCCAATTTATTAGATATTGTGAGATAAATACCATTGGGATGTCTTGTTCACGTGGCTCTGCAATTTTCAGGCTTTTGCATCGCTCAGCTCTTCCCAAATGTGACACCGTTCAGGCATGATGTAGTGGAAATGGAACATAATGAATGTGCCAGCGGAATTGAAAAATTTTCATCTTAAATATTTTGACTTTATAAACATTTAAAAAAATTTAAACTCAAGCTCCAGTCATAATAAATTGCAAAAATAAATGAAAATGTCCCATTTCCCCCACATCACGCCTGAAATGTCGCAATTTATTTGTGATACTAGCATGGCTATAAAGAAAAGGTAGCAAGGCTATAGGGTATGAGGTCAGAAAATGGGTATGCCTTAAGTTGTTTATCAAATGTCACATAGGTTCCTTAGGCATTAATTTGAAGAGCCACACTTGTTTTCATTTGAACCTGGTCAATTGTGTGCAAAGGATTGAGTTCCATAAGGGAAACTTTTCGACACAATGCGAGGGTATCTTTCTGAAGTGGTGCATTGCCCTTGTGCTCCTATTGATTAAAAGATATCGTGGTGGTATTTTTTCCTCTCTCACTCCATTATTTGCCGTTAGGGAGCACCTCGCCTCCCTCACGTAGTGTCGTGTAGCACCACTTCAATCGGGGGCTCTCCACCACTCCTCTCGGGGACACCATCTCTGAAAACCCACCCGCAGGGTTCCAAGCGCCCTTACGCACTCCCTGGAACCCCTTTGCTCCCTCGACCCTTTTTCAATCGCATGTCCCTCGATCGAGGGACCCCATTTGGTAAATAACCAGAGGGGGGGGGTTCAGACCCTGTTCTGATTCTGCATTTGTCTTTTTGGCTTTCCCTCACCACATTCGTCGTCCATGCACTTGTTTTGCTCTGACAAACCTTGATGGATCAGACGAGTGGTGGGTAGTTACACTATGTAATAATATTTATAATAATAATATTTTATTTCACTCAAATAATGGCATACTTATATATTTAAACTACATAGAAGTGAAATTAGGCACCCCTGAAGTAACTTATGTTGGGGTTGCCATTAGTTATTTAGGAAGTATGCGGCAGTAAGTATTCTTTCCCATTTTATTTATTTTTATTTTTTATTTTATTATATATTACCACCGAAAACAGCACTTATTTGGCCTTTACATCGGGGTATTTAACAATCAACAATGTATAAGCACAAACAACCATGTCCTGGGAAGTGAAAAATCCTCCCCAGGCGGGATTCGAACCCGCGAACTTTGGGCTAGCAGGCCGAGGACGTTACCCCGCCGCCACCAAGGCCGACCAATAGCATTATTAACATGTAGGTCTTATGATAATCTGCACGTGTGTTCAGTATAGCATAATGATAAATACATTAATTTGGTGCATTTTACTATAGAATAATACGTAAGAAGTAATGATTTATGTAATGAGAAAATCGAAGAAATAAAAAAATAGCTACACAATTGGCTGATTCCATGAATATTTTTATTTAGTCAGTCGGTTTCTTCGTGCATAAAACATTCAGGTATCTAGGTACTTAATCAGATACCTAGATCACGTATTCAGACTTCTAGAGCATTTTAGTACCTTCATGTACCCTATGTGACGAAACTGGTGGTATAAAATAACCGAGAAATTAGGTAAGTTTATTTCATCAGCAGTCATCAACACGAATACCGGTTTGCTGCTGCTCTACAATCCACTCTCCTCTCCGCCAACCGCTTCGTTCCTACATAATTCCTTACTTTGACATTCTTCACAATTTTCCTGATGTATTCCATTCTTGGTCCTCCTGTACAGTTTTCATTATTCTCCTACTCTTCGTAGAATTTTTTCAATGGTGATTCTCTCCGTCCATTTGAACTTCATCATTCATTGATAGCGTAACATCTTCATTGCTTCCAATTTCTTTTGCTTTGCAGTTGTTATTATCCAAGTTTCACTACCATAAAAAGGCTCCAAATATGGATTTAAATAAATTACTCACATCTGGGCTTGTGTTATTAGCTTTTAGAAGACTCCTCTTCTGGTAGAATGCCTTCTTTGCTTAGACTATTCTATTTACTTGATTCTTCTATCGCTGGTGATCCTGCTTCTCAGATAACAAACTTCTTCCATTTGGATAAGTTTACGATGCCCAAGTTTGACGGTGATTCTGTCTCTTTGATTTATTCCACAAACCACAGTCCTGGCATTCTTTACATTTATCTTCATGCTGTATTTCGTCATAGTTTTATCCATACAGTTCAGCATTCTCGTCAGATCTTACATCTTCTCTGCGAGGATTGTTATGGCACCAGCGAAGCTTACCATCATGATTTTTCACTATGTGCTTGTATTTCCATTTTTCATTTTTCTCTTATTTCAGTTATGGCTTTTTCAATGGAAATATTGAAGAACGTAGGTCATGAAGTGCTTCACTGTAGTACACCTTTCCTCACTTCTACTTCCTCCACATTCCCACTACATTTTATCACTGCCAGTTGTTTTTCATATTGCCTGCATACTACTCTTCTATCATTGAATGTTACTCCTATGATCTTCATAGCATGTAAATATCCACCACGGATTCACCCATATTTTCCGAAGTATAATAGCATGGAGTAAAACAGTATGGAGTTTCAATTAAGCAAAAAGTTCAACTGTTTGCCATCTTAGTGAAAGATGACTTTATGTATTTGTAAGACTCTTCTTAGAATATGCAAAAATAATTAGGTAACCATCTGGGATTGTAATTAAGTAATTAGCTGAAGTTTAAAGAAGATCTTCCTACCAATAAAAAATGTGATATGGGGAAAAACTGAGTTGATCTGGATGATTGGTTGGACTAGTATCGGAGTCCTTTTAGAGACGGAGTCAAGCAAGATTTAGATTTCATGATAAGTGACCCAATTCAACTTCTGATATCGACGAAATTACCTTCTAGGCTCCCTGTCTACATCAGGAGATTCAACTTCAAAATAATGGAGGTTGACACAAGCCAAAATGGCCTAATTTATTCTGAGTTTTTGCTCAAACTACTCGTGACCACGACAGAATCACTATGAGTCATCCATAACGATGTAAAAAACAGAATAACATGTTCATGGAACTCATTTTTGAATTAGCACGATAGCAACATCAGTACGATGGATTTTTCCTAGTTCCCCATGCCACACGCTTTTTCAGTGGCTTGTTGAGTATATCATGGACATGCATCTACGTAGGTATAAGCAATACCTCCCAAGCCACCTTATGGTCGTGTGACCAGGGTTGACTCCTCACCAAGCAGGGTTATTTAAAGGGTTTTATCGAATTTGTGAAATAACTAAAACCTGTTCTACGATTGGAGCCATAGTGAACTTTAGCTTCAACCACAAGTTCAGTCCATTGGTGTTTTCGTAGATGTTAACAATCGCGTGAAAATGTCAACCGTGGTCATAAATAGAATTTGAGTATCCTTTAGTTCAAGAAACAATCCATGAAGTTACTTAAAGTACGATTTTATCCAATGAACAACCAACGGAAACAACTTTTTCGTTTGTATTCCTTCGATAACATATTTATCTTAACAAAGAATTCGAAATCTACAAAGTATCGTATAAGCCACTGCCTGAGTGTGCGGTATCCGGTGTTTCCTTACCAGGCATACAGTAGCAGAACTTTTCCTAGTTCTAGGTTGCCTCTCCCACGTTCCCCTGGCCGTTAAAGAGGACCAAAAAGCTCCCAGAAAAGTGCAAGGAAAGATTCGAAAACGAGGGAAGTGTTTCATCAAGAAATATGCGGTCATTATAGTAGTAACGAAACATGGTGGCAATTGCACAGATGACGCTTTTCAGTGGAAGACTTTTCACTGACAGACATTTTTCATTCCCTATCAACTAGCTCCACACTGGGGAGCAGGTCGGCCTCTGTATTTTACTTAAGGGTTCCCAGGGTAGCCAACCTTAATTTCAAACTTCAAAAAGCTCCATCTGTTGCATTAAAATGAAATCAAATTTATAGCTCGTATGGCTCGTAATATTATTGTGTATCTGGGATTCTCTGATTTGTTGCGAGAACTATCATCGTATTTTGATCCAGCCTTGTTTGGATTGTAAGCGTGGCCGTTTAACTTGCTTTAGACACTTTCCCGCCCACTTAGGCTAGCTGCAATTGCGGCAGCTTTAAATTCCATGTGCTGGTCTCTACCCTCCGCTCCTTTACCAACTCCTACCTCTTGCGCTTTCCTCTGCTTGATGTCGTGCTACGCGAAGGCGACTGCCACCAAGTTTCGCTGAGACTGTAATTCTGTTATGAAAAATGTTTCCATAGTAAAATTCAGATGCTTTTAGCATTCATAACTCCTTTAAGCTTTGCATTCAGGTGTTATATCATCATGGTATCACGTTCGTAAATTTATGAGAACTTTTTATTGTTGTGCTAATTTTCGAGGCTAGAGGTTTTTTGCTGTATTGCATACTCTTTTTAGGATTGCGGTGAAAAAATTCAACGCAGGTACTTAGCCTCATTTGAAACCTGGAGCTGTTATAAAATAGAGTATGATTTAGGGTTGGTCCTACTTCGCGATTGGCATGCTTCGTGAGGGAAAAATTCCCAGGAAATCAAAAGACATCTCGTTCCCCGGCATTATGATTGCCTCTGATTTGCAAAAACTCGTGTTGGTGCTCGCAGGTGATACATATTCACGCCATGACATAGGTGCCGTACGCGCGCGAAACCGCGTTCTCATCTCCTAGAGATTATTTTGATACCTTACGATTGTCATTAATGACTACAGCGTTCCTAGTACAGTGCAGCCTTCACTTTGAAAAGAAAGCCAAGTCGTGCCTCGGACTTATAGTCTCACATTCATTTCATTTGTTGGTTTTTCCTGGTCGTGTATTTGTCATAGGTACCATATTTGGGAAGAATTGAGTCTCATTCTTGCGTCGTATCGTTTTGAGGAGTTCTCGAGAGCTCATTCACCTACATCAAGGTGAGGAAGGGCGGGAAAACATATTCACTGGAATAAGACACCTGGTGCCATCATTAATTGCATTGAGAGAGTGACGCAAATGGTTTCGTGCAACTTCCAGACGGATTTTCAGTCACAGATATCGTGTTCTAAAGGGGGCCAGGTTGTGACGGTTGTGACGCGGTAAAGTGTATTTCGGTTAGAAACCGCGGTCATAGAATTTAACCGAAATTTATATTACTCAATCTTCTTAAGAATACTCCACCGTAAAATGGCCAAAATACCATTTTATTAATATTCTGACTACTTATAGAAAACGTCCCTCTTGTACAACATGTCTTTAATATCAAAAACAAAACCTACATTCCCTTACCAATGTGAGCTAAAATTATTTAATAATATGACTACCTCTCAATCGAATATTCATGGGAGAGTTTCGAACGTCATACTTCTGACACAGAAACCAATAATAACAACCTTAAGAGTTGGGCAAGTTGTACTTCACAAATAATGTCTTCAAATTCATTCTTTGCGCAGTTGATATGACGACTGGCATGAAAGGTCCGAGAATTACAATTTTTTTATTTTTTCTTTCCTCAATTCTCTAGGCATATTATTACTCTTCTTTAGCTTTATTTATAGTAGATTCACATTCCCTTTAATACAAAACATGAATGATGCGTCGACCGTGTAGCACAAGCATTGTTTAAAGTTTTAGTTTACCTGTCTATCATACTATCTCAGAGTGAAATCAATTAAGTACACCCAATTATCCTTAGTTTTCAAACGGTTAACCGTGGTGAGTTAATCTCTTAAAACTCTTATTGTTCGCTTCATCTCTGCAACTGAAGTCTTTCTGGGTAACTACAGCTTTCAGTTCGAATTCTGCTTTCCCTCGACGTGATGCGTTCCCCACGTGTGCGTTTGCTTGCATTTTAGCTATATTTTCCAATATTCGTACGTGATACTTGTATTAATAATTTTTTCACCCATGAGACTGGAAGTTTACCTTTTGATCTTCAGTCATCGATACGAGCTGAAGGGAAAAGTCTTGCCCTTCTGTATATGCCCACTTGTAGCTATGGATATCTTGTAGAAACTGAGAAGGGAGCATATATTGATCAATAAAGTCAATACATCAATGTGAATAGTTTTTGTAATCATCTTTGGCAACTATCATTCAAATAAGACTGTTGCTATTGTTACCATCATCAGAGAAGTGTTAATAAATATTTGCCTAAATCTCTATTTACTTTCATCAGTGGTAATAAGTATAGGAATCATTATTTAAATGTAAGGCTATTAATAATCAAGGAATTTTTTAAAATAGGTCTGAATCATCTTTAAAAGGGAATGTTTTCTAAGGTGACTTTATTATTTTTACCCATAGCCCAAATATCTGAGTGAGAATTTCATGAATACCACTGTACAAACCGGCATTTTGTTAAAATTCTTTTGTCGGATTAATGAGTTTCGTTCTGCATTCGCTTTTTAGTGTGATTATATTAATTTTATATTCAGCTATTCCCTGCGGAATAATTTTGTGATTTGATGAAACCATTATTATAACTAAGTATGTTGTTTTGTGACGAAAATTTTGGATTGAAAAATGGAGTGGTTCAAAAGGTAACAAGCGTCATAAACATTGGTGATGCAGTTTTCCGCTTTGCTTTTCATTTTTCGTTGTTTCGGTGTCCCTGATGTCATATCGGCTACTTAGTGTGGCTGAGGATGCACATGTGCCATTCACATTCATGTCATCTTAACTTTGAGATCGAAGAAGCGCAGAGGAAAAAATGTAAGGGAAATGCTAGGTTGTCGGGAAAAGCCTTTCCATAGCCATTGTAAAAGAGTAATAGAAGCCCAGTTGCTAAATCTAATCAAATCGATTTTTTCCTGACCGCCATAGCAATGTTGCCCGAGGGTCAGTTTTCGAACGTGATAATTATCGAATGCGAAAATAATAATTATTATTGTATGCTGCAATAACAATCGTATGGTTTCGTGGATTCAGTGTTGTTGACTTATCTGTCCGTGTGTGATAATTATTGCTTAAAAATTTGGTGGTGCTGTAGCATGCGATACTTCAACGAAACCGTGTGTTTATCAGTTATTTTTGTATGCGATATTTGTCACGACAATTCAATAATCGACCCCTAGGGGTCTGGCAACCTAAAGTCTCCGGGTATCCCGCCTCGGGCATTAATAGTAATATCTCAGGGTTTAGGTCGTGGGTTTATCGGCTCTATATTACCTTAATATTTGTATGGCCAATTGCAGATATAATACATGTGCATCAAAAAGAATTATGAGATCTGTTAGTGAAGGGATTATTCAGCATGCGTTGCAGAAACATTCAATATAATTATTAATATAATAATAATAATAATAATAATAAGGGTACGAAATCCGGACCACCAGCCTCCACGTGGCGTACCTGGCAACGGCTCTTGCCGGCTAATGGTGGACGTCTGCGTGTGGGGCTAACCACCCTACACGCAGTAAAACTGGTTCCCAATAGGAATACAGAGAAAGCCACCCACAACCGGCCCCTCTCGGATGGGGGCCCTAGTGAAGTTGGGTGTGGCAATACAAATACCACCGTAACGGGAGCCCGGATGCAGTGGACGGAAGCCCTAAGGGGCGACCTCCTCGCATGCCATGCTGCCAGCGAGCCCGAACGCAGGGGGTATATGGCAAGGATGCACTCGTTGTGGTGTGAGATGCATCCAGAACACGACCACCTATCGCAGCAGAATCTGCGCGATTATGCCAACCACCTGCGAAAAAAGGAAACTCTCCACCAACCGCCAGTTCAGAGGAACACACCACCGGCCAGACCACTCTCCCCGACACAGGCAGCCTCTGCACCACCTGAGGCTAGAACGGCACTCATGCCGCAGTCTATGTCAAATGGAGATGAAGCTGGTCAGGCCGTCGCTGAACTACGAACGCGGTTGTTAAGCACAATATCTTATGATGATGGACAACCTAGGCCGAGAGACATCCACCGGAAGATCTCTCTGCGGGGTTACCACCTGCCCCAGTTGAATGGTCTTATCGACGAAATCCTAACGGAAACGTCGGACCTTTGGACGGTAAATTGCGTGGTCTATGCTGCTGCAAAAATTATGGCTCACTCCCAAAAGAACACCTCTTGGGAGGACAAAGCAGCAAAGAGGCTTGAACAGTTGGAGGCCAAGATCACGCAGGCGAGACAACAGGCGTCGAGAATTCAGTGTGTGATGGAATACATCGCATCTGGGCGAGCTTTCACTCCTAAAGTTCGGCGCATAGCGCGCAGTCTCAGGTACAACCATCACACGCTGAATAAAAGCGTGCTGCTTACCATTAAGCAGCACGCGGTCGATAGAGTACGGGCACTCACCACGGCCCGGAAAAAACTCCTGAAGAGGAGTAGGGGCGTGAGAGAAAATGCCACCTTTCTCCTTCAGCCGTCCCGTCTCTTTCGACCACCTCCGCCTGTTGTTGAATCTCCGCCACCCGTCCAAGAGGTTGAACGTTTCTGGAAGGAAATATACGAAACGTCGAAGCCATTCAACGGAGACACTCCGGCCATAGGCCTCTTTAAAGAGGTTTGTGACCGCCACCTACAAGATGTGGATGGACCTCTTTCAGTCACCGAAAGTGACGTGAAGAAGGCCTTCTCTGGCAAGAAGAATTTCTCGGCTCCAGGAATGGATGCCGTGAATAACTTCTGGTGGAAGAAATTTACTTCCACCCACCAACACCTCGCCAGAATCTTCACGTCCTTTCTAAATGGTGGAAAACCAATTCCACCTTGGCTGACTGAGGGACGCACGGTTTTAATACCTAAGAAGGGAGACTTGTCCAATCCAAAGAACTACCGCCCTATAACCTGCCTCAACACTGTATATAAGGCGTTCACCTCGATCTTGAGCGACCTTATCCTACACCAAGTCCAGCCGGTTTGGGAGGAGGTGTACGAGCAGAGGGGCTCAAAGCGGGGAATCGCGGGATGCAAGGACAACCTGCTCATTGATAGGTGCATATGCCAGGATGCCATCCGGCATAAGCGAAACCTATCAATGGCCTGGGTGGACTACAAGAAGGCTTTTGACACCACTTCGCATGAGCTATTGATCGCCATGCTGAAGTTGATGAAAGTCCACCCTGAGGTTGTGTCCTGCATCCAACGCCTGTTACCACTGTGGAAAACGCGCTTCGTTCTGACCTCAGGCAAGCGGTCAGTTTCCACAGAGTTGGTAACATACCACCGTGGCGTTTTTCAAGGCGACAGCTTGAGCCCCCTACTGTTCTGTATTTCCCTCCTACCCCTGTCCCTTAGGCTGCGACGAGGTAAAGGATACATGTGTGGTGTTCCAGGTGACAGGAAGCATAAGGTCACCCATTTGTTTTATATGGATGACCTGAAGCTGTATGCTTCTAATGCGAAAGACCTTCGCACTGCCCTGGACACCGTACTGGAATACAGTGAGGCTATAGGAATGGAGTTCGGATTGGACAAGTGTGCATCCATCCACTTGGCGAGAGGAAGATTTTCGGAGATCAAGGAAGACGTGCAACTTGTTGACGGGAGCGTCATTCGTCACCTCGAGGACGATGACAGCTATGAATATCTCGGCGTCCCCCAGCGCCGAATGCAGGAGGTTACAGCAGTGAAGGAAAGGCTCACCGCCAAATACAGACAGACTCTCAGGAACATCTGGAGTTCTGAGCTGTCAGGCAAGAACAAGGTTCTTGCCACGAACATGTTCGCGGTTCCTACACTGCTGTATACCTTCGGATGCATGAAGTGGAACGTCAACGAGTTGCAGAACCTCGATAGGGGAACGAGGAAGATGATGACCATCTATAGAAGTCTTCATCCGAAATCTTCCGTCGCCAGATTGTATCTCCCTCGCAATGTAGGTGGTAGAGGACTATTGAGTCTGGAATGTCTCCACAACAGAGTTGTCCTGGGTACAGCTTGCCGAGTTTTGAAAAGCAGGGACCCCCTGCTCAATCTCGTGAGTGATCACGAGAGTGCGGGAGCAGGGGCGTTTCTCTTCCAGGCGGCAAAGAGGGCAGCGGACGAAACCGGTCTCGACTTCGACCCGTCATCCGACGGAAGCGACAATGACACGACCATCTTGTCATTGAAGGCAGACGTCCTCAAGCTCGAAATAAAAAAAGCCGAGCAGAAGGCCTTGCTCAAGGTGCATACCGATAAGCCCATGCATGGAGGTTTCTATCGAAACATCGAAAAGCATGGGCTATCGAAGGAGCTAACGTTTGCCTTCCTACGCTCCGCCGGTCTGAAGTCCGAGACCGAGGGTTTTGTCCTCGCGTGCCAGGATGGTGTCATAAACACACTCGTGTACCGCCGCATTATATTCAAAGCGGAGGTTGCGGACACGAGATGTAGGGCGTGCCGAGCCCAGCCGGAGACTTTGAGTCACCTTCTCTCCGGCTGTAGTTATTACGCTAAGTCAGCATATTTAGCTCGGCACAACGCGGCCCTACGGGTGTTATACTTTCATCTTCGACACCATTATGGCATCGACGAAACACCTGTGCTGCCCTATGCCCCTGGAGATATTGAGTCCGTCGTGGAGAACGATAAATGCACGATCTGGTGGAATTACTCCTTTTCCACCACCAGGCACTTGGAGGCGACCAAGCCTGATATCGTTCTCCTCGACCACCTCACACGATCCATGTTCGTGATAGAGTTTTCGGCTCCGGCTGAAACTAACATGGATGCGAAGGAGGTGGAAAAACGGACGAAATATCAAGACCTGCTTTTCGAACTTCGACAGATGTACCCCGGACACTCTGTGAAACTGGTGGTCCTCATCATAGGTGTGCTCGGTGGAGTTAAGGGCTCGCTGCTAAATAACATCAAGTGTATTCCGTCCTGCGTGGCAAAGGCGGAATTACTAGTTGCACGCATGCAGAAGGCCGTCATCCTGGGGTCACTCCGTTTACTGCGGACGCATGACCCTACCGCAGCGTAGCCACACATCCGATGGGCGTCGGACGTGGCTGCGATTACTGCCCAACCCCTCTCGAGTCTTCGGCCATTATGACGGCAATGAAACCTGATGCTTGCCGGGGACTCGGAGGGTCATGTTACAACTGTAACAATTAAAATAATAATAATAATAATGATTTTTATTCCAGATTAAATAAATACAATTATTATTTATACAATGATTTGTCTGGAATATAGTTGCCCCATTGGACAGTATCTCCGTTTTGTGGTCACCGACTCGACCATCACAGATGAAATACAAAAACAAAAACATAGAATAAGTGTGTTGGTCATATACATTTGGTAATCTTATTCATGGTGTTATGTTGGTGGTACTTATCTTATGAGCTCCATAGGTAACCAAGATGGCGGATTTGATATGAACAGTTTGAAGGAGTAATCACTTGATGAGAAGCCTTATTGTGCGACGATCAACGCATTTATGTGTTTATAATACCTACTTGTAATGTGTTGAGACAACATAATGGCAATGCCTGCTTGAGTTATTATTTTGCATACTGACCAGCACTCCGGAACGCATTAATTTTAATAAAATTTTAGGAAGCGGTAAAAGATTGAAAGAAATTATCTAACGAATAATTATTTGAAGATAAGTTACGAAAGCGGTAGTTCCTAGTACCCGAATTTTAAAGGACTTCCATTAGGCTATATGTATCTAAAAACTACTGATTCCATAACTAATGTTTGTAAAATTGGCCATTTCTCTCTTAAAACGATGTCTACCCCTTCCAATTGTGCAATTGTAGGCAGTAGTTAACTTCAGGCGTCCTCGGCGGGGCTGTTCTCTGCGATCATATTAACTTCTAAGATGTTTACGATATTAAAAATCAAATATTTATTTTCCTTCGCCTTGCTACAGCAATGCAATTAGTTTTGGGATTTATTGTTTCTCCATAGAGCTGTAAATATTTAGTTAAAAGATGAAATTCTCGTTCTGCCAGCCAACCTACGCTAGAAATCATTATTAGGTGTATCTGAATGGAATGGCCTCGGAGGGATTCAAGAGTTTTTATTGTGATTTCACCGTAAAAATATTTTAATATCATTGAATTCATATTTTAACTACTCATAGGAAAACGTCTCCTCTAATTGATATGAGCTATGAAATCATACCTATATTATTTATATTAATTTATTTACTATGATTTTTTATTTATTTTATTATTTAATCGCTATTTAACGTCAATTGAACTTGAAAGTTCAGTGTTAAATATGAGAAATGGGAAATATAGTATTTTTTATCTAATACGTATCTAAGTGCCATTTTCGCGAAAAAAAACCTCATAAGAAGCAAAAAATTGAAGTGAATCTATAAAATAAAATGCTGGCACCATGCCGTATTATTGTTTTTTATTAGAAAATTACTGTAATGCGTGAAGTCAAAATGCGGCAACTCAATAGAAATGGCAGTCTAGTCGGCTCCTATGGTTGGAAAAGTGCTCATTAAAAATATATTCATCGAATTATCGGCATATTTCGTACCCTTATTCTTTTTTAATAGCCGAGGCATTTCTTTGCTGACAGCTAGTTTTTAAACCAAAGAAACGGAAATTTAATTGCAAATTTGTATTGACTAACAACGTTGTGGTGTAACCTTCTTAAAGGTTGTTAACATAGTTTTGACGTTCTACTTGACACATATTTTACTCAACGAAAGACTTTACCACAAAGATGATAGCAGATCGACCATAGAAGCGTTAATGATGAACAAATGCGCAAGGAATGACATAAAAATATCAGTAACCATTTTTCTTACAGGTATGATTTAATTGACAGTGAAGGGGGATGACCACCCAAATGACCCGGGGTTTCTCGAAACCCTTGTGACGTTAATCGACCAAATCGGTTGTGCTGATCTCAACCTCTTTGTTTTCAAAGGGAGTCCTCTTAAGTAAGGGGAGCACGTAGCGCATTGGCGATGAGGGAGAGTGAAGGGTTGGTTCTTTCACCCAGTCGCGTGTGGTGTTTATGAGGGAAAGTGGCACGCGCTGCACTTAAGAGGTTGAAGCAGAGGGTGCTTAAGGAAGGGGGAGACATGAAAGAGAAAAAGAAATGAGAAAAGGTTGAGAATGAGAGAACGTAGAAGAGGAAACGGGAGAAAGGGCGAAAAGAGGAGAAAGATAAGAGGGGTCGAGAATAAGTGGGGTGTGGGGAGAGATATATTTTTTTATACTTTTTCCCCCCGAGATGGATAGATAGAGCCTGAAGTGGAGAGGCATTTGGACAAATGTGGCAGCTGTACGGGGTGAGAAATGCATCGCCTTGCTCCGCAGATTGGAAGTCATTTGTTACTCGACTCATTTCCAGTGGACTTCCGCTGCGGGAGAGGTGGTGGGGGAGTGGGGTGGGTTGGGTAGGAGAGGGTGGGTTGTAGAGGGGAGGGGGGTGAGAAGAGAGAAGGAAAAAGCGAGGTGCGAAAAAAACCACTCTGTTTCGGTGGGGGGATTAATAATGCCTGCTGCGGTAGATGGGGTGTTATAGGCTGGCCCGCGTCGCCCACACTTCCCTTCCTCGCCGCCTTCGTCCTCCACCACCGGGGTAAGGAATAACGTTTTGTCTCTTTGCTGCCGCTCTACCTGACAACCGAGCGTGTGTTTGAGCCATCGGGGCTTCCGAAATACCAATCCATTGGGGTTGCGTTAAATTAATTGACTCAGGGGTTACTTCGCGGAACTTAACGATGTTCATCATGGCGCAAAAGAGACCCTGCGTAAAATTCCACGCTAATTTGTTAACCAATCGATTTCCTACTCTATTGCGTCTCATTATATATTGCAATTATTACGCTTTATCTAACGGGTGATTGCTTATATCTTTAGTTAAAGAGGGAAAAATTGAGCAACAGCGGTAGTAGATTTAAATAGCTATAATGTAATTAATGAATGATTTTGTGACATAAGTTTTATTTTGGATATAAGACATAAGTTAAGAATTTGGTGAAATACGTGACTAAGGGTAGGCAAATATAGCTAATTTGGGAACTAAAGTATAGGCCAATACATTCCATAACGTAACCTAATCGCGATGCAATAATTACCTAAATTTTGAAATTTTCTCCTGTGAGCACCATGGTGACCATTGGAGTCATATTTGATACAAAACGAATTCATTGCGGTCATCAACCATATAAGCTATAAGCATAATCGTGTTCAATACAAAACAATAGTATATTTTAAACAGTGTATTTTACATTGTGCGTGATTTTGGAAGTTTTTGGGCGCCGATGCTAAATCACAGCAGGGGAATGTAGATTGTAGGAGCTAATCTTGATGCCATATAAAGAGTCCTAGATTCAACCCCGTGCGATGCCTCTGGCAACCCCAGCCCCACCTTACATGCTTATCCTCGTACCTCCATTCTCGGCCTATTCAGCCAATTAGTGCAGAGCGGGCTTGGAAATAATATTTTTAAACTGGCGTTAGCAGCTATCCTATGAGTGGCGACTCACCCGGCTACCGGAATAAATCTGATATGAACTCTCAGTGAGCAACACAGAGAGAGTACAAAAAATCTGTCTGTCGATCCTTCGAGTGAGATGCAAGCGAAACCTCAGGAAAATATTCCGGAAAGATTATTTCGGGCACGAACAATATTGTAGAAAGCACGTTGTATCCTTATTAAATTTGTGGCCACTTCTCCGGAGGAGATGGAACATATTAAAAACTCCGAGCTACCAGAGCCCGTTCACATGCAAAAAATAGTGCGATAGATTGATGGACGGATAGGTTTAAATTACGCGTACGATTTAGTACAGTCCATAACAGCCCAGATCACGATGAGTGCTGTCGATTTGTAGCGACAGACGACGAACGCCACGCCGCGCCGTGGTGATTTCCTTTTCCATATTTCCTGCAGACTATCGCTGGCTGTCGGTGGCTATCCTCTGCAACGCGACCCGAACGAATGTAGAGCAATATGCGCATTTCTTCACAGCTACGTGCTGTGGCTTATATGAACGCGAGAAAGACTGCATATGCGTGAATAGCCGCTTTGTGTCGTTTCATTTCATTTGGTTGCCTGGCTTTCGCCAACTGCTGCCGTCAGTTGCCGGCTATCGCCATATTAAACCGAAAGAACTCAATGGCTATACAGATCGATGCCGCCCATTAGTGTTAAAGATAACGAGAGTTAGCGTTGTTTTTATGATCTTTATTATTTATTTCTTTTTACATTTTTCATTTCAGCATGTAATGCTAATTATTTTTCTGCTAGATATGTCTGTAATTTTATGAAACTTTTGCATGATATCTGTAATGAACAGCACTGCATTTTTGTAATTCGTTTTACATGATAGCATAACTGAACCTTAACTAATGGTCCTCGTGATGTATGCTTACTGCTTTCATTCCACATGAGTAAAATGATAGTTACGCACCGCATGGCGAATGAAACCTCCATACATGTACGTTACTTAACAGTATAATTAGTTTAATAGCGAAGAATATTATGATAGTGTGTTTAACGGTTAGTCTATGCCTGGTGAGGGGTCATCCCCTGCCATACACCCTTGATGAGGGGGTTAGTAGAGTAAGACTGATTTATGATGCCATTTGCATAGATGAACATTGTAAATTACTTTTTACGGTTACTCGAGAGAGCATAGAAGAGCTTGGAAGTTTAAAAAATAAGCTTTTTGACTTCCTGTCTTCAGGGTACTTTTACAGTAATGATAAAAGAAGATACAGTTGCGGGAAGATAGGAATAGTGGGATTCCAAGTAGAGGGGAAACCTTTTCCATCTCATCATTTGGGGCTACTACGCAAAATAGATCAAAATGTTATGTTACCGAAACACGTCTCCATTTTCCAGGTTGGTGACCTATCACCCTCTGCCATAAGCTCTTGCGGCGGTATGCGTACAGAGTCCATTTCTACTCAACTATCTTCAGATGTTGAAGGATGTCTTCGTCAGCCTAGTGAAGAGCTTCCGTAGTTTCCAAGCTGAATCCTGCGGGCCTGTACATTGAATGCTGAGAAATAACATGCTGTTAGCCTGGGAAGCTGTTAGTTATCGAAATACGTGGTATCTACACTCGGAAGCGGAGTAAAGTTGTCTTTTCATTGCGAGCTGGTTCTCCAAGAGCCGGAACGGTACCGGTTTTTTTTAGAGAGAAGAGGTGGTAAACCGTTCAAGATTGTGCTGATTCATGGAATAGATATGTAACTTTGCGGAGACTTCCGTAATTTCTTTGTCACACTCGAAAACAAACGCGGTGACTGTCGTCGCAACAACACTAGTTCTTAAAATTTCCTAAAATTCTCCCGAAACTTTAGAAAAACTCACTCTGTACTCCGTACTCCATTGTGGTAGGTCTTTTACTTTCTCCTCTTAATTTTTATCCTTTGTTTGTTTAAGTGATTTATGCTTCACGTAATTATAATTATATTTAATGCATATTTAAAATTATTTTTTTCAATCTCTATTGGGTTCAACGAACCTTTTTGCAAGCAAATGACGACAATTACTAGGCCCTAAACGATACTCAAATATTAGGTGATAAATGGTACTCAAGTAGATTAAAGTAGTGAATAGTTGGAACCATACAGTGCGATAGCGCAGGGGAATGTTGAATCCATTAAGATGCGCTATCGGCTATATGAAATTGATCATTCATAGAGTTAATACACCATTACATTAGTTTTAGTAGCGAAATCGTCGTGGGACGGTAATTATTTATCTAGAAAATGTAAAATAATGATGAGTTCCAAAAACAAACTGAATAATTCATAAGATATCCTGACAAATTGAGCCCGATAGTCATGTTATATGGATATTTTTTCGCGAAAAGTGGCTTTTCTTTCTTGCTTCAAGACCCCATTTACTCTCTTTTTTAATCTATGATGCTACTGAGCACTTATTATGACTGAAAAAACGTTTGCATACCACATGATGCCTGGTATAAAAATGTTTATGTTGAATTAAATATTTTTCTCAGGAAAAAGGATACTGATTGGAACAAAAGGACTAGCAAAGTGACCCGCAGGCTTAAGTGTGACCTTGACCGGGGCATTCGCCTTGATCGGGATTCGAACCCGGATCCCTCGATTACTCTAAAGTGCACTCGCGGGTGACTCCGTAAAAGGTAATACCGTGGCTAGTCCTGATATCCTCAAAATTTGTCGTAGACTTACTCTCACTGCGGTAGCAATAAGACATTCAGCTCAAAGGTTGCGGGTTTGAATCCCACCTCGGGTATTTTTCTGTGATATTTCTTAGGATCAAGGTATGTAGTTAGACGATGTAATATAGCCTTAACAGTTTGTGGGACTGAAATACATTGCCATACGAAATCTTTAAAAACTGGCTGAAATTGCCGGAAGCATTCCTTCTCAATAATTTTCTCCATTATCTTGGCCGCATTCGTTCAAACGGTTTTTTGGTATACTCCAACCTCTTCTAAAGACCCTTGTGGAGACCGGGCTCTGATGCGTACTGCAGAAATATCGTCATGCTGAGCTCTGATGAAAGGGCACCACCACTGGTTTTGCGACTTTCACCTAGTAAATGGCTGGAAATTCTTCGGTGTTTTTCTTTCTTAAAATGATATATTGTTTTAAAATCGCTGCTTAATGGTAACCTACGAGTTTTATATCACTTTTCGCGTCGCACGCGAGTAACGAACTCCACCATCGCGTAAAGTTTGCCGATATATTTCGCATTGACAATGAGTCTACTGTTGAGGAGATGCGTTAAACTATGAGCGTATGCTACACAGAAGAAGCGTTTCCAGCACTATTCAAATTAATTGTAAGTGATAGGATTTAGGAAAAGCTTATTTATTTAATATCATCCTGAAAACAGCCTCAAGGGCCTTTTACATCGGGCGTTGTAACTAACAACAATGGACAAGTACAAACAACCATGCCCTGGGTGGTGAAATAACCTCCCCCGGCGGGATTCGAACCCGCGACCTTTAGGTTAGCAGGACGTTACCCCGCCGCCACTGAGGCCGGAATAAAACTGCTAAAATATTAAATAGGTATTATAATACATGCTAATAATAATATAATATATGCTAAACTAATAATAATAAGTTATAATAACAATAATATAATATATAATAATATATACTAAACTATTAAAGTCTAGATTCATGCTTGTGGTCCAATTTTTATTTTTAAAATGAAGCATCTGATCCAAATTTCGCAAGTATGGCCATTGCATTGAAGGCTTCTGGTATTTTCTCCCATGCGTCTATGTATAGTTACAGTAAATTGTGCCCTACGACAAGGAACCCGGATCTCGCTGTAGCCTTTTTTGTGAAAACAGATTCAGGATTGACTCATAATTTATTTAACTTTTTACTATCATCGAACTTCCGTATTTGTCAAACTGGTTGATATTGTGGCTGTTGGCAGAGCGAGAGGTCACCGGTTCATGTCCTCCTTCGAGCAAGGATACTGAAAACTGATGAATTTTCTTCGCTTATGGTGGCCGGTTTGGTCGAAAAAATATTCAGAATGTCGTCTGACCACAATCTAACCGGTCATATTTCACAGGTGGGACCGCAAAAAAGAGGCCATTATCCTACGGAGTAGCGGATTTACTTTTTTTGTTGAGTGGACCGTCTGCGGTCAAACTGCACTGGAATTACGCTTTCTGCACAAGTCACAAAAAATAAGTGAAAAGCGGGTGCGTTATAGAGCAACGAGCGTGTATTAAGGCCTGTTCAACTGAACAAAAGAACATAAAATAAAAGGCATAACGTGTATTGATTTCATGCTGTAATCACCCTCGTGTCCTCAGACCATTCAATTAAAACATTAAACCCTAATTCTCAAGTTGATCAGCGGAATTGTTTTTCTTCTATAAGCCCCATATCCATTTTGGTGTCAGCTGCTCTACTTTGAAACTCTTAAGCAATTCACTTGAAAAACTCCTCCGATCCTTAGATATTTAACTCTAAAGTACGTAGAAATTGCCGAGAGACAAAATCGGACTGGACCAGAAATCAAACAACGGTTGAAGTTCTTCGAGTGTGTAAACCATGACCATAATGCTGAGATTAAACATATTAGTCAAATTTCCGCACTCTTTTAATAATTGCCGACTTGGTTTCAATACGTAGTGTCATTTTTAAGGCACCAGATTCATGGAAGTTCTCAATTATAATATACTATGCACTCAGAACCGTAAAGGGGAGAGGTGAAGGATAAAGGACTGGACCTATAGGGCATCCATTTTGTTGTAACTAAATGTCGATGAAGTAGCTCAAAAATGATCTTAGTAATAAGCGAATCTATCTTAAAAAACGTTTTTCATTTCTGCATTTCACTTGCTCATCATCGATGGTGCGTGTGTACTCGCCCATAATAGCTTCTGATTGGTCAACTAAGGAACATAACCTTTCGAGTGAACATGAACCATTTTCTCCGTCATAACCTCGAGAGGCGATATTATCGCTATTTGACTCACGCCATCCGTTTCAAGCGTTTTGTTCTTGTATCCACTGGGAACCGGCCATAGTCTACACATAAACGTTGGAATTTGCTTCCATCACATGTGACTGTCGTAATTGGTGGTAACTGCTGATAGATCATCGGTACATCGATTTTTTTATTATATAAGCTCCGTAACTTGCGCCATTATCACTTAGTAGCATTGTATTTGCGGTTTGTGTTGGCGACTCAACTCTTTTTGAATGATACACATGTATTTCCATTAACTTCCTCAACTCCTATGTGGCATAATATGTGTGTAAAAACGTAATGTTAATCACCAGCGTATTTTTGATAGCTCGAGTTATCGCTTTTTTATTATAATAATTTTTTACACCAATTATATTTATGCAAGCTAAAACAGTGAACTGAATTACTTTAAATATACATGTATTCCGTGAGTGGGTGCAAAATGGGTGGGTCGTATCAATAATTATTACTTTATTTTTTATTTTAGGAGACATTCAGTGTGCCACAAACAGAACTTGTATAAGGTGTTATTGAAGAGGATTATGAAAATTACTCATCCAAAGTATTAAACTGTGTATTAAATATGCTGAAGATAAAAATATGGTAGTTTGAAATGCCCCAATTGAAATTGCATGTGCAATATGTTAAAATTTGGTTGTTAAAATCCTCCATTTATGATTGAATTGAATTTGCGTTTTGAAATCAATGCTTCAGACGCTTAAGAAAAGGTCTCTTCCGCTAATATCATGGTTAAAAAGCATTTCACCATTGGCTCAAAATGCCATGTCTCGATGTTTGTCCAAAATTTGTGGGTTGAGGAACTCAAATATTTAATTTTCATTTAAAAATAGAATGGAATTCCACAAATAATGCTCGATACCGTGGGTTTGTGACATACCCATGGTATAGCCATTTTCCATAACCCATTTGAATATGTTTCTCTGTCACTATAATTGAGTTTAAAAATATTCAAAGCCGTTGAATCGAGAGCCAATGTCTTCTGGCAGATGGGAAAAGAAGTGGAAAGCCATATATGTCTGAAATCACGCATTGGTGAACTCAAATATCCTCTATGGAAATGGAAAAGAAGAAACAAATCCTACGAGGGACGTGGAAATACGTTGGCTTTTTAAACATGTTTTGGTCAGGTCTACAACACTTAACCCTCATTGCCCTCAAGACCTTATTTCCTACTCGCGTCACCATTCATAACATGACGGAATCACGCCCGTAATTTCTAACAAGGGGCGGCACGGCGATTCGTATTATTTACCCCTCTACCACCTCCTTCCAGGGGAGAATGCCCATCGATCTAAGTCAACGCGAACGATTCCGAGAAAGAAAGCTCCTATAGGGATAAGATTTTGGAAGGAAGGATGAGAAGAGAGGACTGTAGGAGAGGAACGATTGTTATGGAACGATTTCGCTTTAATGTAAAAATATGTGCACTATAATGTAACCAAGCGCGGCTCGATCAATCATGAGCCTTGGCAAGGCGTCTAATGTCCAGCTTGCTGTTGGGGTGGGGTGGGGTAGTCGGGTGGGCTGAGACGAAGGGTGGGGGGTGGAGAAAGGAAAGGAGGAGACCTTTTATGAGGGGAAGGGAAATTAGCATTCGGAATCCATCCCATCTAGAAACGGATCCCATTTCCACGCCAAGACGCTGTTGATGACGAAACTCACACCTCGTTTTGGACGCATTTCTCAAAGTCATTCATAATTTCGTTAGAAATATCTGTTAACCTAATCTCTTCCCCAGTTACTATGATAGTGGACGATGGTTTTTTTTCTTAATATTATTTCATTTTTTTAAACCGTCTCATGACGAATATTGGATTGGATTGGTGAAAGTCCATGGATGGAGCACTCTGATTTATTAATGGGTGTATTCTCATCACCAACTGCGACGGCAAATTATAGCAGGCTGCCTACTATACCCAAAATGACTCTTCTTGTTATGCTAATGCTCCGAATATTTCTACATTGGTGCAAGGCTGTTGAAATGTTTATCCTGAAGCAATTTATGCCATTTAACAAGTTTATGTGAACAGATTAGCATGTTGAATGAATTAGCATCGAAACGTGCTTAATATTTCACGTTTAATTTAATATACTTATTCCATTTTACTTTTAATTTTCATTACTTGAATTTATGTACCTACTTCATTGTTGAGAATTAATGCCGACAAATTGCTTTGCCCTCAACGGGAGAGAGTATATATGTTTATCGTTCATTGGCCATGTTAATTAGTTCAGGTTTCCCTAAGTCGATAAAATCAGTTGGGTACCAACTTATATATATATATACATGATTCGCCATCATTCCTTTACATCACCATTGTGTTGTCAAATTTTATGTGTTTCCTATCCACTTTCTTTCACCATCTGTTTGAACGAAATATTATATATATTTTCATTCATTCAAGTATTCTACCAGCTGATTGGTAGGTTCTTGGACAGTCCCCATTCTGCATCCCAACCTCATAAACATTGTCTCGCTTTTCCTCCTAATGGCCCGTTATTAGATCCCTCTTCAATTCTTCATATCTTCTACCTCCTCTTATTTCGTCCAGAATTCCTATCCTATTCCTTCCTCTTCCACGCTTCCCCAGAGTTCTCCCATCTATCTCTCTCTTCAACATGCCCTCTCCTCTCAAAACCTTCTCCATCCATCTCTTCTGCCTTCTCCGAACCTCTGCCACAAGCTTCCTCTCCTCTCCGACCATATCCAATACCTCCTCGTTCGTCTTTCTCGCCATCCAGCTAATCTTCTCCATCCTTCTCCAAACCCACATCTCAAACGCCTCAAGTCTACGCACATCCTCCCTTCGCAATGACCAAGTTTCCGACCCATATAGCGCCACGCTCCATATTAAAGTTTTCACCAGCCTCTTCTTTACGTCTCTTATCAGACCCCCCCTCATCAATTCCCTTCTCTTCGAAAATGCTTCTTTAGCTAGCGCAATTCTGCATCTGATGTCCTTACCACTAAACCCATTCTCCTACAAAATACTACCCAGATACGTAAACTGCTCGACCTGCTCTATCTTCTGCCCTCCCACCCTTATATTCAGCCCCGCCTTCTTATTTCTAGAAAATCTCATTACTTTCATTTTCTTGTGATTGATCTTCATCCCATACTTTTCGCACTGCACCTTTAATACATTCACCACTGACTGCAACCCCTTGGCCGACTAACTAACCAATGCTTGATCATCTGCAAATCTCACTGATTTTATCAGCTCCCCTCCTACCTTTATTCCAACCTCCTCCTCCCCCCATGCCTCCCTTACTATTTCTTCTGAATACACGTTAAAATGCAACGGCGATAATGGGCACCCTTGCCGCACTCCCCGTCCTATCGTGGCCCATCCCGAATCTCCATTGGCTACCATAACCTGCGCCGTCAATTATACGCCGCCGTTCATATACAATTTCCGAATCAGACGCCTGTCCCTCCAATCGACCCCTAATTTCTTCAACACTCCCATTAATTTCGTCCATTCCACCCGATCAAACGCCTTCTCGAAGTCTACGAAGCATGCAAAAACATCCTGCCCATACTCTAGGTTTCTTTCTACTAGCGTCCTCATCACCGCTATAGCGTCTCGCGTTCCCGTTCCTCTCCTAAACCCGAACTGGTCGTCACCCAGGTATTCATTTGCCTTCTTCTCCAGCCTTCTGTTTATAATTCTCAGAACTACTTTGAACGGGTGAGATATTAAGCTTATTGTCCTATAGTCTTCGCACGTTTTTGCCTCACTCTTCTTTGGTATAGGAATTAGTACAGTCTTCGCGAAGTCTTCCAGCCACACTACATCCTCATAAATCCTACGAATAAGCGCAAAAAGTTTTCCTCTTCCATTTTTCCCCATGCTCTTTAAAAACTCTGCAGGTATGTCATCTATTCCCACCGCCTAATTCCTTTTCATGTCTCGTAGAGCTCTTTCGATTTCGCTATCCAGGATACTTGGTCCGATGCCATCTCTGTCGATATCGTCTTCCCTTTCTATATCTAACCTATTTGGCCTTATTTCTTTACCATACAGCTCTTCAACATACTCCTTCCACCTCTCCTGGATCTCTTTCGGTTCTACGATTACCTTTCCCGTCTCGTCGTAATTCCCCTTCCCTTATTACCACCTGTCAGTTCCTTTACTTTCCTATTTAATGCATCTGCTCTTCCCTCTTTTTGGTATTTCTCTAGCGCGTCGATCTGTTCTCTCCACCACGCGTCTCTTGCTTTCTTTGTTTCTCTTCTAAGCCTGTTATTAAATTCTCGGTATTTTCTCTTACCTAATTCTGAGTTTACGCTCTTCCATTTTCTTCTCTCCTCCATCTCCCTGATCATCTCCTTCGTGATCCACAGTTTTCTAATTTTAGTTGCACTCACTATACCTACCGTTGCTTTCGCCGCTTCTACAATTCCATTTTTCAAACTTCCCCATTCATCTTCCACTGATCTAGCACCGTGTTCCTCACCCATTATCTCATCAACCTTCTCCCGATACTTCTTCTTCATTGCCCCAGTTAATGCCTCCGTATTCCACTTTCGTACCCTCCTTCCCATTCTTATCTTTTTCAGTTTTACCCGACATTTCATGACTAATAAGTTGTGGTCTGTGTCTGCATCAGCTCCTGGATAAGTATGCGAATTTTTAACACTATTCCTGTATCTGTGACGAACCATTATATAATCTATCTGGAATCTGTGTCTCCCGGCTTATTCCCAGTGTACCTACGTCGAGGATGATGTGTGAACCATGTATTTGTAATTACTAGGTTATTTCTACGGCAAAACTCCACAGCTTTCTCGCCCCGGTCGTTTCTCCTTCCTAGCCCGTAATCGCCCACCTCCCTCCCATCTCTTCCTTCGCCCACCACCGCGTTCCAATCCCCCATTACTACCAAGTGCTGACTCCCAGGTATCCTACCAATTATTTCCTCTAGCTGATCGTATACCCCATCTATCTCCTCCTCTTTATGATTAGAGGTAGGCATATAAACCTGGATTATAACTAAATTCGTTGGATCTGCCTTTAGTTCCACGACTATAATCCTATCACTCACCTGTTCTGAATACACTACTTTTCTACCTAGTTTCCTATTCATTACGAATACAACCCCGCGCTGACCTTCATTCCCTCCACTATAAATTACTCTATAATCGTCGCTCCAGTAATCCCCGTCATCCTTCCATCTTACTTCACCCAGACCCATGATGTCTACACCCACCCTCTCCATTTCTTGCTTTATATTCTCCAGCTTCCCCGCCCTCAGCATTGTCCTAACATTCCAAGTGCCTATTCTGATTGTTTCGTTCCTTTTCTTTATCTTCTTTTCCTCTGCTGCTGCTACGTCTGGGCAAGGATTTTGTGTGATGACGACCGCAGGGGCCTTGCTCCCACCGCTGCCGGGCACGACACCCGGCCCTCTGGGCCGAGTCCCGTAGTTGCCAGGATTCATTATCAATTTAGAACTGTCCGTAATTTCAAGGTTTTTGTTTTAATTGAGATAGTATTCCGTGGCCTATCCCAATAATTTTTTTACGTGACACCATCGCTTCAGAGACCGCCCCACTGGGGTCAGACGCCTTTTGCAGCCGCTTCACTGAGGTACAGACGCTGCGCGGACTACCATTCGTCTGTCTCCTAACCTTCGACCAATCTGGCATGGGTGACCCTACCAGGAGCAATGCTTCCGCCAGTGCAGCTCTAGGGGTCATCGGAGCACGCAAGCCCTTCCACCACGACAAGGTTGCAGTCCAAGAGAAGAGATTATATATATATATATACATATATAATATATGTATGTATAATCTCTTCTATATATATATTCCTACTCTTACCCTAGAGAAAGGTGGAGCTACTCTTCACCGAAATATCGGAAGTTTCAATTTGTGAGTGTCTTTTTTTTCTGTCTCTATATTTTTATCGGCCACCCTCTTGGCATATTATATATTTATCACCCGAGTGATTTTCCAAGAAGTATATATATATATATATATATATGTATATAAATAAAAATAAACTTTGCCACAGGTGGGGCGGAAATAAATATAGAAACACAAAAAAGAAGAACACTCACACACTATACGTTCTGATATTTCGGCAGCCGAGCTGCCTTTCTCACAGAAGGAAGGATACAGAATGATGGATAGGCATGGGACAAGGGGTAGAGTGAGGTAGGAGGAGAGGGAGGAGAAAGGGGTAAGAAAGGGGAGAAGAGGGGGGGGGCGGGAGGGGGTCAGAAGAGGAGAGCGGGGTGAGGGGGGGGAGAAGAGGGGAAGAGGCGGGAGAGGGTCGGAGAAGGAGGAAGGGATGTGGGAGGGAGGAAAGGGGAGGGGCGGGAGGGGATAAAAGGAGGAGAAAGGGGAGAGGAGAAGGGGCGGTGGGGGTCAGTGAGCCCGATTTAATCCGGGGGGATTATAGGCAGAATAAAGCCAGATACAAGCCAATTCTAATGTACGTAATTGAAGGGGAGAGGCAGAGGGAGGGAGGGAAGACAATATGCCTGCTCGGAAACATTTGTCAAAACTGACATTGTGGGAGGAAGCATGGACCGGGACGGGGAAGGAGGCATTGGGCGAGGACGGCTTACAACTGGCTCGGTGGCCGGTCAATCTAACACTTAAGGCGTTAGTGGTGAGACCAATGTAATAGGAATCGCAAAGGTTGCAAAGGAGGATGTACACAATGTTGTGGGAAGTGCATGACCGAGAGGGGACGGAAGGAAGTGGGTGGGAGAGGAATTTAGCGGGGAGGGGGTCGGTAATAAGAATAAGGCACGTTTTGCATCTCGCGCGAAGGCAGGGGTTGGGTGGGGTTTTAGAGCTAATATAGGGTTTAGTCAGCGGTTAGGTGGTTTTTAGGATGCTGGAGAGGTTAGGGGGACGCCTGAAGGTGAGAGAGGGACATTTGGTGATTTCTCGGCTTTACCATCTTCCACATCACCAGTGTCTTCGTCCAATTTTAATTATATGTTTCCTATCTCTTTCTTTCACCTTCTGTCCAAATTATTATATATTTATTCGCCTAAAGGCGGTGTGTGAGTGAGTGAACGAAATGTATGGCCGAACCGGCTCTTTTCCTCTTCAGTTCATGTTCCTATCTCTGTCCGACTATCTGTGTGAATGAACTCATCTTTGCTTTCTTCTTGTGTCCATGTCTAATTCTCCTCTCTTGGTGATGGAATAGCTGCCCTTGTGTGCCATCCATAGACCACGGCTACGGGCTCAAGCTTGAAGGGGTATTCTTTGCTATAAGCCCCAGCCGAAATCATGGTAAATCTAAGTGTCCTGGTAGCTCAACTGGTAGAGCACTCGGCGCGACATCGGGAGGTTCCGGGTTCGAGTCCCGGCCACGGCACATTTTTACCCTCTGATTTCTCGGCTTTACCATCTTCCACATCACCAGTGTCTTCGTCCAATTTTAATTATATGTTTCCTATCTCTTTCTTTCACCTTCTGTCCAAATTATTATATATTTATTCGCCTAAAGGCGGTGTGTGAGTGAGTGAAATATATATATATATATATTAGACTAAAATGTACTTTGATAGAATGTAGAATGGAAATGATTTTACGCTTACTATTTGGGTATTCATTACTTTGTTGAGTTTATTTAATCTTAAAATAACTAGGCATGTATGCTGTTAGGAAAGTCGATGGTAGCATGTGGAGTATATCAAGGAATGAATCTTTGTCTAATGATGCAAAACATGCATTGTACAAAATTGTACTCATACCCACTTTATTGTGTGGCAGCAAAACTTGGATATGTAAGGATAAGCATAATAATAGGCTATTCAGTGGGTTTGAGGCATCTCAGAAGTGTTTTCGGTAAAAGCAGGAGGGATAGGGTTGGAAATGAGTGAGTCGTGAAAGAATGTGGATTAGATGTTCTGGTAATGGACGCGTGTGAAAGGAGCGTGCTTAGTTAGTTTGGCCATGTTGAGAGAATGGATGAGTGTTGATAAACCGATCAGATATATGATAGTGGAGTGAATGGCGTGAGAGGAAGGGATAGACCAAGAAAGTCATGAGAGAGTGTGGTGTAGGAGACTCTTAAGAGGAGTGCTAGGAGTCGTTAAGGGGAGCGTGTATGAAGCAGTGCATGAATGTGGCAGAAGCAAAGGAGGTTTACAAGGATAGGACAGTATTGTGGAAATAATCAAAGCAGTCGGGTTTACAGGCCGAGAACTAGACTTTTTTTTAATGTGCCTTCCCCGTAAGGGAAACGCGTGATTGGTATTTCTCGGACGCATACCTCGAGGCACGGACGTACTAGTCGAGTAGAGTGGTACGTACTAGTAGAGTAGAGTAGTACGTACTAGTAGAATAGAGTAGTACGTACTAGTAGACACGGAATTCTCGTATTGATAATAGTTAATTTCTGTGCCTTTTTGAATTTTAATAGAAAATATTATCTACTAAATCTTTCTAGGAACATCGTTGCTGGTTCTATCTGCAAATTCACCTAATTTTTTTGATCTATTGAGGTTTAGCAATATAAAAACATAATAGTAATAATTTATTTCCTATAATGCATGAAATTAAGTGAAAAAGGACCATAGGATTTCAATATAAGGAGTAAAGACAAGTACGAAAGACAAGGAACATTTAGATCAATATTCCTGGTTTTGGGATGCCAAAGCTTTTAAGTTAATTAAGTACATAAAATAACGAAATATAATCAAGTTTCTTAAGTGGCCAATGTGTTCGAGTGAATTTGGTAATTTCCTTTCAAATACTTGAAGATATAGATGAGAAATTACAGAATAAATGGAAGGTTGGTGGATTAACTTTAATGATGTATAGTTTTTAATAATTATACAATATTTTGTATATATTATGGGGTATTTATGGTGAAAAGCTTTATTTATTCATAGTTAGGAAACATTATACTTCCTTCTTTTCCAATATTAAGGTTTTTGTTATTTTAATACATTTCTATTCACCTTTACCTTTCGAATATCTGGCGGCAATGAATGGATAATTTCAGGTCCGAGATGTAGGTAACATTTACGAAATAATTCGTTTTTGAGCGTAGATATTACTACATCATGTATCATTGTAAATAAATATGCTTTAATTCACATAAGTATACTGATGTACCTATTTCAGTCTCAGAGAATTCCTTTACATATTTTCTACCGGTGTTTTACGGCAATATAATAGCTACTCGGACTGCTAATTAGGACCTGGAAGACTTGAAACTGCCCTAAAGCGTAGGCAAAGGAACATTACTGAATCGGAAATTCTTATTTACTAAGGGTGCCGATTTAAAGATGTGGGCCATTGAAGACCAGATGGACGGATAAAACATCAGGCTAATTTGTGACCTCGTTTCGCATGTCCGAGAATTAATATATTACTGTCGATACTTAAAATATCGCATCGGGGCTGTCTGCTGGTTTCTATCAAAGGGTTGTGGCACGTTTTCCAATACGCTTTGGTACCAGATTATTCATGCCGCCACTTCACCAGCCTTTTAACATCGGAAAAAGGCAAGGCAATGAAATTATGATAAAGACTCATATATATTGGCGTTAATGTCCCGATAGATTTATGCATCAAAACATGTCGTCATCGACTTTTTTCTCGCCGTATTGCATCACTGCTGTGCTCAATCATTTAACGTTCAATTGGGAAATGTCAACCACGCCGCGCCTGTCTCATTTTTCAGTCTCATTAATCAGAGCTCACATTCAAATGATGTAATGTAGAAAGGTGATAGAGGAAAGGATCTGTAGCATATTTTGAACACCTAACATCCAATTCATTTGAAGGAAATTTGCAGCTCGCTCGTCCTGACGATGAGGAAATACTTAAGTGCCCATATAATGTTTTGGCTTTGATTCGTGAAATATTCTAACTGGTAAACATACTCGGCAATCATTCACATACTTAGCCACTATAATTTCAAATTATGGAAAATTAGTGAAATAAATTGGCTCTGCCTTCGGACCCATCTGGAATTGCCAATTTTGTTTTTGTAGATTGTGGACACCTCAGTCTGATGTAAATGTTGGAATTTGTTATTGGTTTTCCAGGATTTACAGTAGAGAGTTACAAAGGAATCATTTAAAATCACGTGAACCGGACTTCTGTACCCCATAGCTTCCTTATAGCTTCCAGAAAAAAGATTTTATTTTTGCCGTGATTTAGTAAATTCCATTAGCCGTTCGGCTCTGTTAATGTGTAGTGCTGAGAACCTTCCTTTCGAATTAGCATAGACCTTCGAATAACGTAACCTTCGGCTTTGAAGACGCACTTCAAATTTGATATTTATTTCAGGTAAAAAAATTTTACGCGTTCTATACCCCGGCAAATATCTTAATTTTTATTTTGCGTCGTCATAAGCACTGTTTCCGTCTCCAAAAACACAAAATTAATAAATAAATCCAAAAACACTCCATGGACAGAAGCAACCTACAATTTTGATCTCTGATTACGGGAATTCGCCCTCTTGAGTGGCCTACCTAAAATACCCGAGGATTTCAAGCGATGGAGCTTATATAGCTGCCTCTGGGCGTCGAAACGGTAAATCGTCTTGGCTCACGCACTTGAAATAGAAGTGACGCGATGGATGGGATTCGGGAGCAAAGAACTTCGAACGCAAGCACCGTGCGCGTCTTTGGATATGCAAAATTTTTCTCGGGCATCAATTACAACGTGAAGGCTGAAAATATCGCTTTTCTTTCGTGTGTTTTTTTCCTTCGGAGATATAAGCCGTCCGCTACTTATCGTCAGAGTCCTTTTCGGGCTCCGAGGCCCACGCATCCATCCCGAAAATTTGTCTCTAACGCCATCTTCGCCCATCTCTATCTCTCTCAATGGACGGCCCTCTCTCCTTCTCTTTCGCCGCTAGGTTTTAAAAGTCTTCTCATCGTTACGCACCTCCATCGCATCCTTCCTCCCCGGCAATCCTTCAACCCCGAGCCTCGCGCCACACCCATGCGAGTAAATTAAGACATTCATCCTCCTTTCATCGTCTCCGCTGCCGGAATGACCGCCTCGGCCGCAGGGGAGAGAGTTGCCCTATGCGTGCGCGTGATGTGGGTTTGAGTCGCCTTTGTGTCGTCCTCGTCGACCTCATCATCGGCATCGGGTTGCCTTGAGGAGAGGTCGGGTGGAGATGGTGTCAGGACCGGAATGGAAACATCCACACGCCCAGCAGTCAATCACTCGCACGCCCGCTTTGGGGGCCGCGGAGATGGCGTCCAAATGATCCGGCCACTTATTTTTAAGTAGATCTTCCAATGAATTCTGTGTCATTTTATTTCACACCTGTGTTACTCTTAGAAAAAGTGTCCCTTACGTCCATTCCGCAAACGGATATCTATAGTTCAAATATCACTCTCGATATCACATGCGCTTGATATCGTATACGGCCACTTATTTTATGAAGGTTTAGGTATCCAAATGAAAGTAGTGTTACTTATTTTAGAATCGGCGTCACTCACAGAATATTTTTACGTAAACGGAGTTCTATTTTTCAAATAGAAATCTTACAATTAGTATCACATGCAGTCACATATTTAAAGAGATATTTTAGAAATCTTCAAATGGCTGAGGAGTCAATTTTACATCTGTGTTACTCGTAGAAAAACTATAATTTTATATTTTTACGTAATTGGAGTCTTACCTTTGAAATAGCACTCTTGATGTCACGTGCGTTTTGGATGAGCGGGATTCTAAGGGAAAGAACTTTTTTTTTACAATACATAGTTTCCATTTATAAAATAGATGAGAGAGCGCATTTCACTATGAGCGACTCGCTTTTGTGTTGAAGGCTCTCGTATGATGAAAAATTATCCATGCGCTTCGTTCCCACTTACGTTCATAGCGTAGAAGCTACTGAAATGCTTGTATATAATTATATCTAAAGTACATGCATACATATCCATTACACCATTCCCTTTCGAAATACGCACTTTATAAAGAGTTTAATTCTAGATGCAAGACCTGTGAAAATGGCTCTGTCTATAATAATAATTTCTCACGCACTGCCCTATTCTTTCACACCTTTTTTGCTTCAGATAGTCTCACTCTATACTGCTCTATTCCTGCAAACCTCCTTTGCTTCTTCCACATTCATACACTACTTCGTATACACCCTCCTCTTTGTCAGATGCACCTCCTATTAAGAGTCTTTTCCACCACATTCACCAACGACTTTCGCGATCTGCCCCTCCCTCTCACATAATTTACTTCTTTATCATGAATCAGCTTCATTATTCGGCTCTCTTCCATTGTCTTGATGTGGCCAAACCAACGAATCTCGCTCCTTTCATGCGTGTCTATTAGTCGTGAATCCATTCCACATTCTTTCATGAACTACTCATTCATAACCCTATCTTACTTGTATGCTTATCTGCTACCTAGTAATAACAGCAATTTCATGCTTTCAGTAGGTATAATTCTTGTATCTCTGTCCATCAATGTAGCTGCAAAATACTAAAGGTCCTTCTAACATTGGTAGCAAACCTATTGTGAAGTACATGCTTGTAAGGCTTCCCCTCCTGGCGAGCATTAGCGATTTATGCTAATGCGTCAATAGTCGTAGTTACACTAAATTTAATAGGGTATAGTGTAATGCATGTTGGTGATTACTCACCCCTTGCCTCACTCCCTTGAGGTGGCTTGCAGGGTATTTTGTAGATGTATCCCCTCTGCTTTTACCGCAAACACTTTTCAAGTACCCCGTACCCACTGAATAGCCTATTTTTATGCTTATATAGGCATACCTATGTTTCACTGCCATGCAATCAGGTGGGAAATAGTCATTTTTTTACACTACAATTTTTTGCTTCCTTAGACATACATATTTCTGAATTCCTAGACCTAACTTTGTCATATCGACGATATTAGTTGTTCTTCGAAACATTCACTGTCTCAACTTGTTCTGAATCACGGATTAATATATATATAGGATAGGAATGTCAACAAAGAAATGCGTTCCCTTAGTGTACGGTTTCCTTCCTCCGCCGCAAGTTGTCGCTAGCATCGAGCGCTGCTAGTTTTTAAGCGTTGCACTGAAAGAATGTAATTAAAAGAGATGTAGAAATGACAATATGGTTCCCAGAAATTTGAAACTCATACAAAGTATACCTTATCTACTCGTACTAATTTTTCAATTTCCATCCACCGCGATATAATGAATTTTACTTAAGAAAGTGTGGGTGATAACTGCACACATCTTGCAACTATATTTGCATTTTGGAACAAAATATGATGATGGTTTTGAAATTATAGCAGCTCCTTTCATCATAATTCAGAAGAGCGTTTGGACATTGCTATGTTTGGTTCTTATTCACTCTACGTTTCATTCGTATACGTATTTTATTATTATTATTATATTATTCGTATACGTATTTTATTATTATTTGTATACACCAGCCAGTAGTAGGCGCGCAAATTTTGATGACGTTTATAGGTGCATCTACATCTACAAAATACCCTGCAAGCCACCTCAGGGGTATGTGGCAGGGGGTGAGTATTCACCAACATGCATTACACTATACCCTAAAGTTAGTGTAACTACGACTAATTATCCATTAGTATAAATCGCTAATGGGAATGCATACGGGGTTTAGCGGTATCCCTAAAAATCCAAGTAATTTTAACAACGGGAGATAATACCAACGGAATGGCATTTAATTTTTATATTTAATATCACATCACCAGCAAACTCGAGTAAAAAAAGCATTTTTACCTTGTAAATTGCAATTATTTAAATTCGATCCTTTACGGAAAAGTTGGCAGGCGCTTATTGGAATTAAATATAAACCATAGTAACGCCAATTAGAAGTTAAATACCTAATCAGAATATAAGCTTGGGTTTTGTCTTGAACATGCGTGATAGTTTAATTAAATTACTTTGATAAATAGATTCCTTTTATCAATTTAAGAACCTCATACTTTGATGCATATTACCTCAATAGCTCGTCTCTACCTTCACAGCACTTGGATGACATTAAAAAAACTATTAAAGCATTGTAGCAACATTATACATTTAGAAGTTAATAACAATGCTTAATTATTCAAAATACGTTAAAGCATTAACTCGTTATGCTAATAACTAGGATATTTACCGTTTCAAGCTCAGTTAATGTATTTCAGATAATTCCTACAGGAATACAGACAGAAAAGATGTTTTTTTCAGTATTGTCCCTGCATATTAACAAAAATTCTGGAATGCTATTTCAATGAAATTTAAGGACACACAATAATAAAATTCACGCTTTTCACTTTTTTTGCCTCAGAAACTATGCAAGGATAGAGAGAAAGAAAAAAAGGCCGAGGATATTTGGATTTCTTTTACACTTGTACAGTATCATTCCTCAATACAGCTGGAGCATTTCAACAAAAATTAGGGACAAGACTCGTGAGATGAAAAAAGTAAAAAGTAGTCAATATTTTACATTGTACTGGCACTTATAAATTATGAAGAGAATATTTTTTTTACTATTAAGAATAATGCTTTGCTGTAGGTATTGCACGACCTATGCCTACAAATATTACGAAAAATATGAAAGACAAAAATAACTACCATAGTAAACATTAGTCAGCTGAATAAGTTCACAGTGATTAAATAGGTATTAGCATTGTGTTGCTTATTAAGTAAGTTTTTTGTTATTTTCCTTCTGGCAGAAAGGTAATAAACTGAAGTAGGCGTTCATATGATGAAACATAAGAAAATGAGATATTGATTTTATTTTACTGTCCCACACAAAACATTAAAAAGTGCCTTTTCAGGTTATTTCTGTCATTTGTTGAATTTAAATATCTTACAGCATTATACATTTCATCATGTATCATGGAAACAAGAGGATATTTGGCAGACTGATTTTTTAAATAAAGTCAGCATTTATATACTGCTGCGTAAGTCTCATTAAAATGAAATAATGGAAAATGTGTGATATCATATCTGTCCCATGTGTTTCACAGGGAAATGTAAAAAATACCTTGTCCAAACATAGCCATAACTCTAATGTTCTTGCATACCAATCTGGAAACATTATATTGCTCTTCATGAAAACTTTCGCAGCTCATAATGACTACTAAAATATGATACGGGTGTATGCCGCGCGTGTTGTTTTCGGTTGGCCCGACGTTTCGTGATCCAATGCTGGTCACTTCATGGGAATCCATGGCATTCCCATGAAGAAGTGACCAGCAGTGAATCACTAAACGTTGGGCCAACCGAAAACAACACGCGCGGCATAGACCCGTTTCATATTTTAGTAGTCATTATGTTGATCATTAGGATATGCTCCACTTGTCTCAGCATAATGTAAAGGTTATTATGCGGCTACTATGAGACTACATTGCCAGTTTGCTTGTCCATTGCTTCCCATCTACGAATCACATCACTTGATGCGAAGTGGTTTTCGCGAACTACGGAAGTTTTTCTCAACCCTACACAAGGTATCACTCTTTCCCCTTTTTTAAACTATTCCTCACTTCGTGGCAGTGATAATGAGGGCAACTTTTCCTTCACACTTTTGTATCCCGAATCACACGCGGTCTCATTCCTTGTCCAAGCAAGTCCTTGATCTGTAATTCGGTGAATTATCTTTTCGACGTTCTCGGCCATCAATACCGGAGATATCTCTGGCTCCATCCATTTCTACATTAATTTACTTAGATGATATATAATCGAAATTCGATGAATCATTATGTATGGTTATATATACGTGAAATACAACGAAGTAATATGGTTGTAATACGTAACAAAACGAAGATGAAGATGAAGCCTGTTGTGACAACACTACATCACACTGTGGTATTATGCAACTTTCTGTATGTATTATTCTAGTTCTCACTGACAAAAAGAAACTCACATTGGCAATAGAGCAAGAGTTAGAAATGTTTCCTTGCTTCTAAACACAAACTAAATCACGCTAACGGGCCACTAAATAAAGAAATAATTCATTAAAAACTGATGCTAGGTAGTAGCGACAACTGGTGGCGAAACACTGAAATCGTACACGAATGGTATGCTTTCGCTAGAAGGCGATAGCAGGGAGCTTCAGGGGGCTGTTCTGCATCAATACATATAGCGTGTCAACGGAGTTGCTAATAGTTATTAGGGAGACATGGCCAATTTTTTAAGCAATTTCCGCCGTAAAAGATTGATTGGCAATATAGGGTAAAATAAATTTATAAATTCCGCAGAGTAGCTCACGGGGATAAAGAAGAATCCGGCTCATCCGTAAAAAAAATTCATTCCATATCAAATTTGATGTTAGCAAAGAGGAGAGAAGAAATCATTTCCCGCGAGAGAATTTTTTTTCAGACCTAGAGAGATACCTAGACTTATGCAACAAATACATCCGAGAACACCCAGATTTTTCGGCTTAACGAAGGCGCACAAAAACGACATCCTTCATTAGACCTCCAGTGGTTTTTGTCCCCGCACGTATTTAGAAATACATGGCCTACTAGGAAACGCCCTGTTCTGAGGGTTCCCATGTTTTTACCCCTATCACGAAGCCAATACTCCCACAAACTCACTAATTTCTTGTCCCGATTAGAATTATCTCCTAAGTGCAAGATGATGCTATTTGATACCGTAACCTTTTCCACGAGCATTCCTAGAATTTCTATTCTCTGAAGTTGCTGTATATCTTCTTTCCTTTATCATGAAGAAATGCCACTTAATTAATCCTGAAACTGTTACCTTCATAGTTGGATATGTTAGTAAGGGGAAGGGTCGGCGTGGAGGATACTCTGAGTTGGTATCAGTCTACCATTTAGTAAAGCCGGTATAGGGCCTATGGCGGTTAGGGCCATGGCTTCCCATGACGGGGGCCCGGGCTAGAGTCCTGGAAGCGTAGGGCATCCTTCAACAGAATCCCGATCCCTGCTTGGGTTCCATATGGACACCTCTTCAAGAACATCATTAGTTGGATTCAACGTTCAATCGTCGGCCCTAAGGCGCTTTTTTTATTGGGAACTTTACAATTCTAGGTGTTGAAGTTAACGGAGATCGGATCACACCAACGCACTTCAGCGCACACGAACGACATATAATGGAGCGATATGCGTAGGTGAAACGTTCGATATACTGATGGTTAGTTGCATACATTGGGCTCACAATATTCGAGGCCGAATATTTTTAAATATAAAAACTCGTTAAAACAGCATGCTTGAAAGATAAAGCTTAAAAGCTTAAAGTTACCGCAAAGTAATTAAAAACTTTTCATTATTCATCCTGAAAATCAACACATGGGCAACATTCGCGGTTGCGATAATCGAAATTCGGAGTTCATTTATTTTCACGCGTACACCAACGACGCTCCCGATATGTATTTGAAGTGCCATGTCTAGTGCAAAGTGTTTGAAGTGAATGGAAAGTAGGTGCCCTGTTAATTTTTGAGTAGAGTGTAGCACTGGAGTGATTGAAAAGCGCACAATGGGAAGCTAATACCAGCTCAGTGTTTCTTTCGTGCTTCCTTGTTTCCCTAAAATGACCCTTCTATCACTAGCCTATCCAACTGTGAGGGAAAATGGACCAATGATTTCAAGTCCCATCCAACGGATGAAGTTCTGTTGCACTCAAGTAGGGATTGGGATTCCATTGAAGAATCTCCCCCATTCTTCCAGGGGGAAGTCTGTAACTGCTGTCGCACGTCGACAAACATTAACAGTTTCCCCTACGGCATTTACCACAGCTAGCGAGTATATAAGCCTCATTTTTCTCGACATTTTTGCGATTTATAATATTAAAAGTGGCTATGGACGCTTATTTTACGTACATACAACTGCTTACCCAGATCCTAAAATTGTTGACTGTCAATAAAAATGAGGGAGACAGTGCGCATTAGGTTCTTACGGACATGATCTAGCGGCTTTGAGTAACTTTTCCTTGGATGATCGCGAAATGTATTGTGGTAACTCTTTCACACAAGGCACTCATTTTCACAGTGATAAAATAAAATATATGTCAAGACTTGCCGCAGCAAAAACGTTTTAAAGTGTGAGGTGAGCTCTGCGGCGGACGCCATTTTGTCGAAAATGATGTTTCTAAACTCCCCAATGTCCATTTGTCGATGTGGGTCGCAAAATAGACAATCGATGTTTTAAACGGGCGTTATATGTTACAGATTTACTTCTAGGGGTCTTTCTATTGAATCCCGGGTCCCTGGTATTTGAATCCATAGCCCTATCCACTGCATCAACTCGATCCCCTTATGTATCCCGTCTTAGAAGTACTTTAATGCTACGTTCTTCGACGGCCGAGGTAATTTCGCACATATACCGCCTGCCACTCGCAGACAGAGGCACTCGGGACAACTAGAAGGATCACCCCTCCGAACTCGATCCGTTGGTAACTCTTCATTCCCTTGAAGACAGGAGGGTAGTTAATTGATAACATCGTAGGAAAACAGCTCCGATGACCTTCTTCTTAGATCTACGTGTCAAGAAAAATTTGTAAAAAATAATGAAAAGAACGGCCACCACTCCGGTATTTTTTTCCACCTTAATTGTTTTTTACGCGTGGGAAGGAAACTTCGGTAAGAAAGTGCTTATCATCGGACGTATGGGGTATGGGGTTGGGGGGAGGGGTGCGGAGGGAGGGCGAGTGAGAGGAATAAGGTGAGGGATTGTGGAGGGAGAACTCTTTCGGATATCTTTTTCCTTGTTTGGTTCTCGGGTTACGCGTTGCGATGGAGATTCGGACAGTCGCTGTTGGGAGTAGATGAGGTATTGAGAGTGAGAAGGGAGGGATGGGAGGAGGGGGAAAGATGATGGGGTGGCGGATAGAGGTGGGGGACAGGAGATATCTCCCTAGAATCCGACTAACAACCCCGTCGGGCGCGCGCTAAGTGAGAGAGTTGGACGGGTCGGAGCGAAATTTTCGTGACGACTCCATATCGAGTCGGAGTGGATGGGCTCGCAAGCACCATGCACAAGAGAAACCCTCGAGGATTGGAACGGTAATGAAGGAGTGAGGTTATTATTCTGTTCAAACACGAGGTGGGTGACCTTTATAGATGAAAAATTGTGATTGAGCTTAGAACTGGAGAGTGAATTCGGCATTTAGCTGTAAGTAATCTTGAAGAATTAGCTGTGTAGTGGTTGCGTTCAACATCCTAAAGGATATGCAAAATGTAATGCGTAAATATAACCAAAAGAAGACTTTATTCTGTTAACAAAATAGACAGTCTACCCCAAAACCCAACAGCAGATAGATATAGAATATGTTTTTCATAGATAATATTTTGTTAGCACTCCCGGCATAATAATTATTATCGTGTATACATGGGCTGCAGCTTCAGGTAACTTTGTTGAAGAAAAATCTGCGTATTAGTTACCTTCTCTAACGGGTTAAATATTGAAGGTTATGCATAATAGCATGCATAAATATGGCCAAAATCACAAAAGAGAAAATAAATAAATCATCATTACTTGCATAATTAATAATCAAATACCTAGTGTGTTTTTAAAAGATACTCTCTAAATCATCTGTAGTTCATAGCCACGTGTTTATTTTTCATAAGGCATTTTATATTAAGATTTAGAATTCGGGCAAGAATCTTGTGAAAAATTATGCATTTTTGGTTCTGTATACTAAAAGACATCTTTTGAATACTGTGAGCTTTGGATTGGGTATAGACAACCCGGGTTAGCGCTGACTATTCCCACAAGAGAGAAAGGAGAAGTGGCGCGAAGCTGGGCGTCCAGGTGTCATGGAGGAAGGGGGCTCCTGGATGAATGTAAAAGAGACAGGTTAAGACTTCGGGAGGGGAGGTATTGAGCCTCTTTTAAGTTGGTTCAAGTGGTAATCGTGGGTTATTGAGTGCACATTTTAATAAAAATTTTCAAGTAAATCGTAAAAAATACTAGGACCGCATTTCATTTATGCAGTAATGGAAGTGAAACAAGAATTATATTTTACATTTTTTCTTTAATTAAAACATTTTATGACTTGAGTTTTCGGCGCGGTATTTGAAATTCAGGCGAAAAAAATATTTAAATATGTTTTCCGAATATTTGACTCGGTGTAATACCTTGATGTTTATTAGCAACCATAAAGTCAAATGTATTATTCCGTGTTTGTATATTTTGTTTATTCTCAAACAAGTTGTAAGTAGATAATGACTATGGGAAGCAATGAGAAAAAAATGACAAAAATATTACAGTTGGACCACAAGCAAAATAAATCGGCAACATACATGTGTACGGAATACAAGATTTGCATATTTTTGACGCTATCGTGACTAACCCTTCAAGCCCGGAGGAGATTTCAATGAATCCCATCTCGTAGGTTGGAGGAGATTTAAATGGAATCACTGGTTTTCCGCTGATTTAAATGGAATCGTCGCGATGTAGTCACTACGTCGCTCGACGGCATGTGAAGTTCGTGCCCAATGTATTGACTATGTCGCTCGTCGTTCAAGGGTTAAGGATAACATTTTATTCAACAACACAACAACTATTTTTTGGTTGCAGTAATCTAATCATGAAATGTTTACAACTTTTATTGCACAATCCAAAGATAATTTAGAATTTTGGTTACAATTATGTATTCTAAAACTAATTTTTAAGCACATTAACCTCTTCCACATTTTCAATTATATTAGGGGAATTTTCCACGAGCTGTATGATTGCACAAGCAGTAAGTTGCAAAACGTTACAGGATGGTGAAATGGTTTATTATACATTTTCAGTGATACGTGTTGTCCTTCATTTTTTGCTTTGAATCATTTTACAATAAAGGTGGTACGGTACCCCATTTTCTTGTTTAAATGTATGTTGGCAATCATAACTAACTTTCTAGTAGAAGCTCGTGGAATGTATCTATAGGATGGAAAACGGGATAGTATCACAACTTTGGGAGTGAAGATATGGTGCATGTTGGTGTTAAATGTATGTACGAGAGAAGGGGAAATACTGGCGTTGCTGGGTGATGTGAACTGAAGTGGTTTGAGGGGCGCATGAGAATGCCTAACCTCGTCCATCGCCGCGACCAGAATGAGTCTGCGAGAATCGAACGAGTGACAGACCATATAACGTCTACATTCTCCTCACTCACTCACCTTGTTAGGCCGGCGCGGAAAGGTATACACATGGATACGTGATCGCGTGTATATATGTTCAAAACTATACACACATAAAAGTATCCCACCCTCCCTCCCTGGCCATATATATATATATATATGATCTCAATCCCTCTTTGTGCATTCGAATCCTTTCACGGTGCTTTGTTGTGAAGAATTATGTCTCCACTTATCATTTCACTCTGAGTGGGTGGAATCAAATTTGGTATGTAACTAGCGAAGTGCGCAGTGTTGACGGCTTTCCTTTGTATTATAATGAGAACGTAAATGAGCACGTCGGCCACTTTCATAAATGGAAGTTTTATGTTTGCCGTGAAATGAATCTCATTACATCCAGCATGCCAGTCAAAGGGCCTCTGATTTCCTAGGGTTAGATGGTTTTCCCACGCATATTAGAAGCGAGTTCAGTTATTAAGAAACTGGAACAGTAGGTACATGGTGACCTCGGTATTTAGGCTGGTATTCTTCCGTCCTTGTAATCCAAAGATAGGTATGTCGAAAGTCGACATGGGCAGGTTTATTGCGCCAATCTGCAAATATTAAAAACCTTTTCATGTGTTGTGTTTTACTGTTTCTCCTTGTTTGATATTCCGATAGGTATTTCATGATTTGAAGATGGGTTCGAAAAATGTATTTGCCACTTGTAACGGTTTTGAACTCTACTTACTTATTGAGTGTATTTTTGAATTCGTAATTTTTCATGATAGGAATCGATTCTCAAAATACATACATCGTTAATTATTTTTGATAAAACTCCTCCTCACTCATTTGTCATCTGCTGGTGCATCATAAATTACCCATAGTATTGAAAAAATGAATGAATACGATACTGAGTTTGTATATAATGTGGACGGAAAGGGGAAAAAAAACATTTGGAAATTGGTAATGGGTACTTTTTTTCTTATTTGGAAAGAAAAAGAGAATAGCCTAATAATTTCTTGCTTACATTTTAGACCAACTTCTGAAAAATAATTTTCGATTCCGTTGGAAATAATGTTTTTTGAAGTTCACAAAAGCCAAGAGATATCGATTTTGTCCCATGAGCATAACTTCCCTTGATTACTCAAACTTGGCTACCATATCCAGTTGGAAGTATCTTGCCACCCTAAAAAAAAATTTTTCATTCAGTGACCTAAAACGCTTGAAATATTAATTGGTGATGGACTCTAAGCCCCAAAATGAATAATGTGAGAAATAATCGCATACGTTCAGATATAGGTGGGCATTCTTTTGCTTGAATGAATTGAGACTGTGGGTGAGAGAATATGATCGCTTGTATTGACCGTTGGATTGAATTAATGAGCAGAGTAAGGTTTCCATCAAGTTAAAATTGTAAAAATACAGAATTATACATGAATATGTATAGGTTATATTTCGCATCTCTATTTAGATTGAATCTGAGATATTCGATTGATTGTGTTTCATTCAGTTCAATTGGATGGTCGACTGGCTCTTAACATTTTTACCCGTGTGCAAGTGGCCAGTATCTCAGACGACTTTCTTGGGTGAAGGTCACTTCACCTTGTAATTTGCATGAAAACTATATATCTACCGTTTTTTACATTTATATGTATAGTCATGATTATCCTCAACACTATTTCACCCGTACATTTATGAAGCACTAATGGCTGTCCCTACTTATCGTAATGCAGGCTCTAGAAATAACGTAGGTTAATCGCACCTTCTTCTTTAACAGGGACCATGACAAACGTTTTTCTGTGGTTGCGTTAATTAGATTCCCAGATGATATCAACCTTTAAGAAAAACGCTCACTAAGAGGTAGTTGTATTTTGAATATTTTTACTCGGCAAGATAAAAAACATCGCCGAGTGCTTTCATGAAAGTACACTGGGAAGTTAAGCTATGCAGCATTACATGTTCTTGTTCATCTTTAATTGAAAGAGGTAAAATTATTCAGCATAGTTTATATGTTCCTGACCTCAACATCAACTTAAAAATAGTTGGAGAAAATTGAAGTGAGGCGTTTTAAAAATAATATTCATATTTGAGCGTACGTATGTGACAGGTGGGAATAGTGAATAACGTGCCATTTCACATTTGCCGATCATTGGTATCTATGCAAAGTTGTAAGTTTATATCTAAGCAAAAGCAATTTGGTACTTCTGGCCTGATTTTTTCAATCTCCGACCGCTGCTGCCGAATATGATGCTTGTATTTCGTTAACGTTTTCAAAAAGAAAGCCCTAACCAGAAAGAATTATGTACATCATTCCGCAATATTTAGGTAATATATTTGAAATTTATGCAATGCTATTTATAAATATGTTTAACATCATAATATGCCAGTAGCAACAAAAAAATACTTGGGAAAAGTACAATCAACAGCAAATGTGAATATGGGAAGCTCTTCCTACGCTACGACTCGGAGCTCGAACGACGTTTACTTCTCACAGAGTTTCCCAGATTTTCTTTTGCTGTTGACTGTCAGACAAAAGAGTGAATTTGGCCTTCAGAGATATTTAATGGCATAAGTTAAACTATGAGTTTCAAACAGAAAATTTATGATTTCATAGCCAGCGGTATGGTGTTCAGTTTAGTTTTAGTATTGTAATGGAGTACATGCCTAAGCATGTGCATAGACTGTACTACTGTTAGTGATACTACTCCGTCCAACCCCCGAATAATCTACTCTAATTGTAAGAATAAGGAGGTTGAAGCCCTAGTGCAGTGCAGTATACTGGCTGCATGAGCATCGTATTTCTAGTGATTGAAAAAACTTTGATTTTCCTATCCATTATTAAGAAAAATATAGGCGCAGGAAGAGAGTTTGGGATCAGTTAGGTGCTTGAGACCAGACAGGAGTGATGACTGATGTTGAGTGAGGGCAGAAACAGGAAGTGGGTGGAAGATGAAGACGGCGCCAACTTGTGTAGAGAAATAGAACGTGGCGCCAAATGAGTAGGGATGGAGGGAGATTAGGGGAGCGGAAAAACGTTTAGGAAGGAGTTCGAAGATATGGTTGGGGAAGATTTGGGCAACATTGTATGACAAAGCACCCTGAATGACGTCTTAATACACTCGGAGGGATACAGGCACTGTGCCCTTTCGGCTTCCTTAACCCTTTAGAGATTTCTCCTTGCAAGGGACGCTGTTATTAACCCTCATATAGGAGGAAAAGTATTCCTTGTCCCTACACGAGTGAAGAATGGATTTTTTAAATGTGAAAAGCTTTTTTTTATTCATTATTATCACGACCGTGAAAGGGCTGGTAGGGGCCAGTATGAGAAAATGCTTACCTGCCGGGTGTATCAGAGGTACTAATTCATCATGGCGTCCGATATGGCAAGGGTCGTGAACTTCGTAAGGGATTGCGAGGGAAAATTAGAATGCAGATTTTAATTGTTTAACCATTTTTAAGTTTGGAGTATGCATACGTTGCCTAATAAACTTCTTTTTGGCTGATTAAATTTATGTTCTTCGCATTTTCACCAGAGACTCTAAGGTAACGGCAGCTAGCATTCATTTATTTGACGTCTTTTCTGATGTACGTATTTGTAAAAATAGTTGTAGTGGGCAACTACGTACAAATGTACGTAGTTGCCCACTCCACTTCGCAAGTAAGACCCAGATTTATACTGAATGCTGTATAAGATGCATAGTCTGAGGTGGTAATGAACTGGAACATGACCATAGACCACGAAAATTGGTACCATTTAAGGAAAATACTGTCCATGATAATGACGTTTTAATGCCATTAATTGCTGTTGAATTAGCCCTCGTCCCTTGAATGGAGGAGGGAGGGAGAAAGTGGGAATGGGGAGTTATTCTTTATTTAGGAGGTCGGGGTGGTGGGAGAGATAGAGGGAGGAAGGGATGGCGCCCACTTGGCCAGCCGCTAAAAAGAGTCGTCGCTTAAGAAGGGAAGGGGAGAAATGACTGAGGATGGGTTTGCCAAGGATGAGGATGCGATTGCCTTCCCCCTCCCCGCCAGTTGGAACCTTCTCTCAAGAAGGGACAGAGATGGGATGTTTTAAAGGGGACTGCGGGCGGGTTGAGAAAATTGAGATCTTATTCTGCGCTTTGAGTGATAGTGGCTAACCCAAACAACGCTCCTCAAACTCCGCGTTCAGCAGCCCTGTTCCCTCTCTATCTCATCTTCTTCCAAATCGTTTCCACGAGACCCGTTTTCCCTCCCGACCTCACCCCTTAAATGGTCCTTCCTGTTCATATGCAACCTATGCATCCTACCTTACGAGCCGCTGGAGGGGCGTGTTGCAGGGGGTATTAGGACACCAGCCATGAAATTGGGAGAGAAAAGGAAATTATGAGGGGAAGGACAACGGTGAATTGTATGTATTCGCAGTGCTTTAGACCCCGTGAAGGCTTCAACGGAGTCTTGGAGTTAAGGAGACTTCATTTTCGGGTCTTATTTTACGTCTATTCATCTTCCTGGACAATATTTTGCCCACGTTCCAGCTGGCTTCTTCAGGTCCGTTGAACTTGAACGGACCTAAGGAAGCTAGTTGGAATGCGGGCGAAATATTGTCCAGGAAAATGGATAGACGTGGAAGAAGACCCGAAAATCAATTCTCTCTTTTATTGTTATTGGCATTATTTGTGCATAAAAAGAAAGATTTTTTGCACTAATGAGATCGGCAGTGTATTTCTTATTTTGTTACTTCTACTGGTTCTAGGTATTACGCGCGTAGGTATTATAATTCGTCATATACGCGTATACGGGTCAAAATAATATCCTCCGTGATATAATGAAACTCGTGTGATCTGAATTATTCAAGCAATTAAAGCATAGTGAGTAGGATCCCGAGTGTCTTACGGCTCCCAACCCAGCCCTTCCTTAAGCTATGCTACACTCACTATCCGGTTCGATTGGTATCGTTACTCTAATCCTTCATCTGCATCTACTGCCTCTGCGAGCCGCCGCGGGGGCGGGGGTTGTCAGGACTCCAGCCATGAAAAGATGACGGAAGAGGAAAAAGAGATTGGAAGTGAGAAAAGACGAAATAGATTTGTATGCTAACGGAGTGTCTTGATCTATTTTTGTTGTATACATTTTGGGGAGAAGATTTGTGGGAAGAAGGAATGTTTTAAACCTACCAGTTCGGCAGAGTATATTATTTCATTAATTTTTTAAATTATGCCTTTAGGTTTGTTATTATTTTATGTTTTTGCATGACTGTAATTTATAGCATTGCTATATTGTACTCATATCTCCTAAGTTGAAAAAATTCCTACTACCCACTTTTTTCTTCCGCGACCACGAAATGCTGACGGACAAAAAATTAGGTTACCTGGGCCTACGTTATGCATCGAAACTCAATCCTTGTGCATCGACTTTCCTCATAAACGGAATTCATAGTCAGCACATTTGTATTCACTGAATGCTGTTATATCCGCGACTTCACGGTTTTCCTTTGGTGAAAGTCGCCAGGAAAAAAACTAATTTCATTCGCAAGTTATATCCAAGGTCTTAAAACGAGTGCGAATATTTACGTCCTTACAAATAAACGTTTCTCTGAAACCTAGATCTAACTCGCTAATGAAATTTTCGGCCCCTCACCGAGTAAAGCCTAATCATTTTAAAATTACGGAGCCATAATTTTACTCCGAAGGCATACATTTTTTGCGCAAATTGAAACTTTGATGCCCGCGCTCGAGATGAAATAAAAAAGCACCGGCTGGAGGGAAAATAATTAAGTGTATCAACGTGGACAGATAGGGGGTGGGGGAGAAGGAGGAAGTCTGAAGAAAAAAATACTTTATTGAGTTCTCACCCCGTCCGGTGAGATCTCTCCGGGCCAGGCCATGCACCACTCCCGAGGCCTTCTTATCTTTCTCCTTCGCCCCGGGCGCCCCCCTTCCTTCTCGCCGAGACCTACCTACCCTCCCCCTCCCTCAAAACCCCCATTCCCCCAGAGCGTCTCAGAATGTTTTTGAAGAGTTCACACGTCATGTTCACAAATGGGACTCCGCCCCTCCAATTTCCTCGACTCTTACCCCTCCTCTACGTTTTTTTTTTCTTCTAGCCCCTTCTCTCTTTCTCTTTCCCTTCAACCTACCCCCACACCCTCCCTCCTTCGGCTCACTCTTTAAAAAAACCCTTGGGGCTACTTCACCAATTCCTCCCTGCTCTCTTCTCTCTCAACCACCTCAACCTCCTTCCGTCTCCCAACTCCGGCCCACCTCGTTCGATTGTTAAGAGTCATCCTCTATAAGAAACTCTATCTGCTTTTAGACCATTCTCAAAAAGTGTTTTGGATTCAAAACGCGTCATATATGCATTTACCATAGAAAAGTGCGAGCCGTCGTTTTCCCGTTTTGGAATCGAATTTCGAAAGTAGTTTTCAAATCCGATTCGAATTTAGTCCGACCTGTAATTTCGTATACGAATTGAATCTTAAAAACATTCTGCGTTAATGCCTTACCCTCCAAGTGTATATGAAATATAATAATTAAATTAATTAAATGAGCTTAATTATATTCGTATGCACTAGACCTGCGGCCGAAATCCTGCCCGCCTTACATTTTCAAATGGCCTGTACGTTATTAGTTTTTTAAATATAAATGTTTATATCGGTATATTTATCAAACCTTGTAAATATAAATTTTTATTTAGTACATTTTAAAGAATAGGGAAGTGTTTCTTTCATAAAAATTATTTGACTCTCGGAAATTTGAATTATACTATATGTCCTACGGGCTTGTAACCCAATAAGCCCTCTCAACGAAAGAGATTTTTCTAGTCCAGTACATTTTGTATTAGCTCAAAAAACGTTTTAGTATTTCGATGATTATAAATTCAGATCACTGTGATTCAAAGCACTCGAATATTTTGAATTCAAAATTTCATGATTATTATTTTAAGCGAATTGATCCGAATCGGTTATATTCGTTTTCGAATGGTTTTTTTATCTCTTATCTACAATTGGATATCTGCACATAACATATTCATATTCATGCTTAAACAGATTCACTCAAGGAATCCCGCTAAACTACAGACAATGATTTATGGATTGCGTAAGGGTCTTGGAATAAAAATAAGCTATCTTGATTTGATAGTTATTGGGGAAGAGCAAGGACCGACTCTGGTCATGGTAAAAAGTAATAGTTTTTAAATAGATTTTTAGCCTTATTCTTCCTCCTTCCCGTATGTCCATAACCTTAATCTTCCAATTTATTTTCTTTCAAACATATGGTAACCGCGAGTGTTTGGGATTAGTGGATGTTTTATTTATTTATTTACTCTGCTTTGAAGCATAGATTTGCTACCATATCAAGTTGGAAGCAGAAGAGATTTTTCCCCCGTGAAAAAAATGTCATTCACTGGCATAAAAAGTTTGAAATATTGATTGGTTTAAGGTTATACGCATTTTTTTACTTCAAAAAAGATCCAAAATTTGCAGTGTAATAAAAAATTGCATGCATTAGAGTGCGCCTAAGATAATAGCGCAATTGACAGTTATAAATGCAGCCAATTCATGAACACGTCCAATGCCGTTCGGGAAAGGAATCACGTGACCGAAGAATCGATGATAATGGCCTTTCTTCAAATCATACGATCGTGGAAATTTCTTACTTTTCATTTCTTTCGAAGCCAAATTAGTATATTTCTACTGCGTTATTATCTCGGACGGACTATAGGATACCATTGGGTGTTGTTCAGCATGATTGAACTATCACGTCAGAGGGAGTAGATGATCGCTTTTATAGAAAACATATATTTGAACTGAATAAACTGAATTATTGGGCGGAATAAGGTTTCCATAAAGTTTTCACTGTAAACATTTGGAGCTATTTACACGAAAAGGTTAAATTTTGTTACTTTGTGTTGGCAACTCCAATTAAAATCATTTGATTGTATTTGATTGCTTGTATTTGATTCGATTCGATTGCAAGCTCGATTAGATCTCGGCATTGTAACACGTATGCATTCATTTGGTTATTCTATCAGTTATGTTATCAGATTGTTAGGTTTACGAAAAGTCCTCATCCTAACATCCCAATTTCCTTCCTATAGATGGCTCGCCATCAGGTCTCTTTTTAATTCCTAACACCCTCTACCCCTTCTTATTTCACCCAGAAGTCCTTTCCTCTTCCTTCATCTTCCACGTTTTCCCAAGCGTTCTCCCCTCATTCACCCTCCTCAACATGCCCTAGCCTCTCAAAAAGTAGTTTATCCATCCTTTCTGCCTTCTCCAAAGTTCCACTACTAGCTTCCATTCCTCTTTCACCATATTCAATATACCTCCTCGTTCATCTTTCTCGTCATCCAGCTCAGCGCCTCTATTCTTTTCCATACCCACATCTGAAATGCCTCAAGTCTACGTGCATCCTCTCTTCGCAATGACTGAGTATCCGACCCAATTTATGGGTTGAAAACGCGTATATAAGCGTCTTGTATATTCGTCGAAGTTTATTAATTTGTGTACCTATTACTGCGTGCTGTTTTATCATTACGATTTTTTAATATTTGCAACAATAAATTTGAGTTTTTTTCGCAGATAGTATGCATGAATCCGTCAGTGAATTAGCGTCTTCTTTTCGTTCTAACTCTTTTCTAACATGCTATTTACATTATCATTTCTATTCAACGTCACTTAATTCTTCCCTGTTTACAATTATTACCTCTTTCTTGACACCTCATCCTTCCTTTTTTTCCCTAATGACGTAATTTCACTCTATTTATTCCCATAATCCATTCCATTTCCGCTTTTGAGACATCATTTTTTTCGATTCCCCCCAACCCCTCATCTGTTGCCTTCGTCCGTATTTCGCCCTCGTTAGTGCTTTATTTCTCTCGTTCATCTCTCCTCTTTGTTTCTTCGGTCGTCATCTCTTTCATTCGCTCCCTCCTGTGTCACGACTCAATGCGCTGGTCTTTTTTTTGTAGGTTCCTCTTTTATCCTCGGGGAAATAATACTCTCTCAGATGTTTTATTATGAAAGACTTGGTGGTCGAGTGAGATATTAAGAGAAATTCCCGGTAAAAAAAGTATAAGATTAGGCGTAGAGGAAACGGAGCTACTTAGTGGGAACGTAGATAAACGTGCAACGCGAGGTAGTTGATATATTTACTCTTATGCCTGGTTTTATGTCTGATTAAATACTTAAGCGGTATGCATAACGCTTTCAAAGACATCTGCGGGGCAATCCGTAAAACTCTAAAAAATAAAATAAGCTAAAACTAAGTGTTGCAAAACGATGGTGTGTACCTCCGATAGTAGATACTGTAAGGTAGCGAGACGTAGGTTACCCCAATGGGAGATCACGTAAGTCCTAAGAACAGTAAAAGGTTACACAATATAAGATAAGAAATGAAATCATAAAACAAAATGTGAAAATTTGTGATTTAGAAGATAAAATATCAGCCGAACGGTGTAACAATTTAGGAAGAATGCACCAGAAACGTCTCCCTTGGATCGCCTTAAAGTATAAGCCCAGTGATCATGGCATTGTTGGTCGATCATGTCTAATTGTAAGATTGTTTCAGAAACAGGCTACGAAGCGTAATCCATGATATGAAGATGATGATGTTAAACGTAATGGTAACCGATCTGTGATAAAATTTTCCCAACGATAGTGATCAAGTCAACTAACCGAAAGTCTGAAGTACCTAACAAAACCTAATTTCTCATTAAGTGTCTCATAAGCGTTAAGTCTACCCCATCTGATAGCTTACGTTAACTAGACATTATAAAACCGAATCTTAAGGGTTTCTATGATCGTTGCAGCATCATGCTTCTTTGCTTTATCCAATCAATATCAAATGATGGTTACGAAGAAGTATTAAAGGCGACAGACAGCTGAGGTAATTTGGCATTTTTTTAATAGGTGGACATTTCATTGAATTTTAGTGTGCTCAGTTTTTAGGCTCTCTCATTGAAACCGATGAATACTTCGAGATATGGCGTGGTTATCTATAGGTTTACCATCACCGCACGTAGTACATCAATTTTAGTGCCTTCTGCATAATACCCAATTGATCATTAGTCATCAGAATTCCAATTTAAAACTCTGCCACTGCCAGAATCTGAACTCGGGCCCTCGGAATGAGGACCCAGTACTTAAGCAACCTCACCAACACGTCTTTCATTCAGTATTGAAGCAGTTCATATGTATCTAAAAAATAAGTCATTGATAATCACCTACCTAAAAGGTTTTTTGGTGCAGGTTTTTGGTAGCTAGAATATACAGGTCTTGCTAGGAAAAATATGGATACAAGTAAAAAGAACTTGAGGTCGAACCGATTCTGTGCTAATCAAGAAGGAACAAAATGTGATGCGAACATCTGGGAAAATGTCGAACACTGGCTACCAGTGCTGGCAATGGAGTTCTATACTCCAAAGGGGTAGAAAAACAGCGATATCAGCGTAATGGATTCCTGAATAGGTTCAAGAAGAGCCTTATCTTTGAAAAGTAGGAAGGGGATAAACTTGAGCCTCTTGTGTTCTCAGGTCATAGCCCAGCAGAGTGTGACCCATAAGTTTTCCCATGCGAAATAATTTTACTTTGGGAGCCATCAAGACCAACGGCGTAAGTCGTGTTGATGGAAAAGATGGTTGGGTCTCCAAACCTCGTGTTGGTTATGCACCGTTTTGTATTATACAGTACCTGTTATATTAATGATAAATGAACTTTTTTCATTAAAAAATCATGGAAACGTATTGTTCAGCAAAATATTATTCATTTTAGCCTGTAGTATTTATGTAGTATATGTGGCCAGGTGGTCGAAAACATCGGTGAATGGAATAACCTTCAGCGAATCGCCATCGGTAGAATGCTGCTGATAAAAAATAACCGGCCAAACTCTGGAAGGCATGCCATTACTGAACATTTTCGATAGCTCCTGGCCATGTGTCACGGCTTTAATGCTCATTACTGCACATGTGTAGGTGTTCAGTAGGCCCCTACTTCTGTGTAGTTTCGGCTCTTCCACGGTATATGTAGTGCTACCTCAGAGGTTTACACAAATATTTGAAAGGAAATTTAAATCAGACTTGTTGCGACGGCATTGTAGTTTCGATCATGCTTATGTAGTTGGTGAGATAATAATTTGATGAGCATGATTGACTCATAAATTGAGTTTCAATTCGTAGCTATCGCGTTTGCTTGACACCTGTGTACCCGAAGTTAGCTATGAGATGTTTGCGATTTAGTAACAGCTTATAATGCGGGAAAGATACCATCATATACAGTCATTCCGTTGAGAAATTCGTTTCGATTAGCAATGAAAGAACATGTATCCTTCGTTAAAGGTAATAATTTAATTCAAATGTACACTCCACTTTATGTATTACTTGTTTCACGGATTATTGTTGCAAACATGCCTACACCTCTAAGCTCGAGTTTCCATTTGAAAACAGATAAGAGGATTTTTAATGCGAGTCTTATTTTATGTAGTGCTTTAGGCATCCTGCATGAAACAAATTAACCAAACTTTAACCATCCTGCATCCACAAAAATTAACTAAAAACGCCTATCGATATGGAAAACTGTGACTATATTTCCAAGAGAGATGATAATACCGGATTAAAAGGAATCGAACGTTCTTGTATGTCTTTGAGAGGCTTTAGTCCTTTGAGATCCGTCTTGATTCGATTCGCTTGTGTGGTGAAGACATTCTTCCGTATGGCAAACCACGTGGTTGATGTCGGCAACCCTGAATCTCGTTCCGTATATCGAGCAACTTTCTAAGCCCTTGTCTGGTCTGGGGACTACCTTTCTGTAAGGAGCTTAAGATAACGAAGAAACATTTAAATTCGAGGCGCAAGGCACTTTTATCAGCGCTGGTTATACATGACGACAGAACATAAACTCCTCGGAAAAGCTGTTAGATAATTGATACGTCATTTCTTGGTGGCTGAAAGATACCGATAACGTCAGTAAGACGACTATCAAACGCCAAGCGTCTCGTGAAATATCCAAAGCATTCATCAGACAGGGACTCGATTGCGTTTTCGCTTCCCCGGTATCCCGCTCCAGGAATCTTAATGTATGCAAAGCGATTTCATGGCAGTTACACCGAGAAGTGATGGCAACGAGTGTCTTTAAGAGTTTCACGGCATCCTTTTATTTTTATATAAACGGAACACGTTTTCATCTCATCTGCAGTTGGTGCTTTCGGCTCTTTCGGCGACAGAAGATCTTTTATTTTAGACTTCAGTGTCTACAGCTGCCTCTCATGCTGACCATGTAGAAGAGTAATCATAAAGTAACTACTTTGTACCGATCAAGATCTTAAAGAATTTTGCCTTAGTAGCGGCTGGAGTCAAAATACTTGGAATCTTTCCAGTGAAAAGTGCCTCTTTTAAGACCACATCATATATTACTTTTTTTCGAGTAACACAGATATATTATAATTATTAGGTGATATACCGGTTAAGGTAGGTTTTAAATGGAAGCAATTAAAAATCCTTTGGACTTTGAAATTCTCAGGGCCCCGTCCACCAATAATGTTTCTTTTTTCATCTCAGCATACGTCCTACCCTTCCTCATCCCTTCTATAAAACCTATTCTCTTTCTTCCCCTTCCCCGATTACCCAATATCCCCCCCTATATCACAGCCTTAAGCAATCCTTCAGCCCTCATTACCACCTCAAACTATCTACTTTACCTCTTCCTAATCTCATCCGGAAGTTTCCTTTCCTCACCCGCTTGCAATCACAAGCTTTTCTTGCCTTCATCTCTCATAATGCCTTCTCCATTTCGCCGTCGAGTATCTCTGGTCCGAGGTTATCCTTATCTGTTGTGTGATCTAGTGCTTTCCGAGCGTAGTTGATGAATGAATTCTTCTCGGGTTTCCAACCGGGTTAGAATTTCCATTATAGTCGACGTTTCGATGCCCGACTCGTGCATCGTCATCAGGGTTGTAGATTGTCGTTCTCGTCATGTAGTCATCCGGAGTAGTATATAAGGATGTATATAAGGATGACTACATGACGAGAATGACAATTTACAACCCTGATCACGATGCACGAGTCGGGCATCGAAACGTCGGTCATAATGGAGATACCCGGTTGGAAACCCGAGAAGAATTCACTTATCTAATGTTCTCTCATTCTCTATCACTACGTTTACCAATCGATCTCAGATTGATCTGAACTCAGGCTGATCTGAAAGTTCAGACGCGAGCTGACTCAGATGACCTGGTTCATCAACACGGTCTGAAAATATCGATATTGAACTATCGAATTCAGTAGTCTGAAATGTTTTGAAATTTCTTGCTTATTTCAGCCGCACACTTCTCACCCTTCCCTTCTTAATACAAGCCACACCGTAAATTATATCGATTATATTTTGTTTCCCATCGGCAACCAAAAGAAGAATGAGGAGCGCCATGCTACCACCTCTTCGGATCGATTTAAGATCTCAGACCGGTTAGGGAAAACGGGCTGACTCGGCTCGCTTCTCAGATCGATCTGGTCAGCCCGTTCCGTTTACCATTCCGAGCTGAGCCGGTCAGATCGATCTGATATCGATTGGTAAACGTAGTGTATATTTAAGTTTATAGGTCAATTACCGCTGTCCTATAGCTTTTCCACGTACTCTCTCCACCTAATTTTGATATCTTTCTTTTCGAAAAATATCTTCCCCTTTTTTCCCAAAACAATTGTTATCGTTTTCCCTTTCTAACTGATCAATAGCATTTTCTCTTTCGCGTATATCTCCCTCTTCCTTTAGCTTTTCCATTTCTTCGCTCTGTCCTTTTCTCCAGATGGTTGTTTTTTTGGATTTCCCAATTAGTTACACATCAAAGTTTATTATTTGATTTCTTATACTTCTTGCCTTAGTTCAGTATCGACATTTTTCCACATCTATCTCTCCTCCATTTTCCCATAATTTCTTTTTATCCTTCGTATTTCTATCCATCCTATTGGCTTTTCTGCCGAACTTACAATACCTGTATTTACACTTTCCAATCTTTCCTCCATCTTTCCCATTTGCTTTTTGATTCATGTATGTTCCTTTCCACCGGATCCTGGTATTACTTCCTTTGCAATCCTATGATCTGACTCCTCATCCACCCCCGGATAGTTTTTGACTGTGTTCCTAAACTTCTGTCTTACCATGATGTAATCAATTAGATATCTCCCTGTATCCCCGGCATTTTCCATTTGTATCCTCGCCTGAGATGAGTTTTAGACTGATTTTTTGTTACTATTTATTTATTTCTTCTTCAAAATTCAAATACTTTCTCACTGTGGTCATTACTTATTCCTAGCTCATTACTTCCCACTTCAAATCCAACCCTATCTTTCCCTCCACTACATTCCAGTCGCCCCTCACGATCAGGTTTTTCTTGTCCGGGACTTGTCTCTAATTATCTATTTTAGTTCCTCGCATACCCTATCCACCTCTTCCGGCCTATGGTTTTTGTTGGTATAAACATCTGGACCAATATGAAATTCGTCAGGCGGCCTTTTTTTTCAACCAATCATACCGTGTCGCTCACATGCTCAATGTTTCCAACCCTCTTTTCCAGTTTTGAATTCAATACTATGTCTACACCTCGTTGACTCGTATCTCTTCCGCAATATATATCCCTGTAGCTATCATCCTAATATTCCCAGCTAACCCTCCATTTCACCTAGCACAGCCCCAAAGCATATATGATCCTTTTCTCCATTTTTTTGTTTTACAATTTCAAGCTTTCCAGCCGTCATAATTTTCCTAATGCTCCAATTTCCTATATTTACCGCCGCTTCCCTCCTTTTCTTCTTTTCTTTCGTAGTACTTTTGTCCTCTGATGACGTTGCTGCGCAAGGATTTCGTGTGATGATGACCGTGGCGGTGTACCATAGTTGCCAGGATTCAATTCTCTTTGATTGACTTTCACCCCCCCAGGCATTTATAGTCGGGGTGGCTTCCCTTCACCGCTCCCCAACGGTATTTTTTACGTGAAACTATCACATGAGCTACCTTTCACCTCGCTCTTGCCCTACGACCTATCTGGCATGGGTGGCCCTACAATAGTAATTGTTCCCGCCAGTCCAGCTCTAGGGGCCATTGGAACTCGCAAGCCCTTCCACCGCGTCAAGGTTGTAGTCCAATAGAAGTGAAACCGGAATATATGCTTGCATAGAAGCATATCCGAATTTTGAGATTGTCTTGATGAAAATTAAAATTCACTATGCATATATTAGGAAACTAAAGGGATAGGTGTGGATTTTAATTGAAGTTTTTATTCTCCCAGAAGTTTATTTCATGTTTTCAATCTTTTTTCTCTCCAGAAATGTCCATATGTGTTATAAAATAGAAGAATAGCAAATAATAGGACTTTAGGGGCACAAACGTCTTGTAAAAAGGCTAAAGTAATGTTTCGATTTAAAATATGTGCTACATTAAGTTAGACGTGAGTGGTAACTTGGTATTGTAGAAGTGAAGCTTTTTTATTAATTTATATTTTTCATAGTTCTTCCATTTTGTGTTCGTAGTGAGGTTGCCTTGCACTCTTAAGAATAAATTTCTTGAATGCCCGTTTATTTCTCGTATTTTTTCTTCTTCGAATCACTTCCCTCTGCGTCACTCGTATTTGCTCAGCATGCTTTTCTGGTATACAGCTGTGTAGCTGCTTCTTCCTTGCTGGATATACACCGCAGAAATATCCGCTCCCTGCCCTGTTTTTGTCATTGAGATGATACGAGGACTGTATGGCTAGTTGTAGTTTATAACTAGCTTCAACTTCCCTCGAATCCACCTTCCATCGTAAATTTTTGAATTGGTGGAGGCAAGGGGGTAATTCATTTGTACTACATTGAGAAGAAATATTAATAGTTGGAAAATTCATGATATGAAGTTGGAGTACCTACTGTAATCTCTTACGAGAGTTGTCTTTTTATTCAGCCTTGTATTTTTATAGCCTTTTCCATTGAGAAAAACGTTTTCCATTTCCATTAAATTTCCATTATATTAAACTTACGTTGCTATCCTGCCGAAGCAATGACACTGAATTCCTATATATTATTTTTTACTTTTTGTAAGAATTTTGCATCAAAATGTTTGCGATTGATCGAACTGCTTCTTCTTCAACGTTTGTGCCATGGATTGTTGTGTTCAGATTCCGATTGTTTAGACGCTGAATATTATTCTAGAGGGTAAGTTTGATCGGAATCAGTCTCAGTATTTTCCTCTTGCCAGCATACCCCACCAGGGATTTTGGCACGGGGTGATTCCACATTAGTCTCACAATACTCGTCTCATGTCAACTCAGAGTCGAATCTCCCGGGCTCCTCCTCGCTAGTCACCGGTCCAAAGACTGTCAGGAGACCAATGCATGTCCAGAACAGAAACTGGAGAGTACTACGTAAGCGAACAAGTTAACATTCTCGCCTACGTGCGTACGCTTATTTGACGATATTTAAAAGATGTTTGTTGTATGTAGGACCAAAGGTAAACAATCTATCACCCAATTCATGCATTAATTCAAAGTCTGTGAAAATGTTTTCGAAAAATGTACATTCTTGGCTTCTTACCAAAGAGAGTGTAGAGGAAATATTGTTGTAAATATTGTTGTAAACGTGTTATAAATATTGTTTTTAATGTGTTATAATTAACTCCATAAGTCTTAGTTAGTAGCTTCTTAATGTACGCACTCACATTGTTAAGTAATTGTCTAGGCCTCACTACATGAGCTATATGTATTTTTAAGTGTACTTGTAAGCATAACCTGTTATTATTTGGTGGTAGCCTTAAAACAGGTTCTCCTTCAAGGCTCCTTAAATTTACTCAAAATTTGCTGTATAAATGTATTTTGTTGTTGGAGTAATAATAATAATAAACTTACAACTTAATAAACTTACTTACGTACGCATAACAAGGGGTAAGATTCTACTGCTAATTACTTTTACTATTAATTCATGGACACTACGAGTTACTTTAATCATGCAGAAAACAAAACCATGTGCTTATTCCATGAGAGTACCTTATATGAGTACATACCTGAGTATTGACTCAAAAACTAGTCACCTGCTAAAATTTATCTTGTAGGGCTTTTTAAGGGTTCATCGGGCCACTTTTTGTGACGATTATCTCGTTTTTTCATACTTGTGTCCTCTGTTGCGTGCATTGCATATACATATTTGCATATTGCATAAATTGTTTTTTTCACTCACCATTCTGCGTTATTCGTCAACGACACTTTTTTGGTTTTTTCAATTTTGGGATGAGGCGTAGAGGGAAGAAAAAGATTTGCCAGGGGAATAGTATTTATCACAATATGCAAATTAAGAACTTCTTTCAAAGTTTTCACCCAATCTCGCAAAAGGTGCGTCCTGCTCTGCGTTCTGCGTCATAGTTCAGTGCGTTGACTAATGACTAGATTCATCGTCACTATGGCTGCATATAAAGAGAAAGCAGCCTTGAGAACATGGAGATTTGAGTTTTTGAAACTAGTGAACTTAATTATGTGATAATGTCTCATCAGTATTATTAGCTCTAAAATTGATTTCGATGCACGTAACGCTTCGCATCCAATGAAACACCTCTCCTCTTATCCGTTGTAGAAAAGGGCAACTCTTTTCATTTATCCTTAAGCGTGATGACTGTAGTGGTATTACTCAAGCGTTGGCTCTTATCAAAATGAGAATGCATTTAATTTAAATCTGAAAGAAATAGAGAGATATTTTTTAATTATCGATATTGAAGTTATTTTGCCTTCCATAGGTATAAGATAGCACAAAATGGATTCGGGCCAGTATTTAAATTTCTTGGGTAGTACGTTGGAAGAAAATGTGGATAGTAGTAAAGATAGTAAAGAAGAAGAATCGCGCTATCAAAGCAGGCGTTCACTTATGAGAGAGAACTAATGACGGTTACCTTGTGTAATAACGTAAAGTAAAGACTTGTTAAGAGTCTAATATAGAGAGAGTTGCAAAGTGAGTAAACTTGGACTCGGAGGAAAGAGGATCGGAATAGGCTGCCGGTGTTTTAGATGTGCTTGTGGAGGAGAACAGAGAAAGTCCAATGGATATAAAAGAAGACGAACGAGGAACTGCTGGACATGGTGGGTGAGGAGAGGAAACTGTCGGAGGAGATTAGAAGGAGGGAGAATAGGTGGGTTGATTGTTAATGTGGGACGAGGGGATGCTGAAGGCCGTAAGAGAGGGGAAGATGTGGGGAAGGGGAAAAAAGAGAATATGCTTTATTAATCGGATGAAGAGGGGTAGGGCGCATGCTGAGCTGAAAAATGAAATCATACAAGTAGACGGGCTATCGGCTGTAATAGACAGAGTAGGTATTATTCTTCCATTTAAACGTACTTTAATGGGTAGATTACTATTATTAATGGTATTGATTAGTAATTTACATTACATATGCTGAGGTATCGCCTCGAGTCTTTGAACAAAGGGACGATTGTTCTCATGGCTCATTTTCTACGTCGCCTAAAACTCAACCATTTCTTCTCCTGCCATATTTCCTTGCTCATTCTTTTCTTCTCTCTTTTTGGCTTCTCTGCCAGTCTGCCCTCCCTCTGCCTCCACGCCCTGTTCCATTGATGCCCGCCTTGGCGCCCAACGGGCGGGAACAGTTGAGGAGAGCCCGGGACGGCACCCGGATGGTTCCAGCAGCGATGAGAGGCGAGACGGGAAGTCGGAGTGTGACTCTCCCACGCAGCCTTCTTCGTTCCCTCCCATCCCCCGTTGCTTTGTACACACACGACATACACTACCCTCTCCTTCTGGCGTCCTCCGTGGCCATCGGCGTGCGATCCATGTGACAAGTAAACATTCAAAAATTGATCGCTGTATCCACGGAGGTTAGAAGTTTAAGGAGGACATTCCTGAGATTTGGCCATGATACATTTTCTATAACTTTTCTGAAACGCCGACGATCGCCAGTGAAGAAATAGCATGGCAAGCAGGCCGATATGGCTTTAGTACTCCTTTACACTTGTCTTTAGTGGTTGAAAGGATGTTACTATTCTTAGTTATCCATATCAAATACTAAAACATGTAAAATGTGTACAATGGATGAATAGATAGCAGCACGGAAATTATGGCGTAGAACATGTTGTATCGGAAAATATTGTGTCTAATAATAGCGACCTTGTTTATTGCTCCTAGAAAACGACGTTGGATATCAAAACCATGGTCGGATATAAAAATAAGTGTGAAATACAAAGTAGTCATATATTCCTATAGTGTGATTTAACGCTAGTTTTGGTTCCCCAAAATTTTTTATATTTTCCTCGTGCAAACTACTCACGTTCTTACTTCATTCACACCACATATCTTCATCATCCCATCAATATTTCGTGTAGTGCATACTTAAAAACCACCCACGCATAAAACTTTCCACATTTGCCTTCTTATTCCATTCATCTCCCGCACACTCCTTATCAAACACAATTTTCAAATTCTATATTAGCTATGAAATAGAACTGGTGGTGCAAAGACCGATGCCTTAGCTCTCTCCACATGAAACTCTTCAAACTTATATCCCTTTTCCGACTTAATGGGTCACCTTTGTGGACGAGCATTATCACAGCGAGAGGCATTTCTTTTGCTTTCGCTCAGGATTTTTTTAATAGTTTCGTTTTGGGGGTTTGGGCCACCTTTGGACCACGTGCCATTATAATTTTCTTAACATTTGTTTACTTTTCCTCCAATATTTTTTCATCTTTTCGCTGGGAATTTTTTTCTTTCTTATAACCACTTTGAGCCTGTTTTTCTTCCTTGTAACTTGGAATCCGAACATCTTTAACGTTTTCTCTCCGAAAATCTCCCTCTGTTGCTTCTTCTTCGCTTATATAGTTTCTTCCGAAGTCTTTCTCATTCATTTCCTTAAATATCTTATAGTGATTCCATCTTTTTACGGAACCGTTGCGTGGTTACTTTTCTAGACAATGTTTCTCCTTCTATCCTGGATGCGTTTTCAGGTCCGAGATGCTTGGGAAAAATATGGATGCCGACAAACACAGACGATAAGCATTATTTCGCTGATTTGTGAAATCACATAAATAAGAGAGTGAGCAATGATATGAGTGGATGAGGTATTTGATAGCAGTCAATACTTCAGACCCTTAAGATTCGGTAAGTCATTTTCGATCTGAAGACGCCTAATTGAGAAACGTTATCCGCAAGAGCCAAGCAAACCACGCGACCGGAGTCCCGTAAGAATATAAAACCAATACGAACGCGTCGCAGAAACCCTAAAGATATTTTTCTTAACTTCTCGAACGCAACTAGCTGTTGACATATTTTCCCTAGGATAACTTAAGGTTTGCTTTGTTCCACTATTGTCATCCATCCTGTATAAATGTCCAAGTATATCAATATTGAATTTATTTAAGGTATTTGGTTTAAACGTGCAATCTCTCACTATTGTGGGTCCTCACTATCACTAGTATTATAGCTTTACCTCTGAAAAAGTTTACTTAAAAAGTGTTTACTTTCTTATATCTTCTAGTGGTTCCATTTTTTTCCGGAACCGTCGCGTCTTCTTTGCCTTGTAATACCTTCCTATTTGAAACTATGCGGTTTATGCTACCAAATTGCCTGTTCCAACTCCCATCGAGTTATAAAATTTAAAGTGATCTTATTCAAGCGATATAGGCGAGGGCAAGTACCTCGGGAAAGCAGATGGAGAAGGGGAGAAGGCGGGGAATTTTTCGGTGGCTCGCCCCCGTCTCGGCTAGTTGGGTCTCCACTCACCCACCCACCCATCCCCTGCCGCTCTTCCCCCTCCTTCCCTTATCCCCGCCTCTTAAACTCCCCTTTCTTCTCCTCCCCCGCTCCCTCTCTCGCCCCCCCCCCCCCCAGGCCCCCGTCCTCCGACCGCCCTTTTTCTTCGCGCCACAGGCGGATCTGCCAGTCTCACCAGCTTCCTTCCCCTCCTCGCTAATTGGTTGCCCAGGAGAATCATTAGTGGCTCATTGTTGGCAGTTTGAGGTAGAGGGGGGTGTTAGGTGGGTATTTTTTCGGCTGGGAAAAGAGGGGATGGCGCGGTGTTTTCGGATGAGAGGCATCGTTGGAAGTGGGATAAGGGAACGAGAAGGAGTGGATGAGATAGGGCGTCATCATTTCTCAGATCCTCTAATTCGTCAACTGGGGCATTATTCGGGGAAAATTCTAAGAATTGTCGAATCGCGACAATCTCATGGTTGTGACTTCAGAACCTCAATAGATCACGAGTTTTTAAGGTGACGAAAGCAAGATGTATCGTGGTTGTGGCGTCAACATTACGTCATTGTCGATGTTCAGATATTTACAGTCCTTCCTAAATAGAGTTTCTGAGCATCCTCTGCGTTGGGAGTCAATAGCGGTGAAAAGATTAGGCCATTAGCATTGTTTTATTGCTTTCGCAAATTTCAAACTCGTGATAAATCAGGAAGTAAATTAAAAACATTGGTTCTCTTTATAGCTTCTCCTCTCAAGTTAAACTTCTGACTTATTTTTCTTTGATCTAATCTCGATCTCTAATCTCTATCTTCATGATGTTGGAGGAGGTAGATAAGCTCCAAACGGTCAGTCAATAAAATATCATACATTTAGATCTTGAGCATTTTAAAATATTGCACTGGCGGATATTTTTAGTTGTTACTCAGTTTTGATGTGGATACATTGTTCTCGTTTATTTTTTTTTGCTATGAAAGTCCTTAGGTTATTTGTTTATTATATGATTTCTTTTATCTTCATAACCTAGCTAGAGTAGTGATGTCATTAACAAATATATATTTTGAGACTTGATGGAAAATATTTCCACCGTCGATGTCTGATAGTGTTTTTTCCATAGTGATACAAAGGCTTCTCCATTTCTTTCTGTTATCCTATGTTGGAGAAGAGGGAGTGACGGATGGATTTATGGAGTAGTCTGAGGTATTACGATTGTGAAAATAATTACCATGATATTAATTGCCCATCAGAAGTTCATTCCGATAACTTATAATGAAGTAATTTTATCATGTACTCATGTAAAAGATAATTTATGCACAACTGATCGAAGTGCATGACATAATTCCTCGAACTGATCATCACTTCCCGGTAAATGTGAGGGAGAGGACTTTTTCCAAAATGGCTGCATATATTTGTTCCAATTTTATCTCTATTTTTCGATGTTGATTTTGGATTTTAAGTCAATGCATCGAATTTTGTAACATTTCTTCCATACTATCTAATGAAATCCCTTCAAGTATAAAGAAGATCGCGTCCTTTTATGAGGATCCTGGTTTTCGAATGTAAGGAGTCTGAAATAGGATGTGGGAAAACCTGACGGCGCACGGGTTGTCGGGGACTAAGTAGACTTAACCTCCACCTGTCTTGAAGCACTGGCAATACCCCTTTAAGCAACTGTCAGCCCCCTTAGTGGATATTCAAAGGGGAAAGGGGTAGCGAGGTAGCTCGTAAGGAAAATGAGGAATAAAGGAAAGGGATAACGAAACAAGGGAAGGCGGCGCGCCGTCGGCGGTCATCAAAGCCGAACTCGCCCTTCTTCCCTCCTTCGGTCTTAATCCGAAATTTCCTTCCTATTTTCAGCTTCCGGGCAGGAGATAAAACACCCCTAATACATGGCACATCACGTTCCAAAAATCTTTTTCAGATTTTTTTTTAGCTTTCTCCCGGACATATTTTGAAATTACTTTCTTCGGATATGTAAGTATAGGATTCGTCTAGAAAAAGGCAGGCCAGTCTCCTGGGCGAAACTGCACTAATGTCAGCCATTTACCATTCATTCGGAATGGCCTCTTATTCACCTTGCAAAATAGGATTGTGGCATTGCACTAATCAGCAGATATTGTATTTTATATTTCCTAACCTACATGCTACCCTGCGAGTCGCCGTAGGGACATATGGCAGGGGTTATTTGTACACCAGCCATATAAAGGGGAGGGAAAAGAAAAATGCATGGAGAGACGGCAAAAGTAAAGACGCAATTTAACGGCGTTTCTTACGTTTATGTCACTCTCTTTTTTTGTTATTGTCACTAATGCTGCGCGGAAAGAAGGAAATTTTGCACCTATCAGTGCACCTCTCTTTTTTTGTCTTCTCTACCAGTCCTAGATATATAATAAGGGGTCAAAATGATATCCACTGGTCATAGGTACTCAACTGATTTGAATTTTTCAGGTAATCTCTGCCTAGCGTGTGGCCTCCGTCTATAGCATGATAGTCTTTCCATCAGCTGTGTTACACACTTTTTCTTCTCGCGGTAGCTTGCAAGAGGTTTCGTATTAAACGTAGAAACTTTCAATAATTATGGGGTGAACCTATCCATTACTTCTGGATTTATCATTTTGCATTTAAGTGGTTGCCTGCTTCAGACAAAAACAAGTTCGCCAAATATTCGAAAGATTATAAAATATTACCTGGATAATCTTTCTGAATCAATGATTTAGTTGGGGTTAGTGTATATACAGCTCGAATATTAAAAATGACTCCACTTTAAAAGAACATCGTCGCGTACAGGTCATAAGGTATATTTCGGAAACGATCGGTCGTGTTCCTAAACTCTGTTTTCGTTTGATCACAAAAATTAAGTATCGTTGCGCTCAGCTCGAATTCGGAGGGATGAGCCTTGTCGTCTCGATTACTGTTGCTCCTGTCTAGTAGAGGTGGGCAGCAATTGCGATATGACATGAGCTGTTGAAGCTTGTTGAATTGATGTACTACAACTGCGAATGTAAACGTACAGTATGACTGTAACTCGTGTTATGTGTTGGTACTGCTAAAAAGAGTCATATTTAAATTATTATTTTTTTACTGAGTATTTTGCACGTATGTCCTCAGGGGTAAAACTTTATGGCTAATTAAGCACGCAATATCTCCTTAAATACTACGTCATACTTTTATTTCATGAAGTTAAATCTGATCTTGCTAACAAGTAACGTTGGAAAATCAATCGTATTTAATTTTTTTAGGACGTGATATTTTTAGTTTTCTATTTCAGTTTTATGCTTCTCTAAATCTCTTACAATTCTCATTTAAATCACGCCTGAAAATTAAGGCGTTTAGAAAAATTCTCCTTTTTGCTCTATGGCTTCACTATTACGTCCCTTTACATTAAGAGCTTTATCAACAGTAACAGTTTGTCATTGGCTCACTTCTCCCGAAATAAAATACTTGCTGATGTATTTATTTCATTATTGACGTAGGCACTGTTGTCTGGTTATGTCTTTACATTTTTAATGGACCTAACTTTTTGCTCTTCTAACTATATCCATCTCACGCGCGGTAAAGCACATTAATGACTTTTTTTATCCGTACCGGACAACTGATAAGCATATTTTCCGGAGGAGATGCTATTGAAGCAATTTATTATTCATTATGCGCTAGTCAGCGCATTATGAATAATATAATGAATGTGGCGCGCGCGTGAATATCTGGCAGATAATAATTTTTGGAAGCAGCTGCTGGTGCGAATACAGTACGTCTCACTCCGAGCATGTTTATGTTAGAGCAGGAAGCAGGTCGTTTCCAATTCAGTGATTTTTGTGACAGAAGCAGCCGCCCCGCACAAAGAGGCTGTCGACGAATATTCCCACTCGGCCTGCACAATACAATTCAAGGTGTAACTTGGCAATCGTGTCTGCGAAATTGGAAACTGATTTAGATTTTCGTATACATACTTTGTCGTTATGAGAGGACTACTTTGATATAAGGTGCTCCTACAGTCAGTGTTAGGTTTATCGCACCACTGAATGTAAGACCTTATTCTTGAGACAAACTCAATATGCATACGGGGATGGGATTCGAATCCGTGGAATTTGGGTTGAAAGGCCTAGGCATCACCAAAGTGGCTAGCGCGACTGAGCAAAGGGCATCAAACAAACTATATAACAATGTGTGATCGAGAGGAATGTAATTAGGTAAATGTTTTGTGATCAATGCGATGCATAAAAGAGCTTCACAAAATGTTGCATTATATTTCGCGCTTTTCATTTCGTGGTGCTAGATCTTGCTTTTCTACCAAGACGAGCTATATATATCCATCCGCCTTTATTTTTTACTTTTTCATTGCTTTACTGTTATTTATTTACTCAAATTATGCTGAACTGCAACAAAACCATGGCTGTGAAAATTGAAGCTAAACGTGGAATGAATTGACTATTTTTCATGCAATACAGTTATCTGTGATTGCACATCTAACTAGTTAATGGGCGTTTGCAGTTTGCAAGTAGGAGTGGTAATATGTATCATAATGCATCATAAATTATGAAAAGTGAAGGCAATATGCTTTTGAAGCCCATGAAAATTCTTTAAGGCGCGTGCAATATGCAGGCGAAGAAAATTTATTCTGGGTCAACTGGGTCCGTGAGGGACCCAGTCATTCAACGTTAAGGATATATATGTTTTAGTCATGTTCGGGATTCATGGATGTACCCCTGTTCATGTTCTGGATTTTTCTCCTCCAGTGAAAATTCCTTTCAGTCACATCGAAAGTTTATTATTCACTTTTGGATAATAAGTCAAATTGAACGAATACCAGCCAAACCAATTGCAATTCCTTCGATTTTTTTTCAGTTCCTGATGATCTACAAGAATAGCATAAAAGTACAATTTAGTGCTAATGTTGCGCGTGGTAGAGATATAGCATAAAAGTGAAATTTAAAGCAAATGTGTGTTTTCTTGTGAAAAAACATTGAGGGTAGACTTACACCCCTCATGTACAAAATCGAATACAGGTAAAGGAATACTTCTGCGCACCTAGCTAAAGTGTGACAAAAACACTTACTTACATCACATTTTCTCCCAACGGCTCATGTATATCTATGAATACTGAGCCAACTAAGTATGCATATTAGAGCGCCCGCAATCATGAGCAAATCTGTGATCACTCCTACTGTGACCATTCTCATATAAATTAACGAGCACACTTAGCCTATCTAGGTGGAGTGGAGACCCATGAAAAGTTTGCGAAGCCGAAGACCGAGATGAAATAAGATTATTAAGATTGAAATTATACGATAAAATCTTATTGGTACTTTTTTATTTCCACCCAGGCTTTCCTTCAGTAGAAAATTATAATAGAAATAAGATGCCTATAATTTTTACTTCGGTCGGTAGTTCTCTCGACCCTTCCCTGCGTTAGGCCTACGCTTATTTTTGAAAATTGGTTTTTCTTTTGAATTCGTCCCTTCAAAATAGTTGTTTTGGTGAGAAAACAAATACATTTCAGGCTGGTTGATGTGCGACTACCCATAGCCGTGCCTAAGGGGTCAAAGGTCAGGTGCACTAGAATAAGCGGATTTCGATGCCAGACACACGCCTTTATAGTAATTCGCTGATTGTAGAGTCCCGTAGGGGCAAATATTTTAACCATTTTTCCGTATCTTGAAGTCATCATGCCACTTTACACTTAGAATGCTCTCCACTCAGTACTTAAGTAGGGATCGGGATGTCACTGAAAAATGTCAAACCCTGCCGGGGTTCGAATCCAGGGTCTCGGGATGGGAAGGTACTAGGTTGTACTCCAGCGACCATCTCAACCCGTTCCCCAAAAATAACCTTTCATTGACGGAAACACAGAGGTGGCTGGTGTCCAAACACCCTCCTGCGACACTACCCTGTTGCGGTGCGCAGGGCTCAAAGTAGACGTAAGGTGCTGGGTTTTCCCACCGCTCATAGTTTTATCGTTCCTTTCCAGGTTTTGTGAATGAGCGGCCGTCGGGTGTCGAAACTTTGAAAGGGGAGAAATGAGTGACTCTACCGAAAGGGCATCCCTCAGGATTGCGTTCTCGGCCTCCCTACCTTTCTACTTTTGTCGCAAGAGTCCGAAAGTACGACCAAACGGTCGTCGCATAGTCCGGCGGCCTCTCCCTTTTTAAGTAATCTCGGGAAACCGCAGGTGGGCACGAATGTCTTTAGCACGGCCCATTACACTCGCCTCATCCGTCGGAGATTTGTGAGAGATGGTGAGAAGTTGAGGCGGGAGAGGTGGAGGTGGAAAGGAAACCGACTCTCTTAATAGAAAGAGAGGGGTTTGGTTTCCATTCCCTACCACCTTCAAATCTTCCCCTCCACCCTCCTGCCCTGCTAAACCCTCTCCCCCCGTGCCAGAACTCTGTGGTGGTTCGTGTTTCCGGTCTCCGCAAAAGATTTTCCGCCGGGTGTCTCTTAATTATTGAAAACTCCCGCGCTGTCACAACGTCCAAGTGTCAATGTGTCGTTTCGCCATGCGCCGGCTTCGATTTTCTGTATAGCTTGTCGACGGTCAAACCTGAAGGTTGTTTCTTAGTAGGTGGCATATGTATGGCAGTATTTCTTCCTTATCTAAATGGCATTACTTCCTGGAACTGGAACATTAAAGATTTATGGTTGTTATTACCCCATAATTTCTTCCGTGGAATTTTGTTTTGAATAATAAATCAATTTTTATCTGTTTATTTGTTTATTTTTTTCTAATACACACAAAATGATATCTCTCTGGTGACTTGGAACTGGAATATCGAATTTGATGCATGGGTTCCCAAGCGTCAAGGAGTTAGAGAAATCTTATTCTCGGTGCTTCAGGTTTAATCTTCTCTGGGAAAAATTGTTGAACACCTTACAACAATTAAATTATACCTGAAACTTGATCGATGGATACATATTCAGGTATAGCTTTCCAGAATAACTTCAATGAGCATACTTTTTTATATATATTTTACTGTAAGGATCCAAAACCTGTTTTCAGCGCGTTGATTTAGCCATATCAATAATTATTAACTGCTACTTAATGTTCTTAATGTTACCAATCCCATGCGTATGGATACCTGTCACAGTTTGTGACAAAACTCCCTCATATATATTTTTGTTTCGCCTTCCGAAATAATTTACCCGAAACATCAGAACATATGGTCCCATTAATTTATTTCTTCACGCTAAATGTGCTAGCTTGCTGTATGCAAAATTTTGGCACATATTAATTCCATACTCTTGTGGTTATTTGAGAGAAAAATTTAGCTTCAAGGCTCATGGCATGACACAATGATATTCAAATTCATAATTTAGTTCAGATACTGGGTCCATGGAAATTCTTGTTCGTTATACAGAATTTGTAACTTCATTCCCCTTCCTTTCCGAAGTATTTACCGCTGTTTTTCTCTCGCACCCACCTGCCAACGCTCTCTCCAGGACAGCGGCAAAATAAACAGTCGACCGGAACATAAACACGGGTAAAAATCACTTCACTCCAAAACCTTTTAAAGGGAAGTGCTTATTGATTTAGAGTGAGTTCATCCCGTTATTCATAAATTTGATGCAGACAATAGAATCATACCATGTATAATACTTAGTTTCAAACGATTTGCATAATGCCGTCGTCCAAAAAAAAATAATTCACCTGAAAACCAAGAGCTAAAATATGACTCCCAACCAGTAAGGCGTCAATATTCGGTTAAATGCAAATCGTGCAAATTGAATTATGGAAAAGTTTGTTAAATATAAGTCTTTTAATCGGAATTATTTCTGTGCATTTGGACTTGAATTTACATTATCCTCTTAGGTAATGATATTTTAATTTATAAATAAAATTTATCGTCAGCGTTACCATTAGCTGTGGAAGTGCTTTTATCTCATAACCTAAACCAAAAGTACCGCATAATTTAGGATGGAATTCCTCTGGAGCAGGTGATCACTGATAAAACAAGTTTTATGAATTAGAAACAGCCACTACTTTGTGACATTCTATTCAATATGCCACACTTATGTTAAAAGACATTATTTATAAATTTTCTTCATATACCGAGATTTGTTTCCAAATTTCTATTAAGAAATCGTGTGCAATAAATGTAATTTAAGCTATACTATATTTTCAGTTATGCTTATGTAAAATTCATTCTAATGTCTTCATGTTACTATCTATTTTTTTTAGTCTTACACTCAAATTTTGGTAAAGTATAATCGCCTTGGTTCATTTTGGCGATACGTAATTTTACCAATCGCGACGATAGGTTGGTCCACTTCTATTCTCCATAAATCTAGTTGCCAACTCTAATTGATTCATTTGTGGCGAAGATGCAAATGAATTAAAAGTGCTTTATTTACTCTTATTCCGTTATTTGCTCTTCCTAATAAATGAAAAAAATCGTCATTCAATAAACGGCAGTTGGAAAACATTCTCCCAAATATTTTTTATACTCGACATACCAGAAGACTAATTGCTACTGTCATATCACACAGTCTTATCTAATTACCTAATTCGAAGCTAACTCAACATTTTTGCCCGATGAAAGATTCACACTCAGTCGATACGGATGTCAGATTAGTGGTTTTAGCCTAACTGGCTATCGGGATTGGTTTTTGTTGGGAGAACGAGTATCTCATGTGTGCAGAGGCTCATGTCTTTTAGTTGAGCTGCATGGTATCCTTGCTTATATTCAGGAATACTGATCGATTGTTGTTAGTCATTTGGTTCTTGGCTTCGATTTTAGGGGTCTTTAGTGTTGAAAACTTCGCAGCGTTGCAAAGATGGCATGGTAATCGCTACCACAGCGAAGATTACAGAACAGCCATAACATACTAGGTAAATTTGAGGCGAGGTATTTCTCCGAAGGCGATAGAAACATTTTAAAACTCCGTGCCACTATATTAGGATCAACGAAGTGTATCAAATTAAAGTGAATTGCAGGATGAACAAGTTCAAAATGTCATATTTTCAGTTTACGATTTTTGGCCGCAATATTTATGATCTACGCTACCAAAAATGTTTATGAAGATGATAAGCAGCATGTTATTTTGTTCCCTTTTGTTTTATTCTTTTCAAACTATTAATTCCTGCATGGAATGCTCATTAATTTTTAGTCCACAATTTTGTAATATTTTTTAATATAAGCATGGCTGTTATTTACAGCACTGTAATTTTGATATAATTTGGCATGTTAGTATGACTAAAGTTTCACTAATGGGCCTCATGATGTATGAGAAGAAAGTCCATCACGCATGAGTAAAAAAATAGTGAGACAACGCATAGCTCGTGAAATCTCCTTACACATTCGTTAATCAACAGCATAATGGCTCGAGAGATATTATGATAGTGTGTTTGACGGCAAGTGCATACGTGGTGAGGAATTACCCTGTGCCATACACTCTTTGAGCTGGCTTTCTGGGTATCACGTTGGCGTAGATGTAGAATGTTCTGCCGGTGGCCTCCCAGTTTCGCATATTCTTCCTTCGCCCCATTCCTCTCTTCCTACATCCTTCCCCCGGGCGGTCGACAGTAGGATATGACGTGCCGAACCCTGACGTCCAGCTTCCGGCTCGAAGTTCTCATCCCTGTCGTGGAAGGAGTAGGATGATCGGGTGCAATGGGGAGAGTCGGACCCATGGAATGGGTTTCTTAGCGTTAAAAATGAGGAGAGATGACGTTCTCGGACTGAGTATTTTAGGAGGCAAAGCTTGCTATAATGAAGCCAAAATCTCTAAATGTGTTGTGCAAATGTACAGATGTACAAGATGGCGAATGGAATGTAGTTCGACCTATTATTTCTCTGATTTGTTGTTAGAAAAAATTCCTTATGCCGAACATCGTTGAAATGAAGGATACGATATCGACGACTACACAGGGTACAAAATCTTGAAAAAATGAATAATTTTTACGTTTGCTTTGATATTAACTTGGCTATTACAATTTCAACACTTTGTGTCCTTATTTCCGATACAAACATATTGCTGTATGTTGATGTTCTCCGAAAATCCGTGAAGCCACTTGGCCTGTTACGTTGTCGATCTGCCCATGCATTTGTTTCAATGTCGCCGATGGTGCTATCTGTGGCTACGTTAGTATGGCATTTTAAAAGCCCTGATTGTGAGCGAAAGTTTTGGGAGAAGCTGGAAATCAGCTATAATACAGTGCCCTCTGAAAAATAGGAATGAAACCTAAAGTTGATTAAACGTGTTCGAAACAAATACACGAAAGGATGGAAGCGCATTAAATGCCTACGGGAGAATAAAGATCAGCAATTCTAAGATGGGAATCGCTATCAGACCGTCACGACTATCAAAATCCTTGTAGGCATTTCCAAGAAAATTCCGACGTTCACTCCAGTATACAATATACCATATATACAGTTTACAATATTCTCGTATTCAATACTTTTGCTCTAATTATTATTGGAAATGCCTTTTAGACAGTTATTAATTTTCACAAAAGATAAGTAAATGTAGTGAAGTGGCTATTAACGCGAAACGTTGATGACGGTAGCTACGTGTTTGCTATGTAAATTTAACTTAGTGCTTATGAGCTTGTGTTTATTTTTTCAATTTACAATTTACCTGTGTCGGATATGGAAATTCGGGGATTTTTCCAGATATATGTGATGCTATACGAAAAAAATGACACCAAAACCAACTTAATCGGTTCAGCCGTTTTCTCAATCATTTGCATCGCACCCCTCCCCCCCCCCCCCCAGACATTGGCTGTTATTAGAATAGGTAATTCACCATTACGGTTGAATTTGCCAAAACTTTTAGTAGGCGTCCTCTATATAAGCAATTAAGTCGCTAAACTTTGCGGCTTTAACGGGTGTGACGGAAATTCGCGTCTGGCGTTGAGAGTCGAAGGAACTGGGTGTCTTTCTTGTGTGGGGCCACGTTGTTTCACCACCGAATCAATAAGCAGACGTTCATGCATGCGCCCCGCAACGCCCTACTTTATCGAATTCCGACACCCTTTGGCCGATGTCCTCGGATGCGGTTTTATAGATTCCCTATGCACCCATCGCCCGCCCTAACGGTCTGTTTGCATCACCATGGCGATGGTGGTGGCTCCGCCTCCCTCCATCTGTGTGAGAAAGGAGAGAAGTGAGTAATTTCGACGTGCGCCTGTCATGCGCCCTGCTGTGTCTCTCTCTTGCCGACACATTTATTTTTTTTTCTGTTCTTTGTTCCTTTCGGAGTGTATTCAGGCGATTTCAGTGTTTATCGTATGTCGTGCGGCGGATGGAGCGTGGTATGTGCCTAATGGCACGCTATCGTTAGGCCAAGGGGTTGGTCAAACTGCCCTCTTGAGACACAGTCGGCTATTCATTACGAGCATGCGGCGTCAAATCATTTGGAGTAAAATTGCAAATGAAAATCAGTCGGATCATTGCGGTGGTTAGAGTACTGGATTTTCATCCCGATGGTTCGGTTTTGAATCTCGGCAGTGGCGGAGATTTTACGGTGGAATCCCGATCCCTAATTGTGTGCAATGTGCAGGGCACTCCGGGTGCAGTACTCCGCCCGATGGATAGGGCGTCAAATTGTAGTCCCACCTTGCCGCCTTTCGTTAAATCCCGGTATACACGGGAACATTTATTTTTCCAGGATTGGCCTGCAATCCTGCATCCGGCCCTGTCGGATGGAAAGGTGGCCGCGGATGGCGAACACCATTTCACCCCTGGGTACACAAGAAGCTGCGGGCAGATGGTGATCAATTACCTACAATCAAATAAATAATTCAGCGTTTCAATAATATAGCTACGTATCGGCAAGAAAATCGGAACGTCCATTTAATGTAGCTACTACATACAAAGCTGGATCCCGCGCTAATTTGTTTCCACGACTAGGCCACGGCCTCTGGCTTCGTTCGTACTCATCGGTTAAATGTTGCTATTCATCGGTTGCCGCCATTACATCCGACATGGCTGGGTTTAGGATTGCCTACCAATTCGGGCTCAATAAATGGTCACAAGTATAGTACAGGTGAAGCGTAACGGGAGAGGGAAATACTTTTCTCGCTGAAAACGCCCGTCTATAAACAAACTATTTCCATGATGAGGTGAGATAAATGAGGAAATCAGCGTGAAATCAAATATTATCGATAAACAAATAGTAAAATCAGGTATATTTCACAACAGAAACCAAATTACAAACCAATAATCAAAGCTTTAGCCAACCGTTTTCTAACTTGCACTCCAAATTCAATCGCAAATCTGTCTATCTCTAAGTCAAAATTGAAGGAATTCTGAGCGCGCTGTGTACTCCTCGCCAACTAGGCCAGAACAGAGAACATGCACGAGGCTATGGTGATTCATCTTCTGGGAGGGGGATTTTCGGCAAGGTTAGAGTGGAGTGGGTAAGGCATAGCATAGTGGAGATAGGTAGCCGTGGAGGGGAGGAAATAGTGTGATGGGTACATAGATGCAGTGGTCTTCGATTTGAGCTTCGGGAACTGATTTGTGTCTCCATCGACGGAATATGAAGATGAAGTCTTTGTGCCACAGTCAGATGGTCCAGGTTTCTCGGTTTTCTCCTGTGCCGACTATTATAGAAGCGAGAAATGACCGGGTGAGGGAAAAGTCGCGGCCGAAGTCGCTCGCAGAAGCAATTCCTGGCAAGAAGTATTCTCGGCATTTTGGAGTCGTAGGATTTGTTGGGCTCGTTGGCGCGCTGTCGTTAGCGCGCATGTCGGGACGCTACTCGGGCAAGTCCTTCGGCTAACTCCGAAGGATAAACAGTCCCCCGAAGGGAAACATCTCCAAAGAAGGGGAAATCGTGGAAAAAAGGGAGGGAGGTTGCTTAAATAATTCCACACAGGACTTGAAGGGAACCTATACTAATGCCGATGCCAGGTTTCGCTCCAAACTTCCTTCTGTCCCCATAAAATCCTTTCCCTACCAACCTACCTATGGCGCAGATGACCTTAGCCGTCAGTCTCCTCCCCATATAACCAAATTAGGTATTTATCAGTGGCAACAATGTTTACTCTCTCATTGCAAATTCATATGAAGAGAGACGGACTCTCGCTATTGTTTCGTCTTACCCAAACGTAAGCCATCCTCCTCCACGAATGAAGGTTAGCAGAAAGGGCACGGGGTGCCGTTTTTTTACGAGGGCAGGCGTCACGTCCTGGTTCGTGGAGGGCTTCATTATTAATAAAAACAACATCATCACAGTCATTGCGTCGGGGTGGCGGTCGGTCGAACTAGGAAAAAATATGAAGGCTGTGAACCGTCCGTCGCTCGTGAAGGGTTAACGCCTCCTGAAACGGAGGAAGAGCGTAATTTTTTTCGTCAGTTTTTTTATATTTGAAAGACATCCTTGCAAAGTGCAATGCGTCTGTGGAGGGAAGAGTCTTTAAAAGCGAGTATTAGTGAGACGGTTCGGGGGTTGCTTTGGGGTAGAGATGCGAAGGGATTCTGTTCCTTTATTATTCAAAATTTTATTTATTTTATTTTTTTTCATCCTAGGAAATGGAGCGAGGGACTCTCTTATTTCCATCCCTCAGTCTTTTGGGGGTTGGTCGCACGAGTGTGCTGGGCGGGGAAAGGGGGAGAAAGTGGATGGATGAGGGGTTGTAGGGGGTGAGTGGGCGGGTGTTAGGGAGCTGGTGGGTGGCAGGGGGTGGGCGCACGAGAGAGCCATTAGCGGGGTGAACCGTCGCACGAGGCGTCAGCTTTTTTTGAGGCGAGCCACCTGGGAATTGTGGGTAAGGTTCTGGGCTAGAAGGGAATGAGGTACGGTCGGAATGGTGGATGATGAAGTAAGGGCAAAAGGAAGGGGGGTTAAGGTGGGGAAGAGTTCAAAGTTGTATTTCTTTTCTTAAAAAATAGCCGGTTGCTGCTTACTCGTAGTGTACCCGGCAATATGCTGTGACGCGTAGATAGAATGCTGTTTCATTGGGGTAAAAATGGATTTTAAATTAGTGTTAATAGCTACAAGGAAAAAAAGAAAAGCAGTGGAGATCTAAAACTTCATGAGCACCCATCAAAATTACTCTTTTTCTCTAACAAATAAATTTATCCTGTCTTACTTTTTTTGATCGAAATATTTCCTCTTCGTCTTTAATTTTCTCTAATATTTCAACGTTTCTATTTTTTTCACCGTGATCTTTATACCTATTAGAGCCTATCTTTAGGAGAAGCGAATACTTTTTGGATATGCAAACAGAAATTCATCGAAGTACTAAGGGATTTCGCAAAGGAGCTATGTAGGTAGTAGAGGGCAGGCAATTCGGTTAAACCGCGGGGCTCAGGCGGGAATACGGCGGACTGCCTGCACGGAAGCCCGTCCAAGAGTGTGTGGCAGCCTTCTTGGTAATCAGGAGTACAATCATTCTATGAACCCTTCATTCTCAAGAAATTACATTCGGTCATCATTGCATGAATGCATTGCAAAAAATTTACGTTAATTGGTTTTCGTATCATTCCTCATTACCCAGTACTGCTTCGTTGAAAACGGTCTATTTTTCGCGAGGGTTATTTTTTCCTTCCTCATTTGTCCGTTCTGACTGATGCTCCCCTTTCAGTAGTCCCCACCCGGTGGACCGATTGGGGGCTAATTTACCTTCGGAATATTTTACCGATAGGATTACCATCACGGCACATGAATGCAAGGCTGCATCTTCTAAGGAGATAAATGTGGTGGTTTTCCGTTGCCTCCCTTTGGCCAGTTCCGTGAACTTCACTCTCGCCCGAAGCAGTGGCAATTGATACCTGACCGATCTTCTTGATCTGCGCCGCAGGTACCTTCCGCTGGGACTGCTGCCTCTCAATATTGGGGCCGGGTAGCTTGGTCTCGAACCTGCGACCCTCGGATTGTGAGTCGAACACGCTACCATTGGGCCACCTTTTATTTTCTATATTATTGGTATCAACTTAACAAACGAGCGTTTGCACTATTGCTCCATTTTTTAAGCGCAGAATGGTTAAATCAGGATTTTTTATCCTTTAGCTTGCTACCGTGGTGATGAAAACCCCGGAGATCTGAAATTGCTTTTTCTGGTGTAGTATCCACCCAACTAAATTGAATTTTTTTCCAGCAATTTTTAATAATTTATATAATATATAAAATATATAATTCTGTTATTTTTATGCATAGATACTTGTATCTATATACGCAAGAATTTCGTTTGACATGATTATTCCTGGGTCCTTCGATAGCACACTGAAGTTGTTTTTAGCCCAAAATAAACTGTGGCACTTCTCAATATAGTTACATTTGTGACTACACTGAGAAATAACACTGAATGTGTGTGACTACAATCAGTTTCACAGTTTTTTTGTTAAAAACAACTCTAGTGTACTATCGACGCGACCGACAACAAGGTTTTAATCTGCTAAAAAAACAAGCTTTAAACACCTACAAAACACGTGTTGCCTACCATGGCAAATATGTTATATTGAATATGAATCCATTATATCCTAGATTATAGGGTCTCATAAACACTCACAAAATTGATTTCCCAGTAAGACGGGTGGTGTCGCTTGTCACGGCACCTTGTCATAAATTATTCACCGAACTAAATACTTTGCCAAGAAAGTATTCGGATTTCAAACCAAAGTACGGTACAAAACCTTCTTGGGAATTAGCAAAAACACTTTCTAATATAAAACCACAAAAACAGACCACACTAGTATCCTTTGATGTTCCTAACCATTTTACTTCAGTTCCTTCCTCGGAAGTGGTCGAAATAGCAAATAACCTTGTAATAAATCAAGCATTTTTATGCTGAGCTATGTGAGTTTAAAATCTTTTGAATGTGCGTATTAAGCAAAATTATTTTATATTTAATGGACATTTTTATGAACAAACCCATGGCCTCACTTTGAGTTCTCCTTCACCACCAATGTTGGCAGACGTGTTGATGAATTATTTAGAACATAAACAGTTTGATTCAAACCATTCTTTGTAAACCATTTTTTTATTGGTACCGGTATGTTGATGATGTCCTTTGCTTGTTGCTTGGAAGTGCTCGACAGCTAGGCAATTTTGTAGCGATAATAAATAGTTTATATGCTTTCATAAAATTTAAAGTTGAAGTGGGTGAAGCTACTATAAATTTTATAGATTTCACTATCCTCCTCTTGAAGAATAAGCACGATCATTCCATCTATAGAAAACCGAAGTTTTCAGATGTACTAATTCCGTATGATTCGTCACCACCACAGTCATGATTTTTCGTTTGGTCAATGTATCTATGAGTGACGCGTGTTATGCTTAAGTGTTAAATGTTATTTTACAAATTGCGAAGAGAAATGGCTATAATAATCCTATTTTTAATATTTTAGGCCGTAAGCTTAAACAGCAGGCTATTCGCTCTTTGATGACTCTTCCTCTTATAACGAAGGACAAGCCACGTTGGTGTAAGCTGCCATTCTTAGGAAAATTGGCGTACAGGATCATGAAAGTCATGCGTGAGAAGAATATTAACTTGGCATTTTATATTACCATGACCATAGGTAAAATTTTATTTGATACCAAAGACAAATTTGCCCATATTGACAAGAGTGGAGTCTATGCTTTAAATTGTATATCGTGCAATGCTAGGTATATTGGCCAAACTGGACGCAAATTTATAATTAGAATTAAGGAACATAAAATGTGGTTTATTATTAGTAATGTTTCATCAATGTTTGCTAAACATTTACTGGAGTAGTAGTAGTAGTATTTTTGTTTAACGTGCTTCGACGGCTAAGGTCATTTCGCACATACTGTCTGCCACGCGCAGACAGGGGCAACAGCACTCGGACGAATCGGAGGATCACCCCTCCAAACTCGAGCCGAGCCCAGCGATGCTTAATTTCGGTGACTGATCGGGAACCTGTGTTTCCATCGTGGCAAGCCGTTGCCCACATTTACTGGAGTATGACTAAGAAAGTAACTTTGAACCGGAAATTATTTCATGCAGGGGGTAAAGGTAAAAAAATGGGATTTTTTAGAGCAGTATGTGATTGTGAATGCTGGAAAGAAAAATTTAAATCTTGCTAACGATCTTATTTTTGACTTGCATTCACCAATTCAATATCAATAACCTTTTAGGATAATTCTCATTTTTTTACGTCATAACCCCGTCCTTGTCACTTTGTGTTTCTTCTCACCCCCCTTCGAGTCATTCACCTTGAAATACCAACTTACTCTAAGCATAGAATGACCTCCCCTCCCATTCCCTCCTAACCGACCCACCCCCGTTTTCCTCTTTCCATATTTTTCGCCTCTCCCCCAAACCACCCACCCCCGGTTGGAGTATATATGGTCACGGAAATATGAGATATGTACCTTGATAGTAGCATTATATGTCAGAGCCATGGTCATAAAAATGTTTGGAATGAACAAAGCGAGATATTCTTTCATGTGTCGCGTTTCCTCAAAGTTAAGCCTGAAACTGTAACTTTAAGAGTTGGACTTCTATACCAGCCTTCCTCTTCGGAGTACTGGAATAATGGTAATAATGCATCCGAATTTGCGTGATTGAGAACGTCTTTGAAAAGTGACTCGCCTCTCGTTGAGGTAGATCCCTGTCGGAAGTTTTTTTAGGGGGGGCCTTTGAAGGGGGTTTGGTAAGCGGAAGATCGGAAGACGCCCTCGCTCGGAAGGCTTCCGGAGGGGAGAATCGAGAATGCAAGAAATAGAGAGGGTGAAAGGGAGGATGTGCGAGGAGAGTAAGGCGAGAGGAATATAGGAGGTGGGCGGATGGACAGTTGGCTCGTGTTTCCTCAGATATCTGGAAAGATGGCAGGAGCCGAGGGCCAAAAGGCGGTGGGTGAGGATGCGTAATTAAGGAAGCCGTTTGAAGAGTCCGAAAGGGAGAGAGGGAGTGAGAGAGAGAGAGAGAGAGAGAGAGATCGGGGATCTTAAGAGCGGTTTTCTTATAATTAGTGGCAAGATTCCCTTCTCTCTGCCTTAAAAATAAACGGTTTCCTTTTCCTTCCCCGACCAGTCCTTCCCCTTTATAATTGGCGTCGTCCCTCTTCTCCTATTCTCTTGATTTCAATTTCTTTAGGAATCAGATAGCCAGGGAATAGTTCCTTAATAATGGTTCTTCCTCATCCGCAGTCTATACTTAGCCATTTCTTATCCTTACGTGAGGTCCTGTATGCTTTTCCTGAAAAGTGTGTGGGCCATAATGTATGTATTACGAAAGGTTAAATCTATTAAAACATCTTGATGTATCCTTGACTTATTAATACTCCAACACCTTCACAGGTGGTCATTATTTTAAGGCTCGGGATCCACAGAAGTTGGAAGATAGCCGAAGCCTTTTCTTATTTACCTGAGAATTGCTTTGCGTACATTTGTGAGCAACCTTGTCTCAATATGTATTGGAATATTTGCCATAATGTTTTTATGAGTGAAGCCAGCGTCTGAAAGCCCTTTTATCTATTGAACGGATGTTTTCCTTTCATTTTGATTCGTGAATTTTGCGGAAAACTCCAAAATGATTTCTTCCATAATCTAACAAGGATTAAAGACTCCACTCAGACCCTTTCGTTCTATTACCGATTTCTGTGGCTTCAAAGTTTCCGTGTCATAATTTTACTCATGAAGAATGTAGAAATAAATATTTCTAGGGTTACATTTAGAGGAACCCAAAAGTGAATGTGATGTCTTAAAATAATCTTTGATGCCTATTGAATTTGGTCACATTGGTGAATTTTTTATCGCCCTTGCATCTAAATTTAACCTCTCGGAGCGTAGGATTTTTGCCATACAAAGATTTTAGAAGAAAGGTGCTTGGTTCTTGGTTTATCGATTACATAACGCTCTTAAGATTACAGACGCTCGGCTTGGAAACATTCTTTGGTAAATATTAATTTCCTTACTATTTTCTGATTGAAGCGTTTAGTTTGATCGTCGAAAAGTGGTTAACAAGGAAATTCATTTATTTTAATAGCCTTTTCGAAGCCAATGTATGCATGCTTCCGCGGTAGTTTCTTGTAATGGACGGCAAAGGACTTTTATTATCACTTAGGTCTATATCTTTGGAGTTAAAATTTTCAAATTCGAGAGTGCAGCAATGATCCCATTTATTTTCTGAATTTTATTTTTTGCTGCCCATTCCCCTTCGCATAGTTCCCGGCTGTCAGTGAGCGATGCAAACGACTCTGGAAGGCCGGATGTCTCCATCCACTGGTCCATTGTTACTGCGCGAGTCGTGGTTGCCAGTGGAGACTCCCCGCTCCGTTCCCGAGCGTCGCAATTCCTCCCTATCGAGCGCATTACCGGCGAAAGGAGGATATGTCATCCGGGGGTTCGAGAGAGAGGCGGGCAATCGAGATTGCTGCTCTCGGCCGTTCTCTCCTTCCATCGGATTCGAATCCAAACGACTCCCGTCCGGTGTTTCAAAACCATCTCTCATCCTGCTTGCACGTGCCATCCTTTCCTCAGCCTCAATTCCCTCTTTACCACAGAAACCAGAGATATCAAATTGGTATGCTCCGTATGCTATTTTATGTAATGATTGTGCGCGCATCCAGCATATTCTTAGCAAGTTCCTCATGTGCAAATATTGAAATCCTCACTGTGTGGGCAGTAATATTTGGCGAATTGTATGTGCTTGTAAATGGTGAAGAAGGGGAATTGTGTTAATTGTAGGTACAGTCTAACTTTGAGCATTGGTATACGGGTAAGAAGAAGAGGTAACTCCGTTTCAAAGCGAATCCTCTGGTGAATATGCTTATCCAGCAATTAGTAAGGACGACGCACGATTCCTTCCTCCCCAAATACAAGAACATCAAAAATATAAATTAAGTGTACCATGAACATCATTTCCGAATTATTTTTATCCAATGAAGAGAAATTTTCTCTCATCGTTAACCACTGCTTAATGCTGACTGACCGGAAGAGAACTTGCTAAGAACATGGCTAATAGTGCAAAAAGTTATTATAGCTTTACCTTTTTACTACTTTATACTAATTACCGTTGGTCTCTCTGTATGCACACTGTTCCACTACCAACTTCCCATGCAAAGGTTTGAATGCAAACGCCCAATGAAGACCTACAGCCACGCTATAACCTATGACCCAGCATCATGATTTATGGCTGGAGATGGGGTTCCTCTCGAAATACACCATTCAAGTTTAATTAAATGAGCACACTCAGGCATTGGCCGACATGCTTTCAGAGTACTAGTCCTTGACGACTTTTCCAGAAAATTCAGTCCTTTAGTTAGCTTGTTTAGTGAAAAATAATCATTTATCCTAAACGTTTAACTAAGCATCATTTCATTGTTTCCTTTGGAAGTAATTTTTAAACTATTCTTATTTTTCAAATCGAGGATAATGAAGGGTGCTTTCTCAATACGCTACAATCCATAAGACTAAATTTGAATTAAACTATTACTGTTAAAAGCAAAAGTTTCCAGTGATGATTTATGCCAGCAACTACTGATAGAACTTCAAATTAACGTGAGCTACGCCTAAAAACGTTTTCATTTCTAATCCCCTGTCAGTTAATACCTGTTTTTTTTTTTAATTCATAGAATATTTTCAACCACCGCTGAAAACATATTTTGGCTGAATAATCGAATTAACAGTGATATACAATATATACGCATCTACGATATAATATAAACGATACACGATATAAACGATACGATACAACATAAACGCATTTCGACGTAGTTTGTTTGAGCCTGCAATGTAATAATATCCTTCTTCTTAACTTTATAACTTACCTTCAGGTTTTGTAAGACTCGATTCCTTTTGTACTCTCTTACACGCCCTTCGACTTTTTCTATCATTTCGTTTATCTGTCTGAATCAAGAGGAACTCGTGGAAATTTGACTTTGACGATAGCCATGTTTGACATAACTGTTTAAGTGAAGGAATCTAAGGCAGATAATGAAGGTTTTCTTTGTTTTCTACCTTTTAGATCCATGTATTACGACGAAAGTTTAGCTAGTTTCCTCAAATCTGCAGTGACGTGAACTCTTTAAGTTTTTGAAGTCTTCATATCTGAAGAAGCTAGCTGTGATGCTGGCGAAACTGTCGTCATAGGACATGGATAAACGCGATTAAAATATCCGAAAAACCATCACCATTCGCCTCTACATTAAAAAATAGAAATTTCGGAATATTGCTATGCTTTGACGTCAAAATAATTTTAAAAGTGTGTGAACATCTCTTTAAAATACACTTATGCGGACTGGAAAAAATAATTGCATTCAAAGCCTGCCACGCATTGCGTTCCCTGAGATTGCTTTTGGGGTATGCTTTTATATCGGATAATGGGTTTGCTAACTTGCTGGGAGATATTTTTATGGTTATTACTTAAATAATATCTAATTCATAACTTAACTTGCTCTCTGAGGGGTTTCATATAATTTCAGTACATTCCAAGTATTCCCACGCATCATTGCTGCTTTCCGCACAATAACGAGAACAGCTCGAGACACTAAGACTCTTCGCCATTATTCAATCTTCTCGTCCTTTCCATCTTTTAATTCCTTTGCCCTTTAGCGTAGCTTCCCCTGCCACAGCCCCCTGAGTTGGCTCGCAGGTTAGGGAGTAGATGTAGAAGTACGAATTTATCATCATTGGTCATTCCATCCTATGATTGGTTGACTGCAGCCCTATATTCCACACTGCCCCATGTTGACTCTTGTAGCTTTTCTGTTTCATATTCCGTTTTAGTTGTCCCATGTATTCGTCTCTCGGTCTTCCTTGTGGGACTTTCCCTTCCAATATGTTCCTTATGAATTCGATGTATCTCAAAGTGTGACCTATCCACCTGGACCATGTCTTCTGATAGCCCTTCTTATGGCTTTCTTTTTTCTATGGTTCTCTTTTCTCAGGATTGACCCAACCAATCTCAGGATTTTGTTCCTCGACCTTCCTCTTGGGACTTTCCTTTCTGTTACTCTGTTTCATACTAATCCGTTCTGTATAAAAGTGTGGCCTATACATCTGGACCTTGCATTAGTAAGGCTTTGGGGATAACAATTCGATGGGATTTTCATCAGCGTTCATCGAGATACCAGTTCTGTCTCAATACATTTCCCCTGCTCCTCTCCTACCCTCAACTATATCATTCCTGTGTCAGGTCAGCAATGAGTAAGATGGACGTTACAAGAATTCGTCGGATACCTAAGTGTCGCTTACGAGCGGGAGACACGCTTAATCTCTCTGGGAAAATCCGGGAGAAATGGGACTCACATGCCATCCAAATGGAATCATCTCCATCCGGACCTCAGAGAGAAATGTAAAAAAACGCATGAGTGGCACACGAAGGCGCTTGATCCTCGTCACTCCTTGTTCTTCCTCGGAGTTTTTTATATTCCAACCTTCGCGCGCCGTCCTACTCTCCCCCATTCCTCCCTTCTTGGAAACAGGACAGCCCGAATGTCGAAGTGGCTGTGGAAGTGACAGCCGTGATAAAATGCCAATGTTTGTCTCCTTTATTTTTTTTCGTTTGTTTTCTGTTGCTCCCGGCGTCACCCATTGTGACAGCGTACGTCTAAATGGAAAGATAATCTGTTTCGAAGGAATGATGATAGATGGCAGTCCCGCTCGAGCTCTGGTAACGTACTGCTTCAAGGATTAAAAACGCTGCCCCGTTTTGGTCTCTCCGTTCCTGACTCCGCCTGTGGAATCGATCTCGTAAAGCCGGGCGCCATATTGTCCCATTTAATAAAAGTTTACGTTCCATTTGAATAGGTTCTTTTTGATCTACATCTCCGTCTGAGCATTATTCAGCAAGCCGACTTAAGGGCATGTTTCTTAGTCTGTTGGGTCACCTGCTATGAAAAGGGGGAGATCTGGTTTTAATAAAATATTTAGCAATTTTTAATTACCTGAGTGGCATTAGAATAAGACATTTACGACTTTCATGGTTTATTTTTCACGTAAATATCAAATTTGATGTTGTTCCGGTGAATTATTTTTCAAATATCGTATTTTAACGTGAACATTTGTAGATCGAGGGCAATCGCGAAGTATTTATTCCCTACTTTTTTACTATAGTTCCACACTTGGAGGCTAATTCTAAGCTGCTCCTTTTTTAATGCTCTTAGGGACATTCAAAGAAAGTCAAAGAAATGGGGACAGAGAGATCAGTAACGAAGGAAGAAGTAGTAAAGATATTCTAAGCAGAATGACCTAAGCAAAGAAGGTATTGTATCAGAAAAGAAATCAACTGAAAGCCAGGAAAATAAGCCTGGAAGTAAGGAAGTATTCTGTCCAAACAAATCTTTGGAGCATGCTCTTATATGGCAGTGAAGCAATAAAAATGGGCAATAACAGATACAAAGTATAAGAAATTGGAAGCAACGGAAATGTGGTGTTTACGAAGAATGTTGAATATCAAATGGATGGAGAGGATCACCGACGACTAAGTCCCACGAGCTGTTAGAGAGGAAAAAAAGAGAATAACACTCTAAAACGAAGACGGGATAAACCTATTGGGCACATATTGCGTCACAATAGCCTATTGAAATGAATAATGGAACGAGAAATGAATGGGAAGAATAACAGAGGAAGACCAAGAGTGGAATACAACACGAAAAGGGAGGAACGCCAAAGTGAAGAACTAAGTAGGAATGAATTGGTTTATTAGTATAAGAGCGGAATCCAGATCTGCAGCAAATCTATTTTCGGATTGGATATTATTGATGATGGGTGGAGATCCGGCGCGGGAAAGCACCAAAAGCCATGCATTATCATTTATTTGGTGCATGGAAGCGTATTGGTACCGCGCGTTTTTATTCAGTACTAGCCGAAGGTACCCGTTGAAATTCAACGGGTGTGAAAAACATTGAACTTATTTTATAAGAAGACCACAAAGCCTGAAGAAAAACTGTGAGCGTGGCCATTTGAGGAGTTCGTAACCTATCTTGTATGTTGTGGTCGTTGTAGTAGACACGCTGACCGTTTTCCAGGTGCACGGAGAGGTGAGTGACTGTTGGTCCTCTTTCATGCACGGGAAACTGAAAAATGGGCCACGAGACTCATTACTACTTAAATAGCACCCTGGTTGATAGATGGCCACCTCGTGCCTCCTGTTCTCTTGAGCCGTCTTCTGAGTGATTAACAGCTTGATCGCTTCCCTTGTGTACATAAATATATTTGCGTTCAATGACTTAATTTAGTTGGGAAATTCAACATTGATATGTGCGTTGAGTATCTTAATCAGGATTGGAGAGTAGGGTACAATCCAGCGGTAAACAGCGCCAAAAGGAGCATTTGCAGCAGCAGCCATGTCTATTTGACCTATGAATCCTCCATCACCCGGTCTGCGTCTTCGGAATAAAGGGTAGCCATAATCATTGGTTTCGGTTGCTTAATAAAAATCTATGATGATTCTTAGTGCACTTGTCGATTTTCATGCACGGATATCGTTTATTGCGCAGAATTTCCGTTCTTCTTTTGGGAAGAAGCATGTAGTGACGTCAATATAATTTCCGTCATCTTAAAATAGATTGAAGTTTCGAAACAGATGGATCTATATTTGAACCAGATTTATAGTTGGTTACCCGTCCGTAGGTTGGGTTAGGATGAAATGTGTGCGGTTCTTAGATTAACCCGAGAAACACCACGGGGTGATGCTCATGAGATCGCTGGTGGGCATGTCATTGAGTATCCAAGTGTAACCTTCGCCGTTTTTCTTGCAAGGACTCATTTTCTCGCAAAGAAGACATTCCTTTTGCTTTAGAAGATTTATTCGTAAAGTTACTCTTTTTTCCATTAGGCATGTTGATGGCTGTATTTTTAAGTCCAAGGAGGGGAAACACGCCGGCGCGTGAAAGTCTTGAATAGGCAACTCGATGACTGAGATAATGTAAGTTTACTGAACTTAAACACTTTTAAACATACATAAATAAGTACCGTTTATGTGGTGGGAATTGGTCTAAAAAACAGTTTGTAATCGTAATGAGAGGCAGACGGTTCCTCCACCTGAGTATTAAACGATAAAAAACAACAACAGAGTTTGTTGTAGCAACAGAGGCATTATTACAATTACTATTCGCTGCACATAAATATTCTTGCACATTTAATTCTTTTATGTCTATCGTTTACTTCGTAAGTGTTCTCTCATGTACATGTAGTGCCCTTATGAGAGCTACATTGAGAATAGACATAGAAGAGTATACTTGTAAATATGCATTGAATTTATCGATTGACCCCCGAAGCAATGTATCATAAGGCCCTTGGGACTCTGAGCCCTTCTTATGCAGATTTTCTTTCTACGTGCATTCATAGGCCTGCCTCTAGGAAAACGTAAATGCCAGAGGCGTGAATATCCTTTGAAAATCAAATCTCTGTACTTAAATAAAACTGCAGTATTTGTACTGTCCACTTAAATTTTAATGTAAAATATTACACAACACGTGTTTCGACGTATCTTAGGGCGTCATCATCAGGTCTACACAAGTTACGTCTCCAATGGGAATATTTATACATAAGCAAAAGGAAAGAGGGGGGTTGGATTCTTGACCAATGAAGGAGGTAGTAGTAAGGAAGGTGGGGTACGGTTGATGGTGAATAACAGGGGGGGGGGTTGTTACGAGACATGTGACCTTCCCGAGGATTCGTGAGAGTGACCTATTAGGGGAGGGGTGTTCTTGTGAAATGTGGAGATAAGCAGAGGAAAGAGGAGGGGGGGGACACAGGCTTGGGTTGTCAGGTGGACAAGAATAGAATGAGGGAGTGAACATCAAATTCTACATAATTAAGAATTTTGATTTTCTTCTTCTTTCTCTTGATAATCTCCCACTGTTCCAAGGTGTCCAGGCGTCGTCCCTTTTTATCGTAATGGAGAATCTTCACGTCAAAGTTCGTATAATTAGACTCCTCTATCAAGTGTTTGGCAAGGTGGCATTTGGGATCACTGTTTGACAATCACTTCTTATGTTCATTGATGTCGATTTCAAAATTTCGCACCGTTTGACCCATATACACACCCTCACACGTGTCGCAAGTCACTTCATATACACCGGATTTCTTCTAGGGATCGTATGCGTCTTTGGGATTATGAAATGTGTCCATTAGTGTGAGTGGAGTGTAAAAAGTGACTTTATATTTGTCCCTGGGAAAGTTTGGAGTTGCTTTGTACGACCCCATGCCAAGATACGGTAACCTAGCCCACCTTTGTTTTTAAGTGACACCCTAAGAAACGTCGAAACGCGTGTTGTATAATATTTTGCATTAAAATTTAAGTGGACAGTACAACTACTGTAGTTTTATTTAAGTACTAAAATGCTGTTTCACCATATAACGCCAGAGACTGTCAAGTCAAATCTCTGGTTGTCAAGGATATATGCTATAGTTGATTTCAGAGAAAAATGTGAGATTTTTTAGCAAAAAACATGATTTTCAAACAATTACGAAGCGTAAAAGAAAATCGATTGAAAGAATTAGAAACAAAATTTATTCAGCCATCCGAAAAGAAAAATCATAGCCCTCTATCTTTAGTGAAAGTAATTTTAAAAAGCAAAAAGTGAAACCACTGCACCGAACCCAATGCTTAGCATGAACCACCAGGGGGGCCTTTGGGGGCCCTGAGGGCTTTTTAACATAGCCTATGTTACACCCAGATACATTTTCTCTCTACATGCCAAATTTAAGCTCAATCGGTGATGTAGTTCTTGCGTGATTGAGCAACAGACAGACAGAGAGACAGACACCATTACATTTTTATATATTAGTACTAGCTGAAGGTACCCGTTGAAATTCAACGGGGGTGAAAAACATCGAACTTATTTTATAAAAAAACCACAAAGCCTGAAGAACACTGTTAGCATGATCATTTGAGGAGTTCGTATCGTATCTTGTTTGTTGTGATCTTTGTAATTCGTTCGTTTTCCATTTCGTGCACGGAGAGTTGAAGGATTGCTTGTCCTCTTTAATGCACGGGAAACCCAATAATGGGCCACGAAGACTCATTACTACTTAATAAATAGCACATAGGTTGATAGATGGTCACATCGTCCCTCCGGTTCTCTTGAGCCGTCTTCTGAGTGATTAACAGCTTGATCGCTTCCTTTGTGTACATAAATATATTTGCATTCAATGACTTAATTAAGTTGCACAATTCAACGTTGATATGTGCGTTGAGTATCTTAATCAGGATTGGAGAGTAGGGTACAATCCAGAGGTGTACAACGTCGAAAGGAGAATTTCCAGCCGCTGCCATATTTATTTGACCTATGAATCCTACATCACCCAGACTGCGCCTTCGGATAAAGGACAGCCATAATCATTAGTTTTAGTTGTTAAATAAAAAATCTATGGTGATTTTTAGTGCACTTGTCGATTTTCATGCACGGATGTCGTTTGTTGCGCAGAATTTCCGCTCTTCTTTCGAGTGAGAAGCATGTAGTGACATCATTATAGTTTTCGCCATCTTAGAACAGTAAAGTTTCGAAACAGATGAATCTATATTTGAACCAGATTTAAAGGTTGCTACCCGTCCGTAGGTTAGGTTTGGATGATATTTGTGCGGTTCTTAGCGTAATCCGAGAAACACCACGGGGATACGCTCATTGGATCGCTGGTGGACATGTCTTGGAGCATACAAGTCTAACCTTTGTCGATTTTCATGCAAGAACTCATTTTTTTTCAATGAAGACATTCCTCATTCTTTAGAAGATTAATTCGAAAGGTTACTCTTTTTTCTATTAGGGATGTTGATGGCTGTATTTTTAAGTCCAAGGAGAGGAAACACAGCGGCAAGTGAAAGACTCGAATAGCTAACTCGTTGATTGAGTGAATGTAAGTTAACTGCATTTTAACAAATTTTAGTATATATAAATAACTCGTAAAGTTTGTGGGAATTGGTCTATAAAACAGTTCGCAATCGTAATGAGAGGCAGACGGTTCCACTACGTGTAATACATCAGAGTATTGAACAATAATAAACGACGCCGTGTTTGTTGTAGCAACAGAGGCATTATTAACATTATTATTCGCTGCACGTAAATATTCTTCCACGTTTAATTCCTTTATGTGTATCGTTTACCACATAAGTGTTCTCTCGTATGCAGTTCCCCAATGAGAGCTACTTTGAGAATAGACATGGAAGAGTATACTTGTTGTAAATATGCATTGAAATTATCGATTACCCCCCGAAGCAATCCATCATGGGGCCCTTGGGACTCTGGGCCCTTCTTATACAAATTTTCTTTTTACGTGCTATCATGGGCCGGCACGAAAACTTAAATGCCAGATACATGAATATCCTTAGAAATTCAAATCTCTGGTTGTCAAGGAAATATGCTATTGTTGATTTCAGAGAAAAATGTGAGATTATTCAGCTGAAAACATGGTATTCAGACAATTACAAAGCGTAAAAGAAAATTGATTGAAAGAATTAGAAACTTTATTTTTTCAGCCATCCGTTAAAAAGAATTCCAGCCCTCTATCTTGAAAGAAAGTACTTTAAAAAAGCAAACAATGAAACCACTGCATCGAACCCAATGCTTATCATGGACCACCAGGGACAACCAGGGGGGGCCTTTGGGGGCCCTAAAGACTTTTCAATATAGCCTATGTTCAACCCATACACCTTTTATCTCTACATGCAAAATTTCAGCTCAATCGGTTCAGTAGTGTTTGCGTGATTGAGCAACAGACAGACAGACACCATTCAATTTTTATATATTAGTAAGATGATGATGATTCATTATTTTTAACGATGGAGAACATTTTTATGATTAGCTAACTCTCAGAACTTGTAGCTTCTGTGTATTTGGATGTTATACCCTTTCTCACTTGTTCCATGTAAGGCTACTTTAAAATATTTACCTCTTTCGAGGAATGCAAACAAAGGTGGAATCGGAGGAGTGGAGGTTGGTGGCGGAGATTCTGAGGTGGAAGCGAAAGTGAATGGAAGATGGATATTGAACGGGTTACGTCATGATGAAGAGGGTGGTAGAAGAGAAACATTTGGGTAGGCGCGGAAATGCAATAAAGAAAGAAGGAACATTGGATGTCGCGTGGTGAGGAGAAGCAGAGAGGTTAAAGAGCTTAGGATATTCTATGGTAACAGAGTGCACACTTAGAGACCAAAAGCAACAATGGCTGTAATAATTTTTGCGCAATTCGCCATATACTTAGGAAGTTCCATTACGGCTAGTCGATTCTTGAGTAGTGTTGACCAGTGAGAGAAAATGGCGTTTATTTATGAAAAAAATTACTCGAAAGTAATTTACAACTCACGTTAATGTATCATGTACAATTTTGATGTTGTTTTAGTCTAATCCAAAAGCTAATTAGCTCCAACCTCATTTCAACGGTGGGAAATGCGATTCGCTTGGTGCTTGAATAGATTTTTTTTTGTGTAAACTGATGAAATAGTTTTTCATGTGTAATGCTACTTGCAGGGTATCGTTCTGCACACAAGTTAATTTCGACTTATCTGAAAGATAAGAATGGCTGAAGTAAACAATGAATATAACAATTGGGAAAGTAGCCGAATTTCGGAATTCATTGTATTTTTACAGTAGTACATTCCTAGAAAAAAGTTTATTTTTTAATTTATGTCAGATTTACTCAATCTTGATTCTACTGAAGTCCAGAAATCGTCTCTGGAGGGTCAATGCACTATAAATGGGACAGATGTGACACCTTCGCGAGTAGTCAACAGCCAAAGAAAATGACTCGAATACCTTTCATTTATTGGTCGCATTTTTAAGTCAGGTGAATCCCATGAAATTACAATTGACTTAGCAAAATTAACAGAAATTTTCTTCAATAAATAAATTTCGTAATGATTCCCAAGTTATCTTTGAAATTAGAAAGCTTTTTCATTAATAATTTAATTGTTTGATACGCATTTTGTTTTGCGTCGCTGCATTACGTTTTGCGTAAATATCTAGTTTGAATAGTTATGCTCATTGATTTGTGATTCATTAGATTTTACATACTTAATTTGGATCTTAAATATTGCCATCATAAAACGACGTAACGAGTCCTCTCACTCCGGACTTAATTTGATACCGTTGAGGTTTGCACTAGGAGTGTTAAACCAAGCGAGGATTACATAACCTCCGAAACAACGAGGAGCGCAGCCGCCATCACTCCGGGTGAGCTCATCCATGGCAGGATAGCACAAATGGCGCTCCAAATCTTCCCTCCTGTACCACCCAAACAGGGCCTCTCGAAGGTTTGCTACTAATCCTCATCCGACTCCCCAAAGATCCCCCTTCACCCCGCCGCTGCCGAGGAGCACGAATATGCATGCGCCACGTGGGAGAGGAGTTGGGTTTGGGGGCTTCTGAGCGCGGGAGAATGCAAATGCACTCAATAAAATCCCTCCTCTTCCTCTGCCTTTTGCCCATCACTCCTCTTCCCGGAAATAATGCTTCTCCAGCCGTGTGCTGATTCCAGGAGGAGAGGAAATATGAGTGGATTGGCTTCATCAAGGGGGGAGTGGTACGGAAGAATCCATAGGCGCATTTTGTAGCGTTCCGTGTTTATCTATATATAGCTCTAATGGTGTGCGTGTATTTAGTTATTAGAGAAGTATAACATGTTATTAATGCGAATATTTTGCATGGTGGAATCATAACTTCTTCCCTAATACTTATAGTGAATTCGGTGGGCAGTAACATATGTACATATTTGTAATTAAAAACTACTTAGATTCAGCTCATTTTCTTAGATTTCAGATTTTGATTTTAAAGATAAGACATATTGAATGTAGAGCATATCCATGTTCTCCGGTTACGGAGCGATGCTCAGATTTACATGGCCAACCGTTTTTTATTTTGTTGGGCGAAATTTTATTGCTTGATCTGTGTACATTTACTTACAATAGTAAGTTTTTTCTCTTCTTTATATTCAAGTCTAATAGTTTTTTTTATCAGATCAATATTTTCCGTCCCCCAGTCTGGAACCTATAACCTTTGGATAAGAAGTCGAACTCGCTGCCCCTAGACCATTGCTGCTCACAGTTAGATGCATAGACCACACTTGAAGATCCAAGGAATTCGTAAGAAAAATAACAGAAGGGAAAATAGAAGGGAACGTCCTATGAGGGAGACCGAAGAACAAATACAGTGGTCAAATAAAAGTGGATATGAAACAAAAAACTACAGGACACAAAGTAGCACTAGTAGTAAAAGCAGGGAACAGGGTAGAATGAAGGTCTGCAGTAAACCAATCTTGAAGTTTAAGGACTAATAGTGATGATTATGAGTTTCTATTCTGAGCGAAATATATTTTACACACAAATTCAACCTTAGTACAATATTATTTAATTCAAGACATAACTACAGTTGCGTACGGAAAACATCATATTGACCAGTGCCATTGTAGTATCCTGTGACTCACTATTTTTAATTCATAAAGCTCACAGCAGGATTTCGGTGTCGTAACATTCAGTGCCACGCGTTCTCGTGGTAGCTCTCAGGGTGTAATGCGAATGTAGATACATCACTAACAACACTCCTTTGGATGATGGAGCCTGGATCCTTCCGAGCGTGCAACCGTCCCCTCATTCCAATCCCTACGTACCCTTCACCTCCCACTTCTGACCCACAAGCAAGCATTGATCCCCGATTGGATGGATGTATATACGAGGAGCATTGAAGCTGGAGAGACGGAGGGGGATGGGAGTGTGCTCGAGTAAGAGGAGGTAGGGTCTGGCGAGCGCTAAGTGAGGATTTTAAGCCGGGATAGAAGTCAGAGGGGATGTAGAAGGAAGTTAGGGGTTGTTCGGGGAGCCCCTTGTTTCTCCAGGGACACTCTATACCCCTTGCTCCCCCTAAAAAAATCACCTCCTCTCAACCATTCAATCCATTTGCTTACACACTCGCGCAAAACCCTGCTCCTTTCCATTCTCTACTTGGAAAGACTCCCTATCCTCCCTCTCTCCCTCCGCTCATTCCAATCTCCTTAGCGCCTCCCTAACCCTCCCCACCCACCCCACTTCTCAGTCCCCATCCGTAAGCCCCCCCCCCACCTCCTCCATTTCCCGTACTCCAACCCACCCTCTGACCTCCCCTCTCCTTAAACATCCCACTTCCCGGAATACGTATCTCTTCTCTTTTCGCAGCTGTCACTTGTCTCAAACATGGCGCCCGGGCGCAGTGGCAGAGTGTCTCTGCTCCCATTGGAGTATATGTTTATTTTAGACACAGAGGGGGAGGGGGGAGTGGATGTAGGGAGACGGGGACGGGGTGGGTGTTAGAAAAGTTTTGTGAGGGAGTGCGGAAGGTGTTGTTGTTTTGCTAAGGAAGCTAAAGAAAATGGGGAGGAAGGGGGTGAGGGTGGAAGAGGGAGAGAGTAGGGAGGGTAAACGGACCGGGGTTGGGGAGGAGGAGAGTAAGACCGTGATGAGAATGGGTGGAGGTTGGTCAGGGCTCAAGGGGTTTATAGTAAGGGAAGAAGCTAAAAGATCGGATAATAGTACATAGAGACAGAAGTATATATATATTATTTGAATAATGTTGTCTCAGGACTAATCTAGTGGAACATATGCCTGACGAAAGAAGAACTCTTTATAATTATAATTATAAAACTTCGAAACCGGTCGCATTAAATATTTCTCTGTGCAAAACTATAAAGAGCTCTCCATTCTCTGCATTTTTATTATGTGGACAGTAATACTGGGTGTCTATAAACTAGTATCAAGAGGTTTGAACTCATATAAAAATGTCCTTAATAAAGCCAAAACAATAGTTTTAATTTCATTTAACAGAATGTTAAGGGGCTTTCATATGGATTACGAAAGTTACGCTATACTTTATTAACATATTTGTTTCGATAAACCATTCCGCACATTGTGCTTTGCTGCTAGATTCATCACGATTGCCGTTTACAGAGTTGCTGACCAATGGCTAATCAGATGACCCATTTCAAAAGTGCAATACGCAACCTACCAGTTGAGAACTTGAACTTGATGAGCAGCTTGTTTGAAAATTTTAGAAAATATAATATTGTGTTTTATAATGTTTTGATGCTCATTTGAAGTTGTTCAGATACTGCATATTCCAGCTTATTAGACACTCTTATTTCCCCAATGAAATACGCGAAAAATCTCCCTGCGTTTTATATGGTTGATGTCCAGGTCAGCTATGGCATAAAAAAACCGGATATGATCTTCCGGTGACGCGGATTCGATTAACTGGATTTAGATAACCTCCCGCTCAAAGTCGCGCCAATTTAGCCCTGGATATCTGTTGAAAAATATAGTTTTCACAAATACCAGTGAAATACCCGGCGACAGAAAGTAACTCCTATCTTCTTGCACAAAAAATACGTTGAAATTTGCGTGATTTAGCATATAATCTTTAGACGCAAGTAAACAAAGCATGAAGTCGTCCCGAATCACACCACATCACCATATTTGCTTACATCGTTCGTTTGCTAAAAGATCGCTCCTCAGTTTCACTGCAAGCAATGTGGCAGGGTAATGCAAACGTTATTTATTTTCCCAAAATACCTACGTGGACAAAAATTAGGGTGTATCTTATAATCCGGATAATGACGGTATTTTATGGTCATCTTCTTTTAATTACGTGTTACGGCTCAAATACCGAACGCACTTTCTTTGTTGTACTTTAATCAAACCATTAAGGAACTTCAGTAAAACGTTCTTCTACATCTATGGTCATTGTGCACAAATCCTTTGCTATTTGCAGATATGGAATACGGCTCTCGGAACGGTTTGAACCATCACCCATCCAAATTTGAGCTGAGCCCAACTATGCTCAATTTCTGGGAATCTGAACGGTGTAGACCGTTACCCACGAAAATTCAAACATCATTCATCCCTGAATGCTAAAGAGAGCTTAATTCACCTTTTATTCTTTCACCTCACGAGTTCCAGCTTGCTTGAGACATTTAATATAGAACAGCAGACGTATTATTAGCCACACTGGTGAAGATGTTGCTGAGGAAGTTTCAGCTCATAGGGATTAAGGAGCATGACACGGGTATTCAATGGCGTAATACTTGCAAGTGATTTAAATTCCATGACGAAGTTTTAGTCAAATATCTAGAACGAAAGCAGTAAGAGCTTCCTCATTGTCGAATTAGATCCATTTATCTTCTAATTTATTCTTAATGTTCCAGATCTCATCCATGGATAGCATAATGCAAACTAATAGTGCGTTTTAAAACCAGTGCGATATTTTTGGGGAAACTTTAAAGGTCTTTATAATCGACTATAGACTTACTTTTTCAGCTGCGAAAGTGAAGGGCTACACCAGAATTATCCGATTCTCGTATAAAAAATGCATGAAAACGCAACGTATTTCAAAGACTATGCGATTGAAAACAAATATTATTAAGTTCTATTTGTAAGTCACTTTAATACCGAGATTCTCAATGTATGGCTAAATTTATTTATTCTTACATTGAAGATTAGGTAAAGGTAAATGATGTTTGCTAAGATATCAGTTCATGCAGAGAACCTCTTGTTTCTTTGATTATTAATCAAAGCTACATGCAATTGCTTATTGTATTTCTATGAAATATATCTGATTAAACGTTGGGTTTCAATTATATGCCTGTTATAACACCATGATAGTCTTAGACGGCGAATGAGATGGTGCAAAACTTATTTAAAGTGAAGGTATTATATCAGACGTCACTTTGTATTTGTCTATAAAACTTGCCATAGTAAATGAATATCATTTTGTCAATTTTCACTGCTATTTTATTTATTTATTTCTTTATTTCTTTATTTAATATATTTCAATAAAATCTGATTATTCTTTCGATTTTCAATGAAAATGAAACGTTCTATCTTAATTATTAATTGACATGGTAAGAGAATAAAACAACATTCAAATCTTGAGAACTTGGTCTATGTAATTCATTGCTGGAATATTATTTGAAATATTTAATGAAAATTCACATAATAGTGTTATTTTATGATCATAATTATTCGAAATTGTGAAGACTTTATTTTTCTCGGCCGACAACTGCGTCATAATTTTTATATATTTACTGTATAACAATGTAATGTGCTAAACTGGCGGTTTCACAATTTGTTGGTCAGGTAAATTAAATTGAGAACTAACGTTTACGATAAACCTTGTAACCGGTATTTGTTAGGACGAGCAATGAAACTCTTACTTGACTGCCACTAAATGATGATCCCTCGAAGGAGTTCATAAATTATGAAATATTCCAATTCCAATGGGTGGCATTCGAATTTGACTTGCAATTACCAAAGGCGCTTATTTCAACAATATGAAGTGAGGAGAGAGGCAGAAACATTGATCCAGTTCATTCTTGATAAAAACTCGGCTCAAGAATAATATTCTCAATGTTGATGGAATGGCGGAACCGCCCTGAAGAGGCGGAAGGCGTCTTGTTCCGCGGGGCACATCGTTTGAAGCGAGGGCGCGACATGAGACGTACGAACGAAATGCTGGAACCGGTGAATGAATGGTGTGAGTGCGCCTGAGTGCCGCTATGGATGACGGGAAATGGTCGAGTGAGTCTGTTGACGACGGGATATCTTCTGTGGTCGGAAGTGCTTTTAGGACTGCGTATACAATGATGGAGGGCACACAGACAGTGTTTACTATAAGCGGTTGAACCCGTTTCGGAAACTTCTCGAGTAGAATCAATACATCTCTTTCGCGAAAGGAGTTAAGTTTCACAACTGGAATGCTCTCGGAAGTATCGGAACGGATCCATTAATATTTCCTTGAGATTTCTCTATTTTGTTAAACCCATGAAATAAAAATCCACGCCATTGAATATTTTTTCTTTTTCATAATATTTTCCGGAGTTTAATGGAATTACAGCCACATCCTCTCTCTTCTGTTAGCCTTTTAGTTTCCCATTATTTATTCTGTTCTGTCTATTTTGTTTAATCAGTTATTTTCTTATAAAACAAATAATACTTTGTTTCCTAATTATTTTTTTGTCTACTGTTACTGACAATACTTCTTTGCCCTGAATGGACCCGACATCCTGCAAGATCCTTCCTGGATATGGTGTAGCAATTGATTCCACTTCATGATTGCCTTATTATCCACATTTATCTTCCGTTGCTGATATTTCTTTAGCATGTGATAACACCCTATTCCTGTTTTTGCCATCGGCGTTAAACATTTTAGGTATCTGGATCATAGCAAATGTATAAAGATACTCTTTTTTTCTAACAAAAATAGCACTGACTAAGCAAAAAGACTAATACTAGCAAAAATAGGTGAATTTCAGTTTACTAGCTGCATCTCACAGGATTTACTTTGACTCGTAACGGTGAGAAATGTCGCCGACCTTATTTTTATCACATTGTCAGCCTCATTGAATCTAATGGGTGCCTTAAAACATATTTGCCTCAAATTCTCAATCGAAGCCATCTTAGTTTATATTCACAAAATGCCTATTCCCTTGGAAATAGAAACTTAACTAAGGGAACCCAAAAAAAAAATAAGAATTGACACTCAAATGATGAAACGGAGGAAAGAATCTTGTTTTTCCACCCATGAATGTAAGTTGTAAAGCATCAAAATCATTTACTAAATGTCATAAGGTACTTAATTAATGATCACGTCCCTCGTCGAGACCCAGATCATGTGTTTAATAAAAATTCTCAGAACAACTCAAGTCTTCCTTTCACTTCACCATATTTTGTAAATTCCATGACTAGAAGTAGCCCAAGAAGACAGCAAATGGACCCTTTTTATATTAATAGGACGCATCAGTGCCGCAGGTGACTAACAATAAGCATCATTTACAAAGTTTTCAAAAAGTGAAGGATAAATTCAACAATAATAAATATATCAAATAGAGGAAATTTCTAAAATCTCGATGGTGGGAGCACTTTGCAGACATAGTGAGGTTTTTGGTAATGTATGGTATAAATTAGAATACCATATTTTCTGATCATTACACTGAACATCCCAAAATGAGCCACGGTGGTGCTATGGCACTGAGCCGTTCAATTTACCCATATCACTGAGGTCGTCATTTTCAGTGTGTATACGATATTTAGAATTTGGAGGGGGTCAGTCGGATGGTGTGAATAAGCTTTCGATTTGGTGGATGATGATGCCTGGTATTCGGGCATCGTCGGATTCGTGTGGCAGCATCCCTATTCCCGGATCAATTCACTATTTATGGACTTGTTCCCCGTTAGCCTCTAGGGGGACTGACGGGGAAGGAGCTATGAAAAGGGAAACTACTCTATGGTGACTGCTTTGAGAGATGTATGAGGGTTGGTTTAGTGTGCGATGAAGTTAGGGGAGTTGCTTAAGAGCGCGGAAATGGGGTTTCAGGGTTTAAGGGTTTTTGTTCTGGGTTGGCGTGGGGGCGAGGGGGGTGAGAACGGGAGTGTGAGGGGTTAAAACCCCACTAAGGATAAGACAAACATGGAGCTACGAGACTTCCAGCACATTTTCAGTCCCTTCATCCCCCCTTTCCCAGTGTCGAAGTAGGATCTTCTCCATCCCCCCCCCCCTTGTCTCAACCCCCTGTGGGAAATGTTTTTCCATCTCGTCCTTACACCCTCCTCATCGCATGTCCCAAAACTCTTAATTTCTCTCCCCGTCCGACACCCTTCGGCTTAACAAAATACGAATTCTTAACGTTCCGACTCTATTTAACGCCAGAAAGTCCCTTGTCGTAAGTCATGTTCCAGTCATGGTCCTCTATTTAATCTCCTAAAATTCAGCTTTTCCCATTCCTGCTGTCTGTGGGCTTCTTAATTAAAAGCTCTTTGAAATCCCCAATAATGATATATTTTATGAACTGAATAGTTTCAGAGCCGATGATTATGTATTTATATTGGTGTATTTTCTTTTCAGATAATTCAATTATCTCTCCGAGCCTTTTCGATGCCTTTTCAACTTTGTCCACTCCACTCTTGATCTGCATCGTTCTGCGGAGACTGTTTCTCCGGGGAAGGCAACTTCCAGAATTAATTATTCTGGGATGGTTTCGAGGTAAGCTAGTTTTGAGGTCGTATCTTACATAATGTTACTTTCTTTTCGACTACCTTGGGTTTAAAGTAAGAAAAAAGATGAAAACTCGCTGATACGTTCCCACCTTTCAGTTAATTTTCTCCACCTCACTGAACGAACGTTATCAGTTCGATAATATTTGATTGCAGAAGGACAAAATTTGTCATCCAGTTCTGTAATAAAGTCAAAGAAAAAAAGCCTTTGGATTACATGAATCGCGTATTTTTGTGGAAAGCAAATGCTTTAGGTGATCCAGTTGGTAATCAATGAGTTCATTAGTCCTCCTAAAAATTATTAGATTAATTTTTGTTATAATTACGAAACTAATCCGTAAACTACTTGAATTCAGGAATCCCTATAAAGTATCTTAAATTATATCCCATCATAAAAGGTGAAGTAATCCAAAATTTGGTCTGTTCCCTCATTAATTTGTATCGATATATGGATTAATCCGCTTAATTTTTAGAAGCTTAAACATTATGGAAAAAATACTAGATATATTGTTTCCATTTAGGTCAGTCAATGAAAACAATAAGCTTATTTAAAATGATGCCATTAAGGCCGTTTTTCACGGTAAATTTTTTTAACAATCTATCGTGCAAACGCATGAATCAGGAAAGTGTACCGTGTAAAACGGCAAATTGTGTGAACGCTTGTGCGAATGCATGAATGACTGAACGGAAAATAGAACCTGTTCTAATTCCATTCAGACAATCATACAATTTCGATCCGGTTTTATGCAACTAATGGCGCAGATATGGCGAAAACTGTGGTGCCTGTGTTATGATTGAAAATAAAGTTGTTTATAAAAAGGATTAACACTTTCCCGTAGAATAATATGAGTAACTATTATCCTGTGCATATAATCTTTAATGAGTAAACTCTTCTCGGGCTCTCCACCGGTTTAAACTATTCATAATTGTCGACGTTTCGAGAGACGACTCGTCACTCATCCTCAAGGCAAGAATTAATTACGTCGGGAATTATGAATAGTTTGAACTAGTGGAGAACCCGAGAAGAGTTAACTCAAAGTTGCTCAAATGTTTACATCGTTATTTCGTCGTGTTATTTGGTGTTCTGGTTTTTCAGTGTAATCGCGATCTTTGCGTTTGTGTCCTTTTCCCCCAAAATTATGACTGCGGTCGCGCATTCAAGTAGAGTTCTTGATATCCCGCGTGATATAATAATAGCCATTTTACTTCTGTTGGTTAGCAAGTAACATAGAAATCGTCAAAAAAAGACATTAAAACACTGGTACAAATAAAAGGGAGGGAAATTTGGAGGGACTAAAGTAACGTGTGCCATGTTCGGCTATACCACTTGATAATAACACTGTCACACGCACAAAATAAACCTACGAAATGAGTCTATCAAGAGTGGAGATCCAGCGAGAAACTTTAATGACTTGTCGCACTAAAATCCAGAAGAGAAAAAAACGAGAAGTTGCAAAGGTCGAATGTAAAGCCAGAGAGAAGAGTCCAAGAGAGCTTTGTCTAAACAGGGAGATTAATCAGTAGGCAGATGGTTGAGTCGAGGTTCCGAATTTCAGGTGATCAGTTTTTCAAGGTGCCAAATACGTGAGTGAAACTTATTTTCATGAGTGAAACCAAGAACACTGTATATATGGATTGTTCTTGAGTGAAACATAAACAGGATAAACAAAACACTCGCGAATTCCGATCGATTTCTACCGCTAAATTGCGTCGTTCGTACAATATTTTCTTTCACACTTGACTATACATGCGTTCGAACGATAGATTGTACAAATAAATGGACCGTGTAAAACGGCCTTTAAAGATCTTTGTGTGTTGAAATGTTCAATGTTTAAGAATAAAAATTAATCAGTATTAGGACGTAGGACATGTTGCGCCTCACCCGTGCGGGTCCACGTTTTTTTATGTTTGTGAATATTCAACGTGAGAAAAATCATTTGACTTGGCCGGGGTTCGAACCCGGGTCCAGGAACCTGACTTGGATGTGTGATGATAAATTAGACCGGAAATTGGTAGATCATGGGTGGATTTTTGGTCAAGGAAATAGGAATGGAATCTCACTCTATTTTTGTTTGAGTAAACCATTTCAGGCAATTTGCTGTAAATTTATATAGTTTATAATGACATGGACAATACTTTGGTGAATGTCTCTTCAAAATCGTTACCTTTCAACAACGCTTAGCCTCATCAAAAGGTTCAATTAATCAATATGACGTTGAAGATGGTTGACGGGTGACCACGGTTTGTTTTTTTATTTCTATGTTGAGAGTTGATATTTCAGATATAAAGTCAATGAATAGCACTTCACCATTGAAAATTTATCACGAGACACATATTTCAACGTACAAAGTAATCTTCAGGGGTTGTGCATGCAATAAGTGTCTATTCATTTATTGGAAGAGTGCTACTTTGTTGACTTCCTATAATGAGTAGCTTCCAGGAAGTGACGCCCGAAGCTGGCATGTTGGACATATTTGACTGATTTTGATCCGGAATGGGTTGCTGTCATTATTAGGGGAAACTACCGCTTAAGGCAGGCTCAAATGGAAGAGAGTAAACATTCTCTAGATAAAACTGATGATCTCAGGCCTGACCTCGTGGAAATTATGAATATCCATGATGAGAAAACCACCTTTGTTATTTCCACAAACTTTCTTACGCTGGCACGACGCGCGTTTCACCACACTGTGGCATTCTCTAGATATTTACAGGCGCAGGCCCATACGTCCTCACACGATTTCTTTCTCCATTTCACCATATGACCTACCTCTTTTCACTCGAACTATTAAGCGTTATCTTTCCTTTCTTCACATACCCAAAATTCTCCCCTCTACCACGGTCTTCAGCATCCCTTTGGCCCCGGTTACCTCTTCCAGCCACCTACTTTGTCTTCTCCCGATTTTCTCTGGTATCCCACCATGCCAAGCACTTCCTCTTTCGTCTTCCAATCCGTCCACCCACACCTACTCCTCCACACCCAAAAATCAAACGCCCATATCCTATTGTCGTCCTCTATTCTCAAGGTCACAGTGACACACTATTCTACACCTTATATTAAACTCTTCGCCAACCTTTTATTTGCATCTCTACCCATGTTTCCCGTCATTTGCTGCCCCCTATTTCTCCACGCCTCTGTCGATAGCGCAATTTTCATTCCTATATCCTAGCTACCACATAGGAAGAATAGGTATATATTAGGAGGAAAATGGGCTTCAATGTCCATTTTATTCCAAATTACTACCCAAGTAATTGAAATATCCAACCTTTTTATTAAAATAAACTCTGTTTAAGCTTCTCACCGAGGTAATGCCTTAATTATGGCTGACGTTTAGATGTCGCACTTTCCTATCACCTTCTGGGCGGTAGAAGATGGTAAGCTATAAAAATATCATAGCATGATATTTCTATAATATCCTATTCTATCGAAACGACGACCTTCATGAAGAAAAGAACCCGGTGGGAAGTCCGAGAAGATTTTACTAGAGTAATTCGCCGGGATAGCCTGAAGTCTTTCTCATCATTTCTATCAATTGTACAGCTTTCTCCGAATTTCTCGTATCTTCCCCAACCGTCCACTATTCCCCCATCTGTTTCTATCTCCTCCGCACTCAGTCCTCCCTTTTGGCTAACAATAAGCGGTTTAGTTTCGAATCCTTTCGCTAGGTTTGCGGTCGGGTGGTCCTCCTTGCGAGGGAGGTGAATTGGATGATGGGGAAACTAATCTCTCTTGCCATATGTCGGGGTGAGCCTCTCCTTCCATCCACCCTAGCCTTCCCCTCCCCCCAAAATGCCCGGGGTTAACCATCCCTCTCGCAATTTGCCGGTGATTATGCACCAACTGCGCTCTGATTGTGGAATGGGCTTGTCCTGCGATTTATCCCGACCTCACGGTGAACCTTCAGATGATAGGTTGGATAGGACTTGAGTCCTTAGCTTCCTCTCTGGTGAAGTCGACCCGAGTACGATTACAGTTTGGTAACGGAACTGGAATGAATATGTTGTAAATACTGTGATGTAAGTGGGCGTGGATGTCTGTCAGTGGGTTTTTTTCCACCAAGCACACGTCTTGTAAAGCGTAGAGCATCTAAGGTAACATTAGCCGGCGGCGATAGAATACATTTGTGTGCAACAAACATTTCTTTGTGATCCAGAAAGCATAAGTTATATACAAACGGGACAAGTGAAATTCGAAAGAGGAAGGTTAAATGCGTAATATAAACGGTTTCTCGGCATTGATGACACCATCATGTGAAAGAATTTGGCCAATAAATATGGGTATAAAATAACCTGTTGCCGCCATTTTAAAATCTATGTATCTCAATGTAAAATCGTGTGAGGAGTTCCTGAGTGGGTTTATTTGAGAGAACTTCGATTGATCTAAAGGATAAAAGGAAATTAACTGATTTCACTGAGGTTAAAAACTTGAGGAAATAAGTAGTGAAATGATGAAAAACTCGTGCACTTCATCAAGAATACCTAAATATTTCCAATACAATTAAATGAATGCCTGCAGAAAAAAATTAAAAGGATGGGAGGTCATCGAATTCTGAATCTGAAAAGCCCGTATTATATCAGCGAAGCGTTCTGGAAAATCTCGAAAGCTAAAGGAACATACACACTCTCGACTTACCAGGAGACGCTTCACGCAATGTTAGTTTTTTTTTCAAGAATGCTTGCAACCTCAGAGTTCTATCCAAGGATGCTCGATTGTGAGAATATGCGAAATAATTACGAAACATTTTCGCTTTTTTACGCCAAATTAGTGAGTTTATCGAGGTAGTCAAATACAGGCATTAATTTACTCTAGATTTTTAAATACATGACTTCACTTAAGTTGCACATTAAGCAGCATATAATTGACCTCATGGAAACAGGTTTCATTAAGGAGATGGATGAAATATGACCTCTGAAGTTGAAATGCAAGTAAGAAGCAAGCACGAAGTTCCATTACATTTGCCTCTACATAGCGGCAGTTAGAGAGCACTGAGTACAGCTGGTTTACGAAAGGAATGCACGAAATTTTAAACGCTTTTGCATCAAAACTCACTCCTACTTTAAACCTGAGCCCACAATGAGTTTTCGGAAGAGTGAAATAAATGTCCTGATCATTCTTATTTTTATACCAAGGATCACAAAATTAATTTTTTCCCGCTTGAAATCTTCGTGGGAACCAAGCATTACACCTCGGATGTCTCGCATGAAAGTAGAAGCTTCCCTATCTCCATCTCGATGATGTTATTTCATCGCTTCGCCCTGTCCGCGCCGAATTCGTTTCCCTTTATCGCCTTTCCCCGCGACTGCCGTCTTAATCCGCGCGCGCTTGTGAGCCTTCAACAATGAATGGCGCGCCTCCCCCACAACTGCTCGCCGCCCCCCCATACCCCTGCTTGCCACCACTATGCCACTCTCCCGTCTGCTACCCCTACCTTCCCTCAGTCCTCGCCCCCATCTTCAGAGAGGGCTTCCACAGTGTTGTGACAGAAAACATTTCTCTTCAAAAGCAAAACCCCCTAACTCTCCCGCCACAACTCCTCTATCCTCCATTCCACTCCTTCCTTCCTTTCCTTCCCCTCCCCCGCCCCCATCTCAACTCTCCTCCTTTCTTCCCTCTTCCTTTCGCTCTGGACTCCTGGGTTAACGTGTACGCGATCCTTTTATTCGGCCATCCGACCGAACTTCCTTCGGGCATTCATGTCTCCTTCCATGTTTCCCCGCTTCGGTCTCGTCCTTCTTCAATGTAGTGCAGCCAAGGAGATTTGAAAATATAACAGTATCGGGTCATGTGCCTTCTAATTTGGGGGGGGGGTGTCAATTAGAAGGCACTTGACCCGAGCCGGAGTATATTAGGCGGTAGAAATTACCTAACTCTCATAGCCCTGAAGACGATGGCGGAGTCAGCCATCGAAATGTCGGAAAACAAATATCTGACCTGGTAGAAGACCCGAAGTCTTCACTCACCGCATACGCTGGAAAAGAATTCTAATACTAAGAATCATGCTTGCGATGTAGGATTAAAATCCTGCGTCGCTAGCATGTCTTAACGAGTTACTTCTGGCCCTTCTACCGCCTGTTTTCTCCTTGTTGTGCTATCTTCTGTACCTCGAGAAAATTTTGCGTGAGATATTTTCACTACCCACGGCTGAATGCTTGGTAATGCCTTGATGTGCTCAAGGGAATAATGGTGATATTGCGGATGGAGGACTTGCTGTCAATTATGAGGACTGGTGGTTTGAATCTGGGCAGTGAAGAGGACCTATCATTTAAATCTTATCCCCATTCGACATCCCTAAGGGGTGAATGTCGAGGTCATATCGCGGTTTGCGAAAATCGAATTAAATAGCCTCATTACAAGGCAGGTTCTCAGTTCTTACGTGTTTATCGGACTAAATACTTTGCAGAGGAAATGTTAGGTACTTCTCGTCTCTTTTTTTTCTCGGAAGTGGGTTCTAACATTTTTCCGACAGGAGTGGGTGCAAGTCAAAATTCCTCACACCATCTTCCGTGAACATACAAGTTGCATGTAAAATTTATTGCGAAAAAAATAATTTTCTTGGACATTTGTATTCAAATTTAGATTATCCGTATTCTTCCCGAGACCTTTATTATCAATTACGTAATTGGAAGTTCTCTTCTGCTGTCAATGCCGTTCTGGCTTTCTGAGAATTAGATGTTCTCACGTATATATCGTACGTTTTCTTTGCACCTGTGCGCATTACTGCATTCCATATGTTTTTTACATTTTGCAGTGATTGGAAAATTGTGTACCATGCAAATGATTCCCCAAAGTACTCGATTTATGATACAGGACTGAATGTAATGAGAGGATGTGGTAGACCGCGAAAGTCATGGGTGAATGTGGCTCTCAAGTGAAGGAACAATAGGAGTATTTAGAACAGGATGGCGTGTATTAGGCAACTTTTGAATGCAACTTAAGGCATGAAAGAATAGGGCAGCATGGAGGAAATTATAAAAACCAGTCAGTTTTACGGGCCTAGCATCGATAATAAAGCTCGGTGACTGTGTATATCCCGAAAGGAAACGGCTTGATGGATAAGTAGGTGTGCAAGTACTCAAATTTTCGCGTATGGCGCCACAGCCTTTATTAGGTGAAAGCTCCTTTTAAAACTCTAAGTGTTTACCTTAGATGTAATTCAAAGCAGTTAAAATACACGGATGACGGACGAAGCGAAAGTTTGACTTCTTTGTATTTGATCCGCCAATTTTTCTGCATTGAACTGCAGGTCAGCCTCACAAACTGAATGGATAGGTGTCTTCTCGATTCACCGGAAAAGTTCAGGCTTAGGGAGTGTATTTCCATCCGCGGGGTAGGCACACAAAGCGTTCTGGGGTGGAGTTTCCTCTCTATCTCCCTCACACTGTGCTAGGAATGCTCTTATCCTAGCAGGGAACGGAACGAACCGTGGTAGAGGAGATAGAGAGGCGAGAGCATGTGTTTGAGGAGGAATGTGTCGTAATCGAGGCAACTCCCGACTCTGGGAGACGTTGGAGAGAGAGAGACCCCTCAGGTATTTAGACAGCTGTCTCCGGTGTGCTCGGGATGGCTCCATAATACATGAAAAATCTATTTAGCCAGGAGCACGTCGTTGAGCGCAACAGTTACGAGACCTGAAAGGAAGGAAGCGGTTCGAGAGACAGGTTGGGGAGTGGGAGTTAAAGGAGAGGGGAGCACAATGTGATTAAAAGGATTCACGATTTCATAACGGGAGGAGGTAGAGGGATTATGACTTCTTACAAAAGAAAGAGTTTAGATGACTGACGCCGGGAATATGTGAGGATATCCTCTCTTTATCCCACTCCCTCGTTCCACAAAGGATAGGAAGGAAGGCATGAGACTCTCGAGGAGTCGCGTACAGGAATGGATATCTTTTTTGAGGAGTGGAAACGTTTTGGATTTCCTTAAGAGGGGGCGAACAACAATGCGGTACTTCAAGCGATCGCTCCTCCTTCTCCTTACTGAGGAAAAAGCATCGGACATATTTCCACCCTTGTAGTGGAACCCTTTTATTTTTTACCTTCGCATCCTTTTCATCCGCGAGCTCCCGGGGCTCAACGATGATCGTCCACGTCTCTATCTGGAGGGCTCTTCTCCCGACCAACATCCCGCATATCTGCGCCCCCTACCGCCAACATTCAGATCTCCCTCTAACCCCTTGTTTTCTTCTGCTACCACAGCAGAGGTCCTTTTCCCTCCTTCCACCCTCTGTCGTCCCCCAACCTCTCACAGTCCTTTTGTAAACATTTTTGAGTTTTGAGTGCGTTTTCTCCGGCGTGCCTTCCGGTCTTCCGTCCTTCCCATTCAGAATTCAGTATCTCTTCTCTCTGGCTTGTTTCTTTTTCCGTCCCACTTTTCTTGCCCCTTTCTTTGCTACAAACCCGCCCGTTTCCGACGACCGAGTCCCGTTATGTCATTAAGAGTTTCTCCTCCTACTCATACTCCCCTTGTCATTCATCTTCGACTTCGATATCGATGCCTCGTCACGGCTTCATGTTGTTTTTTGCTCGCGCGCAAGCCCCCGATTTTGCATTCGTCATGTTTATATCGTGGCCATCGCGGGTTTTGGATTTTTTTTACGAAGCGAGGCGAAAAGGCGTCACCGAAGCGGGGTAGCACCTGTCATGGAGGCTTTTTTCCGTCTCTTCCTTTCACCGCAAAAAAAATAAATTCACGTAAAGCATTTTGGTTTATAATAATTGTCGCCTTGGATCCTACACAGTTCCAGTGGGCAAGTCAGTAACTTTTGCCACCCGTTGACAAACGTCAATGGTCTCCTTTGCGACCTAAATCGAAATTGGCGAGTCTATAAATTACGTTTGGCGACATGGCAGCAAGCTGCTAAGCTAAACTCACACTTTTACAATTTTTTTGCGTAGTGAGTATTGATATCTTTTAAATTTTTTCATTGTGGAAGTATGCATCTAATGTGAGAGAACGATCATAAAAAATACGCAAATATTGAGCTGAAACTGACGCTGCTAGTGGAAAGAGTCTGTGGTGTGAACCTAATGCGCACTTTACTCTCATTTTTGTCAGCGTCCGACTGATTTAGGAACAGAGTTGTACGTAAAATAAGAGCCTATGGTCGCTTACTCAATTTTCGACGTCACCAAAAATGTCGAATGCCTAGAAAAATGAGTCTTATAGACTCGTCAAAAATTATAAATGCAGCAGGGGAGATAATTAACGTTTGTCGACGGGTGACCAAGGTTACCAACTTGCCTTCCTTGTATAGTAGTAGTATTTTCGTGCTTCGATGGCTAAGTTTATTTCACGAATACTGTTTGCAATGTGCAGACAGGGGCCACAGCACTCGGACGAATCGGAGGATCACCCCTCCAAGTTCGTGCCGAGCCCAAAGATGCCTAACTTCGGTGGCTGAACGGGAACCGGTGTTTCCATCGTGGCAAGCCTTTGCCCTGCCCTCCTTGAAGAAAATATTTAATCATATATTATAAAATCACGCCTACTACATGTATTTAGAAGTTGAATTCTCATGCTGAACGCCTTAGTCAACGTAAATGCTTGAAATGGGTGGAATTGAATACCTCTGGTACCTTCGCCTGCTATTTATCTGTCCATTTTGTGACATTTGTTTTCTGATACAGTAGGTATGCATTTAAAAGGCTAGTTAATGTTCTCAACACAGATAAACTTCGCCATTTGCTTTGTCGTCTCCATTTTCTCTATAGTTACAAAATCAGCACGATGAATCGTATGTACCTACATATTATGATCCGAAAATTACATTTGGAACTGTAATATTCGGAGATAAATTCTTGAAAAAAAAACTATATTCACAATATCGTTACCATGTACCTTCACGTAACGGATTGAAGCTCTGAAACAAGCATACATTCTTATTCTCGCCCATTTTGCTCTTTTAAGGGTGTCGTGTGCATTCAACTTTATGGAAACCTTCAGTCTCTTTCCGTATAGTCCATATTACGTAACACCACATAGTGCGGGTGGCTATGAATTAATCATAAAAGCGATTTTATTGATATTGTTTTTTCTACTTCTGGTACATTTGCCAATCGACCATCTTTCGGAATGAGGCCAGCTATAAGTTTTTTCCCTTAAAAAAATAGAGTGGGCCGATAAAAATCAAGGGCGTGGAAAGATGATTGATAGCTAAAACTCGTTAGTGTTACTAAGTACAAAATTTTCCGCTCCGCCTTAGGGGAAAATTGAATTCTCGAGATGTCCCGTCAATCTAATCGCTCATGTCTATGCCTCCTACGACGGACCCACTGATCAAACACAGAGAGAGGGAAATCGTAATTTCAAAAATATCTAAAATGATAAAAGATGATAGTGCTTCCTTTTCTAGATAGCTGGTTACGTTAAATCACATGCATCATGGGGAGATATATTTAAGTTCCCCACTCACAATAATTTCTTTGAACCACCTTGATCGTATCCGTCGTTTCATCTTTCAGGAAGTGGTCAATATATTTTACTCTCATACCCGAAAGAGGAAATGACCCGAGTTTTCAATCGAACGAGGTGGAATTTTAGAGCGGGTGAAATAACACACTCCTCCGCAAATAGGAAGTGGTTGTGGATAATTTTCTCCTTTCCGTTTTCTAGAAAATAAAAGTGAATAGAGCTGACACAGGAGGTGAACCGTTGGGGGAAAAATGTATCCTAATGCCCAATCATTTTTGTACGAGTCATTTCCTCTCCACCGAATTCTACCGCTCCGCCCACCTTGCTAATCGCTGGAGAGGTATAATTCTCACGGATGACCAACAGACCTAACCGCTGCTGCCACAACTTCTCTGCTACAGTGCTAAACCATTGTACGGGGATGAAGGTGTAAAAAATAAACCATTGGGGGGAGGGGGGGGAACTTTCGTTGTAAAAACACGGATTTCCGTCCCTGTATTTCTTTTTCTGTGTCCTTATCTGTGGATGATTTCCAGTCTTCTCTTTCCTTCTCGATCCCTCTCGACCTTCGTGCCCCCTTTCCTACTGAGTCACGTAGTCCCTCTCGCTTCCTTCCACCGGCTCAACTCACCAATTAAGGAATCAGGAGACGTCTATCAAGTACGTTCTCCAGCCCAAAGAGGTTCGGCCTCCCTCCCTGGATCGTCAAAGTTCAGCCTAGGAAAACGAGGAGCATCCCTTGTCAGCCCGATGTACGGATAATTCCAAGTTTTCTGCCTTCGATGTCATTCCTGCATGCCAGAAAAGTTGTAATTCTCTATCTTTCCGAACGATGGAACATTTAAAATCCGCATTCTCGATACTGAATGAGAAACAGTAGTTAACTGACCGTAAAATGTTTATGCATCGAGTATGGTGAGGTACAGAGAGGCGTCAGAAAATTGAAAAAATAACACGCTCCCTGATATAGTCACTCTTGTTCTAGGACACACAAACACACGCACAACTCAATGTGTATTAGACCTGGAAGTTGAGGCCACGTTAAAGAGCCTCATGAATGTGCATTTACATTCACACCCTCAGAGGCTGTGTACGGGAAACTACTTTCTCGCCAGGGACGAACACAGATGACACTCACACACCCATACAGTAGGTTCTGAACGCGGATAAAGGGGGCGCGTTTTGGATTACTAGTAATGGGTACTTACATTCACACTTTTTTTGAGGCCCAACAGTCCTCTCATCGCGTTTGATGCAGAAACCTTTTACGGCCAGTGTAATCCTGCATCTTATGAAGCACACAGTAAGGCCGTAGAGACCCACCAATTATTTCATCCCGCATTCTTTAGTTGGTTCGTAAAGAGCCACGTTTGCCTCAGAAATATGGACTTGTTTCAAACATTCATTTTTTCAACCGAAAACTTGTGGCAGCAGGTGAGTAAGTATCTGTGGATACTTACTCAACTGCTGGCACACCTCTGGCATATCAATTAGCATCGTTATAAGTTTTTATAGGTTACTAGTGAATTAACTTAGTTATGTTTGTTTCGCGTAGATAGTAACTGGTTTATAATGATAACGGTGCCAAATCGCCTTTGATATTTTAGGGATTATTTTTCCAAATAACTGGATTCCGCTGCGCTGCTACGAGGGAAATCTGTCCAAGACCCTAGTAACAAATAAGGTATAAGTAAGGCGCCATCATCCTTCGACGAATCTTTGCCAAGGCCGGTTGTTCCATCAGGCGTGCAAACTTGAAGTGGCTTCCACGATGTGCCTACTTCTATGCGGTACCCTACATGCCACCTCAATGGTGTGTGATGAGGGGTGTTTCTAAACATTACGTACGTTAAAGGGACTTCACATGCAATATGGTTTCTCACCATCATTTTACATATACGTGATAGACACTGCACTAGTACATCACGGCGACCGTCTGAGAGAGTTTAGTCAGCAATAAATAACAAAGGTGGCGAGATCGTGTTGGATGGAAGCAACGTCAGGGACTGTTGGAGGGAGTATTCGAAGAATTATTAAACAATGGTTTAGGTGATGAGGATGAGCCTTGCGAATTAGTATGGGAGAATGTCGGTATGGAAAGGGAAATATGTGAGAATGAGGTCGTAACGGTAGTGAGAATATTGAAAAATTGAAAGGCTGATGCCTTAGATGGAATATCCAGTGAAATACTGAAGTTTTGGCGTAAGTTACTAATTAGTCGCCTGTGTGAACGGTGTAATTTTTGTTTAAAAGCTTCTGTTGCACCAAAAGATTGGAAAAATGCGGTGATTGTTCCATTGTGCTAAAGCCCGTTTCACACGATACTTGATCCAGCACAAGGTCGAGGATACTCACTAGCATGATAGCTTTCCAGTACCATGTGATACAGAACAGCATGCTATTTAACAAGCATGATAGCTATTATACTCGCTGGGCTACTTGATTCGTAATTGATGCGGTACTAGTTTGCTGCTGGCTCCCAGTAGGACCTAGTAGCCGTCGACCAATCACGTTAGCTTTTACAGTCGCAGTGCGATCTTCACTTTTTTCAATCAGTGCCTCACTTTATCGCGGGTGTTACGCACTCTTTGGTGGTGAAAATGTGCGGTGAAAATGTCGCGACAATCCCTGCTTTTACTGCAGCAGCCAAAAGTCGCCTCCTTTCATGGAAATTTTCAATTTTCTTTTAACAGTGAGCGACAGTACCGCTTCATCGCAAGCACAAGTTCAATAGTCGTGTGAAACCTTCTGTCTCGGTTTCTATCGTACTGGGTTCCGTCCTCAATATCAAGTACCAGCTAGCATACTAGGTCTTGTGCTGGATCAAGCATCTTGTGAAACGGGCTTAAGAGAAGGGTGGGAAGGCTGAATGTAAAAATTATAGAGCAATTAGTTCATTGAGTATTCTGGAAGTGTTCAGTAAAATATTAATCGAAAGAGTGAGTAAAATTAATATTAAACAGAATCTAGTGTGTGTAGTGAGGGTTTATGCCTGGAAGGGAATGTAGTGGTTATCTGTTTGCACTTCAGCAAGTACTAGAAAAATGTGTGGACGTCCAAAAGAAAGTATATTGTGAAATTGGGGATTGAGAGAAGGCAAATGACTGGGTAAATAGAAATTAGTTGCGAAAGGTTTTGAAAGACTATGGAGTGAATGAGATGTAATTGAATTTTATGGAGATCATGTATGATAGCAGTAAGGAAAGTGTGGGTTAGTGGAGTCTTGAGTGACTGGCTTGAAATAAAACAGGGCGTAAAAAAAGGGTGCGTAATGTCACCGTGACTGTTTAATATTTGTATGGAGAAAAGTGTGAGAGATAACATTGGTGTTATGGTTGGAGATGTAAATGTGGGAGTGCTATTGTACGCAGACGATGATGTGCTACAGTATGAGAGTCCACATAAATTAAAAGGGCTACTGAATAACTTCTGTGAAGCCACAAGGAGAATGAATTTGAGTGTAAGTGCGTAAAAGACCAAGTTAGTTGAAGGATTTCAGGCTTTCCCGGCGAAGATTTATGTCACCGATCTTTCGGGGTTTGAACCGGGTAGTTAGGTCCATAGCGGCCAACGTTTCGATGCTCGAGTCTCTCACTGTCTCACTCACCTCTGCCCTGAGGACGATGCTCGAGTCGAGCATCGAAACGTTGGCCGCCATGGACCTAACTACCCGGTGCAACCCCCGAAAGATCGCTTACCAAGTTAGTTGTTTTTGATAAGGAGAGTGGTCTGGAGAGAATGGATGAGGGTCGAATAACGAAACAGATATTTGATAGTAGAGTTGCTGCTTCTATGTGCTTTCTGGTCCTCACCTATCGGCCGGGGTAGCGTACAAGGTTCTGATTTGAACTGGGACGAGCACTGCGCCTGGTGTGAAATCACCCCGTTCCACACACATCTGGAGGTGGCTTGCACGATATTTCATAGATGTAGATGGCATGAGAAGAAGGGGTAGACTCCAAAAGTCATGGGTGAGTGTGGTAGAAGATACTCTATAGAGGAGGAACATTGGGAGTCTTAAGAAAAGGAGAGCATGTATGAATAACTATATGAGTGTAAGAGAAGTAAAAGTGGATTGGGAGGATAAAGAATTATGGAGGAAATTCTTAAAAGAGTGCCAGTTTTCTTGGGCTGACAGCAAAAAATTACTTCCTTATCTTTGTTAACCCCAATTTGCTATGCATGTAATATCAACCGAGGCCGCTACTTTAACTAAAGCGAAATGTAAAAACCAGTCATCAATACTATTCAAATTTCAATTAGTTGAATTCGTTGTGGTGTACGGAACAATAGAAATTGTGTAAATGGCAATAATTGAAAGTTGAAATATATTGTTAGCTCTTATTGTTATTCATAGCATTCTGAAATTTAATGGTCATTGTAATGGATCATAATCGGTGTTCGTCCTTGAATTGTTTTACCAGCCGGATGGAATATAATGTTACGTTCGGGCGAGTGGGTCATAGGGCCGTCGAATGGAGATCGACGGGTTCGGGATCTTGTATTAACGCTAAAATTCGTATATAATTCGACGTATAATTAGCACGATGTTAGCGAGGGTAAAACTTTAATTAACTAGATATTTGTTGATTACGGAACGCTTTGATTGCATTAGCAGTGAATTTCGGAACGCGCCCATAGCATGAGACCAATCCAAGCTCAGTCATCACGCATAAATGGCATCGCTAGCCCACATTGAGTCTCTTGCATTTCAGAGCATTCCAATGCGCCAGCGCCATATGTGATACACCACGAGAGCCGAGTCCCTCTCGCTCCCGGGAGTGATGATGCCCAGGCAGGGCTCCCGCGACGGGAACGAGCGGGAGTGAAACGCCCTTCGCACGCCCCTAGTGCACAGCAGCCGGTGTGCGGAGAGGTGGACGAAAGGCGAAATAAATGAAAATAACGTGGAGTGACGCTCATTCTATGTACGATCCCTTACCCCGGAGTGTGTCGTAAAAATAACAATAGCTGGGCTGATGCAAAGTAAATAAGTTTGCTGTAATTTTGTATTAAGTCTAATAATGAAATAATTGGGACCAAGTACTTGGGCGATTAGTAAAACCTTCTAACAAGCCCGAATGCTCTTTCAATATGTTCTTGCCGAGAAAAAATGTTCAATTGTTTAAAGTTCTTTAATTTTTTTGGTTTTCCCTGAAAATATCAGACCTCTATTGCTTAATTCAGCTCTCAAAATACCTTTTTCATCCCACTTCTCATGATACCGTATAACCTTTTCTGCATTCATCATGGCCACCTACTTTAAATTCATCCCACTATCATATCCATCCAACTCTTGAGTGTTTTATCTCCTCTTCATCAACCTTATCCTCCTCCTCTCTCAGAGTACGTCCTCTGCCGTCACACCAAACACCATGATGGAACACAAAAAAAATAAAATGTCTCTCACATCAAAGGAGCACTTCCTTCTCACGTGGGCGTCTCCTCCGTCGATATTTTATCGTGTATTCATGTCGTATGTTGTGTACACCCGATATCAAGACGTCGTATGTGAACCACGGGAAATTTTTTTCCATTAGATAGAACGCAATGTATTTTCACGATTGTGATAGATATACGCAATTATGTTGTTACGCTGTATATTGAAAATATCTTGAGGCCGATCTTCAATCGGATTCTAATTTTCTTCTGGCAACTTCATAAAGAAATCACTCGTACTATGCTAATTATTTTTGTGAACGTAGTTGCGAACCATTGATCTTAATTATCTGCATTTATAGATCAGTGCCTCAAAATTGGACGCTAGAAAAATAAAACAAACTTTCGTGCGAAATTTAGTCCAAGTGTATTCGTTTTGTGTGTATTTTATCATATATATGAAAGTTGTAATGTAAAATAATCTGCTTTGAAGCCCCCGCTGATACATTTTTTTCATTATTTAGCCCGGAAATATTTCCTGGGCTCAAACTCGGTCTCATAACGAATTTTCCTGAAGATCAGACCTAGCCCAATGAATTTCACGTAACTAAAACCTTCAAGGTAAGTTTGTCGTCTCATCAACATCGTTTGAGCTGGTTCCATAATAAAGTTTGCATACATAAAATTATCATTCGTTTAAAACTATAGGTTATATGTCTGCATTGTTTATAGAAACCAACAAAAATATAATTGACCTCGCCTTTACAGGTTGACATGCTTGTGAAGGAATTCTACTAATTCATTCAAACCGAAGAAACCACCTAAAAATATAGTAAACCAATCGCAGCACTTTGTTGATTCCGAGACAGGTTGAAACCCACAAGTGATGGAAAGCTTATGGGTACCGTTAAAATTAAAAACTGATTGAAAAGTTCACGGAAGATCTGACGATTTGCTCCCGGAAAATTTGGCAGAGAGTTGGTGAGGGTTACAAACAAAAAAATTAAGATGCATTCGTAGCACTTCTACGAGATGTCAAAGATAGAATCGAACGAAAAAAACGAAAGACGAGATAGAAGTTAATCGTTATTCAATCAAACATTTTTAATAATTAGGTTATTGAAAGTTTTAAATATATGTTTGAAATATTGTCTATTTTAAAGATTTTGTAAAAAGTAAAATATGTTTTCATTCATAACATTATTAATCATCCATCAAATTATTATGTACTCATGTTGACCGAAACAACCTGTACACTGCATTTCACTTGAATGCCAGGAAAGGTTTATAAGGGCACGAAACAAAAGAACTCCTAGGATAACTCGGACGATGATTGTGCTATAGCAGGTGGAAAAGGCTCGCTTTAACTCGCAAACGTGATTTCTTCATAATAAAACCCCCTTATACCACCTCTCGATCTCAAGGAGTCGCTGCATCAATATAGCGACGGGGAAAGAGAGAGAGAGAGAGCCTAATCAGAGAAGCTTCATCAGATGTTTTTTCTCCACGCGGTCATTATCCCGATAATTACGGCACACCTCCATATGGGTAGATTGGGGGGGGGGGGAATAACGCCGTTAAGAGCAAGCTAATCACCGTCATCGTCATGAGCGATGGATTCGAGAGAGATCGAGAATATAGTATGCGACCCGAACGCTTTTTCCGATGACTGTGCGGCGATGATGAAGGCGATTTCGTTTCCACCGATGGCTCCTCCTTCCGCGGGTAACACGGGTAGCATGCCTCCTTTCGCCCTTTCGGACTCGAGCACACCATTGGGATGAGAGGAAGAAGAAAAAGGGTTGATATAGAAGGGAAGTGACGTTGTGTCAGTCGCGCGGCATCGACCCCGAAAGCGGTGAGTTACAAGAGGTTGGGAAAGTGAGAGAAAGAATTTGGATTCGGGTGGGAGTGGCTGCCGCATACACAATCGATGGAGGGCATTCATGTCGTATGCGGTCTGCAGGTTGTTTGCGGTCCACTATAGTCTATAATAGTGGGAAAAAATTGTTTTAGGTTTGACTTTGACAAATGTATTAAATTCCAAGGTTATTAAAAGAAATTATCAATTGTTTGTATCCGCATTTAAGATTTATTTTACCGACTCAATTTTGACGGGTAATCATTGGTATTCAATCGATTATTTCTTTTCTTTTATTGCTACAATAGTTTTACGGAATATAAACAATATATTAGCTGAATTAATAGTAAACTTAACGATATTTTAAAACATATATATATCACAATTATATGAAAACTTTATATTAAATCAATATTTGAATAAAATGTTTTATTTAATAAAAATTACCTTCCAAAAATGTTTGCATATCTCGCTAAAATTCTGCGAAAACGTCTTTATTCTTGTTTCTAAAATACAATTTGAATATCCTTCTCAAGCATGTTAATCACTATAGGTAGGTTCAATTATATTTTGTTTGTTTCTGTATACAATGCTTCATTCAATAGGGCACCTAGTGAATAGGTCTTTATAGGTCCTTTGGTATGACGTGCACCTGAAATTTTTAATCTCATTTTCGGATAAATAAGTGGAGTTATATACGCTTAAGATGCAGTGTATGTCGTTTAAAGAGATTAGCTGCTAGTATCAAAGAGGTTTTCTGGTGTGAGGAAGTCATAGATCGCCTCAAGCTTACTACCTGTGCTAGGCGCCCAGATTTGCTGCCTTGCTTTGCTGAATAGATAGGGCTACTAAGTAAAGTGAAATATACATTGAAAATGGTAAATAGCCCCTCGGTTATTAGAAATTAGAAGTGTGGAATATTACCTGGTCTTCTTTTATTTTAACATGTTTAAAATACTGACTATATGAAGGACAAGTATTTTCGGTGCCTTTTTCAACTCATGAGACTGTCCAACATATTCAGATGTCCTTTCGGGAGAGACCTCTTGATGCTGTTGACTATCATTATTTCTTCATTAACAGCGTCTTCATCAACAGCCATCAATCCAGCGAGTGGTTTGCTACAGGTCTGTACTCCATTCTCTTCCTAGATGGCTACTTTTTTCTTCGTAACTTTTCGATACATTTCTTCTTTTTCTCCCTCGGTTATTATTTCCATTCTAGTTTTGAGGGGAATTTTGTGTCTCAGGATATCTCCCTTAAGTTTGCGCCGACGTCTACTCAGTTTTTTCAAGTATCTTTTCTACTAAATGTTCACAGCACGTCTTCGGCGGTGGTTCTCTTCGTTCATATAATCTTCATCATTCTTTGATAACACCACATCTCTATTGATTCCAATCTCATTTACTCTACAGTTGTTATTGTGCAGGATTCTGCTTTTTATCTTCTTTATTCCCGCGCACTCTTTAAGTTTTGATATCGCAGTGATATATATCTGCCATGTTCCTCTGTGCTAGCAAGGGTGTGAATGTTTACCTCCATTTATATTCTCCTATTCTATTTTTATCTTCCATTGTACAACTACCAACGTAATGCTGAAGGCTTGTTGGTAATTCTCAACGCATTACCATTTGATGGTGGCATATTAGGTGCGATTTTTAAACGTGTACTTAAATTTAAATGCGTTTATAATCTTCTGCCTACTTATACGGAAGACAAGTTCTATGAGTACCTCTGTTTGTAACATCTATGATGACACTGACCGTACCAATTTTTATGTTAAATATTGCATTGCTCATTATTTTTCAGTAACATTAGTTTTTAAAATCTAGTATTTACATGATTTGGATATTAGTTCATTCAATCTGATCAGTCAAATCATATTTTCTTTTTATTGTATATCGTGAAAACGCAATTGCTAGAGGCTTGCCTTAGTATTTACCGTGGTCATAAGCCATTCGATTCCGAGATTAGTATCAAAATTTCCATTCGTGTGATATTGCATGGTCATTAAAATTCCTTCGTTATTTTGCCGTTGCGTCATTGCTATAATTTAGCTAAAAAACTAATCAATTTGTGCAAATTGTGCAATTATCGACTTAATTGACAATTTTTCGACCTAAGTACATAATTTCATCGTGACTATCAACTCATGAAGGATCTCCTTTCTCCGCTTACTAACGAGGGTCCACCGCGACTGTGTGAGTCAACAAATACTGAATTCCACTTAATCAATTATGTTAAAATACCGATTTCACTGATGACAGCCACAGGTATTAAAAATCAGAAGTTAGGAGCAACATATGCTGATTATTCGTCGGCTATTATTTTTTGATGAACATTTTTTCCATTTTTCCAGCTTTGGGGGCCAACTGTAGCTTCACTTCCATAGATTTATTGCATTCTGGCCTCAATTATTTCAATAAATTGCTAATAACTGAAAAAATAAGATTAGAAGGTGCCATAATTTTATTGCCAGTAGACTTACTGGGAGTATTCAGCACCTATTAACAATTTTGGGCGAAATGGCATTTATATTTATTAGATAATTATTATTCGCCCAATGTTTCGCTCTCTCTCGCATTTGACACAATGTTATTTTAAGCCCAATTTACAAAAAAGTAATTGGAAAAGGTAGAATTTTGTTGCTCATACGAAACAAAAAAGGAAAAAAAAACTTTTAAATTTAAAAAAACTCCGGCGATAATGTGTGGAATTTCAACAAATATTCACAATTTTCCAAAGATAAATGAAATCATCCTTAAGTACTATATTTTAAAGTTTCATTTATTTATTTGTGGGTGATTGTAAATCTAAATTCAATCATAAGAAGACAGGTTTTTATCTAAGTAGCCAGAATATGAATTAAATGATATTTTAGACGTTTCACGGTGGAGCCACCTTAACGAGGTGACAATAGGCCGTACTCACAAATTGAGTTGTGCACGGCCACCGTCTGTCCATCTCCTTCGGTCCTCCTCTCTCTCTCTCCAATATTAATGGCTGTCTCGCTAAATGCGTTCGGCGCCCGTGCACGAAGGCTATTGCTCAAAGTCAAAGGGAGTTGTGTGTGGTGGTGATTCAATCGGCTGGGAGTGCGGGGAGGGGGGCGGCGCTCCTACACTCTCGATCCGCTTCCTCGTTAATATATCGCTGTATATCCTCTCGTCCTTTCCCACACACACCCCCTCCCAAAACCCGCTAAACGCCCTCCTTTAAGGAGAAGGGGCTACCACCATGCGATGCCCCCTTTGTCCAAATACAATGGACCTCTTGCTTTGTGCTCCTCCGTGATGCAGAGCCAGCTACCAATCCAGGCGTCCTTTTTTTTGGTCCGGCGGCACGAGTGAAGGGAGAGAAAAAAAAGGAGCAGGAATGGGGGGCGAAAGAAAAATCTTTTCATTGCTCCTTTATGTTTCTTTTACCTCTCCCATCATTCGCTGCTCTCGTCGCCGACCGTTTATTTAAGCGCGCAGAAATTTCTTTCTTCCGTTTGCTATTGTTTTGCTCGCGTCGAATTTTGACTTCGTGCCGTGGTGCATTGGTGGTTTTTCTTCGGGACGTAAATTCCCGTGGTAACTTCCCTCAATCACCAAAAATGAATGCGAATTCCATAATTTTCATATATTTTGTGTGCAATGATTGAAAGTTCCGCCTAAAGGAAAACTTACATTCTCATTTTAATTTTCTCTCATTAAAATTTGCTCTCTGCTTTCTAACTGGAAGTTATTTTTAGGTTCTTCATACACTCTAAAAGCGGTCCATCTATATTTCGCTGACATCCAATCCTTTTTCTGGCAATATTCCCCCGTCTTTATACTAATCTTTCTCCATAGGTTAAAGTATCATGAAAACTATTACGTCAATGGTGTACGAATTTCCTAAGACACAACTCATCCAATAGCTTAACATACCAATATTGTGACTCTTAGTGGATTTGATAGTTCATATTTTGTACGAAAACTCTTGAATTGCCTTCTTCGTACTACTTATAATAAACCTAATACCTATCGATATAGGGTCTGATAAAAGTATAACCAGTAATTATTATGTTGATATGTATTGCATCAAAAACGTTTTGGTGCTGTTATTACACTAACGACATTACCTCCTCCTCTAATGCGGCAAAAGAAGGAATGTTCTCTGAGTGACTGTTAAGAATAAGTCTCCAGAATGGATTTGAGTTGGACGTTATTTTTTGTGCTATTTCATGGATGATGATTGAGCTCGCTTTCTGCAATTTTTTTTATTGATAATGGGTTTAACTTATTGTCAACATAGCCATTATTTAAATAAGTATTTGCGCAATTGATTGCAGTAATATGGTCCATCAGGGACCTATTTTTGTGAAAAGCGTTATGAGCTTTCCTTGAGGTGATTTTCGTCGTCATATATGTATCTGACGTAATTTAAATTTGACTCTCTATATGTTTTAAAATAGTCGTATTCATGAACTCTTAAAGCCACCTCAAGTATTTGCGGCAGGTGGTGGATTTTTGCCAAACATGATCTACACTACATGCTGCAAAACTTTAGGAACTATAAGAGTTAATTTATGCACCTACATACATATTTGGAAACAGAAGAGGCATAGGGGAATCATGCAAGACGTGCTGTTGTAATTGTCAGCATACCTATAAAAAGTGTATTATGGCTAGCACACTAATTAGCCACACTGCGTGTCGAATAAGCTGGTTATATAGTCCTAGTGGCAGCTATTATTTCCCTAATCGTTTAAGAGGTAATGGCATTAAAATATTTAGACCCAGTTTGTGTGATTCCCTGGTAGTATTTTCAGTATTAAACTTGCTAATGGGTTTTAACTAACATCATTCATGAAGTTGTGCAATGAGCATACTAGCGTTGATGAATAATGGGTCTTTCATAATTGTTGATTCGAATATATGACGATTTATTCATTTTTCAAAAAGTAATTACACTGTCAATAAACAACAGTCTAAGTTCTAAAGTATGATGACAAGGCCTAAGAGAGAGCATATTCAACAATGGTTTGTGTGGATAGTATTCTGAATGAAAATAGCCAGTGAGTAAGGAATGAATGCGAAGATTTTTGCCTGCCAGCTTAACGTTCACAAGAAAGTTGAAAACATTGTAGGGATGCTTGACAAAAGCATAATAAGAGATTGGCTAAAACTTGTATGTTCAACGCAGCGCTATATTGTAAAATTTAGACTTGGAGGAAAGACTATGCGCGTAAAGTGAAGGTTTTTGATGAATATGTTTGGATAAGGAAGGAGAGAGTTTGCTGTAGATTAGGGAAATTATTGTTAAAGAGAAAAGCGCAAACTTTATGGTCATATTTGATGAAGACAGAGGATTCGAGGGAGGGGAGTAATTCAAAGCAAGCCGAAGATGGGGATGAAAGAAGTAACAGGGGTTGATAGGAGGCTAAAGATTGCGCTATCGGGTGGAGTTCTGGATAAAAGGATAGATATTTTAGAGTCATGGAGTTGAGTGGAAATTGTTGAGAGCTGAAAAGGGGGAAGGATGTGTTTTATTGTGTGTAAATTTTGAAATTTTTAAGCATTAATTAATTAAGTAATACTTTTTGTTGGAATGATAAATCCAAATTCAATATTTACCCAGTAGGTAACTTGTACTCCTTTTGGAAGAGCTTCCGGTTTCTGCTGCTTCTATGTTAGTGAGCTCTTCCAGAAAATTTACATCGTTGAGAAAATTTACGATTCAAATTAAATTACTAGTGATGGTGACTATCTATGAATGCAATGTGAAGTGACTAAATGATTTTGAATCTATTTGAAATGGATGGTAATTAATCCGTGAAGTCGTTCAGGTCAATAATGGATGAATAATCTTTTTCTAAATCTTCATGCCAGGATAATTTTTAGGTGGGAAGAGGAAGGGAAAGAATTGGCTTGTTTTATGGAATAATAGGAGTTAGCAGCCGTATGGAGATTAGGAATGGAATAAAAAATATTAAAGTTATTCAGGGGTTAAATTCAACCTTTAGTAATGCTGAAACGACCCCTAATATTTCACCTACTTCAAGTAAATTGTTTTAACACCTTTTATGAATGGCAATGAGTGTGTTGCCCAATGCCCATATAAAATTCTTCCTGGACCTGAATCGAGATACGGACCTCCAGCTTTCCGATTTCATGCTCGCACCACTACGCTAATGAAGCCTGGATATCGTCTTCTTCGGAGTAAGAGCGCTGTTAATTGAAGCTATTTAGTTCGATCCTCAGTTCAGAAAACCTTTTTTCCACTGGTTATTTCCACCAACCTCAACTCATTTTAAACCTCTTCTTTTTGGGAGGCAAGACCGGGGTACATTAACTCGGAAATAAAGGAATGAATTTTCTATTTTTTTCAGCCTGAGGGGCAGGTTTACACCGTTAAAATTGACTTTGAGTGATAAAAAACACGACATTTTTTCACAAGTAATGCAGTGCGAGAATTTGTTTTATAAAAGAAGTTAGACCACCCTGAAGAGGCTTAAGCCTATAGCGGGGCCCGCATTTACTGTTGTTTTCCTCTTTTGTTGTTTTCGTTGGTTGTTTTGTTGTTTTGTTTTCCTATTCATGGATCGCAAATGCGGAAATAAACCATTTTGAATTGAATTTGAATCATTTTGCAGGAGTCAAGTTTTCACGCTTCAATATTTGAAAATCCGCATAGGCAAAACCCTAAAGTGATATGGAGCATATTGATGATAGTTAAAAAATCATCTACAATGATTGATGTCTTTGAAAAAAGCAAGAATTAAATGTTTAGCCACTATGTAAACATGATCCAAACGAAGCGTGTTAAAGTGCCCCGTCGCCCTGTTTTTTTACTCTAGTTACAATGGCGTTTCAAAAGAATTCATTACATGCAAACATTAAGTCAGAGAGAAATGAGCACACTTTAAAAGCACATACACCACTCCTTTATTATTGGCCCTAAGAAGTACGCTACAATCGATGAAAGTGTCATCTTTAAATTTACTTACCTCGATAAAAATACAGTAATCAGCATAGAACGAAAACATTCCTTTTAATGGCGCTGTGAATATTGCCATAACCTACCCCAGGAGATACGACTAGTAGTACGATATAACACGAGGAATTTGTGGTGAGGTGGATGCGTGAACATGTCCAGTGTATAAAGTGCCCCAGCCTCCTCTAGAGTATGCACCAAAGGGATGAAATTTGCCATGAAAAAAGTACTTGACCCGACTGGGGTTCATACCTGGATCTCCCTATTGCCAATTAGGTGTGTTAGCCAGTTACACTACCGAGCGATGTTCTCACATCGTCGCTCAGGACACGTTGACTCCCTTGATGAGACTCTGTCGTGGATGCTATAAGTATATAGAAATCCCGCTGAAACTCGCCTTGAACTAAAACGGCTTGGTGATGTAACTGGGTAACACACCTTCGACAATTGGGGGATCCGGGTGTGAATCCCGGTCAAGTGAAATTATTTTCAAGGTAAATGTAATTAATTTGGTTAGTAGTACACTCTTACACATGATTGCGAGCATATAATTTAAGTATTTCACAGTGATTTAAAAAATCCCCTAGAGTACTCATAGTTAAACTCTTTCTTAACTAACATTTCAATAAGTTTGTTTTCGCGATGACATTTTTATCCCGCCATCATAAGGCCACATTTCGATCGAGGAGTAGGAAAAAAGTCCCCACTTCGTTTCCTCTTCCATCAACACTTGATCGGAACGATGCTTTTGCGATCCCCTCAAACGCTGGCCGTGGGCATATTAACCAATCTGCTACCCGCTGGGAGAATGCGCTCTTGCCGTGAGATCCGATGGCGATAAGTGCCCACTGCCCACTCACCCACTCCCCTCGTCTCTCTCCCTCTTGCTCCCCGTGTGGATCTCTCCCAACGAAGGATATCCTACCTCACCCTCCCACTGACGTACCTTCGCGACCCCCCTGTGTGCTCAGTGCTTCGGTTCGAGAATGGAGAAAGACTGGGGTTAGCCACGGGGGGGGGGGGGGGGCGGCAGTTGAGAGAGTGGGGTGGGAGGCGAAAAAAGAGCTTACGCATGGCGTTTGACATTCCGTTAAGTGGGCCCTTCGTTAGAAGGCGCTGCTGTCATGGCCGCCGAGGCCAGATGGGGAGGAAAGGGAGTTTTTCGGGAACTGGGGTTGGAGGTGCCAGATCATTTAACAGCACGCGAATCTATCTCTCTCTCTCCCTCTTTCGTTCCGGATAAAGGGAGGGACCGTTTTGAAGTCTTGAGGCGAGTATATTCTTTTAGGTTGCCCAAAATTCTGGGGCGATTGAAAAAATCGTAGATTGAAGAAAGGAATACATGGGACATACGGTACGATCACACAGGGGAATATTGAAATCATTAAAATGAATAATTCAAGAAGAGAGCAATTGACAAACAAATTTAAATTAAAGATTAATCCAATTGTCAATGAATGTCAAAGTTATAGTGTCGTAAACAAGTGCGTGTTTATGGGATTTTAATTCTCCCAATCGATGGTCATCTGGATAACCGAAATGCATGCATATGAGTCAAAACTCCTTTGTTCTCATTGAAAATGTGGATTATTCTGTAATTTAAATTAAAATGATTTATCTTCCATATTGGATGGATTAGTTGAACAGTTAACACGCCGAAAACATTGGTATTAGTAGCGGAATTATGGCGGTACATTAATGGATTAAATTGGAAAATGTAAAATATAAATCATTTCTAAAAGAGCATCGCATTAGTCAAAAACTTTCTGGAAATATTGCGCGCGGTAGCCACATCAGGTGGATTATTTTCCGCAAAAACAAATGCTTCAGTTACCTGCGTCAAGACGCTATATCTATCTCATCTTATATTTATGGAAACAATGCGTATCATACCTCCGAATCAGCTTTGTAAAACGATTCAAGAGGTTGGTCGGGAATTCGCACGGAATGCACGCTTGGGATTATTTTCATTTTCATGAGCATTTTTAAAATTGCGACGTGTGTACAACCTTTTGGGGTATTTAACTGTTTTATTTATTCACAATATCTTTGAACATAGACTCCTAGGTCTTTTGCGAACACCTATATTGCTTAACGTACACATACACCCACATTCTGAACGAAAAAAAACACTCAGGTGGGACTAGAACCTGCAACCTCCATTCACCGGTACCAATTATTATCGAAGCATCTTCGAAGTAGACTTTCTTTGGCATAAATTAAACGTTATATTAAGTTTCGCGATTTTCTGCGACCTATGTTCATATTATTGCCGTGGATAATAATGGCTGAACTTGCATGGCAAAAATCGTGAACGGTTGAACTCCTTGCAGTTATCTTTGGAACATTCGAACCCGAAAACTTTTGGGGTAATATTCTGCCCCATCACTGGTGCGTGCTTTCCTAGCATAATTAAAACTCGGTTTGAATCCTTCAAACTTCGTATATTTGCGAGCTTGGTAATCATCGTCGTGATTGCGCATTCTCATCTCAGGGAGCACCTGAGCTTGATCGTTCAATTAGCCAGGAGTAATGAAAGTCTCCTAAAACCCGGAAGTCGCCTCATTAAAGTGCGGTGGAGATGCGCCCCTCTCTCCCCAAACTCAACACCTTGGCTCATTTTAGGCAACTCCTCAAAAACCCTGCCTTCTCCTCTCTTCACGGTAACCTCGAAATCTTGCCGACGTCACCTCCCACGTCCTGTTGTATCTCGAGCGTGTTGAGTTGCGGAATTAAAGAAGGGGAAGAAAAAGAAAACTGATGTGAGTTTCAACCGACGCTGCCACCCATTTCTGGTCTGATGGCGTGAAGGATGAGGGGCGGTGGGGAGGGGGGAGGACGCGACGTATGGGAACGAAATTTAAGAACAATTACAGCTCTTGCAAAAGCTGGTGGCTTGCAGATGATTAAAACGCTACGTCATTTACATCTCCATGTAACCCTGCGATCCACCGCAGGAGAGTGTGGCATATAGTGTTAGGGTAACAGCGACGAAAATGGGAGGGAATGAGGAAGAGAAATTGGGAGAGTGAAAATATGCAAACGAGGGCACGATGTAATTTAACCAAGCGTCTAAGAGTCTCACTATATTTTTACTATGGTCACTTATTGTGCGTTGAAGGGAGTTCAATTACCCATCAATTCGGCCCAATCTATCATATTTGGACACTTCTGTCAGTTCTAAGTTTGGAGTGCTGGGTTAAAATACTATCTATTTTCTTTTCTTTCCGGAGATATAGGTCAAATAAAAGAAATAAAGAAAGAAGAAAACATATAATAATGATAGAGGTCATGAAAAGGAATCATTTAAAATAATATCGTTCGTGTCTTCATGAAACTTTTTCCATCTGAATTTTTCAAGTAATCTAGTCCTATTGTAGCCTCCGAATTTCAAACAGCTTGCGGATTTTTTTTTACTGTATGCATCAAAGCTTTATGTGCAGGGTCTAGAAATGCTCGCGGTGTATAAGTAATGTGGTCTAACTAGAGCAAACTAACATCTGTATTTATTTTTACCAACCGAGGACCATCAATTCGGCAGTGAATAGTTATTATTTGGTAGCATCTGTCAATTCTTAAGATACAGAGTGGGGCTATAATAATATCCTCTGTGTCTCTCTGAAACTCACGTAGAAGGAATTTGTACATGCAATCCATCCGTAATGGCTTTCATCATTCCGGGATGCTAGGATGTATAGGCAATTCGGGATGCACAGAGTGTACAGGTATTTTGAGTGCAAAAGTTTCACAAATCTAACGGAGACTAATGCGCAGAACAGCACGTCACGTATGGAGTTAGTCAAGTGGATTGATAGGGAAAGAGCCTCTGTTGTCATACCGAGAAAATATTTACTCAGAGATTACAAAACCGAGACATAGCGTCAACGACTTAACTTCCAACAATATGGCGTCGCTGGCTTCACTTTCCTGCTCTCTGCAGCTTGGTAGCGAGTGCTCCATTCAGTTACTTATGCGTTTCGATGGAAACACGCCAAGGGTGGAGGTGTAGAAAACGGGAGGAGTCTGTCTGGGTGAGAAGAGGGGGGGGGATAAGGAGTTGGGAGGTTGTCTGTAGAAAGAGAGAGATATCCCACTCCCCAAAACGGTTGAGGAGGAGGGCAGGCGGGAGGGCGGCAGTGCATGACAAGGTGGGCAAGATATAGTGTGCGATAGGCCCACTCTCTCGCCCTTCCGAATGTGCCGACGTCACGGCCCTCAATTCGACCTCCTCCGTGGCCACGTATAACGCCACTCGCGTCTGAGGAATCATGTGCCTCTCCACTGCCTCTCTTATTGCATTACTCATTCCCATTGAGTGATGGTCGTTCCATAGCAATCTTTCGTGGTACAGCTCTGTGAATTTAAATTATATTATGTAGACACATGCGGTACGATGGCACAGGATTATATTGAAGCTATTAATGCAAAATCGGCTGCATTGAGCTGATCAGAAGTACAATTAATGGGTCAGAACACCGCGGCATAAGTTGATGAATTTTTGCCACACCATTGGCATTCGTGAAAGCATATGTGGGCTAAATATATCTTTTTCAAATGAATGCCATTGTGCGTTGATCAATATAAGTAAAATGGATTCGCCAAGACGCCATCAATTTTCTCGTTTAATTTTCATTCGCCACGACTAAGTACGGAAATGAATTTTACGCGCGTTCATTTGTGAATTTTGCCTGGTGAGCTTTTCGTAAAAAGGTGTTTAGTTAATCAGTAATTCTCTCACAAGATCTCTTGACCATATCAACAAAACTTGTCCTTGCTCTGTGTAGGTACTTCGACGTCACCGATTACTGGTTGAGACTGCATTAATGTGGCACGAAATCACCGGCTCCGTTTTGGCTGTGGGCGCAGTTGGCATAGCTTCGGTATCTTGGCTGTTATTTGTTTATTTCCACGTCCCCGAAAACATCACTAAAGGTCTTTTACATCGGGTGTTTTAACACTAGAACGTCCGGACTTCCACTTCACCTTCAACGGCCGAGGGGATCAAATTGATCCCCTCCGAGTTATCCGCATATATATGCAAATACGTGTGGGTAATGACATTAAAACATAAACATTATTGTTTTCACTGGTCATTTATTTCGTTTTACTAGTTTTAGGTCAATCACACACGGGGAAGGACCAAAAAAAAACATAAACTCATTTTTGACAATATTCTTTTTGAATTTTTTTTTCATTTATTTTCAAAAAATGAAGTTTTAGAAGAGATTGCAAAGATTTCAAAGAAGTTTACATGATATATATATATTGTTAACATTCAATATCACTTTAAAAATTGTTGTTTACTAATTAAAAGACTCCTTGCAGTCAACACAAAAGTAGTTCACTCTATCAGTGCATTGCCCACAAACCATTTTCCTGCACTTGATGCACATCTCCCTTGTTTCATTTCTTTTGCAGTTTTTCTGCGCTTGGAAATTATGCCTTTTGGTGCTGCGTTGTAAATTGTTTTCATAAAGTTCAGGTACTGGCTCAATTCCATCACTTTTTGTTTTTAAGTAGTATAATCTCATCTCTACTGATCATTTTTGAAGAAATGCTTTCCTCGACAGCTTTTCTCCCGTGGCAGCTTTATATATCACGAAAGCGTTTATTGCACCGAGGTCAAGAATATTGTAGAATGTATGCACGGCGTCATGTATCACCTTCTTGATGATGCTTTTACCGAAAGGTGTCTTGCCATTTGGTCAACGATATCGACACCATATTTAGTGTCGTTGTAATACTTTATTGTTTCCGGTGTCCTCTTCTTGTTTGTAAGAATTCTTACGCTGGGGTGTAGGCTACTAAGTAAGATTACATTCTTATTTTTCTTTCCCTGATATATTGTAAGTGAAATTCCATCATGTGTCATAACCTGTGTACTGTGAATCGCCGTTTTTGATGTTTTCACAGATACAGGTATTTCTCTTCTTACCCTATTTATCGTTCCAACTAGACTGGTTGCTCTTTCTTTTAGCATTTTCGCCAAACGTAGAGATGAAAAATAGTTATCCACGGTAACATTTCTGCCTTTATTTAGATATGGCTCCATCAGACGCATCACCACATATTCCGGTAGACGCTGACCATCTGGTCGTAAATCATCCTTGCCGAGGTACGGAAAGCCATTCAGCACATATTTTGAATCCACATCCACGGCAAGCCAGAACTTTTGCCCGTACTTGTCAGGTTTTGAAGCTATAAACTGCGTGAACGGGCACCTGGCTTTGCTAGGAAATAACTGCTCATCAATAGTGATGTTTTCTCCTGGTCTATAATAGCTACAACAATTCTTTGCAAACTTATTCCAAACTTCAGAAACTAAGGCAAATTTATCTGTTTTCAAACGAAAAGAGCGAGTCGTCTTCTCATCAAACCTGAGAAAACGCATAATTTCACGAAAACGATTTCGTGACATAGTTTCACTGCAAAATGGTAGACCCCAAGGTTTGGACCAAAGCGATTGCAGTTCAATGTTTCTTGATACACTAACACCCCTTGCATAAAGAATTGCGATGAATGCCTCCAGTTCAGGTATTGATATGGACCAGGAATTTCCTTGAAGAATACGATTAGCCTCTGCTTCGGTGGACTTACGTATGTGGAGGAGTATGGAATTATCAATAAACATACGCCAGGCGCTAGCAACACTATCACCACTCACGTGCCTTTTTGCATAGGAGGTTGGTCCAGCTGTTTCCCTCAGGACATTATGCTGAGGTTTACGCTCAGGAAGAAAAGCGCATGTGTCCGCTTTCAACCACACCGTGCCATCGGGGGCTGTGTGTTGGTCCTCTTTTGTTTCATCTGGGAACAAATATAAGCATGAAACGGCTAAAAGGACTATCAAAATAAGGATAGATAATACTAGTGAAATGCATATAATACACCTACCGTTTTGCTTATTGCTGGCGGCAAAGTTTTCCTGTGAAACTCCTTGAGCTTCCTTAGTGCAACGACTACCGGTAGTTTTGTCAAAACTTCGACGCTCGTTTAGGAATATATCTTTGCGTCGTAGTATGCTGAGAGGCTCGTCATCAGAATCTGTATTTAGAGCATATTGCCATTGCAGGATGAATGATGGGCAAAAATACTTGAAATATAGTTAATAAGAAAGAAATATGGAAATATAGCTCACCATTACTATCACTGTATTTTCGGAATTCCTTCCTTGGTTCTCGGGCACTTCCATTTCTTCCCCAGATTCACTCGACTCTGAATCACTGCCTACTATACACTCTTCATCCTCTGAGGACAATTCACCACCATCAGATTCCCCGTAGTGGATATTAGTTAGCTCTCTAATGATGTCTTGAGGACGCAGATGAAGTCTTCGTTCCATTTTCGAACCTCAATAAAATCCGCACGCTGGCGATGACAGATTGTCCGACCGAAGGCAGTTGGAATGGATGCGAAATAGGTAATGGAAGTGAGAGATATCGACTTGCATACATGAAAAGACTGTGGAAAGGTTTGAATGATAAGTTGGAACAAAATTAATGCTATCACGGCAAGTCCAAAGGCTATCTCCCTTCGTAATACAATGTTTCTCGCTTAGGGATCAAATTGATACCTGCGGACGTTTAAGGTAAAAATGACATTATCTTACAAAGTAGCGAAGTCTGGTGGTCCTTCTTCTTGGCCCATAAAGTAACTTAAAAATGTGTAAAAGTCACGAAAGGAAATCACTCTACCTATTTTGGTTTCCAAAAAGAATACATTGCAAATCGAAAAAGGATCAAATTGATCCCCTTGGACGTTCTAGTGTTAACATGTAAAAATGTACAAAAATAATGTTATGAACAATGTTTTAAATAAATACGTATGTGCTAGTAGCAGTTTCTTTCGAAATCAGTCAAACTGTACAGCTCCAAAATTGACATTTCAGTTCACATCAATTCTGTATTTTCCAATGCACTTAGAACTGACAGTGCTTTCAGGAAGATTATTTTACTTAACTTACCAAGCTATTGATGGCTATAGCTGGAAACTAAATAATTTATCGGAGATTGCTATAAATTGTTTTATATAAGAAAACGAGTTATGTCTGTTGGCCCACGCGTTATATTTTTCGTCGCTTGGCATGAGCATTGGTCGTGATTACATATCCCGAAAGGCATTATCAAGCAGCTGAATGACAGGGAGTGGTTTTGTCATCAGCGTTGAGCGTAGAAATTGTCAAGTATCCCTTGGGTTTGCTAATTGTACCTACGCGTCCCTGAAGCCTACTGAGCTAGACTTATATTATAGAATAATTTTAATTTACCGTTCCTTCCGTGGAAATATCTCTCCTAGAAGTTACAAAACTCATACATTCAAAAACTCATTCAAATCAAATTTAAATTGAGAAAACGTAGTTTTCTGGATTTCTCAATATAGTAGCTATCTTCCTTGTTGTAACTCCTTTGCTTTTTCCTTCGCCTACTTTGCGTGACTTTGTATCTTTAGTCTCTTGCGGAATAAGGCGTTTCTGCCCGCGGAGTGGGTAAAACTTTCACTGGTTGATTTGTTTTCACGACTTTGCAGCTTAAGAAAGTGACTTCAATTTGTAGGAAAAAAATTCAATCAAAAAGTTAGACAACGGCTTTATGCTACAATCGTATAAATTGGTGATCGTGGATATACATAATTCTCAAATATGTTAAGAATATATACTTTTCCCCCTCTCTTTATTCTATAAAATGATTATTACAATTAAAGTGACGATTTCTCGTTATTCTTTTCCATGATTATCAGAAAGTAAAAGTAACAGGATACTAAAAAAAGGAAATATTTAATCAAATTTATTTGACCGTAAATTTTGGGTCGTTATGAAACGACTACAAATGGCTGTTGTAGACAGGTGGCTAAAAAGTGAATGGCCGTCACTGATTCATCAGATAACCCCAATTTTGAAGCGAACCATTTTTGAGGGAGTAGTAGTATTTTCAATAAAAATAAATCGTGTACCTTTAATTGAATTCAAGCGGCGTGAACTACGATTTCAAGTTTGACCTGATCCCACAAGCAATTTACCAATGAGGAAAAATATTCTCCACCCAAAGTTGCAGACAAAACGCATTCGCATGTTGGCATTTATGCTCTTTCTATAAAATGTATACTGCTCAAGGCATATAACTATTGGGTCAAGGTGAAATAGTGATTTTAATGAAGCACAGAAATGGCAATTTTTCACTAGATAGAATTTATTTCGACCATGGTTTCGAAGCACTGGATCATCATCAGGTGATCCAGTGCATCGAAATCGATCGATGATGACCTAATTATGATGCATTTCATTGGAACCGTAGTCGAAATAAATTCTATCTAGTGGAAAATTGCCATTTCTGTGCTTCATTATGCTGAAATTCCACCATAACACGCCTGATACGTCTCTTTTTATAGCGATTTCAGTTTTGATTAAACATCAACATTATTTCGATAACACTGATGCTCACCTTCTGTGACTCTATGTTGTTATCTAGGAAAACGATTTATTATTTTCATTCTATAGCTATTTTCTAAGAGTCACCGTCTTGATCAAACTTTGGCATGCATAGAAACCACATGCTTTGCTCTCGAGCATCAACTTTCTAAAACAAGAGCATCGAATTCTCCTTAAATCATCAAAGGCGAACTTTTTGCCCAACCTCAGTTGTTTTTGTTGAAAGAAATTAAATTCGTTAGTTTATGTACTTTAAAAATGAGTTGTAGGCAACTGCCACCTAATTAGTACCGTGACGCATCACATTTATAATTTTTTAAAGTTTTGCTATCCAGCTAAAATGAAAAGAAGATCTAACCCGAAAACGATAAAGTTAACTTTGGAATTGAGATAGCGCAAGGGACAAGTGTTGTATTTGAGTAATCCCTGGAATGCATGTGCCGCTCTGCTGACAGCTTCTGAGGCAATCGATTGCCCTACTCGATTTTCAGAACAAGCAAGGAAATGTCCAATACGATGCCTATGTAAATATCACCCTTTGCTCCCCGAATGAGAAAATCGCGTGCCTCTTGGGTATAAACAGCCGTCTATCAGCTTGCGCTCAAATGTCAAAGGTTGACCTTTTAGAATCAAGCATATTTATTAAAACAGGTTTGAGTCTTCGTATCAAATGAAGTCGGAAGAGTGTCCAAATCGATGGAGAGCCGGGTCAGGATAGGGTCCTTGTCTAGCTTTTATTTTACTGTGAAAGGGTTCAGTTGCTGATACTTCAGCTCTGCTTAGGTTTACATTAGATATTGGGCCATTTATATTTTCAAATTTGCGGTCAACGGATATGGTAGTGAAGGAATAACAATCAAATTAGAGTAAGAAAGGAAAGACCATTGAAGTGAGTTTCGTTGTTACTCTACCAAAATTATAAGCCGCTCTGTAAAGTCACTCACTCCAAACTCCCGGCGATTAACCTAATTTTGGAATACACTCAGCGTTTACCCAGTTGGTCATCCTATGGAGTCAGAACTTAAGCCCTAGGAATAAGAACGTGGTAAATTAACCAAAGTATCAATCTAATTCGCCTCTCTTGAAGTCTATTATCACCTGACTTGTGCAGAAAATAAATTTTATAATAAAGACGAGCTATTTGAAAATCGATTTACCTGTCAGATATTAGACAATCAAAAACAGATAAATATTTTTAAACCCCAAAATTATGGCAGTAAAAGAAATTTTATATTTTTATCAGTTACCAGTTTAGAAAGCTTAAATAAATATGTTATGATCCATTAATTGGCATAAAATCAATAATAATGATAGAAGAAGAGCATATAATAATTTTTTCAATTAAAATTGAATTTGTACAATTCATCCAAGTAACAAAGAAATCCAAGTATCTCTAGGGAACTTGGATTTTTCATGGATATCCTGTATAGACAAGCAAAATACCTTCAACATTAGTATGAAGAGTTCCTGTTTTCCAGCCGGGTAATGGTGTTTAACTTCTCCGACGTTTCGATGACTTAGTCTGCCATTGTTTTCAGGGAGAAGAAAGAGATTCCATATTCACTCTGAAGACGACGTCAGGCTACCATTCACCCTAAAGACGATTGAAGACTACGTCATCGAAACTTCGGTGCAGTTCAAGACAATTACCCGGCTGGAAATCCGAGAACTCTTCATACGAAGCATTCGCAGGGAAAGACTCAGACATTACCTTAAATATCATTTTTCTCCAATGACCACCGAACGAAGGGAGAATCATGTGAGAAGAAGTGGTGCACCGAGATACAGGTAAAATAGTGGTCAAGAGACTATAGAAAAGAGGACTAAAGTAGAAGATCATGACAAAATGCCGGTACTTGACAGAATCGGAAGAGATATTTGATTATTTTGAAGGGGTGAAAAAGTTAGTCAGTCATAATCGACTTCCTTGGTCTACCAAAAAATTACACTTATTGATTTTGTCTTGACCGATACTTTGTCAGTCACGTGGATGTAGATTTAAGATTTTCCCTCGCTCTGAATCGGTTGAGATTGTCCGGCAGGGACATATGGTGAGGAGGGTATATAAGGAGTCTCCCTGGAAGGCTGACGGCACTCGACACTCTCTTGTGGGGATCTTCCAATTATCCGTCATGTTCCCTGATGCTCGAACTCGGGCTTTTGTTTCATGGCTCTCCATTCCTCCCTCCGTGCCCCGCCTACCAACGTCCGATTCCTCTCCTCCCCCCCCCCCCCTCAACACAAGTTCTCCTTTCCCGGCAAACCCTTCTACCGACGCCTCACGCGACCCTCCTCCTCCCCTACCTCTCGGCCAAGACAGAGAGACGCAAGGCCTTCTCCCATAACATCATCATCATCATCGCCATCATCCTCCATGTCCGATTCATCCCCTTTGCCTTCGACCCAAGACGGGTTTATGGAGGGAAAGACTGGAGTCCTTCCCGGGACCCGAATGAAAGAATAAGAAGAAGAAAAAAAGAAATAAGCGAGGCTAGCCATAATGGAAGATTGAATAGGAGAGATACGGCAGCGGACATGAGTGGTCTTTCATGAGATGGAAGAGGGCTTTTGGCGTGTGAAGGGACGGGTGGGTGGATTGGGAGGGGGACTTCGAGGGGTTTGGGAAATCTTTGGAGTGGGGAGGGGCGGGTGAGCAGCAGCTTCGAAGGTAGGGGGAATGGGAAATGGAGATGATTAGCGCGGAATGGAAGCACGGGAGGACGAGGCTATGTGGAAGGAAGTGAGATGGGAATTTAAAAGCATTGACGGGGTCCGGTTTTAAAAACAAATTTAGTGCTAACTTACCTTACGATCTTTATTAGGACCGTAATGCATCTCCATTCCCCGCGCCGGGGATTCTTTCGTGTTTTATTTTCTTTCTTTACTATTTTATTTTTAATAGGTTTCACGGTGTTTGAGTAGACGGACCTGACGGACAAGGCAGTCTCTTCTCCGGTGTAGAGAGATGTCAAGGAATGTGGTTTGTTGACCCAGCGGTGAATTGGTCTTCGACCGAATGGATTCATAACCGAATACGGGAACAAGTCGCGTCGAACGACTATTAGTCGATTTAATGCCCTCTGCATATAAGGTTTACGAGTTTAATTATGTTTTTGATATAATCATCTTGTTAAACTAAGCTGTGCTAGGCGAGGCAAGGTGGAACGGTGTGCTGGCATGTTGAAATGGAATATTATTTACAGTCTCCTGGTAGCTTCCATTAGTTTAAAAAAATTGGTGCCGATGCTTCATCATCTCAGGTTACAACTCTTGTTACCATATCTGAAAATCCTGCAGTAGTAAGACCAGTTGTAACATACATTTGCATTACATGAACACCGAAAAAAATTACAAGAATGAAAAAGTAAACTTTATTTTGTTCCACCTATTTATTATTAACCAAATGTACCTGATGATGACACCAATGTGTCGAAACTAGGTGTACCTGAAATATAATTGGTGGAATAAATAGGTACCTGATTATGGCACCGATGTGTTGAAACTAGTTATACCTGAAATATATTTGGTGGAATAAATAAGGTACCTGGTGATGACAACGATGTGTCGAAACTAGTGTAATAATATTGGTGGAATAAAAAGAGGTTTTCTTTTTCATTATTGAAAATGAACTTCCACATGGCTGAGCTGGATATCGTTTTGCACAACATAACAAGACTTGACATTTGTTAAATAAAAATTCTTTGGACCAACACAGTTGCGAAGGGGAAAATGGAGAATTGAAAGAAATGTAGAATTAAATGAGGAAGGAATTGATATAAGAAGAAATCTTAGTCTGCTTCATGGGTTCACGAAGAACCCAATACTTAGGTCACTTAACATGAATGGTAGAGGCATGATAGACGAAGAAAATATATGAATTGATACTAGAGAGAAATAGATCCTGAGAATGGCCTAGGAAAAGATGAAGAGAATATGTCATTTGGGATGTACGAAGAATGAATATCTCCAACTGGAAGGAACTAGCAAAATATAGAAGAAAATGTGCGTTAACTGTTGAAGAGGCTAAAATACATGGAGGGTGGTAGCGCCCTAGAAATAAGATGATGCTGCTAAAGTGTCACATTGTCCGTTGTCTCCGTCATGTTGATCCAATATACTGAAAAGTGTAGGCACTTTCTTTTCAGAAATCTGTGTACATTTGATATCCCTTCCATAAAAACTGGTAATTATTTATATATTTTTGGACACATGCACAAAACATTTCTGTTGATCAGAATGCCTTAGGGCTTAGTAAGTGGGATATCCAACTGTCTTTGCTTGGCTGAAGAGGTGAAGGTTTGAGCGGGCGGGACTTCATTTCAATGAAATATAATTCATTTGAAAATTCCATTGCGTCTCTTAGAGGCCTTCGAAGCACAACGAGAGGAAAGAGATATTCGAGTAGCAAAGCATGTTAAGAGTGACGCCGTCACGCGATTCAGGTTCGCGACAAGGTTTGCTCTTGTACGTCCTCCATTCAATTCCGCACGATCAATCTCGTGGGACGTGAATCACCAAATCTCTAAAACACGCATTCCTGACCACGGAACGGGATATGGGTTTGAACCCTTGACCTTTGGACGAGCGAGCGTGAGGCTTGTGCATGGATTACCTCAAGGACTTAACCGGTCGGAAACCGGCGAGCTTAAACTTGATTATCCAATGCTATATAACGTTCCAAGTTTAACTGACTGTAAGGGCCTTATGGAAAACGCTGTTGCCAAACTTGCGCTTCGTGGGCTCAACTGTAGGCCACATTCCACAAACATTTCCATCACCACGCTAAATTTAAGTAAGTTATTTTATAGAGAATAATGTATGAATATTGGATTACTACTTGGTTTTCAGTTAGTGTCCTGCATGCATATCTTTCTGTTTCATTTTTCCTGCTGCTATTGGCAACATCGTACCTCCAGCCTTATGGATATTTATCTAGGTAACGGTTCTCCCTGGGAGCCCCAACTGTCGACTAAATGTGGAACATCTTATAGTTGGCTTTTAAGGAGTTCTATTCCTTCGTCCTGGAATGCAAGTCTATTTGATGTGATGTGTTTTTTTAATTAAATCATAGTTATTAGTTGATTGATGATGCATTGTCTTGCTCCGTCAGAAATTTGACAATATATTCGCAAGATTGCTGTTCGTCAAAGTTCCACTTTTTTCGCATTTAATCGTTTTCCGGAAGGCGCAAGCGTACCCTGTGTCTACTGCAGTTGTGTGAACGTTGTACTGCTTTGCTCATCAGACATTACACCTAGGTTTGAACTACCGTAGATGGGATGGCACCATACTGGCTCTCTAGAATGATAAAACAAAACGAACTTTGGAATGGCTTTGAAATTGCAAGTGGTCGCATGGGTTCTCAATCCGGTCCGTAGAATTAATTGTTGGCCGCACAAGATGGCTAATTGACGGTAGTGGTTTCCACCCCTATGTTTTATACCAGGTAAGTTTGGTGCTGTTGTCGATGTCCAACAAACGTCAATTGTCTCTCTCAGTATACAATCGACAGTACAGGGCCTCAATCGACTTTCGCGAGTCTATGAACCTCATCATTCTCGACGGTCCACTATTTTAACGACGTCGACAGCTAAGGGCTTGATCGTGGTGAGTGGTTGAGGGTAGAACAAACAGCTAATCGCTCACAGATCGATCAAATGCAGCGACCAGTCGCTGTTTCCATAGTCTACATCACCAAAACTTTCAGTCGTCCAGAAAAATGCGTTGTTAGTGCCGCAGAGGAAACTATTGGCGGTTGTCGACGGTTGAAAACAGTTACAAAATAGCACTTCTGGTTTCGCTTTGGAAGCCTATGTGATATTATTCCATCTCGTCTACCTCGTTTTTTTTCTTAGTTTACGTATGTTGAGGCTAATAACCGTTTCAAATCTTGCTGTGCCATGAAAATATAAAGTGTCTCTATCATCATTAAATGTAAGCGATAGGGATTAAGAGTTATCTTCATTTCTGGTAGTAGATTAGCAGTATTCATAGGGTTAAATATACATAATTAACTTAATAAAATGTTCTTTAAAGCTTTGATAATATTTTTTCAACATGTGGTTTTGTTTAAATCCATATTTTTGTACATTGTTTTTATTTTTTGCTGTTTTAACTATCCTATAAAATGTGTATTTAAGAGTGCAAATGCAAAACTTTAATTTAAAAATTTTTATTTTAAAATGTGTGAAAATTGACATTTATCCTTGACTCAAGTCAATGCTAACTATAAAAAATATATTTACCACATGTATAAATTTTATCTTTGAAATGCGATACGCCCAGTTATCACCCATATTACGCGGATTTAATTTTAGCGCGCATACATTTTGTCACAGTCCACTAAACCTAATATCGCACGTTTTCAAAAACGAATGTTTGTATCGTAGTCACTTATCTACATAAAAATTAAATAAAACAGATACGTAAAGGTAAAACTTATTGCAAAGCTCGAGGATGGTTTCAGGAGGATGGAAACATTATACAGTACTAAGTGGTTGGTATGGAATAGCAGAATCTAATTACGGTAGTCAATATGTACTGAATGATTAGACTACTTCTAAATTTAGGTAATCCGACTTAAAATTACGAATTCAAACTTGACGCTACTTATGATAATTAAAATACCTACTTCTGAATCTTTTGTACGTTGATTAAATAATTTACGCGTAAATATTGCGCGGGTTTAGCAATTAATATTTATTGACATCACTTGCAGGCACAGTTAATTGAAAAAATAAATTAAATTAAAAATAATATAAAAACAACGCTACTTATCGTTACCGTAGAACCACTCTGCGTACGCGGACATGCGTAAGGTACGCGTACCCTATTATTCCGCGGAAAAATGATCAGTTAAACCTTTCTATCCAGCTTTCTATCTCTATTTTATGCATGTAATTAAACCTACTATAGTAGCGCGGAATCTTATAGCGGTCTCTCATATAATTTCAATTAATGTTTTGGGAATTGAAGAAAAGTGGAGAGAAACCACGCGTTCTCGGTAGCTTACCCTCAACGAAAAGGTCCTGGGGATTCTATTCGACGGACGGAGTATACTTAGAGTGTAATTGAAGTATAGTATACTTGAAATACTCTCCGCATAGGACTATAGTACGAATCGCGATTCCTCTGAAAATTCTGCACCGCGGAGCGTGCCCTCAGGATGGAAAGGCACTAATTGCAAGCTGCCACATCAACCAGATTCCCCATGATTCTCATCCTAGGTATAGGAAGAGATTACCCACTCATTTTGGACAGTTTAAGGGATGATCGTCACGCGGAGCCTGCAAATGGGAATGCTTCCAAGGACAAGGTATTATCAGGTGGCTAAGTTCATGATGAACAAATATTAACTGATTTCTATTTTCACACTATTTTTTTTACCGACAAAGGTTTCTACTATTGAGTGACATCATGGTTCCCAGTGTGGAAAATTTGGAAAAAAAATTGACTATAAACAAATTGAGTAAAGGTTTTAGAAATTCCGTTCATACTACGCCCAGAAGACCTCCAAATTATGTGAATAGGTATCAGGATGTGGAATCAATGAACTTATTTTTTTATACGGCATTATGCCCGAATTATGCGTCGACCAGGAAGAAAAATTTTATAGCCGCGGGCCCCTCGGTGTGGGGTCCGGTGGGAGGGCAGCTCATTCGGACAGAGTGGGAGAAATGCCATGGCAACACATCATGCGTCCAATTAGCGCGTCCACGTTGTTTTCACAAGCTCCAATGCCCACGGCAGGGCAGGCGCTAACCATCACAAACCCGCGTATCAAAGTGAAAAAAGTCCGATGCGGCCAACAACTTACTTTCTCAACCTGTGTGCAATCGCTAATCTTGAAATAATTTCGATTTTTTTATTAACCGAAGGCAATCTGAAAGCAGAGGCGCTTTTCTCTGGTTTTCAGAGTGTCAAATTTGACCAGCAACTCTGTGTTAAGAAAAACGTCATGTAACTAATCTACTTAGAAAGGTTGAATACAATTTATTTTTCAGCCCTTCTGATAGTTAACCTTAGGCAATTCACTTCTTCACTCCCTATTAATAATGATTTCCTCAATTATCTTATTATATATATTTATTATTTGTTCAAGATATACAATAAAGTTTGCGAAAGTTCATCAGACTATCATCAGACATTCATCATAATACGCAATAACGTCATCACACAAAAATCGATTTTTTTTGGAATCTTAACTAATACAATTCACTTCATAAGTACCTTTCATTGAATGAACATCAAATCTGAACCTGCATAATTTGCAGCCGGAGACTTCTGTTGTTGTACATTTTACCATATCTCCTGGAGTTTTGTACTTCACGGACCTTGACGGTTTTTGAGCAATGAACATATGTAGTTAAATTGACGACATACTCATTGCATTTAATGTCGTTTACAAACAATGTTTAAAAGTCGGCAGAAACATAAAAATACTGCCCGCTGTAAATTGATTAGCGCTTGCATCACTGTAAAAGAGAAAATGATGCCTTAGTATTCAAGATAATTTCTTACATACTCGAGAGTCATAATTAAAATAATGTTTGTTGCAGCTATCCGTAATGGCTGCTTTAAACTAATTGTTTCACAACAATTTGTGGATTGAAACCAGGAAGGATGAACTCTATAAAACCTACTCTGGAAAGATCTCTCTAATTTCTTTACTTCCTGAGGTCACTCTAATCCACGCTCATTTTTACTACTATTATTGAAACTGCTGAAAATTGTTTAACCTACGCCAAAATTTTAACCTAAGGCCTCGGTATGGGAATCGTTCCATATCTAAATTACCAACGCGATACTCAATATATTTATTATAATAGCCACGTTGCATAACTCAATACCCATAAACCACTTCTGCCTGCAACTAAATAAATTTTTCCCGATGACGCCACCGTATCCGTTTTTGCTCCCAGCTCACCATCCCTCTGAAAACGCTCACTTTACTATATTTTCTGAGGTCGCCATACTCCCTATGCCTCCTTTGTATTCCTCTCTCTCTCTTTCACTCTACTTTGGTTTCCTCCCGCTGTTTTCCTCTCCCGGAGAGCGAGGCCTTTCTCCCAGTCGTCGCCCTCCGACAATTCCCTCTCCCTCTTCTTCTCCCACGTCTCGTCGGAGAGACGTCTCAATCGGAGAAGGATGAGAAGCAGAGGAGGGAAGGGTTGTAGAGGGCGCCAACAAGGTGCCGAGTCACGGCAGGCGGATCGATCAGGGGATCTCATTTCGAACTCTCTCCCTCTCTCCAGTCTCCCTCGTCCTTCTCTCCCTCTTGCTGGAAGCCCGCTGAGAGAGAGAGAGACAAGAGTTGGAGGGAAATGCGGCGACGTGGGTATATATAATATGTATGTATATGTGATGAGGTAGGGGGTTTTGTGTGTGCTCTGGGGTATGGGAGGGAAAGGGGAATGAATTTTTTGGATGGAGTGGTTTTCTGTGGTTTTTTTGAGGAGCCGCTCGTACACTTATGCATATGCAAAAGGGGGCGGCATTTTCCTCGGGTTTCATTTCTGTTCACGTGACGGAGATACACTGGACGGGGGGGAAGAATCACATCTAACATTTATCAATATTTTGCTGCGAATAGCTAAATGAAAGGAGAAATAATTTATCATAATAAATAAGATATTTAGATCTGATAAGCACGAATTTGTTCGTCGTTCTTCTGGAAATTGCGCTATTTCCAAGACAATTGTTGTGAAGAACAATCGAGAAAATAATTTTTTTCAATTTTATTCTTTTATGATTCTGCCTGCTGATATCAGTAAAAGCTTTAAAAATTCGTTTTTATAATTATGAAAGCGGAGAATCCCATCTAACTTGGTGCGAATAGCTTCATAAAAGGAAAAGTACTTTATCTGAATCAATCAAAAAACTTAATAATGAAATCGATCGTTATTCATGAACAAACAGCGTTATTTCTTACATAACTGTAGTGAAGCTGATATAATATTTTTTAAACATTTTTCTGTGCTATGATTTTATAATCAGATAAAAGTGAAAGCTCTAGAAAATTATTTTCGGAATTGTCTTTTTAAATATTCTGCCTTTGTTGTGTAGTTTATGCTGCAGTTATTAAGTTCAAAACTGGTGTATTCTTACGCATACACCAAAGGTTGATAGTCTCAAATTTCAACGACATTTATACGGGAAATAATGCAATTTACTGGTAAAAGATGACCAGATTCATAATCAGCATATCAAATTTATAAGGACGAGGTGCTTTTTCTTTCATTTGGTTCCTCACGTCAAAATAAAGTCCATTGTTTGAGGAATCGTAGTGGAGTTTCACGGTGACTAAAAACGCAATACTCTCGGGATAGAAGATGTTCCTGACTGCCTTAAATACGTCGATGATATACGTAGTGTGTTTTCTCTGGGGTAATTCCAATAATCATTTTTATTCTCTCTCCTTAGAACGGGGATAATTTGCCTCACATTTCGAAGTTTTTTAAAAGTCGTAAGTAATCCACGGGCCATCATGTTAGAATAAAATATTTTCGCATCAATAGTTAAGTAGTTTAAGCAACCTGAAGGCACCTATCAGACCACCTAAAGAGTTAACACCTGCTAAATTTATAATTAGCCATTGAAGCCGAGGGGCACGTAAAACAATATTAATATTGGAATATCGAGTTTTTCCCCATGTACTGAAGGGCAAAATATGGCGGACTAGGCACACTCACATTATCTACACGCTAACGTATTGGGAGTTTTCCATTCAATGTGCTGAAGTTAACGCAGATCGGAGCGCATCTGCGCCTACTAACGACGTGGAATAGAACGATGTAAGCCGGCGAAACGTTTGACAACCTGCCGGTAGGTAGCATTCTATTAATTTACGTTAGTCACGTCCGAATGTTTTGGGTATATTTACCGAATTTTTTTATAAAAAGTATTTTAAAACGTAAACCACCTGGAGTAATTTAAATCTTTACATCATCCTTGACGCCTTTCTTTAAAATAAACAGAAAAACAGAAATCGTGGATGCGATTATCGAGGTTCTTTTGCTGTTCAGCGCACATTAACTCCGCTCCCGATCTGGAGCTGCCTAGTGCACAGGGTCTGAAACAAATGAAGATCAAGTGCACTGATGTATTGCAAAGTGAGCTTTGCACTAGAAAAAATAGAAAGCTCCCAATAGACATCATGCAGGCCGAGCTACCTAAATGAGCGCAGCACTCCACACTTTGCAAAAGTAATCTATTGATGGTGCTCAAGGTGCCATCATAAGTACGTGATTGCAAAGGCCAATATCGCGTTTCTCAGGTCATCAAAATCATCATCATTAAAAGTCATCAACCGTTGAATTCATTTCACTCAGCTCTCCTAACGACTTTCCCTTCCGCTAATCTCGTCACGTGCTCATATAACACTCCGCACTTTAAGTGGGTCACATGATTGGGGGAAAAAAACTGCAATTTTCCTCACGTTTCACATTCATATGCCATCTCGCCATCTTTCCCTTGATCTCTGACCTATTTGCAGGCGTTCATTCCTTATATTGTATTAATTTGTATCCATCATCAGCAAACACAATGAATTGCAAACGCCAGTTGATGGTTTGATGAATAAATATGGCAATTACCTTAAAATATGAAAATTGCTCATATTTCAATGGCTGAATGAAAACCTTGTCAAATCAGGGAATAATCGGCGGTTAGATTCCATCACAATTGCTGTGTGTAAAACCAGGCATGCGATTTTCATTATTCAAATTTCCTAGTCACCTGAAATATTTATTTATTTTATGTAAATATTACAATTTTTATTTTTGGAATGAGCGAGATCATTTAGATGATTTTTCTAGCTAATCAAATCAGTCTGATAAACATTTCACTTTAGTTGTAATATATGTTGAGATGTTTCGAAGCGGGTTAATTATTCTTTTGGAAATAAAACTATGTAGTTATTGGAACCCCATCGCCCGTTCATTGATTTAATCGAAAAATTGATCGGACGGTGTTCACCTTTTCTTTCGAATGGTCTCTTCTTGTTCTCTTTTCTCCCTTTTTTATCATTTACAGGACCAGATTTTTGCTTCGCATTCCTAGTCTTCTTCCTGAAGCCATTCTTGCTTGTTTGTATCTTTTCAGCTAGAAAGAATTCTGCATTGTGGATGTAATGGTTCTTTGGGTCATCCGTTTGAATAAGGTGCCATTTATGTGTCCATGATTCCAAGGTTATCGCTGGATTGTGAAAATAATTCCGAGAATATTTAATGGTAATTTTATGTCGTAGTTTTTGTGATTTTTCGCAGTACAACGGTCACATGCGGCAGAAGCAGCATTGATTGCAATTTTTGGTGACGCTGGATATTTTATGACTCGCTTATCATGGCTATCTTTAAAAATTAACCCTTTTAATTTTAATAATCTGATGATTTAATGGTAACTTTTACAAAAACCACAACTTAAAAACACACACACACACGACCCGGGTTTCGACGCTTGAGCGTCATCTTCAGGTGCTTTTTTAGGGTTTTCAAAGTCATAATGATTTATATATAGCTTGGAAGAAGGGGGGGGGGGTTTGTGAGGATTAGGGTGGTGTGGATGCGGGTTGGTCAGGAACAGTGATTGGCGGGGAGTTTAGCGGGGGAGGGAAATTCGGGAGGCGGCTGTGAGAATGGGAGATGAGAAAGGTTGCAAATACTCATTTAAAATTTTCGAATCAGGGTCGTATAAAGTCTTTAAAATTTCGAGCTGCTCAAGTGAGTCAAGCACACGTCTGTGGTTTGCAAAACATAAAATGTCAAGATTAAAATCACTGTGGTGGTCATAGTTTAAAAGGTGTTTGGAAAAATTGCTCTTGAGTTCACAATTATTAAAATAGGATGATTGGTGCTCTTTGACTCTAACATTAAAGTTGCGGGCTGTTTGCCCCACATAAACACCTTGGCAGTCACCACAGTTTAAAGCATATATGCCACTTCTCTTCTTAGGATCGAACGGGTCTTTGCTTTTGTCGAATAGAGTTTTTATTTTCTCGTGGGAAAACTTTGGCGATCTTTTCACTAATGTGTTTTTAAGTGGTGGTTTTTGTAAAATTTACCATTAAATCATCTGATTATTAAAATGGAGTACCACAAAGTTAAAAAAGAACTTGTACCTTTTAATTTTCACTCAGTTTATTGATGGAGCTTGAGGACCCTCTGCTTGCTATATTTTTTAGGGCAAATCTTGATAGCGTTTGAAAATGAATCTTAAGTGGAGTAATGAGGATCATGAGTCATTGTGAAGGTTTCGCCAGAGCGTATTCAATCTTGCCCCAATCTTCACTGTCATTGCATCGACGACGTATCCGAGAAGTAACAATGAATTTGATTTAGTAAGCTTAGAGGGATCTATTAGTTAAATTAGCTTTTCAAGCAATTAATCTCAGCGCCGGTGATGGACAACCAAGCCACAAAGATAATCCCCGCTTCAGATCTTTGTTGCCGCTTGATTGTTTACTTCATTTGGTTCTCCAAAATAACTGCATTCGGGTTACAGTGGTTGGTTATTCTTTTCATTATGTCGAAAAATAAGTAAATACGCTTATATTGGTGAAACTAATTGTCTTTTTCGGTAAATCAGTACCAGTTCCTTGCATTGAAGAGATCCGTCGATCAATGCGCTCATATAACGTTATTATTTAAGAGGCCATTTCTCTTCTAAAATTTTAAATAGGAAAATAATATTACAAATTTCATAATTGAAATAAAATTGGGCAATTTTTTGTCTCCTTTTATTTCGTATATCTCGAAATAAAAAAGTTATTCTGAAAAATATCTTTTTGAAGAACAAAAAAATTGTAGCTTCAGTTACCATCTTGGAAATTGGAATCAATAAGCGTAAAATTCAGCAGGAAAATAAAGATACTAGGTAAATAAACCTTAGGTACAACTAAGATCCGTTTTTCTTCGTTAGTATTGGTGGATGCCACTGTTTTTGGGCGTTTTCATGGTAACTGGAGAAAGCATCTGACAAAATGTTGGCGTTGCCGTAGCTCCGTAACTAAGGATGTGAGACCCCATGTTTATAGGACAGAAAATGCTTAAAATTCTGAGGTTTTCAATCTAGCTATTACACTCAAAGATCTAATATTAGTCTGAATAAAGAAGCCTTAAATTCATTAACCACAGAGCTACAAGGAACAGAGTCAGAGGGTAGCTCATGGAAAGAAGTACCTTACGCCGAAACATAAGTAGAGTGAAGTAAATTTTAGTACCCATTTCGAATTTACATTTCTAAGAAATTAAATTAATCGGTTGTAGGATCCAAAAGGTTCCCCATGAATTTTACGTCCTATTTAAGGTCTATAATTTTTTACTTACTAGAATATTTGATTCTGGAATACAAAAATTCCAGTGCGCGTAGTGTGCCATTCCTGCATTGTCCTGCGCTGCCGCACTCGGACGTGAAGCCACGCTACCAAAGTGTAACCGACTCCGTGATGGTGTCGCAATGGCGGTGGGCGGGAACTGATTGGCAGCCATCTTTGAGCTTCCTTTTTCCACGCATCGGAGAGCCCGCGGTCATCTCATTGAAGTTGTTTGACGGGAGGAAATTTTTTCGACCAATCAGTCAGTCCCTGACCCCACTCTTCCCCCCCCCCCGCGCCTACTCTCTCCCAATAATACCACCATCCCCCATATTCTTCTCCTCTCTTCATTCCACCTAAAGGGCAGTGTCCTGTTTCCCCGTTTCCTTGCTCTCATCTCGTGATCCCCTTATCCATTGTTGCGCAGGATTGTGCACCCACAGCTACTACCCCCTCTCCGTCTCTTATTTTCTCCTCTTTCTATCCAATGTCGCCCTCGTCCCTTACGACTGCTTCCGACAATGAGTAATACTTCTACATCTACACAGTGAGTACCCTGCCAACAATCTCAACGGTTCGTGGCAATGGGTGAGTTTTCACCAATGTGCACTGCACTACACCCAAAATCCTCATGTTTTTCCCACAATGGTACATATCTTTTTACACTTATTTCTGATACTTCATTATGTCGCGTTTATATTCTATTTCTATTGTTTTAGTATTATTTCTCTGATTTAGATATTGCAGTGTTTATCATCTTGACTGTATTCATGTACTGACGAGGGATTAGATGGAAGAAGGGACTTTTAGTCTCAATCTCAACCCAATAAAGACGTTTATCTATCTATCTACAACAGTAAATGAAATATACAGCCAGTTATCATATTTCAGTAAAATACTTAGTTATTTTCTACAGTTTTACTTTTCATTATTGCTACAACCTTGCACGACTCGCGCATCGCCGATTTACGGAATACTCCGCTAGAAGTGGAATAAATTTAGAAAAGTACAAAGTAGTTTATTTTATTTTATTATTACTTTTACGAAGTGAATTGAAAAACTGTACATTTTTTTTGAAAATGCGTTCATTGATACAACTCAGCAAACATATGTCAGGAGGTGAAATAACTCCCAAATGCACTTCACTCTATGCTACCAGTGTTATAGAAACTTCGAGCATTAATGTATTTTGTGACTACTTATACAAGAGTTATACCGGGAGCATGCGATATGTGCTGTTAGCACTATGTATTTAACAATGAGTGTGACATAAGGCATTACACATCAAATCAAATAATTAGCTACACTACCTGCGAAAGAAGCTAATCATATTGGCAGCTATTTTGGTCTCATCATTTCCGGGAAAAATAATATTTTAACTTGTTATTTTTGTAGTCTATTTTTCAAACTTTATGCTCATTATATAATCTACCAAAGTTCTTCGGGTTTCGTAAAATGTTTTAGACTCCGTTCGAAAATAGATCGGCTTTGAATTTATTTAAAACGTTAATTATAAATGGTAACCGACGCACAGTGGGCTCAAATCGAAAATCGCCGGACAAAAGTCCAAAATTGCTTTTTTTGAGATAACGTCTTGAAACTTGGCACATATACACACAAGTGATTAGTGATTATGGAATGGTAAGCCATTTCTCATAGGTCTTACCCGTTACTTAGATACAGAGGCTCAAACACGACCAAATTTCCTAAAAAGCGCCCGCTCTCATTTTTCTCTCATGTCGCGACGGTGAGATAACTATTCCCATTCAAGTTGTTGCAGTGTTTTTGTAGCATAAATGTAATATAGTAACAATCTTTTACTTATTTTCCTATCTTTTCTGCACACTTATAACTTGGCATTTAAACCTTCCTTATTTGGATCTCAAATACTGGTAGGGTATTCCAAATAAGGTGTAAAAATGGAGAAGTAGCTAAGTTAGCCTACCATTTAACTTCATTTAGAATAAGGTATCCTCTCGAGGGTTGTTGAAGTGGCGAATACGGAAGCTAGATCAGTGCGAATCGCGTGTTGCCGCCTTCGTAAACACGTTCTGGGTGTAGTACAGTCATGAGAAAGTCATGTACAGAGTTGCCAAGCTAGGGACGCTGTTGTCTAGCAAATGTTTAGACTTTTGAAGTTATAAATGTTATATATAAAGTTTATAAAGTATAAACATTATAGCTCTGAGCGACAAATAAAACTAAATCTCAGGAACGATGCTTATTTGATGAAAAAACTAGTGAGATCGTTAAAAAACTGATTGCGCAACAATATCGTTACATTTAACACAATACTGACTTTTCGTTCATCCATGGAGGCCTTGCTACCATTGAAAAAAATTAAAAAAAAAAAAAAATACTTTTTCTTGTAGACGTTCTGACACAGCGTTTCTATGAGGTGTTTCTTCTCGACACCAATCGAATCTGCGTCTGAGTTGGTGTCGGCACGACGCACTAGTGTTGCCACAAGCGAGGCCTTCAGTGACGGATGGTGATGTGAAGCGGCGTAAAGGTATCGGTCCATGTGAGTCATCTTCCTGTAAACGCTGTGTTCTAGTTTCCCAGCTGTCAATTTGTTCCAACGAACGCGGTGAAAACCCGGAAGTCAATCAGATGCCAACTGATCGACGCCGCGGATACCTACGCACTAATAAAACGTTGAATGTTTGCAGAACAACGCCACAAAATGTGTGATCTTGTCATGTGAAAAGCTTCAGCTTGGGAGCCATATAAGATACCCACTGTAAGCTAGGGAGCCTAGGATAAGGTGCCCAACCTTTGGTTTGGGAACCAGACAGATACCCACTCAAGGATTCGGAACCTAGTTGAAGAAACCAAATTTCAGGCTTGGGATCCTCAACCAACAAACCCACCCATGTCTGGTATGCACGGCTATTGGGCGTGACCCCTACGGCGATGGGTTTACTGGTTCAAATGCCTGAACTGGTAGTGACAATGTCACCATATACCAACGCAATATACTAAAAATGTCTACATAAAACAAACAGGACGATACACAACAGTATGCATGAGGCGCCACCGTAGCAACGTTCTCAACGTTGATCATATTTTTAGGGCCGTATGAGCTCGCGATGAAAAACCAAGTCTACTTTTTTAAGAGGTTTGAAACATGCTCTTTCAAATTGATTCAAATGATTGATTGAAAATGATTCAAAAGAGTTTCCAGAAGGTCTTTCTTTTGTAAGAGCGGGCAGAAAATAAACTATTTTTGTCGTTTTTACAAATGTCATCCTAAACGTTGTTCCTATTTTTAGGGCCTTATATGCCCGCGATGATAAACCAGATATAATTTTTTAGAGGGTTGAAATCATTCTCTTTCTAATGAAAATGATCCACAAGAAATTCCAGAGGGATTTGTTTTCTAAAAGCGGGGTGAAAATACCCTATTTCTGACATTTTTACAAAAATTGCCAAATTTTGACTCAATTTTTAAACTAATGGAAAGCACTAGGAAGATGAAATTTTATATTCATAAACCATGTGTTGATATGTTATCACGCGAAAAGTTTCACGTTGATTAAGTCTTTACTTCCTGAAATATTAAAAGCCAAAATTTTAATTTTTTTCGATCCGCAATTTTTCGGGCCAGTTTTGCCCTGAATTTTAAACAAGGAAGTCGCTCTTACATTTATTTTTATTATTTTGTTTAATAGAGCGCAAAAAGTTGTACAAGATAGCCAATTTTTGTTTCTCTCATCAAAATATCCCCTGTGATACTATGCCTCAAAGTTATCGAAACCTCATAGTCATACTGAAGAAGGCTGCGACACGGGGTCAAACGAAGTACTATATCTCAGCAAGTATACCGTCGGCGAACGGAAAAATTTACAAATTCTCATTGAAGGTATATGTGAATGTCCATATAAAATTTCATCGAAATCCTTGATGGTCGAGCGGGGCACTTCTCTAAAATCAGACCACTTGGCATGGAGTGACCCAGTATTTAAAGTTAATAGAAATAAACTGTATGTATTGATTTTCTATTATTTGAAGCTAAAATAATTACGCTGGAGTAATTTACTATGGATATGTAACGTCTTGAAGTTCATCTGCTGCTTATAAAAATACTTTCAGACTTTGAAACTGAAAAGAATCTTGCTTAATTAGAGATAATCAAAAGACCAACTTTTTTCTTGATTGAGGTAAGTGTTATTAGGTGTTGAATAATTCGGCATTAAATTTGATTGCCTCGAAGAGGAGTTTTCTCCTCGGTCCTAATTTCGATCTTTAAATCGGTTGACTGCTCCGGGAGTTGAAAGGAGTCTGTGAATGAGCATTTTGAAACTGAGATTTGTGGGTTGATTATTTTAGGTGGTGACCTTCGAATGAGGTTGTCTGTGCCATTATGAGTTAGTGAGTAGTTTGGTTTGGGAAGGATTTGATTTGAGAAAGAAGGAATGGCAGGGGTAAAACCCATCGGCGTCAACGAAAAGCGCAAAAAAAATTTACTTCAACGAACTGCGGAACTGGCTGTGAACCGGCACTCATATGTATGAAATTCAGAGCAAGAAAAATCAATCGCCTGGACTGGGAACCCAGTCCATATAGAATATTTTTTTCACCCATTTATGGCATTTGCTGTTTAATATCCCACCAGACCCGCCCGCTGGGATGGAGGGAGTACTTCAACTGAAGTACTCCGTCCGCCCTCTTACTCCTCGTTCTCCTCCGTTGAGTACTGTAATGGACGTTGCGATCGCGACCATTTTAATTGTGGAACAACTTTTACGCTTATTGTTAGTTTTTTTCCAATTTCTCATTCTCGTTTAATAATTATGCCCTGAAATTTCTATGACGTTTTATGTTCTTAGATGATATTATCAAATCAGAGTTCATATTTATACTGCTTTCAATTCAATGAAATCTTTCAATTTATTAACCTTCAGTTATTATTAAAGTGATTCTTTAAGGTGCTATATTTAACCGATAATTTTTGCTGTACTGTTAAAACTTTTTTTGGAAAGAAATGTTGATTATAATTAGGAATAAATTACTTATGTTGCACCAAATTTGAATTGTTATTTCTTTACCGTAGCGTTTTATTCGTATTATATAGAATAGATTTAGGCCCGGTTTTATAAAGTCTTAGTTAAATATTTTCTGGTAAGAAAACCAAAGTTAATATGTTGTGTAATCGATAAGGCTCGCATCAACTAACTGACAGCCTGATGTGATGTACTAGACGCAAATTCTCAATTTACGTCATGATAACGAAAAATCTTCGTCATGTTGCTGGTGAAGCCAATCAGACTGTAAATCGAGCCTCAAATGTAATCGGTCATGGCTTTCGGAGCTTTTACGAGAATGTCATGATTTCTCTTTTACAAAACGGGCACCAGCGAATGTGTAGAGAGGCGGGAAATAATTCCGCGTAGAGAAAGATGTGGTAGACCGCGTTTTAAACGCGGGACACTTCCTTATTGGCGTAGTCTGTGTCGCGGTGACGACGTTCGCATTTCCCATAAGCCTCCGCTTGAATGCTCGGGGAGAGTAGGTGCGCACGCGGCAGGACTCTCATGCAGGAAGTGGGTGGAGATGTGGTGGAATACACCGCGGGCGGGCATATGAGCGCGGCGTCACACAATACGCCATGGTGGTGCGTCTCCTCCGCCCTTCATCTTCGGGGGGTGTGGGGGAATCTCCTCTCCTCCATTCCACTCCCTCCTCCCCGCATCCCTTCCTACAGGATGACGCCCACGATCCTGGGGTGCAGGCGAGTGGGAGGAGATAGTTAATAATAGGGGAGGGAGGTCAACTATCCATGAATGAGTTGATGTCATAGTGGTGGGGGGCAGGGGGTGGTGTTCCGCGGTTGGGCGGAGGAGAGGGGGGAATCGCGCCCTTACCCAATCAGCCGCAGAGAGACATATGGTGGAGAAAGTGCCTACTCGGATCATCACAGTTTTCTCGTCGCCTGCGTTTTAAGTACAGAAGAGACCCGTATCCGCACCACCACCATTTCCTTGTGTTTCTTCGACAATCCCAATTGAACTAGTGTCATATTGTCGACTTGTACGCATTCTTTTCCTTCGATCGAATATTTTATCCTAATTTTATGGTGAAATGATGAAACATAAACTCGAGACGGTAAATAAAGTCGCAGATCGCGGCCATTTTCATTTAGGATCGACGGGGAAGCTTTAGTTTTAATTCAATTCTTCATTCTCGTTCAATTTTTTTCTCTAAAATTCCTGTAACGTTTAGTGCTCTTGGTGGATATTCAGAAATCACAGCTAACGTTCATACAACGAAAGGAGCAATGAGCTGCAATTTCACTCTCGGTTTTGGTAGTTACCTTCCTCTTACTTTCAAGTTGTGAATCGTCACCTGTATTGCCGACGTAGTATGGGAATCATTTTCGGCCATAAATTTGTATATTTTTAGCGTAACCATCCTAATCAAATATTGTTTTCCACATGCAAGCCTCTTTAAGTCGTAATTTGACTGCATGGCACCTATGGTTAATTAATAGTAATCTTGCACATTTTGTTTGATGTTTAAGTACAAATGGTACCTGTTCTCCTGTGCGTTGAGGAGAGTATCCAACTACAGATTTTTTCCAGATCGCCAATAGTGGTTACGACTTGTGCTTTTGTGTGAGGTTCCATCACCTGTGTTCATGTGAGAACTTGATTTCGTCTGCTGTGATACTTTCAAATTTCAGTAACTTAAGTAATTTATTGCTTTCAACAAAATCAGCATCGGTTCGTAAAGGACACAACTTGTTCACCTGTGAAAGTTTTAGATTTCCTTCGTCAAAATCATTTTAATTTAGACTTCATCAAAAGGTTTACATTGCTAAAAATTGTCATTGTTACAACGCACATTTCATTGGACGAAGTAAAGTTTTTCATCACATGCATCGCATTAGGTGTTTAGATATTGCTAATTAAAAAATTAAGGAAAGTTATATTTTTATATAAGTGGTTGTGTCTTCATTGGCCAGTAGTCATGCTTTAGCCAACTGTTAAACATTTTTCAGTTAAATTCCTTTTTAATTTCAGTGGGTATCAAGTTGCAAACCTTTGGTCTCACTTTTTAGTGATTTTCTGTTTCGAAAGTTTCGAAATTGTTCCTGTTTCTCAAGTGGTATGACCGAAGTCTCGATGCAATTTCAACTCACATTTTTCCTTGAAGGGGTTTGATACTCCAGTGTCATTTCTCGATGGTAGCTACAGAAAAGACAATGCTGGTTTGCCTGCTGTAAATAGTTCATCGGGGAAGTAATGTTAGAGGAAGATTAAATGAATTATAATGGTGACCTTGAGGGACGAGGGGAGGGAATTGGAGATGTAAAGCTTTTTAGAATTGTTCAGGGAAAAATAAGTTGGTAATTTAAGTACACATTTCTAAGATATTTCTGTACACATCGTGTAACTTTTCCACACATTTTTGCCGAAAGCTGTGAGCCTTATCTCCATTGTCCTTTTAAAGTACCGTATTTACCGTCCCGTAAGACTTGCTTTTTACCCCTCGAAAATGAGTTCGAAAATCGGCCTCCGTCTTCTGGGCCCAGTGTACAACTACTTTTTCAGGCTTCTGATTTTGCGTTGCCGTCGGAAGTGCCCATCTCTCTACTTTCACCGCAGACTCCGTTGCAGCAGCTAACTAAAGGTGCGCTCTCCACCATTCATTTTTTCTGGTGCTCTACGACGAATAACGTTAATACAGTTGCTAATTTTAGAAGTAAATGATTCCATTATCTGCCTATAAATTGCTAACTTTCATGTATGTTGATCGTAATGTTTTTCTTGTAAAATCTAACCTAAAAAATCATGATGCTTCCAAATGGCCGGGAATCACGTTACAACAAGGGAGTGGATTTTATTCAAACCTCTGATACGCCCTTGACGATCATTCCCTTTGAAGCTTGCGTAATGCGTGCCAAGGGTTTTTTTGTCCTCTGCAGTCGTGCCAAGGGATATTTTTGTTCTTTGCAGTCGTCCATCCAAGTCTTTCAGATCATTCCGTCGCACCAAAGTCCTCCTTCCTCAGATTGAACGCGACTCACCGAGTGGGCAATTCATTCATTCAACGATGGATAATCGCTTCTCTCGGGTGTAATTCGAAGCTGGCTGAAGGCGTATCCGTCCTTGGGGCACCCTCTTTCTCCGTCCAGTTAATGCACACGGCCATACCCGACTTTTATCGTCCACCCGCACTCATTCATGTCGCCTTAAAACCCCACCCTTCTTCTTTGTCCATCCATTTTCCTCCTCCCTCTCTCCTTTCCATACCTCTCCCCTCCCATTTCTGTCTCAACGAATCATCTGCTGTCATTCTCTTTTTCATTCAATTGGTATTTCCGTCTTTTTGTTGCCTCTCTTGTCGCCATTTAGAATGGGAGCGCTGTATCCATTAGAGTCTGGAAGTAATAGAGACGAAATAGATTAGCTTTCATTAGGGTTCGCGTGCTAAATCACTTTTCTCAATACTTATATTTAACTTAAAATTTCCCCGTACTTAGGAAGTAGTTATATAACTTTGATTTTTATCCATATCAAATAAGACATGAAATTCATAGCATCAATGCTCTTCCTTTCGAGAGAGAGAGGATTATTGTTAAATTTTTCACCGATACTGATACTTTATAGCACTTAAGGAATAAAGGGTAGACGGTATTTCCTGTTACGCTTTAGTTTTCCTTTACTTAAAATTTTCCTCTCTGTTGAAGCAAATCAAATTGAAATAACTGATTTATCCATCATTATATTACTCTAATTCTAATTAGCAATTTCTTCTGCGCAAATCAAACGGAAAAAAGGAACAGAGTTTGCACGATAGTTTACTCCAGACATGTACAAATTAGTATGCTATGACAATTTTATCGTATAAATGAAATACAAAATTCTGTATTATTAAACGTAATTGTCATTCAAATCATAATATTAGAACGATTACTTAGTCTGTGATAAATGCATTCAATTATTTTAGTTATTTGACAATCGCGTAGCCATCTGTTTCCATTATAAGGTCCAAAGACAGGCCATTATCTTCTGCTAACTGATATGAACTAAAACGAGTGAGTGCACTCTGCATCCCAGACAGCGACGGGGATTCACCTTTCCAAACTTTTTTATTGGTTCTCGTCTGCACCACCCACTGAGCTATAGGCGCCAGCAGCGATTCTCTAAATTGAATCCGACCCCTTTGAGAGACAAGGTTATGAGTCCTGCTCAGAATACACACTTGGGTGGCCTAATTTCCGGCCTGCAGGCGTGCTTAGCGAAATAAACTCTTTGAATCCCATGGATTTCGTTACCGTTTGGACCTAAATTAGGATTTTTGAGTTCTTAGAATATTTTACATGCTAATTACCACAAAGCTCTATTTAAGGCTGGAGATGGCGGCACCACCCCAAAAACAAAAGATGGCGAGCAACCTTTGTAGCCCATGCACGAGAAAAAGAAACTCGTCATAATGTATGTGTACTGGTTTCTACTCTGACGACGCGTTCACTCGGTCAAAAAATGCTGTTCCATTAAATTTCAGAGCAGGCTAAAATTTCCATTATCCTGCTCACTGTTGGTGTAATTTTAAATTTTTTTAAACACCATTTTTTCTATTTTTGTGCGATGTAAGTCTTTTATAATGGCTTTCGGATTCTGATGCGTCGTAAGTTGATTAACTTCACATGCCTGCCTACTTAACTGCAGGAAAAGGTGGCAATATTTCGAGTTATACAATCAAAGACGCAGCGGAATACGAAAGCCAGTATAGAAAGCAAATGTAGGTTTGTACTATCCCTTAATTAAAAACTTCGAATTCTCAGTGAAGTTTTTTTATTGTTCTTATAATTTTAATTTTCCTTAAATGAAGGGTAGGTACCTACCTACAAGATATTTTAGGTATTCCAGAACATTACAGGATGTGGATTCGAAAAAATACAGAATTGGTCTCACCTCTATTATAAAATAAGTACGTATATGTGGCTCTCTCGTGGCTGTTCCATCATTTGATTTCGTGGTATCTTTCCTCTGCCTTTCTGCCCCGCACACGATATGTGCTTTCCTCCCCCTCCGCTTCCTCTCCCAACCCTCTTTTCCTCATATAACCACCCACTCATCATCCTTCTACTCCCACCCATATCTCCCCCACTCCTCGAAAGCGAAGGCAAGCCGTCGCTTCTCTCCGCGTTCAATTGGATGATTGCCCCGGCACATCCTCTTTCGCCCTCCCAACCTACCATTCAGACCTAGATTCATCGTCTATCCGACCGTAACGCCCATTAAGCAGGTACACGCGGGCGCGGGAGAGGAGATCAAGGCGGGGGGGAGTGGGTCGAGACCTCCTCCGAGTCACCCACCCACCCACCCGCGAGTTTGTTGCTACTCCTCTCTCTTCCGCGATGGGGGACCCCGGTCCGCCCGCTCATAACATGTCGCTCGGGATGAATACCACTGTCACCGCAATGGCGGCTCCATTCAAGCATGAACGCAATGAGACAACTCCTTTTTGGGCGGGTCCATACGTGGCATTTTATTGCCCAGGCTGCTGCATGGATAGATGTTCGAAAGCGCGTCATGCAAAGGTGGCTTTTTTCTCAGGGAAGTAGACTTCTATGGAAGTGGCGAGTGTAGTAATTCCTCATTGTGTTTAACTAGGGTTGATACAGGCCTGAAAAACTTGGGAAACATGGAAAAGTAATGGAAACAGAGATAAATCTGGAAATTGGGTTTTTAAAGTCAGCATATGATTGTTTTCAATAAGTGATGAGCACCTTTTTAGGCGGTCTGTTGCTTTGTGGATTTGGATTTTTAGTATGTTGCCTGAAAGAGGCAGCTGCGTGGATGGATGTTCGAAAGCACGGCATGCAAATGCGGCTTTTTTCTCGTGGAAGTTTACTTCTATAGAAGTGGCGAGTGTACTTTTGCCTCGATATGCATAGTCAGGGTTGATACAGGCCTGTAAAACCTGGAGAAGTATTGTAAATTGAAATTAGGTCTTTATAACCTGAAAAAGAAATGGAAATTGAGATATTAGTCTGGGAATTGGCTTTTTAAGATAGTTTGAGCGAGAGTTTTCCCTAGTCCTAATCGTGACCATATTCAAATTTTAATTTTTAATTTCTGCGTCTTTGAGAAATAACTGTCGTAATAATTATTTTTTTTGTTCTGAGTGATACTACCGTATTTCTCCGAATATAAGCCGCACTTTTCCCCCCCCGATTTTGAGGCCTCAAAATCGGGTTGCGACTTATATTCGAGGTGCGGCTTAAATAGGAGAACTTTATTAAAAAATCGTAAAAATGAGCGATTTGAGCAAACCAGCCATTCCGATTCACGCAGACGCCAGCTAAACTCGCCTAAGCCACGGGGAAAGTAAGAAATAACGCTGAAAAATGTCAAATTAGTGCACAATTTATTCATATGTTAAAGGATAATACTGGTAACATTGTGTCACAGTTACATAGGTAATGTAAAAAACAGATATAAAATTCTACTGTAGGTAGTACGGGATGCCCTAAAAAGGGTGGGGCTTAAATTCGCGTATTAACTTTTTCCCCTGTTTGAGACCCCCAAAAACGGGGTGCGGCTTATATTCGAGTGCGGCTGATATTCGAGTGCGGCTTATATTCGGAGAAATACGGTGTTTCGTGACTCTATCTACCCATAAATTCTCAAACTGATGCTTCAAACTACGCAGTTAAATGTCTCCTAATTAATGGCTTTTATTCATTCTCTCCTTCCTCCTACTGGACGGGTGAACAATTTTGCGTAGCCGATGTAAGTCGAGAAAAACTCTCACGGTGGCTTTGCCACGTTGTGGGATGGATTTCTCACAAAAGGCTTTGCGGAAATTGAGGAAGTGAGGACGTTTCACAGGACGAAGCTTTTGAAGAAATTGCACAAATTCAATGTTAGTTGCGGCATTAAGTTTGTTGGCAAATCAGAAAGCGGTCGCATACAGAAAGAAGGCTGCAGTATATTTTTTTGCATATTTTTACAATCTTCTGACTACAAAAACTGATGGGCGGGTGAAAGCAAAGTGTTAACCTCGAAAGAGGAAGACTGAAGCTCCCCGACTCGTTTTTTTTTCAAGAGGAAATAAACGAAGATTTCCTTCATTACATAGCTTTGATATGCAGGGCATTTAAAGCTTGAAAAGTACATACACTCCAACAATCAGAGAGAATTTTGTCCAAAAATCTGAATTCTATCTTAGGAAGCGCAGGTTGAGCTTAACATTTTTCATTGATGAGCAATTTCTTCAATGAAAACTGTATATACTCATTATTCCCTCAGTAATGAATATATTTGAGGCTACGCTTTGTTTACATCAACACCTATGTGGTACACTCGGCACAAGACAGCCTCAAGGGTATGTGGCTGCGATTATAAGACCATTCGCTATTTTAATAAAAGAAATTGTTTAGTCATGGATATGCAGGGGAATTCCGATGGAATATGGTGTCTAACTATTGTTTTACTCATGCTCTGCACTCATACAAGGACTATTAGTTAGTAGTACAACCATGGTAAAGTTACCATAGTTCTATCAAAACGATTAAAAAATTACTATGATGATGATGGCAGTTATGCTAACATGCAAAATTCTCTGCAAAATTACGGGCGCATAAAAAATAAAATAAATTAGCATGACAGAATAGATATTAATAGCTGAATAATATAAAAATAAAATAAAATGAGCATAAAAAGACCGCTACCTATCATTACCATCAACCACCTTTTACGAAATTTGTGAACCATTAGATGTTGCTAGGTTATTGCAGTGTTAATACTCAACACCAACCCACATTTGACAATCATGCCCACTCCAAAACACACTCCCAACCGGGGTATATGCATCCGCCCATTCACTTTTGCCCTTGTTATCTCATCGTTTATTGCGTGGGAAATGGGAGGAACACGATACGAGGATAAATCTTACACGTGATATTCGAATCCACGTTACACTGCGCCCGCAGCTGATGGACCGTGGTCGCCAGAGTGGGTGAAATCGGACGGAGTGACTCACGGAAAGCTAGTTGGATTCTTTTCGGCCCTCAGTTTGACTGACAAGTCCCGTCGAATGAATAGTTTCCGTCGGACATCCCGGGGCCTTCACCGAAGGAGTCATGCGTGGTTGGATGCGGAGAGATTTTATTTCCACTAGTCAGGGGCGTGATTAGGGTCAGGGTTCATCCCATTTCACCCTGATAGAGGTATTCTATTGCCCTCGTGAATTTTGTTCGAGAACGTGCTCTCATTTTCTTGTGCTCCTGATTATTTCTTCCAATGAAGGTAATTTGAGCGAGATATCACCACTTATAAAATTGTGATGCATAAAAAATGCGTTAAACGGTGCATCAAAAGTCGAGTTATTTTCGTCAGTATTCTTTTGGAATTACGGTGTGATTATTAAAAAAAAATATCTACGATAACGAATTTTCAAAACTTCGCAAAATTAGTATCGCCAAATGCTGCGTAAGATTACGGATCTCAATAAATATTTCATCACCAGACCGTTCAAGATTTCACTATCATCAGCGTTATAAGTAGGATTGTCCGAAATCTACCATCCTTTGCAGCTGTTGGTCCTCACAGCTTACACAGAACACCACACAAATTATTCGCATGCTAATACCTTCGTATTTGTTCACTTCCTCATCGCCCTATAGCTTACGGGATGGATATCGTGTGTTACCACAAGACGAATCATTATTTTACGTTTACATAGTGTTTCATAAAGACGGTATTTGTGAATTTATAAATGTAAAAATTCAAACTTTGGTCCCTTTATTTTTGGCGGAAGCAAACTTTTTAAAATCCTATTGCTCAGAAAATCGAATGCCCCTTAATCTTTTCTGCGCGTATGATTACGTGTTTATTCTTTTCCCCTACTTTTTAAGAATTCGCTGTTCAAAGCTGGAGTACATTTTTGTATTACAATTAGATTCATTTGTGACTGCACGTTATTTCATCTGATGTCGAGAGAATGAATCTGAAAATAATTAGCGCCCCGCAAAATTAATGACGCCTGGCAATGAAAAAAATGGACAAAATACGTAACGTTTTCCATGTGATCCAAATTAGAAACATTGTTAATGAACTAATTTGCGAGTGAACCTCCCATTTTTAAAAAGTCTTTATGAAAGCATTCAGCGTTGAAGAGATTTTCTCCATCTCAGTCCATTCCATTATTTTTTGCGAGCTTGCTTTGTAAATATAGCGTTAAAAGATCACTCGTTTCGCAGTGACTCAGGCACCTGGTTTATTTTCAGTTCTCACTTTACTTAGAGCACTATTTTGCCACTTATATTTTCCGTCCGGACTATTAATGAATGCCAGGATTTTGAAGTTAGACGTGGGGGTAAACTGAGGCATATCGCAGCCGGTTTGTGTATTTTCGCTGCGGGACCCGTTATGACTTCCGGAATCCTGGAACAGTGCCATCAAGGCTTTTGGTCGAGACAATGCCCACTCAACTTATGACGCCTTCATCTATATTTGAAGCCTCTACAGAGGCGAATATGACGGGTGATGACTGCCGACTCTCTCTCTCCCCTGCTCTAAATTTACACTTAAGTGGAAGGGAATAAAAGAAACACCCATCTTTGCCTTTCAGACTACTTTCTTCCGCTAACTAAATTACGCAACCGTACGAGCTGAATGAGAATATGTCCTTGAAGACTTATGAATTACAATTGGTGATTCTTTCGGTTAAAAAATAAACTGCTGTATGGAGACCGATCTTTGATCGGTTTGTAAATTTTCTGCAGGTGACTTCATGAATAAATCTTAAGTGCTGAGCAAATTAAGTTCCGAATAACAAGTCTATCGCTCACTTCTCCGGCTACGGCATGTGTCATCCTTTTTTGTAAATAAAAAACGCATAATCCCAGAATATTTAACGCAATGTCAGGGGTAATTGTGTTGGTAATCTTGAAAATGGCGACAAAATACCGAAATAGTGTGTTCGATCTTAATTATCTTAATATTCCGACCGTAAGCCTAAGTCGAATGCTAAAAAAATAAAATTTCTACTTTCTCGCAAAATTTAGTCCACCTCATTTCCTCACTTGTATTTATTTGTATTTTTAAGGTGTAAAATGAAAAAGTCAATTATCAAGTTTTTTTCCAATGCTTTTCATGATTTTGCCCTGGAATCTATTCTCGGTACCTTAATGTATATTCCCGAAGAAGAGACCTAGCCCTATCAATTTCTAGTATCTTAAGTCCTTAATGTACGATGTCTCATAAAAATCGTTTGAACTGTTTTCCATAAACGTTTCATGTGTTATTGCTCGTATAAGAGTATGGGTTTTAATGCAATGCATAATTCCTAGCTCCGTGTCTCTTTTACGAGAGTACAAACCTTTTTGAGAGTTCTTCATGTTCACAGATTTGTAAAGTCTGAGGAGTAAACAAGGACTCAGGGTAAAAAAATGGCTTTTGATTCAAGTAAGATAAAAAGTCTTACTCACTGACTGATCACAATATATCAAGAACCACTGACTGTATTGCAATGAAAAATGCCACGTGGCTTTAGCCGTATTAGGCCATAGATGTTCTTTCCATTCATTATATTCCTTACATGGTTTTTAAGAGTATATCATCATACAAATATTTGCTATCGAAGGAAAAATCACTAGAGAATTTTATTGACAAAATAATGAAAATACAAGTACAATTCACCCAGCTATACTGCAATGCCCGTGGCTCAGTAGATTGGATAATTTTTCTACTGGCCAATGGGGGCCTATTCTGTAACTTAGGGGCGATGTAGACCGCCTGCGGTATTCTCCGCCTACAAATAACGCTATCGCGACGTTGGAGAGCAGTATGAGAAATTCTAAGGGAAAAGACCAAAACGTTTTTTTAAATTTTAAAAGCTCTATTATTTGGCAGGAATATATTGGTTTTGCCCATATATTTTTTATTTATTCTCAATTTGTATATATTTGCGTCAAAAACAAATATATAATTAAATTTTAACTTTGTGGAAGCTAATATCGAAAAACAAAAGTGTGGCAAAACGCTAAGTGACGGCTCGCCTTGCCTGTAAACAAATCACGAAGTATAATATTCTTCGTGATACAAATGAATGGACATATGAGTAATGTACTGCATAATAAAAGTCAAGTGTTGTATATTATTGTGTACGCTTTTGAGAGTTATATTTAATGGGCACCTACTAGTACGCATTATATTCATATATAAATCTATGGATATATTTCGTGAACGGAACTTGTTGGAAGTCTGTGTTGAAAATATGTTTCCAGTAGTTGGGGAAGTTAGGAGAGAACTTTGATTAAGGATTACATTGGAGAAGGCTAGGGAATTTTGAATTGTTCTGAACTGTTTTGGCTTTTGGTTGGCAACGGTTTATTCGACAATTTTCGCATGCAATCTCGTGGAGTCAAAGCTATTTCAGTCCTTGTGAATATTTGTCTATCCCATTGTAATATGTTATTGATAACTTGTTCATGATTGCTGCGATTTTCTGTGTACGCAAGGGATTATATAAGCCCAGGTACCAATAATGATTAAGGTTGTTGTGGACTATTATGACTGTGACCAAAATTTTCTGTCTCGAGAATCTCATGTAAGGTACCGTCGTGGATATGACATTAACCCGCGGTTTCAAATATAAAATAAGAGGCAATGCTATGAATGATTTACGTTGAAGTGGCAGCCAAAATGCAAGCTAGAAACGTGAACAAACCAAAAGAAATTGACTCTCATATTGGGACGAGAGAAAAATCTTGATTGCCTGTGGTTGTTACTAGCATATGATGGTTTACTAATTACATTGTTCTTTTCATGGAGGCTTTTATCATGTTTGGGCGTCAATCTCTTATGACCAATATTTTTTTGGTTTACATAACAGAATCACCCATTATAGTTGAGCTTTCGGTTAGAAGTAGAGAACCATTTTATTTACAAGTAGCGAAGCGATCAATTGCAAAGTAACTACGTTTTTGCATACTCGTCATAAAATGATAAAAACCTCATCAAATAAGAAAGAAATCATGTCTTATTATTCTCTCCAAGCGGAATACTCATCATTTGCTTAAACAAAGCTCGCTTTCTAGTTTTAATCAGTCAAACCACATACCCAGTCGTGCCATTTCCGAAGTATCTCGAAATAAAAACAAAAGACGGTGCCGATCTGTGAGAAATAAATGCAATCGGAGGGGTCGTTATTAGGGATAACCCAAGCCGAAGGCTGGCGTTATTGTTGGTGCTATCCAACGTCCCCAATTAACGATAGAGGCCTCTATTTGAAGTTACAGAATCAGGGGGGTGTTACATAACGCCGAAATAGTGCCCCACCTCATAATAGCTCAGGCTTTATCTGTTACAGAATCACCCCAATGGTCTTTGAGTGGTTTTTTATGCGTGGTCTGCTGTGTAAAATTAAAAGAGAGTAAGGAGATATTTTAATATGACGATAGAAAAATTAATAAGGTTAGAAAAGCTGCAGGTAACTCATAGTTTAATACGTAGAAAGTATTTGGTGTAGGAAGTCTTGATTGAACAATATCTGCGTCTATATCCACACTTAGACGATGAAAAAAACTCATTTCAATCGATGGATTTACTATTTTTTTTCCTTTATATTCCCTCTCTGCCTCCTCCTTGACGATTTTGTGTGTACATGATTTTTTCCCTCCCCTTTCACTTCTTGCGTTCGTCACTCAGATAGGCGCGACGATCCCAAACAATCTCTCACTCGAGAGATCGTCGGATTTAATCTCGTCGGAGTGTTACTTCGCAAAGAGAGAGAGAGAAGGGACGCCGTCGTGGGATGAAAGGAATCGGAGGAAAAATGGAAGAGGCGAGGGTGGCCGGGAAGTAGAAACGAATCATGCAAAATCAGGTTGATCGAACGCCAACAATCTGCTCCGGATGGGTGAAGGGGGGGGGGGAGGGAAGGTGGTGTGTGGACTCGTCCACCCGCGCGCCCCACCGAGAGTGTGCTTGTACTGAAGAGAGGGAGGGAAGATAGGCATCTCCGATGGCGCGTCTTCGTACATTTATTTTTGTATTTTTTTATTCACGCTTCCTTCTTCCAACGCTCGATTCTGTTCGTTCTCATATTCCCCTTCTTTCTACCCCTCCCGTTACCATTTCAAACACGCAAGTTTATATCTTTCATACTCATGCTTTCATGTGTTTAGTTTACGGTGCATAACCGTCATTGAATTAATATGATCAAAATTAGTTTAAGTCAAGTTTTTAAAAGGTATTTTGGCTAGACACGAAGAAGAATTCCTGTACCTGTACCTATCCCTTTTTGTGCTTGAATAGTGGGAGTCTAGATTCCGCGAAAAAGCGGCACTTAGGGTTTAGTTTTAATTCTTTTATTTTAAACGTTATAGAACAGATTACGTATAAAAAGCTACTTGGGGATAATTGAACAATTAGAAACATTAAAATCAACTGAAATATTGAAGTCGTCGCGAAGCTGGGTGAGATATAACCTGGGTGAGTTGTTGTGTTTTCACTTTTTTTTAAATATTTTACTAATCTTTTCATTCGCAAACAGGCATTTTAAGTTTAACTACTGCTTAATTAAAACGATAGCTTTGTACTAATCTTCGTTTACAATGTATAACCAATCTTGGTTTCAGAAAATAAATGCCATTTTCAAGGTCTTATATTGATATAATAAAGTATAAATGTGGATAAACACTAAGCTACCGTTTTTATTAAAATGACTTGGTTCCAATAACAATAATTACGAGTATGAATTCCTCTAGGACCTGAATCAGTCTCTTGGATCTAATAGCCATCTTTAAAGCCCTTTATGGAAAATAAGAAATGTAATGTATTTAAGCTAACCGTTTTCCCTTGCAATGTTCCCTAGGCAGTACCCGCAATGTATGTTCGTTTTTTTTATTTATCTCAGAGTTGCAATATTTTGAAAGGTTTTTTGCTAAAATTTATGGCCGACGACGGAGCTATGTGGCAAATTTAACTGTTAAGCGCTCAGGTTTTCGAAGATATCGTGAGCAATGAGTGAGGAAGTCAGTGGTGTTTGATTTTTCTACGAATAGATAAATGGCCGATTATTTGAATCAGGGGCGTGAATTAATGCATTATATTTGAATTAAATATGGTATTTTAAGGGTTTCAAATGACCGCGGCTGACGTCGATCATCATAAACGCCAAATCTACAAAGTAAGTACTACTTTTCCGATCGCTAGATTCCATTCGCTCTCATCTTCCCATACCATGTCTCCTCTTTTTCCTTCCCCTCCATCATCCACCTTCAATACCCCCAACTTCCCTCCCTGAACTCTCCACCTCACACACCCTGTAACGCACCTCCCCAAACCCCCATCCGCACGGTATAGGTAGTGCATACACACACAAGGTTACACAGGAAGCCTTATTGATCCGAAACCCTTATATATCCAGACGAAAGGAATCGGAGGAGTAGGCGTGTAGGAGACTCCCGTGGAAACCAAGACGGTGGAGGGAGTCGTATTTTCCCACTGTTAAAGGGAAGGGGAAATGGGGAGAGGGAATGGGGGGAGAGGTGGGGGGATGAGGGAGGGGGAAAGGAATGGCGGATGTTTGGAGAGAGCAGGGCGGTGATTGAAGATGGCAAGGGTGTGAAGAAAGGGTACGTGCGCGCATGAGGGGTTTAGATCTGGAAAGTTTGGGGAGAAATAAGGAAGGAGTTGATGTTGGTACGGATGCAGATTGCCGTAGAAGAATGTCTACTCTCAGTGTTTGAATCTACCCCTACATAATAACCTGTAAGCCACCACAAGAGTGTGTGGCAGGGGGCGAGTTTTTTTTCAAAATGCACTGCATTTTACCCTACAAAAGTTAATGAGATTATAAATGCTTGAGCCAACATCTTACGTTCAATCATCTCAATTTCACTCTCAGGGGGTGAAATTTCACCAGCATGCACTGCTCTAAATGCTAACAATGTCAGTGCATAAAATAACATACAAAGTAGGCGACACGAATGTCGCCTAGTGCCAAGATTTCATCGCCCAGCGGCAGTACTTGGTTTCGGCATAAAAAGGATAATCTCAAGTTCTACGCGTGTTAAACTGAAGTCAGGAAGTGTTAAACGCCGATTACACTGGTGACAAGTAATTGTTAAACCCAATAGACCGAGAAAGAGGCGAAAGCTAATGGTAATTTTGGTTGGGTTTTGGGTGGTGGATGGGGTTCAAGCAGTTTCAGTGTCGCCCAGTGAAAATTCCTCAAAATATGCTCTGAACTATGTTATCAAAACCTATGGATAGTACTGTATTTTGTAACTACGTATGCACAGAGATACATGATTTTCACAGGAAGCGTGCGAGACGTGCTTTTTATCTACGTAGAAGATTAAGAAACAAGCATTTGAAAGCAAATCAAATAATTAACTACACAGTATTTCGACAAACTTAATGATTAAGTCTCAGAAGCAACTTGTATGAGTCATAATCGTTCGTGGAAAAAATTACATTTTTAACCTGTCCGTTCTGCATCCTAATTCCTTAATTTTTTATGAAGATCTAATTAACAGTAGTGCGTTGGGATTCGTAAAACCTTTTTTACGTAGTCAGAAAATGTAATGGCTTGGAACTTACTCGAAATATTAAGTCTAACTTTTAATCGACGGGCTCATAGTGATTCCCATCTTAGTTGTAACGCTAATGAAACAATCCTAGCAAAGCAACTAATTGGTATCTTCCTACTTCTTTGAGAAGAAGGCTTTCTAATTTCATTTACAGTTAAACTCCAATTACCCAAACTCCAACTATCCGGATCGCCAATTATCCGGATCGCTTTTAGGGGAAAAATCCTCTAAAATCGGCCTTTTAGAGTCACGGCAACAGGCTATTCGAAACGTATATTAGATCTTTTTATACCGTTGATTTCGTTTCGGCAGTTATTGGTTACAGTATATACGTTTATTTATCGTTCTTGTAGTCATTAAATTAATGCATTATGCATTCATTTAGTTTTTTCCAAAGAAATTATCTTTTTTGTGTGTCATCTAAATATCCGGATATCTGATTATCCGGATGGGGTCCTGTCCCAATTGATCCGGATAATTGGAGTTCTACTGTATTGGTGCATTTATTCGTAACAGCGTACGCAAAATATTAATTACATATTAAAATGTATTCAGCGCCATCATAAAACGGTGATTAGTATTTCTTTGGATAGACCATCGACGGTTGAGGTAATTCGCACCATCGTAGACTTAATCTGCAATCACATGCAATACAAAACATATCATTTTACTCTCTAAAACCGGAATACAATTAAAATAATAACTGCCTATCCTTTTAAAAACTTATTTACAGAATATAAATAGTTCTATTGAAAGTATTTCCTTAATTTTGTTTGTAAGAGCGAAGAATAACTTTTTTGTTTCATTGGGCAAATTATGAAGCAGTTTTGACTAAGCTGAACTTCTGGGTCACTCATTCAAATTATGGATTGGAATCCTATGATCTAATTTTCTACTAGTAATAAAATAAGGTATATCAATGTACACAGTAAATTTAATTAATTCTGCTTATGTTTAAGGTGTCTGATGAATGCAAGGTGTTGTATATGTATGAATGGCAATGTATAAATTTTGGAATACTTAATCGAGGCTTCCACTACATCATCTATTTACTTGTGGGTAGATTCGTATTTCACTGTTGAGCCCACCTCTTGAAATTTAGACTATCTTTATGAGCTCGGGTATGCAGCAACCCCACACTTTGACATGAAATATACATGAATATACATAAACATAGCTCTCATTAAGAGCATCCTTTTGATTTGTATGGGATCTTTACGTGTTATGTTTTGCCTTATTTACTTGCCATTTCTTGCATCAGACCCTTTCTTCACGCATGATGCCTTAGTGCTAATAAAACTAAAACTCTCACTCCTTCTCAAGCTTCTTTCAAGCTTCCCAGAATTATTTTATTCAGAAGTGTCAAAGAGTGTACTTATTATAATTGTCCCTTTACTATGCGCCGCTGCGTGCCGTCATCCCCACTTAAGATTGTATCCACTGAGTACACATTACGATATTCTTAGTTGTCCTGACAGCGTTCGCTTTATTTTTCAGTGTACCTATTCATCTTCTTTGACTAGCTTACGATACAGTTTTTTCATCTGTAGTTTCACAAAGCTTATATTAAGCCTATACTCCGTCATTTGAGGATTTTGAAATGAATAATAGCGATTTTCATAGAAGATGAATGCATAGAAGAATCAACAAATTAGCAAGGGTATCATTTACCTTGACCGGTACTCGACGTCGCACGCTTTGGACTTATTTGGTGTGAGCTGCGTGATTTTTCCTCTGTGGAATTTCGCTTTTGTTTGCAGTTGCGGGTGACTCTGTAAAGGTTATACCGTGGCTAGTCCAGGAATCCTCAACATTCGTAATCGAGGATATATTAGGACATTCGCATGATATTAAAAGGTTAATGGTCGTTCTGTATTTCAGTAAGGCTCGCCAATAAGTTGGGGGTTTGTTTATGTAGAATTCGGTGACCAACTTATTCGATTTTTGAAAAGGCTGTTGGATTCAGTACCAGAAGAAGAATCTACTAACAGCCTGCATTGCATGGTTGAAAGTAAAGAAGTATTTCATTGAAATAAATATTTGAAGCATTTTTTGGTAGTGTAGCCGTAACGATAACAGCCACAGAGGAATATAGAATGGAAGCGATGTAGATGTGGTCTTAACGAAGAATCAAGAAGCTCAAATGGTCGGAGAAAATCACAAACGAAGTTCTCTGAAAAGTCGAAGACGAAAGGTGTGTGATGAATACAAGTTTTTGCTTATCTATTTACTTTATGAAAACGAATCACATGAAGTGATTCATCAATTTGTAAATTCTAGGCATTTTTGTGCTCTCCGACCATAGTTTCGACTCATAATGTCGCTATCATTATTTCGCGTGTGATAAAAACTCTGAGTAGAATATAAAACCAACTTATTTGGCTCATGTTGCGACACGGGAGCCTCTAGAAAACAATAATGTAAGGAATAATGGTAGGAGAATGGAAGAATTGGAGAAATGAATGGAAATAAATACCAAGGAAGACCAAAGATGGAGTACCTCAAGCAAAATGTGAAGGACATCAAAAGTGATGATTTTTGCAGGAATAAAATGGTTAGCTCAGAAGATAGTGGAGTGGAGAGCTGCAGTAAACCAATCTTTGGATTGATGGCTCCTGATGATGACTGGATTCAGCTCAAAAAAGCAGGCTTTCACGGCTTGATTACAGCTCCTGAAAAGCTGTGTCCTACGGGGGGGACGTGAATGCTGTCCCCGAAAATAGCGTTAATTCTACTCTGGAGACCGAACCTCGGCAGTCGGCAAAGGAGTATTCGACACCGTTGCACAAACCAGGTTTTATCCTCCCCACGCTTTTTCCCCTCCTGTCTATCGAACGAGTCTTCTTCCGTTTCCCATAATTCCCTCCGAGAATTCCCTCCTGACGTCTCCGCCATCTCCTTCTGTTTCCCATGCTCGCCGACACAGGCGCCCTTTTCCGACGCCTCCCCTTCCTCCTGTCCCCACCCGCCCCCTCAAAATACGCCCGTGTTCTTCACCTCCCCTTCCAAAATCTTCTCCATCTCGGCAGCACGTGTGCAAGGGGGAAGAGGGGGTGTGTGGAAGGCGAGAATGGGGAAGCCGCCTCCTTCTTGCTGCACACGAAGAGTCGAGTTGCTTCTTCGATCCGCTGCTGGGGCGGGGAAGAAGGGAGAAGGGTGTAGGATTGGAAGTTAGGAGGGGATCTCAAAGACAGTGGTGGGTGGTCTCGGCTATGGTAGGGGTCGCAGAAGTAGGTGTGCTCGACGTTTGCTCCATTTTGAATTCGTGCGTGAATGCCCGATGCATGCATTGAGGGAGTTGGCATTTGGAGTTGGAGAGAAATAAAAAAATTCGGTTAGGTGAAGAGAAAAACGAAAGAGTCGGTATTGAAAATTGTTTTTTTGGGCTAGATTGAGGCTGGGGCAGTCTCTTCTTCCGTCTAACCCCTCATCAAATGCATGCCTGAAATAATTACATTTAGACTATTAAAATTATATTAAAAGAACAAAATAATGACCATAAATGTTTAATAATTAATCAATTGGAATAGAAAGAGTAAAAAGATATACACGATTGTGGGAAAAACGTAAGGAATAAGATGCTGATATCCTTGGCGAAAACAAAACCATTGCCGAAAAACACTCGCACTTGAAGTAGAGTGTGAAAAATCTGAGAACCTACAGATAGATGAAAATATAACTTTAAAAAACAATGTATGAAGTATAAAAGAAGAAAGAAAAGAGGAACTGATATGCATAAATAAATGTGAATTAAAATATATAAAAATTACAAATAAATAAGTCAAAAAATAAAACTTGCATAAATAAAACTTGCTCGGTGGTAACTTTGAGGTATTCCATGGTATACATTTTTATCCAGACTTTTACTTAACCGCAGATTTTTGTCACATTCACACGACCCGGGCATCAGTGAATTGTCCTCATCATCAGGTGTGACACGTAGTTCATCTCCGCGCCGAAGGCGCGAGTATCAAAACCGTCTCGGAGAGCGATGCTCTCCACAACCGGTGTACTGAATGTTAAGTGAATTTGGTAGCGGAGGAGTAGTAGTGTATTGTAAGTGTTTACGCTCAAAGTGTGAAATATACGAAGTTTAATTCATTTATTTTATGTAGAAAATTAGGAGGCATAAAACGTACATAGAGATTACATTTAATTTTAGGAAACTTAAGAATTAGGAGTTATAAACATTTAACAAAGGTTTTTAGTGCTAACATTGGTCATCATTAGGTGCTTGGATCTCTTGTTTATGTAGTTTCTATGTGATTTCAATGGAAGAGGGTGGGGAATAAGGTGGAGAGAGCGGTTTACCCGAAAAGGAGGTCAGGATAGGGGAAAACGCCGGGTAAAGGTACTCATTTATGAGGGTGATCTCAGGGTCATTCAAGCGTTTTAAAATTTCTAGCTGTTCTCGAGAGTCCAGTTCTCTTTTTAAAATACAAAATTTAAATTTTATTTTTTTAATTGAAAAAAGTCATTAGTATTAAAATATGATAAATGTAAAAATACGATATATAGTTGGGGAGGAAATACGGAAATATAGTTGGGAAGGGATGTAACCTGATGGAGAAATTATGGTTATTGTTAGCGAATTCACTTGGTGGAATGGAGACATAATATAAATTTTACTTTGTGTATTCCAAACTTTGAGTAATATCGACCGGTTATAACGATCTGCACACATCGCATTCAAGAGGAAGGGATCCTGAATCCTAAAGCAGAGTAATCTATCGAAAATAAATTAATTGATCGAATACCTTTAAGTTTCCGAACGCGTTTTATTTTGTTGCGAGTTTTTGGAGAAGGAAACAAGTGGTAGTAATTGATTAAATTTAAAGGTAAAAGGTAGTTACTGTACTGATGAGGAAATTAAAAAGAGATGGGAAAAATTCGGAGGTGAAAGAAAAATTGGATGTGATCTAGGGAAATAAAATACAGGTATTCGGTAGTACCGATTACTATTTTTTTTTAATTCGGTAGAACCGACCAGTATTTAAAATCGGTACTACCGTCGCGTTGGGACCGGTGCTAAAAAGTACCGGTATTTAGACAGCGCTCCCATATTGCGTCAATTAACGGAACTTTTTAATTTCATTCAAGTATTCTACCAGCTGATTGGTAGGTTCTTGGACAGTCCCCATTCTGCATCCCAGTTTCATAGGCATTGTCTCGCTTACCCTCCTAAGGATGTCCCGCCATTAGATGCCTCTTCAATTCTTCATATCTTCTAGCTCCTCTTATTTCGTCCAGAATTCCTATCCTCTTCCTTCCTCTTCCACACTTCCCCAGTGTTCTCCCCTCTATCACTCTCTTTAACATTCCCTCTTCTCTAAAAAACCTCCTCCATCCATCTCTTCTGCCTTCTCCAAACCTCCGCCACAAGCTTCCTCTTTTCCCCAACCATATCCAATACCTCTTCGTTCGTCTTCTTCGCCACCCAGCTCACCCTCTCCATCCTTCTCCAAACCCACATCTCAAAAGCATCAAGTCTACGTACATCCTCCCTTCGCAATGACCAAGTTTCCGACCCATACAGCGCCATGCTCCAGATTAAAGTTTTCACCAGCCTCTTCTTCATGTCTCTTCTCAGACCCCCCCTCATCAATTCCCTTCTCTTCGAAAATGCTTCTTTAGTGAGCGCAATTATGCATCTGATATCTTTACCACTAAACCCATTCTCCTCCATAATACACCCAGATACGTAAACTGCTCGACCTGCTCTATCCTCTGCCCTTCCACACTTATATTCAGCCCCGTCTTCTTACTTCTAGAAAATCTCATCACTTTCATTTTCTTGTGGGTTATCTTCATCCTATACTTTTCGCACTGCACCTTTAACGCATTCACCATTGACTGTAACCCCTTGGCCGACTGACTAATCAATGCTTGATCATCTGCAAATCTCACTGATTTTATCAGCTCCCCTCCTACCTTTATTCCTACCTCCATATCCCTCCAGGCCTTCCTTACCATTTCTTCTGAATACTCGTTAAAAAGCAACAGCGACAGTGGGCACCCCTGCCGCACTCCCCGTCATATCGTGGCCCATCCCGATTCTCCATCGGCTACACTAACCTGCGCAGTCTGGTTCATATACAAATTCCGAATCAGACATTTAATTGATGGAGACAATTTTATGGAGGCATAAGAAGTGGGCACATGACGTACTTAAAGAGTACATGCCTTTTTGGGTAAGAGTATGCGCGCTGAATGGTGGATTTTGACTTGTGAGTTTCGTGCGGAAGACACATATCTACCTTATATTATTAAGGGGCATTGAGAGATGAGACGGTATTGAGAACAACGAAGGAGGAAAAGGGACGGTAGGAGGGTACTTGAAGGCAGGGAAAATGGGCTGAGTGATAAGGGTTGCCAGTGGAATAACAGTGAATTTAGTCTCCATGTGGGAAATATCTCGAATTCCGAAATGTATCATTCATTAGTCATTCAATCCTAAGATTGGTAGACTGCAGCCCCTCTATTTTATCCTTCCCCCTGCTAACTCCTTTATATCCCTGTAGCTATTCTGTTTAATACCCCGTTTTACTTAGCCAATATATCAATGGGGCATTTCCCTTATATTGTGCTTCTTACAGATTCATTGTGGCTCAGTGTAGCCTATTCATGTGGACATTGTGTTCCTGTTAGTGTTTTATATGACTTTCTCCTATTCTCTTGTTTTGTTTAATCCCTCATTTCTGACCATATTTGTCAATTTTGTCTTTAACATCCGCATCCAGCAACAAGTTTGGAATGCATCTATTCTCCTCCATTCCAGATTCCGTTTCGTTCATGTCTCTAAGGCATAGAGCAAAACTCTATGCTCGAATTTTTTCACGTACTGCGTCCTTGATGGTCATTCTCATTTCTTATATAACAATTATATTTTCAACACAACTGTTTTTTTGGCTTAAGCTATTTTTTATGTCCGTTGAACTTCTTCCATCCCATGTCGTGCAGCTTCAATGGCATGTGAAGGTCTTCACTTCTCCTTGTAGCGTAATGTCTGCCTTTGGCTTCCGAAATATATATGGTTCCAGAACTCGGGTCTTTGAGGAACGGGGATGAGAATAGGTAGGAGGTTTGTGAAATTTCGGTTTGGAGAAGAATAGATAATGTAAGATGGGTATGGATAAAACAGTAAGACTGTGGGAAGGAATGGAAATTTATAGTTATCATTTTAGCAGTGTAGGAAAGTTAATGCATAGAGGTATGAAGGTGATGAATCTGGGGTAGGAAATATGTGTTGCTGTATTGTTTAACTTTCTACATGTGCTTTCAAGCACACTTCACGCCACATACCGAAGTGCCCTGGCGCCAAGATGTGATTAAGTTTTCGGGAAATGAGGCGGTTGCGAGAAGTTTAAATTGGTTAGGGAAGTGTATAATCGGCTCTTGACGTATTCAATAGGGAAGTGCACGTGCTGAGATTTGATCATAGGGTGATGTTGCGTTTGTGATTTGAGTCGAAGGACGAAGTTTTAGGGTCAGGGGCTTCCTCATTGCTCCAGAGAAAAATGGAGCAAGTGCATAAATACATTTGCATCACGCCATTTCCTTTCGGGGTAGGCACAGTCGGAGGGCTTAGTTATTGCTGTGAAACCCAGGAAACTAGCTTTACGTAAATAATCCCTTATTCTATATCCTTGCATACTTATTTTGCTTCTTTAGATACACGATTTTCTTCTCATACGCTTTCCCATTCTTAAGATTTCTAATGTTCCTTATCTTAAAGAGTATCTTCCACCAACTTCATGCGTAACTTTCTCGGTCTACCCCGTCCTTTCGCACCATTTTCACCTCTATCATGATTCTATTTTGTTTTTCGACTCTCATCCATTCCCTCAGTTTGGTCAAATCAACGAAACACATTCCTTTTATAGAAATCCATAACCGGAGCATCCAACCCACATTCTTTCATAACCCGCTCATTCCCAACCCTTTCTATTATACTTTTGCCGGAAATGGTTTGCAAATACCCCATATTCACTTAAATCACCCTACGTTATGCTTATCATGGCATTCAAATCAGGGATCTTTCGGGGTTTGCACCGGGTAGTTAGGGTTATCCTAACTACCCGGTGCAAACCCCGAAAGATCCCTGATATAAATCTTCGCCGGGAAAGCCTGAAATCATTCATGGCATTCAAAGGTTTCGCTGCCTTTCAGCAAAGTCGGGAAGGGAACACTTGCGCATGCTACGATTATCGGTTCTTTAGACAAGAACTCATTTCTTGATATGCTCCACCTGCTGCCTATGACTTTTCATCCAGCCTCCTAATATCTTCATTTATCCTTCCATCTTCCGGAAACATTCGGCCAAGGTACAAAAACTTGTCCATTAATGGATCAAGTAGAATGTAAGTAAGCAGCTGGTGCTCACTGTTAACCGGTTGAAAATCTTCCTGGACATTTTCCTAGTCATTTTATTTTACTGATCAGTTTTTGTATCTGATTTTACTTATTTCTTTCTCATGTCCAAATATCTGACGCTACTATGGTTTTTATCCCTTGTATGTACTAACAATAAGTAAATTGACTTTTTGGTTTCATTTTAAATCGCCTGGACTCTGGAATTTTATTTGTATAAACGTGACAAATTAAATACAATTAAATACTTTAAGTGGATTGGGTGACTATGGGCTGTTCTTGATAGTTAAAAAGGTATCTAAAAGTTGAAATATAGTCCTCCGGTGGTTATGGTAATGGAATAACGGGCTTGAAAAATTGTTAGATTTTGCTTTCCTAAATAAAAAAATATAATTTTATCTATCTACGCTCAGGGAGAATAAATTGCAGTCTGGTAAAATATATACAACAAGATTATTATAACAACCTCATATCCTACCTTATTTCTTTCAGACTCTTTGTGTTGCCGATGAAACTCCCGTCCAGAGTCTTGTATGGCATATATGTTGCAAGAGCTGGATAGATTTTCGCGAGAGCCGAGTAGAAACCTTACAACACCCGTCTTGAAACGGCACGTGGGTAGAGCCTGGTTGGATTTTAACCCAATCATTATGCTCCCTCACTTCAGGAAGGTTGCCAAATGGGACAAAGTGAAGGCAATATCCGCGGAGAATAAAGCAAGTGTCTAAGGATCATGATGCAAAATATCTGCAGTTCCTTGTTTGGACTAAGGAGGAAGACCCTACATCAAGGAATCTCTACAAGATTAAGGTATTAAGAAGGATACTAAGTACACGAGTTTCCTTAAGGTTGCATTGGTGCTTTAAAGGGTCAGGCTCACTACTTCAGAAAATAAAAATATAGAACTGAGTTTGTAAAATTACAAAGTACAAGAGTTTCCTTAAGGTTGTATTGGCGCTTTTGAGGTGAGCCAGGCTCACTACTTTAGAAGATAAAAATATAGAACTGACTTGATAAAAATTCAGTACAACACCTTATAACCCCTTTAAACTGTAAATGAAAATGACTGGCAATTTTCCACAAGAATATATTTAAAAAACGACCGGTTTCAGTGTTCAACACCATCATCAGGAGGTACAACACCTGATGATGGTGTTGTACACTGAAACCGGTCTTTTTTTAAATATATTCTTGTGGAAAATTGCCAGTCATTTTCATTTATGATGTTATTCCATAAAATTAAGCCTGAAACTACAACTTTTACCCTTTAAACTGCTCGCAAAGTAGCATAATGCGTTTGATTGCTATAAACTTTCCTACATCATGTTTTTCTGTAGATATTCCATTTGATGCTCCTCAATATTTATTTCAAAAGTAGTGTACGAATGGCCTGATGCTTTGCAATTATGTAAAATATTTACTGTAGACACTATAGTTGTTGGCATCCGCTGCTCTCGTGCATCTGCGATTTGTCTTCATCGTCTTCATGTGCATCTGCTATTTGTCACATGTTGTAGTTGTTATATTGTTTCCTTGCTGATTTAACTTTTTGCTACCATTTCCAGAGACTATCGCTGTTACATAATGACATTTATTTGTATTTGTTAACCTCGGGTAGATAAATAAACTGAAGAAAAAGGACGAATCCTTTGTTGCCGTGTTACTCAGTCGTATTGATTTTAGCACTGATCATATCGATTCTAGTCTACATCGCTGCATAGTGTTTGTTTATTTTATATTAAAAATATTTTAAATATCCAGGCGTAATTCCTGGGGAAATAATTGAAAAACTTTGGGACCACGATTGTTTAAAATCCTTTTGCGAAGTATACATATATTTTTAACCAAGAGGGCAGCAGAATGTATAAAACTTCTTTTGGACAGATCGGGGTGAGTCCTGCTAGAGATTCTGAGGTTGGCTACAAGAAAATTTCAGATCTCAAGAGCTTCAGGTTTATATGATGGATATTTCTTCAGCTTTACTCCTCGTTCATTAATTATTTGAGAACGAAACAATAACAGATATCCCCTCTCGGTAAGATGACAACATTTCTTATTCTAGCATCACATTCATTAAAGTGGATCAAACTTTATCATGGATTTGTACCCCGCCACTAGGGATGGACAGTTATCAAAGATGGACACTTTAGCAACGAAAGTATTTTATTGATTCCCATTTATTGATCGGATATTGTATGAAATCTATCAGTACCAGCTCATTTCTTGTTTTAATCCCTGTTGCAACACGTGACGTACCAAAGATTCAATCCGATCCTTTCTGACAAATAATCTTGAAAAAACAATAACCTTTCTCACACCCACAGCCCTTGATCCACGGCATTGCTGATCCCTAACTTCCTCAACCTTCCCTAATACTCTCCCATTTTTACCGTAGCAACGGCTAAAAATAACAGTGAAATACATAAAACAGTCGCCGAAACTTATTTTTTTACCTAATAATGATGTAAGTCGGTGAAACGCATAGTACAAACAAGAAAATATTTGCGGAGAAGTATAAGTGTTTTTTATTCCCATTAGAGATAATTCTATGGAACTGATTCCTGACCGGAATACCCTTTAATTCCCGTATTACATATTTGCTATATTATTGTTACAGGACTGACTGAAGTGATCTTTTATTTCTGTTCTAGAGGTCTGTAAAAAGAAACAAATTCAGTGCCACCAAAAATATATCTAAATCATCTTTCGGAGAGTGGGAGGGAAAGGTTTTTTTCATGGGATTAAAACTCTGGGGCGGTTTCTTTGGAGGGGGAATCCATTCTTGGGGAAACGAGAGAAGAAGCAAGAAAAGTGGTTGGTTGGCTGGAGGAAGAAAGAAATCCTAGCTGTGCGATGAAACCTCGTTATTCCCTTGCCTCCGCGAGGGAGAAAAATGGCACGGCCATAAAAGGATTTGGAGTCTCACACGCTATCGGCTATCGCTTACTGCAAAACCTGGTGTGTCGGAATAAACATGGCTGCTCAGCGATATTCCCCGCTATGGAATAGAGGGAGAAAGTTGCGGCATCTTAAACTATAGTTTTCATGACATGAATAAAAATGTTCTTCGTCCATTTTACCAAACTCCACCCCACCCATTTCACCAAGGTCAGTGATTCACTATTTTCTCTTTCCTCGAGTGTTTAGGCACAGAGAAAATACAAAGGGGACAGGGGGCGCTTTAAGTTGTAATCACCCGTGCGCATTTCCACCATGTTCTCAGTAAGTTAAACTGGTGGATACGGCAAAGTAGTTCAAGTGAAGTAGCGGCGATTCCAAGTCTGAAAGTTTTTTTATTTCGTTGAGGCTTCCCTAATTTTACGAATGAGCGTGAAGAAGAGAAAAAGGCTGGCGAAAACTGTGGGTGATCGTCAATTAATTTCCGGAATATTTCAGGAATGCCGAACAACTCGTACAGTTTCTTCCGTATGCAAACTTCCGAATATATGTACTCTGTGGTTCAGGTTACTGCTCCGAAAAATGGTACGCTTCGTTTCAGACTGCTCACCAGTCTTTTCTTACTACGCATATTCGATGTGTCCGTCAATAGTTCTCATCTTGTCGCAAATCTCATATCGTTCTCTAGGGATAAATTCCTCCTGATACATTTCACAGTTTCAGGAAAATTGTTGTGGAAATGCATAATAAGCCAATATATTGAAAGATTATTGTGGATTCCCAAAGCATTTCAGTATGAGCGATCTTCACAGTGTGTTCCGTTTTTGATCGCATATAATAATGTGATGTGTAATTTACTATATCAAATGTATTGGTACACCCTGATGATCATGAGAGATCACATTGAAATGCGTGGTGGATATCATTCTGAATAAAAAGCTATGGAGATTACAATATTCTTTCAATATCTTTTATCATCCTAATACACTATCTGCAACACTAAATTTCCTTCAATATACTACCCAAGCAGCTACAATGTTCTGCACGTTGTAGATTTTCCCCTCCTTTTTTATCTCTAACCCCCTTTCTTCGTGATGGAAATATCTTCACCATTCAATGTGCTATAATGTACGAGAAATGTATTGTTATGCTGTTGCCGACTTATTCCCGTTATTAGTTTCAAACTTGGAAGTAAGGCGACGCTACAGATTGAGAAAACTAAGGTAAAACTCACCCTTTCACTTTCTTCGACGATTTCGTAAAATTTCATATCTCGCTAATTGCGAAGGTTCTCGTTTAACTCGATTGCTCGACGGAAGCGACGGAAAAAGGGACTTGTTTTTCCCCTAAAAACGAGTTTTTGGCGCAGTGGGGAAGGAGAAAGACGTGCTGGGTGGTGGGTGGGGTCGCCTTTTCTTGATTGGGAAGACGCGAAAGAGTGAAGAAAGTGAATTATGAGGCCTCGGGAAGCGAATTGAGCTGGTCTCGAAGCGAAGGCGGATTGGGTGGAGTTATGTAAGGAGGAGGTTGGGAAAGAAATTAAGTAGCGATGGAGGGAGATGCCAATCAAACGGAGATCGGATTAACTCATTTTCTAGAGTACAGGATAACCCAGGCGAAGGGTCCGAGTTCATGTCCCGGCAATGGCGCTGGAATATTTTTACAGTCATTCCGGTTCCCTTCCATATCTCCACATCTCAGATACTCTCCGAGCATTTTGGACCCTGAACACAAAAATATTTAATTCTCGAATTAAAAATAATGCAATGAAGAGCCGCGTGCTTCGTTATTATTGCTACAAGCGGACAGAGAGTGTATCACAGTTGATAGAAGTACTAGGTTTGGAGCAGCTAGATACTCGGAGGCTACACTTTAGGCTTAGATTGCTTGAATAAGTCACATCATGCCAGTTTTTGATGCGAGGAATGTCATTTTAACCCCATACTCTACCCATAGAGCGAGAGAGATACATTACCGAACGAATAGGTACAAAAATCTCTTCTTTTTCCTGTTTCCTCCCTTTTTCATGGCTTGTGTCCTATTACCCTCTGTTACATGCCTCTGCAGCAGCTTGCTGAGTAGCATGTAGTTTTAAACTATCGTCTGCGTTGCCTACGTTGCTGGTTTACATATACTTACCCTTCCGCGGCAGATATCACCATCTTCGACGTAATTCCTGGTCTCATTTCAGGAATACCATATACTTTACCTTCTTCAAGAAAGCCACGTTATTTATTGACGTGTCATTGACGTAGCTCATTGCTTTGATTTTTTTCATTTTTTTATTTTTTATTATGGTAATAACATGTATTTCATACTCTGAGAGATGTAAAACTTCATGAAGATGAGTTTAGTAAACTTCTGATTTTGAAATGAAATTCGAATGACGTTTAATGGGTTTTCAAAAGGTTCGCAGGTGTTGCTCGGGAGCTCTTTAAATTTGAGCTTAAGGTGTTAAAATAGCATTTAATTGCCAGAACACTAAATCGATATGATGATATTTATTTCACGTTTACCTATAGATTTCACTAGTGAGAATACGCATGCTAAGTTTCACGCAAATCTGTGCGTAAACAGAAATTACTCCAACCACCTAAAGAAATGCTGGCCTTTAACAAGCGACTCCGGGGCGGATATAACAGTAATTAGAGAGTAAAAAAGAGGTTGTATGTCCACATCTTGATTTATTCACGAAACACGATTAACGTTCGCTTTTTAACGCATAGGGATTTCTCAAATTCTCCTTTTTCTCTATTTCTCAACTTTTCTCCTTAGTTGCACTGTGAATATTTTTTTAACGGTGCTAATCAACTCTGAGAAGAAACTGTTTTATTTTTTAAAATTCTCAATAGTATTAATCCTGGTGAGAATCGTTTCAGATAAGATCAGTATTGTCGTGAAGAATCTTTTCTTGAGGTAAATCTTCGATTTTTCACATCCTCTTGCGCGCATAAAATTCTCATCACTCTTCCTTTGGCGTCATTCACTCACTTCTACATGTCCTATGAGCTACTGTACTTGCTATGACTTCACGATGAGGATTTTAAATTTGTTTGCAGACACACGTACCACTTAATTAAGCTTCTTCCCACACATCCAACGTCCCTGGCAAAAACCTCTGGAGCATCGAGCACGACACGTTTCACATTTTTCGAGAGACATTTCTCATCCGCTGATGCGTCATCACAAGAGCGCGGAAAAAAAGCCTTTTGACTTTTTGTAAAAGTGGGACTTTAGTAGTTTTAAATACTAATCTTTCACCAATCTCATTTAATAAAACATTTTTTAATGACTTGTTTAGAGACTTTTTGGGACTTTTTTGGTGTGGCGGGAATTTTCCTTATTCAACAGACTTTTCTTGGCCTTTTTATTTAAACCACATGCCTAAGTTAATATATGGCTGTTGTAATCACTTTTGTTCAACTGGGTATTGGACACATCTGTGTTTTTCATGCGGTACTCCACAGAGCAGAGATGTACTGCAAAAATGTTAGCTCCTGACAGTTTATAATGCGAAATTTTGTTAATATTCTTCTATATTTTATAAAATTCAGCGAATTCTTGCTCCACCGTTCATGAAATAATCTCACTCACTCAGGGCTTCAAACCGAAGGTTGGTTTGGATAGGTGAGGGAAGATCCAACGCCACCTTAAGTAAAGTTTACTTTAGGTGGTGTTGGTAGAGCTCGCTCCCGACTAAGCCATAGGTGAATTTCACCATGAATATGTAAATTTCAGGTAGGTAGGGGGGCCAAGTTCCTTTCCCTGGGCCACCTCCTTTCTCTGGGCCACATCGCACTTCGAGCTTTTTTGCTGGGGGTGTCCAAAGACTTCACCGGGATACATTGATCTGAAAGAATTGATTGATCTAATTATGAACCAGCTTATTTGAACTCGGGTGGTCTGTTGACAAGCCGAAAGTTCTACACTGTGTGCTAACAGTCCGATTTTGTTTAGCAGATTAGAGGAAAAATGATACAATTATATGAAAGACCATCTAGGATTTCCGATGAGGTTAACGCGTCGCATTTTGCGCAGATGATCATTAACTGAGCCAACATTGCAGCGTGGCAAGCAATGCGCCCTTAGCACTCGAGCGAAGAGGAAAAAGTAAGGCTTAGCAAGAACCGGTGAATTTACGAACATTTTATGAACACTTTTCTCTTTTATATTCGAGTAAGCCACGTAAAGTCTCAGTTATTTTTTGAGGTTTCAAAGCGTCGTAAGACCGCCGTCCGCTCGTTTGTGTAACCCGAAGTATGAAGGTGGAAGTACAGGCGTCGTCAGGAAGCAAGCTGACTGCGCATGCTTCACTATGCAAGTATCTGAAAGTACTGAGCAACAGTATTTATGCAATGCTTGTGAAAAAACCGTGAGTATCAACACAGCTTTTGAATCTGACGACTTTAATAATCGTAATAATTTAATCTTTACCTTAAGCATCATTTGACATTCCCGAATAAGTGTATATTATTAGATACATTTTTAACTATAAATTACATATTTTAAATTATGATTTATTATAAAAATATACAGACCTAATTTAAGCAATTCTAAATTACTACTTTTAAAAGTAATTCTGATAATAAATTGTATTTTACACTTTTTTTTCCAAGATATCATCTGACAAAAAAGTCACATGTGAAACAGCACGTTGACAGCACATCGCATCAATCTCCAGTGAAATCAAAGGAAACCGTGAGGTTGCAGAGTTTACCACCGAGCCAGTTGCGTACAGACGGGGGGGGGGGGGGGGGGTTAAAACATGTTTACCTGAATTCGTTGATCTGAACTAGCGTAGGATCCAAGCAACTTGAAAGAAAAAATGAGGAATAAGAGGAAATACATCAAACATTTTGCTATGATCTGCCATTGCCTCCGGACCCAGTCCTCGCGAGATTTGGAACATGGCTGGAAGCTTGTGTGTTCAATTCCTAGCACTTCGAAAACATTAAGAATGCAAATAGCTGTCTGTAGTCATATTTGTGACTGATGAATCATTTCCATTATATGTGATAGAATTCCTGCCAGTTTTGCTCACTTAACTATAACTACAACTGCACGTTCAAAATTTAGAGGAAAACTATATTTTAATTTTTTAATTCAGGTTAAACAGAATATTGGCCATGAAGATGATGCAGAATGTGTAGAAAATGCTCGAGCACTCCTAGAAGATAGTTCACTTCCACTGGACCTGATATGCATTTCAGCATCCTTTGGGTTTTTGGTTGAATAAATCAAACACCTCAGATCTTCCATCCTGAGCCTGATTCAGTGTCGTCAATTATGGATGTAAAGAAGAAACTTGCATATGCAAAGGGTGAAAAAGCCGTAACTGATTATGCAAAATTGTGTAATGTTTAGAGTAAAGACGAAGGTTTCGAGTTGATGACTGATGTAGCTCAGATTCTCAGTGGAGAGTTCAAGGGGCAGAAATCTAACATTTTTCAAAACCTCTCTGTAAGTGAAGTGGCTACGCTGAGGTATGCCCCTATGCCAACCTGTGGAGTAAAGCGATCATTTTCGACGTACAAACTTATTTTGAGCGACCGTCGCACAACGTTCACTATGAAAAACATGGAAAAATATCTTGTCTGCCACTACTTTATGACGCCTCGTCGAGGCAATGAAACTTAAAGTGAATGAAAGTAGGTAAATATTTTTCCTATATTTTATATGATGCAATAAAAAAATAAAATCTGTTATCTTAAACTTGTATTTTAACTTTAATTTTCCCTTCCCATACTAAAGATAGATATTTATCAGCTATAAAAATAATAGGGATTAAAATTTTTCTTCTACAATTGCTGGTCATCAAACGAAGTGTTATTCATAATTTAAAAAAAATATTTTGTAAATTGTGGTTTTTCTTTCTTAAAGTCCATATAAAAACTCAAAAACCCATGAACCCGCATCTCTGGGCTCTTTTTTCTACAAATATTAAGTTTAATTTAGCAACTTTCTCACGAAAATACCTCAGACTTTTGGGAGACTTTTTTCAAAAATATTTGCGACTTTTTAGGCGACTTTTTCTGCAAATTTGAGGACTTTTTTTCCACGCTCTAGTCATCACCTCACAGGCGTGTATCTCTATTTGTGAATAGGGATTGCTATTTCTAGGCTGTCACGCCTCGGAAGATGGTAATCCATGACTTCCTTTCGTCGATGCTTCCTTTCGTCACGCCTATTTATGCAAAAATAAATTTCTTCGTTCTCCTTCGGTATCTTCTACCTTTTCCATATCTTCAAGGATATTTCAGTAATACATGTGAATTCCGACATATTGCTGATGTTTTGGTGGGTAATGGTTATTTTTCGTTCTATTAAGCCAATTAAGCATAAGTTAATCGCTGCGTCGCGACGAGTCGAGTTGAAACCCTAGGAAAACTTTTGAATATAATGTCCACAAAGGTGACTCACGGGCTGGAATGGCGCTAGTGAAGGATAAATTCGCTAAAACTCTCCATTTATGTGCTTGAAATTTCATGGAATCAATCCTGTTTCTATCAGTGGTAACTCTCAAACAGTTATCTGCCACCTTATAAATTCAGTGGTGAGGTTGTGATAGCAATTAATCGCTAAACACGGTGGATCTTAAATAAATTCATACTGCAGTGAGTATAATTTCAGCAAAATAAATTCAATTTTCAATTGACATTTTTATTGATTAAAAAGTATTTAAGCAATTGTTGAGATATGCATTGATTCGAGAAAGTTGTTTTCGCAGTAGGTACCTAGTATTTGTCAGAATATCGATAAGGTATTTATAACTCTAACGATTTTCAGTTATTGATATCTGAAATTGTTCATCCTTCTAAAGCTGTCATACCAAAAATTAAAAATTAGAATAGATGGGATCATATGGTAGGATAGCACAGGAAAATATTGAAGCCATTCAAATGTGCAATCAACCGTATGAAAAGGATCAATTGAGAAGTTCATACGCCTAAAACATAGGCATTAGAAGCGGAATAGTCACGGTGCCGGGACTATTTACCTAGGAAATTGCGCCATGGAAATAATTCCAAAAAAGTACTACGTAATTCAATTTCAAAATAGCACTACGTCAGAACTTATGAACAAACTGCACGCAAATGCCGTGTTAGGTGAATCATTAAAAAAAAAGCAGGCTTCACTTTCGTTCGTCAAGACTCATCTATTATTTTCTTTACTCTTATTTTTCATATAATTTATATGGAGCCTAAAAATATATATTGAAGTAATTAGACCTCGTAAAATGCTCGATATTGTTAGTTAAGTTAATTTAAATTTTGCTTACATTGTTTCACAGGATTAGGTTATCGCTAATGCCGTGCAGGATTAAAAAGTCGGGCGTAGCTCCCAATTCACTTCTCCTACCCTTCTCCAGAGCACGTAAGTAGTGATGCTTACTTAGGCCACAAGGTACAGTACGTCGAAACGACACTCAAAATATTTCATCAGAACTTTCTTGAGTTCACCGGAATTCCTCTTTCCTCTCGGAGCCGTAAACCGCTCCACGATCTACTTTGAATTTTCTGCGGGGTCCATTCCCCTTCCCCTTCTCCCTTCTCTCTCTCCCTTCTCTCTCCCTATTCCCCTTCTCTCCCCCTCCTACCAAAAATCTCCTTCCCCACATCCATCCAAACTTGAAAATCCGAAGCTGGGGTGTTGGGTGAGTGGAGACCCGATAATTATTCTCCGGCCCCAAACTTCGCCACCGCTGGAGCCCTCTATCGGCCTCTCTCGCAACTTCACTCCCTCTCCAACCAACCCCTCACCCCCACACTCTCTGATCCTTCCTTTCGCCATCTCTTCCCATCATCCTCTCCTCTCTCTCTCTCTTCTTCTCTTTACACACCTCATCCCCCGATCCTTTCTGTTCCTGTCAAAGCCCGTCCAATTCTCGTCATTTATCTTTCTCTCGCCTTTTCTCTTCTCTTTCTCCGCACCATTCATTTCTATCTTTCCTACTTTTACCCTAGCGTTGTATCCGCTTTTCTACCCTTGTGTTTTCTTCCCCTCCCAATCAAATCTCTTATCGGCCGCGTTTCGCTTAGCGGTCAATTGACTCTCTTGCCTGCAATTATTTCCACTGTCTCTGAAACTTGGTTTGTTCCGAAGCGAAACTCGTTCTGTGGGGTAAGAGGATGTAAATAGATCGGAGGTTTATTCATTCGTGACTGTAGAGGGAAGGAGGGCTAAACATTGGGAATTGTTGGTGGAGATCGGGTGTTGGCAGCGCTCTGGGGTGGAGCAGGTGATCGAAAGCTAGAAGATGTTGAAGATCGTTATTACCATAACAATGTCAAGATTACGTAAAGCTACCTCGCGTAAAAATAATAAATATATACCGGGAAGTTGTCAACATCATCTTTAGAGTATATGCATTTAGAAATGCCAAAAATTATTTTTTAATGGAAGAATAGGCAAATCCATTTCTCCTTCTTATTATGGAAACGAATGGCGCTAACTCCTGCTCATGTGGAGCTTCCGAAAAAAATGGAAATTTAATGAATGGACCCTCTTATTCCTGCTTACCCGTCCAGTTTAACCGGTGTCAATCTTGTGTAAATTTAATTGCACGGTTAAATCTACGGAATACATGGGATCGGTTTAAGTCACTTTTTATAATAAAATCGCCTAATTATACTTTATTTATGGGTGCGTACGGGTGCTTTATGCAGTACAAGAGGGATAATTTATGGGTGATGGGTGCACATAAGTACTTCAGTTATGGTAAAATTAGCTCGTAGGCTTCCGCGGATGTAGTGTTGACTGTTTCTTTTTTCGGGATTCATTCCGCGATGTTTAAAATTGCAAAAAACAATATTTCGCTGGCCCTCCTGCCAGCAAAATCAGGTTAACTGAACTGATTCCTTAGTCTCGCTCGTCTTTATATGTATGAGTTAGGACTATCATTGTTGTATGGGAGTCCTCACTCATATATATATATATATAAAGACGAGCGAAACTAAGGAATCAGTTCAGTTAACCTGATGAAGCTGACAGGAGGACCAGCGAAATATTGTTTTTTGAAATTTTAAACAACGCGGAATGAATCACGAAAAAAGAAACAGTTAACTTCAGTTCTGGTGTTTGACTCAAAATGTGATTTCATAATAATTATTACAGGAAGTGATAAATTAAAATCTTGAAAATAATTGAGTAAAACATACGAACAACCTGTTGCATTTATGACGCGACCAGTGAGTAAGAACTTCCTCTTTTTTTAAATAATGTCTCTCTGGAGTGCTCAGCCGTACCAAATATCTTAAAAACGGCTCTCTCGCGAAACATTTCGATTTGTAGCAGAGTGACAGGATGTAAAGCGCGAAAAGTGAAAAGATACATCGGTATCATTAGAATGATGATATCTTTTCGTTTATAATCGTATGAATATTGTGTGTTGTGATGTCTCGCTCAAGCTTCCTTGATTTATTATATTTACGCGATCAATACTTTAAGATCGGTGCTTTTTGCATTTCCATCGTCGTGATGGAGTTGTTTCGTTTTTTTTGCGGATAAGTAATCAGTCTTTAGGTAAGTCGCCTATTATGTATCCTTGAAAACGTTCGCCTACGGTATCGTACTGTTCGATTTGAATACGGTAACTTAGCATAACGTCCGCCTTCTGCCATCGTAGGACGTTCTCAATTTCGCCCAGTAGGGAATAACCTCCCCTTCCCTTATTTTCTAACTACTCCCCTAGTCAATCTTCTACCTTCATTCAACGTCCCTCTTACCGCGACAGCCTCCAATCCTATTCCATCTTCCTTTCGCGCCCCGTCCTTAGTTTCCCACGTCGTATAGGAATCTCCACTCTTTTTTTAGTAATAATTAGTCACATCATACATATGTAGACTACCTTGCCTTGAAATGACTGACTTCAGTCTTCTGACTGCATTGAAATTTTTTTTAATTACTCTTAAAATGCCTCCTAGGCCTCAATAACTTGAAAATTTTGGATCAGGCTAGCTACAGTATGACGCATAGGATATTATTTTGACCCCGCACAATAGCTCTAGGACTAATAGAAGTGTCAACATGAGGGAGATGCTGCCGACATGATAGATTCAAAAACTCCTACCCTCCACGCACCAATAGTAAAAACAGCGTGACACTAACGTCAGACTCACCATGCGTTTGTCAAATAAGATGGAAAATATTATTGAAATGAAACTGCTTCATCCATCGAGATAATGCTTGCCGATAGCATGTAATTCACATTTTTCATTTCCCTTTTTCTCTGTTCTCTCCCATTTTCATGAAGTTTGTTCTTACATTCCCCACCACCCGTCCCTGCGGTGCACCGCCACCGCGGTGGCTCGCTGGGTTGAATGCGAATGTAGATGTAGAAAATAAATTGTAAATTGACGAGTAGCTTTAGCAAACGTGCGCTAGTTTTCTTAGCACGTTCTAGGTTTCGCACAGGAAGTAGATGGATAATAAAGTAGCAATGTCCCTCCCCTTTTTTCCTCTACTCCCCGAATCAATCTTCTCCCTTTTCTCTTATCCCATCGTGACACCCCCCAACCCTCCCCCACCCCTCAGTTCCGTCTTCCATCCCCGCCACCCTCAACCTTCCTATATCCTCGCTCCTTCTTCTCCCTCCCCTGCCGTTCCGGACCCTCCCTCCTACGCACCCTCCACCCCCCTCCCATTTTGGAAAACCTTCTCACCTTCTCCACTGCCTCCTCCTTCACCTCCTCTCTGGAGCGGCTCTTCCTCGCTCTCTTCCGAGAGATCAATATCAACCACCCAATCCGAGGAGTATGTCGAGGCTGACTCTGTGTGTGTGTATAGTGGAGGGGGCGGTCAGGGAGGGAGGGAAAGGAGGGAGGTTTAGGAGAAAAACTGAGGGACTTTGTGGAGTTGAGACAAGGGGTGGAGGAGGAGAATGGGGGAGGGAAGGGAGGGGTTGTGTGAACACGGGAGAGTGGAGTTTGCGCGGTTTGGACGTTTTGGCAACGTCGCAGGCGACGCGAGTGGGAGGAGGCGTGAGGTGAATTTTGGGGAGTGGGTGTATATGTGGAGGAGGTAAGAGAAGGGATACGTGTGATGGAGAGAGGTGGAGGAATAGGTGGAGTGAACGTAGTCGTGGCGGGGGAGATGGTGGGGAGACATAGATCTGGCAACACCGATCCCTGGGACATCGAGCCTTGGTCGCCATGGCAGGCGAATACATCTCGTAATGATCATGCCGTCTTCAGCTCCTTCCGCCTCCTCCCACTGTCGCCTGGAGTGTTTTTTTTATTCCAACCCTCCCCGCCCCCGTCTCCACCCGCCCACCCATTACTCCCGCCTCCTCCCTCTAAACATCTCCTACGTACCCTCTCTCCCTCATCCTCCCTCTTCCACCGCAGCTTCACCCGCTCTCTCTCCCCATCTCTCGATAAACTGCTCCACTTGGCGTTTTTGTGGGGAGCGTATACTTAATGCTGGTTACGTCGATTTCTGCTCTGTGCGTCCCCTGTTTTCATTTCTGTAGAATTAGGTGAAGCGTCCGTCTATGTGAAATAATTGGAGAAGCAGTTAAGAGTATGTTAGTCGTAACATTATCTGGATTATCCAACACCCGCCGTCGACTTTACTGGCAGGCAATTCAAATATATTTTTGAAGATCTTCATGAAGGCTTCCGCGGAGTAGTGTGTCTGAAACATTGGGATTTCCGGGATATATTCTGCGTGGTATCATCTTCGTCGGCGACAGTTTCGCCGGTGCTGCAGCAGCCGTCCTTAGGCTTCCAAATGTATTTTGCCGGTTTTGGCACGTCTTATATACGACTCTGGTATGCCTATATATGTCCTGGTTGATCGGTTTATGGAATAGGCATTTCCAGGCTTATGAGAGAGCATAGCTGTTATACCTATTGAATTTTGGTTTCTTAGTGACTTCTCGGAGAAGTCTTGAGTGGTGCTTCTTGTCCTTGCCAATGAGTTTGGCTTTTTCAAAGTATTGCCGTGATACGACATGCCAATACCGGAAAAGTATTCATCAGGCCTAAAGAAGCCTGCAACAACGCCAGCGAAACTGTCGTCGAATAAGTTGGTACCACGCGGAAAACATCCCGAAAATCCGAATTTTTCGTTTTTTTTAAGGGTTTCACGTGGGGATATCCTCTTATGTAATTCCCATTTCATGGAAATTACCTAATAGGAGAAGTAGTTAACAGAATGTTAGTCTGATAATATGCAGGATTTTCTTCTGCGGTGATTAACCTAATTTACGGCAGTTTCATTAATATATTTTAAGTTTTACAGGTCGAATATCACCATAGAATAGTAGACGATAGTGAAATGTTCAGGGAAAATGATCCAAACAAGCCAACGAGGGCGATTGAAGGAGCAAAAATGTCTGTTTTCAATTTATACTATCCGATGAATCCTTCTACAGAATTTTAGGAGTAAAAATTTCTTTACTACCTTTAATATTTATTTTTAGGTAATTTTTCAGTGAGAATTAGACAGGTTTAGAAGAAGTCTAAATTGATAGTGCTGTATACTGGTGAGTAAAGGAGATTTCATCCCTTGGTGAAATCACTCGCAATTATTAAGAATGGGGTTAGTGACCGTAATTGCGGTGAGTGGACCGTTGATGATCGCGTAGTTATCTTGAGGGGGTGGAGGAGAGAGAGATTGCGATGTGATGAGGCTGAAGAAAGCATTCGGGATCATAAGAGGCTTTTGGATGTCCTTCCAACGTACCATCCTCCATAGAGATCCTAAAGCTTTAATAATCTTTATAAATCATGATTTGTCGAGTAATTCTGTTTATCAAGCGGGGAAACAAAGACAGTGGAAACTGAAAATTCGACTGTCTGTATATGAGCCGACGAGTTAGATAAAAATGTTTGCCCCGGGTGAGGATCGAACTCACGACCTTAAGATTATGAGACTTTCGCGCTTCCTCCTACGCTAGCGAGGCCTTGTTCCATGAGGTAAATAGAAGAATGTAAATTTAAGATCTGACAAAAGAGGTTTGCTATCTATTCAACCAAGTATCTTACATCTGTCGGCGGCAGAGTCAATAGTCATCGGGATCCTTCTTTCATAATACTTCATCCTATCGTCGATTAACCGATTCGTAAATATGATAAGCTGAATGGAGGCATGTGTGGCGGAAAGAGTATGTGACGAACCTTTATTTTTTAAATTAAATTCTATAACATCTGTACAATAATCTGAAAACTTGCAGCCTTGAATTTAAGTGCTCTTCAGTTTGGTTGTTAATAGCATTAAAAATAACTTTTTTCTTCCCTCTCTAAGAAGGTAAAACTATTTATTTTACTAAGGTACTAATTTTCAGTGTTTCTGTAGAATCCCTTTTTTCCTTATCTCTTCAGCTAACTGCTCGATTGTAGCTTTTATAAAAGTTCCCGGAGGAGGGAGGAGGAAGGATGTCGGCGAGGAGAGAGGGGTGATAGAAAGGTAGGGGTAAAGGAAAAGAACGGATGGGGCAGAGAGGGAGTGGGGCATGGAACTAAACTACTTCGCGAAAAAGGTACGAGACGCTCGCACGCTAGGCAAATTGGCGAATTGTCAAAATCAAGCATTGCTAAGATTTTATCGGGCACCCTCTGTTAAGATCTCATTGTTAGACGAATGGAAATGGGACGGCAGGTATTGTTGAGGCATTGTATGGCTCAATGCGTATGTTTCAGCAGTAGTTAAAAGGTTTTCTGGCTGTTCTTCAACACTAGACAACCTTCCTCCCCCGTTTCGCAGTATTTAGAAAATTCCGTAGCCCTTGTCCCGTAATTGTCCACTGCGAAGTGCCTGGAACTTTACCCATTGGAGACGAAAATATGGATATTTCTCTGATTGTTTGATTATATGCAGAGATGTTAAACGGAACCGGAACCAACATATAGTTTATATATCGCCTTCTCTTATAACTTATATGAGGAGGCGATAGAGAACTGAGGTCACTCACTCCATTGAGGACAGGTGTGTGAATCGATGAGTAAACATTAATTTTGAGAATGGTGAATTAGTGGAGGGAAACCCAGTATCAGCATAGACTTGCTCCTTGCGAGAGGTGCCAAAGGGTGCACATTTTTAGCGCCTCATCCAGTGCCACGTAAATACTAAATATAGACCATGTAGATAGTTGAGGATATAGGTGGCGCTGCCTGATGATGCCGTAAGTCGGCAATTAAGAGGGTGAAATTGTGGAAAAGAATATAATTTCAATAATGAATGCTAAAACGCTCCTCCTTATCGGGGTTTGAAGCTGAACCCTTCGGCATGGAAAGCCAGTACTCTATCCCCCACACCGGTCTAATTTTCCTGAGAATTTTGTTCCTGCCGTATCGTCAGCGACCGGACTTCCTTGCGCGTGGTTAAAGTATAGCGATACACCCCAAACGGGGCTCCTCGTGAAAGGCTGCACGCCTTAGGGGTTTTGTGTTCTTTCGCTGCAACTAACCGCGCGAAACGTCGTCAAATCTCGTTTCTCCTTTTCAATTTCCCTTTTCATCCCCGCACCCATCCACCGACGTAATTTTGATAGAGTCTGCGCGGCGGTGGTTCCCTGCCTCTCCCCCTCACCCTCGGGGGCACAAGCGAAGTGTTCAGGGTTCCGGGTGGAGGGGGAGAAGGGGAATCCGGGACCTGGAGGGTTGGTTGAAAACCTTGCGTCCTGCGGCTGAGGGTGCGGTGGGGATGGCTTTCCAGCCCTCCTGGGCGCGTGGGCGAGGGGTTGTGAATCTGGAGGGAGGGAGAAGGGTGGGTTGCGAAAAGCGAGCAAGCGGAGGGAGGAAAAAAAATCATAATTTTTTGTGCCTTCGGGGCAGTTTGGAGAAAGAGGATATGGTAATAGGGAGGCTGAGCCACCGAGATCCCATGCTAGTGGACTCACTTCCTGGAAGCTGTCCTCTTGCCCTCCGAAGTGGCGTTTCTCTCCTGGGAGGCAAGCCTGTTACGTTTTTCACCCGTTGAAAAATCTTGTTTTTCTTCACTACAGAATTTATCACGTGTAGTTTACGAGTCTATAAGCCTCATGTTTTTTCGATTTTCGGCATGTATGGCGATGTTGACAATTAAACAAGTGACTTTGGAATTATATTTACCTACATCCACGTGCCCAGCTTTTAAAATTGTCGACCGTCGATAAATATTTGGATAAAGTGCGCGTTTGGTGCACGTAGACATTTTTCTTCAGCGGTGTCAGTTTTCACTCGAGGTTCACTATGTTTTTAGTCACTACCATGTTGTGCTCACAATTCAGCAACGATATAATTAAAATATTATCATTACTCACTGCCCAACTGCGGCCGCCATATTGTCGAAAATTATGTTTATAGACACGTCAATGTCAATTTCAAGGTCGCAAAGGAGCCAGCCAATTGACTTTTGCCGACGGACGAAAAAATTTATAGAATTGATCCTCTGTAAGGAGGGGGTTATTTTTAACGCTCGCAACAATCGGTTCTCGGGTAAAAATCGATATCTACGTCACCGCCGATTGACATGTGAGAACCGTGCTATTTTGAAATTTTATTCCTTTAAATTTTCCATTGCTTCCGTCCAAATTTCCGAAATTCAGTCCGTTTTAAAAACCGATTCTATGTATCGAATCTGGTCCGAGAAGTTACAAAATAACTCTCCTGATCCCCTGTTTAGGAAGGCCGTCGAATTTTCGAGTATCGGTAGTGACGAAATTTCTACGTCTCAACTTCGGAAAAAGGAAACATCTCCAAGGCCGTTATTTCAGTAGGCGCGGGAAATGAGGATGGCAGATTAAATCATAAGGCGCCAAAATAGGAAAGGACTACCCACCTAAGTGGAAATGGATGGTCCCTAGATGGAATAAAGGAAAGCGAAATCACTCAAAATACAAAAAAAATACAAAAAAATACAAAAAACAATCACTTATACCGTCAAATCACACTATTATACACACTAATAATGCAGGGTAAAAAAAGGGTTGAGCAGTGAAATACACACTCTCAATCACTCGGGTGTGTCGTGAAGCAGTGACCCTTGTGTATCTCACTCAAGTGCACACTCAGGGTTTAGGAGGATTTTCCCATTCAGTGACCCACCAATTACGCAAAACAAAGTAAACCCAAAAAGTGAGCAGCGATATACACTTTTACAATCACTTATGACACTTGGTATGCCCAAACAGTGCCGACGCGAAGGTCGATGTTTCCGCTAGGGCGTGTGGTAGATGATGGTAGGACACTTGCCAATATTGTGTTTAATGCATTGTAGCACGTATTTTAACCACCGTTCTGTCATTTTTATTCTGCTGTGGCCAATTAAAAGAGGGAAATTTAATACTTAAGCTTTTTCAATAATTCTCCCAGTGGACGAAATTATACCTACCTATACCTGCATAGATCCGTATGGCTCTACGGTTATATATGGTGAAGAATATAAAAACTTCCGTCGAATTCTACCATGGTACTACTAAATATGTAGTAGCACCATGAATTCAACCACTCAGTTGCAAATCACTGCCGTCTTAATAATTATCTTGGTGAACGGAAAGGCTTTTCACACCTTTAAAAAGCGGAAAACTGCAAAATCTTTCTTTCACAATGAATTAGTTCCACCAAATTTGCTCAGGGACAGCATCATTCACTCGTACTTTTGATGTTTCTCGAGCTAAGCGAACGGTTTCTCTCGTTAACGTTTTTCTCAGCGGGTGGCTACGCTAAATTTACGGTTGCACAGTCCTGTGGTTCTACTCCGTGTCTTTGTAGGGTCAGCGGTGTATCTATTACTCTATTATTGTATATGGCCGAAAGTATAAAAATGTCCGTCCAATTTAGGCACTCAATTGCAAATCACTGCCTTATTAAGTATTTTCTTGTTGTTCGAGCGAAGGCTTCTGCAGTGCGTATGATGAAATGCCTTCATTTTCGGGAGAACCTCGATGTTTTTGTTGCTGCGACAACATTTTAGCGATCTGAAGACGCAAGCTGTAACGTTGGCGAAACTGTTGTTGCAGAAACAAAATCAACGCTGTTCTCCAGAAAATGAAGCAATTCCAAATATCTTAGGGGATGCAAATGCATACCATATTAAAATTTTTTTGAAACGATTGAAGCAAAAAATGTAATATTTTCAGGGTTTCTGGAGGAATTCTCGGGCTGAAAGAGATAAGAGGTAAGAGCTTGTTTGCCTCTTCTACGCGTCTCCAACGAAAATGCCGCGGAGAGTATACCGGTGGCATCCGGGGTGTGCCTTGAGGGCTCGAATAATCTCCATTGCCCGGGGCGACGAAAATCCCGGCGCGCGAGTTCCATATATCCCCTTCCGCCCCTTGTATGCTACAATATCCAACCATCCCTTACCCCGATTCCGCTAAAACCCCTCTAGAATTCGCCTTCCCCGAACCCTCAACTTCCCCCTTCGCCCCTAAACTTTGGCCACCTCCCTCCTCGCCACACCCAGTCCCCATCCTCTACCGCCAAACTATTCACACCTCTCCCTTAATCCTATGGGATTTTGAGCGACACCTCACGGCAGCCCGCTCTCTGTTATGCTAGCTGCAGGAGGAGTGTGGGATGGGAAAGACGCCGGAGTGAGGCTGGGAAGTTCGCGCAGCCTCCTGCCCCTTCCCTGCACCTCCCTCTTTCTTTCTCTCTCTCTGTCTCCATTCACGGCCTTCCCATAATCCTCTTGGGCAGGAGGACTCACAAACATACCATCCACCGAAAAACCTCCTCTAGCTCTCTCCGTCGCCTCTTCCACGAAGATCGCCGGCTACAGACTACTCGCGCTACTGTGAGGAAAGGAAGGCCTACCTTGTCGATGGTGTGAGCGATGCATCGCTGGCTAGCCTTAAACGGATAGCTCATATATATTCTGAGTAAATACCACAGTTTATTCTACTACGCGCCGTCTTCATTGCGTGGCGCCTCTTTCGGTTGGTGTTTACATTCGTATCTCGTTCATTTACATTTACTTTGCACCCTGTGAGCAGTCATAAAGGCGTGTAGCGGGAGTATTAGGACATAGGTCAATATTTATGGAATTTGTTTTGTCAAAAGTGTTCAATATTAGTGTAACAGTGCTGCATTAAAGTGTTTAGGTGTATGGCTGTGTGCCTGTTAGGTTTCCAAGTATGTATAAGAATAAAGTCCATCTCTTCATGCGGTAATCTCCTATTTTTTTTAAATGTGTGTTTACGTAACATTTTGATGTAGTGTGGAAGCTGTAATTTTGCTTGATTCGTATTGCTGTGTCATTCAGCTCCTCTTTGCTTTTCGTCAGTACAATTTTTGTTACAAATCTAGCGTTAATTTAAATAAATTACATTTTGACTGTTTTGAGGTATTTTTATGCGCTGACTCTGATTGAATCATGAAGAATTTTGCATGTTCTGTAGTAAATTTTAAAACACTTTTCTGCCAGATGCATTAGAGTCACTCCTTTTCAGCGTCAAATTGATGGTTTATGCTTATATGTGTGTCAATATCTCTGTCACGTAACCCTAAGATATTTCTCCTTTCTCCTGGGAACTATTTTACAAATTGGTTCAAGGCTCGTAATCAGTTTTGTAGAAATATATGACTACACGCGTGCGAAAATGTTGAAACTTTAAAAATTCCTTTGGTACGCACTCTATACTACTAATAGCCTTATGCTTCAGCAATGGCACCAAAAAGGTTTCCTGTAAAAGTTACTTTATGTATCTGGTAGTTTTAATGTTAACAACTCTGTTCTGTCATCTTTCTCGGATAGAAATATATTCCAAATATAACCGGTGTACGGTACCTATGACGGTAGATGTCTCTTACCTTGTCCAAATCAAAGTGGGTATCAAAATAGGTGAATATGTATGTTGGAGTTCGTAAACCTTCCAAATTTTCTTTTATTGATTGGTCATGAAAAGACTTTTATATGTCATTTTAGAAAGAATACTCATTTCATCCAAATCTACATACTACCCCGTGATCCGCTGCAGGGGCATTTGAAAGGGGGTTTAAGTGCCCTAGTCATGTAAAGGGGGGTAACGGAAAGGGAATGTGAAGGGCTAGAGGACAAAGGTGAATTGCACGTTAATGGAGTGTCTTTGTGTCACGCTCTGTTTTATAGTCGCCAATGGTGCGTGGAAAGAGAGAATATTTGTGCCTATCAGTTTGGCTATGCATCTCTCTCATTTTGTATCAGGGGTATAGTGAGACGTCAAAATTATATTCTCCGTGTCATAGGTGCTGAAACTCGCCAAATCTGAATTTCTTAGGCATTCGTAGCCTAGCGTGTAGCCTCTTGAGTCTCTAGCGGCTTAGATGTGTTACACTCAGTCTGATCGAAGTAGTTTTAAACCATTTTGTGTGAGAGTATGCCGCCATATGCCAGGGAGGTTGTCTTCCATCGACGTACAAGTTCTGTCACGAGCAATCGCTTTCAGGTCATGGGATCGTAATGGTCTCGCGCCCGGCACATGCATACGATTTTGGTGATGTATCGACGATGGATTTTGGGTTGCGATGATGTGGAGTAGGGGCACCATAGATCTTCGGACCGCTTACGGTAGCCATCGAGAAAGGGGAGGATGTTTAACCGTTCCGGCTCTGCCCTTCCTCTCCCCCCGAGAGATTTGGACGGGGGGAGTGAGGTAGCGCATGGAAGTCCGAAGAACTAAGAAAAGAATGAAGGAGGGGCAGAGGAAGTGAGGTCTATTGAAACACGGGACTAAATAGAGATATCAAGCTCCTTTCTGGGAGGTAAGCGGCTGGCTTAGAGGGGACTGGGGCGGGGTAGTGGGGAGGGGAGAGGGGCAAAGAGGTTTAGCGATGGAATAGTGGGTAGGGGGCGAGAATGGTTTTCTCTCAGCACGCTCTACATCTCCACTCCGTCGCTTTGCCCACCGCACACACACCTTGAAAACCAGATCTGTTCTCGGAAAAAGGACTCATGGGAGGTAGGGGGGTTGGTTGAAGGTGTCTGGGGGCCAGTGGAGAAGTTGAGGGAGGGGGGAGAGGAGGGGAGGAGAAGTTGGGAAGGCCGGCTCTACCAGGGTGTCTATAATACCCTCATTACAAGGAGAGCTGCCTGTGGGTCACCTATTGTGAGCTATCCTCCTCTGGCTCAGTCCTCCTGCCCCCTACCTTCATCGCACACACACACTTCCAGCCTCCCCTGCCCCATTCCCTTCCTCGCCCCCGTGCATACCTGGGCCTCATCCTCCTCCTCTCTGTCCCCTTTTAAGGGGCGAAAGCTTTTCAACGCGGCCCTCCACACCCATCCTCGAGGTCGACTCAAATATTCGCCTCTCATCCCACTCCCGTTTCCACCCAGCTTCCCTCCCTCTCTTCGTCCTGCTTTACCATTTACTCTCGTCTGCTGTCAGTCCCTTCAATGCACAGGCACACAAGTTGTACGCCTCATCAGATTTAGGGTAAACTTTCATTCTTGTCTCCTCCTCCTCCCAGCTTCTATGTATCCGTCTCTCCATCCACCCTCTATATAGTGCTTTTCCACGCGAGCATATGCGTCTGGGATGAGGGTTTTCTTTGAGAGGGTGAGAAATAAGCAGTCCAAGCATGAGGGTCTCTAAAATGCGCCACGAGGAAAAAGAAATTCCACCCTCCGCCACACACTTGGTGGAATCGGTTCTTCCTCCATCATTTTCCGTCCGTCTGTCGCGCATTCCTTTCCTCCCACTCCTCCTCTTACTCTCTTCCCGGTTTCATCTTTGGGGTTGGTCCTGATATTTGTAGCCAGAAGTCTGGTCTCCAATGCCTGCATACGAAACATGGTCCCCACACAGAATCTGTTGGTCGATTTATCTGTCAGCTGTGTTGTGGGAATATTTTTGCAATTGCAGTGTTATTACATACTTTTTCGTCGAACCTGCGAGGTTTGCTCGGTGATATCACATGCTCGCCTGCTAACCAGACTATAATAGCTTACAATGAGACCATGAATTAATGAAGTTTGTTGATAGGTAGTGTATCTAATTATTTGATTTCCACTCTAATGCTTACATCTAAATCTGCTACGTAGTATTAACTGCACGTTTTGCTAGCTTCCTGGGTAACTTTTGTGTCCCTGTGCATTAATATAGTTGCTAATGCGTATCATAAAATGCAATATATAGTTTTATTTAACACTAATAGCATGTAGTTTAGTGAATTTTGGTAACATTTCTGCTCTTGACTGGTATTTTCAAGATTTGCTAATGCATTAATAGACGTCGAATTTCGAACGAACGTCGACGACGTGAGATTATAGCTTACGGTTAAAAAATAAATGTGCATTGCATTTTAACTATTACGCGGTATTTCTCTGTCAACTTTTTACGCCTCCTTTGCAGAAACATAACCCGCCTCTTGTCTCTTCTGCTCTGTGTAGGAGTTTAAATCGTAAATCAAGAATTTCACTGACTCTTTCACTTCTCACACACCGTCAGTTTATATTATAGCATTAACCACTCCACCCTTGTTTCAAATATCTACTGATTTTCATTCACTGTAGTATTTGTAGCATTGGTTCATAGCAGTTCATTGACAGCACTGATCATATTTCGCCGCGCGTAAATGTTTGTCAAAATATTTTAATATATTTATATTTGTTAGCTAAGCCTTGGGTATTTAAACGGCTCTAATATGTAAAATTGAAATAAAAATGAAATGGTTTTTAAATAATTCGAAATTACAATTTGTTGTAAAACATGAAAATCAAGGTTATCTGTTTCATGCAAAAACTTTAGGGTTTTACGTCTCTCGTTTTTAAAACTCGTTTTACGTCTGGCTAACGTTAACCGCAAGCTGACGTTGCCTTCTTGCTACCTTGATGATGGCAGATAGTTCCTGTTTTCTATATTTCAAAATATTGTTGGCTAGTTGACGTTAGTGTTATCGATAGGAAAGCGTATCAATTTCGGTTTTCATATGGAAAAATTATTTTAAAAACAGGGCCCAAAACGCAACTAATCGCGAAGAGGTACTTGTCTAAGATTCCCATGATGTTCTGCCTCGCTGGAAGAACCCGGTTTCATTCAGGATCCGATTCCGGGGAAGGATATTTTCGCGTAGGCAATACGGATGGTTCTATTATCCTCCCTTCTTTCTCCCTCTCATCCCTTAATCCCCTTTTTCGTGACCAATGGGCGTCTCTCGCCACTGTCGTTCTGGTCTCCTCGCTTTGTCCAGATTCCATGCTCTGTGTGTGTTGTCTGCATAAGTGTATGCATTTTCGGACTCGATCCCATTCGGCCTCAGCCGCGCGTGTGTGTAAAGGTTTTTCCATGAAATCGCTTACCCTCACGGTTTCGAAGTCATGCGACTTCCGAACGCTACCCTTCTCTCTTCCTTTCATCTCCTAACCACTGGGAATATCCATTCAGTGCGATGGGCAGGTATTTGGAACGTGGGTATTTTTCTCCCCATTTTATATTCCTTTCAAGTTTTTAACCACTGCACCGTTAGTCTCGGACAAAAAAGCCTCCGCGAATTTTCACGCATACATACCCATCACGCTATTCCCTTTTTGAGTAGGCAAATTGAAAGAACATCACTATTGCTGTTAGGCCTAGGGAAGTGGCTGTCTTTAAATAGTTTTCTCCGTTATGTTCTATTCTTGCACAACTCTTTCGCTTCTATTACATTCCTGCAGTACTTCATACATACTCTCCTGTTCTTAAGAGTCCCACCCACCTCAGCCACACCCATGACTTTCTCGGTCTGCCCTTTCCTCTCACACCATTATCTCCTCCACCACAAATCTATTTCGTAATTCGACTCTCAACCATTCTCTCGATATGGCCAAACCATCGAAGCTCACTCCTTTCATATACTTCCATTACAGAATTATCCAAACTATATTCTTTCATGACCCACTTATTCACAAATTGCGTTACAAAAAGACCTATATGCTATAAATTATTGGTGCAATACTTGGCAGTTAGAATTTAATTTTAAAAAGTGCGTTGTTATGAATTTTTGGAAAAGGAATAACTCGGTCAAAGAAACGTCCACAATTACTCAAACCAACTTATCAAATGTAGAGTCAGTTAAATACTTTGGTGTGATCCTTACTCAGGATCTGTCTTGGGGGAAACACGTCCGGGAAATCTGCGGACAGGCTAGTCGCAATTTGGGATTTATTAAAAGAATATTAGGAAAATGCGACGAGAAGGTTAAAGAGCGATGTTATTTTTCACTCGTGAAACCTCACTTGGAATTTGCTGCCAGCATATGGGACCCTTACGAAGTAGGACTAATCTCAGAAATATATCGGATACAACGGAGAGCAGCAAGATTCGTGAAAAGTTGTTACGATAAACTTAGCAGTGTTACAGTATTGTTGAATGAATTAGGGTGGGAATCTCTAACTGATCGAAAGGAGAAATACAGGTTAAATCTTTTGCGCAAGTTTGAAGCAGACAATTTTTTGCCGGACGTTCAACATATATTGCTAGAGCCAACGTAGAAGTGATCACAAGAATAAGATAAAGGAAATTGACTGCAGAACCGATAGATTTAAAATGTCATGTTTTCCACGTACAATAAAGGATCATAATAGTTGCGATAGATCGATCATATGAAACTCCCGCCCTCACTAGGCAGAGTAGAATTTTCACTTTTGTTTAGTAACATAGTATCATTACTAACACTTCACACCGCTTGATTTGTCCGGCATTATTTAATTTTGTTCTCTGCATGTAGTAGTATCTCGTAGCATTCATAAATTAATAGTATTAGTAATATTAACCACTAGATGTGTCTTTAGCATTGTAATGCATGTTTGCATGTTCATTTACATAGCACTCTCCCAGTTTCTAGTTTGACTGCACACTGTTCTCCTTACTGCCTTTTGACCTGCGCCTAGCGGCCGGGGGAACGTGCGAGGTTCTGACATGTGCTGGGACGAGTGCTGCATGTCTGGTGTGGAATCACCCCATGCCACACACCCTATTGGTGGCCTGCACGGTACTTCGTAGATGTAGATGTACCCTATCACTTCTGCTTTTAAAGCAAACAACACTTCTTGGATAACCCTTTCCCATTGCATTTAGCCTACTCTTATATTTATCCAGGCATTCCCAGGTTTCGCTGTCATAAAATAAAGTTGTTAGGAGGGAACTTTTTTATGCTGCGATTTTTGCTTCCCTAATCAAACATTCATTACTTGATATGCTTCACATACTACCTATAACTTTCTTTCTAGCATTTGCAAGCCTTCTAATCTCTTCATCTCTCATTCCATCATTTGCAAACATACTCATGAAACAAACAACTGTCTTATGTCCCTGGAAGCATGACGTATTATTGACATTCCTCTACCTAAATTCTATAAAATTTTTCCTCTTCCTATGCTTGGCGAATTTTAGAATATCGTATTTATATTTGTTTTCACGGACTCCCAGTTTTTAAAACATTATGAAATACTGTGTGGTTTGCAATACGGAGCATATTCTTGTATTCTGTAGCTTTATACCGCGTCCTGCCGTCTCGGCTCATGGGATTATAACGTCGTAAAGGAGACGAGAGCGGTCGAGACGGGGTTTCATAACGGAGTGCGAAATGATGATTGGGTGATTAGGTGCGATGACTCCGCGGAAAGTGTCCCTCGTTCGCACAGAATGCGTGCTTTGGAATGGTTGCACCTTTAGGGTGATGATATCCTGAGTGCGACTTACGTCGGATGATTTATGGTTCCCAAATTGGACGTGAGAAGGATAAAGTAGCGGTCCATTGCGAGGATTTGCGTGAATAGGGGTTGATGATGCTATCCTTTCTCTCTTTTTTTCGGAAGACAAGCCCCGTCTTCTTTCTGTGACGATGCCGATGTATTGTGTGAAGACGTAGATGCATAAGATTTCGAGCCATGGAGATTTGACCACTGTTAGAGGGTGTTTATGCGACAGCCTGGCAACACAAAGGTCGCGCGTTCGAATGCCACCTCAGGCATGGATGCTGTCTTTGTTTTGGGATTTAGGTCTAAGGTCAGACGGTGCAAGGGAACTAAGCATTTGAAACAGCTAAAACCCAAGCCTACTGCTATTAGTGTTGGAGATTTGAACTGACTTTAGTGATTGGAGTTACGTTGATATTTTTAAAATTGGATTATCACACTATTTACGAAGGTTTGTATTTTTTCCGAATATACGATAACAAAGTAAAAATACTACCTACAAAATATGGGAGAAAGCAATGCTATCTGGAGTAGTATGAGAAATAAGAGGAAAATACTAATACCTATTAAATTTTATGTCACGAGAACTTGATTAAGACACTTTTGGAGGGAATGACGGATGGAAGGATATATCTTAGGGAACTCACACGAGGTATGCGCAACTGATAATGGTAGATGTTATGCACACAGAAATAAAAAGAACAGTTGGAAGTTGAGTTGACTAGACGCCTGATGGTGACCAATCCGAGGATTGAAAACTTGAGAAGAGGAAAATGGAAGCTGCAGCAAAAATCTTTATCGATTTGCAGCGAAATATCTGTCTTTTTCCCAGAAGCTGTTATGGATAACTATGGCACGAATGAGGAATGAGAGAGGAATAATAATCGTCTTTAACTTTTTACAAGCTCTAGCAATCAGTGTAAGGTGCAGTAGCATTTCAGTAGTCGGTAATGACTCCCCCAATCGCCTTATTAGTGGTTAACGGGTGTGAAGAGTGATACTCAAATTTCACTGTGTAGCTTTATATATGCCACCATCAATTATTCCGTTTTTTTATTGTATTGGAGGTATTCACCGTGAGCAGTAAAACTAAAAAAATGAGCGGCTATTGATCTCCCTCTTATCCACCACAGTAGTACTACATCATAAGAAGTTATCTAAATGCAAACAGAAAACATCTCGCCCTTGATGAAGGTAGGTGGTTATGGAGAAATGCATTCTTCACAATCAATATGAGAATAAAGTGAATGTTACTTGAAAATCTGAACAAAAAAATGAAATGGAAGCTCACAATGTCACGTAGTGAGCCAGTAAATTGTAAATTTTGATAGCATCAACCAAGGAAAGAGCCATTCTACCTAATTCTTACTCAAATGGGATAATTATGGGCTGTTTGAACCACCGAGATAAAAAAATCCAACTCCGACAGATTGGTAGTATACTCATTTTCTCCCCTCTAATTACCCGCGTCTGCTGCAAAACCAGGTTCAAGCATTTGAGCATTTCAATTTCATGGGCCTTTGCTTTACTCGACCATCCTTTTATGGACGTTGTAGTAAACGATTGCGTAATAAAAGGCCATTGTCTTTATCCCACCATGCATCGTCTTGTGGCGGCTGGAAGGGCACAATGTCGATGCATATGTGCTTACAACTGCAGACGTAAAATGGAAATGGGAGAAAAGTTGATAATGACAAAGTATGTCCCATTGTAGCTCCTATCAGACCGAGGAAATAGTTAAGTAAAAGAAAACCGCGAAAGGACCTTTCATGTGCAGTGCGCGGTCTGCTGCATGTGTAAACCTTTAAACGTCGCCCTTTTTCGCATATGCTCCGTCCTTCCCCCTTTAGGTAAGGGGGCTGTGGGGTCGAATTGGCACTTCCCTGCCCCTGTTCTAGGTCCCTTCATCCCCACCAGTTTCCTTTCCCTCTCTCTCTTTCTTACTCCGCCTGCAGCACTTCAAAGAAGGACGGACGAGCAGGGGGAAGTGACACACCTTTTTAAACACCCTTAATGAACTCTCTCTCCCCCCATTAAGCTACCAGGAGGAACCAAATAACCCTTTTCTCCATGGAGCGTCTGTGTGCCGAAGGGATATGGGTGGGTCTTTGGGGAGTGCCGGGCAGGATAAGAGGGGGGGAGGGTAGGTCGGGGTGAGGGGAGAATTTTCTGGGGATTTCAGACGTTCAAGGGTAGCAGCACGGTATGATTCGATATTATCAATTCTTGTTGTATTGTAATTTCCTTGTACCGTAAATTGTACTCTTAATTTCGAGTAGCACTTAAAGCTAGTTTATCTTTCCATACAGCTGTGGAAAATATTTTGACTAAGATTTTGAAAAAAGATAAGGAAAATATTTTGACTTTGATTATTTCCTGACAGTAGTTAGATGAACATAAAGGCAAAATAAAACGAAACATCTAATACTTGCACTCTATATCGACACTGTACTTAACCGACAGCTGCGGAAAATATCTTAGCTAAGGTATTTTCTGGCAGTAGTTCGATATGTACACAAAAGCAGAGTTAGGGTCGACATACAATACTTGCACACCATGCTAACACTGTACTCAACCCTATATCTACATATACAATTATATATACATACATACAAAATCTTAAATACGTGCATTGCTCTATTACTTAAGTGACGCATGGTGCGCCAGAGGTACTGTTATTACTTATTAGCAAGTGTCGTTCTTGTTTATTTAAAAAAATTAAATTCAGTTAATTTCCAAGGTACCCTGCAACCTTGTAGCTGCTAAAATGTTCCTCACTCTCGTGGGTTATTGGAACTTAGAATTCCCTCACCGCACCAAAGAAGTTTCCAGATCCCTGTAATGCGGGCGTGATTTTTTCCGTTCGCCAAACTCCCGGAATTCCCCACGACCACACCCATAAGTCACCGCACACCCACACTGTGCCCCCCCCCCCACACCATCCTCCACCAAACCCCCATTAAAGCTTTCGTTCCTTTTTTCGGCGACCCTTCCTACAACCCGAGTATCCGACATACGTCGGATCCACGTCGTGGAAGCAGTCAACAAGGGCTGAGTCGAGTTCATTATCTCCGTCTCCCTTAAACCGGAAGGGAGACCCGGTCGAGGAAGGAGGTAGTGTGCGTATGTGTTTGAGGAAAAAGATGAAGATTCAGGAGAGGAAGGAAGGAGTAGGAGGTGGGTCAGTGGTTTTGGAGGAAAGTAAAAAGGTATCCTCGTCCTGTCAGGGTTTTTGAGTGCTTTCTTCCCTTCCATACCCCAGTCTCCCTCGCCAAATGCCTCTTCCCATTCCTTCTTTTCAGGACCTTCTTCCCCAAAAACCTCCCCTCTTTCTCTCTCTTCTCTCTCCACCTCAGCCTTCTCTCGTCTCTTTCGCCCCAAACACACCTCCAGTAGTATATAACGCACTCTCTTCTTCCCTTCCATTAAAGGCTTTCGCCCCCGGCGTCACGCGTCCCCTTGGAAGCCTTGCCTGGATGCGTGAGTGGGTGTGACAAGTTGGTTCGGGTTTCTGGCAGAGAAAAAAAGAGTAAAATCCCTTCTTTTTTGTGACAATGCTGTCCGAATGTTGGAAGCGGTCGGTCATGCTGAAATAATCTACATTGTTCATCTCATTTCTCTTCTCATTTTCCACGAATTATAAGGTTTGTCTTTTTCGCATATTTGAGTGACTGAGTTCACCTTTTGCTTGCTTTTCACAGTTGCACGAGTTCCTCGTAACAAACTCACCGGTATTGTTATCAGAGGTAATTGGCAAATTATTTTATGACCATTTAATTTGCCCTTATCTCAAATTAAACATTACCTACTTCCCCCAAATTCTACAGCTAATTTTATTTCTCGCATTTGATGTATACCTTTACTAACCTACCTTTTTGTTTCTAAATGTTTATTCCATATAAATAAATCTATTTTATATTTAGTGGATTTTTTTCATTCTTCATGTAACATTTCTTGAGATTTGATTTAACATTCCAGTTCATAAATTCAAAGTTAGTAAGAGTTAGTAGGTAGTGAAGTTGTAAAAACTTAGAAACTCTACAAAAATAAGTTAATCGCATCACTTAATCGCATAAATATTATGGATTTAGTTTCGCAGAGGTTTGCTCGGTTCGTATATTTTATTTCAACCCTTCGTCTTAGAGTAAAGATAGGGTTATGTTAACTCTGAGACTTTTGTTCGACTTTTTTATTTGGGTTCGTCTATTGCTAAAATCAGCTGGCTCAGCGGTGGAGATATGAATGAATATATAAGAGGGCAGAGTAATGCATTGTAGACCTGCCTTTTTCGCAGAAGATTTAGCTTTCGCGCGTTTAATGTGATCCACGTCGTGTTATCAATATTAGCCAATATTTTCCTGATAAATATCACCTGGCAAAGAGAGTCAGGGTATTACTATTTCCGCCTTCTGTGCCCTTAGCTTGTTCTACCTAAATTATTTGTCGCATTTGTAATTTACAATGGGTGCGCAAAACCAGGTGAATGGACGATTCCATTTAACTGTGCGGCAATATTAGAAGGCCATCTCGTTAATAACCAGTGGTAATCTCCCGTTATATTTGAGAAATTGCAATAATTATATGAGATGACTAATTTGGATATCCTAAAATCAAATGAGGTCCATTTTTTGAAAATTTGGATTCATGGATTGTTCCAGGTTGTGGGTATTACTGATCACGTCAATCTTTTATCCCTACCGTGAACATTTTTGGAAGATCATGTAGGAAAATGATTCTTCTGGCTGGTGAATAAGTCTCATTTTTCAAAATAAAGTGCAGCGTTGGCATCTGGTTGCACATGTTGCTGGAAGTGGCCACCTTCGTCCCTGCCCTTGCCGCTGGATGACTCTAGCCTCCGGTTTAATTGTAAGAAGGGACCTTCGCGTACTCATTTATTTGCTGAGGAGAAAATTGATTATGTGAGTCATCCTATCTAGAATCATTTTTGGCGTATTCATCTCCTATTTTCCTCAGAGGAGAGGTCCTCGTACGATCTACTGAATGACATGGGTTTTACCCAAGATGACTCCTTACCTTTATTTTAAATTTGACCTCTAAGAAAGTAAATTGGTAGATACCTATGTTGTGAGATTCATGAAAGTTTTAGTAAATTTTGCCTCGGAGTTCCGCTATCGAGCTCTACAATCTAATAAAAACAATTTAACTCTTTTATCAAATAGCCTGTTTGCATGCTTGTTTGGATGTTGAAGATTAGAGTTTAGTTTGCATTCAAAGTACGCAGAAGTCAATTGAGATAATGAAACCTTGGCAACGATCGTTTGAGGTGTTCCTTAAAAGAACAAAAATAATCTATAACTATTATAATATTGTGTTAAAAAACAGAATAGGTTAGGTACTGTTAAATTTTGAAAATCAGCACTCCTAAAATGTTTTATGATCATTTTTATTTATTTTTCCATTGTTGTTTAACAATTATTTATCTATGAATAATTTTAGTTTAGTATTTCTTAATCAACTTATTTTCATAATATTTAGCATAAAACAGGTTTGGGCATAATATTTAGTATACAAAAGACTCGGGGGTATTATAGAATAATATCTAGTTTCATTTTCTGCTCTAATTGCCGTGTAAATTGCCTAGAGTCTGCTCCGCCGACCGCCTATCTGCCTTTACCCCTCTCCGGCTATTCCTGGGTGGAGCGCGGTGCCGCTGTCCTTCTCGACGATGTTCTCTTCGGCATCCAGCCATTCATTCATGCACATACTCGCCCGACGTCCCCCTTCTCCCCCTCCGCTCTAGTCGGCGACAGATGGCGGAGAGGTCCCGGGGTCTCCTCCCCATTTCATTGTTCCATTCCACCCCCCCCCCCACACGTCCCTACTGCTGCTCAACTCGCGTGCATACCGTCTAGCCATGTCCAAACAGCCTCTTTTGCATTCCATCCACCCCAACCAACACCCCTTTCTCTCCCCCACCTCCTCCAGCACACTGCCTCTCACTCCTCCGCAAAATTCCTTCGTGAATTTCCGTGCAAATGCTGATCAAATGTGGTATTAAAGAATGGCAGAACTGCACCCGACTCAGGCTCCAGACTGTACAATAAACAAAAGGATTGCAATGAGATCTTTCTATTCTAGGTGTCGAGGTCGGTGCAGATCGGAACACATAGGCAGACTTCAGCTCGTGTGAGCTACGATGAATGGAACGATGTGCTTATACGAAATGTTTGGTAACCTGCCGGTAGGTAGCAATATTTAGGTTCACGATGGTCACGGCCGAATATTTTGTGTATTATTATCTAATCCGTTCGTAATACCTATTTAAAAACGTAAGATTATTACTAAAGATTAATTAAAAACGTAATATTATCCACTTATGAAATTTTTATTGAGAATCGACAAAAAAACAACAATCGTGGATTTGGGTTATCAGAGTCTTTCTTTTGTCTAGCGCACATAAACTAAGGCCATTATGATGATTTGGTTAGAGTTCTGCAACAACTGGGATGGGAACCGCTTTCAGATCGTGGATCAGAATTTAGACTTAATCTTTTATGTAAGTTCCAAACCAATTTATTTTCTGACGTCTTTTGACCTAATTGATAAAAGTTAACGAAACCCACCATACTACTACGGTAGATCATATCATGAGAATAGAATAAGGGAACTAAATTGCGGAATGTACACTTTTAAGTATAATTTTTCCCGCTAGCGATAAGAGACCATAATAGCTGCCAATGACGAATTTAACAAGGTTTGTCGATAGGTGGCGTAGCTAATTAGTTGATTTGCTTTCTAATGCTTGTATCTTTATCCGCTTCCTAGTGCCAAAAGGACGTCGTATATGTTCCCGGTGTAACTCTTGAATCTCTGTGGGTTTAAGTAGTTGCAAAGTACATTAGCACAATTAGTATCTCTAACATACCTGTAGTGTAGTGCATGTTGGTGAAGTTTGACCTCCTGACAAGTATGTGCAGGTTTTTACTAATGTACTAGTAGTTGTAGCTTCATTAACTTTATTAGGATACAGTATGTTGGTGATAATTTACCCCCTGGCACACACCCTTGAGTTGGCTTGCATGGTATTATGTAGATGAAACTCTGCTTCCGATTTGTTATAAGTGCGCTGTCTGGTGCGCCGGATCTGAAACGAATTGAAAACGGGCACTGTTGCGTTGAGAAGTAGGTAGTCCACTAAATCGAATGGAAAGTTCCCAAAAAGTCGATTCTTCTGTTAAAAATCCGGGTTTTTTTTTCTTTACCAGGCTTTGGTACATTGAAATGTTGGCTATAAATTTTCTCACTTCTGTGTTTGATGTCAATATATCGAATTTCGTGACACCAATGATGATCATCCCAATGCTTAACGTAGACGGACCTTGGGGATAGAAGATGAGAATGGATCGCAATCATGTTTGAGATGGCTAGTATGGAGGTGAAGTCGAATGAAAAGAAAATAAAAACGAACCATAACTTGCCGTGGTGGTGAGGGAAAATAGGTGGCTGGAGGAGGCTGATCAAGGAAGGGGATTCAGAGAAAGTTGATGAAACAAGTGGATAGAGGCGAACGGATTTTGGAGTTGACTACTGAAGGTGGAATGTTGGGATAAAGTGGGTTTGGTGTACAGTTGTAAAAGATGAAATACGATGTTTACGTACTCTACTCTAGATATCACTCATGGAGCAAATACAGGTACATATTAAATATTTGGTCAACATATACAGTTAAACTCACTTAGAACATGAAAGTTTAAAGTAATACAAAGTTGTTCACAAGTGGCACAACAAGGTAGTGTAATTGCTTCGGAAAATGACTACTCTGCATTAAGACAATAGTAAAGGCAGTGGTGTGACGAATGCATGACAGAGAGAGATAGAAGGTATGGTGAGCTGATGAGAGAAACATGAAGAAAGTGACGTTTTAACATAGAAAAGAAGAGTGTTACTGTGCTTGAAAGCATGCCCTATCTGCTTGATTACTTTAAGTAATGCATCACCCGCCAGATGCCTATTATCGTCGAATCGAAGATTGCCGGCATAACACACGACACCATGATTATGTCAATTTCTAGGTAGGGCTAAAATGACTCTAAAGTGAATATCAGAGCTGCAATTGGAATCGCAGCTCTGATAAAATTTATCTGCATGTATTATAGGGGCATAGCCATTTTGAAGTTCCTGAGCGCATGGTACTATTCTCACGAAGTTTAAATCAGAACACTGAAGCCAGCTTTGTGAATGCTATCTACAGGCATGCATTCGCTGGAACTTTGTTGGGGTAAGCGCGGAAAAAAATTCCAAAAGCCGTTTAACCAAACATGCTACATTCGAAACAAAAAATTAGTACCCTGGGTTTTTGTTCCCTGGTTGTTGTTTGAGAACGAATAAAGTTTTTATGCAAGGTTATCCTGCTCCCCATGCTTATAGCCTTTTGTCGTAGATGAGTGGAACGTTTTACATTCAAAGAACGATTCAGTGGAAATTGCATATCTGCCATCTAGCCACCCGCGGCGTCGATCCTAGCTATCGAATCTTTTGGTTCGGGCCACATGCACATGTCCGCCCCTGAGTTTTAAGCCCACTACCCTCCATACCAATCCAGTCCAGGTGACACTGAAAGAAAATTCGACGCGCCCAACATATAATAAAATTTGAATGCTGCAGCCGCTTGGCTCCTTTTTCAAAGCGTGCATATTCATAGGCGGGCACAGTAAGTCTCGCTCTTTGTTTTCTTCCTTTCGTAACGTATACGTTTTTTGTGGACTCTGGTGTGAGCACTTATTAGGTGTTTGTAGTTGTTTCTCGTCGTCCTAGTCTCTTGAATTTTTTTTTATTTTCAGAATTGCTTTTGCCTTTCTCATTCTATTGACAGCACATATTGGAATAGTTGCTGGATGCGGCCGATACTTTAGAAATTCCATTTTTATTTTCGACGAGGAAAATTATAATTTAAAACATACCAATCTACTGATGCAGAAATATTGTTTTCGACTATTTTCGCTTCTTTTTCGTCTTCAGAAACAAGTAAATTCAGTAATACCTTCCTTAATTGACTTATTCTTAAGTTGGCTTATTTCTTATGCTATGCTGCTAATATATATACTATTATCTTTTTATATATGTATATATATACTGCTAAGTTGGCTTATGGTACAGTATATCAACGCTAGTTGAAATAAATTTATCTAAGCAGTGGATTGCTAATATTTAGTTACTATATTCCTCGTCAAAACATATTGAAATTGAGCGTAATATGGGATGAGTAGAAAGGAAAATGAAGAAAGTGTATTCTTTTTCTGTCTGTTTCTCAGTCAGTGTGTAGAAGCATATTGTAATACACTTTATTTGCACATCTTTAACCATCCATTTGGGCCATCTTAGGTAGACGCTAAGTTAATATGTTGTGAACGAGGCTTTATCATAACATATCTTTATAAACCCTATCTACACGTCGCTGCACGCCTGCTAATCCTGATATCAACTCTGCCTCATAAGGATCCCAAATGCGTGCTAACTAGTGAATACAACAGCACACTTTAACATTACCATCATATTTCCCAGCTACTCTTAAGAAATACTAATTTTCAGTTAGCTTGGCAGATAAAGAAGTCGGAGAGAGAGAGAAAGTTGTGGCTAGAGATATAATACTCCTGTTGGTGGAGGCGGGTGGATGATGGCTTTCGCGCGGAGGTTGGGAGGGGGGGGGGAAGGGAAGCGAATACCTCTCACATGGGGTTGCAGCCAGGGAATCGTGCGGTCAGAAGGGTTTTCCTGTGGGAGAGAGCAGGGTAGAGTAAAGATTTTACGTGGAAGATCCCAGGGGGATGAAAACATGGAGGAAAAAAGAGGTCCACTCACTCACTCTGGCTCTCTCAGTCGATAAGGCGCTTAGGGCACCTTCCCCCCATTTCCTTTTCACTGCAGAGAGGTCGCGGGCGAGGTGGAAGGTGTGAAGGATACGGGGAAAGAGATCACTGGCACTCACTCTCCCGAGTTTTTTAGATCGTTGCCCTATGGTGCGGGCTCGTATTTTTGCATTTGGGAGTGTGTGAGAGTCTGTTGGGATGGTTTTACGTCCTGCCATAGTGGGGAAGATAGCCAGGTTAGAAGAAGTTTTTCCGGGAAACTATCAGGAAGCCCTTTCATCCTCTCGCGCCAAGAGTGAAAAAAACGAATTGTAATGACGTAATGAACGCAGGTAATATACCGAAGAGAAAAATAGTTATAAAGTTACAATTGCTGCATGAGATGCATATTAATTTTATTCTTAGTGTCTGCAACTTTTGTAATAATTTTTACATGTAAGCATGACTGTAATTAACAGCATTGTAATTTTTCAATCGTTTGCCATGCTTGCATGATTGAACTTAACTAATGGTCCTCGCGATGCATGAGTGCTGTGTTCATCCCGCAGTTGTAAAATAATAGAAGCCATATTGTATGTGAAATCTCCTTACACATACGCTACTTTATAGTATTATTAGCATAATATTTAATGACATTAAGATAGTGTGTTTAACGGTTAGTGCATGCCTGGTGAAGAGCCATCCCCTGCCACATCCCCTTGAGGTGGCTAGAAGGGTATCGCGTAGATGTATACGTATAGGAAATAGAAAAGGAAGAGGACAAAGGTACATTGTATATTAACGGCGTGTCTAAGGCCCGATTTCACCAACCTCTCGTTAATCGACGATCAGTTAATCGGCGTCAACTTACTGATCGGAGATCAAATCCCGCATCCGTTTCACCAACACTTGATCGTCGATCAAGATCGGAAATCGCGTAACGTAAATGTTCTCATATATTTGTAAGAAGAATTCCTATTGGTTGTCACCGTCACGTCACCACTTGATATTAAATTGCATGACGATCGCGATTTCTAATGTCTTGTGCTCGACGTAATAATTTATCCAAATTGGAAAATTCTCTGTTGTTTGATTTGGCGGGAGGCACAATAAATATGTTGGAAATTTAAAAAACCCGACGTAGTAACGTGTTAGGATAACATGGGAAGAGGTTGCAGTGTCATTTAATGCCACTCAAACTAATTCCGTATGAACATGGAAGCAGTTGAAAACTTATTGTGAACACTGAAACGTTGGGCTAAGAAGAACGCCAATAATGAAAAATTCGTCTAAATTGTCGACTCGATATAATTGATGAACGGCAATAAATTTTAATGCAAATATTGAAAATTGAATTGAAAAGTAGTGTATAGGCGTTCGGAAACCATAAACTAAAAAAATAAATTTAAAAACTACTACTCTGGCAAAACTCAGGGAGAATTAATTAGCTAATTATGTACACATTTTTACCTTTTAATTCAAACTCTCTTTGAAATCCCTACCAGAGGTAGGCAACTAGACCTATTATTGGCAAATGGTAAGGTTGGCAGAAAATGTCCAATTTCTTATATAACATTTTTCTGCCTACACACCTGCCTACACTTTAGGGCCATGAATCTAGGTTAGATGCTGTACTGAAGAATGTATTTTTTCTCTATATTTCTAAAGCCATAGGTTGAGTCGTCTAATGAGTAATATTGACCATTTATAGTATTAGGAAAAATGAAATACATCATAATGACCTATGCTTTTCTGGTCATTAACATATTGTATTCTATTAAATCCTTTTCAGTCATATGTTTACGCTCTTGCAAATAAACCATCAATCAAGACATCTTAAAGACAAGCTCCTGTGGATCTTTCATTACAATCTGTCAATGGTGGATGATTTTCATGAAAGTGTTGAGGATTCACATTAATATCCTCGAGACGTACCTCATCTTTACACATTATTGCTATGTTATGCAAAAATGGGGTCATGATGATAATGAGAGCTGTATCTGTTTGATTCAAAGTCCGAGGCATGAACATATGCATCCCTCCTCTTCATTACCCCAATACAGTATTCCATTGTATTTATAGTTCAAATGTGAGAAACGTAATGTCTCTCTCTTCTGCTAGCAGGATTAAACTAGGGAGTAAGTAAATAAGCCCGGTAAGGGTTACCTCAATCACCTAATGAAAATCTATCTGGAATCTCCCTATTTTTAAAATTTGCTTTGTTGAAAAAATTGAGTTATTATACATAACACTGTCATGCACAGAGCCTGGCCATCTAGCCATAAAATTGGTCAGCCTCAGGCTGGGGGTGCGAATTGCTTGAAAATTTATAGAAAAATAGGAATTTTTATTCCTGAACAAGTCTGCATTTTCCCTCCTGGTGAGTTGATTGAAAAGACAGCATATTCCAAATTTCCAAGTACCTACCCTAGGGAATTCAGCAACTAAAAACATATTCCTTTATATTGTCTAGGTCCATCCTTCCAGTAAGAAATGTCATTATAATTTCTTTAGACATCATTGCTATGAACCTTGAAACCCTCTTGGTTATCCTGTAGAAGCTTGGTTTTGATACACCATGTATTTAACCAATAAAAAATATTTTAACTTAAAAGCAGATTAATTACTCAGATCCGCTAGAGTAGCTCTAAAGAGCCACGCTGACAATCACCTTACATCAAGGAGTTTATGTGAGACAGTCTTAATAATTATAAAAATGTAAGAACCTGTTTCCTTGATAAGATTGAAAAAATCATTCTGATAACTACCTGTAATCCATTTCACTATCTCAACTCCTTACGACATTACCTTTGTTTGGACAATCTTTAAAATAGCTTCTTGCAGTTCAGTAAGAAGCAGCAATTTTTCCCTGGAAGAGATTGCCTTCCACCTCTTTACAGATGTATTTCGTGCAATCTTCTCCGGCTTTTCTTGATTTACGGCTGATCTTATTTCTTTTTGTTGCATACATCTGCTATCCATCTTCTGCTTTCGAGTTTTTGCACTTGATTTTTTCATTTATTAGGTCCGGGAATTCTTGTGTAATCCATGGCTTTTGATTCTCTGTATTCCTCCTTCCTACTTTCTCTTCCGCCGCATTAATAACTCCTTTTTTGATCTCTTGTCATCTGTCTTCGATTAATCTTGCATTATTTCCATCTTCTTCAGCTTTGTCCAGAGTACTTTGATAGGCCAATCTGTGCTCTGTTTACCTCAGTTTTTTCCATCTGCCAGCGATACTTCGTTGTTCTCTTTAGTTTTATAAACTTAAGCTGACATTTCATCATAACTAAATAGTGGTCACTGTCGATATCCGCACCAGGGTAGCTCTTGCAGTCTTCTGCTTGATATTTAAATCGCTGTTTCACTAATACATCTACATCTACATCTACAAAATACCCTGCAAGCCACCTCAGGGGTGTGTGGCAGGGGGTGAGTATTCACCAACATGCATTACACTATACCCTAAAGTTAGTGTAACTACGACTAATTATGCATTAGCATAAATCGCTAATGCTTGTCATGAGGCGAAGCCTCACAAGCATGCAACACTACACTACAGATGTCATCAAAATGGAGAGTGACCTCAATATACATGCATTCTACAACTACACAGATGGACAGGGACTCAAGACCCATGTAGAAAACATGCTAGGCGTGCTGTTAGTATGTACTGGGTAACAGATAAGGATTCAAGTATTAGGAGTACTACCACTACTAAGAGCTACACTACCTAACGACAAACCAAGATAAAAGTCTCATGGCAGCTATTATGGTCCCTTATCGTTCGTGGGAAAAATGACATCTTAAATCTATCCGTTCTGCAGTCTAGTTCCCTAATTTTACTCTCATGATCTGATCTACCGTAGTATGTCGGATTTCGTAAAATATTGTCAACGTCGTCAGAGAATAGACCGGTTTGGAACTTACATAATAGATTTAGTCTAAATTTTAATCGACGGTCTGAAAGCTTTTCCCATCCCAGTTGCTGCAAAAGGTCAGTAACACTAACGAGATTATCATAACGGCCTTTAACATATCTTGCCGATCTTCGCTGCACGCGTTCTAACTCAGTTTCCAAGCCTATCTCATAAGGATCCCAAATACTGGCGGCATATTCTAAGTGGGGTCTAACGAGGGAGAAGTAGCTGATTTCCCTAACTTTATCGTCGCACTTGCCAAGTACTCTTTTAACAAATCCCAATTTACGATTAGCTTGACCGGTAATTTCTCGAATATGTTTACTCCACGATAGATCATTAGTCAGTTTAACTCCGAGGTACTTAACCGATTCTACGGTGTCTAGTTTTATGTTGTTAATGCAATAGCTGTTACAAGGAGCGTTTTTCCGTTTCCAAAAATTTACAACAACGCATTTTTTCAGGTTGAATTCTAGCAGCCACGCATCGCACCACTCTTGTATTGCCTCGAGGTCCTTAGTTAGCGCTTCCTTGTCATTAAAGCTACGAATTTCTCTATACATCACTGCGTCGTCAGCAAATAATCTAAGCTTACTGTCAACTTTGTCACCGATGTCGTTTATGTACAAAAGGAACAGAAGCGGGCCTATGACACTTCCCTGTGGGACACCCGATGTGACTTTTACTTCACTAGAGATAGCGCCATCTAATACAACCCTTTGCACGCGATTACTTAAGAATTCTCTAATCCAGGAAACTACGTCGTCGTCTAAACCGTAGGATTTTAATTTAATGAGTAGCTTAATGTGGGAAACTTTATCAAATGCCTTTTTAAAGTCAAGAAAAATTGCATCAACTGGAGCGTTATGTTCACCCGAGACTAAAATATCGTGAGCAAAAAGTGCTAATTGAGTTTCGCAAGATCTTCCCTTTCTGAATCCGTGTTGTGTTTTTGTTAACAAGTTTTCTATATCGAGGTGTCTCATAACTGAACTAACAATTATATGTTCAAGGACTTTGCAAGAGATAGATGTGAGAGATATCGGTCTGTAGTTCGATGGCTGTTCCTTATCACCGCTTTTGAATATGGGAGTGACATTTGCAATTTTCCAGTCCATGGGTACTTCGTGTTCGTTGATGGATTTACTAAATATATTCTGCAAGTAGGGTGCTATTTCACAAGCTAATTCTCTATACACGCGGGCAGGAATTTCTTCAGGACCTGGGGATTTATTTGGACTTATAGATTTTAGCAAGTTTTCTATTCCGTGAGTGCAGATGTCGATAGGCGGCATCTTTTGCTGGAAGTGATCATTTAACTTTACGGATGTACTCTGCGTTGACTTGGTGAACACACTTTGAAAATAAGAATTTAATAAGTTGGCCTTGTCCGAACTGCTTGTTAATAATTCGCCATTTTCGTTTCGTAGTGGAATAACTGTTGATCTATTGCCTTGAACTTCCCTTACGTATGACCAAAATGCCTTTGGGTTGTCCTGTAATTGTTCTCCTAATGTTTTTCTTTTAAAATCCATGAATGCATTCCGAAAGGCTTCCTTTGTAGTGGCTTTAGACAATTTGTATTTTTCAAATATTAAATTTTGATCACTAGTGGACAAATCTCTACGGAGTTTCTTCATCTTGGCGTGGCATACTCTCTGACGTCTTAACGATTTTCTCACTTCTGCATTGTACCATCTTGGTTCGCTGCCCTCTTTTTTTACTTTACTTGGAATGTATTTTTTTATCCCTGAATGTACAATCGAAAGAAAAGCTTTCCAACTACCCTCCGTGTCTAACTTTAAGCTTGATTCCTGGAATTCGGGAAGAGAATTTTTTAGATGACTCTTAAACGCATTGAAATCGGCTTTTTTAAAAATGTAGAATTTTCTTCTTTGTTTAAAACTTTTAATGAAACTCAAGGAGAACTTTGCGGTAGCTACTCTATGGTCACTAATGCCCTCAACAGTGTTTACCTTAATTACTTGTTGCGGTATATTTGTTGCCAATAAATCAAGAATGTTGTCCCCTCTGTTAGGCGTCGTAGCTATCTGATGTAGGGCATTGGATGAGAACGTGTGCAGCAGGGACTCACATATATCTTTGTCTCTTCCTCCTGATATGTAAGTGTAGGTCCTCCAATCTATAGAGGGCGTATTGAAATCTCCACCTATGATTAAATTTCTTTCGGTGTTCCTGGATGTAATGTTCTTTATTTGTGCTTCGAGTTCTAAAATTGAGGTGACGTCGGTGTTAGGTGGCCTGTAGTATGCGCACACGAATATTGTTTTTGATTTAGGGCATCTAATAGAGCACCATACAGATTCTATGCTGGTATCTGGGACGGTTTCCGCTCGGCTGACTATGGTTTTCTTTACAGCTATAAATATTCCGCCTCCGGTTCGGTTGGACCTATCTTTTCTGTAAACATTGAATGATTTAGGAAAAATTTCACTATCAGAAATATCGTCCGTCAGCCAACTTTCTGTGCCAATAATGACGTTACACTCCGTGCTATGAATAAGGTGGTGAAATTCTGGAATCTTATTTTTTAAACTACGGCAGTTAACTACTGCAACGACTAATGCTTCATGATTATTGTTTATGCGATTCGGGGTAATTTCAAGATTGCTGTCTTCAATTAAGCTATTCTTGGACGCTATATTCAGAGTATTCTTAGCTAAATTACTAACTGGCAACACATAATTATTGACCCCACTAATTGACCTGCCCTGTAGCCTACCGTCTATGTTAAACTCGACGAGTGTGCTCAAGTATCCTGCGCGCTACCTCCTGCGATGCCTCGTATGTATAGTGGACACCCGAGCGATTTATAGGCACCCGACACGAATCCAGCACCGGCCTGAGGTCCAAGAACTCCGCTCCCTCGCTCCCACAGACTTCACTGAGTCTCTGGTTTATGCCTTCCACTCGGCTCCAAACCATCGAACCCCGATCCGTCCTAGGTACCAAGCTGCATATGGTAAGCCTCAAGTTGGTACCAGATTCTCCGCGAATACGACGGAACTCGGAGCATAGGTCTCTCACAGAGCCTAAAATCCCCTCGGATCCCATAAACACGGCATCATTGGTCCCAACATGGGCAACTACATGCAACTTGGAGCAGTTCGCGCCCCTGACCGCCGACTTCATCGCCTTCGTCACCTGTGGCACCTTTCCTCCCGGTATACACAAGGAGGTGACCCGTGGTTCTCCTCCTTCCCGTCGGGCCTTTCCACGCATCGGGGACACTATACGCCGGACATTGGAGCTACCTATCACTAAAATTCCCTCCCTTCCCTCTCCACTCCCACTCGGCGACCCACCTCCCAGCTCTAGCTCCGATGGCTCAGCCTCCGCCAGCACATCGAACCTATTGCTGACGGGGATTGACTCAGCCTCCGCCCCTGCCAATCCTCGTTTTCGGAGGGTGACCCCGTGGCTACGCCTCGAGACCACTTTCCATGTCCCCGAAGCAACGGAGGGAGACGACACCGGAGGCACGGAAGTCCGAGAAATACATAATCAAGGCATGAGTAAAATTGTAGTTAGAAGCCGTATTACATGGGAAATCTCCGAACACATTCGTTAATTGACAGAATATATAGTAAAATTGATAATAGCAGTATGATAGTGTGTGTTGCGTTTAGTGTATGCCTGGTGTGAAGCCACTCCTTGCCACATGCCCTTGCGATGGCTCACAGGGTAGGTACCTCTTAGACGTATATGTCATTTCATCTTTCAGTTCCTCGGGGTCAAATAATAATATGGAGACGGATTTGTAAACGTTTGCGAGCCAAGTTGGTAACTTCACCTACAGACGTGAGACACAAAAGAAAGCCTGATGCCATTCATGTGCGTATCCGCCATGTTCCGCGAACGATCATGAACGAGTGAATCAACGAGGGCAACTTCCATCCTCGTGGAGAACCATCGAATGAGAGGCTATATAAAAATGCGGATGCGGTGTCGACAGCAGCAGCAGTAAAAATAGGAGAATGCGCTGCCGACTCGTTCGGGATGATTTCCAGGTCGGTACGAAAAAGCAAAAAATTCTCTCTCTCTCTCTGCCTCTCCCTCTAGCCTTCATAGCGAAGGCGGCAGGGAGAGGCTTGAAAATAACGCTTATCCGTCGCTGCTGGTGGAATAAGTTCTCGGGGAGCCAGGTCGCTGCGGCTGTCATTTTCCAAATGCAGCCACTTCCAAAGCAGAAGCACGAAACTGCCATGCCCCTTAACCTACACGTCTCTTTTCTCTTATTACACTCCCTGTAGCATGCGGTCTCTACCCTGGCCCACGCAAATGCCTCACACTCTCCGACCTTCCCTGCCGACGGCAAGGTGGCCCCGAGCTGCGAAAAAAAGTGACCCAGATTCTTTTGCCCACGCCTGTCACGGGCGGGCCCTCCCAAATTGTGAGCGTTTCAACCCGCTTGCGCACAAATTACTACGAAAACACAACACACCACACATACACAACATTCGCTTGAACATCACGGTGAAAACTTGCTGCAGCGTGAAGAATTAATTCACCCAACCGACTGTACTACGCGTGAGACGCGAGTCGTTCGAAGTAAAATGCGTGCGGGACCTATTGCAATTTTCTTGTGCTCTGCGGAGGCCTTTGAGGTGTGGGTGTGGAAAAGGATGGACACATTAAGCTGGACAAAGCGGAAAGCAAATGAGGAAGAGTTAGATATGTTGGAGGAGGAACAGAGTGATGAGATGACAGGAATGACGATGATGGGAATCGACTGGCTCTCAGACCGACGATTAAAAATTAGACCTATTTTTTTTATTCCAAGCTGATCTATTTTCGACGTTATAAAAATTTTTCACAACCCGACATAACACGGTATTTTATATCATGAGAGTAAAATTAGATAAATTAGGAGCATAGACTGCAGGGCGGAAAGGTTTCATGCGTAAATTTTCCCGCGAGCGATAAGGGACCATAAAAGCTGCCACTGAGATTTTGTAATTAGATTTTTCAATAGATAGTGTAGCTAATTATTTGTTTTGCCCTCTTTTATTAATTTATTGCTGAAATGCCACTAACTGATATACGGCAAAACGTTGGCGTATCTTATTTTCGTCGTTATTTATGTTCGCACGTACGCCCTCGGGATTACCCGAAAGGGCCTTACGTCCAGATTGCTTCAGATAATCAAGAATTCACTTCATTACTACTACTAATACTACTTTATGATTGGAAAAAGGGGAAACCCATTCCCAACGAAAGGGCCTGAATTCCGAATGAAATCAACGGTGTCAGGCGAGATGTGGTGGAACTTCATATAAATAAAGAAAATAATCGATCTAGTACCAAATCATAGACCTGAGAATGGCTTAGTGAAAAGTCGAAACACGTGTAGTGAATTTTTATATAAAGTGGACGTACTAGATCGATTATTTTCTTTATGGCCTAAATTCCCTTTATGTTATTTTGGAGTTCAATAAGAAACTCGTAATCTAAAAAAGTATGCTAAGTAAAATACCTTTGAAGAAATCTTTATATTTATAAAATATTGAGGAAGGAAAGAGAAATGGCAAAGAAATTTGTTTAAAGAAGTAAAAGTAAATAAATATTTTCATGCCTCAAAAGGACGTCATACCGTCATTCATTATTATCTTAAATCATTTACGCAATATTACGCTACTTCCTTGGTAGCCATCTCAAGAGTGTGTGTCAGAGTGTGAATTTTCGTCAGGTATGAACTGCGTTTAGTGATATGAATTATTAAGAAGAATATAGCATTAAATATTTATTATGAGCGTATTCGTACCTGCATGGAGATAGTTGTATTTCGAAAAGTAAATCTACATCTATGAGGTAATCTTCAAGCTACTTCAAGGGTTTGTGGCTGCTCACTCTAGGCATGCACGAACCGTCGTATAAACTATCATACAAATATAAGATATTTTACAAAGTACAGCGTTAAGTTATGTTTTGTTCGTAGATGGAGATTTCAAATGCAAAATGGATTCTAGCTCTCATTCTACTTACGCAGGATGGAAAGTGCAATCCTACATCAAGGAGACCATTTGCTCAAGTTAGTCGTGCTAATATGCAAATCCTTAATGGCACGCCTGCGACACTGCTTGCTGTGAAATACCTATATTGTTTCAGATTGCGCTCGGCTACGAAACGAACGAACAGGTTTCAGGATAGTTTGAGGTTCCATATCAGATTGATACTGCATTTGATCACGATTTAGAGGTGTTAGAACGGGTGATTGCAATTTAAAAAGAAATTAACATTTTTAACCAAATTTGACATTTTCCGCATATGATATGATCAAAATGGCGTTAGCTGATCACCAAAGCTTCCAAAAACAAATTATCGAATCATCATAGAAATTAAACTTAGTGAGTTATATTCCTCCCTTTCCCTCCAGAAAAAGGTTAGACATTGGGAAAGGCGCGAACAGCTTTAGTGTTGATGCGCCTCAAATACACTCTGCCTACTGCAAGTTAGGGAGATCAGCTACTTCTCCCATGTTAGACCCCACTTGGAATACACTGCCATTATTTGGGATCATTATGAGGCAGGCTTAAAAACCGGGTTAGAACGCGTGCAGAGATCGGCAAGATACGTTAAAGGCTGTTGTGGTAATTTCATTAGTGTTACTGACCTCTTGCAACAACTGAAATGGAAATCGCTTTTAACGGACGATTAAAATTTAGACATAATCTATTATTTTAGTTCCAGACCGATTTTTTCTCTGACGACGTTGATAATATTTTACGAGATCCGACATACTACGGTAGATCAGATAATGAGAATAAAATTAGAGAACTAAACTGCAGAAAGGACAGATGTAAAATGTCATTTTATCCGCGAACGATAAGAGACTATAAAAACTGCCAATGAGACTTTTAACTAGGTTTGTCGATAGGTAGTGTAGCTCTTAGTAGTAGTAGCTCTCCCTTATACTTCTCTATCTTTATCTGCTACCTAGTACTTAGAGCAAGCCGTGTATGTTTTCGCTATAACTACTGAATCTCTGTCCGTTTATGTACATTTACAAAATACCCTGCAAGCAACCTCAGGGGTGTGTGGCAGGGGGTGAGTATTCACCAACATGCATTACACTATACCCTAAAGTTAGTGTAACTACGACTAATTATGCATTAGCATATATCGCTAATGCTTGTCACGGGGCGAAGCCTCACAGCCATGCACTACACTACAGATATGCTCACAATAGAGAGGGACCGTTAATATATATGTATTTTGCAACTACACAAATGGACAGAGACTCAAGACTTATGTAGAAAATATACACGGCGTGCTGTTAGTACCAGGTAAAAGATAAGGATTCAAGGTGTATTAAGGAATTAAGGAGTATTACTACTACTAAGTGCTACAATACCTTTCGAAAAACCTAATTAAAGGTCTCATTGGCAGCTGCCATGATCCCTTATCGTTCGCGGGAAAAATGACATTTTAAAAATGTCCTTCTGAAGTCTAGTACCCTAATTTTATTCTCATGATCTGATGTACCGTGATATGTCGCATTTTGTAAAATATTATCAACGTCGAAAGAAAATAGACCAGTTTGGAACTTGTATAATAGATTGAGCCTAAAATTTAATCGACGGTCTGAAAGCGTTTCCCATCCCAGTTGCTGCAAAAGGTCAGTAACACTAACGAGATTATCATAACGGCCTTTAACGTATCTTGCCGATCTTCACAGCACGCGTTCTATCTCAGTTTCCAAGCCTATCTCATAAGGATCCCAGATACTGGCAGCATATTCCAAGTGGGGTCTAACGAGGGAGAAGTAGCTGGTTTCCCTAACTTTATCGTCGCACTTGCCAAGTACTCTCTTTTAACAAATCCCAATTTACGATTAGCTTGACCGGTAATTTCTCGAATATGTTTACTCCACGAGAGATCATTAGTCAGTTTAACTCCGAGGTATTTAACCGATTCTACAGTTTCTAATTTGCTGCTGTTTATGCAATAGCTGTTACAAGGAGCGTTTTTCCTTTTTCAAAAATTCATAACAACGCATTTCTTCAGGTTGAATTCTAGCAGCCACGCATCGCACCACTCCTGTAGTGCCTCGAGGTCCTTAGTTAGCGCTAGCTTATCATTAAGGCTACGGAATTCTCTATACACCACTGCGTCGTCTGAAAATAATCTTAACTTACTGTCAACTGTTTCACCGATGTCGTTAATTTCAAAAGGTATAGAAGTGGGCCTATGACACTTCCCTGTGGGACACCCGATGTGACTTATACTTCATTAGAGATAGCGCCATCTAATACTTCCCTTTGCACGCGATTGCTCAAGAGTTCTCCAATCCAGGAAATTACATCGTCGTCTAAACCGTAGGATTTTAATTTCATGAGTAGCTTACTGTGGGAAATTTTATGAAATGCCTTTTTAAAGTCAAGAAAAATTGCATCAACTTGAACGTTATGTTCACTCGAGACTAAAATATCGTGGGCAAAAAGTGCTCATTGAGTTGTGCAAGATCTTCGCTTTTTGAATCCGTGTTGCGTTTTTGTTAACAAGTTCTGCATATCGAGGTGTCTCATAACTGAACTTACAATTATATGTTCATGTACTTTGCAAGAGATAGATGTGAGAGATATCGGTAAGTAGTTCGATGGCTGTTCTTATCACCGCTTTTGAATATGGGAGTGACATATGCAATTAGCCAGTCCATGGGTACTATGTGTTCGTTGATGGATTTACTAAATATATTCTGCAAGTAGGGTACTATTATACAAGCAAATTCTCTATACACGTGGGCAGAATGTAGTTGCAATATACATAAACGGTCCGTCTAACAATGGTAGCATATCTATAGTTGGTGCATGCTGGTGAGGCTTCGCCTCGTGACAATTATTAGCGATTCATACCAATACATTATTAGTTGTAGATACACTAACTTTAGGGTATAGTGCAATGCATGTTGGTGACTACACACCCTCTGCCACACACCCTTGAGGTGGCTTGCAGGGTATTCTGTAGATGTATATACCTACCTTCCTAACATACAAAAATGATAAAATATTTAGAGACGTATCATTCGTACCTATAGTAAGTAGGTACACAGGTATGAGATTCGTGCTTTCAGTAACCGCACCCTCTAACCTGTGCAATCATCTTCCCACCCTTGCTCACGATGGGAGATAAATCACTGCGCAGGGACTGTAACCGAGAGCATGAAGTCCTCCTCAAGTGGGCCTGGTTCCATAATACTGATGGACATCCTTGATAGGGGGTCGGAACGTGATTATCCCCTCGCAGTCGTTTGATATACGAAATAAGGCACTCTGACGAAGGGCTTCCCTGACTGCCAACTGGTCTCCGTAAAAATGGGGACGCTATATCGGTTTCATGGGAGCTTCAGTGTCTCCTCCCCCTCAGCCCATGATACGGACCAACCCGGAAAAAACGGCTCCGGGAAAGATGTATGTTTTTTTCCCCAAGGCCCTGCAGAGAGTATCCAGTGCACCTCACAGTGCTTCCGGTAATGAATACTTCAGGTCCGGAAGCGAGAGGTCAGCAAAAGGGTTTGGGTCATTCCGTCAAGTTTCTTGATTTACAGGCAGTGCGGACGAATGAGAAGGACAAGGGAAAGCGGCCTCGAATCTGAGTATCGTACGCACGGGTATCCGTATCACACCATCCGGTTTAGGACGATGGGGGCCGGAAGGGCTGTCTCTAACATCCCTGTGTATAGGATATAATAACTAAGGGTTTTCAGCAGGAGGGGACGAGAAAAGTGGACAGGTGTTCAAGAAATTGGGAAGAAGAGAAACCCTGGAGAAGTTAAACCCGGTTATACGTAGTAATAATAAAAATGTAATAAATAAGATAAAAATTTCGTAGCTTAGGAATATCTTAATTTTAAGGCCATCTTACAAATAATTTATCATGACTTATCTTTAACGAACTACGTTCAAAGTCATTGGTGTCCTCTCTTGTTTATTCCGGTGTAGACTATTAAAAAGCCTTATTTTCAGTCAGATCTTAAGGCACGGAGTTCTATTCCAATGTTAAATCCCGGTGCCGACCAATAATAAGTCAAGGCTCTATATTTATATTACAGTCTGTGGTACGAGATGGATAGACCTTCTTCTGGACTTGGCGTTCAAAGATTAGCCGGCTATCTCTCGGAATTCATCAGGTCGGGGTGGAAGAAAACTGCAGGATAGCCGGTGAAATGTTGTCCTAGACATGGAACGAAGCAGCGGAAAGCCCGGCTGACGGAATATAGCATATCCTAATATCAAACCCCCTTCAGAAGGATGCATCACGACTCAACTCAATACACACTCTTAAGGTCAGATGAGTCTGGTGGATTGCTCGTATCGAGCGTCAAAACGTTGGCCTGTATGCAGGCCTCGACGGAAGGAATTCGTGCTGCTGATACGCTCATGCAAAAGTACCAGGACGGTTAAGTCTGTGACCTTTGTCGCCAGTCGACAAAAAATGTCTCCCCTTTGGCCTACATCAGCATTGGCATCTTCAAACATCATTTTTCTCTACGGCCGACAGCTTTGGCGACGTGGAATACCAAGCGCTTGATCTGAGTCAGCGGTTGTACCTAGAATAAGCGACCAAAGTTATTAATTACAATTAATTAAGATAATAATTAAAGCCGACATCGCTAAAACCGTCGGCCCATCGAGAAAGACGATTTTTATATACTCGACAATGTTCATGAAAGTTAAAGAGGAGACGTTTGCTGACGGGCGACAAAAGTAGAGACTTGCTCCGCTGATATTGCTGCCGGTTCACATCGAATGTAAGGACATAAGAAAAAGTTAGCAAATCACGTTCGTTCAAAATGCCGTATGACTACATCATTTAGCTAATAAGAAAGCGACATTTGTTGCTAAAGCTAGCCAGTGAGGTATTCCTTCCTCTATTACGTAGGAATTTCTTTAATGGAGGAATAAAAGAGCAAAGGGCTTTTTTTTATCTGACAGCCAACTTCTTTCTCTTGCCAAATCTATGAGTTTTGATTCATTTCCGATTTTGCTATCGTTGATAAGTATGTAAACATGCTGAACTTCCTTTTGTCATCGGAGCACTTGCCACAATCACTTGTCATTGGCTAACTTGAAGCCTCGTGCTTCGTCGTGATTGATCAACTCAGCGAAATAGTGTATTATATGATCAAATGGGCGTGCCCATTTGATCATATAATACACTATTTCGCTGGTCTTCTAGGAGGTAGGGGAAGTTGCCCCCCCTCCCTAGAAGCTCAAAAATAAAACCTAACTTGAGCTGCCCCTCTCTAAATCAGATCCTGGGTACGCCCTTGGATGATCATGAATTTTTTTTTGTCATGTTATATAAATAATTACGGAGCATTGTGACCGTCTCCACTGCAATGCAAGCGTCCAACTCCTATGTTTTTATGATGTATCCGTTATGCTCTTATTTTCAACGTGAACCGACCTTCAAGTTTCCTCGCAATTTCCTCCCTCCCACGCATGTCCGTGCATACGATACACACATGGTGGATATCTCTCCCCCTCCCTATTGACGGACAAGCGTAAATTTTCCCCCCGCCCAGCCAGCCAGCGTCACGATCCCCGCCTCCTCTGCGCCTCTCTTGCTCTCTCTCTCTCTCTTCCCACGCTTCGTTTCTCCCCTCCCCCCGCTTCCTTTCGGGGTCTCATTGGCCTGACACCGATCCCCCGTATCCATGTCAGCTCGGCGGCGATTGGCCCCGCCCCCTCCGCCAATGGCTTTCCTCACTCTCCCTCCCCAAACGGCGACGACAACAACCAGCTATCTTCTCCACTCTCTCCCTCTTCTTCCCTCACTCCTCCCCACTGAAAAATCCCCGCACCTTTCCCGCACCCACTGCTCGCGATGCCAAGAGTCTCTCCTTAGCGCCTCCCACGCCCTACCTCCCCACCTCCCCTTACTCGTCTGAATGTGATGCTGCAGTGTTGGTCCCCTATGAACTTAATACTTTGTGGCAAGCTTCGCTTCATCCATCACCCTTCTCTCTATCTGTATGACGAAAACACCGTTGAGTACACACCCCCTGCCACACTCCCTCGTTCCCCGCGCTAAATCTTCCTTCTCGAACCGCCCCCTCCCCTCCGGCCGTTCATGATCAACGGGCCCCTCACCCACCAGCTCCTCTCTTCTCCCTTCCCCCCCCCCCCCCCCCACAAGACCGTTCTTCCCTCCTTCGGTCTCGCAGGGCGCACCCATATCACTTTCAAAACAAAATGGCCACCGGAACTCCCTTACGGAGTGGAGATACCAATCGCTCCGCTCGCACGCTTGCGTGGCTTAGCCGAAAACCATGAATACTTGTACCTGGACGAGGGGCTGAGCTGAGCCGTCAGAGTAGCAATAGTACGAAAGATAAGTATTGAGTGATATAGCATCTGATGTAGCCGCCTTAGTACCGTTATCAAGGAAAAGGTCCTCGCGTCGAAGATGTTGAAGTGACAATTTGGCAACAATGGACTTCATATTACTCGTTAAATTCAGTAATAGGCAATCTGAGCCCCGAAACTCCGACCGAGTCTGTCGTGAAAGTACTACGGGGAAGTCTCGATTATTCGATTTCCGAATTAAAGATGTTGCGTATTATCGGAGGCACAGGTACTCATCTTGTTGCTGCACCATGCTAGTTGAACGTCAAATTCGGCAATAAGTTCAATTTCCATGTAAAGGGTGACTCACATAAATATTTCATCGAACACGAGTGACAAGCTAATATAACGCGAAACATATAAATGTCCTATTTGAGTCATAATTTATTCTCGCGCAAATGTCTTCTGCAACATCAGAGAAATCTGTAATATCGGGAACGAACTCATTCCGAGATTGCATCAGAATTATCTATATCTCGTACATCATTGAGCAGCTAGATTTGCAAAGAGATGTTACGTAACGACAAGTCTAGCAGTGTATTTGCAAGACTATTATAAAAATTGGAATGGGAATCGTTATCGCAGCTCAGATTAAAGAATAGATTTAATCTCCGGAGTTTATTTGAGGTGATTTACATAAACTCTGAGTGTGAAATACTCCATGATGTAACGGTGGGTTAGATCACGTGCATAAAATTAGAGAGATAGATTGTCTGGTGGACAGGTTTTAAGTGCCCTTTTTCCACGTATTATTAGGGACCACAATAGCTACGAACGATGCCGATAATAATGTCAATGGTGACAGAGAAGATTAGCTGAAACTTTGCCTCGCTGACGAAGATTTGGGAATGCTTGTAAACCTTCGAAGTACGAACAGATCATAGAGTTACTAGTTACGTTAGACTCTAGTCTACTTCTACATCTACAAAATACCCTGCAAGCCACCTCAGGGGTGTGTGACAGGGGGTGAGTATTCACCAACATGCATTACATTATACCCTAAAGTTAGTGTAACTACGACTAATTATGCATTGGCATACATCGCTAATACTTATCACGAGGCGAAGCCTCACAGCCATGCACTACACTACAGATATGCTCACAATAGAGAGGGACCGCTAATATAATGTATTTTGCAACTACAAAAATGGACAGAGACTCAAGACTTATGTAGAAAATATGCACGGCGTGCTGTTAGTACTAGGTAACAGATAAGGATTCAAGTATTAAGGAGTACTACTAGTACTAAGAGCTACACTACCTATCGACAAACCTAGATAAAAGTCTGATTGGCAGCTGTCATGATCCCTTATCGTTCATGGGAACAATGACATTTTTAATCTGTCCGTTCTGCAGTCTAGTTCCCTAATTTTATTCTCATGATTTGATCTGCCGTAGTGTGTCGGATTTTGTAAAATATTATCAACGTCGTAAGAAAATAGACCGGTTTGGAACTTACATGATAGATTGAGCCTAAAATTTAATCGACGGTCTGAAAGCGTTTCCCATCCCAGTTGCTACAAAAGGTCAGTAACACTAACGAGATAATCATAACGGCCTTTAACGTATCTTGCCGATCTTCGCTGCACGCGTTCTAACTCAGTTTCCAAGCTTATCTCATAAGGATCCCAGATACTGGCAGCATATTCCAAGTGGGGTCTAACGAGGGAGAAGTAGCTGGTTTCCCTAACGTTATCGTCGCACTTTCCAAGTACTTATTTAACAAATCCCAATTTACGTTCAGCTTGACCGTTAATTTCCCGAATATGTTTTCTCCACGAGAGATCATTAGTCAGTTTAACTCCGAGGTATTTAACCGATTCTACTGTTTCTAATTTACTGTTGTTTATGCAATAGCTGTTACAAGGAGCGTTTTTCCGTTTCCAAAAATTCATAACAACCCATTTTTTTTCAGGTTTAATTCTAGCAGCCACGCATCGCACCACTCCTGTATTGCCTCTAGGTCCTTAGTTAGCGCTAGCTTATCATTAAGGCTACGGATTTCTCTATACACCACTGCGTCGTCTACAAATAATCTAAGCTTACTGTCAACTGTTTCACCGATGTCGTTTATGTACAAAAGGTATAGAAGTGGGCCTATGGCACTTCCCTGTGGGACACCCGATGTGACTTTTACTTTATGAGAGATAGCGCCATCGAAAACAACCCTTTGCATGCGATTGCTTAAGAGTTCTTCAATCCAGGAAATTACGTCGTCGTCTAAACCGTAGCATTTAATTTCATGAGTAGCTTACAGTGGGAAACTTTATCAAATGCCTTTTTAAAGTCAAGAAAAATTGCATCAACTGGAACGTTATGTTCACTCGAAACTAAAATATCGTGAGCAAAAAGTGCTCATTGAGTTGCGCAAGATCTTCCCTTTTTGAATGCGTGTTGCGTTCTTGTTAACAAGTTCAGCATATCGAGGTGTCTCATAACTGAACTTACAATTATATGTTCAAGGACTTTGCAAGAGATATATGTGAGAGATATCGGTTTGTAGTTCGACGGCTGTTCCTTATCACCGCTTTTGAATATGGGAGTTACATTTGCAATTTTCCAGTCTATGGGTACTTTGTGTTCGTTGATGGATTAACTAAATATTCTCTGCAAGTAGGGTGCTATTTAACAAGCTTAGTCCATTCTAGTCCGGCGTTAGAGCTCCAGTTTTTACTGCTCGCCTCAATTTCAAAAGGACGCAATGGATAAGAACTGCAATTAGCGAAGTGTTGACCTCATTCCGAATTCTATGGAAGCACGGCTTTCATCTTCTATGATCACTGGCTTACCTTCAACGAGGCAGACCCAAATACCACTCTGGTTCATTTCCTTTCTTTTGGTATCATTCTCGTCGGTGAAGAGCTTCAAAGAAGACGTCGTTAGCAGTTCAGAACCTGGTATATTGCAGAAAGAATCTGCGTGAGTATATTTGACTGGGCTCAAAATGTGTTTAGTGCTCGAAAATATGTTTAAGCTTCAATTAAAAAACGTTAGGTGGCCGCCCAGGCGCCCATTTCTCAGAGAACCTTTTTGCTCTTTAAGTATCTAATTTTAGCCCCCATTTATAACCCCTGCTCGTTGCTTCATGGGCTGTGTATCTTTGAGTTTGAACTATCAAGCTGCGTTTTTGCGATGCCTATGTCCTGTGTTGCTTTCTGCTCTACCAAAAGGTACAAAAAAGGTTATCAATTGCTTCAATGTAATTTCACATTCTTCTACCTGTACTACATCTTGTGCTTCGGATAATGTTGGGCTATGAAACGGAGGTCTGAAATAATTTCGTTTGTTCTTTCTTGAAAAAATTTGCCTATGTGAGGTTTCCCTACTTGCTTCTAGTTTTCTTTCGTGTCAAGGTAAAGAATGTCTTTCGACAGCCAAGGTACTGCGGGAAATCACTTAATAGCTTCTTTTAATGTTTGACGCCTAAGAGGAGAGTAGTTTGCAGTAACGACATCTATTGCTCGTGTCTCATTTGTGGTTGCCAAGGAAATTAATCTTTGACCTTATTTTTCATTATTATCATTGTTCATTCAATCCTTAGGTTGTTTGACTGCAGCCCTCCATCCTTCCCTTTCTAATGCTAGTTCCCTTACTACATGGTTTATTTGTATGTACTTTCTTCATCATTTGGTAAATGTAATTATCCCTTTGCTGTCCTCATGGGACCTTTCTCTCTATTTTTCCTTCATTTATTCACACCCATTCTCCACAAACCCATTGTGCCTCAGGGTGTGCCCAATCCTACTGATTCATCTTTTCTGTATGGTGTTCCATTCAGTTCTTTCCTCTTCTATTACTGTATTGTAAACTTATTCATTTCTTATTCATCCGCCCGTTTAATCTTCAGCATCCTCCTCCAACACCAGGCTTCGAAAGTTAATAATCTTTTCTGGTCTGCTTTATGAATGGTCCATGCTTCCGATAATGTTTTAACGCTATTAATCGTTACTTTAAAATACTCTCTTCTTTGGTTTATTACGTATTTTCCCGGAATGATTCATCTTTCTTTCGCTGATGGATTGTGCGAAATCTTTACTCGTACCAAACAGCTAAGAAACAAATGAATAGTAAATCACTCCACTAAACTCATCCAATATCCGATTTCACGTTGGCACTAGCGCCGAAGACCATCCAGTGGATGGCTTAGTAATTTCATGTTTTGGGCAAACTGCCTGATGAGCGTCGGCTACCCTTCAGCCCAAGGCCACGAAGACGCCAATATACAGATCACATGGGCTTCCTGGTTCAAATATACCATCGACATTCGCGATTCCATATCAATATCGCGGTGTTTATATAATTCCTGATAGAATTTGAAGCTCATAAGTGGCTGTTTTTATTGCTATTATAGGGTATTTAGCGCATTATCTGTCTTTCCCATTGTTTCATCCTTACCTTTCTTTTATGCTCTATTTTTGTCAACTTATTTTGCTTATATCACAAGTTGGATTCGATTTTGTGACCGGGAAGTTATTTTGGCGTTTGGAGATTTACAGGAAAATATTCCCTTGATATTTTTGGTGGATTTATCTACATGCATGTCGTATTCTTCCATTCAACGGCACCAATAGATGATTGGGTCACTTCGTTTTCGCATTACACGTTTGAACAAAGTTGTTGCTTTTCGATTTAAAAACGAATAGTTTTGATTAACCGAAATTACGTTCTTATTGAATTGAAAACAGTCTTTATTGTTCTGGGACTTTAAGTCCCCTGGAACATTGAAATATTATTACATACCACAAATGGGGCCAATGGTGACAGCAATACATACAAATTTCATTATGGAACACCACATATAAACCAACAATAATCAATGAATGAGAGAATAAATAACATGTGAAAATTAGGGTAACAGTGCACAGATTTAAGATCACACATTAAGGATTGAGAAATTAAAACAGGCAACATAGATTATCAATCGCATTTCTTACACATTTTGCATTAAGAATAATGGAATATAAAGTAATAGACACAACATAAAACAGTATGATAAGGAAAGAGCATGACGAATCTCATTCAACATTGCAATGCACAGATATTAAATCACATTTCAAGAATTGATCATATCGATTAGATATATGATAAGATTAAGCTAACAATAAGTTACATAAATGATCAGTCAGTTGTGCCTAGAGAATTTATGTGTTTTAATGCGGTGAGTCAGTATAGCTTTAGCGTTCATAAATCCGTAAACCTAATTCGTAATTTCCACCAATTCTGAATTTGTGAAGTTGCTGTGTGTACCTGATGTGGAAAACGAAATTTTAATTCAAATAATGGGTTAAATAATTTGATTAGGGTATAATTCCTATCTTGAAAACTTTATTATATGATGGACTGTTGCGAATAAATCGCCGTTTTACTACGGCGACTTTACTGCGATACTTAAAGCAACTTCGGCACATCAACAGGCATAGAAGTCAAGCATATTGCTATTTCGAAAATGCTTCCTGTAGTCCTTCTGCACTGGTATGTTTTGTGCCAAAATGGGGTTATAAAATTGTAAAAATACTGTTTGCTATTCATGCAGCATCACTGTTGAGAGGCAGCAGTCACAGCAGAAGGCACTGATGGTGCAGATCGAGGAGATCGGTCCGGTATGAACTGCTACAGCTTCGGGGGAGAGTGAAGTTGATAGAATCGGCCGGAATACGGCGATGTGGAAGATAACGGGAAACAACCACATTAATCTTCCTGGAAGATGCAGCCTTGCATTCATACTATCTGATGGCATTTCTCCCGGGAAAATAGTCCTCCAATCGAATTTCTGGGTGAGGACTACTGAACATCAGCCTGAGTGGAAAAATGCAGGATAGGGACTCGGAACGTAAGAACAATCAGGGAGTAAGGGAACTAGCATTAGATAGGGAAGGACGGAGGGCTGCAGTCAATCAATCTATGGATTGAACGAACAATGATGTTAATGAAAAATAAGTTCCAAGATTAATTTTCTGGGCAATCACAAATAAGTCTCGAGCAATGAATTTAGTTACAGCAAACTGCTCTCCTCTTAGGCGTCAAACATTAAATGAAGCTATTAAGTGATTGCCTGCAGTACCGTGGCTGTCGAAAGACATTCTTTACCCGAAATAAAATCAGGGAGCCTCTGTATTTGATTGATGGTACTTGATTTTCTCCGGCCAGTTAATTGGGTGAGTGTATAGTTAACCTAATATCAACCCCTTCTTTACTAATTAAAAATTACCATGCCCCTCTGGCTCCAAGTGCTCCATGGCAGCATTGTTAGTTACAGTCTTGTTTCTTTGGAGTTGCTTAGGGTGAGTCGGTACCCAAATCGACGATGTTCATATTTCATTAGCCTTTTATTATCCTTTAGCCAATTAGCCTTGTTCTTCTTCCTAGGAAGGAAACTAGAAAGCATAGGAAGGTTTTGAGAGCGTTAACTTTCTTAAGTTGAAGTAGGCACTTGAATAACTCGAACTCAACCATCTGAAAGGGCTTCCTGCAAGTTCCTTGTATGCAGAAATTTTTTTTGCAGTGATATTTTTAAAAACAGAAATAATAAAAAATTCTGCAAGGAGATGTACATTTCTGTCTACACAGGCTCGTAAGTGCTGCTATATTTTTATATGTAATTTTGACATTATTAGCCATCAAAGTCTTGGCGGAGGATATTCAGCACAAGGATAGCAAAAAATTGACTCGGGGCTCAAATACTTATGGCTTATTTACATAAAAAATTAAAATTTTTTTGTGCACAGGTATTAAGGGAAAAGTGTACGTGATATGAAAACATTTGATATTCGTTTTCCAACATACTTACCTCGTGAAATCTCCCTCAAACCTGTATGAAAGCCAAACATCAACGCTCTTTAGAGAAGAAAAACCCAAGTGGTGTTATGAAGCTTGAAAAGGAATTCAAATATCCTTTTCAGCGTCCCAATCACTGCTGCATTTAACCTCCCAGTTTTCATCCTTCTCATGCCTTCAGCCTTAATGAAGTGCCAAGTGTGCCTGGTTTTTCGAGTTCAGCTGTCCCAAACGCAATAACTTTGCTATGCTATCTTTTTTTTACGGTGCCCAACTCCATTTTGAATGTTCGTGTTTGTTTATCTCATTCACCCTCACCGTAACCTTACTGCGATGGAATGATGATCAAGGTGCAGTATTTTCTCCAACGTTTCAATCTCGAAGTTTTGTTTGTACTTGAAAAATGTACTTACCCCTTTGGCTGGAGTGAGAATCAGCTTAGTAGCTGCGGTGAAGCTGACAAAACACAATTTATTTGGACTGGATATATAATGAACTGCTTTAATATTACATTTGCTTTATTGCGCCTAGTTATTCCGATGAAGTAAGCAGGGTGTTATCATATTGCAATATTCCTGGCCAAAAATTATTGGTTGAAGAATGTTTGTCTATTGATCATTAACATTGTTATACCTCTGATGATCAAGTGATGCTAGAAGCTATTTCACTGAGATACAAGATTTATTCACAGGATAAAGATTAAATCTGGTTTATGGAATCTCCGTGTTCATTCCTTCCATCAACTTTCTGAATTGATAATGAACAGTTATGTGAGACATTACTAGTCATACGGTTTCATTTTCCCTGGAAACAGCCCAAATACATCTAGAAGGATATATACCTTACGCATTATTTATTAAAGGAACAGAAATAAAAGCGCTACTGATTTTTTTGAATAAAGAGATGTATTATGCTTATATACAGAATTTTCTTCTTTTACAACTTAGGGAGGGACAATTGAGTTTTACACAATATCTACAAATAGTTTTTCTTTGATATTTATAATATTTATAGATTCAATATAGATTCATAGCAATGAAATCTGCTGGGACTATAGTCTCTCGAAGTCTTCACTTTCATTTTTTAATTATAATTATTAACTTTAGTCTGGCGTCCCCAAAAGTGACGAACTCCTACTAATCTTTTATTATTTTTTCGATTGCAATGGAATCGGTTCACTGTCCTTCGCAGAGTCTTACATCAATACACACAGGAAGTCTTCCTCCACCCCCCATCGTCCCTTAAGTCAGTTATTCGTTTTTAAACGCTGCCGGTCAGGAACGAATGTGTATCATGCACTCACAGACACACGAGTATAAACACACGCTAATGTGGAATATTTTGGGAGGTAATTTGGAGGAAAAGTGGGTACGGAGAAGGCAACCAATCAAATGATGTGCTTCGGTGCATATTCTTCTCATTCATTTCCGCTCTTGTCACCTCAGCAAAAACTTTCTGTTCTTCGAATCCAGTCAGCTAGTCTTTTGACGCTCTTCACACGACATTCACTCTTTCTCTGTCTAACCTACCCACCTACGATTGCTAACCATAGTCACTCCCCTTTCCTAGTTATTCCTATTAATTTATTTGCACATATGCCGAGGGAAAAACATCACTTTTTTAGTAAAAAAACACAATCACACACTCTTAGGCCCTAAGCATTTATTTTATTTTCAAATAAGCCACTAAAATGTTTTGCGTTGCGTCCCATTGAAATTGTCACAGGTTACCGAAACGGATCTGCTCCTTGCAGAGCACAAAATGTGCGAGCATGAGAAGCGTCCATTTCTACCTCCCAATCGTTGTTCTCGTTTTAAGGATAAGGTTGATCACTATGTCCCTTCCTCACTGTTGGATTTAGATTAAAAGACCTAGTCAAATCCTTCGTTCTAATGAAAATATATGATGATGATTCAATTTTACAGTGAAAACCCCTTTTCTTGTGAGATGTTTGAAAAAAAAACAAATTGTTTTTCACAATATTTAGAACCCCTACATTCCATTTTTTACCACATTTGAGCATGTTATCAGAAGGGAACCGAGGGATCAAGCCGACTGTTTTTTTATTCATTTTTGAAATGGTCGAATTTGATTTTCTTTCATAGCCTTTCCTGATGGATCGACTTACATCTTATTTTTTCGCAGTTTATTGCACAATCTTCCACTTCTTCTCACTTAGCACTTACGACCAGTAATGTCTTTCAGCTTAAAGGAAAACGAAATGCACATTGTTCGTTCTTTGACGAACACAAGGAGCATCACAATAGTTTCAGTCCATCCACGCCAAAGGAGTTGATATGTTTTTTTTTATTTGAAAGCCAGGGAAACTCATAGCCTGGTCCAAATCTATTTTATGAGAATGAAGTTACTCTACAGAACCATGCGTTGCCATTGAAAGAATTCACTATTCTCATTGTTGAGAATTACCTAAAGAAATAATTAATGTAGCTTACTCTGTAGCGATGGTCGTATTGTGCAAATTGGTTTCCAACGCAAATTGAAAATCAAATACTCTGTATACAGGACGCAGTAAACAGAAACTTAGTTACGTGTCACCGATTCAATTACATGTCTGCATACCGACTTAAAACTTCTGGGTTCTTGAAGACATTTAATGTTATATCGAGAAGGATTTGAAAGATCTTTATCCAACTATAGCGCAAACGTCTGTCAATTAGAGTCTCAAAATAAATTAGTTCGATGCTTATGATCATTCCCATAACTCTCCTCTGAGTTAGAACTCTCAGTTTGAAGATATGATGCTGTTCCCTAGGAAACTGAGGGCGGAGCGTCTTCGGAACTTGGAAAAGTTTTGATCCCGAAAAGTCACAACAGTATAACCGGAGTAATGTTTCAATGTTTCGGCGTACTGTTTCCAACACACGTATTCTTAAATACGTCCCTTTAGCTTCCTTCATGGAAATTAGTGCCCACATTGGCTCCGTGCACATTTCGTTCCACCGCGGTCTCACAAGCGAAGGGAAGCTATTGGGAGAGGAGTTGAGGATGATCCGTGGCTTAAATCTCGCCTGGCGATGTTGACACAAGTTCAGTTCACACTTGCGAACGTTTCTATTGTCTTTCGCAAGCGCGAGGTGGATGACCGATGAAAGTTTTCCCCACCTCGCCTTATCACGTCAGCCTGGGCGGCGAGAACGGCCGGTGCAGCGAGAGCGGCGCCGTGGACGGGGGCGGCACGGGCAGTGGCAGGAGGGGAAGGGGGCAGTGGGGCAGCGTCGAGAGGTGATGGTGATGGTGGTGGTGATGGTGTGGGTGGAATGGGGAGGCCAGGTGAAGCGGGGGCAGTGGAGAGGAGAGGGATAGCGGGGGCGGGAGGTGGTAGGGTGGCGAGGGGGGCAGGTGAGGTGGGGCGCCCGTCAAGAGCCCGGGGGGCGGCGGCGGAGGGTGGTAAGGGTGTCCCCCGGCGCCCCTCCCCGGGGGCGTGGGCGAGGAGGCCGGGGGCGGCGGGGGCGGGGACGGCCCCCCTGGGGACCCCACGAGACTGATGCTCCCCACGCTGCTGCTCCCGTTGGAGTCGGCCGAGGGGCTGTGCGGGGGCCCAGGGTGGTGCAGGTGGTGGTGATGCCCGGCGCCGTATTCTGCGCCGCACCCTCCGACGTCCAGCTCAGGGTCGCTGTCACCCAGGTCGTCGGCCAGCATCTCGTCGTCGTCATCGTCGTCCGTTTGGTCTTCCTCTTCGTCACCAGGGCGTCGCCGCCTCCGGCTGCCGCCTCCGCCTCCTCCCCCGCCGCCGCCGCTGCCTCCAACGCCCTTTCGTTGGCGCGCCCTCGAGGTGGCCCCCGGTGGGGAGGAGGCGGACGAGGAGGAGGACGGGGCATGCCCCCGGGCGCCGGGAGGGGACCCGGGGAGGCCGCCGTGGTTGGAGGCGCGGTGCGGGGACGCGGTCTGTCCCAGCTGAGCCTGGAGCTGCTGCTGCTGCATCCTGTTCATAGAGAAAGAAGATGACAGTCAGCGAATATTCAGTTTCGTAGATGGGAGTCAGAATGAACGAAATTCATATCAGGGAATGCCAGGCTTATTGGGCACGCGACGCAAGCATTCATACCCATTCATGCCACACTTGACATTATTACATACATTTCATTTGGGCAGAACTCTTTAAACCATAGAATAAACTGGGTAGGTTGACAGTATCTGACAGCAGTTTTTTGCGCAGCAGCAGTCTTTTGCGACTGAAGTACTCCCTTTTATCAGATTACCTATATACCTATAACAATATATACTTACCTTATCGTAGCGTTAAGCAATACAATATTATGATTCTAGTTCCTTTGAAATGCAGAAAAATGACTTGAAAACTCAAGATAAGTGAATATAATAATAGGAAATTGTAAAAAACATAATAAAGCAGAAAATCACAATTGCATTTTAAGCATAAATCCTCTCGTTTCCAGAAAGTTTTCGTATTGTTTAGTCATAAATATGCATTTTATATTGAGAATCCATTAACTGCTCATGGAGCTCCACACCCAGTTAACAGGTACCGAAAACTACATTTGGAAAATATATTTGTGATAAATTCAGAAAATTATGACGGTAGGCCGTAGAATTTAAACTCGATGAATCGATATGCGATGTGCAATTTTCCACTAAAAATAAAACTTTGATTACGACCTAGGCTTTAATGCTATCTTATCATCACCTTGTACGTGCGGTATATAGAAGATTGATTGCTGTACAGTGTACACCTATCCTCTTGCGTGCAGTTGATGTGCTGACGCTTATCTACGCTTGGGGAGGGAGATTAGTTAGGGACTATTTTTTTGTATTTTCTAAGAAAAAATCTCTTTGTTAATCCAAAAATTATTGATTTGATTGATCGAAAAAAATATTTAGATATTTACTCTGCAAAAATAATTCATCGGTACAAAAATAATGTAATAATTTCACAATCAACCAAATCCTTCTCGCCCACAGGGGATTAATTTCCTTCTCTACGTCTCACCAGACATATGGGGCATTTTTCTTCTTGAATTATGGCTTGTTGAAACAGTTTCATAAGTTTACACTTTAGTGAAATTATGTCTCAAGCATCGTGTAGTTTCTAACCAGAAATGTAGGTTTATCTTAATCATTTCTATTCTTATAATTGCAGGTATTTACGGAAGCGCTTTGATTCCGTGGTTCTCGATCGCTTTTTTAAGAAATGCATTCTAATTAATGGAGATATGCTCACGGCATATCTGCTTAGTAAGCCATGCACGACAGGTGCAACAACTTTTGCTACTTAGGCAAATACTCTCGGGATTATTTCTTCTAATGAACGATTGACCATCCCACGGTTTTCGTCCTTAATCCGGGATAATCGTTTCATCTCGTCTTTCGCCAAAGCTTCTTAAGTAAGTCCTCTTTGGCATTCTTCCTCCCATCCTCAAGTAAAGATTTAATTTTTTGTATGTCCCGTATCCGATTACAAATCTTTCTCCACTTCCACTCCCCCAACCCGCCGTTCCGTTATTCCAAATGGCGACGCGTGAAAAAAATGAAGGCGGTCGGGCGTCGTCGACTGACTCGTCCTGTCTCTTTTAGCGTCTTTGCAACGGTGGGTATACCTATTGGTATCCTCTGGCATTGGGTGATTTGGTGTGGCGATTCTGGGACTGACCGACCGGCGGAAGGTCCTCCTGCTCTTCTTCATCTTCCCCCGCATCCCGCTTATCTTTTGTCTTTGCGATCAACATCACCTCGACCGGGCAGACGGAAACTGGAATGCTTCGTGACCGACCCGATTCCATGGTAATCCAAAACCCTTTGGTGGAGAGAGCCTTAAAACGCGATATTGGAGCAAACACAAAAAAGCAGAGCATGTGTACGAGGGAAGAAAGGGGTAGAATGAGTATAGTGTGTAGGAAGGGAGAGGGAAAGTAGAACAAATAGGTCATTTGTTGAGGGTGCCAAGATTTCGCGGCGTGTGGGATGTGAAGGCTGCATTCCCGGGATTTCCACCGCGTGTGTTGATTATCACTGAGAACAGTTTCACCCGTTTCCTTTCGTTCTGAGGTCGAAGTGACGATGCCCAATTATAGTCGCTCTAACATAGGTTGGCTGAAGATTCTTCTGATCCTGATTAGATCAGGGGTGCGATCAAGGTTCTTCATAACACGTGCGCTCCGGTTATCGTAGTTTTTCAATTTGGCTCGTGAGTGCGAAGACGTGAACGTCGGATTTCAAATGTTGTCAGGTGCTTTAAATAACTTGATTTCATTAATAGAAGCGTTCTTAGGACAGTAATTGTTAGCTTTGCCCTTCTGGAGTGGTTTGCGTTTTGAATAGCGATGACATAAACGCCGAAGAAGGAATCGTGATCCCACCCCACGGACAAAGAGTGATCAAAGTCCAGCAGTAACCGAGTTTTCTCATATTCTTTGAACCCAGGTTTCCTTCCGGGGCGAGGGCAAGGCAGTCGCATCTGGGTTCAGTACCCTAGTTTCACATAGTCACAACCATAGGGCGTTCCAAATTTAGTTGACACCATGGGATCTTATGGCGATCCATCTGCTGTGTAAATATCCATGGAAGTCCGATGTTGGCAACAGCAGCACAAAAAATAACGTAGTGCTATGCAGAAATCTAACTTCACATCTAGGAGAGGTAGGAAACCTGACAAAAGTTCCTGCACATCATTCGCCGGGAAAGCACCAGATCTTACTGCATGTTTAGGAGTCTGCCAATGTGAAAATGATATTCCTTATAAGTAACTTACTTCAGTTTACCTCGGTGATGAAAATGGTTGTAAACGTAAACCTAGAGAGGGCATACGGAGAGTATGTTTGGCAATAGCGTTCTCCACAAGCCCCATTCTCTCAACTAAATGTGAAACGCTCAATAATATGTTGATGTAGATATTGAGTTAACCTGACGAACAGGTCTGGGGTCTTACTACAATACCCTTTGACAGGTTTGGAAATCTATTCTCCCCCACAATTATATACCTCTCTCTCTCTCTCTCTCTCTCTCTCTTACTCTCCTCCACTGCTCCATCCTGACTCTTGCCTTTTCTCCCCCGGAGAGAGAGTGAGGGAGACGATTCCTGGACAGCAAAGAGAAGGGACTAGGGCCCTTAATCGGGGCGAAGCCCAAGGGAAAGAGAGGTTCTCGAATTACCTAGGGCCACCGACTTCAAAAACTCCTTCCCGCTCTTATAAACACTCCCTCCGCCCCAAATCCATCCCGTTCCTTCCCATCCCTTACCGCACAACCCCGGTCCTCAAACGAATCTCCCCCTCCCTTGCCTTGTTTTCCCCGCCTCCCTCCCTCTCTTCCTTTCTTGAATTCGACTACCTCCACCTCCTCTTCATCTCAAGACCACCCCACCACAAGGACAAATGACAAGGGCTCATTCTTAAGAAAAGAAAATACCCGACCAGACTAGATGGGTTGCACGGGACGGAATTAATGGATGCGAGAGCACTGGTTGAGGCGTTAATGAAGATTGGGGGACTGCAATGGCAGGGGACCACTTCATGCCTCGCTCGTCATAATTTTGCAGCTGCCGATCGTACGCCATTGACGATAATTGCTCATGTCACGGCCAGAGGTTGGAGGAAAGGAATTTTTATAACCGGTCGGTAAGTTTGCGTTCAATGAGGCAGTTTTTAAAAGCCTGTCAGGTGAATGTTATGGCTCTATTTTAATGAGGTTCAGATAAATAAGCACGTATTTTCACCATAGGTAGTAGCATCACCTTGAAAGTTACAAAAAAATTGTGGGTTGGATAAGTTTAAAACCTTCCTTTTAATCTTCAAATTGCTTGAAGGAAAGCATATTTACTCTTTGACTTAAAATACTCAATCCTCGTCTTTAGGACAATCGGTGATTTGGTGAAAAATCAATTTTATTCCTATAAGTTAGCTCAATGAAAGCGAAATGTGATTTGTAATTCCCATAGAAGCGTCGCATAAATGCATTTATTTTTAGAGGCAAGATAACCTTTATATTCTATCTCATTTACAGATTATTTAACCGCATGATATTGTATCTAATTTCCAATATTAGCCATTTGTGTTTGAATTTCCCGTATGTAAACAACAATGACCACAATTTCATGATAGCATGTAAAACTCTGCGTGTAGCTTTTTGATTTTAATTGCAAAAATTAGGTAGTATTTCAACTGAAGCATTCATGTTTTTAAGAAGCTACCAATCACCGATTATCGTATAGAAAGTTATTTTGGGTTCCTATTCTTCGCAAGTTCGCTCCCTTGGACAGAGATACTGTTTTTGTTTTGGCAAGGTTCAACGGAACAATATAACTATTATTAGCTGTCGGAGTGCCTGAAACCCAAGCCTGCTACTGCATTGAAATGCTAGTGCATCCAACGGCTTTAGTAGATATATGTGAGAACCTCTACAGTACCACGGTTCGGACTAAACTCACAAGGGCTGCATCCAATAGTCGGATCTAGAATTTTGACGAAAGTTGGCCGGCAGGTATCCCTAAAATTATATATCTTCTCCCTTTAGGATTTATATACTATCTAGTTTAAACAAAAAATAGGATTATCCTTTAAATGTCATTATAAACCATTGAATTGAGAAAAATTCGATAGAGCCGAGTTCAACTTTGTGAAATATCATCGTGATATAAGATTAAAACTTGTAAACATTTCACAAACTTTTATTGAGAACATTTCCAAAACTTCTGTCAGTAAAATTTTGGGAAATATTTAGCAATTCTTTATCTAATGTCACGAAATGAGAATGTACTGTGACATCCTGCGCTAAGGCTTGAACCTAGGCCCTTTGCATTACCAATTAATTACCTTTCCCATCGACCACTTCTGCATGCCTTCAGAAGCTCAATAAATTCTATGGTTTATAATGAGTGTAAAATTTTAAGTAGGTGTTTTGTTTAAACTCTTGTGATGATGATTCGTAAATCTGTAGGACTACTTGTTTGCCAACTTACGTCGAAATCCTCCTGTCAGCCACTCCTCTTGTCAGTGGTAATCAGGAATGAAAAAAATATCGGGTGATACACATTTCTGTAGCTGTAGAATGCAGCATACGAAACAAGAGAACCGTGCGAACCCACGAAGCGAATTTATATAAACTCAAAGTCGTTCCACTTTAGTGACAAAGCTTCGCAGCTTTACTTTTGTCGTTGGCTGTAACTATCCATCATTCCGCGACCGTAATGCGCTATATAACTCACCACTGAGGGGGAATCATTCAGGTGCGGTCTCATCCGATCGTTTTGCACTTTCACGAGGCATTGCGAAAGGTTTTCAACCTCGAAAATACTCCCGGTTTCTCTGAACGAACGCTACCATTTTAGTGAGCGTGCTTTGATTTCGGCACACCCCGCCTCTGCCAACTCTCTGGAATCGGCAGGTGGGGCAAGACGGTGGAGACAACGGCGGTGGCGACGTGTGGGTGTGGTCGCACGAGGTCAGGATCTGGGGAAGGAGCGGTCTCACTCTCTATACCTTTCCCTCCCCCTAACCCTCCTACAAACCACCCCCGCCAATCTCCCTCCACCTCCCCTACCCCGTCTCCCTTTCATGCGGTTTACTTCGCTAAGCGTCTGCGGCCGATATTCAAGAACCCGCCGGCAGATGTCGGGCCCACTGGTGCGTTCAAGGTGGAAAAAAATATGGTGCGGCAAAAGGGGGGGGGGGAGTCAAGCAAGGGTTTGGGGAGAATTTGGAAGCAATGGTTAGAGGGGTTGCTGTGAATTTATAGGAAGGAAAGGGATATTTGGTTGGTGAAAAATGGTGAGGATATTCACATTAGTCTATATTTGGTGCTGAGCATTTTGAGTATTTAGGGAGCTGAGAAATTTTAAAAGTTAGTGATCGATTGTGAGGAAATACGGAGTCTGAATAATTAATTCATTTTTAAGAACGAGCTCGATTGCTGAGGGTCAGTTGGCTCCGAAAGTGTGAATAAGAAGACGCTATCAGAGCTGTTATAGCAATAATTGGCGCGATAGCATTTTTATCTATCTTATCTAAATAACCCATTGAAAAATTTTCTGGAACTTTAAGTTTTAAGCTCTAGCGGAAATCACATGCTCCTGTTATGTTCGAACCAATATGGCCGTGCAAAGAACGCACTTCTCACGTATGTGCCCTGTTTCGTTTTTTCTCTTGCCAAGCTAGTAAATTTTATGAGCAAACCAGTACGGCCTTAATAATTGGCATATTTACCAAATGACAAGATAAAATAACATGGGAATCATATTACTTACGCTTAGAGCATGGTCTTTCAATTCTGAGAGCACTCACTTGAATTATTCTGGTGACGTTTTCCGTAATATTTTGTTTCGCTGCACATCACGGTACATCAAGCTTCGTATATTGCCCATTGGGGTGGTATTTAATTCCCTTACTCATTGAATTTCCTTACGGGCTTCTTAGAACGACTGCTGGGGCCTGTTTCGGTTTCCTATGTCTTATTCGTTGTCTCACCTTCGGTCTTGTGATGCATGTCCATCCCCCTACACTGAATCATAGACAACAAAAAAGTTTTGAGATGTCGCCCACCATATAATTCCCAAGGTAATCTGTTGCTAGCATAAGATAATTGATGACTAACGTCATGTAAAGTCGTCGGCATCAACAGTTATCACATCTAAATTTGCTTTAGGGGATCGTTTTACGACTCTTCCTACCACACAGCCTGTTCCTGTCTTGAAAGTTCTTCTGTTTCACGTTTACTGCTACCAGTTTCATGTATCTAATCCCGGGTTGTCGTCTGCTGTTCTTTGCGTTCTCTTTTACGTCTACCATTGTTTTTAACAAGCTGTCTGGGGATCGGATTAGCGCGGTTGCTGGCGTACTGGTTTCCCACGCCGGGGAACCATGTAAAGTACCGGCGGTAACGTAGTTATTTCAGTGTTACTCCGTACCCTACACGGGATCGCTTTTACCAAAGCGATTCATCCGTGAAATGGCTCGCTGGACTGCAGTCCCTCGGTTTCTCTCCTCAAGGAGTGGTCCTCTAGCCGGCGCCAGGCTTTGCCTCGCCTCTACCCCATCCTTTCACTCCACGTCTTTGGTATACCTATCCTTCTAGCCTGCCGCAAAAAGTACAGGAAAGTTGACTGTAAAGGGAGGTAGTGAAACTAAATAAAGATGAATGACTAAGGTAGTTAGAGCAAGATTTTACCACACTCATAATGGAGACCCTATCCGATGTTTTTTTATTAAGGCCGTTACAATAAGCATGGAGTGAATGTAACAATATTAACAACGAAAACAATTTGTTTTATTTGGCTTAACTTCTCATTAGTTTACTAACTATACATGTTTGAGCATTTGACTGGACTAGTTTTTTTCACGCTTTATGCTAAATATTTCTTTACAACCGAATGATTTTTATTGCGATTTTTAGAAAAAGTAATGCAAAGAGTAACTAATTTATTCCAAAAAAAATAGTTAAGGAAACATAGGAACTACCCATCGTTAAATTTCTAACGCCATCTGTGTGCCATGATTTTCTCATTATTTTAATAATTCGTGGGGCTCACAGCCGTACCATATCCCATGAAAACGGGATATTTTTTTCGGCAAGTATCTCGAAAAGTGATGCTATGAGAAGCTGATATTTTCGTATCATGAGAAAAGTGAGACCTTTTTCTTTTCAGTGAGGCCAAATTCATGGATTGTTATGTGAAATGATATTTCAAACTACCTTAATGAAAGTGATCCCTAACGAATTATATAAGAGGATACTAAGGAGGATAAATGTTTATGTTTTATTATATCCAGCATCCAGCGTATAAAACTGCCCGAATGTCGAACACAGTCGCCACTTAACTGTAAAAATGCATCTAAATTAATGTAACTGCAAATCTGATTTAACTTAATTCCCAATACCTTCTGTAATCCATTGTCACCGTCTGAATGGTTGCAATGTAAAGAAGAGATATGGACTTATGAAAGTTATGTCTAGATTCACGGGTGCAAAAGTGCTCCTAAATTTCTGCCGGTAAGGCATCATTAACCGTCATTCATCTAGCAACGATTTGTATTACCGAGCGTAGCTAAGACTAGCTTACAATACCCTAGATTGATAACATTTTCCGATTTGGGTTGATATCACCTCCGTCTCAAGTGTTCCAAATTTGTTAGCGCAGCATGGTAACTCATTTTTTGTTTCCTCTTCTAAATAATCTTCCTAAAATCTGATAAATGACCTTCCGTATGCAATGGCTTTTTGGAATTGAGGGAAAGGGATATATTTTGAAAATGAAAATGGAAAAACGACAAAATACAAAAGGATTTCACGAAGGAGTTTTGAAGGTAGAGGCGGCATGCGGGGCCCTGGCGGGAAAACATCATTGCACTGCAGCCCACCGAGTTAGGCGTATAACATCCTAAATTATCTCGGTTGCAAAAATTCTATGAAACCTTAATTCTCGTGAAATGAATGCATTTAGGAGAAGATACATCGTATGAGGCATACGTTAATTGGTTTTCTCATCACTCCCAATTACCGAGTAACTGTTCCGTTGAAAATTACCTATTTATAACGAATTTTGCATTTTCACGATAAAATTTAACAACCGTAGGTATGCTCTAAAGCTTCATCTTTTAAGCACCGATTGTTGAAAACAGGATGTTTTCTTATTATCTACTATCATGCAACTGTGGCGATGAAAACGCCTGCCGTAGTAAATCCATCTCCCCTTCGATCTAACAATGATTAAGTAAGCGGTAAAGTGGAAGTTGTTCTAATAAAAGAGTACGTTTCGTGATTTAGCGCGTGAATTAAGATTTGCGTGTAAAATATGCCACAGAGTCCTACGGTACCGAAAAAACAAACACCTATTAGCCGGTCTCTTGAACACGCCAACCTTTCGATGGCAAGGCTGCCAGAGCGATTCGCCTCGGTTATTGGCGGGCGGGCAGTCTCGGGGGGAGAGAGAACGCTGGAGTTGAGACGGACAGGAGAGGGAGACGGAGAATGAGACGGGATGCTGGATGAAAGGAAGGGAGAGGAGGGGGGTGAATATCATAAAAAATAGAGAAGGGGCTAGAGGAGGAGATTGGAGGGGGGAATTCGGCGAGTGGGGGTGGAGATGTGGTCGGGGTAGAGAGGGAAGGAGGGATGGGGGTAAGGAGCCAGGGTAGGGAAGAAGGAGTGGTGTGATGGGTGGACAGGGGGAGGGAAGAGGAAAACATCAAGCTGATGTTTGTGGAGGAAGTAGCCAGGGCGAGACGGAGGTAACCTGATGACCGTCTGGTGAGTGGCGGTTGACTTAAAGAGTGCAGAGAAGGGTCTTTGAAGAGGAGGTGAGTCTGGGAGCCGGGGAAGTGGGAGGCGAGGGGGATGAAAACGATGTGGGATGAGGAAGTAGAGGGATCTGAGTGTGAGGGGGTGGAGAAGGCGGAGGGAAGGCAGTCGGGGGAGGTTTTCATCTCTCATCGCCCACTCTCTCTCTCGATTGTTGGTCCTTGCACCTGCGATCTCAGTTTATACGCAATTCATTTACTTTTTTAACGCAGTGTATGTTACATTAGAAGCTCCGTACCTAACTAGCGGGAAACAACGAAGGCATAAAAGATGCAGAGTTATGGTAAGATATTTCACGCGACCATACGGTGCCGAATTTTCCCGACAGCTGTCAAGTTGGGTAGATCATTTTCAGAGAAAAAATCCTTCACTTATCGTAGTTTGAGCGATAACTAATCTCTAGTCATAATGGAGACCACATTCGAATTTAATTTTAAAATATAAGCAGGTATATGGAGTATAAGGCAAATATAGTAACTTAAATTACACAAAAACTTCATTTTATATGGCTTAACTTCTCAGTAGTTTACTAAACATAGGTATTTGAGGCTATTACTAATTTTTTTCACGCCATACGCTGAAAAAGCCTTGACAACCGAAGGTCTTTTCTGCGACTTTATATTAAATTTTACGATAATTTATAAGAGTTTAGATGGTAAGGATTGTTGATTACTGCGTCACAAATATCATATCCCGCAGTTAATCATTTTCTTGCTCGCTTAAATTTAAAATTTCATCTTTGAATAGCCTTCCACAAAAATACAGTGTAACGGTTCTTCCCAAACCAATTTCTCTCGGCAAAATAAATTGAGCAAAGACTAAGTCTAAAAGATACAATAGGATATTGTTCCGCATCTGATAAATGCTTAAATTCGTAGTTTTCTTTTGAGTTACACAGGTTATTTGATTCGGGGTTGAACTGATCGATGCATCTGCCATTAAGTTCACTAAGAGAATTTTTAATGGGTATATGTGCCAGTTTGAATCTCTTTATGTACTTTAACAAACATTTGATACCTAACAATACTTGTAAATGTATTTTCAGAGCTTGAATAGAGGGCTGGGTTAAAAGCTTTCTAAGTGGCAATTATCGGATTGCCACAGTACACTAGTGAACAATGGAATCGATTCGTGGCAACTACAGCGAAAATCTCCCTTCATCGGTTAGTCGGGAAGTGATAGAAAAGATGCCATTACTAGGAGCGTTTGTGTTTTATGTGAAAATTAATGTTTTGTGTGCACGGTAGAGTTAGATGTTTTCGCCAGTTGCTGCCATCCTGGTCGAAGGGAATAGTTGCGAAACTGTTTAAGTGTTCAATAAAATTGTGTATTTTTTACTTGTTTTATCAGGTAGTTGATGGTCAACTCGCTTCGAAATCAAAACCCTGTTTCTCAGGGTGGGAGGAAAAACGGCTAGGTGAAGGATTGAAGCAAGGGTTGAAGATATGTGATCGACGACGTCCCCTTAGAGAGAGAGAGAGAAAATGTTTTGGGAACAACAGCCATGGTCCCTGCCGTGGTGTTATCTCAAGTGACGTCGACAGAATTCCATCCGCAAGTATTACCTAGTCACGCTCATTGGCTCACGTGTATTGTAGGACGTATCGGTAACCCCGAGTCACTTCTAAGCGTTAATTAATCGGCATAGCCCGAGAATACCGACGGCAGTCTCCTCCATTCTTTCCTCGAGTGAATGTAGCTAATACCCATTCGACCCGAACTCGTATTTTTCCTTCTTTGAAACCATATACGCATAAATTTTTCAGATGGGGGCTCTCGCATTTCCTCCTTCCCCCTTTATCCTTCATATCCGACCAATTCATCATCCATCCAAAAAGGACTCCATAATAGCTGCGCTCATCACCTTAATTAAACTTCAACCCCACACCTACCGTCCGTACCTAGGGGATGGAAGCATACGTGACGGGGGCTTTAAGGAAATAAAGAAGTCGTCGCTTGAAAAGAGAGGTGGGACGGTGTATCATGAAGAAAAGGGGGGTCGAGGTTGAAAAGGAAACGGGGGGGGGGGGGAAAGTCCATTCTTGAGAGTCATTCCATGTTTTTTCACACGGCCGGATAAAACTCTTGAAATCTAACAGGTCATCCGCCCCATCCATCTTTCACCACCCTAAACGCTCGTATTATCCCCTCATCTCCTTCCATCTCTGGTCGACCTTGCCACCAGCCTGCGGGTATGCACGTATGCATGCGTGAATCATAGTTTGAAGAAGGAATATAAATTGAATCACACGGCACTAGGTAGACAGCGCAAGGAGCTATGGAAACCGTTAAATGCGCAACCGGATTTATTAAATTGATCAGTCATGCAGTTTATACGCCAGAAACACGAATGTTGGTTGAAACAATGTCGCGAAAGTCCGAGGATTTATTTGAACAAGTGTGAACCGAGAATAATTAATGGACAAAAATACAGCATTTTATGTAATGTTACTTGGCAACCTCACGCAATAGTCATGTTGGGTGGTTTATTTTAAAAAAATATCAGGTTTCACTTTCGTGACCGTTCAGTTGCAAATATGAAAAAATCAGGGGCCTTATTCAGGAAGGGAAATGTCGTGGTCTTAACGCCATAGACCTTTCAAATCTTAACTTCCTAATTTTTTTATGGTAGTGACGTCAAAATTGCGTCATTGTCGAGTTTCTAAAATTCCGACGTCTTCCTGAATTTGGCTTCAGTTCCCAACCGTGTTGCAAGCAGGCAGTATATCTCATTATTTGAGTTTTAGACTGCGTATTACTACGCGCATTCAGCCAGCTATTCTTGATTCTCCTGTCGTGACTGATTTATGACCGAAATATTTTTATTTCTGCGGAGGATGCGTTTCGTTTCCCATGGTGCTGTCCTCTCCTGGTTTTGCGGAGTCCTTTTAATTCGGAGATGGAACGTCCCCTTTCCCACTTCCCGTTCTTGGATCTCCTTGGATCTCCCCCCCCCCTTCTCTCTCTCTCTCTCATCCGGCTACCCCAACACACTCTCCACCCTCCCTCCCTCCATTTCCACCTTCTTATGAACCAAAAACATTCCCCCACCCGTCCCACCTCCTCCTCTCCCCGCAGCGTTCCCCTGTTTACTTTGGCCGCTCTATGATGGCGTCAGGTTCCCCACCATCTCCCCTCCGCCCCAATCTACTGCTCCTCCAAGAGGGAGGAAAAAAACCTTTCAATCATGACCGTCCTTTCTTCTTCTTTCCCATCCCTCGCCCGTTTTCTATTTCCAAGCTTCCTCTCTTTTTCCGCCCTCTTCGACTCCGTGTAGCAAGCGGGCGTATTTGTTTTGCAATGCTAGTAGTCTTGAATGTGTTCGTAATTGGTGTTTTATTTATCGTCCGACCTCTAGACCTTTTTCTCCAGAGAATTACTTATGTTGATTGAGGTTAGAGTCCCTAACATAGACCTTTACTTCGCGTTGTCGTTATAGACATCCAAAACGCGAACGTCCATTGTTGCGACCAGTTTGCAGTTGCATTTCTTGCGACTCGCTCTACAAATGTTAGAAAAATACTTTAGATTTAGTGAGATGAAGAACAATCGTAGTTTGAAGAATGCCCACAGCATATTTTCTTATTCATTAGAGCTGAGACAAAATCACGATAGCACGAGCGTACACGCTATTAATACCCCAGTAAATTAGGTACTTTAAGCTTAGCTTCGTTTAGTATTCCACCTTTATCTGTATTTTCTGAGGGAAAATAAAGCGAGGCTGGTAATAAAACAAGGGGGGAACAAACTGGAGCAAGCAGAACAAAACAATCACTTCGTTAGCACGCTGAAGGAAAAATCGGCATAGTATCAAGGGCATTAAAAGGAGAGTTGAGCTTGCGATGGAAACCTTCTGCAATAAGTGGAAGCTGATGACGTGGAACTCGTGTAAATATGTAAAGAGAAGGTTGAGGTTGAGTTTAATATTTGTTGGAGCGTTTAATGAAGCAGAAACCTGGACTCTGAGAAAAGAGACAGGAATAAGCTGATGATGTTTTGAGATGTGGCAGCTGAGGAAAAAGTGTGGTGGATGGAATGGAAGACGAACGAGAAATTGCTTGGTATGGTTGGTGAGGAGAGGAAATTACTTGAGGAAATTAGGAGAAGGCAGAGCAGGTGGCTGGAGCAGGTAATGAGAAGTGAATGGATGCTGGAAATGTATTTGCATGGAACCTGAACATCTAGCTCATATTCTGTAAAAGTTGTTTCGGTATAATATAGAATTCCTGGAAAACTTAGCAAGTTCTCTCTCTTGAAAAGGAGTTTGAGAAAAGCGTTAAACATAAAAACAGTAATAAAACATATAAAACAATAAAATAAACAAATAAATAGTAAGTATAGTACAATTTTTTGCGCAAGTCCTCAAGAGAATGTATTTGATGACCTCAATAATGATAATTATAAATGAAGTATCTAACTTCAGCCGAAAAATATGAATTTTAGGAGTTCTACAGGACGTCTCAAGAAATGTCTGCAGTGTATAATAAAGATTTCTACAGAATGTGCCAAGAAATTTTACGGAAGTGCTGGGGATTTCTGTTGATAGTCGTTATAAAAGTGTTTCAATATTTTGAGGAATGTCTAAAGAAATTTCTAGGGAATTCTGTAATAATATTTTTGAAGAAAGTGCACAGAGCTTACTAGTGTAGTTAACGTAGCGTACTGGTAGTACCTATACCTATCTCACAGTGAAGTGGTGCCTTAAAATGGCTACCCACGCTGCCTAACGGCTTCTCACACCCTTTCGATTACGAAATGAATTTGATCCCGCGAACCCCGACTTAAGTCCCGAGCCACACATGCGTGGCTAAATCCAACCAATTAGCGACACCGCTCTCCTACTCTTGTGTGCGAAATAACATGGACGAAACCTGTCTTTTTCCTTTCGTTCCGGCGGGTTAGCTCAACGGGCAGCAGGTGACCGGGGCCCGCCACCGTTTCGACGACCCCCGTATATATATTTTTTTTTTGCGTGGTCGTATATCAGTCACCCACGTCCGCAAGAACACGTGGCAAACCGTTCCTTTTTAACCAGCTCGACTCTCTCGTGTTATACATGTATAAGTTCTTTCATCTTTTTCCTATCTCCCTTTCCAACGCGTCGTTTACTACTCCCATCGATTCCCCTCCCTACACTCCTCTGTTGAGCGCCTTCCGTCTATCTATCTCCTGCTTTTAGCACCTCCTTTCGGCGCTACGCGCTCAGCACCACCCCCCTTCCCTTATTCCCTTTTTATACGAACACCTCTCTCTCTCTCTTCTCTACCCAACAACACGTTAAGAGCCTGATCCTCTGACACTCTCTCCCGACGCTTTTGAGAGCGTCCGTTTGGGCGGGTGCGCGTGGAAATCGGCTTATATATCTCTCACTCTCTCTTCTCCTTCCACTCACTCTTTCCGTCCTTTGACATCTCCCTCCATCGCCCGTCGTCATCCTCACTTCTCCCGCTCTTTCTTTCTCTCAGTCCCGCCCAACACTACTGCCTTACCCTTGCGCCCCCCGTCCTTCTGCTGCAGAAATAAGCGGCATTGGCAGTGCGCACCTACCCTCTGTGTGGTAAGATTTCATTTTTGTGTCGAAGTATGTTTGTCTCTTCTATCTCCACTTAGGAAACCACCTGATCTGGCCTATGTGACGGATCTTGGAGCATGTATGCGCAAATAGAAGGCACGTGCCTCCAATTTTCGATTGTCTAACGGAAAGTTTACTACGGGCCGGGTTTTATTTCAAAATAAATTTACGACCAACGGAAGTGGACCTTACTCTAGGATCGAGTTTAAGACTGACATGGAGGTGGTAAAAAAATACAAAGAAATCTGATTGCATATTTTGGCACAGGAGTTATCATTTACTGGCAAATCGTTTTATTAATTTGATGTTAAGATCTCTGGAGTTAAGATGTTGGGCTACGGCATAAGACGTTGAAAACACCGGTTCACTGTCGAACACCAAATTAAAAGTTCGTTGGATTCGGCTGGAACCGGGAGGATTGGTCTCCCGAATTCGTTCCTAGTGCCATTATCACTGTCTGCAATTGGCTCTCAGTAAGTACGTGATGGCCTTACCTGGCAAATTACGGCTGGTGTATGGTGGCGGATTTTTATTTCCAGGTGGTTTTATTGATGCTTGTGTGGAATTGGCGTATATTTTCATTTTCTAGGGTGTAGGTATCATTTTCAAAGTTTGACCACGGTTGGTGGCTCCGGTTGTTTAGGTTTGGAGGAGAAGGGAGGAGAGATACGAGGTTGGGGGGAATGAAACCACTACTTCGCAGCACCTCTCTCACTCTCTTGGCACCCGCATACCCTTTGACCTCTGTCCCCGCGCTTAATTTCCTACTCGTGGGGTGGCGTGTTGGGGAGCGATTGAGAAAGCCAAGGCCTTCATGTTTAGCTTACATTTTAAAATTACATGCCGTGGAATTGACAATCGAATCAGTTTTATTTTGAATTAAATTTTGGCCAAAAAAAGGACTATATGCATGTTAAAGATCGAGTTAAGGTTTACAGGAAGGGTGTGGAAATAGAGACTGGGAAGCATATTCTAATCCCTCAAAGACTAAAGGTTCGCCACACGGGGAGAGCAAATTGTTAGTAGATAGTTAAACCATCATCTGAATTAATAAATCACTTATACTTACTATAATTCAGGCAAAATTACAATAACGATGTGAAACCGGGTTGTACCCAAAACGAAAATTCTTTGGGTATCACCAACGTCCTTCTATGTCGAGCAGGAACCTATGGCCTTCTCCTCCATTCGACCTTGCTACTTGGTTTGCTCACTCTGACTGCCCAACTGTCTTGTCCTCCGTCAGGGATCCTGCTTCTACTCTGACGCGCGTGCCTTCCTCATGCGCCGCGCGCAACGAAAGCAAATGAAGAGTGGGGAGCGACAGACGCCACAATATTGACACAAGAATCACGTCTTCATCGCTTCTTTTTTAATCTATCATGAGCATATCCTGTGTACTAGGAATATATTTATACACTTGCGCGAAATTGGTGTTTTTTAAATTCATTTTTTAAAGTTCGTCCTTAAAACGTCCTAAAACGAGCTCACCAACTGTTGTCAGCTCTTGGTGTGTTGGGCGAGGAGAGATGAGGGTCAAACCACTATGCAGTGCGACACCTCTCTCTGTAGACCACGGCATCCTCAATGACCCCTGCCCCCTCCACGCTTAAGACCCCACTCGTGGGGCGACATGATGGTTTGCGCCCTGGCGGAGGCAAGAGTGTGGCGGCCAATAAGGGGGGGCAACCAGTGGGTGGGTTTTACCGAGTTCGGGAGAGGAGATTGGCGAGGGATTAGGGAGTGGTAGTCGCCCCTTTGGCTCTCCTGGGCCGCGCAATCCGTGTATCTTCCATTAGCCCCCCACCCGATGCTTCCATCTCCCGCTCTCGGGGTTGGTGGGGATTGCGCATTAAACTTTTAAAGCCTTGCGGGATATACGTATAGAAGGCGAGAGAGAGGAGGAGGGTGAGAGGAGAGAGGTCTCCCGTGCTGATCCTTGGTGCGTGTTGGTGTGGAGTGGGGTAGCGAAGCCAGGTTCGAGGTTGATGGTGGGGGGAGGGAGGACGGAAAGGCCGGACACGTAGAGGTGGTTGAAACTCGTTATTCGCGGTGACTCGGAAAACCATGAGGGGTAGGTAGCCCTGCCTGGTTTGTCGTTTATTTTGTCTCTCCCCGTAGAAACGCGGCAGAGTGCCAATTTTTAAAATAAAGAACGTCATCGGTAAACAATTGTTAGAACACGGTAATGTTGCGGAAATATGCGTTGTTTTTCTAAGAATCTCTTTATATGTGATTAATCCGTGGATTGGTTGGTAATAGTTTACTTGATAGACGCTCTGCGTTCATAACGTTTCTTCGCCTTCCTTTTCATTTTTCTATGATTACACATTACTTCTTTGCTGAATACCTCATACTCAAGACTAAAATATTCCTTTATCTTTCCCGGCGACCTGAATAGTTCAGAATCTGTCTATTTGGAAAATTTACGATTTCCATGCGCTTAGAAAATCTACAGACGATGGAGTACGCGAGTCAACATATGATATTCTCCCAGTTGAATGGTAAGGCGTGTCTAATACCCTATTTTGGGTTATTGTTCGTTCCTAGGCCTGATTATACATGTAGATGAACGTGTATCCCTCGTCGGTTTCCTTAACATTAGAGCTCTTTATCATATACTTCCGACAGCATGTACTTCAAAGACAAATTACGGCTCCGAATCTTCGATTTTTTTCCATTTGACTTCGAATATGCGAAAAAATACGAAAATAAGTTAAGTTTTGATGAGTGTAGGGGGATGGATATCTGAGGGAGAGAGAGAGGAGATTTAGGATACCGTTTTGAGGAACTCGTGGGGTAAGTAGTCCAGGGTTCGCAGCGGCGGCTCGTCTTTTTTTTGCGTCAATCGTGTTCATATGGCTTCCCAATGAGGAAGGCCGGAAGGGATTGCATCTCCCACACACACACATACACACAGACAAACCGTCGCCTGCCTTTCCATCCCCTGCTTATTTATAAAAGGAGAGCCGAAGCGAGGACTTACGCTCCGATGGGCCACTTCCTCTTGTCCACGCAGACTAATCGTCCGAACCTCATCGCACGGAAACGGAAAGGCTTTGTTTCGAACCCTACCGCCCGCCCTAGTTCCGTAATTACGCTCTATCGATACCTATTTTCCACTAGGATGGGAATCGATACTGTCGGGTAAATTTTATAGACAATCTTTTAAGGTATTTTGAGCAAGATATCACTACCCATAAAATTCAATGTAATTGCCCTCACCATAAATAACAATATCTATTCCTTCTAATTCAAAATAGCAACCATTTTTCAAGAGATTTTCCACAGATTAGAAGCCATTTACCATGGGATACAAGCTTTATGCTCCAGGGAGACATTTTTTAAAAATGAGGATGTTCCTACGCACACATCGCATCAAAAATGTAATTGTGTTAGTTTAGCATTTTTTCGCAATTAAATTTTTGTCAAGTATTTTTTAAAAAATGAATAGGGCCTTTTTATGACTTGAAATAAACCTCGCTCTAACTACCTACTGTTTTTTGTCATGCCGAAATGATGATCGCATTCACTTGATTCACCAGTGACCTTTGTGTCCTATACTCTTTCGCAACCCTGAAAGAAACTGCCCAAGTGTCAAGTGACATCATGTACATAAATAGTTGCTACTATCGCAACCAAAAGCCCATTAGCATGGCAATTAATTGGCGGTGAACGCACCTGGCGATCCCGTCGAGGGAGGAGCATAGAAATCGAAGATTTGCTCTCGATGGACGTACCGGTTAGGGAGTAACTGACGGGTCCATCGGCGCTTGTGACAGGGTGGGAGGGAAGAAAAAGAGATCCCCCTTATATCGAAAGGAGAAGCCTTTACAACCCCCCTCTCAATCACGCAACCGTCTACCACCCCCGCTGGCTCCCCACAGGGCTGAGAATTTCGGAAGCCCAGTCCATCCGGTGCGACGGGGTCAGGTTCTTGAAGGGAACAACAGCACCTTAACTCCACGGGGGGTTTAGAGGTCCATTGGGATTACCACGGTTACCCAGTTTCCACTATAGTGCGTTTCACATTTAGTTGACAGCATGATATTCATGGAAAACGCTGTTAGACTTACGTTCCATATGCTAACCTCTAAGCCAAGAAGGTAATTATTTCCGACAGAGCGCTAAATTTTGGTTAGTTAATTTTAGGAGACATTATGCACAATAATATTTACACATTAAGAGACTCCTATATGCATGGTTAGCATAATGCATGGCGTGGTGTTAATTTTCCCTGTCGCTATTGGCAACATTGTACCTCCAGACTTAAGGATATTTACACTGGAAACAAATCTCCATAAGAGCCCATGCTGTTAACTTATTACGGAACGCCCTATATCAACCAACCTAACCAGTGTAATGTTTCGTACCTACTCAACGATTCGACATACTTTCCCTATGCTCTGTTGTCATCGCATCTCTCTTTGCTGCTCTTTCCTGAATTCGCACCGAACATGCGGAAAGCAAGCAGCTAATTTAAAATGGAAGTATAATTCTGACATCACTACGACTTGATGCAAGTTTACGAATTGTTTAAAAAAGGAAATGGCACTTCTCTCTGATTATTAAAAATAACAATATGCCTTTTTATTTTCAAGCGTCACCTTTTAATATCCAATTTTTAGACATATTTGGTAAACTTAGTCTTGTTCGCGATGATTTTATTAAACTTGCCTAGAAAGTATTTGTCTAATAAATTCATAATCTCCTTGAATATGGCATTTCGAAGTCAAAAATGTAGTTCAGCAACTACATTTTCACTGTGGACTTCAAAGAGTTTACCTTATTTTTCTATCAATATACCCTTCACCATTTTATTTTCCTTATTTGATTTTCGTGCTTCATCTATCCGGTTTCTCAGCCGCGACGCTAGCGCTTACCTGAGTAAATCAATAGCATAAGGATCTGCGAGTTACACACTTACATATATGCTAACTTCCTGCACTTTTCGCCAACGCTGGTACGTATACGCTAGTCGATACGTTGGTAGTGGTACTGTGGTGTAAAGCCATGCCCCCCTGCCATTTCCGTCCACTCATAGCACATAACCTCATCCCCATTCTCCGCCCCCTCTCTCAAGGTTAACATCCCCCATTTAAACCCACAAAGGACCAAGTCTACGAGTCTCATTCCCTCCCAACACAAACTCGACTCCGCCTCAATGGGAAGGTTGAAGTTGTGCGGGGGTGTAAGCGATGGGGAGGGTAGTGGCGTCGCATGAGTAGGAGGAGAAGGTCGGCCAAAAAACTCGCGTGGGAACATATATATAAAGGTTCTCGTACCTTCTCTCGTTTGTTTTACCCATCATCCTCCTCTTCCACTCCCCCCCCCACTCGGTCCAACCTTTCAATCCACCCCTCTCCCCCACGAAGGCTTCAGCCCTCATCTTTGGGGGCAACATCCCTCCCCTTCTCTTTGCTTCTCCGGTTCTAAACCACCCTCCTCCTATAGTGCTCTTCTCCGAGTGTGTTTTTTCTCTTTCCCTGGGAACTTTTCGGTGGCGCCATCGTTTCTCGGTGTGTATGGGAGGGGGAGAGGAGGTGAAGTGTTTTTTGGGGTGGTTGGGTGGGCAAAGAGGTGAGTTTTGTTTATTCTTTGGAGGGTCAAGGAGCTGGTGACAGGGGAGGATGGCCCCGGTGGTTGATGGAGAGATCTTTGCACGGGAGTCTTGACGGCTGCGAATCAGGGAAGCGGGAGGTTTAGTCTGGGAATGATGCCGGATGAATTGGGGGGACTGAGAATGTATGCGGGATATAATTAAGGAAGGAAGCACTGCTACTTTTCTGGCAAATTAGATGCTGGAACTATTGTCTGGTTTCCTACCGGATTAAAAGATCCATGTTGGCCGGCGTGTCTCCATCCGACGCCGGTATCGTCTTTATTGCAATTAAGTGTCGAATTTAATGGTAATGAGTACCATTAGGTCGTCCAATCACGTAGCACTTGACCTGGAGGGAACAGTATAAGGCGACAGAACCTCAGAATCGTCACTAAATTGCCCTAGGGACGATTCCCGAGGCGGACATCGAAAGATCGGCCAACATGGAGCAATTAGGAAATTTTTAAACTGCCGGAATCACTTATAAAGTTCTGTTCCCGTCCATCGAATGAGTCTGCGACCTCACGTTGATGATGATGTATATATTTCCGCCGATTGATGACCTGGTATGCTTGAGGTATGTTTGGCTGACTACTGATCAGCATTAAACACCACGGCCATCGAAACTTGCCAGATCAGGATGGGGAATCCGTTTCTTCAATATATTGCCAGCAACTATGGCGTTTTAATAAAAACATTGTGCTAGCCTTTTTTTTTCAAGCATCAAGCTTTTCAATATAAGCGACTTAATGTGTTTAAAATGCTTTTCCTTGAAAACTTGTGACCTAACATCCTTGGGAGTTCTCTTTTCTACTGAAAAGCATAGAATGGTTAAATATGACGACCATTATGTTGAAGGTGAATATTAATTTAGTTTTGAGCTAAGGCTGTTGAAATGGAAAACCAGACGATTGGTTTTTTTTGTGAAGGTATTTATGCTGTTTTAATCGACCACTAACAGCATTTAAATTGGAGTTGCATTGGAATATCAATGGCCGAATAGTGGCAAAAGCGCTCTTAAGGCTCGGTTTTATGATCTCCGGTAAAATATTTTCTCGGGATCAAAATCGAAGTTAATATCCCGTCAATAATGCTCGCGTCCATCAAGCGGCAGTTTGTTGTATCTAATATATTCAACTCAAAGTCTGAGTTAACATAAAGTTTACGAAAAGGCTACGTCATCTTGTGGCTTACGTTAAACAGGCATTATACTTCTGGGCCTAAGACTCGGTAATAATCACATAACGAATTGGCAAATGCTGGCACTCTTGGGGTGCCACTCGAGTAGTATGGACAACAGGTACTGCGTTCAAAATGATACTTCACTACGTGTGCTTCTCAGTCCAAAGTTCAGATTTGGTTTTACAATTATCGATCTCACACTTGCTCCTCGTATGAAGTTAATATCCGGTAATCACAGTAAAAAAAAGCTGATATTGTGGTTCAGTTAATATTTCTTTTGTGGGAAAAGTACAAAGGGAGTGCACACAGTAACCTCTTCTGTTTGTTTGCTCCGGAGCGTGGACCTTAGCGACGCACATTGTTTGAAGAACTTTTTTTTCCGCCCGTTAGCAATCGAAAAAGGGAGAGAAACGTGGATCCAGAAAAAAGTGACTAAGAGGACACCATAATCAGAAACCTAGAGATTTATAGTCTCTTATTTCATCGATTAAGCATTCTTGAGGTCACTTTCGATGGGTCCAAGGAATCTCCTGACTGTCTGAGCATTGGTCGTTAATAATCTCGTTAAAATTAGTTTATAATCTATTTTACGATTTATTAAATCTAATGTGGTAAGAAAAAGCTGGCATCCAGTTTTGAACGCAATACACTCTGTTGCACTTCTTTGATGGGCTTATTTTAAGCTGGCTATCTAACATAAGAAACACGCAAAGCGGAATACTTCAAAGTCACTTAAAATATTCATGGGCGCTTTTTCATTTAAGATTTATAAATTACAGGAAACTGATGGTACTGGTCCTATGCATATTATGAGCCTGGACAATAATCGTCGTTACCTCCAAAACTATGCTTGCATTCATGCTGATACTTCTTTTTTTTGTGTCCATTATACGTCCGGAGAGGCAGTGACGAATGCGTATTTTGTGATTGACATTTACTGGCTATACAAGATGGTGGGAGCCGATTAAGTGCATTATTAGAAAACGCGGTGCTAAACTATGACTGAATACGTGAAAGAATACGGCAGCAAAAATGGAGTCTGTTTTCCTTCCCTCTCATCGGTGAAAAAACACGATGAAATTCACCTGCTTCATCATTTTCGTTTGGCGGTGGAAGTAGTAGAGGTGTATTTATTAGGTAATATTTCGGTAGCATTTCTGCCACCCCAAGGGTGTGTGTCAGGTGAGTACGTGCATGCACTTACATCATAGTTAATAGGTAAAATTTTAATGGACCATGTCATTGATTAAATTAATATCTTCCGGATGTTTTCTGTTGCTTCTAACCAATGACGGAGACTTCTTCCAGCCTCCAGTTGAATTTTAATTAATTGTTGACGCGAAAATATCACAAAAATATTATTTTTAACATAATTCCTGGTTTATTCACTAGCTACAACTTCCAGCCGATAGTTGCTCCTCTTTATGTGTTCTTTTGAAATATTTTAGGGGAAGGCTACTGAGTAGATATGAATTGGATGGTGGAGGAGGAAAAAAAAAAGTGCCCTCCTTTTTCTAGATACACACCCGTCTGCTTTCAGTAGTATTCCACCATCAAAATTGAAAAGGATACTGTTGTACGTATTCTGTTTATTGAGCAAAGAGTGCTTCGTTTACTTTTGAAACCATTCCTAATATTGCCAAAGATCTCACAGTGCGGGAATTCTAGACTCATTTGGAATGAGCTTCTTACCTTTCACTTACTCGTTACAATTCCTGGAGAGGACTCACGACTGCAACTCCGAAGTAGTGTCAATGCTTGTAGGTTGGTCACGCAGGTACGTACGTCAGAATTGGAAACGGAGCATAACCCTTTAAGGGTCTCTCACTCCTTACCCCACTCCCTCCCTCCCATCGCTCACTTCGACGTCCTGAAACACACCCCTCCTCTCTATTTCCCCCCTCTTCCCCCCTTTCGGCTCACTGTCCCCCCCCCCCTACCGCCACTCTCCTTGCTCTGACCGCCGTCCAATACCCCCGCTGCACTAATTACGACCGCAGCGCCAATTAGGGCTCCCGCGGGCGGAAAACGGAATCACATTTGCCAGCTTTACTGAAGCCCTTCTATGGCGGCCGCAAATGGCCACCCACTCCTCCTTCACCCACTCCCCCATACTCTTCTCTTCCCCCCTTCACTTGTCTCTCGTTCCCTCACACGAAGCTCCCTACCTCGCTCTCATCGGTGTCTCCTCGCTGAAAGTCCAGCCCCCTTGCGGCGGAGAGCTGTCCACTTTCCTCCCCGCGCCCAACGAACTAACTCCCCTGTGTAGTCTCTCTGCCTCTCTCTCTCCTTCACCCTTCTCCTTTTCGTCCCATTTCCCTCAATTGCCTTCATTTCCTTACTACCGTGTCTCTTTACTCAGTTTCGGTTTTCTCTCCAGTCTTCCTCTTTTACTCTCGAACGACGGAGGGCATTGTCCAAAACGGACTGCAGATGCTTCATCGCCATCAATTCTTCCCTCCCTTGCAAACCTTTTCTTCCATCATCACCTACATTTAGAGCTATTTCAACTTCGACAATTTTAAAATCACTGCGAAGTGCGCTGATGAAAATGCACCTACGCATTCATGCTCCCGGCCGCAGAGATATGCATCAAAACAAATGAAATTGGTTGTGAAAAAATCATTTGACTTTGACGGGATTTGAATCCGGATGTTCCTGTATTAGATCAATTTCATTCATCCTGTGAACTCCTCACTCACTGTTGTCTGTGTAGGTTCTATTTTGTTCATTGCTCAATGCTACTTCCGTTATACATTGCTTGTTTTTTATTTGCCTACTTTTGTTATCTGTAATGCAGTTTGTTGTTTATTTGTCTTAGTTAACTGTAGTTATTTCTTCAATGTAATTCGCATTGCGCTGTTTTTGGACGAGGATAATAAATAAATTAACATGGTTATGAACGAGCGACTTTAGTAGAAAATTGAGAGTCCGTCTATTATTCAGTTTTTGAAATCGAGGAAAGCAATTCAACTACAAAATTACGACATATTTTTGTTTGCTTTCCTTGAGTGCAAGAGGAGAGATTTGTGGCTCCGATATGGGCTGCGTATCGTATTACCCATGCACTTCTATTTGCATGACTCGAGAGAAAGAGAACCTCCGTATGGACTAAGCTACTCAACGTTTAAGCTACTTTTAAAAGCTTTAAGCTTGTAGCATCAAGAATTTATTTTTAAATACTTGCCTCCCGTAGCGTGTTCTTGGGAAGTGAAGCTAATTGACTCTGGGAATAAGGTCGAACTACGCCTTACGCCATCTTCGAGTAGCGATAATAGCGTCTTGAAAGCTAATACCGAGTCATGTCTGTTTTCAACGTCTATCTTGTGGTTTCGCCATGCGCATTAGGACTTTTAAGTCGCTCACTAAAACGTAAAATTCTGATGAATCAATTACTAAACTTCCTCTCCTCAAAAGTTCTTCGCCAAGCTCAAGTAGTGTTAATGTCTGTCTCTGGGCGATAGACTTTCAAGTCCTGGAGACCCGGAGAAATTAGCACCCGGTTTTTTTCCTCTTTTTATCGATTTTTTATGCCAACTAGTAAATAAATTCGTATGTGTTTTAATCCGATGCGCTCGGCCGTTATTTTATGTTCCCGGGACGCGTAACTCGATCACCCGGCGAGAGGGAGCGAGTGACAGATCTACGGAGATGGAGAGATCACGGACGGACTGAATTATCTGCCCCAAATCCCTTCATATAAAATGTAAGCTTACTTTTGCTGCGGAAAAAGTAGTACCACTTCCCTATAACCTGGTAAAGTAAGACTTTGAAGAAAAGAGATAGGGTGAGAAATGCTGCCTTTCACACTTCCAACTGATCGAACGTAAATGTGCAAATCCACGAGAAAGAAAATGATCGGCTGTGTACGCGAATGATTTTTTTCATGGTTAATTAAGCACATTTGAGTGTTTCCACAGCTGTTGCCTAGGTGAAAGTGATAACCTGCGCAAAAGTTTATGGCCTCTAAATGCACAGAACGCCAGTGAGTGTAGGGGAGGTGGAAGCGGGATCAGAAACTTGGAGGGGAAGCATTACCTTATAAATGTTCAAAGGACAATAATGATATTCACTTTAACCCATTTGCAGTGCCACCTCGCCCAAATAGGCACGCCCAAGTTACAAACGAGTTTATGGGTAATGGCCATAAGCTTGCGCTAAAGCTCTAATGGCGTGACTTGTGCCGCAGCGCGGAACACTTATTATGAATACTTGTTACCTAACCAATCACTTCCAACATAAGTGCGAGAATATCGGGGGAAACCGGAAGAAGTGGAGCACGATAATCAACCAAGTAGGAAATGAATAACGTTCATACTCAAGAATGATTGGAAGAGGTGTCATTTCCTCAGAAAACAAACTTTCTCAAGATCATTAAACATCATATGGATACGGAAATTCCACTTCCATTTGAGATGAGCTGATGCCTTTTGACTTATCTTTTGTGAAATTTGGAGAGGACAGCACGGAGTTACGATGTTAAATGAAACATTTGTGTGAACATATATCGATTGATTACGCTGGTTCACCGTGGGAACTTACCATCCGCTCAAGTGCACTGATTTCTTCGCAAAACAACAGCGCACCTGCGCACTTGCTTGCAGCGCACTGCTCGCACTTGATTAGGGCCTGCGCACTAGGCAGAGAACTTCGAAGCAGATCGGAAGCAGAGTTTATGTGCGCTAAACAATAAAAGAACTTCGATTATCGCATCCGTGATTGTCGTTTTTGTGTTGAATGTCAGCAAAGAGGTCAAACATGAACAATGTAAAGTTTTAAATTACTCAAAGGTAAAATTTATATGTTTTTAAATGCTTATTTTGAGTGAATTCGATATTTTTACGCAAAAGATTCGGCCGTGACGATTGTGAACGAACATTTTGCCTGCGCATATCGTTCCATTCAACGTTGTTCGTGTGCGCTAAAGTGTGATTATATGTTCTGATCTGCACTAACTTCATCACATTGAATAGAAAATCTCGATGTGTGCAATGGGTGAAAAATTTCCAGAAGTAGAGTGAGAGAAAAAAATTGACGAATGCAAGGCGAACTTCCAAGCACTCGATGTAGTGGGAGATTATTTTACGCGGGGTGCGATCCCATTCTGCCGCCTAAGGGCCACACCTCAAAACGATCGAGCGTTCGGAGGGAATGGGAGGAGCCGCAAGAAGAAGTATAAAAGAAAAGGAAATTTACGGAGCGTAAACAAAAGACGTTGGATAAAGAATCCGGACCGTAATGAATATTAAACGAGGATCTGCTCGCTTTGACGTTCCCTGGCTCTTCTCTGTGTTGTGTTGACTCCGCGCGTCGGATCTGGATCCCTGGGGACTTTGAGATGGTTTCTACCAAAGTTTAAGGGGAGTTAAAGGAAGGGAAGAAATTTATGCTAGCTCTGGGAGCTTTCCATTCGAATTGTTGAAGTTAGCGCAGATCGGAACACATCAACGCACACAGAGGACAAGGAAGATAACGACGTGCGCAGGCAAAACGTTCGGCAAACTCTCGGTAGATAGAATTTTTAAGCAGTACAGTAGTCTCCGCCGACTATTTTTTTTTTTTAATATTTTGCAAATTTTATTGAATTGCATGCTTTAAAGGGAAAGATTTTCACCGCTGAGTAATTAAAAGCTTCGCATTATCCATGTTCGACGCCTTTTGTGAAAATCAGCACATGAAAAACAATCGCGGCTGCGATTATCGAAAAGTTCTTTTCTTCGCGCACATCCACCCCGCTCCCGATCTGTTTCGAAGTGCGCAGGGTCGGAAACAAATGAAAATCAACTGCGCAGTTGTATTTCGAAGTGAGCAACGCACGAGAGTGAATGGAAAGCGACCTCTCGTGCGAAACGAAAGGAGGGGAATGAAAAATAAAGATGGAGTGGATGCAGAATAAACGCGCGGAATAGAAAATAAAAACAAGACGGGGACGTATGTAAGGTGTAGGCGTAAAAAAATCGACTGGCGAGGGAAGTAGAAAAAGAGAGCGAGCGACGTAAGCGAAAACAAATGAAGCAATAAAAACGTGCGGGATCAAAAGGATTTCGGTCGTCTTTTTTTTCTCTCTCTACCTATCGTACCCAATTCGTAGCGTGCTGTTGGAAGCCGGGAGTAGACTGGAATATTCGAAGGAAGGGACCATAGGGGAGGGAAATGATAATAAAAAGAGGTGTGAGGTGAAGGATTATAAAATAAATAAACAAACAAAGGTCTGAGGAGGACGAATTGTGGGAGCGAAAGGCATATGAAGGAACAAAAGGAAGAAATGGCAGTCTTTAAAACGAGATTGTGTTCCGGGGATGGGGACTGTGGACAATAAAAAAATAAATTAATTCGTCCCTTCCTTTTTATTTCGCATGGAAGGGATGTCGAATGGACGGGCTCTTGGAAGGGAAATATGTGCGGAGGTAGGGGAGGTAGGAATATAAAGTTTTGAGCTATACATTACCTCCACTTGGTGTATTTTGAGTGGAGGTGAGAGAAGACAAAATTGAGGAGAGCAGACGGTCACGGATTGAGGTGAATGTCACAAATGGTAGAAGATTGACGGGATGTATTGCCCCGAAGACAATGGGAATGGTTCACGAGATTTTTTTATGAAAGGCCCTTCACTTTTCCCCGGATGGTTTTATAAAGAAATCCTCCCTTCTTTATGAAATGGATTCCATGGGAAGAGGACTTCAAAATGCAAACGATCATGGGGAAGGATTAACCTGAGAATGATTGTTCAAAAGCTCAGCACATATTCATTGAGATCGCTGGCTTCTCTGCTCCGTTAGGCTCCGGTTTTAATGCGTCGAGCACGTTATGTACCGACCAAGATAAATTATTTGTCGTGACTGTACGGACTTCTATGAAGGAATTGACGTGTACCACAACCTTTAGTGAAAAGATATTATGCCATTCAGGGCACTATTTTGTGTTGGTAGGCGTCTGCGTCCAAACCTCATGTGTATTATAATTAACTATCCGCTGTCTAGAGGTTTATTCCCCAAGTAGTTTAGTTCATGGTTGCATGTAAATGCCGACTTATAGAATTAGAAATCGGGTATGCACGGTGAGTCAATGTAGGCTTCATCATATCGGCAACATAACATCCGTCAGCACAAAGGGGAATATCTTTCGAACTGAATAGATTTGGAATTCATGCCATTTAGCAAAGAAAATTATCATATAATATCGTTTTACACAATTATATGTTTTTTTCTAGAGCCAAAGTATTATATAAGCATCAATAAAGGACCTTTCGCTAAAATTAGAATATTATTGGAACGTAATTCTCATGGTTATAATCATTTAAAAGAAGGTACGCCTCAAACGCCAACAAAGCCTTAAAGTGTTTCATACCGATCTGGCTAAACGAATTGGAAGGATGAATATTCCCATCATGGAAGCATTTCAAGCCATGAGTAACTTAGCATGGAAAGATCCAACCGATGCGTTCGCCAAAAATCTTTGGTAAAAACGTTAATCATGATGAAAAGAAACACATGATACAATTCCACACTTACTTTTATTGATTTGATCTATCCCGCCGTCTATTGCGTCATTATCAAGGTACTTTGATATTAACAACGGTTTTACGAGTCATTTAAATACTCTCGAATCCATCAATTCAATGCGAATTATACAATAGCCGTATACTGGCTAGAAATGGTTTTTCAATAGAAGTAAACTGTCAAATATAACATACCGCCGTCAACACTTGGTCTGGAAATACCTAGTGCTTTGTTAAATTTTACTTTGAACTTCCACTAAGTAGAACCTGCAACCTTTTATTACATATCGCCATTTTTTGGGATATCTCAAGTCCAGCCTCCGAGGACTCACGTCAAACGACCTCCTGGGTTTCGATGGTCCCCTTACCAACCAAGCAACCCATTCCCTTTGTACGCCTCCCTTTCTACCCCCTTCTTGGAAACCCCACAAAAAGAAGAGCCTCCCAATCACCGCATAATACACCCCACCATTTTTCCGGACCATCGAACCCATCCCTACCTCACCCATACGTTGGTTGGTTATTTGAGGAAGGCGACCGATAACTGTGGTTTTGACATTTAGGGCAGTTGAGTAGGTTGGTAGTGGAAGGATTACTTCCATTATTCCATCCAATTCATGGTAGGATTCCGCTAATTGAAAATCTTTTGGGTTTTATAGCGGATCAGTTTCTCCATTTCCTTCCTACGTTTCGAAAGGTGACTCGAACATCGTCCTAAGGGAGGCTGAAATTCAAATGTTTGGTTTCCTAGATTCTCTGAATGCGATAGGCGCCAGGCGATACGTTGGAAGAATTGTAAATAAAAAGTGACTTCGTTATCCCACGTACATGCATTACAAGACGACCTAGGTTTTGACGTGACAAGTCATAATCAGGTGGTCATGGCACGTCATAATCATGCACCTGATGATGACGTGCCACGTCAAAACCTAGGTCGTCTTGTAATAAATTGATATGAAATAACGATGCCACTCTTTTAATTTACAATGCTAATCAAATTCCACCAAGTCACGCCTGAGATAACGAAGTTCATGTTGGAAGAAATTCGGCCGTTGACGGTGGGGTAAAGTTCCTGCCTGAAAACCCAGTGGTCGTGGGTTTGAATCCCGCATGGGTGGTTTTCACCTCCCAGGGCACGGTTGTGTGTGTTCGTCCGTTATTGCCTTCCCCAAAGCCTAATGTAAGAAGCCATTGAGGCTGTTTTCAGTATGATGTGAAACAAATGGAGAGTCCAACCCCGAGGAAAACTCGAAATATTTTCAACCCCCAAAGTATTTCTAAATACAGGGTACCAAGAGGTCCTCCGTTTAACGTCTTATACGAAGGACAAAACATTGTTCTTGAAATACTCTCCACAGAAAAGGAAGGCGTCGACGCTGGCCATTTTTTGCTCGCCCATGCAACTGATATCTGCATCGGCGCGTGAAGTCCACTTTTGCTGAAAGAGAAAATGTCTTTCCGCAGGGGCGGATGCTCTTGTACTACGTTGTATCGGTAGCATCGTGCCGCAAAAGAAAGTATCCTTCCTTTCTCACTTCAAATTTATAGCATATGGCCACATACGGAACAAGAGCCTCTAGTTCCGATGTTGCTAAGTATTATGAGCACTATGACGATGACGACGTTACAAATTTTATACCGATTTATTTATTCCTCAAAACAATATATGTAATTATCCGAAACTACAAGTCCTGAACAATAATAAAATGCTATCATATACTATATGTGCGATGAACAGATATTCAAGGGGAAAATAAATAACGAATCTGAATTGTGTTAATGGGAATGAAATACTATGAATACTATGAATTGGCTCATAATAAAAAGTAAAACACATTAAGGCCCGGTTATATAATGTCTGGTTGAAATTAACCGCAAGATAAGGTAGCTTTACTTTAACTTCACTTTAACTGAGATTTTGGGTTTTTAATGTAACTCTGTGAAATGGCTGTCAGTTAGTTGACATAGTATAAGCGTTATCTATGGAAGAACGTATTAAATATGATTTTAATGCAGCGAAAATATTTAACCAGAGATCTTAAAACCAGGATGTTTGTGTATCTGTTTGTCTGTCTGTCTGTCCGAGATTAATAGACTTCGACACCGTTTAACCGATCACCTTGAAAGTTGGCACATACATGTATATTTTCAAGGAGAAGGTTTTTGCTATCTAAATAACCTCGGGGCCCCAAAAGGTCCCAAAAAGGGACCATTTGGTGGTTTACGCTACGTATTGGGTTTTGTGCAGCGGTTTCATTTTTTATTTTTAAAATTACTTCCACTCAAGATAGAGGGTTCGGATTTTTTTTATCAAATGGCTGAAAGAATGATGTTTATAATTCTTTCAATCAATTATCTTTTCCATTTCGTATTTTTCTGAATATCGTGTTTTTACCTGCAAAAACGCGCATTTTTCTCAGAAATCAACAATGGCATATTTCCTTGACAACCATAGATTTGATTTTCGAAGGATATTCACGCCTTAAGCATTTAAATATCACGTTTTACTGCGGGCCCATGATAGCTCGTAGAAAGAAAATCTGTATTAGAAGGGCCCAGAGTCCCAAGGGCCCCAGTTGCTTCGGGTGGTAATCAATAATTCAATGCATATTTACAAGTATATCTTGAATGTCTATTCTCAAAATAGCTCTCATAGGGGCACTGCATGTATATAATAGAACAATCCCTTTGTGAGCGATACACATGAAGGAATTAAACGTGCATGAATATTTACGTGCAGCGAATAGTAATGGTAATAATGCCTCTGTTGCTAGATCAAACACAGCGTTGTTTATTATCGTTTAATACTCAGCTGTATTACACGTAGTGGAACCGTCTTCCTCTCATTTCGATTGCGAACTGTTTTTAGACCAATTCCCACATCATAAACGTTAGGAATTATTTATATATATTTAAAACTTTAAAAGTGCAGTTAACTTACATTCACTCAATCATCGAGTTGCCTATTCAATACTCTCACTCGCCGCTATGTTCCCCTCCTTGGACTTAAAAATATATCCACCAAAATGCCGAATATGAAAAAGGGTAAGCTTTCAACAAAATCTTCTAAAGCAAGAGGAATGTTTTCTTTGCGAGAAAATGAATTCTTGCAAGAAAAACGATAATGGTTAGAATTGGATGCTCAAAGACGTGTCAAGACAAGCATTAGCGATTTATGCTAATGCATAATTAGTCGTAGTTACACTAACTCTAGGGTATAGTGGAATGCATGTTGGTGATTACTCACCCCCTACCACACACCTCTGAGGTGGCTTGCAGGGTATATTGTAGATGTAGATGTGTCTATCAGGGATTTCATGAGCATCTCCCCGTGGTGTTTTTCAGGTTACGCTAAGAACCGCACAAATTTCATCCTAACCCAACCTACGGACGTGTACCCAGCTATTAATCTGGTTCAAATCCCATCTGTTTTAAGATGGCGGAAATTATTAAGACGTCACTACATGCTTCTTACCCGAAAGAAGAACGGAAATTCTGCGCTATGAACGACATCCGTGGATGAAAATCAGCAAGTGCACTAAGATTCACCATAGATTTTTTATTTAGCAATCGTAACCAATGATAATGGGTACTCATTTCGCCGTAGGCGCAGTCCGGGTGACGGCGTCAACCGCTGGATTGTACGCTACTCTCCAATCCTGATCAAGATACTCAACGCACATATCAACGTTGAATTGCGGTACTAAATTAGGTCATTGAATGCAATTACATTTATGTACACAATGGAATCGATCAAGCTGTTAATCACTCAGAAGACGGCTTATGAGAACCGGAAGGACGAGGTGACCATTTATCAACCTGGGTGCTATTATAGTAGTAATGAGTCTGCGTGGCCCGATTTTGGGTTTGCCGTGCATGATAGAGCACCTGGAAAACTGTCAGTCTCTCTACTACAACAAACACTACATACAGTATAGGTTACGAACTCCTCAAATGACCACGCTGACAGTATTATTCAGGCTATGTGGTTTTCTTATAAAATAAGTTCAATGTTTTTCGCACCCGTTGAATTTCAACGGGCACTTGACGCTGGTATATCTATATATTTAAAAATGGATGTTTGTAAATAAGTCTGTCTCTCTGAGATTAATAGACTTCGCCACCGTTTCGCCGTACACCATGCAAGTTAGCACATACGTATTTTTTCAAGGAGGTTTTTATACTATCTAAAAAGATCTCAGGGGCCCAAATGATCCCAAGAATGTGCCCTTTAATGGTTTACGGGCTACGTATTGGGTTTTGCGCAGTGGCTTCATTTTTTGCTTTTAAAAATTGCGTTCGATCAAGATAGAGGGTTGAGATTTTGTTATCAAATGGCTGGAAGAATGAAGTTTATATTTCTTTCAAACGATTTTCTTTTACTCTTCGTTATGGTCTTAAAATCATGTTTTTTGTTGAAAAATCTCACGTTTTTATCTGAAATCAACAATAGCATATTTTCTTGGCATCCAGATGTTGATCTTTAACGCATTTAAAATTCACTTTCCTTAGTTAAGCAGTTAAGCTGATTTTGAATGCTAAGCATTGGGATGTTTGCAGTGGTTTATGTTTTTGCTTTTTTGAACTACTTTCACTCAAGATAGAGGGTTAAATTTATTTTATCAGATTCCCGAAAGAATGAAGTTTCTCAATTTTTCAATCGATTCTCCTCTTATATGATAAGTTATGAAGGAAGTGTGATCCCGAGCTACGCCAGGTAATTCTGCTAGTATATTATAAATAGAGATTAAAGAATAGCATTAAACAATATTTGATAAAACATTTTAACAGTGTGGAATATTAAAAATGAATACATAACTTCAAATAAATAAAAATATATTTTCATTTTTTCTTAAGTATGATTCGGCGTTCCAAAATTTATTAAAAAATTGTAATATTCTTAATTATAACAGTAATTTCAAACAGATAAGGAAAGAGTATTTTTAAGAATTAAGGTTTTTAATTCTAAATGACAGGAATTTGAAATAAAGGACGTGTACACCGCCGCTGCGAGGGTGAAATAAGATTTGCCGCCTCTAACGGCAAAAATGCCGATGGCGCCCACTTATTCTACGCAATGCCCACAAGTGCGGATTGGGGTTCCTCTGAAAAAAATCTTTTCAATCGCCGTGATTCAAACCCGTACCCTTGGGATAGGGAACCAGGACTCAAGCCACCACACCGACCAGATCTTCACCCTACCTTCTGACACCGAATATCCCCCACCCTCTTGTCTTCCCCTGATTGTCGGTGCATGTCTGCAGTGGAGGCCAAAACCTTGGGGGACAGGGAAGAGGGGCATCGAGGGATGAGTGCTGCGTGCGGGATAGTTGTAGGAAGAAGCGTATCACCTTACGGTGCGCATTCTTGAGAAATAGCGTTCTTGACGCACCAACAACCAAAAGACGACCCATCACGAAGAACCCTTCCCTACCCAACCTGAGCGTATCTGGGGAGGGGGAGGAGGGCTTTGGTGAAAAGATGATGAGGGGAGGATGGGATGGAGAAAAATGTTCCGGACATCTACCTCTCCTCACGAGGGTCCTGTCCGAATGGTTTTCTGCACGGTCGCTTCGGAAGGACGTGGAGAAGCATTGTTGCCCTCGCATGGACCTTCCCTCCCCTAAAAACCAGCAAGTCTTCTCCCTCCTCCTCATCATTCGATAGCATATAAACTACCCTGCTCCGTCATACTACCTTACCTCATCCCAATCCAGCAGTACCGAAAACATCCCGACTGCGTCCTTAAAAAAGTCCCGAAACCTCGTCCTTCGCCATCTCCTCCCTGCTTGCCTTCCGGTTCCTCGGAGGCCAATGAAGACTTCATCCCCCCTTAACACGCCAAGTATGTTCTTACCTTCTTAGCCTCAACCCGCCCCCCAGTGGAGTTCCTTGGGGGAGACTCAAAGCCCTCTGGCCCGGTTCTTTCACAATGCTCCCGGCAGAGCTCCATTACATCACATGGGATGGCTTCCTTCCAGCTCTGTCTACGTCTTTAAGAATGCCCCCAGTGTTTTTTCTACTCGTCTTTTTCCTTCTTCCTCTTCGTGGTTTTCCACGTCGGGGTGGGCGGGCCGGTTTTTTCCCGTGTGCCAGTGGAGAGATTTGAATGGAAGGGGTGGGTTAGCTGGGAGGGTTGGTGAAGATTTTTGGGGGTTGAACGGTGAGGGTTTTAAGGAGTGGTTTTTTTATGATGGGAGTGATTGTTGACAGGGTTGCCACCTCGAGCATCATCCGAGATCTGGACGGGTCCATTGATAAAATCCTTCGAGTCGTGCATTCTTACTGCTCTCTTGAAAGTCGAGTCTTCTGTTGCCTAGATTCCCGTTTGTGATATCGATCTTCCATTTAGCTTGCCCTGCTGACCGACATGAATGACCGACATTTGACCTGATATTAAGAGTTTTGCATTGTTTTTTTGCCTTTTTCGCTAATGCTTGCATTATCCTATCTCAGAACATAAAAATGAAAATAATGCCGATCTTAATGGAGTGTATAAAGTTTTACTATTGGGTGCATTAAGTATTGAAGTTCATTTTTAAGACGCAGTTATTCACTGGGAATTCAAAAATAGATCAATAGACTCCGTGGTGCGACGGTAGCGCATCTGATTTCAGATCATATGGTTGCCAGTTCATATCACGTTGGAGTCGTTAATACCTTCTTGATTTATTTTTGGGCAGCACTTTTTGTTTTGCATTTTTCTTGTAAGTTAGGTCAAATACTATTCTCTAAATTTATGTGACGGCTACGAGAGAAAATAATTTAGGGAATTGATTACACTACTCTCAATGATACCTCTCCTTCAAAAATTCATTACGCAAGCCTTAGAAATCATGCTAATTACAAAATAGTTCAGTGCATGTTGGTGAAAATCTATCCCCTGCTAGACACACTTGAGGTAGCTTGCAGGGTACTATGCAGATATAGATGCACAAATCAGATATTTTATTCCATTTTCATTTGGAAAATATTTCAAGAATGGGATTCAATTCTGAGGAAGAAAAGGAAACATGGTTTCCACATTTCAAATGGAGAACGAAGCCCCTCCATTGTTCCAAGTGGGCACTTGAGTTGAAGGGAGTCCTATGAATAGAATCCCGTGGGTTCGAAGAGGGTGGTTTCCTGCGAATGAACCAGTCTCTTTTCCTTCTCTTCCTTTCCCTCTTCTTCTCGTGCAGTGGCCGAGAAATGACAAGACGGTCTCGTTTTCTCTACGTGGTGGCATGTTTCTTTTAACGGCCCAGTGGATGTTTTTATTTCCAGTCCACCTCCGAAAGCCCCTGTTACCGTTCCTCTCCACGGAGCGCCTACCCTATCCTTTTTCGCACCAGGGCATGCTTGGATTCGAATTGGCCACTGGGGGTCAAATGAGAAAAAGAGTGGGTTTTTTGGATGAGCGGCTGTTGTAGGTATACACTCTCTCTCTTTCCTTTTGCTCACCCAGTTCTGCGTAATCCCTCCGAAATGCGCCAAAATCCTTCTCGCTCCGCGTGGTTTTTGACGCGTCCTTCCTAACTACGCACGCGTATGGCTGATGGATTTTATCGATGTGCGAGGAAAAGGGCCGTGTTGTCTCCGTGACCAAGGCTCCTCTCGGCTTATCTCGGTCAGTGAGCTAAGGGGAGATGTAGTGTGTGTCCTCACCTTCTTTCTGCCCCGTGGAATAAAAACCAGTAGGATCAGTCGAAGCCTCTGGCACGGTCGAGTTTGGAGAGATTTTCTTAAATCCGTTGGAATTCCTTTATGGAGGCTTTTTGGCGAATTATTGCGGTTTGAATTTAAGATATGTGCTACAATTTCGGGTTAGTTAAGACGTACTCCTATGTTGCAGAGTGCCCAAGGCTCTCTATTAATCATCACCGTGCTAACACTCAATCTGTTAGGCTGAATGATCAGCCGCCTGTGGTATTTCGGTTAGTGTAGCACCAGCCTAGCACAAAAAATAGGCATTAATGTTTTTGGGGGTTTAACATTTAACTATTTAATATATTTACATAACTGATTGATTTTCCAGGATATACAACACGTGATTGATTGATGATGGCCGCGAAAAACTTGATTGAGCTTGGAGCTTGGTGAGAATTTATGGTACGGATTCAACTCCTTGACTGTGCCTCTTTGTTTTCCTCGTCAGCACAACATCCTTCTCCCTTTCAGGAAATGTGCTTCTCTTAATGGGTGAGTGATTTTTCACAGTAATTACTTTCATCATATCTTGTGATGGTAAGACCTGGTTTCACAAGTTCTGATGCCGTAAAGAGGAATATTTTGTTACCGATTAAATTTTTATGTTTTCCCAATACTTCGGTCGTGATCATCCAGAGTCATGATCTCTCTAGAACTAACCGGCAGTCTTATGTAATACGCAAAACCTGAACTCTCAGTAAACATCCGTTCAACGCAAAAACTACGTCGCCCTGCGTTCAACGTTAACCAGACATTATAAAACCGGGCCTTTATGTAGTTTCACTAGATTATTTTCGCTAGATAACCATCTTGGGAGGATCGCGACCGGCCTCCGTGGCCCCGGGTAACTTCCTCGCCAGCCAATCCTAAGGGTGCGGGTTCCAGTCCCGCCTAGGTGGTTTTTTACCTTCCACGGTGCGGTTGTGTATTCATCTAAATATGTATATTAAAATGCGCGTAATTAGTGTAAGTTGTGGTAAATGAAAAAAATATTGTTACCATTTCCCACAGTTAAATTTTCATTTATCTTTTAATTAAATAGGTATGTACATACATGTATTTTTATTTCAAACAAATTACTCACTGATAGCTTTTGGACGCAATCTATTCATTTGAACTTCCTAATTTTCTAAGCACTCTATATATGGAGCGTACAGCGATAGCACATCCCATGGAAAAAACCTTTTTTAGGCCAATTGCTCGTAAAGTGAAGAAAAAACTGATTTATATTTTGGTATCATTTGAAAGATGGATCTTTTTCTTTGTAATGAGGTGATAATTTATTTAATTCCATTGAATATATTTCGCTCTCAAATAATATTATTAACCATGTTGTTTAAAGCCTAACAGATTTAAATATTCATCTCAATACAATGGAAGTGCTGTGTTCGAGTTTGATGACCGAAGGAACTTTGGTAAGGTCTCGTGCTCGAGCGATAACCACTGGCGGTTTCAACAGTGTGGTTCGCATTTCCCCACCCTAAACCCCCTTATGGCAGCAACAGTCCACCTCTCACTATGTATAGAGTTCGGCGTGTCTTTCAAAGACTAACCGCACGGTGTTTGTGTGTGTGTGTGTTCTGGCTTCGACCCCAATGCATGCTGAGGGTGTGAGGAGGGAAGGGAAGGAAGTTGGGTATTTGAGGGGGAAGAGGGAGTGAGTTAGGTTGGGGGGGGTGAATGATGTCGAAGTGGGGGAGTATATGGTGTTGGACTGTAGGCTTGATTTGTGCGTGGAGGAAATATTAGTAACGGCCGCGTGGTTTTCGAAGGGTTGGTGCCCCCCCCTTTTCCACTCCCTTTTGGGTGAGGAGGGGGGACGACCGTTTGGTTTGAGGTTAAGTGCTTGAGCGGTTTGGCACCCGGTGTATACCCCCGCCTCCAAATCGCTATCCCTTCCCCCCACATGTATCCACTGGACTCGAGTAGTACCGAAAATAAGATCAGCGCACATGATTTCAATGCTTTTAGAGACACTAATCTTTTTGACACCTTTCGCGATCGATGATGCATCTTATACAGCCAATGAGACTTGAAAGGTGGAGCGATAGATTTCATTCTGGATGAGATAGATAATGGAGGACTTCGCTTGATGGAATTTCGCCATGGTGAACTGTGAACTGTGAAACGGCATTGTTATGTGCCGAATTATTTAAACGCTTCTATTGCTCCCACCCTACACGGTCATTTTTAATAGGAAACAACTATTATTTCGGAGCTATATCACCACAAACAACAAGTTATCTTTACAATAAAAGAAATTGACTATTGTATTTATCTACACTTTAGTTTTATTTAACATACACAGGTTTCCGCATTGTTATGTTCCGAATTATTTAAACACCTCAACTGCTGCTACCCTACACGGTCATTATTGATAGGAAACAACTATTATTTCGGAGCTATATCACCGAAAACAACTGAAATTATTTTTACATAGAAAGAATTTGACTGTGGTATTTATCTACAATTAAGTTTTATTTAACATGCTAAGGTTTCGATGGGTATCGTCAGTTTCAAGGTCTTAGAAACAGCCAATACATTGCTATATATGTATGCTATTCATTATGTATTTGGTCGGTTATATAAGACTTTAGTCCGGATAAATAAGATAAACAAAAGTTTCTTGGCAGGAAGTATTATGTTCGAAACGTGGCAGACAGTATGTGCGAAATGACCTTAGCCGTCGAAGCACGTTAAACGAAAATTCTACTTTTACTCTCTTTTAATGTGGAAATGAAAAATTTCCACAAAGCCAAACCTTAAAATATTTATTACATTAACTTAAGGCATAGTTGCTCCCGTGGCAGCGATAAAAATTAGAAATTACAGCCTCTCTCTAGTATTAGAAGTTATTGGAGGCGTCCGACTACTGAGCTCTTTTTATCTGTCAAGAATTTGAGGGCAGGTTGGTAGGAGACGATATATTTATTAATAATATAAAATAATTATGGGGATTGGGAGATTGGAGAGAAACCGGGGCTAGGAATCAGGGGCGGCGTGGCCAGGGCGGGAAGGCGGGGATTCCCGCCCGGGCCCCGATTTTAACGTAAGTAAAAAATGACGTTAAAGTATGTCGTTTATATATTATTTTGCAAACCTTTTGCCCTTAACGACCTGAAACGCGTTTTTAACGCACAAATTTTCTCAGAAGGGGGGAGGAGGGGGTCACAAAAACCGGACCCCTATGGACGTGCAGCGGCCCGGGCCCCTGAGCACTCACGCCACCCCTGGGAGGAATTATACCTCTCTCGAAGAAATGGGCCGAGGGGTCCTCAGATTTACATCCCATACGACAGGACTGCCTAATAAAATTGAAGTCCTCTCCACGTAACAACCAAATAAGGATCGGGGACTGCACTGAAAAATCTCCGCCTTTGTCGGGAGTCGAACCCGGGATTCACTATGATACGAGTATTTAAAGATCAAAATCTAGAACATCATTTTAATACAACTTTAACTTTATGGCCTCGGTAGCTCAGTAGGCGCAAGTCTCATAATCTTGAGGTCGTGACTTCGATCCTCACCCGGGGAATTATTTTTATCTGGTATTTCACATCTGATCTAGACGGAGGTTAAGCACGGTCTTCTGAAATTTGTTGTGATTTAGCGCTAAATCAATATTTGTTGAAACTTTTTCGCATGGGTTTTAAAAGCTTCCGCGCGGAAAATATAGTCAGATTAAGAAATTCGAAGTACACACGTTTCAATTTTGTTTACACGCTCGTCTTAGAATAATTATTACGGATCTCTAAAGCTTGTAAAGCTCTATGGAGGATATTATTTTTTAAAAAGAGTGATTATTATTAACTATGAGAATGTTCTGACGCACATATCGCGTCAGAAATGTAACTGTGTATTCCGCGTATATATCCAGTAATATGTAAAAATAAATTTACTGATCACTGTAATAATGTTCATAAAATTGTAAAAAATAACTTAAGTCATTTAAGCGTATGAGGCGAAGCAAAGTATTCAAGTTAAAGCTTTAGATATAAATAATGCCTACATATTTGGTTAATTACTGAGAATTTCAGCCATATAAAATAAAGTTTTTGCGTCAATAATATAACCACATTTACGTCTCGCTTCTTGCAACTAATTATAAATTTAAAATAAAATTGTAGTAATGTCTTCGTAAAGACAAGATAAAAGTCTCACTAAAAGTTCACTTTGTGGATACTGAGTATTATCAATTTAATGCGAACCCGGGACTCTCTCTGGATGGGATACCAGTACTCCAGCTGAGGCACCAATCCGATCTCGAGCATGTGGCAAAACGTCACAAGTCCTCATCAATCCTCTCGGTTTTCTGAATTTCGGCTGATGGGAATATGTCGGTTGAAGCGTGGAAGAGAGAGGTTGGGGTGATGCGGTCAAAGGAAGCTCGTCCACCTACACACACACACACACACACACACACAAGGGGGAAACGCGATATGGAAAATTGGCGAAACCCAACACCCTACCGCTCTGAAGGGAGGGCCCATTTTTCGGGTCGTTGCAAGGGGGGGCTAGTTGCAGAGATTCATTCGTATGGAAGAAGTAAGGAAGGAAGGGTTTGTGGAGGAGGCTCTACTGCATCGCCCATCTGTCGGCGGGCGGCGGCGGTCTCGTTCGACCCCGCCATCCCCGATCCCTCTTGCGGTGGGCGCGGTCGGACGGTCCGGCGGCGGACATAGGTGTATATGCCTTCCTCGCCCGAAAACCCTCTGCCCCCCGTGGGCCCCAGCTTGATAGTTCGGCGTAAATGTACGCGCTTCGTTGCGTCTTATCCTTGTTTTTTTTTCGAGCCACCTGCCAAAAAATGTTCAGTAGCCGCATGTCGGTTTCGAATTCTCCTCTTTTGTTTTGTTGGCTGCGCCGCGGTGCCTTGTGGGAAGGAAATAGGGTGGGCTGAGGGACCCATTAAAGGATTACGCGCACTTGTTGGGGTTGCGCCATAATTATTGCCCATCATTTCCGTTAAGCACGACAGTAATTCCTCTCGTTTTTTTCCGCGTTGCCCCATGTGGACCCTAATGCTGAAGCTGGTAAACTCCTGTGCCTTTGGGGGTATTTGAAGATAAACCAAGCATCGTTCTTTGCCATGGGTAGATTTGAGGGGTGGTCATCCCTGCTAGGATTATAATACTAAGCGATAGTATTTTTTCAAGGAAAAATAACCTCTTGAGTTTAATGCTTCAGTAATACTTAGTGAAAATGAATATTTTTCTGTATAAATGCGCCTTTTGGTGCAGCTTATTTACATTTCGTCCTTCATGCTCCCTTGCTGAGAATCTTTGAATACTTTTTTATGTAGTAATGCCAAATTTTCCACTTAAAACAGTAGGTAATAAAGGAGTGATGTGAAATGTAAAATGACATTGACGTTGAAGCACTCTTGCAAAACGCCACTCTTCTGCTACTCTAGGCGTGTTCGTTAGTATCTACTCGTGTAATTATTCCCCATTGTAGTTTTTTTTGGCGTGGAGCGAAAAATTATTCCAGCAGCCTTCATTAACCACGTAGTTGTCCAGCCGCAGATATATTGGACGCGCAAAATAATTATTTTCTTCCCTAAGCTTCCATCTGTTTATAAAAGATTAGCATATCTGAGGCGAACACAGGAGGCGAAAGTGGCCGCCGCACCGTAAATCTTTGAAGTTCATCCTTTAAAAGAAATAATTTATCAGTGTCTAGTGCTCAATCTACGTGCTTCCGTGGGTTTTTCGGTGTTCTCTTGAAAAAGTGCACCAACGGAACGATAATAATCGTAGGATAGTGATGGAGCGGTGGATCAACTGAGCGGAGCGCTGCTCCCGAAGGCGGAAGTACCCCAATTCGCTGACCATCATGGCCCCTGGTACTTTTTATTCCACGGTGACCAGCATATGGCCTGAAAAATTAAGAGTGCTATGTAACCTTGCCCACATTACCATGCAGAGCGTTTTTTTAGGCTTCATTTTTCTCTCAGTCCCTCTTAGCCCTCGGTCATAACTCCAGGAGAAATATGTACGTCATTGGAGTCCGATGTTCACGTTATGATAATTTTATTGCGCGTTCGCTATATGATTTTGGTAGCTTTCCATTCACGGAGTAGAAATCCGCATAGATCGGAATGCATCATCTACATAACACCTTCGAGACACCTCAAGGGTGTGTGGCTTCACATCATTGTATTTCGGCGAACACGAACGACGATAAATGGAACAATGTATTACAGGCGAAAGGTGTGATAACCTGCCGATAGGTAGTATTCTTAAGGTTCACTAATAAGCACGTCCAAATTCTTTACGAATTGCTATCGAGTACGTTCAAATTATTATTTATAGCATAAAATTTTACCGTAGAGTAATTTAAAACTTAAAGCTAGCCATGCTTGACGCCTTTACTGAAAATCGTCACCAATACAACTTTTGCGGATGTGACTATCGATGTTCTGTTATTGTCTATCACGCATCGACTCTGCTCACGATGTTTTGAGGTACGCTGGCTTGGGCTTAATGTCTGAAACGATTTGAAAGAAAGTACGCCGTTGTGATGCGATGTAAGTAGCGTATTGGAGTGAATGGAAAGCTCCTTTATTCGAAATTGGAGTTACTACATCAGTTATCTAATCGCAGCTATATTCAAGTATTTTTCTTGGAGTTAAATATAAATGTATGCTTCTGATTTCAAGCATTCACATCGGGATGGTGAGTACAGTTCCTTAGTGTTTGGATATCTTAGAGTAGTTGTCCCAAACTTGTGGTAAGTATACTCCCAAGGGGCAAGGGGTGGATTTGGGGTACGCGGGAAAATCTGAATGATGGAGTTAGCACAGAATCAAGTAAATGTCTATTCCTAAGCGGTTTGAGTTACTAGGGGTACTATCGAGGGAAATGGGTTACCAAGGGGTAATCAAGTTGAAAAATTTTGGAAGCCGTTGTCCTAGAGGAATCCTAATTGGTCTACAGTACTGCGTGAACCATGGAGATAATGCTTTCGGAAGACTCAGTCGGTCACCAGTAAGCCCTTGGGAACCTGACATCATATTTCCGTGTCGTACTAGTGAATTTTAAATCAGTGCCCAAGGTAGCCTAGAATATTCCGACACTTGGGATTTGTCTACGGTAATATTATCTTTATTGACGGTTAACTAAATACGTACAAGAGAATTATAGGGGCATCTGGGCAACTACAGAAATTCGCACCTAAACCCATTAGTGGTGCTTTCTTCAGATGGGTATAACTGTTATAGCTGTGTACTTTATTCTCCCTGTAGGTATTCTAAGGCACCTACGGTACCTAATATACGGTAGAGGTGTGCCATTATTGTGAGTGCTCTCAGTGGGCAAAATATTGATTTATCTGTCGCGGAATTCCATTTTTGATCCGCATTCCGTTATTTCTCCGGAGAGTCATCGTCATTCTTGGTTGCACGGGTGGAGCGAAAGGGGATTATTAAAAGCCTGGCTTGTCCTAGATACGGGTCCCCTTTTAAGAATCCCCCTTGGCCGATATGGAACCATTTTAAGCGGGAAATAGTAGGTACGGGATACAATACGAGAGTTTTAATGTTTATGGGAGAATAGTGAAACTCATGGAGGCTTTTCCTTATGGGGGAGGGGGCGGGGGCGGTGAGTCGAGGGCTTTTGTCGAGCGCACTTCCCGGATGCCCCCCCACCTGGGGCAGGGAACGTGTCGCCCCGTTTCGTGGCGCCCGGGGCGTCTCGCGTGTCGGGCGCGTGCCCTCCTTCATGCCCCCTTCCTCCCAAACACACGCGCAAAACTCTTCTTGAGTGCATTTATGACTCTTGATATTAATAGCCTCCACATCGACGAGGAGCCACCTGCTTTGGTTCCGTAGAGAGGTTTGCTCGTCCCCTCGAGGGAAATGTATACCTACCGGTGGCTACCCACTCATCGCAGAGCGGATAGAAACAGGGGAAATACGGATTGATATCTGACGAGGTTTTCCATCCGGTTGGAGTTTTAAGATGCCATTCGTAATGGGTTCGCTTGGTGAATGAATGCCCTCGCATTCCTGTCTGACGTCTGAGTGATTGCTATACCGAATTAGTGTGGGATGATTAATCGATATTTTTTTGTAAGTTTAATATTTTTACCCTTTTACAGTTTTGACCAGTTGTATTTTAATTTATCTGATTGTAGAGTTTTGTTCAGTACTCCATAATCAAAAAGGCATAAACATTGTAGTTGAAACTAACTGAGAGATACTTAAAATTTAGGAAGATGGAAAATGGTACCGACATCAGTGTTCGGGAACAGTATCTCGTATTTTTCGCTTCGTCGTGAGAGTTAGGTGACCAGAATCTCTCAAGCAAAGTAGGCACTCTACCATAAGAAAAGTCTGCTAACACCTAGTAACACAAACCTGGAAGTAAGGGAGGACTTTATTAAAACATATATTTAGAGCATGCTCTGCTGCAGTGAGGCCTGGACAATACCATTTTCAGAGCAAAATAGACTGGAGGCAACAGAGATGTGGAGTCATCGAAGAATTATGAGGATGGAATGGACGGAGAGAATCACCAATGAAGAAATCCTACTAAGTCTTGGTGATTAAAGAAGTATATTGAAAACTCTAACGAAAAGAAGCGGCAAACACATTGGATCTATTTTGTGACAAAATGGCATTGGAAAGAAATTATATAAAAATAAATGAATGGGAACATTGACAGAGGAAGACCAAGAATGGAATTCGCCAGGCAAATTAAGAATGTCGTGTAAGTGAAAGATTATATAGCAATATGGAGGTGGACTGATTGGAGTGCGTAGTAAAGAGCTGTAGCAAACCAATCTCCTGATTGATGACTGCTGATGATGACCCACCTCCATGTTTCTTTTCTCCTTCATGTTACTGAGTACTCCATGGCAACGGAGAGAATTTAAAAAATGAATAAACATGGCGCTCGTTGCGCAAATCGATCGTCGATTCTGACGCACTTCTCTTCCGTTAATTTCCTCAGCGAACCAACCGCCACCTCGGCCGGCGAAAAAAACCATTCGATCGCAAAATATCGCCGAGTGCCATTGATTCGCTCTGGGAAGAAGGGGAGAATTAGGAAGAGAGAGGGAAGGAGAGAGAAATAAGGCGTTCCTTTTAGGCGAGCGAGGCGTGGAAATCCCAGTGAATTTCGCAACTGAGCTTCGGGAAAATTTCGAAAGGACTCCCTCTGCCTGGAGGAACACGCGCCGAGCGCGAGCGTGGCGACCGGCGACCGCTCCACCTCCTACCCGCCGAGGAGGAGTGGGGACGGCCGACCGGCCGGTAGTGATAGCGGTCGGTGGACACGGGCCGACCGCCGTCATCTTGATCGGTGTCCGCCTTCTCCCCGTGACTCTCTCCTACGGGACGGTCGCCGGAAGGTTGGTGGGGTGGGGAGTGAGCAGGGTTGATCGAGGGAATTGGGGGAGTGAGAGAGAGGCTGGGATGGGGAGGAGGGTGAGGGGGTCGAAGAAGGCGTTGGGAATATTTGGTGCTGATCGGAGGATTGTGTCCGGTGTCCCTAACCGTATTTCCTCCGTCCGTGATCCACCAGTACGCTACAGAAATGCTGATCATCGCATGGCCAAACAATCAATTCATAAGTGTACACTTACCATACCTTGAAGGAGCTAATGGAACATAATTGGAATGGGTACGGGTTCCGCTACACTTGGGCTCGGCTTGAAGACCGACATTTATACTCTCTCCCATCGATAATGCTCACGTCAACTAAACTACAGTCTGATATAATGTACAAAACCCCAACTCTCAGTTAACATTCAGTCGACAATAAGGGAGCGTTATCTTGCGGTCAACGTCAACCGGAAATTATAAAACTGGACCTTTGGGTAGTTTTGAAGTGATAGGTCTGACCGGCCAAAACCAACCAACATGTTCCGAAGCAACGAAGGACGCTCCTTTCATGCATTTACATTACCAGTAATTTTGGAAAAATATTGATGCACTAGCGTAAGATGATAATACTCTGTTTGCAAAGTTATTTTATTGCATCATATTTGTTCCCTCATTCCATAAAATAAATTATTTACCTCAGGTAATTGGATTTAGATTGTGTGAAAAAGTTATCTCACATTTGGTGAGGTGATTCTTCGCGTACAAGGTGTGGGGGTCCATAGGAACCGAGAAAAAATCTCAAAGTTGATGCAAAGGAATAATGAAGAATAAATGAACTTATTGTATATCTAGTGAGCTGGTACTCCATCATTCAATTAAGAGTTGCATATTGAGGGATAGTTAAAGAAGACATTTGTATGATGGTTGCATTTACTAATAAGTAATTCATAGAATCTCAATATGACTGGCACCAGTCATATTGAGTCGCAGTCAGTTGTAAATGAATTGTTTCCGGGGGAATTCATACGAAGCTCATACGTGTGATTTTAGAAACTTATTAGTAAATAGAAATTTATTGCAGCATACATGACTTGGATTTCATTAAATAACTTCTGCTTCAGGTGCATTTGGAATAATTTACTGACAGAGAAGAAGATTAGCAGCATCAATGAATGGGTATAAGAAGTCGTTGCATAGTAAAGATAAAATCGTCATCAAGTTGTGATAACAGTATTAACGAATACAAAGACATGTACAAAAATCAGCATGTTACGCTTTGCTGATTATATATCAATTCTGGCAGAGAATAAATAAGGTCAGGCGACAATGCTGAACTGAATGGACATAACTATGAAGAAATAAAACTTGAAGGCTAGTGTTAATAAAACCAAGATTATAGTTCATGGAAGACATCAAGATGATAGAATCGCCGTTGAACTTGGGAATCAAAAAGTTGCGCTAGTGGAAGAATTTTGCTACCTGGGAAGCAGAATCACCAGCGATGGAAGAATCAAGAAAGATATTATGAGTAGTATAGCCCAAGCAAATTAGGCTTTCCACCAGAAGAAAAATCTGCTAACAGATAGTAACACAATCTTTGAAGTTAGGAAGTATTTGGTTAACACTTTTACATTTGGTTATGTAGATGTAGATGTAGATGTTACATTTGGTTACATTTGGTTACGTTTGGTTACATTTGGTTATGTAGATGTAGATGTAGATGAACACCTATGTTTGGAGCATGCTTTTATATGCCAGTAAAACCTAAGCAATAACAGCTGCAGAACAAAGGAGATTGCAAGCAATGGATATGTGGTGCTATCGAATAATGGGGGTCGTGGTGGCCTAGTGGGCAGAGAGCTGGGCTACCGACTGGGTAAATCGCAAGTGGTCCAGGAAAAGGAACTGGCCCCCCTACCCTTTATGTATGGATTTCACACGCCTATGACTTAGTATGTGGTGAGCTCTACTCTTACCTATCAAAACCAACCTTCGGGTTGAAACACTGAGTGAGTGATCGAATAATGATGAAAATAGGGTGAATGGAAAAAATCACCAACAAATACGTCCTACGGAGAGTTGGAGGGAAAGTAAGTTTAATTAAAACTCTGAAAAGAAAAAGAGACAATATATTTTGTGACACATTTTACACCTAAGGAAACAACGCCTAAGGAAAATAATATTGGAAGGAGAAATGCATGGGAAGAATTACAGAGGAAGACCAAGAATGGAATATCAGACGAATTATAGAGGACGTCAAAGTGAAAAATTACGAAGGGATGAAGCGGTTGGCTGATAGGAGAGTGGAGTAGAGAGCTGCTGTGAACCAATCTTCGAATTTATGACCGCTTTTGATGATGAGCTGCGCGTACAAGAGAGAAATATTTCTAAGTGTGTCACCAGCCATTACCGACCGAGCCGAGACAAAATGGCGAACACTCGTGCTTTCGATTTTTTTTCCAGTGAAAAATTTCCAAAGGATTCGAAGATTAATTAGGTTCCGGGAATTCAGATAAGGTTTCAGTTCTGTTTACGACTCCTCTTCTGCGTCGGAATATGTATTTATCCCATGGTAATAAAATTTTCCGTGGCGCCAAGGTTACTATTCTATTCTTTTCTCGGCGGTTATTCAAGGTTCGTATTATTGTTGTCGTCGACACCCTTTCACTGTGGACTTCCCAAATGTAAAAATAATTTTTATTTCTGGGTAAATCCCCCCGCATTGGTATTTCGACATTGCCCCGTACGCATGACTATGTACATACATCCATGTGGACATTCGTAGTAAATTTATATACATGGGGTATTTTTATCACAGAATAAGCAACATAATATAAAATTGATCTAATGACGCCCTATTCCGTATTTTTTGTCATATTTACTCCTGAATATTTCCCGGTTGACTCGGCTTGGTGTAAGAATCTTTTTTACGAATTTGAAGGATTAATTGTTTTTTTTTATATTTCCATTTTGCAATTTTATTGATAGTAAATTACGGTACCGCGACAATTCCTCTAGTAATACCTAATTTTTTGCCTGTTTACTGCAAACATGGTCCATTCATTATGGAAAATATATTTTATATTCCCCTTGTGTTCTCGTACCAAATGATTCCATCTATTCTCTCCTGTAATCTATGATATGTGCACGCGGGCGAAACTGCTACTTAATGGCCATTTTAATATTCCCGGATGGATGGCTTTGGAGAGGTCGATAAAAGCAGGAGGAGGAGAAGGTAGTTGAAGAGATGGGCTTTGGTGGGAGTGGTCGAATAATCTAGCGATTTGCAAAGTGGTGTCGATGCGGTCGGCCACTCGGGTTCATTGTTTCTGTGGGATTGGGGGTCAATTTGTTTGCCGAAAGGAAGGGAAGTGCGAAGATGTGAGGGTGGAAGAAGTGCCGTGTGTTTGGAGCTGTGAATGATGACCGCGTCCTCCCCTACTAAATGCGTGGGAATCGGCTGTCATGCACTCAGACGCCGACGATATTTGCCAGTTGCCCCGCTTCTCCGCAAACACAAAGCTGCCAAACAATTGATCGGTTTGCTCTCTCACACGTCCGCCATTGTTTTCTAATGGACAAGAGGGTGGTGTGTATGTTGTTTGGGGAGTGTAGAGCTAATTTTGGTGAGAGGCCTTGTTTTTTTTTGGATAATAGATGTGCGTGGCTCTCCATTGGCCTCGTCAATAAACTTTTCCGAGAGATAATAGTCTTCCCCTTCCTTGCCTGGTGAAAAATATCACGCTCCTGTAGTCCCTTGTTGCGCTGACCCATTCTGTTTAATATTTCTACTTCACCCGCTTCTGCAAGGGTTGCGGGATCGATTATTTTCATTGTTTTTCTTTATGAGCATGCCGGTGAAGGTTCCTAATGAGACACATAGCTTATGTTTTGCCGTGGTTTTTTTCAAGCAGTAAGAAGCTTCTGGCTGGCCTCAATAGTGCGATCAAGTTGCCGTGAATGGGTGAACTAACAAAACATATAATTACGATTGACCACCTGAATGAAAATCGTAAACTTTCGTATTAAAATACTTTTTTAGTCTTTTAAATGTGTCGATTAAAATTATTCTAACCAAATGAAATATCTGTTTATAATAACCGAAAACGTATCCGAAACTACAGCATCCCATTGATCTAATCTAAGGGATATTGTCACTGAAAATGCATCCTAATTTTGTCCAAATCGCTGTGTCATATCTTAGCAATTCCTCTATAGGTAGGCAAGTTCATTAAAACGATGTTACCGTGAAACCACCGTTTTTCAGTGCGCGTTTCCCTATCATTACATCAGGGCCTGAACTCCGGCAGCATATTTGTAAGTGATGTGAAACGATAAGAATATACTCGTGAGGGCATTAGTCTCCCGAAATCACGTCTTGTCTGATCGATAAATGATGGTGGCGGCACGGATGCTTTTGGAGTGAAATGCGACCTCATCCAGTAAGGGTTTAAAATTTCGGCAGCAAGAAGAGTGGATATCTCTGAAGGATATATCTTCTCAGCGAAGAGAATAAACGCGGAACAGAGGGCCACCAAGAAAATCTTCCTAATTTGGCATCCCGGTTCGGTGGCACGGGAGCGGCGCACCCTTAGAAACTCGAGCGTACTCAATAATGCGCATCTGTCATTGGTTGCCGAAAGGAAACGAATGGGCCCGCATTTTTAAACCTTAAAAACTTCATCACCTCGAAAAGGAGGAACAAATGGTTATCACTGTTCGAGAGTTACTCAACCAATCGCCGAACGCTCAATCATTTGAGCCCACCCTACCTCAGGCATTTCGCCCTCTTCTTTTTTTTCCTACGCCATCCGACATTTTTTCGGGAGCTTTAGTTTTGGGTTCGCATAGTTTATCAAGCGGTATTTTGGACACTGAAATCAGAGCCAGCAAATCTTCACGGCAAATAAAATGGAGGCGACCAAAGGTTCACTCGGTTGATTTTATATGCATGAAGTCATTGTCAAAGACTCAGATTGTGTCCCCACAAAATTTCCGTATAATATAGTGCCGAAAGAATGTCAATGTGGTCAAGCTGAATAGCTGCCTTGCATGCATCTTAATTTGACCACTGTGCATTATAGTGGAGTAGAACTAATTTAACATTTTTCAAACCCCCAGCACTTTTAACCCGAATTTAAAATTTACATTTAGTCGTCAAATCAAAAGTTTATTCCATATATTACCTACCTGTACTATGTGATTATTGCAAAATCACTGCTAAATGCACTAATGATATGGTACGCCGTTACGCGCACGGGTGAAAACGTATACGCTAAAGAGATTAAGTTCGCGATGTAAAAATCATTTGACTTGACCGGGATTCGAATCCGGATCTCACAATTGCCGATCGATCAGATTATCCAGTCACACAACCAAGCCATATTAGCTCAAAACTCCAAAACAACAATTTCAACTCATTTTTTCCAGGCGAACTTTATGGATTTGGTGTGTATAATCGCACCAGTAAATCTCATTACTCCATTACGCTTTGCGGAACTCGCCTTCTGCTGTCCACCTCCTCGCCATCTACCCCACTGGGCTTATGTCATTCCTAAATATTTCATCCGCCGTCCGCAGAGCGAACCTCTATGCCAATCACCCGGCCCCACACCTCTGTGCCGGCCTCTCCTCTGGAATAAAAAAATAGCATTCCTAGTCCTTGTCCATCCCACGAAAACCTTCCGTATTCTCCTCACCCTCTCCTCTCTCAATATATTTCCCGAGCCTCTCCTTCCCACACCTATTTTTTTTTCTCACGCCGCCGTGTCGTGAGCGACACTATGGGAGCTTCATAATGGCCCCGGACCACTGGAGTGTAAAACGTGGGCGGGGTAAGCGATTATGCCGAAACCCCCTTGCCCCCCCACGGGAGTCTTCTCCTCTTGGGACTCCACCTCTTTGCCTCCTCCCTACACTATACCCACCTCTCTCTCTTTCCACTCATTACTCTTTCATCTATCATCTCAATTCTGTACCGGTGTGTGTTGTACGCCTCAAGTCCTCTCATTTCTCCGTCACCGCTCGAGAGCCCCTCTTCAAATCCTCTTCTTCGTGTAGCATGCGTACCAAGACGTTCTGTCCTTAGTTTTGCATGTTAGAAGACATTCAAGTATTACGTAAGACATTTTGGGAGAGAGGGGTTGGGTCCTTCTTACATTGTGTGAAGGTGCACGGGTCCAAGACCATCTTATTTAAGACTTTAGCTAAATGCGGGATCGTCTTCGTGTCACTTGTTGAATTATCGCCTCAAGAAAAATCTTTGTTTTTAGCGCTGCAAACAGCGCGGAGTTTTCCTCTTTAATAGGTTTCCCGAACATAAGATCTTGTATATTTTACGTGGTGAGCACGAATAATAACCAGTATAATAACCAGAGTAGTATCAGAACATCTTGATTCAGCCTAATCTTGCTTCTTGAAAACTATGGCAATGGACAATTGCTGAGGTATCCTGTTTATTTGACAATATCGTCCCTAAGACCAAATTCTGCCAGTTGCATAAATTGATCTGCGCACTCCCGGCTTGTTCTTGTTTCATGTCGATTAGTGGCAAATATTTGCTCAATCGCTTCTCAGTTCTAGCAAAATCATTTCGTATCTTCTGGTGAGTATTCTTATGAGTAGTCAAAATAGCGTAAAACATCGTTCATCGAAAATATCTATGCGCACACTTCTAATAATCTATCACAACTTACGTAACATTGGAAGAAAAAGAAAGGGAGAAGTTCATGAAATCTTACTTCGTCTCACATAAAGAGAGGGAGTGCTAAAAACTGGCCGAAACCACCTGACGTTATGCATACGCGTCCCCTTAGCCTGCATCTATTATTCTTAACTCTGGTGATATGACTGAACATAATTGAAAAAAATGCATTGAGCATGCTCTTATATATCTTGAAAGCTTGGACTGCGACAGCAGCAGTTTCAGATATGGTTGGAAGCAATGGAAACGTGATATTATGAGGAGGAATGGTGAAGATTAAATTAGCGGTGAAAAATATAAAAAAGCGTCGTTGGACTACAATAATGAAGAAATTCTATGAGGAACTGGCGAGAAAAGATTTTCAATGAAATCTGCAAAGTAAAAATAACAAGCTCATTTGACAAATTTATAGAAATGGCCTCCTGTGAACAACAAAAAAAAAGATGTGGGAAGAATTTCCAAGGAAGGCCAAGATTGGAATGTACGAAACATGAGGGCTGTTGAATTTATAATATTGAAGGAATAAGCTTGACTCTCAATGTTGGCAAACATCTGTTTCCTAGGTGTTGGGGTACTTGAGTGGATATCGTAAAATAATTAACCCTCTGAAGGTAAAAATAAGAGGATGTATTTATGGTGTATCTTTATTTGTCATCGGCCACTTACGATAAAGAAGTAAATAGTTTTATGTAAGAACAGCAGTGAGAGGTGATAGTTTGCCAGGGTTCGCCTCCCACAATTGCTGTCCATATCGCCATATCTGAATCACATTCCTGTAACATGAGGAGCATTCATCATATCTGTGACACTCATATTTAATGCTCATAATTGAAGAATAACTCGGTAGGAAGGGTAGCCAAAAGGTTAGAAAAACTCGGTTGGTCAAAATACCTCAGGTATTTTACCGCCCACCTCTGCCACTGCCTGAATCTCCAATTTGTTTTTTTTTCACCCTTAGGGTCGAAAAAAATATAAGAGACAGTCAGTGGAATATGGTTGGAAACAGATGCTATATTATGCGATCGAGGCGGGAAAATGAGAAAGGATGAGGTGTCATATATATAAATGACAAGAAAGGGGGAGCTGAAGAAAAAACGGAAGCCCCCGGAGGTGCGGTCACCGGCGCTTGGGTTCAACAATCAAGGGCGTACGTCATTATCAGCGTGAACGATTCTCCACAGCGCCCTCTTGCGGACAGGGAGACCCAGCCCCATCACATATTTTTCCCTCCCATCCGCTTTTAACCCTAAGTCGTCAGACCACGGTGGCGATTAAGTCGTCCGAACTTCTATACTTCAGATTCGAAAGGCTTTCCATCCTTCTTTCGTTGGAAAGAAGGATGGAAAGCCTCCCGCTTCGTTACGAGCCTTGCTTTTTCTGCCCTTCCATTTCCACCACCCCTGCCCCTACCTTACTAAGCTTGCTTCCGTCCCCTCACCAACACCATTCCACACACACATGTAATACTCCTCATCTTTTTTTGTATCCTCCCACACTTAATTTTCGCCATCGGTTTCCTCTCGCCGCTTCAACGGGCCTGATTTTGTTGCATTATGACGGGACGTTGTATACTTTTTTGCCCTCACCTCTTATAACTCATGCGCTCGTGAGATATGGCGTCCTGATGGATATTCACTGCTGGTGGCACCTTCCGCGTATCCAGTGGAGACAATGGAGAATATATATATGGTGGTTATTTATTCAGATTTCCGTGGTCGTCGTGGTAACTTGCAGTTTTTGTGGCTCTCGCTCTAAAATTTCAAAATCATAAGTAATATCATAGAGTAATTAAGTATATTTATTCTTATTTATTATATATATATTATATTTTCTTTATGGTAATATGCTTTTTTAGTTCTAAAACATCCTCATCAGCTATCTGATATTCTTCCTGAATGGCTTGTAGCATCTAATCGGCCATAAAGTGTATTTAACTTTGAACTAAATACGTTAATGTGTTTTCTACCGTGGTGGCTCATCATTATTCTTCTCTGGAGCTGTACGAAACGTCATACTATTGTTTAGGACTGCCTCATATTTATCCGAACCCTGGCGTTCACCCATGTATTTGCATAATTTCTCTCTCTGATAAGGATAATATGGTATATATCTTTTCTTTTTTAAACTGATAATTTCCTCCTTTGATTTATAGTACGAATTGCCATGAAAATGAAAAATAAAACTAGGTAATGCTACTAACTATATGCAGTATTAATAGGTTTTTAAAATTATATTAGATGTTACTTTGAGATCACTGTTTGCAAAGCGTTCTCGGGGATTACTTATACGGTGCTATATGCCTTACAATGGACAGTTGGACAATGTGGCCTAGCGAATGTGGCTCGACCAATCACCGTGCATTTGCTCTGCTCTCTTGTGGAATATTTCCCTTAATTAACATCTTTGAAGTAAATAAAACTCTAATGATGGTATTACTAGGCACAAAATCTAAAATAATACAAAACTTTTGTATTATTTTAGATTTCATTTGTATTATTTTAAATTCCAACGCTCAAACGAGCTCAGCCGTCGTTTGTTCGGGCACTAGCAAATTGCTGGTTGTTTATGTTTCCCCACAACCCGTACCCTCACGTGACTTGTGACGTTATCGTTTTGCCCATCCATTGTATAATGGTTTTTTACGTTCTGATTTTGGCTTCCACTCAACGATGCGATGTATTTGCATCGGACAGTCAATAGTTCTTCATACCGGTGGAATGAATTTTTTGATTTCACATCACGCCGACCATCCGTCACAAAGCCATTCGGTTTTACGCGTGGTGGAGACCATTCCGCGAGAATCTATCACTCGAACATCAATGGCCCGAAAGAGTGGAGGAGGAGGAGGATTCCAATTCTTCCGCTTTGATTTTTATTTTTTAATCTTTTTAAACCCCGGCGACTTCAACGCCCGAAGCCCTAACCGTCTGTCCGGGAGGGTGTGTGAGAGTAGGTATCTTGATTAACGAACGCAACTCCCGCCTATGTGGAGGGCATTCGGCTCCGAGTAATCACCACCTCTCAAGCCTGCCAACGCAAATTAATTGATCAATCTCGTGCTGACCCCTTACCTGCTTCTCACCCCCCTCCCCCTGCCACACTCCAATGCCTTTTGCCTCGCCGAGGGGTCTCCCCCCTTTTTCCTCCTCTTCTTCCCTCACGCATTCATTCAAACCACCAATTCCCTGCCCCCCTCCCCCTTTCTTAGCCACTCCTCTCGCCTCTTATAACAATGACCACGTTGAAAACGAATCACAACAATGTGGGGGGAGGGCATAAAAGAGGGAAGGAAGACCTTTATATATAGAGGAGGAGAGCCTCCAGAAAACTCCTTTCGGTATTGTTTTCCCTAGATGGCATAGGCATATAACAATGGACAGTGATCATCTCCCCTAATGAGCCGACGGGGTGCCTACTCCAAAATCGATATCTCTCGACCGTTTTTTCTCTTCCTCGGATGCCATGAGCTGACGAATGCGTACGGTCGTCCTCGATGCTACCTGCCTCTCACTTCTAGATGTTAGCCTGGTAGAGTCCTACCCCAGTCCTTCTATTGTCGTGGCTTTCAATTGTTTTTAATTTTCCATCGCATTGCGTTTACGAGTCCCTCTTGTTTCTCACGAATGGAAGAATTCCATGCCTTATATACCATGGCAAGGTGCTTTAATGTCTACATCCTAGGCAGAGATAATATGTACCATCATTTAATTTTTTGCACTATAATGAAATAACTCGGCATAAGGTTGGTGATTTTAAATAATTAGTCAAGAGGTGTAGGCATTTTCTATCATATGCTCGAAAGTACACCATCAATATTTTTATTACCATCGTACGTAAATTTTATTTCCTCTTCCGTCTGACCAATTAACGAAGTAATAATTATCCTAAGAGTGGCTAGAGTTTAGAATAATTGACAACTTAGAAATCCGAAGGAAAAAATACAAGGTTCGGAAGGCGTCTGAGAGATAGTATGCAGAGAGAGACGGTAGTACATTATTATTTTTCCGATGACCGTACGTCTGGCAGAAATATTTCAACCCTCACATAGATAAGGTTCTCATTTTTAATGTGCTGTCGGATATTCACTCAAGTCAGATCTTTGAATGAAAAGAAGCGTTAGAATATGTGTGCCTGATTGAAGAGAATTGGGAATTTCCTTTCACTTATTTCAATTAATGGCTTTCAATTATTAATATTTATTTTTCTCCCACTATTGAATTATAACCTAATTATGCACATGAGAGGGAAAAAACAGTGATAATAATTTTGAAAATAAAATCACTGTATTTGGTTCCTAAAGGACACCCGATTCTCTCTAATTTATGCTTTTAACCATATCTATATATTTCCATCCTCATCAATAATGATTGATCGAAAGTAACTAAACTTATTAAAAATTATACGAACTTTCATAAATTAACAGCAAGTGGGTAGATTCTACTCTGCTTGATTTAATTCTGGTAGTAAACTAATAATCTTTCCACGATGGCACGCTAACGTTGCATTTGCATCTTATCCAGCAAAATGTAGTTAGATACTTGAATACTGTAGGTACTCTCAACTGGGTCAGCCTCACCAATGCAAGCCTAACAATGCTCGTAAAGGCCATCTCTTGGATTTCCCGAGCGTCACAAATGGCTTTCTACTTTTTGGTAATTTTTTCGGTGGTGTACGTGGAGGAAGCCTTATTGAAGTGGGGCCAAAAGAGGAAGGAAGGGACGGAGAAGAAAATATAAAAAAATGGAACGCGTTAAGGCCGAGATGAATCGTGATTGCACCTCCAGGAGGAATGGTAGTCCATCTCTCCTTCCCTTCAAACCCCTCACCCGCCTCCGGTAGGTCCGGTCCGGTTAAAGCTCACCTTCTCCGACCCATACCATCTCCTCCCTCTCCCAACTACACGATTTCGGCCCCGGAGGACAAAGTGTGATGAATTATCCCAATTTTCTGGACCCGGGATTACTTATACATTCGTAATGCGACGTTCGGCGTCATTAACGGGTAATCCTTCTCGACTTCCGTCCTGACCGAGGACGTAGGTAGGCGTGTTCAAGGGAAGGAAAGAAGTATAAAGGGGATGGTCATAAAGGGTCTCACCCCGGTTGAGATCGTTCGGCGTTGTCGGGAGACAAATGACCCCTAGCATTCTCGGGCTACCATTTTTTTCGGTCAATGAGGCCTCACCGAAAATGTGGAAAGCTTCATGGTATAACCGTGGTGGTCGCGTTTTTTTATTCGTTTCTCGGCTCGGTACCCGCTCGGGAGCGAGCAATAAAGTCATCCCGGATGTGAAATAAATTCATCCCGCCGGGAAATGATTTTAAAGTCTGACCACGTTGTTAATTTTTTTCATCGGAGACCGCGAGGCGTAAAATAAGATATGTGGGTGGGTTCGAGGAATAAATTTGTCATACTGAGCGTGGTAACCTTAAGAGATGGAGCTATACGTCCGTTATTGTCCTAACAAATACATAATGAGAGGCATGAGTGGACAGGAAAACATGCTAATTTCATTAGTACATCGTCATATCCTACGATGCTTATCGTGTTTACCTCTTGGAGACGTTAGAGGAGAGGAAAATCCAATCAAGCGTACATCTTCTTGATCAGCGATAGAATTCATACAGTTAGCTACTTTTTTGAATATACATTTTTCATTGAAAAACCTGCTTCGTCTTTCCCTGCCCTGACACCTTGTGTTCCTTCATATGGCTATTTCTGTTGTAACACGTCCAGCTTTTTGCATTTTCGGGTCCAAAGTCTTTAATATATAAAAACAAGATTCATTCAACGGAAAAATAGTGGAAATAGTGTATGAACATTGACTCCAGCATTACAAAATATCGCAGACCTCGTGGCAGGAGTCCATCAGGAATACCACCAAAAAGCTGAAATTGCAGCTCACGATCTACCTCCCAAGATTAGGACTAATTTTCAGTCTAAAACAGACAAATAGACTATTTCAAGAAGAAGAAAATAAACTATATAAAAGTCACTTAGTGATTTTTACGGTGAGTTTTTCATAGCGTTTATCATAAGTGTGTTTTTTGCTTGTCCTATTATGATTAAGCAATGGCAAAGATGAGGGGGGCGATAAATTTTTGAGAAATATTTGAAGTCGTCAATGGCTAATATAGTTTGGGGTCCCCTGTACTACAGTTCTTCTAAGGTAATAGGGAATCTGATAGAACTGCAGCCAATCAGTAAACACGTCCAATGCCGTTTGAGGAAGGGAATCGTGTGACCGAAGAATCCATGATGGTGGCATTTGTTTAAATCATACGATCATTGTTTAGTTAACTTGTTGTTATTGATACAAAAATTGTTTAGCTATCATTTATTTCTAAGCCAAATCTGTATATTTCTACTGCGCTATTATCTTGGACTTGGCTATGGATATGGGGAGAAATACCCCGAGAGCAAGCGATACGCCTTCCACTCTACGGGTGGAAGGCGGGAGTTCCCTTTTCCGATTCCCTCTCATCCATCCCTTTTTTCTCCTCCCCGATAGTAATACGCCAACACGAAAACTCAATCCTCCTCCTCACCCCCAAACAAAACCCACCATGGGTCGCGGCCCCACCACTATCCCTCCAGCGCCACCTGGATACTAATTTACCGCCTTCCTTTGTTCTTCCGCCGGACTTCATTTGTCTCCATCCGAAAACATCATCCTTTCTCCTCCCCCTCCCGTCCGGCCCTTCCCACAACCCCCCTCCCCATGCGAACCCTCCCGTTCACCCCATACTCCCACTTTCCCACCCCCTCACAAAAATCCAACCACTCCAACCCACCACACTTAATGCCTCCCTACACCGCGACCTCATGTGTTCACCTCCGATTCCCGCCCGAGGTCGGAGAGAGTGAAGGGAAAAAAGCAGAAGAGATATACGATGGCATATTGCAAGTATACTAATGGCATTCTCGAAGTTTGTACTACGTTTGAGCGGAAGAAAAAGAGATAGGAGTCTCAAGTTTGCATATTTATTATACTCTATCTCTTTCTCTCTACATAAACTAGCAAAAATCGAGCAATTTAATCACTTGGGTAGTACGTTGGAGGAAGTTGGGTATTGTGGAAAATGCAGTAGAAGAAGAATTACGCTAGTAAAAGAAACGTTCAGCAGTTGGAAGGAGCTGATGACGGGGTCCTTGCCTAAGAAAGTAATGAAAATGCTGGCAGAGTGTTTACTATTGAGTATAGCGTTGTATTTTAGAGAAACCTGAACTCTTAAGAAAAGAGGACGGGAATAGGCTACAGGCGGTTCATATGTATGGGAGTGGGGTAGACTAGAGAAAGTGAGGTGGATGGAATGGATGGACCAAGAAGTGCTTGGTATGGTGGGTGAGGAGAGGAAACCTCGGGAGGAGATGAGGAGGCGGCAGAGTAACGTGAGGTGATTGGAACAAGTAATGAGGGGCGATGAGATGCTAAAGGCCGTGATAGAGGGTAGTACATATTTTGGGTTCGCGTGGAAGGTAAAGAAAGAGAATAGGCTTTATGGACGTCATGAAAAAAGGTAGGACGTATGCTGAAGTGAAGAAAGAAATTATGTTTCGCGGTACCTTATGACGGAAACGCCGACCAGATGGAAAATCAAGAAAATGAAAAGCAAAATTGATATATTAGCTACCATTACCTCCATAATCAGACAGAAGGAAAGTTAGTACATATAAAATGGCTCCATAAAATAATCAAGGACGCTCCTAAGATTGAATAAATCAAATATAAAATGAGAAATCAATAGTAGAAAAGCATAAACGGGAACTTTGAGCAAACGATAGGTAAACCGAATAATAAGTAGACTGCACAACGCAGAGTAAGACCAAACAATAAAGTTGAGCAATTGCAGAAATGGGAAATAGGTACCTACTTGAGATTACTGAGGTCCTTGGTCAATTTGGAGCGTAGTAACATCTTTTTAGCGTTTCCCTATGAATTAAACCTTACTTTTGAGAAATAATTGGCCTACTTTTAATAGTCTTTTAAGGAAAAAGTTAGGGCTAACATTTTGATAAGCTCGAGGAAGGTTAACGAAAACATTGGGTCAGATGTCGTCAAGTTTAACCACTTCTGAAATTCATTTTAGTCAACCTTCAAATACTTTGGGATGGCGTTCCGGTGAGGTGAGGGAGTCACCACGAGCGATTTATGAAATATGAAAGGGAGAAAGGTAGAGAGGGTGAGAAGTAGACATGGGGGAGTAGTCGATGGGCTGGAGGGGGACGGAGAAAGAGCGGTCTCGGTCAGAGAGGATGGAAGGTCGGGCATGGGGAAGAGGGATGCGCAATGAAAAATGAACGGCGCTAAATGAGGTTGGAAAAAACAAAAGGAGCGTGAGGGAACACAGGTGCGAGGGTAATCGCGTGAGATGAGAAGAGGGAGTGAGAGAAATGTTACTTTCATCTTCTCCCTATTTCCTCCCATTTGCTCGCCCTCACCTTCCTCCTCCTCCTCATCCCTTCCCAAAAGGAATTAATGATCCATTGGGATCGTTTTCTGGTGGGCGTGGAGTGACGCGCGCCGCCTTTAATACTTTCATCCATTGCTCCCCGCCTCCTCCAATTCAGCAAATGAGGATGGAAGTGGAAGAGAGAAAGAAATGGCGTGAAAAAAGGAACGAGGTAGGTGGTTCCCCTTCCCTCTTGGTTACCCCAAGTTGCACGTTGTAGCAATATAAATATATATGCACAACTTGGTGAAGGATCACACGAGCGATATTAAAAACAGGATGTGCCAAGAGGGTGGCCGAAAAAACATAGGAACACACGAAAGACACAAGTAAAGACTTCAATAGTTCGATGGATAGTCAATCCATCTTTCTCAAGGTAGAGAGGGCGAATCTCTCGCCCTCTCTAACTTCCCCTGATTTGACAACTCTACCTTGAGTAAGATGGATCGACTATCCATCGAAATATAGAAGTTTGTCTTTCGTGTGTTCGTATATTTTTATCGGCCATCCTCTTGGCGTTACCTGGAATATATATATATATATATATATATATATATATATATATATATATATATATATATATTCCAGGTAACGCCAGGTTACAATTATATAATCAGATATTATTATTATTATATATCCAAAAAAACAAATAAGTATAGTATGCAATATGATCTGTAGACCGATTATTGGGTCATTGTCAAAAAATAAAAATACAATCCGTCAATTAAAATGGATACACAAAAGTACAAATATTTTCTTGGATATATACGATATGATCCTATGTGCAAACGATCCTCATAATAAGATTAAAATAAACAATATATATATATCGGTATTTAAAGAAAGGTTTCAGTGCTTGTGAAATTTATTTTTGTACTTTTGGCACCTATCCTTGTAAAAAAAAAACCCACTGAAAGACATACCCGCCATGTAATTCTCTTTCGAGTTAGACACAGTCAAGGAACTTACTTTTTGCTGTTAGACCTTCATATATTCAACCCATATTACGCCAACTACTACCAATTTATAAAACATATTTACTCAAACACACGCAACCATGCATTTTGGGAGAATATTTCATAGGAAATTAGAATTCTTGCGCCTCTAGATATTCAAAGAAGTACCTTTTTTCCTCACATTTTATTCGATTGGATTATCTTTCTTTAGGGCGTTGAGTTCATTATTAGGAATCAGGCATACTCACGGCTCTCTTTATATTCAAACGACCCAGAAATGTGAGAAGTTCTTTCAGAATATCTCCCGCAAAAGTTTCTAGCGCACACCTGCGCGGCGAGGAGGAGAGGAAGAATTGCACGAAAAGGCAAGAGACACACGCACGCAAGTCAAGTGGTTAAAATCTTCCATCGATTTGACTTTATCAGGGGCCCTGTGTTAAGGTCTCATTGTGATAGGAGCCAAAACGGGACGGGATGTAGTGGTTAGTCATCCCGCTTCCCGAAACCTTTATGTTTGCCCCAGTTAGAAAGGTTTTCTGACCCTCCGTACTGAACAGCCTTCTTCCCCGATTCGCAGGATTCGGAAAGTTCCGTAGCCCGTGCCTCATAAGTGTCCAATGCGCAGCGCTAGGAACTTTTCTGAGGGCTATAACGCGCGGAAATTGTTAGCTTTCGGATGCATCTATTCCATCCTCACCCTCAGATCCCTTGTCTTCTCCCCTGGGAGAGAAAAATATTCGGTACCCCGATGCCTTTACCTCCCTCATCATGTCCTACCCCTTAAACCCCTCTTGCGTTAAAAAAAGATGGGAGTTCGGCAGAGGGGAAATAGACTAGGGGGATTGGGAGAGGGTCTGGAGTGAGAAGGACATGGAAAATTGAATAATGTCATTAGACTTGTTTTTCCTTTCCGTAGGAACTCCCTCGTTTCCACCAGACTCATCTCCCTATCCCCCCCCTTATTTTAAGCTCATGCCCTCTTCTCCCTCTCTTACTCCTCATCTGCTTCGCCACCTAGATAGCTTTTGAAATAACACGTGCATGAAGGCCAATACCCTGTGATGCCTTTCTTGAGCAAATTTGAATATTTGAAAGTGAATACCTTAGAAGAATCAACGCAATTTAACGTAAATGTTATAACTTATGCATAAAGTATGACTTAAAGTACGTTACCACTCCGATAGATTCACATGCTTAGAGTACCTACATTCAATGCCTTTATATTGAAAGTACATGCATATTAGTGTTTATGAAAATGTATAACTGACAATATGTCGAAGCTGGCTGGCATGGTGAAAATGTTCCACATTGACTAGGAAAGATTTTGCTGTTAACCACTTAAACTTAGGTGGAAATCTCTAATCACTTTCTTCACCATAAATGTCAATTTTTCTCTGCTAGTTCCGGGCTTAACCTCTACACATGTGGCTGTTGTATTCCTTAACTACCATATCGTTTGGCCATCATTCGTCTCAATCTTGGCTTATAAAAACATCAGCTAACTAAAATTGACATAATCGTAGTGCTTGCTTTAAATGTTCGCATTGTAAAAAATAATTTTTAAGTCGATATTTCCGTATTTTTTTAAAATACCTGTCTTCATCATTACTAACACTCTGTCGCAATTTAGATTAAACTTTTCGAAAAAAACTGCTGCAAAGGAAGAATCTCATCTCATCAATTTAAGGGAGTGTAAGATTTTTTCATATTTATCCGGGCGCTTTTATGTGCATTTATTTGTTGTGTTGATTTCTTCAAGAAAAATGGGGAGTAAATCATCGCTTACGATCGGAGCGACTCCCGTTATATTTTCAGCCTCAACAAAGAATCCCCTAACATAAGCCGCGGTGGTAACATTTCTCTGTCCATCCTCTTTCTTGCTAGTTCGCGACCGCAAACCACCCGTATGGCTTCTGGAACCTGCCCATGATCGTTGCAAAACGCCGCGACGCGACCCCACACTCTATGGATTATATTCGGAGGGTTCCGTTAGCGAGGGCAATTAGTATCGATTTGCGCCACGATAATGTATTTGCGATGAGCGAAAGTCACTCTAGAGGATTAAGAGAATCGGAATGACGATCGCCCGTAGTGCATATGTAAAATGGCGACGTTGACCGTTTTAACCCTTCTCTGAGCATTCGTGGGGAATTCCATAGTGTGTCGTTAATGCGTTCACGTGGATTTTTCTCTGCAAACAAATATCTGCCCACGCCACGAGTTAATCCGAGCTAGTGTTAGCCTCCAAACGGCGTCTTAACCCTATTTCTCGTACTACCGACCCCCCTCTTTCATCTCCTTTTCTTCCTTTTAGCCCAAGACCATACCTACTGCCTCCAGCCGGCTTGGAATTTCGCATCACGGAACTCCCCACGGGACAGTAATCTCATTTCGTTCAGGCGAGAAGCGTATCCTTCCAAGGTATGGATACCCCGTTATACGCAAATGTAATAATATGTCTATTCGCCAGTGAGGTTTCGTTTTGTGTGAGGGGGAGGTGGTTTTGCGATCGGTTATAAGGTAAAAGGGCGTCGCGGGAAGACAATGGCTTCCTCCCATCCAAGGTTCGCCATCTCCCGTTTGAGGTTGTAGGAAGAAGAGGACAGGTCGGTCAAAGGGATCGAGAATATACGACTGAAGAATGTGGCAAGGTGAACGTTGTAATCCGCGGGTATAAATTCTCTTCGGAGGAGACGTGAAGATAAAACCATTCCTTCGCCGTGTCCTGGAATGTGTAGGGTATAATATTCGTTCGTCATTTCCCGTGGTCGATGTGCTTTCTCAAGACATTTTTTTGTTTACGAAACAAATATTTTTGATGCATAAAATTGGAACAGCTATCGCAAATATTTTTTTCTATTGATAAGAGTCTAAAGCAGGTTTTAGGATACAGCTTACTATTTGTATTCGGTAGGAGATATGCAAATATGTATTAGGGATGCATTCGCTACAAGGAAGTATAAGTCTTCCTTGTCCTATGTCCTTGATGGGACGTAAAGGTTCACTACTTTACGCATGTATCATTTCAGGTCTTTGTGTGTGTGGTTACGAATGTTGCCAACTTAAGAATCAACCTTTTTACAGAACGAACGTATTTTATTTTAAATCCAACTAAACTGTCAGTGACGCACACCCTTAAGGTAGCTTGCAGGTTATTATGCAGATAATAAAGTTCATAGCCAACTCTCCACGATGCAGCAAGCAAGACTTTATTCAAGTGGGATTATATATTCATTGATTCATAAGAAAGACGTATTATGTCCCCAAATATTTCTGCAAGCATAGGTTGTCACTACAGCAGTTCTTCTTCTCTGGCTCTTTCTTAGTCATATTTCCGTAAAGGTGCTTCATTTATATGGTATTTTTTCCTATGGTATTTTATTCTATCATTATTTTCTGAGTGGTATATATATATATATATATATATATATATATATACGAGTTCGTGGAAAATCACACACGCGATAATATAAATAAATAAACTATGCCACAGGTGGGGCGGAATGAAATATAAACACATAAAAAAGAACACTCACACTATAAGTTGATATTTCGGTTGCCCTAGAACCTTTCTCAATGATTCTGTATCCGTCTATCTTTGAGAAAGGTTCTAGAGCAACCGAAATATCAACTTATAGTGTGAGTGTTCTTTTTTATGTGTTTATATTTCATTCCGCCCCACCTGTGGCATAGTTTATTTATTATATATATATATATATATATATATATATATATATATATATATATATATATATATATATATATATATTTTCTGTCTGGATTCGACACATTTTCATCTTCCCCACCAAACCCTGTGTTCGTCCTTTTATGTCTTCCTATCCCTTTCCAATTCCTATGATTGTATGAATTTATTCGCGCCTTTGAGCTTCTGATTTTCGAATGGATGAGTATATATATATATATATATATATATATATATATATATACAATCATAGGAAATGGAAAGGGATAGGAACATATAAAAGGATGAACACAGGGTTCGGAGGGGAAGATGAAAATGTGTCGAACCCAGACAGAAAACATTTTCACCTTACCCGGGATTCGAACCCGGATCTTCTGATTTCCGGCCAGGTATGCTACCAGTTACACCAACAAGGCTGCTCAATCAACTGCTCAAACACATTTTCATCTTCCCCACCAAACCCTGTGTTCGTCCTTTTATATGTTCGCCCTTTCCATTTCCTATGATTGTATGAATTTATTCGCGCCTTTGAGCGTCTGTTTTTGAATGAATGAGAGTATATATATATATATATATATTTATTTATTTATTTATTTATTTATAAATATTGGAATACGAGTGGATATCATGATAACCGGGTTCCTTTTTTGTGGATTTTGTAAATGCTCCTAACACCAAAGGTATAAATTAAGGAACGGAAGCATTGCAAATGACCAAAGCATGGTGGCGTGTTTTAGGGCTTCCTTGTATGGATTTCGGTTCATCGATGCTATTATATACAAGGACCGTTGTACATACTTTCTCTCCTATAGTCATGAGTCCTTTGGAATTGGAATTCAGTTCTTTTTTGAAATTCTTAATTTAATCGTGCTCAAGAGCTTAGCACTTGAAACTACTAACTGCTCAGTCCTAAAAATAATTCATAATTATTATATACTGGGAATGAAAATAATATGATCCGGAATATTATTTAAAATAACATAAAAATCTTTTTTATTTTTTTAAATTAGGTGATTATATTTCATCGTGGGGTCTTTCTCAATTCTAAAAGGTCATTTCCCGAACCTTTGAAAGTTCTTTACAGCAGAATTGCGTTTCAGTCCCCTGGCATTGGATAGGAAGAATTTAAAGTAGCTTTGGCAGTTGAATGAAGTTATTTTGAAGAAGAAAGAAGATTGCTTTTATCCGAATGAAGAAAGTAGATTTCTTGCCAGAGTAGAACATGGCGAGAAGATAACATTGTAGTTTCCAATAGTCAGTGTGCTACATTAACGCTGTCTAAGATAAGTAGATTGGTTATCTCAGCACACTTCTGGCAGCATATTACAAATCCAAAACCGGGCTTTTTTTTAGAATAAATAACTAGACTAAAACTCTTTTAAATGTGCGTACCCCGAAATAGAACGAAATGATGGGTGGGGATGGAAAAATAGTGATTTTATTGAATTAACAGGTACTATTGATATCCTGGAGAAAGATCTATCCCTTTCCGTCATATTTGGCCGCTGAATTTCCATTCCGAAGGAAGATTTTCACCAGTTTATTTCGCTGACTAATGTTATAATTCTACTGGATAATCGCTATACCGTTGGCCGAGATATGGGAGGTCGTAGATCATGGGCCTTATTCTGAAAGGACTCGATGTATATAATACCGTGGACGTGACTTCACAGTTTTGACAAGGTTCAGCTTTTTATTTGCATTGTTTTGCATATTTCGAGGTCGTTAAGTCAAAATTCCTTTGGCATCGAGGATTGAAAAGTCTAGGGGCTTACTGTACTGTAATACTGAGAGTATACGGTAGCAGGGACCTTATTAGGAAGGACTCAATTTGTTTTTAACCTCGGCAATCCCGTACACGTGACATCAAGTTCTCAAGGCGCTCTCGACAAATCTCAACTTTTGAATGGCATTATCGGGGTTTTTACGTGACTGTGACGTCAAAATGTCGTCATTATTTAGTATCTAAAATTCCGAGGCCTTCCTGAATCCTGGTCGCTCCGGAGTGAGAGCAGAGGTAGGTTTGGAGGGTGTGAACGAAATTAAGAGAGAGAATTCGGACGAAACGAATTTTTCGGCACCGCCTGAATTATGAATTTCCAAAGGTTGTGGATTATGGCACCTCAAATCCCCTGCTAATGAAGATGCGAGATCCCATCCCCTCCTTCTAACCCCTACCTTCAACCCTTTTCTTCTTTTTCTTCATCATCCCTCATCCGCACCATCCCTTCTCCTCTCCCCCTCACAACCCTATTCCCTTTAAAATAGGGACGCCCCTGTACCCTCTCTTTCTCTCTCTCTCCCACCCACCCCACAAATACCCCCTAACCTACGTCTCCCCTCCCCGCCCAACCTCCTCCAACAATCTCCATGCCTTATTGGATTGGCAAGAGGCACGACCGTTTCCATACCGTTCTTTCTTTCTCCGTCACCCCTCCAAAACGCCCATTCCCCCCCCCCCTGATTTCACCCAGCCTTCCCCCCCATGCCTTCCCCCTCCCCCAGCTTCCCCCCCTTTGTCCCTCACTCCTCTCGCTCAATTGGATTAACTCTAATCAGTCGTAAAATTAACTTCAATAACTTTGTTGAATGTTGCGTGGGGTACGGGGAAATAATGAATGTAATGTTATAATGGTCTATTCTCATCCTTCCTCCGCAGTTTTGATCCCCCGCCCTCCTCCCCCTTCGCTTAGAGGCCTTCCTCCTCCTCGATTTACTAACGCACAGCCTCTCCCCTCTACATTTCCTCCTGTTACTCCCCGTGCGTTATCTGGACCATCTGGATGGATATATATTTAAATCTTTCTCTTCTATTTTCCTCTCGCTTCGATCCAGATCAGAATTTCCATATTCTCCTCCTCTTCTCTTTGTATTCAACCAAAGGAAAGAATGAACTCGACTATGACGGGCGAGATGTTGTCTTAACATCATGCCAATGAATATCCTGTAGTATATTACACAAAAAGATAATCCTTCAACTCCGAGATTTTTCTGCAACACTCAATTTTTTCCTAGAACCAGATGTTGAATAATTTCAAACTTGGCATATTATTAAATGACGCTACGGTAATACGCAACTTTTTACATAATTTAAGTCTCGGATTCAACTCCAGATCATTCGCATCAACTTCCATAGTAAATGCCAGTAAAGTTTCTCTTTATCGCATGTAGGCTTATTTCTTTCGTAGCATCGAATAAAATAAGTATAGTCATACGAACGTGAGAGAAATGTCGTAATAAAGGAAATTGAATGAATATTTTTTGATCGACTTTTGTTTTCGATTCTAAATTGCAAAAACTTGTGCGAAATATTCATACATTTCCTAACATTCAGCACTTTCTTCTAAAGGGTCCCTAAGCAACCAGTGCCACTGTTGAGGAATATATGGAGCCAAATGCCCAAAAAAATAAAAGGTGAAATGTATTTTATCGCCTGCAAACACTATTTCTTTTGCAAAAAAGTGGAAAGAAAGGTCCAGCAAAATCGCGTTTCTTTAAATTAAGTACACTTTTAATTACAAAGTATTATTTCTTTTCTTTTCTTAGTATGAATGGCGGTGGAGCGATCGAAGCGATGGTATTCTTGAGTAGGACCGCCATAGGCGATAGCCCCTTAGAATTAAATGAAAACTAGGTAAGTGCTGGATTCAAAACTGGACCTTCAAAATGGCAAACCAGTTCTGTAACCAGCAAATCAACCCGATACCCGATTTCACTCTGTCGATCTAGTCTGGGTTTCTCCGTGGATTCTGCCTCCTCTCCCCTCTATTCCTCAACAACTTCCACGCCTACTCTCTCATTAATCGCCTCCCATCCTTTCTCTATTGTTTTTACTTCTACCACCACCATCTCGAGCCATCCCACGAAAAATCATCATCCCAGTCCCGAATCCTCCCCTTCTTATCCCGTTCCTCCTCCCCTTCCCACCTCCACGTCAGCTCCCTTGCTCTCTATCTCTCTCTGGTAATTTTTAATCAGTTTTCTTTTCGGGGGTGGGGATGGGTGGGTAATACCCTATATAGCAGTCGGGTTGGGAGGAGGCGATAGAGGACAGAGAGAAAGAGCAGCAGAAGCAGCAGCATCGGATAAGGAAATTAAAATTTCACTGCGACGGGAATGATGAAACGTAATTGGTACTGAAAATAGTATCGGGGGGGGGGGGTTTGGAGAGGGATAAGGAGGAAGGAGAGGAGGTATCTCGGAGCGGCAGTACAAAACCCGGGTAGGAGAGAGATAGAAGGATTCGCCCCACCGTTGAGGTGTGACGTGCTTTCCGGGGGGAACTCTTTCGTTAACGGCGGCTGCGAATTACCCGGGACGCGCTCCCGCGAGGTCCGAATTATTTCCTCCCTCGGCAAAAATAAAAGGGAAGCACAATCGAATAAAAGCCTAGTCGACTTGCAGTTGTGCCCGAAAAGTGTAAATTCCCGGAATGATGCGAAGAGAAAATCCCGGCCATCCCGTGCGCTGTCTTGTTTTAGGGCGTCGGTCATTTTTTTTAAAACTTGGGTTCGATGAAATATACAGCTTGTTAGCGATCCAGGGAGTGTATGTAACGTTTTTTTATTTTCAGTCATTCTTCTGTTCGGCCCAAATTTTCTGGGAGATAATCTGAAGTGAAGTCACAAATATAATGCGTTTGTACTCCACCCCGAGCGACTTCAACTCCTTTATTTATTGCTCGAGAATATATTTATTTTTATGTACCATTATTGTTCATACTTTCAGCATAACAATGCTTCCTTTGAGGAACAGGTGTGTTCTTACTCGTCTTTCCCTATGCAGACATTAATGCGGTTTTATAAATTTCTTAATGAAAGACTATGACACGGTGTGGTTTCATTATTTCTTTCAAAATGCATGCAGATCAGAGAAGCTATATCGTGCGGTGACCTCAAGCCATTGAGATTCCGTTTAAAACGTTGACTTTTTAAAAAAATGTTACGAATTTTTCATAAACGCATACACACATAGGTTATATATTTGAGGTGTAGAAAATATGTCGTCGCGTACGCTTCTCAAATATTTGTGAATAAATTTCATGTGTGGTCCCCTCTGTCTTTCCTCTTTCACATTTCACGCAGCCATTTTGTCATGTAGACTGTGCCAGAGGAGTCCGCCATTTTACGTGCTCACCCAGTCGCGTCGTGTGTATCAGTCTGTGGGGAGGACAGCGTGAGGGGGAAGAAAGCTCTTAGAGGTCAATCCCAGGATGTGTCACCGGTCGTTTTTTAAGGATTGAATAAGATAGGTAGGCTCTCTTCGTGAGAGAGAGAGGTGGGGAAGGAGAGAGGTCGGCTTGGGGGGAAAGAAGTTGGAGAGTTGGTGCCCTCGGAAGAGGGGATAAGTAGGGTTTGGCACGCCTTTCTACGGGCATGGGACACGCGAGACGGAAGCCGTACATGCATTAAAATAGTCGCCAAACAAAAGGAGGGACGACTTTACGGAGCGATTCCTTATTCGATGGCTTTCGGAGTTTCTGGAAGGAGGGAGTGGTTTAGGAGGTTGGGAAAGGCGCTTTCTTTCTTCCCTTGGGAAAGAAGTAGATAAAACACGTATATGTGCATGGCGTAGTAATTGCTTTAAAAATGCCGTATTGCATATTTAGTGTGACGACAGAGCAAGTCTTCGTTGGCATAGATACGTAGTTTGACCTCGGTTTGAAGCCGCTTTCCCCCACTATCCGGATGTCTTCATCCCATGTCCGATGGAAAACTTAGGAAAAGCCGTAAACAGGTCCGTAAAAATGCACCTTACGAATGGAGATGGAATAAGGTATCCGTTGATGAAGAAAGCACTGTGCAATTTGACGGCTTTTCTTGCGACCTCTTTTAAATTTGAAAATGATTTTTGACTAGTAGCCATCTTATACCTTTATTTTCCAGACTTTTTTCTTATTTGCTCCGCAATTCAACGGAGCGGAAGATATCACCATTTTTACTGCCAAGTCTAATAAACCCTTAGGATGCACGTTAAAATCACAGATAGTCCCCTATAGGTACACGTATCCTTATGGGAGCAACGGTTTACCCGAGGTACTTGACCGCTTGAAAAATCGTGCAAAAATGCTCCTAGTTGTAGGTTCCCTCAAATTTTTCTTGCGGAATGCAAACTCAGGGCTTCTCAAGTAATTGGATTTAATAATTAATATTTTGCTGGTTCACGCTGTTTCTTAGTTCCTTCTTACTTAGTTACTTATATTCCATTAAATTCGGAATCCACTTCAATTTCATCGTGGGGAATCTTATTTCAGGAAATTAAATACCCTGAAAGGGTGTTTAACACTATATTTATCTCTCTTGGAAGTAATTTCTCTGTACTTTTACTTAACTTTCTTTGCGTAAATAATGGATGTTACCGCTGAAATCTTACGGTCTTACTTTTATTTTTACTATCCAGTTGAGTCACGCTTTCAATGTGAGTTTCCTACGTTAGTTGGTCAATTATATTCGCTGTGACAAAAATCATTTGACTTGACTAGGATTTAAACCCGAATCTCCCGATTGCCAGTGAGAGGTTCCACCGTGCTGTCAATTGGAAGAAACTGGGTGGAACATCCGACCGACAAATTGGAGTTCAGTGTTCGAATCCCGGTTAAGTAAAAAGATTTTTTCATGGAAAATTTTATTTCTTTGGTGTACATCTTTGCACCCGTTTGCGTGACTTCATACCATATCATTTGTGCATTACGAAATAATTTGGAAAAAAGGAATTATTTATAAAAAATATTTTTTTTAATAAAAAAAAGGAATTTGGCACCTGATGATGACGTGCTACGTCGAAACCTAGGTCATTTTCAATAAATACATGTGGAATTACAAAGTTACTGCTTCTCATTCAAAAGGAATTATTGTCGTTTGAATAAGAGGCTGAGTGAAAGGTGAAATGAAGGAAAGAAAAAGATGGGGTGAACGAGGAAGGCTGTCGAATAAGACAAAGGGGTGGTGTGCGGCGATCTTCTCTTGTTTGAAAGGAGGAATCGATGGTTTTTAAGGGATGAGGGAGTGGATGGATCCACAATCCCCTTGCTCATTTCCCTTCCAATCTCGTCCCCACCCTCTCCCTTATCCCACGCGACGGCTTTAAGTTCGTTTGGACAATCTTCCATGCTCGCTCACAACCACTTGCCAAATTTTTCCTCGTTTTATTTTTTTATCATTATTATTTCCTCCGATACCTACCTGGATGGATAAATTCCGCCCCATCCGAAGGGGATCATAATTTCGTTTGAGGGCCATATTTAAACAAGGCATTATGCGCTGCTCGGGAGAGGGATGTGGATTGAGAATAGGGGAGGGGAGATGGAAGTCCTTCATCGGGACAAGTGGGCGCATTGGGCGAGTCGGTTTTGTGCCTCGGATTTTATCATCGAGAATTCGAGGAGAATTGGATGTGTGGTGTGTCGGGAAAAGAGAATAAAAATGGGAAATAAATGCATGTAGGCATGTTTTTTTGTGGTACGAGGAGGTGTATTTCTCGAGGTCGAAGCAGAGGTGTATTTGGTATTTTACGGTCGATGCGCGATTTCTTAATTATTTGATCGCCAGTTGTAGCCCTAAAACGAGAAGCTTTGCATGTGATATTGCATAGAATATTTTGAAAATTGTCGTTGCGGTCGTCAGCTTCGTTAATGTTTGGATCGATAATATTTAAAAATCGATAACGTCAAATAAGTTACGGTTTAAGCGTAAGGGCTGGATTGCGATCGACGTTATTGCAAGTTAACCTTTGTTAAAGCCTTCGGGAATGATTGGCCTTTGATACTATTGTATATTATAATTTCATTTCATATATCTCTATGTTATTCGGAAATTATTTACCCTTTCATAACACGAATATAAAACCCTTTCAGAGATTTGAAGAACTCCGATGTAGATGTAGATGTGGAGGAAAGTTGAGTAGATTCAATGGAATCGTCTTCATGAAGGTTTACTCCCGTCATTCCTTAGAGAATGAGATTCAATCATTCCATTCCCTTAACGGTTGTTATGGTTCGAATGAGAGGGAAGAAATCGGGGAGATTGCTTCTTGATTTCTCTTGGGCATAGAGATGAGAGAAGACATGAGCATGCGAAGAAGGAAAAAGAAAAAAAATTGCAATAAGGTCGTTTTTGAGAAGAGAGGCCTCCCCGGCATTCTATTATGGCTACTATCACGTGAGGTTCGAGAATACAAGCGTCCTAGCAAAAATACTAATCAGAAAATAACAATTAGGAACTAATAGTTTGTATTTTTATGGTTGTTTCGAAACTTTGATTTTTTTGTTGGGAAAAGCGACTGTATGATGTAACTGCTGATTAGATCGTGGTCTTTTAGTTTCAGTGGTTACCGTGAGCCATAACAATCAATTTTTATATCGATATTCCGTTTAAAAGTGAGATCTACAAAAATGGTGGAATTCCAATTTTTGTGGGTGTCTACGATACCCACGCCCGTATACAGTCTTAACAGCAAATGCAAAGTATAACTATACTACCACAACTATCCACAGTTTCACGTCCCATACAAAGGAAAGAATACTTACTGCCCTTGAATTGCTTTCTACATGAAACTAATATTCACTGAAAGTAATCACTCAAACTGCTATACTATGAAAGTAATCACTGCTGAGATTATAACCGGGGTCACGTTGATGGAAGATAATACTCCACCCAACGAACCAACTTGATTCTCCTTTTGTTCCCGAGACTACGACTTATTTGGTAAGGAGACTATCTAAGCAAGCTCTTTGCTCAATATTCTGTCCCGAACGACAACGTGTGTGGGGTAAGTGGGAAGAGATTTTACTATATGAACTGTAGGGGCGGGAAGAGATTTGTGATGGTATTTTTTATTTTAGCAGTTTAAGAAGCATGAAACATAATAAGAAAATAATAATATTTTTATACCAATATTTGTTTTTATGACTGAACTTCTCAGCAGTTACCTAAATATAAATATTTAAGCTATAACTCGATTTAATCTTTTGTTTCAATTCGTGCGCTGACACTTCCTTTACAACCTAAGGTATTTATTGCGATTAAAATAAAATATACTCGGGCGAGTAATGAATTTATCTTTCAAAGTAACTGAGAAATGTGTTAACTTCATACCATTACAATTTGAACGCGAACTGTACGTCAAAACTTCTACTTTTTCTAAAGTAATGTGTCTATTCAGTGCATTGCCGTACCACATCCCATAAAAAACAGCTTCTATGTTTTGAAATATATCTCAAAATATACTGCAAAAAGTGTCTAATATTTTTATATAACTGAAACAACGATATCTTTTTCTTCATGAGGCCAAATTCACTGAATTTTAAGTGTAGTGATTTGTTACCGAAATTACCTTAAGGTGGTTGGAGCGATTTTTTATTTACATATGTGCGTGAAACTTTACATACGTTTACTAACTAGTTATATCTATAGATAAAAGTGAAAAAACTGCATATTATTGATTTGGTTTCTTGGCAGTTCAATTTTATTTTAACACTTAGACTTTTAGCACATGCCATATATTTTGAAATGTTTCGATTGCATATGCACAGGTTTTCTCCTAAACGGGAAATAATACGTTTCATATTATTATAATGGTTTCTAACAAATATCAAGGCATCATACCGAGTTTTAAAACCCGTAAATTAATCTAATTTATGCTTAAATTTCGAATTCCGCGCCGAAAATCCAAGTCATACCAATGCTTTAATTAAGGCGAAAATTTTAAAATACTATTCTTGCATGATTTACATTACTTCATGCATGGTAGCATGGTTACCGTATGAGCAGATGTACTTTTTATAAGTAGGTGTACTTATGGATGTAATAATTCCTTTTCTACTTGTAAAGTTATTAAAACGTGCATCCAATGACTTATGATTACCGCTCCAGCCACTTTAAAGGCGGAGGAAAGGGAGCATATTTGGAGTGTAGAGTAGATATTGGGGGCGTATTCTGAGTCGCCCCGAAAAAGAGACATCAACACGACGCGTATATATACCTACTGGTGGAAGAAGGGCGATGTAGGTATATGTGCATAGTGGGGGGAGGAGAAGGTTTCGGGGCGTTTGTTAAAGCTCGTCAGAGGAAGAGGAGACCCTGGTTGCTAGACAAGTCAATAGAATCCCTCGCGTCCCCAACCTGTGTGTAAAAAGGAGAACTCGGCGTCAGGGTGGGAGATTTGAACGACGGAATAAATAGAGGGGGAGAGATGGGGCGGAGGAGGAAAGAAAAGACTGGATTATATAGCGGAAGCGATTGTTATAGCTTGGAAAAGGGAAGAGGATTAGGGAGAACAGAGACGGTGGAGGGTGGCAGGGTAAAGGGTGAGACTTTGTAGGGGTACAATCCCCTTCGGGAGGTGGACTAGGGGAAAAATACGTGAGGGGAACGGGGTTAAAAGAGGAAGGGGGACAACTTTTTAGGCAGTATAGGGTTCAATGTAAGGGTGGAGGGAAGGCCTGAGTTGAGATCTTCGGGACGTCCTAAGCGACTTCAATTCCGACGGGTTCTCATTGTCTCTGCCCGTTTTCACGAATGGGAATACAAATGAGAGGTTGGGAGGGGGTGGGTGAGGTTGCAAAGCCCCATGTTCTTCACATCGCCACCAGAAGTCAATTTGGAGGAAAAAAAGAACATCGCTTATGCCAGACGCTCGTGCTTTGTCGTTCTTTTTCTCTCGCGGCTGCTGGCTACATTTTTTCAGCCCTTGATTGGTACGTCCGTTGCGGTTTTAATATTTTTTACTTTTTTCTTTTGACCTCAAAGCCGGTTCTAGGGGTTAACAATAAGAGCGAAAAATTTTATTGCGACAAATGTAAGATCACCATTGTGACTTTTCCGTACTACTTTGACCACCGAGCAACTTCACAATCGACCTATTTGTGACTATTGTGGAAAGGGATTTTTGGAGAATCCATTAATAAACGTATGAGGGAATTCACCGTGGGGAGTGCATTTTGTGGGTTTTTGTTGATATGGCCTATAGGTAGGTCGTCCGTTGTGAGATTATTTATTTCCTCGCTCCCTTTGATGCGACCTGTTATAGGAAATATAATGTCGAAACTACATAATCTCATGCATGTAAGCCATTTACGCCGTTCCCTTTTTGGGAAGATAAAAGTCGGAAAAGCATTACAATTGACGATAAGTGTGGGAAACTTGCTGCTTCACTAATTCATTCCAGCCGCGTTTTTCACCTGCATCTTACTATAACTCTGCGAGCCGTCGTAGGGGCGTGTGGAAAGGGGGTTAGGACGCCAGCCATGTAGAGGGAAGTCGTGAAGGTATGGGGAGAGGACAGAGGTGAATTGCAAGTTAACGCAATGTTAGTGTCACACTCTGTTTAAGTAATAATCACCAATCGTGCGTGGAAAGAAGGAATTTTTGCAGCTATCAGTTTGGCAGTGTATCTCTCTAACGTTGTTGCCTCTGTCTGTTCTAGAGATATAGCTCGGCGTCAAAATAGTGTCCTCCGTGTCATACTCCGTGTCATACTCCGTGTCAATTTCACCTGATCTGAAGTTCTGAAATAATCAAAGTCTAGCGTGTAGCCCCTGAATCTTTAGCGGACTTTCTCTAGTCCCTTTCGTTTTTCCTTTCATATCATCTTTGTTTCTCACTTTAATCTCTAATTGGACATTCGTAAAACGGAAAGCACGTTTAGCACGTGTGATTCATCTCTCCAAACGCATGTGCTGTGTTGAATTTACATTTTCCTAATGACCCAGGGATAAAAGTAATTACTTTATAACTTCTTTTTCTGGAAATGCATGCAATTCGGTGCATTTTTGTTGGAAACCACGCATCCCTGAGGTGGCATGCAGGGTTATCTTTTAGGCTTAGAAGAAATCACTGTTAAAAACGCAGCAACTATTCTTCATTAACATATGTCTCTTGATAAATGAGATTTTTTAAATTTTCATGCGCAATAACCTGCTGTCGCTTTCAGGATTTTACGGAAAATTTTCATTTCTGAAAAGTGAACTGTCTCTTTACCAAACATATGTTGGAAAACATTACTACGAAATATTGGAATTAAGTTATTAATCGCCCGTTTCTTTCGCTTGCCAAGGATTCTCCGGCCTTGGGAAGGAAGAGACGGATGAAAAACGAATTGACGAGGACACTTAGATGTTTAAGTAATGCGTCCCCGTCGACGCAGGGCGTCCGTAAATTGGCGAGACAGTTTTAAGATGAAAATAGAGCCGACGACCAACAAAGGGGATGGGAGGAGGGTGAATGAACGATCAACTCGAGTCACAGAGGGTGGCACCTAATTTCCTCCGAAGCCCACTCTCTCTTTACACGCTCGAACAATTGAGAATTCGTTGTCGCCCTTGTACGAGTAGGGGATAGGGAGATGGGCGGACGGTGGCTTTCGTATCTCTGAAAAAAATGAGATTCACTGCGGTCGTCGGATTGTGAACGGAGTCTGGGGGGAAGAGAGTGTAGATGCTCAAAAGGGGGAAAGGATACTGCAATGTTGTTAGGGATGAGAAGATTCTTGATTATGGAACGGCGGAATAAAAAAATATATCCAAAGTGGATTGGGATAAAAGGGGGGGTGAAAACAACAAAGGCGGTGGTTTTTGTTTGGATGGGGTTTGCAAGGGTTCAGGGACGATTATTGTGGAGGGAGGAGGGCTTGTAAGGGCTCACGGGCTTGGTTTTTATCATGCGGAGAAAGATGAAGGTGTAGGGGGCTGGGTAGGACGGTTTGGATCTTATTAAAATCTTATATACTCTATCTTTTCGATGAGGGGTGGGGGGGTAATTCTCTGAGCTTTTGCCTACGGGATCGTGCTGAGGAAAAAGATGGGTCGGATTGGGTGGATTTTCTGAAGGGAGGCGGGTGAACCCGAGAACAGAGCACAGATAAAGAGACCCGCTGCTGCCCTTCGATCTTCGCATCATAATCTCTATCCGGTTCAAATCATCCGATCCACCGTACAACTTATCTCTTCCCCTTTCGTAGAGAGAGAGAGAATGGGTCATCACCCCCTTTACTCCGCTGTTCTCATCTCTCTTTCTCTCTCTATCTCTCTACACCTTCCTATCATTTTAGTGATAGGTGATATTTCGATACGCGGACTACGATTTGCGATATGGCCCCGTTAAGGTGGCTTTACGCATCTTAGTTGGTTTCTATGGTAAAGGCGAGTATAGCGATGTCTGGATGTAGATCGCTAAATGCAGGATATCATTCTGCTAATGTGGAACTTCTGGCTTCTACGGGGAAAAACAATGTTGAAAGTTAACGATGAATATAGAAATTTAGAAAAGTGCCAAATTTCGGCCATAAATACATTTTTACACCTTTCTCCTCGAGTTCCGCGGGCAGTACATAATTTTCCATAGTTTGAATAATTAAGTGTGTAGAATTTAAAAATTTCTATAATAAATTAAAATATAAATATACATATTTTAAAGGTGTTAAGCTTTAGAATCTTTTTAATTTCTATTACCCAATCAATACAAAAACAGTTAAGAGTAATTACATTTAGTATTCTATACCAGCTAAAAAAATATCTATGTAAATATAAATAGTTACATTTATAACAATAAGCTTCTTTCCGAAAAATACATTTATTATTTAGATTTTCAATCCCTGCGGTTATGTGATCAGAATATAACCGAATTTTATGCGATAGAATAGTGGAATCGAAATGCAACTTTCCGGCTAAATAGAAGATGAACTGTAGAAGTAGACTCTGTAGAAATAGAAACCGTGGTCGATAGTGTACCTATCACTAGCTCTATCCACTTCTATTGTCACGGTGATCCATGCTTGCAAATTGCTACTTGCAAATTACATGTACAGACTCTGCTATAGAGGTAAATTTCATGTGATAAGCTGCCCTTGTATTTTCATGGTGATGTGAAGTTTGTCACAGATGAGAATTTCAAACCTCCGAAATTATATTCGCTTTCCCTAATCGAAATACAAATTGCATTGAGGTGATGAAGATGTGAAGCGATTGTGTAGAGCCTTATTGACTCACCAAACATGATATTTAAATATTATTCAAATGTCCAAAGTTATCGGAGAATATGACTGGGAGGTGAGTAAGAATGTAAATTAAATCCTTAAAAATTAGACCCAGTTAAATATTGCTGCTATACTGTGACGGAGGAAATAATCTAAAACACCTGCTGATTTTCCAGAGGCATAAATTGCTTCGCACAACTGTTTCAAGACACAAAAACTATCATCTGAAATTTGACGTGATAACTATAGAACAAACCGTTTGTATACCTCATTTTTTGGGCTAGCATCCTTCAACAAAATATTTCTGACCTATTTTTACATTTTACTCTTGGTTTCATGTGACGTATATATCTCCCTTTTCCTCCTTTTCACTATCTCAACTACGGTACTCGTATTATTATAAAGCTCGATGTATTGATTCTATCAAATATTTCAAATTGATACGTTGACTGTGAACTATCGATATGACCTCGATATATCGTCACATCGCGCGACTCTAATTGTGAGGATACCCACCTCCCTGGGCGGTTTCCCTGCTCTCATACCACCCTTTCTGTCCGCTCCCTTTGTGGCCTCCGACCCTCTCCCTCCCCCTTCCCCCATTTTGGCAAATACCCTGCTCTATTTTGCAATGCACCGCTCACAATTGGCTTAAAGGGGGGGGGCGTTCATGGTGGGGGGGGGGGAGATGGAGGGAATGGTGTCGTGTGTTTTTTCATTCTTCACCCCGCGCGCGTCCGGTTCATCCCCCAGCCGATCTTCAAACACTGCAGCCGTCTCTCTCAAACTATCGTGTTTCTTTCCTTTCATCCGCGTAAACATCAACTACTCCCTCCCACGTGATACACATGAACACACATTCGCTCACGAAGCCAAACACGCACACACGGATCTCTTTTGCGAGTTGCATAAAATACAGTTGAAGGAAGGGTCGCGTCGGTGGGAGGATCATTCTGTCATGTCCGCCTTTGATTCTCCTCCATCATTCGTCACTCGATCACCCGGCCAAGTGCTTCCTCATCCCATCATCTTGGTCACCAGAAGAGCACTTCTCAGAGGGAAGACAGGAATGGATTCGGGGGTAGATCCGCAAGGACAGTGGATGCTACCAGTTTCTTTTTTGAAATTGAAAAAAAAGCCGTAGATTTTGGGGTCGTTTTAATGTAATCGTAGTTGTTTGCTCTGCGAAAGGGGAACTGCTGTCAGGGAAGCATCATTCCTCGAGCGTGATCTTTGTCAGTTTCATATCTACTCGGCAATGCTATTCCCTATGGAAGCACCAATAGCAAAATGGAGTGGATACTGTACGCATAAGCCTGATTAATTACATTGATACATTTTTAATTTCCGTGGTGAACCCCTTGGCAAAACCATTTGGCCAACGCTTCGTCCATATCAAACGATATTTATGCAATCATTTTATTAATAATGACTTATTTTTACTATATTCCTGTTACACCATATCTATTTCCTAGGGCCTTTCTCAAGGCCTAGCAATTCACCATATTTGTTTTATTCACAGCACTCAATACAAATTCTCCATCTTGAGTGTTAAAATTTAATCCGATGAGATTACCTGGCTCTCAAGCCCAAGGCATAGTAGTAAGGGAGGATGATAATTTTGATTAAATATTAATGATTAAAGCTTAAGTCCAGTGGGCTTTGAAACTTGACTCTCTTGAAAAATTTTAACGCGAAAGGTGCAATCTCATAAGTCTCAAAGAAAGAACTCTGAAGGCCTTTGTAATCAAGAAATCCTAGCACCCTGCACTCCGTTGAGGGTTTTTCCTGCGGGCATCGAAATCACTGTCGACAAAAAATACCCAAATTCCTCTTCTCCTCTCCTTCTTCTCCCACTCTTCCTTTTTGGATAATCACTTCTTCCTGTTTCTTTCCACCCTTCTGCGATGCTAATTCTTTCTATCTCCATTCTCTCGGGTTTAACGCATAATCTCTTAAACCTGTAGTCACTCTGACTGATCCAGGCCTCCCTACTTTTCGTCGTTGATAAGAAAAGTTTCCTGCCTTCTCAGTGGAAGGGACGAGGGGTTTATCGCATGGAAGTAATTATTTTCTAAACTTTTTCCGCACGATTTCAGAATTTGAATTTTTCTCCTGTTTCACATTCCCGAATTTTTCACTTTTTTACAACATTTCAGATGTATAATTCAAGGTTAACCTAGCGTTCCCAAAAGCTGGTAAGAAATGGATTTTTTACCTAGTCTTCAAAAGGATAAGGATATACGTTTTTTACATTTACCGCTGCCTTTTGTCCGCTTCTTTAATCATGAGTGCACAAAATTGCTGAGGGGTCAAGCAAAATCAACAGAATTTCCTCTGCGGTATTAGTAATGCGATTGAAATAGGCCGGCATTAAATATATCCGACTGACATCATTGATAATCAATGTCCTAATAAGTCTTTGGCTTCTGGAGGAAATTGAAGAAGAGCGACATAAGTTTAAAACAGTGAACGAAACTCCAAAGACTAGCACAATTAACTGCAGTAGTTTAAATATATTTAACATAGATGGTTACATGTATATCCCAATTGATAACTGTTGCATGCATCACTTCCCAAGACCAGATTTGTCCATTACTATTAATTTAAGGTGACTTAAGCTGGATGTAGACCACGATATTACTGTTAGTGGGCTAACATGTTCGACATGCAGGGATATCGGCTTTTTACGTCGGCATGAGTTTATAGAGACTATTATAGATGTCTCCAAAGAAAATCGAGACATTTGAAGGTTTAAAAAAACGAAAATCAAGGTTTTTTCTAAAGCTCTAAATGATTGTTACAACTTGTGCCTCCAACTGGGAAGTCCTTGCATTTGATAGGCTTCGATTTAAAATAACACACAGTTTTTTGGCACACAATTATTGTCTCTCTATCACGTCACTTTTCAAAACTCTGAATTTGTTTACACCTTGTATTTGTGACTGGAAATGTTTTGCTTTTCATTGGTTCAGAATTTCGAGAATTAAATAGATTTGCTGAGCTCGAAAATATAATTTAAAGAGAGACGTCTCCATTCGTCCCTTTTTAAAGCTTAGAGCCCGGTTCAGAAAGCGTGTCATGATGTGTATTGCCCGAGTGGTTTCTCAGGGTTCAAGAGGCAATGTCGGCCGGATCAATTGCCCGTGTAGTTGTTTGCAGCACGTACGCACGCACTCGGGGGGATAAAGCCTGCCCGTTTACGTGCGAAGAACAAAACGGGACCGTTCTCCTTGCTTTAATCGCCCGCACCATCTGCTGCGGTCTCTCCCCACCGACATCTCCTCCGCGACCCCTAGCGACAATCGCGTGCGCAGGCAAAGAGAGAGAAGACCTCTGGACCGGAGTGAGAGGGTTTTTGGGAGCGGTCGATCTACTACTACCACTACGGCGACCCCGATCGAGACGAGGCAAGCTCTCCCCCACCCGGACTGGTAATGGAGAAGTTTTTGCGGCGGCCTCACGGCGAAAAGCAGATGAGTTTGATAATGACGGTGGAAGCTCTTTTTCGGAGACTAGGATGGCCTCACTGACAAGAGGGTAGTATAGGAGGAGGCCTTGGATATCTCTCCTCTCACCCCAAACCCCTCACCCGGTGCGTGTGTGTTGGTGTGCGTGTGTGCTTTTTTATAATATTTTATCTAACAAAGTCTTCCCCATTCCCTTCGTCCTCTTCTTTCTCTTTCTAAAAATCTCCGACGAAATAGATCCGAGCCGGGACCCTGGGGGTTTTTGTTGGAGGAGGGAGGGTGGTGGCGGGGTAAGGCTGACGCGCAACCATCACCACAAGACACACACGAACGGAGTCTCCCGCCCCCTCCCCCTCCCGAGCACCCGACCCGCTTTCAAAGCAGGGTCAAGTCTCCCGCCGCGCGTCTCAATTTCACTCCGCTTTTGTGCTCTCCGGGGAGATATCAGGTATCGCGGGCCTTTTTCACCAGTTCCCCCACCCATCCTCTTCGCTTAGCCCTGTCCTCCGTCCAGGTCCTCGCCGACTGGAAAATCTCCTCCTGCTTGGCCCTCCCTATGCCTCTCTCCTCTTCCCCGACCCCCCCTCCGAAGATCTTCCTAACTCTCTCCACACACTCCCCCGACAAACCTCCTCATCTCATTCCTCCTCCTCCTGCTGCTGCCCTCGGCGATGGTTCTTTCAACGTCGCCCCTCTCTTTCGTCTGCTTCATCAAACCTTTTACCGGGTCCCCACCGACCTCTCGATCTTTCCTCTGCCTCTTGCCTCTCGCAAGTCCATCTTTTTCTTCTCGGAAAGTGAGCGAAATAATTATTTCTATTGGTCAATTAATGCAGATTAATATTTAGGGTATGATTACAGGAATTTGGATACAATTTATGCATAATTTATTGATGCATGAGCCGAAAGTTTACCTCTCCAATCGAATTGTATGTCAACGAAGACCGAAGAACTAATTGTAAGTCCTTTCCCCAGGTAGCGAGTGAATAATAATTTCTTGTAGTCAGTTTCTGTGAAAAATGTTAATAGATACTATGACATGGTTTGAAGGTATAATATATACTCATTGAGACATGAGTTGTACATTTAGCCTTCCGATTGAGTTGCATGTCAACGAGGGTCAAAGCAATAAGTTTTTCCTTGATGTAAGTCAAGTGATACGCTGGTGAGTACGCTAGGTAACTGTTGAATTCATATGCGATTCATTTTATTAACATTTCCAATATATATCATCACTATTATCAGATAATACCATAAAAATAGACTAAATAAGGGCTTATTAGGTTGATAAATGTACATATTGGAGGAACCGACTACACATACTGAAAGAACAAACCTCGCAGTTTTACGAAATTTAACTCCCTAGCACTCCTAGCTTTTCGTCACACCCCATTTGACGCCTTCAATTCTGTTCGAAACCTTGCAACGCAGATCCCACTAACCCTGGCAAGTGATACCATGAGAAGCTATGCATTCCATGTTTTACATACACATGCTGCTACTTATTTCTGAATTAAGATGAATTTCAAGTTCAGCGAAAGAAGAAATTCTCCCTTGATTGGTTTCATTGGACGTAAGACAAATTTCTCACATCCGAAAGTAATTCAAACATCCTTTCCCAAAGTACTAGACTAGATTGAAGATATGGAAAGAAGCGATGGTGCTGTCGGGATATCTTTGATATTTATGGATGAGTTTGATCGGCCCTAGGCTTAGTATCGTTTCCCTAAATTTATCATTTCATGAATTCGATCTGAACCAAATAGGTATGGTACTCTATCCGTCGTCTTCAAGGACTATAAATCTTGCTCCCTTCACTGCTTTTCACTCTCTTCGACCGTGATTTACCCGGCACGCCATCCGGTCCCGCATGTCTAAACCGTCCCTCGCTTGGTAGGTGTCCTTTAGCGACGTAGTAAGCGTGGCTGTCACTCTCGTTGGCGTGTTGCCTCGAAGGAGAGCATATTCGATTCGCCGTTGCGTGACTCTTGATTCGAGACACTGAGGAGGGAGTGTCCGAATATCTCGAGTATCACGCGCGGCAGTTTAACAGGCTATTTCACCCGATTCACCGAAAAAATGTCGCGCCCAATTGGTCGGACGCCATTCTAATTAATTTCCTCGAGAAATAACGCTAACTAAGCTCAAAATTTTTAGGACTGTTGGGGAAGTGATATGCAGGAACTTACTCCAGTTCGAGATCTAACCAACGGAATTTTCATTGAATTTCCGTTTTAGTTGCACCAGTGTGCAAGAGAGAATTTCTTGACATATTATCTTTGCTCACACTTAAAGATTACCTAGGACTTTGATCTTCTTCTCGAGATCAATAAGGAATAATGAGCCTTGTACTTTTCCACGCGCTATTTACCACTCCAATCAGTTTCGATGGCTACAGATTATTAACCTGAAAGTGATGCTTTGACCTTCGAAATCGATTATTGTAATTAATGGAATGTAAAAAGTACAAAGTTTATCATTATTTATAACAATTATGGTTACGAAGTTCCACAAAATTATTTCTGAATCTGCTGTCTTTATTCTTGAGGTCTCTGTGTTTAGCCTGGTATCTTATTTTATGAAACTCTACTGTAAGAGATTGTGGCAATGTACTCCATGGTCGATTTACAAGAAATACTTAGTATCAATACTAAATAATAGTAATTTCTAAGCTATTGTTTTAGTTAAAATGATCTCTACTGTCATTAATACAATTTTACCGACTTTATTGATTCCGGCCACATCTGTAGTTGTAAATGACCAAATTTCTTACTAGTTCTCCTGTGGTAAATATTGTGAAGTCAGGTCGTTGTCAAACATTTCGCGAAAATATATATCACATACGTCTGAGCGTTAAAGTAGTAACCGCTTACTCGATAAAAATATATTGATATGGAAATACAACGGAAGTACATAATGCTTCCAAGTTTTCATTCACGGACTCTTGAGTCCATTGAGAATTTTATTTCATAGGCCCCGCTGATTGGTGTATTTGATAAGGCTTTGAACTTTACATTGGTTGTAACGGCACCAAGGGGGAATCAGTATCCCTTCATCTTGTGTTCTAAGGCTTATTTGACACGGGGGCAGCCGATTCTTTGCAGCAGTTCTAGCGTAATCGGGAAGAAAAATCTTACGGACAAGGGTAGCGTTGCCTCTTTTTTTGGTCGAGCGAGTTTGAAAATTTGTCCCTTCCGATACATCGACCCTCTTCGACCGAAAAAAATACAGAAGTGTTCGAATGGAGAGAGTTCTCTGCCCGCTGAAGACATATCAGACACTCATTCAGAATAGTAAGTCATACATGCTTCAGAGTTTCTCTCTTTCATTCCAAGAGGGCCATCTTATTGTCCTTCATGGTAAATATATATATATATCACGTCATTTTCTAAAGAGTTTTTTGGAAACTCAGTTCATAAAAGCCACATTTATCAAGCATAAGTCTTCGGGAAAATTGAAAAAAAATAATAATAAAAAAACTTACGGTCCGTGTTCCTTCGAGTACGAATGACGAGAGACTTCAACGCGCGAGATACTGAAATGAGACAGAAGTGGTGATGTTTAGTAGTTTCCATGGCGGTCAAAATTCAAAACAAACAAAAAAACATCCTTTTTGAGTCCATTTTGCAATGTAACTAATTCGTCTCCTTCTGCTGAACAGACCACGGACGAAAATAAATGAGACAACGAACGTAAATTATACTTAACTTACCCATTTCATATTGCATTTGAAATAAAAAAGATAAAGTAACGTTGCATTATTTTCTTAATGAATGATACCACGAGAATCTCTCACAGCTGAGTGAGAAATTAAAAATTGAAACATGCATATTAAAGCAATCAAATTTTTATAATAGCACAATCAGAAAGTTATAGAGATACTGCTATGTTAATGTGTTATAATATCATCATGTCTGCCATGCAATTTTTGTGTCGAAGAACAAAAGGAATTCTCCCATTGTATTATCTATAATCATTTATTGCAATGTTTTGCAAATCATGAAACATAAATTTGTTTAGTACTTGACTAATCTTAGGTCCGTAATTCTTAAGTTTCTCAAGTAGTTATTTATACAGATTTTTCTCAGGAGCTCGATTTTTTCTTGAAAATATTCTAGAAGGAATTTTAAGGTCGTCAATAAATCTCACCTAATGCATGGTGTAATGGTGTATCCCCAAATATACTCTTATTTAGATAAAAAATACCTTATATCGCGCATGGGGTACACTTGAGAATTTAGGATACCTTATTTACCTTCTGTATCCATTCGATATTTCTTTCACGCTCCTTAGCGACTCCTCTTTGCGATTATTGACTAGTTCCCTCCGTCTCACTGTGTACTACATAAATGTCTTGGTACGCAGTTGCGCGCATGGTTGCAAAGAGACGAGATTCACCATGAAAAAAATCATTAGACATGACAGGGATTCGAACCTAGATATCCCAGTTGCTTGTCAGGTGTGTTAGCCAGTTACAAAACCAAGCTACAATATTGCAATGCAAATTTAAGCTGGCTAATACACCTTACCGGAAATGGGGAGATCCGGGTTCGAATCCCGGTCAAGTCAAATTATTTCCACCAAGCCATTTTAGTTCAAGGTAAATTACAGCTGACTAGCATACCCGACCAGCCATTAGAAGATCCGGGTTCGAATCACGGTCGAGTCAAATGATTTTCTCGTTGCAAATTTCATCCCTTCGCTGTATATCCCTCCACCCTGTTCGTATATCCTCCTTCCTAAGCTCCGTTCTACCTCATTCCCCATGCCCTCATCCCAACATTCCCTCCCACCCACTCTCCCATGAATCCTCTTCCTCCGCCTAACCCGTCGGAAGACAGGTAAACGGGGCGGAAAGCTCAGCTAGCGCCCAGGGTTTCGTGTTCCACCCGGGTATTGGGTTACCCAGAGGGACTCATCCGTCCTCCATTACGGCAACGATTCCTTTTTGCACTCCCCGGCTCCTCCCTCGGCGTCCCCCGGCCTCTTATACCTGCCCGCCCTTCACATCGACGTCATTTCCCCCTCATTTATTCTTTTCCGCCACCTTGCTTCACTTCCTCCTCTTCCTCCTCCTCCTATTCTTCTTTCTCCGCCTCTAGTGAACGCCATTTGGAAATTCTCTACTTCATAGCCATCGTTGTTTTCTTCTTCATCTTCCTCGGCTTTTCAATTCTCATTTGTCCGCAGTCCGGTGATTGTCAACGTGGGCGGTTCGGAGTATGTATCTACAGAATGAGTGGATTATTTCACAAACTCCGGTTGAGTTGTGGTGGTTCCACCGTATAATGTCTAAAATATCATGTCATTCATATTTTAGCTATTTGTTTAAAAAAAGTATGTCCTCTATTTTAAACAAAAAACATAAAACATCCCCATTATTCCACTTGGAAGCTCTTTAAATTATAAAAATTACGACGAACGATTCAAACATTTTACTGAAAAAGGAAGTCCCTAACAAAACTGATAAATGAGTTTGAAAATCTGAATGTATGTACTGCAAAGGTTATTCATGATGAAGGAAGGAATTAGTTCTACTATTAAAAAAACTATTTAAACTTCACTACACTGTTTAATGATTCTATCACAGTTCATATAGTGAAATGCCTCGTGCCGCGTGAATGCATTTTCAGGAGAGTGTAAGTCTGAAGCAGTGACATTTACTTACAAATGATGCTCTTAGAAGGAATTGTTGAAGCTTTTGATATTAAAATATCGAGCCTAAACTCTTATGTGGTAATTGAATTTGGTGTTTAGCTATACAAAAAAGTTCATGCCGTGAAGCATTATTCACAATGAAAAAATTCATTCACGTTGACTGGTATAATTTAAAATCTGCGTAGTAAGTTTCAATTATCCTATCCTCTTTAAAAGTTGTTGAGGCGGCTACTCACATAGTACCTGATTAGAATTTATTTCATCCGCCTACTTGATTTTCAGTTTATATGCCTTAGATTTCACCGCAAACTTCCTCTTTCTCTTTGCTCTTAACCTCTCGCATTTCCCACACTTCCGTCACATCTCCCCCATTAAAAAAACACCCCCTAACATCCATGTTCCTTTACTTCTGCCGCATAACCCTCCCCATATTTCCCCTTCCTGCGCCAACCCAATTAATCCTTTTGTGACACCGCGCCCAATAATAGGCTATTAGAAGTGCGGCGGGAGGAGACGGGAGTTGTGGAAGGGTGAGGCCCGGCAAAGAGGGTAGGTGTAAAGGCAAGAGAGGGGGACGGAAGGGAGCAGGATTGATCGGCTGGGAATAATGCATATTGCCTCCCTTGAATTTCCACTACACTCTTGCCTGGGCGTAAATGGAAAATAAGATTGATTTCCTCCGATACAACTTTCATTCTCAACACTGGTGCTTTTTTGCGCAGAACAAAGTACACATGTAAATACATATTCTAAAGATCATTTCATGTGCCTGGCTTAACTAGCGCCGAAGGAATTCGGGTGTGATTACAGGAATGGAAAACAATTTGAAAATTTTCGCACCATATTTGTTTCGATATTCCGTAAACAACATACGAGTAGGTCCATGTATTTTAAGCTGATGCAAAAGTCCAGTGGGACTAATAAGAACAGATTTAGAAAACTCTTTGAATTTCGAGGGGTCTGGGCTCGAATTTTAGCAGACGAGAGTTATTGAAGAATGATTTTTTAAATAGCCAATTTCACAAATTTGCATCTATTATTTTTTAGAGAGCAAATGGTTCATATTAATTCTAAAAATATTTATCAATAAAAGAATTACAACGGCGAAAGAATATGCTGGAGGAACTATTGAAATTTCTAACATCCTTTCTTATAATTACCTTGTTCATATCATTCGCCTTTGGTTTTCTTTGGCGTTGCTCTACTCTGAATCATCTTTACTCTGCCTTCATGTATTTATTAAACCACCTATTATAAGTCATGCCGAACACAGTAGCCAGCTTGGTAATGTGTCGGCCTGGGAATGCTAAGGTTTTTTGTTCGAATCCTGCTTAGTTTATGGATGCTGCGATTGTCTCGGGATAGAGAAATTAGGTGGGATGGTGCCTTATAACCAAAACTGTTGAAGCATCTAAAACATTATTAGTTTCTCTTTTACAGTTAAAAACTCCTTCGTCCAAAAATGGCACGAATGTGTGGAAACGATTACATTCTAACGTAGAAATTCCCATGAGAGAAATTCGAACATTACCGGGATTCGAACAGCGGACCTTTGACTTGTCGGGCTAATTAGAGGACCATTACGGTAACCAAGCTTCCTTATTCTCAAGGTAATGTTGATGGATCCAAGGGAACTAGTTGTTACGCTCTTGCAGTCCATTAAGGATGGTGACATAAGGAGAAAGAGGACTTCTAAGAAGCCACAACCCGCAAAGTTAAATTCTGGAACAGTGCTTAAGCCGTGCTTCGCTAAGTATGTGATGATCTTCATCTCTGTAGAAAACACAGTGATGGAATACGTACAAATATTCCCTTGAAACCTCCGAAATTGGCACAGTAATTAGGTAGTGCGGTGGTTTGCGCATTGACCGGATAAGTCCAAGGTTCGATACCAAGTTCAGGAGGATTTTTTTCCTTGTGGTCATTTCTTATATTTCATCGCTGCATTTTCGCAGAGACGGAAATAATTATATTACCTATATTCATGACAAAAGATGCCTAATTCACTGCTTTTAGTTCACAATATGCCCTCAATCTTTTTGTAACAACGACTAAATCAGGCTGCGAAAGACCCATCATGCATTGGACGCGGTAAATGGTGGTTTTCATCATCCCACACTGAAGTCCCGAGGTCAGGCGTTCATGACAGGGCCAAGTGTATATGACTGAGGTGTCGGCAGTTTGGTTCACCTTTCCCCTCCTTCCCCTGCGCCTCTCTCCCTCCCTTGGGCATCGAACCCATCCGATCGCGCTCTCCGCTCCGTCCCCCAAGCGTGCAATTCCACCCTTATTACGAGAGCAGTCTCCTCTCGTTCCCCACTCCCCACCCTCAGCTACATTTCCGACGTATCTCTCTCTCTGCGCCCTCCCCCCGCGGGGGGGCTCTCATGTTCTTTGTGGAGGGGGGGTGGTAATGACAAGGGCACGTGGCCAGTCGGGGACTTTGGGGAAGAGGGTGAGGGCTGGATGTGTGAGTGTGTGGGGGCGAGCGAGGTGGAGATAGGTATGTGTGACTGGCGGTGTGAGTGAGAGATAGGAATGGTGAGAGGGCGGGGTCGGTAATGGGTGACGGAGGACGCAGGGTCGGGGGCCAGGTTGGGCAGAGGGGTGGTTGCTGTTAAGTACGGATAGGGCGCCGTGGACGTTTAGGGTGGAAAGAGTGAGAAAGGGTTCGCAAACCCTTACGTCGAAACATCGAAGCATCCTCATTTGTTTTGGGCCTTTTGACTTTGGAGAATCGTTCGTTCAGTCCCAAGTATCTTCCCGATCACAAGTAGAAAATAGCAATGAATAACTAGATGTATCCAAATTGCGATAAACTTATCAGGAAAAATATCGGTTGAGTTTTATGTGTAAGTTTGAAACAGGCTATTTTCTGGAAGACTTTCAACATATTTTGCTGTAGACAGCGTATTACGGAAGAAACGATCACAAACAGAAGGTAAAGGAAATAGATTCCAGAACGGATAAATGCATAATGTAATTTTTTCCGCTGAAAATAAGAGACCATAGTAGTTTCGATAGATATTTTCAATTACAATGGACGACTTGAACGTCGAAACGTCGTGTGGGCAGAAATGCAGAGTTTGACCCGGTGGAGAACGTTGTACTTGTGTTTGCTAACGCCTCGCTGCGATTGTAATGTCCCACAAGGTTATGTGTTCTGCTTGAATTCATTTCTCGTAGTAACAATGAAGTAGTAGTATTATTAATGCCAATCAGTGTTAGCATCTTAACCCGTGTATTGCATGCTAGCATGTTCCTCAAAACTCTCCTAGTTTCTGGTTTGTTGTTTGTTACATTGTTCTTCAGACTGATCTTCTCTCTGACTGCACTCTCTTAGCGGCCAGGGTATCTTCCGGGATTTTGACCATGAACTGCCTACACTGTAGTACTGTAGTAAGGAATCATCCCGCGCCACACACCCTGTAGATAACATGTATGGCACCACGTAGGTGTAGCCGTTTTAAATTTATTTTTCGCTACCTAGGTTTCGTTAAGTTCGCAGAGTAAGATTCCGCCTCAAGCGCGGACGCCGTTTTTGTCGTAGGGTTTTGGTCCACGGTTAGATAGTGCTGCAATAGCTTAGCATTTCGAGCACCCAAAACCCTAATCTACTACTCCTATTCTACCTGTGAGTTCACAGAGGATGATGAGAGATCAGGGGGGCATAGAGGTGAAGTGAGCAAGTGGGGAGGAGCTGGCGATTTTGCTTTGTCGAGATGCGTCTGGCCAAAGGGACGTCTGAGTCCCACTGTCGGGTCATCCCACCAAAACCCTGACCCCCTACCGGCGAAGAGCGACACACAACAACAGCCCAGCGGTCCGCGGCGGTGCCACCGGAAATAGAAGCCCGAGGCGACACCAGGGGACGCCGTCCCCCTTTTGTTGACCCAGCCTCCCCCTTCCTCCCCCAATCCTTTCACCAAATCCTCCCCTGCTTCCCAGAATTCCATGCGCGGTACCGCATTACGAACTCGTATTGACGCCTCTTCTCTCCGAAGCCATTCTGGAGTTCGATCTGGTCGGAATCTCATGGAGCAAGTCTCCGAAGTCCTTCAGAATCAGCTTATGTTGCTTGCAGATGCCACATTAACTTGTTTTCAGTATGTTAAACGTGTGGTTGCAGGCAGACTGTCTTCATATTTTACTATCCACTTGAAATGTCGACGTCATAGAAAAATATCTGCCACCACACCACAGATACTATCTCCGATGAAGACGGCTTGACCGTCGAAACATCTGAAAATCCTGTGCATGTATCTTTGTCTTGTTACTGGTTTTAAAAGCTATTTCTCGTATTTATTAGAGTACATAAATCACCTAGAGCATTTATATATAATATAACGTATAGGTATATTTCTTTAGGTATCAAAATACATGTTGATTGATGTAATGTCTCATCCCCGGCCCAGGTTGTGAACTAGCACTTTCGCATGCATACTTCCGCCACTTCCGTATTATTTTTTTTACTACAACGAACATGTTATTATTATTATTTATTATCATTGCTCGCTATCTGTTCTGTCTATTGTGGCGTGCGTAAAGAACTATATAAAAACACCAGTCTGTTGTTAGTTGGTGAGTTGTGTTGGAGATGGGTGTTTGTTGTTTTTTGTATGGAAATCGGTTTTAAATAGAAAGATAGAGATTAATTGTTGTCACCTTCTGTGAAGAATAATGGAAGTCTTGACGGTGACCGAGCATTTAATCAATCCTCATCGCTGAACAGCGCCAATAGTCGATGCAATAACTGGAAATGTTCAGGATTTGACTCGATATAGGTAACTGAATTGACTTTGTATAACGAGAATAATTTCGCTTTTGATGAAAATACCTGCTATTAAATTAAAAAAATAAATATTTTTAAAACCTCTGGTTCGTGGAGAAGATTTATCGGTTTTGAAATAAGTGATAAATCATTAATTTGTCCACTTTGACGCTCTTACTAGGATTTTTGAAAACTTTTAGTGCCACAGTATATTTTTAATTTCCAAGAGTTAGAATTTTCATATCTCAGAAGTACTCATTTAATTCAAGTCAGTCAATTGTACGCATTTTAAACTTTCAGAACTTGTGTATTGACATGTTGATATGCTTTATTAGCATTCTGTTGGTCCCTCTTGGTAGTCAGATGTCGCAGAAGTGCTCTTTGTTTGGCAATCAGCGGTGTTCAGAAAATAAAAGCGCTGAATACTGAGCGTTTCCCCCATCCTTTCCGGGAAACGGTGACCGTAAAAGTGGATTCTACTCCGTGGATCCTCTGTTTTTTTTACGCAAGAGGTAACTTAATTTCGATTTGAATTTTGGTGTCGAGACCGGTTGCATAAATCTGTTCCCGTTTTCATCCGTGGGTGTTTTATTTTCAAAGGGAGATGGATCCGTAAAATTGAGGTGTTGTTATAAACAAATGACTATTATCACCCACGTCAGTATCGCGTTTCTATTATTTTTCGGTATTGCCGCACGCGAAGTAATTATCTCGGTGTTGTTAACACGTCCAAGTGCATGCACAAACGTAAATCCAAACTCGCTTCGTTCGCTCCGATGGAATCATAATATGGGCAGTATAGTTGGCGGACAATGAACCCCTTGGGCCGCAAGCGGAATCGGCGATCTGTTTATTTTTTACCGCCGATATGTTTTATTTGTCGGATTTGAATTTAATAATGAATCACAGGCCGTTTCAACAATATAAATCCGCCATGCGTATCTTACCATAATTACGGGGGGGAGGGGGGCGCACCGTTTTGCTTTTAATTATCATATACCTAGTGGGAGTGTTAAACTTTCGTTGTTTGCTCATCTGTTTTGAATCTCGCGTGTGTTATCCAGCCGGCATATTTGCAGCGCAAAGGATAATGGGCGGTTTTTATTGCCACATCTTTTAATTGCACGAAGCTTATTAACCACCTCGTCGCTTCCGAAGTTACGCTGTCACGGAAGTCCATTAAAATTCTCTAAAACGCTTGAGGTGGCGGAATAAATTAGGACAGTGGTATGTTTATTTTAGTACATTTTGCATATTTCTTTTTCTGCAGCAGCTGATGCAACCAGAATATACAGAGTAAAATTATTTCCGCTCGCTCTTGGTAATGAGCTTTTTTTATATTTCCATTCCATTTCAAGCGAATTGTGTTTCAAATCATAAGATAAAACTAAAATAGATGGGGTCTCAGAAAAGTATGCTAAATGATACCATTACATTACTCGTTAAGTGACTTTTAATTTTATCGTGCATTTCATCATAAATTAATCCTGGATACCGTTGAAGTTTTTCCATAAATAACAAGCATATCATACGAATTTCTACGTAAAAATTTCAAGTGTTATGCAAAGAATTTAAAACCTCTGTGATTTTGCCGAATTATATCTCTTCGTAGCATTGGTGCAAATGTGAGATCTGTCCTAACGTGAATATTTTAATCTTGACAAATACTCTCATTCTGTCTATCTTTAAACTTTGGCTCATAGCTGGGTTGTTTCCTTTAACATTCTCCACAAAGCCCCCTCACCATATGCCTACCTTGACCTTTTCCAGGTCTTAAGGTATCTTTTTTCTTACCTATAGCCGTTAAAAACCTCTTCATTTCCACAGTCATACGATCTCACCTAAAGTTCTCCTCTCTATGATCGTATTAAGCAGGTTCCGCTACGATTATGTGAGTCACAACAGATACTAAACTTCGCCTATTCGCTAGTAATATTTAAAAAATACTGATTTCATTGATGACAGTCCTTAGCTATCAGAAAACATCTCAATGCTTGTAAGAAAAAAGACCCGTCACCACAATACTGTTGAAAAATAAAACGGCAGCCGACTCAAATTAGTGGAATTCCTTGATGAAACGTTTAGAAAAAGCTCTTTTACTCCCACAGATAGTGTATTTATTCCCAACCAAGTTTTGTCGAACAGTCGACATCATCAGGTGGGTCGAATAGTTGACATCATCGGTGTCGTTGAGTGGTCGACATCATCAATAACTTCCTAACCTGATGATGTCGACTATTCGACGAAACCTGGTCGGAAATAAAAAATCTGTGGAAGTTACAAAATTTTTCTTGGTGTTTTTTTTCTCGCTGTAGAACGTTAAACAAGTCGGTAAATTTAGCGACATATGAAGAATATTCTTCATGTTTTCGAGGTTATTTCCACTGTAGGAATAATCAATTCAAAATAAAAATATAGCGAATGGTATAATCATCCCTGCCATGGAAAAGCCTTGATAACTCATTCCAGAGCAATGATGTCACTGGCTTTGCTTTTCAGTCGTCTGCTGTTTGGCGGAGCTCAATTCAGTTACATAGTCACATCGATGTGGGACAGTAACGATGTGCATCAGAGATAAAACTCCGAAACACTCCGCGTCTGCGCAATCCGGCAACACAGAACGTTTTTTTTCGACACACCGCCTTTATCCGTGTTACCACCAGTAGCCACCCCGCGGAGGGCGCGACACTCGTGAAATCCCGTTTTCACCGTCGGGCTCTTTGAGAGAAGGGAGGCACTTTGATCACAGCATCACGCCCGTATGTGCCGGCATTAGCAAATGTGAAGTTGTCGGGGCAATGTAGTGGAATGGGAGGAGAAAGATTGGGGAAGGCGGGAGTGTGGTGAGTCCTTGGGGGAATGGGGTAGTTTTACGGAAACCACGCCTTTCGGTGTGACGCCTGGGGGTGGGAGGAGAAGATGAATTTTTTTGCGCAAAGCGTATCTTGTGTGAATATGACAGGAAAGAATTGGTTCTCACGTCCGGAATGCCACGAGCTTCGCCCCCCCCCCCCCACTTGTGTAAGTACTCCGGTAGCCGACATCGGAATTAAACGAAGTGACGCCGACAAGTTACGGCTTAAAAGGGTACTTAAGTGATCCCGAAGTCTCAAACGTGGGCGAGACTCGTGCGCGAAATGGAAATTTTGTGCCACGAAATTAATTTTGTCGGCGGAATAAGACAAGATTGAACCACAGATTATCCTTTTATTTCTAAAACCTATTTCGCTCAATGTATTTAACATTGCTGCATCATAGGCTCAATAAGATGTAAGGAGCTTCCAGAGATGAAAATTTGAGGTCTTGACCTGGGGGGTTATTCTGTATGCTCTTGGTATTTCCAAGCCTCGAAAGTGACAAAATTTACGTCACAGTCTCTTAAAATTTCAAATAGAGCCATTCAAAAGTTGAGATTTGTCGGGGGAAGTGACGTCACTATTACAGATTTTTCGAGGTTCGACCATGTCGAGTTCTTACTGAATAATGCCCCAGGTTTCTCTACATTGCCGAAAAATATGCCTCACATTTTCCGAAGATAGCGTGATAGGTTTGATTTTGGTCAGCACTTCCTAATAGTTTGAGTTCCCGAAACTCATTAGATATTTTTCATTCCACCGTAAAGCTCACAACAATCGCAACGCATGATTAGTCAGTTTGTGAATTTATCAACTTAACTGTCACTTTGAGTCATATTTCTACGATAAGATACAAGATTTTGCAGGAGTTACTCGGTTATCAAAACCATAATCCTCTACATGGCGGCTACTCAACGACTTAGTAGTTGAGTAGTCGCTATGTGGAGGACTGATTAAAATCATCAGGATATCAAACTATTATCAGTGATTATACTAACAAAGAACTTACTACGTATTTAAATATTGGCTGGACAGTTATGTTTGATGATCGGGTGATTAATTTCACGCGGATATTTAAATATTGTCCCTTCACAACGATATTTAACAGCATCATTCCAAATTTCTTCTCATGAAACAGTAGCTACGATCAGCTTCGGCGTGCCTGAGGTCTTCAGAAGGTAATTATTAATGTAATATTTTTATTTGAAAATCTCTGGTGTCCGTACCTAATGATTCCTATTTGAAACTACAGTTCTGTTTTCTCATTGATGAGCAAGCTCTGATGCGGTATTCGATATTAGTTACAATATTCCTACGGTATTCATTTATGCATGAAGTTCGAGGTTGATATAAGTTATCCTTAATTTTTTACGATAGCAACAGTGTTTAACTACCTATTTCTTTAACTCACGAGTGTCCTTGCTTTGAGCCAGAAATGGAAATTGTGTAAAACTCTTTCGTGGGAAGCAGAAAATAATGGTGGCTTCATATAAATTAGAAATATTATTTGTAACTGTAAATTTAAAAAAAATATATTTTCATGCCACTTGAAAATCGCGTACACTATTCATTTTGAAAGTCACGAAACTAATTTTTTTAATGAATTTCCAAAAGCTAAATGTGGTAGTTTTAAGGAATTATCGTAAAATGTATATGAGATGATTGGTAATGATAAATAATTCTAAAAACATTAATTTTTTATATGACTTAAATGCTTGGTGAGGTGGATCTCTGCATCAATTACGATGGGGGTGCATGAGTGCTCAGCAGTACGTGCGCACTGAGGAAAATTTCTTTCAAGTTTTTACACAAAGGTTAGACAACTCTTCTCTTGCCATAGATACATTTTGGATTCGAAAGATACCCTGAGAGTTGCGTCAAACTCATACAAAGCGAGAGGGTGGATAAACAAAGAAATCGGAAAGCGTGATTGGATATCACTCTTTGTTTATTTATTTCCACCCTTGCGGTGTCTCCATGGAGACCCTTTATCCCCTCCAGCGGCCCTGCACTCGCTTTCCCCCCCCTCTTCACCGCGTTCCAGCTACAGCTTACCCTCTCTCCCCCTCAATCCAACCTCGTACCCCACCACCCCATGGAAACGGTGGCCTATCCAGGCGTCAAACGATCTCCTTTGGAAAGCTGGGCCGACACACAAGAGGAGCGCTCGCACACCACCACCATCATCACCACCTATGGAAGTTAATTACTCCCTAAATTGGCGGAGATTGTCCTCTCACGACCTGCCGCCGCCCTAACTGGTGCCCAGACCCCCCGTCTCCCTTTCCTTTATCCGTCTTTCTCCACCCCCTCCCCACCTGCCGCCGCCGCGCCCAACCGTTTCGCAACTTCCCCTCAACCAACGCCATCTCTTGGTTCCCCGGTTCGGCGGCTGGGTGCGCGAGAGTCCCCTTAAGCTCTTTGATGTTTCAGACTTCAAAGGCGCGTGAAGCAGGACCCCAATTCGTCCCCTCCCTCTCCTCTTCTCATTCCCGCACTGCTACTCTCCTGTTCTTCCCTCCAGCCTCCTGGTGTTCTAAACCCCTCACCCTCCAATGAAGGTTACGCCACTATCACTCCAGCAAAAGTCTTTCTATCGTTTTACAAAACGTATCCTTTCGTCCCCAACCTATCTGATTTTTATGCTCTTTTTTCCTCCGCCCTTCTTCCATTCACATCCCTGGGGGAGGGAGGGTAACCAACTCTCTCCTCATGCTCCATGTGACAAAAGCAACCCCATTCCCATGCGCATTATATTGTTCTTCTTAATATGTGGTTTTGTACATTTTTAGATGCACGTTTTACTTGACGAGTGGTCTTCGATATTTGAAAAGAAAGAAAATTAGAAATTCAATGGACAGCTTGTGATTTCACATTTACGTCCCACGAGTGGCGAATCATAATTTAACAATTTGTTGACATGTTTTTCAGGGTCAAACGGACCATTTGCTTGATGGATGCTTTTAGTCAGGAAAGTTAAAAATATGCATTCAATCAAACGTGAGTCGCATTATAAAATCAAGACTTCTGCACAGGGAAAGGTATCTAATTGGTGATATTTTTCTATCCTTTAGAAATGCTAGTGGGAGGTAAACTACCTCAACCCCCCTTGATTCAGCCTTCGTCTCCTACACCTCACCTACTACAGAAATGCGTCCCTACCCTTGCGGCGGTAAATTTGGCGTGAATAGGTCCGGTGGGCCAAGGGATTGGAGGGGAAAGGGAGTTTAAGCCCTCCCGTAGTTACGAAATGCAGGGCCAGCGGCCGTTACCGCCACCACTACCCCTGGCCACCTAGGGAACTCTCAAACGAAACCATTTAGCTCGCGGCGCCGTCTATACATATATAACGGGCGATTTCTATGATTAAGTCTTCATTTGACACAAGTGACGGGATGCGGTCGCAAACATAGGAGTTGGATTGCCTCTCGTCTGTTATAATGATGGTTGTATCGTGAGTGCGATGGGTTTAAAGGTAACCGCGTTATGTGGATTTCGACGGGTACGTAATACCATATCTAGTTCTCCGCTCGTTAGCGAGATTGGGACGTTATAAATTAATACGCCTCCCGTATACATGTGAGTGCATGGCAAGGAATATCAGAGGCCATTTGCCCAGTGTCACTTGCCAACGCGACTCACTCTCCGAATCCGACTAATTTTAATCGCAGAGATATGTAAATCAGGAAAATACTTCAACTAAATGAATTCGGATTACTTGTACTAATTCATTTATCTGAAAATTTTAATTGTGTGAGAAACAATTATTAACATCGTTTATCTCCTGCTCGGATGAGACTTGTCCATATTATTTTTTTCTATATTTTTAATGCTATTGGCATTTTTGGAGTTTATGATTATTCTTTTGCCAATGTGCATGAGCATTAAATAAAAATTTAAAAATAAAATTCAGTCGGAGCTTGAGGCCCATTGATAAAAACGAAATGCTTCATATTTTTTAACTTTTTTTTGTAGTGGCAGGAAATTGCATTGTTAACTATTGTTATGGCGGATAATAATGCTGAAATGGGACAGTTTGCGGCATAAAGCAGAGACCATTCTAAATGCAGATGAAAAAATGGCATTTCGCGTCACAAAAAGGGCTCGGCGTATTGAATTAACAAACGTATTTGTATTTTTGACTTCTCATAAAAACATGTGGAGATGGAAATCAGTCTTTCCTCGTAAAAAAGTGAGATTTCTCGTGGGAACGATAAAATTGGCTGCCAACAAAAAGGCTAGGGCTTAAAAAATAAAACTGTATAGAATGAAGTCATCAGCGGGGAAATTCAAACGCATTTGACCCCCAACCCTCCTTGTACTCACTCCTTTCGTTTTAATACGCCCGACAGAAGGATGGATACCGAAACGAATTTCTCCTGAGAGATACTTAAAAATAATGTATGATAATACTGAGACCCTCAACGTGGATGAAAATCTTTGGTTCCACACCGATAAAAACCACACCGATATTAATGTAAAATCATACCAAAGTATCATCTAAGTCTATTTCCCACGCATTGTATTATGCTTAAATATATTTCTTATGGGTGCTTGCGCATTCCATACTTTCCATTTTTTTCACACACGAAACAATTAATCCAAGCAAAATACTCGCAATTGTGAAATGAGTCCTCGGCTGTCACTATAAGATGTAGTCATTGAAAACCACGGAAATCATGGTTAATAGTAATTATTGGCAACGTGAGTGAACAGCAACGGCATAACGAGCAACAAAAATATTGATAAATACGACGTAAAAAACCAGAGAGAACTGGAAGGCGGTATCGTAATATATCTCGCTGCTCACCCAGAGGAAGGAATAAGATTTTTTGTTGGGCTTTTACGTGATATTTTATTTGGCTAACAATAGATGGCGTGAGCATCTAATAAGCTAGACCAATTATTTAATGCAAAAAATATTTTCCTTAAAAGTTAACCAAATACATATTAACTTGAATCTCAGTGTCTTACTTAGTATTCTGGCTTGTTCTTTTTAACTTTTTTCCATAGAGAGATTCACGGCAGAAGATTGATTCATTCTCATCTGCTCTTCTGTTTTCCAATGGAATCTTCCGCTGATAATTCATACGACATTTCAACGACCTAAATGCCGTGCCTAAACGTGCTTAGCTAATCCTCTTAGTGAAAAGCCATCTCTCTTATGCGTGCATATCATATCATAAATACATCCCTCTTTAATGATGTATGCTACTTAATAATAAACGTCAGTCTTTCTGAGCCATATATTCCTAATCATTTTCGTGTAATCTTCACGCCGAGTACTCCCATCGTGTAACATGTGCACACGGAATGCCTTCAGTGAAAACGCCAGTTGGTAGGACGTTGTGGTTACTGTTGAGAGTTGGCGCAACTAGGTTTTTTTCCTCATTTGGGAAGGAAGGGAGAGTATTGGTGTGGGGTTGGGGGTAAAGGTGAGAGGTTTTTACGTCGTAGGTGAGCCCGATCGGATGGAAGTGGGGGGAGAAGGAGAACAGGGAGGAAGTCCACGTGTCACTTTTATGACGAATGCCTCACAAAGTGAGGTTCGTGGCCTCCATTGTGTATAATTCTCTCCCGCGCGCACCGGTCAACAGAATACCTCCCCCTTCAAACCCACTCTACTCTCTACAATTCCACCCTTTTTCTCCCTTCCTTCATATATACATATATATTTTTTCCTCTTTCATTTCAAACCCCAACGATTCCCATTCCTGCTCATTTGCGCGTTTTTTCCACACCCATAAACTCTCTCTCTCTCCCTCCTTCTCGTATTCTCTCCCTCTGTCTCTTTCCCCATCCATCCCTCCCCGAAAAATACTCATCTCCATTCTTTTGGACGCCACTGGTTCGACTGACTGGCGACTTCCGGAGTGCAACAATTCCTATTACCTTTGCCCTCAGTAGCGTGAGAGAGTTCGTTACACCGCATGGGCTTAAACACGACGATTTCGTCCCTCTTGTCTGTTGCTGTGTTCGCGGGTTGTGTTGCCTGAACCCTCTCTCTCTCTCTCTTTCACTCTCTCACCTCTTTCGCTTTCCGGTGGTTTTATCCCTTTCGTGGTTTTTAAGGGACGGTGATGATGCTGATTATTCTTCCTCTAAATGTGTATACATCTCGTGGTTTTATGCGTGAAACGTGGAAACTCCTGACCCGCGACGATGTTTTCTTTCAAAGCGGGTGAAAATTGTCGCCTCGGATTGCGACAGCTTGTGTGTCGGAGGGCTACAAAGTTTTATTCTTTTTCTTGTTTTCGTTCCCGTGGGAGGAAAACCATATTGGAATGTAAAATATTCCTCTCCTCATATGTGCGAATCACCGAGCTGATTATTGATAGGAGAACGACTCTGTATTAGAGGAAGGGGAAGGATATACATGAATGGGAATCGAGAAAGACACGGGATCGAGGATGGTGATATAAAGAGGACAGGGGAGTATTTAAGTATGCACTGCAAAGGTATAATAGAAATTTTGAATGTTTACCAGGATCAGATATTTGGTTTCCTTTTTACTGATAGGCAAAGCATTAAGAATCCGCTTGTGAGTATAAAATGAAGTTTTTCTTAATGCTCTGCTTTTCTAGTTAATGTTCATCTACATCTACATACTACCCCGCAAGCCACCTCAATAAGCGTGTGGCGGGGGGTGTTAGGACACCAGCCGTTTACATATAAAAAGGAAACGCTTTAATGAAATTACGCCTTGCATTTATTAAAGTCCCTTATTGTTCGGGGGAAAAACGAATTCCCATACCTATCCGTTCGGCAAAATATCTCTCTCAATTTATCGTTTCTGTCGGACCTGGAAATATAGTGGGGTTCTAATATGATGTTCTCCGTGTCGCTCTTAAAGATATCTATTCTCAATTGCTCAAGTAATCTAAGCCTAGCGCGCAGCCTCCGAGTCTCTAGCGGCTCCCAGCCTAATTCGTTTAACATCTGCGTAACGCTGTCTGTACGCCCGTAGCAGTTTTTGACGAATCGCGCAGCTTTCCTTTGTATTTTATTAAGTTCCCAAATTAAGTCTTTCTGCACCGGATCCCATATGCTTGCTGCATATTCAAGGTGTGGCCGGACGAGTGCGAAATAGCACCTCTCTTTTACTTTTTCATCTGAAAATCTTCCCACAATACGCTTGACGAATCCTAGCTTCTTCAGAGCTCTGCCACAAATATTTCTTATATGTGTTCCCCACGATAGGTTTGAGGTAATCGTAACTCCCAGATACTTAACTTCATCTGTCGCCTTTATCTTAACGCCATCCACAGCATATACACGGGGATAGTTGGACGACCTCCGGAAAAAATATACTGCCGTACATTTGCTCAGATTAAGTTTGAGTCCCCACTCTTGGCTCCACACATGAATGTTTGTGTTAGTCATCTATAATTCATCCTAGATGAAGATGGATGTTCAATATAGTCCTTTCCTGAGTCTCATAAGTACCACTCTTTCAGTAGTTAGGTGTTCTTAGATTGAGATATTAAGACTTGCTCATTTGGTTTAACCTCATCCAATCTTTCCCTTTCCCTCCGCTTGCGCCTATCAAATGAAGTACATATTTATGCTCTTCTTCTCCATTTAATTTTGGTGGTGGCCATATATTTGTCTCATGGTAGCGATGGTGTTCCATTGAATCCTTTTATTGAAGCCTTTTTTCTTAAGGCATTATTCTTTTCGAAGTTGGGTATTCTTGGATGCACAAAGGGTAAGAAAAAGACTTTGCTGTTCCACAAAATAAAATATATTTGCGACCGGTTTCGATACGGCGTATCATCGAAACCGGTCGCAAATATATTTTATTTTGTGGAACAGCAATGTCTTTTTCTTACCCTTTGTGCATCATGAAGGAGTTCCACCATGTTACGCCACCCACCATCGCATTTGGGTATTCTTGGATTTAAATCAAAATACCTGATCCTTAGAGTTAATTTAAACCAATTTAACTATTCTTTCCCAAATCGTTCGTTTACAAAACCTTCGTAAATTTAAATAATTGCAGCTATAATGGCGGATTATTAGACGTTTCCTATAGTTTTATATCAGGCTATGTTTGATACTCTGCAACAATAGACTTGGTAATGCTACTATATATTGAAATCATTGAGAAATTGCTTTTAGAGAATGGTCAATCAGTCGAAAATTTATTTTAATTCATCGAAATGCATTTACTTCACCAGCTTCGACCTAAAACCATGTAATGCTGAGGAATCTATGTTACTTGAACTAATATTACACTGCGTCATGCTAAGTCGTGTCGGTCTCTAATCCCTCGCAGCATATAGGCATTTGAATCGGAATTCTCTGCGATAATTTTAGTGCGAAATGCTGCAAATTGCCTGCTTTTGAAAACTGAATGCCGGTGTGTTTTTTTAGAGACATGGGGAAATTACCAGAGCAGTAATAGAGAGGAAAATAATCTCAGTGACAAGAAATCGAGGTAAACTTGCGTCAGAATCAAGTTCCCGATCGTTTACCGTTCCTGCATTGTACCCGGCCACATTTCGATTCGCTCCGAGTCTGGCGGCGGAAAAAGGAAGTCGGCACAAACGAAATTGGGATAATGGCTTCTTGTATCTACCCTTTGAGTCACAACAGATTACTCCCTTTACATGTCTTTTTCGAGCTTTCCGAGTCATTCTCAGGCAACAGGATGCCTCCAATTTTCTTTTCTGGGAGCTGCCAAGACGGTCGAAATGAAGACGTTCACGCCCTTGTGCTCGAGACGACGACAATGAGCGGACCAAAAGAATTCAACCCTATTTTCTCATCCCCTCCCCATCATACACAAACATCCTCCCCCTCAAATTTCCAGCACCCCCTTCTTACCTAATATTACCTGCTCCTATCTCGTTTCCCGCAATTGTGCCAACTTCCATTGTCACACTTTGGTCGCCGTCCGTATTTTTTCCGCATGTCAATTCTGCCCTGTCGTGTGGCGCGCGTGTTGAATTTCATGTTTCATATTTTTTCACATTTCTCTCTTCCCACCTGCTCTTTGTTCACCTTCCCCTCGCGATCTTCCGCGTTCATTCACATGACCGTGGTCATTCATTCTGTTCGTCGCTTGTTACAAATGGGTTCATATTTTTTTCATTTTTGCTTCAGTGTCCCTGTGCTTCATGAACCGCCCATTTCCCTGCACGGTTAGCGGCCACCGTGAGCCATACGTCGTTATTGTCATAACCGGAAGTGCTTATTTTTTCAAGAGTACCGTGGTGCACGGGAATGCATACATATGTGATTTGACGACCGCCCTCACTCTTGAGAACTGACGAGAGGACTGATCGAGTGAAGAATAAATACTGCCTCACATTAGTCTGTCCCTACAGCAGATAACTGCTGCTCTGGTGTCTAGAGTACATCTACATTCTACATCTACAAAATACCCTGCAAGCCACCTCAGGGATGTGTGGCAGGGGGTAAGTAGTCATCAACATGCATTACACTATACCCTAAAGTACTAGTTACTGAGAGGATCCCTTGTATTCAATAGGTTTAGGGGTGCAAAGATCCCATTTTATGCCTATTCTTAGGTGCGACCATTCTTATTAAGCATATGTATCATAAATATTGTCGGAGTTTAGAATAGGGGGTGACTCGAAGGGAAGTTTTAAATGCAAGATTGAGGAGACATCTACATCTACGAAATACCGTGCAAGCCACCTCCTGGATGTGAGGCCCGGGGTGATTCTCAGAACTCCCTATGCGTTCTCTAAATATTTTCCCTGACTCGCCATTCCATCAGCTACACACACATTTACCCCACGCGTAAAATTGCTCTTATCTACCCTCGATATATTAATCTACACCGGATGCCAGAAAATCTTCATCGTCTCAAGTACTCACTCTTGAAGATGCAACGTTTATATAAATAAGAAAACAAGGAAAATTGTCTTTCACACTTCAGTCGTTCTATTAAGTCTTGAGGAGGGTTCTTGGGGGAGCGGAATAGGCCCTCCTTTGTTTTTTTTATTATTTTCCCGAGCCAAGAAATGACTTACTTAATAGCTCTTATCTTATTCCTCTTGATTGTTTAGCGACCCGTCGTTTGTTAAGATGTCAAAAAATATTTTCTTGTGCTCACATGGCGTTCCCCTTTTTCTTATTGCGAACGAAATTTTCCGCGGAGAAAACAATTACGTCATTAGGACCGAGCGATATAATTGGTCGGCCCTCTTACCGACCCAAGCGGTTCTATTTCTTATTTCGGATGGAATATAATGTTCTCCCGCGCGTAATCGCCCGGGTTTTCCGTGAGCGCATGTGAGTGTCTGTGTTTTTTTCCAAATTAAATTATAATCCAAATGCCTTGTTTTCACAGCGAGAAGAGACGGAGATTAGATCGTCGTCTTATTAAGAGATAATGACGTGTTTTTTCGTGAAAAAATTGGTGTTTTTCTCCTGATGCTTGTAATTACAAATGAAAGAGAAGGATACAAAAAACATCTTCCTTTTGTTTCTGTGGATTTCGGGTGAGTCGATCTGTGTGGCTGTGAATGCCTAGCTCTCAGTAAAAACTGCGCTAATAACAAATTACCCCACGCATTAGCCCTCGGTTTCGTCCAAGGACCACCCCCCTTACCAAATTTCCTCCGCTTTTGGTTATTAGCGGGTGGCTTAAAAGATGTGCCTGAGGCATTGTTCCACCCATGGTGTTGCTTAATTCAGTCCATTATCACATGTTCTCAAATTTATTCGATTGCGTGTACACTTAATTGATATCATTTAGTGTTGGCTTGGATTCACTGTTGTGAAGGAGATAGCTTAATGGAGTCGCTCGGGGAATAATCTTATGAGTTTCATTCTGCAGAGTAATCTTCGTTCGCCGTGTGTGGTTCGAGTCGGTGGAGAAGAATTTTTAATTCCAAATGCGAAATATGGTGTTTGACTCCGCTAGGGTTATGTTTTCATGTATTATTATTAGTTAGACGCTAAGGGATATACACTATGGGTGTAAAGATTGGCTGCCTGAGAGGTAGGTAGAGTTATTGTGACTGTGAAATTAGGAATGTTTTCCCAATCAGGAAACCGTATGACGTTTACGTATATATTTTCAATTATGACTAATTGGAGGCATGAATATCGATGCTAACCGAAACGGAATTTATAAATGATTTAGCTGACGGAGTTTCATATAAAGGGCAAATAATGACATGATTCGTTTGATGATTACAATTTCTCTGGTATAAATGGGAGGAAACCTCTGGGGATTCGCCCAGCAAAAACCACATATTGTTAACTCTCCGATCAGCTGATTTTCCTGGGATGCCATGCTGCAAGGGGCTTAGGAAAAAGATTAAGCCTGCTATAGATCTTGGCTTCGGAATAATCTGTGCAGCTAAGTTTGAAATAGCGGCTAGTTTACCGTAAGTCATTCGATAATATAGTTTGATTTTTGCGAAAGAAACACTTTTTAACTACATATGACGTGCAAAGCTACGGGTCGTAATCGTTTATCTTTTCTATCGAATGACGTCGAGTCGATCGTTGCCATATTTGCATTCAGCAATGGGGTACTATTGCCAAAGGTTTTGAAGAGTAAACTTTATAGCACTGATTGATCAAATTATGTTGCGTATTAGTATAGTGACCGGAAAACCATAGAAAATGTTGTTAGAGCCATTAAGGGGACAGCATTTTGTGAATTGGGAAGAAGCATGTTAATTAAGTTATGGAAAGATGTTAAATAGCGTTAGATGGCACATGATTCAGATATTGCTTAAGATTTAAACCCATGTGAACCAGGAAACGAACCAAAGCCCTTTGGCTTTTTAGGCCAATACACATATCACCACGCTGCCTATGATTCCTGATTCCTGAGACAATATTTTTTGGTGGACTTATGTAAGTAAGTGTTTATCCCTTATGGTCGATTTAGGATCGTACCGAAAGTGAATACGGTCTTTATGAAACCACTACCCGCGAGGATAAATCGTATGGCATCGCTTGTGCTGTGACGCGAGGGAACAGCTACTTTTGTGATTCCTAACTGCCGGCAAAGAATAGAAAAATATTTGAGCCTTTCGAAAGTATACAACATAATCAATTTAAGGAAGATATTTACACGGAGGAGGAAAATTTCTTTCTTTAGGACGTGTTTTTTTAAAAAGACAGAATTTGACATAATTCATTTTTACCGGCCAGATAAAAGAAATAATGCCGATTTCTCTTATGTATGTATGTTGCGTCATTAATTCAAAATGCTGTAATACTCCTCGAAGCTTTTCGATACCATTTCCAATAAAGGTGTGATGTGTTTCATGCATGCATACATACCAGTCACGACGTGCCCATTCGGGGTAGGCACAGTTAAAAATGTTTAATTCTCGATGATAGGTCTGTAAAGCTGACTCTAATTTTATTAATTTCCTCCAAATCCCTTCAAACCTCGTATGCTTAAGCCATATTCAAGCATTACTTTATACACATCCTCTTTCTTATAAGAATCCTAATATTCCTTCTCTTAATAGTCTCCTTCACCACATTCATTTATGACATTCTCGATCTACCCCTTCCTTTTACACCATTCACTACCCTATCATCTATCAGTTCATTAATCCTACTCTCACCCATTATCTAGTGCCAAACCAATGAACCACGCTCCTTTCATACGTGTCCGTCACCAGAGAATCCATTCCTCATTTTTTCATCATCCACTCAGTCCTAACCCTATCTCTTCTTTTTTATTACAAATAATTCTCATATTCCCCATATCCATTGCATTCATCCTACTCATATGCTTATCCCGGCACACTAAAGTTTCGCAACCGTAAAATGAAGTGGGAAGGAGTAAGCTTTTGTATGCTGAGTGTGATGTACGCATAGTGTAAATCAATAATTGACACAATTTGCAACAAAAATATCTCGGGACACAGTAAGGATATTGTGAGGGAGGAGGCGTGGAGTAAGATAGGTGGAGGGACGAACACAGAGGAGGAGAGAGTCCAAGACAGTTTTGGTCTCTCTCTCTTCCTTTTCTTGGACGCAAATTGAGTTTGACTGGAGCCTCCTTTCGGAGCTCGCCAGTCAAGTCAGCGGAAAGGGCGGCTTTGGGCAACTAAGAGGAGAGGAGGATATGAAGTAGAGCAAGGGAGTGAGGAGAGAAGAACGAACTTCTAAAAAAGGAGAGATATCTTTTTTGTATGAATTTTTCTCTCCGTTTCCATCTCGAGATTTTTCTTCATTCGGAGGAGGAGGTGGTGGCGTGTGGGACGGTTGGGGGGGTTTAGAGGTTCGTCGGAAGGATGTAAAAGGTGGACGAGTTGGAAGGAGGAGGTGTAATATAATTCAATGCGTGGGAGGGATGGAAGAAGGTCGATGTGGTTAGCGTGGGTTGGGTCCCCTTTGGCGGGAGGGTTTTCCGGGCGCACATTCTGTGAGAGGGTACGGGAAGATGGGGATTGTGTGTGCCTTCGGAGGTCAAGCTCTCTCCCTCTCCATCTCTCTGAAAAGGGCACGTCAAAACCTCCTGTCAAATCGGAATGACTTTATCTCACTCCCCTACCTCCTCCGGAGGTGCGTTAGCTCTCCGACTGTGCGAGTGAAGTTGGGGGTGGTGGTTGGAGGAGGTGGACTCTTTGCTTCGCCCAACCCGACCGATCTTATTCCGCGCTACACACACTCCCGCCGCCCACTTGTTCCTTTGCTCGATTTTTTTCTTTTCTTTTATTCGTCCTCTCTTTCAACTCCACGCAGCGTGTTTCCTATCCCACCTTCCCTCCTTATACTCGTACTCCCAGCTCACTCAATCTTAACTCCCATTCAATCCCAATAGCGCGTCGGGGATGTTCGATATCCAATTCTTACCTTCTAAAGCGTGTTTCTGGAGGATTTTCTATGCAATATCGTTGGGATCATGAAGTCTCGGTGTGACATCGGGATTTTGTCCGTATCGTACCGCTCTGATTGGACGAAACCCTGTCACCCTCGCCCTCGCCGATGGTAATAAAAACTGTCCAACTAAAATAGTATACCCATCCAATAGGGAATTTTTTTAAAAATATCGTTTGGATCCCTAGATCTCGATGCACAATCGGGATGCTGACCGTATTGTTCTGTGTATGCCGCCTTGATTGGACGAAACCGAATCGTCAGAGATTTCTATCGGCCCACGTCGTAGTTACTCAAATTCACGATACAATCGGACTTGCCATGTTCGTCTGTAGGTGAATCCTATTCCTATATTATTGCATCTACTCTTCATTCTCTCTGCGATAAATATGCATCACCTCATTTTTATTGTGCTGCGGGTTTCTAAGTCCGATAGTTTTCTATTCAACTTCGTTTCTGTCGTCGGAATGGTATTTATTCTAATATGGCAATGATTCATTATTGGTACGTAAATTATTTGCTATGATTCATCGTTCATTCAACTATAGATATGATTGATTCTAATATTTTGATGCACTTGATAAAACGGTTTTATATGTTTTACAAATGAAAAATATAGGCGATAAACTACATTAAAATGTAAGTATTAAAAAGTTTAAAGGGACTGATTTGTTTATTTAAGTTTATCACATAAGTAAATCGTGTGAATGTAAGTGGCACTGTGTTCAATTATCTATGTTGATCGTGTAGAACCAAGCAATGGAGATGCCTCACCATTCTTACGTCATTAACATAATTCGATATTTTTCCATCCAGTTATCTTTATCCAAAGGTAACTTCATCATTCCCTTTACCATTTTTCGTTGGTTTTCCTCCTTCCACATAAGTAACACGCAGAAAAATATACCTCTCATTTCATCAACAAAACAAGCGAGTCTCACTCGTTTATTACCCATTGCCGTGTGATTCTCAATCTTGAATATCCGTGCCGTGAAAACCTGATTGGCTGTGACGCTCTTTGGGGTTGGAATAAAACGTTCCCAAATTATTTTCCCAGAAATCCTTAAATCCATATAGACGTATTGAAGTTCCCAACAAAAACTGAAACCCCATTACTTATGAGTCATTGGTATCGTTGTGTGTCAATACATGTGCAGTTTACAGCCCCTGATGATCATTGTAAACAAAACGAACTATTTCGCTTTGTTCGCATAATGTTACCCTTACCCATTCATTTTCAAAACTTTTGTTGACAATTAGTAGACTAATGTAAATGAATTAGTCTGTTGCACGCTCAGGCCTTCAAATATGTGTATACAATGATAAACTTCGCAATTGTGCATATTAAATTCTTTTCAAGTCTTACTCATCGTATCATCTTGCGAATTTTACCTCTAGTATTGATGTGAGGATTTGAAAATCGTCTTTCGCAGACCGTGCGAGACACTTATTTGATTAATAATTCTCTACTTAAATTAAAATGTAAACGCACCATCTTCATCACAGTAAGTTGAAACTCGGAACGTGGTTTTTTGTTTCAATGGTTCAATTATGTTTTAAATGATAGATCGTTGCTCCATGCATTACCACGAGGTTTAAAAAAACCAGTTTCATCCGTGAGTATTGGCAATGTCGAGTGTTCTTGAGATGCTGCACAATTTTCTTCCTCGGGAAATCATTTTGAAAAACATTTTGCAGGCTCTTTGGGAAGTGCATGTCAAAGTTACGAAAATTTATCTCCGTCTAATGTGTGTCAATAAGTTTTTTACCGCCATAATCTGGTCATAGCGTCCGTATCACAGCATATTACTGAGTCGGCGTAGATACAAGATGATCTGCTCAAACTGTACAAGCATGAATTGGAGAGAAGGAGGCGGATTGATTCTCCACTGGTTTCGTATCAAAGGACCGAAACGGCTCGAAAAAGAAGAGTTTTTGAAGCAGGAGAAGGAATACCTACTATCCCGGTCTCCTACTGAAGAGGAGAGGGGAGTGGAGCGGAGTTTAATTCGATTTCATCTCGACCTCGGTTTAGAAAGGGAGAAAGAGACGGATTTGATGCTTGGCTGTGGAGGGTCAGTGGGTGGGTGTTTTCACGGCGACCGCGACGTTTCGTAAGCATGGACTTGGCAGGTGGTCCTTTGCGGGATTCTTTCTTCCCTGGAGTTTTCTGCTCCCCTTGACCATAAAAACCACGTCTTCTGGAAGGGAGATATTTCTTTTCTAATCCTGACTAAAGTTTCGTCTTTATTCTCACCGACGACCGGTCCTGACTCCCGGACCAATAAGGTGTCACGGATGAACTGATCGCTGCTCTAAAATTTTTATACGGGGTTTCAGATTTCGTACAACTTTCGTTTCGTCCTTGCTTAATGTGGGACGAATATTATTCCATAGAAATAGGCACTTACGATCAGGAAGTCAAATTGTGTTGATGTCCTTACACATTTTCTATCGTTGGATTTTACAACAGCTTGCTCAACAGGTTACAGGGAAATTTATGTTGTTGCCAGAATTGTGTGACAATATAACTTAAAATAGTTTTTCGATGACTTAATGAGAGGGTAGGTTACAACTAAAATCATTATCATATTTCATTCATCTGGAACCAAATTCATGAGTTTTTTTTCTGAATGACAGGGTTTCTGGAAAACTAAAAGAAACAGTTCCCGTTGCTCCGTAAATAAAAATTCTTTGTGGCAAACGATTTAGCATCGGATGGCCGAAGCTATTTTTTTCCTTTATATCCTAACTTCTATAAAATGTTTTCGTGTCCCATACTCTTTCGTTGGCTTGTTTTCTCCCTTGGGATGTTACATATTTCCATTAGTCTAAAAAGGCAAACATATCGGAGCTTAATGCGGATTTCTTTCGTGAAGTGAGCTAATTCAACGTTTTGTAAAGTTATTAAGATCTCATATAATTTATAATCATGGCAATTGGCAAATCGATTGTTTGCACTGCGCGTTAATGTCTAAATGGGGCAGTAACTGTTGAGTGAATTGCAGCCACATTATTCATTTCCACTCGAACAACTGTTTGGAGAAGACAGTTTCGCCGTATTCAGAGAAAGTAAAGTCCAAATTATTTTATTAATTTCGAAGTATTGGTTCATGGTCAATGTAGAAAATTGCTTAGGCAGCAGGTCATTAGGAGGATTCGAGCTTACTGGAAATCCTAGTCCTGAACCTTCGTCAAGAATCCCAAGTTCCACGCAACTGCAATGTTCCAAGGTGTTATTTTCTCCATTAAAATTTCATAATAGTATTGTCGTATTACTGGCCTCACCAAACGACTTAGCATTTTTTAAATGTCTTTTCTGCCTACCCGCATCATGATTCCGTGAACGCCGGTGTTATCTCTCAAATTTCTGTATGCTAACTGTTAGAAATTTATATGCACATATTTACGACTCCCCGTCGGGCGTGAAGCATTTTTCAAAATGGATATCCCCAGAGAAGGAGAAAGAGAGCTGCTCTTTAATGCCCCGAGAGGACTCGAGAACCGTGCGAGAGCATCATTCAATTTTGTCCACACTTTACGACCACAAGACCGCACTCCTCTCGTCTCCCTGCCCCTCCCACATATACTACTACTTCCCAACTCTCCCCACAACGTCCTTCCCTTCACACAACCTCCGCGCCACTCAAAATTTTCACCCCTCTCCGTCGTTCTCGCCTATTTCGTCTCGCCAACAGTCATTTGTCTCCCGCGCGGAAGGAAATGTGTGCTCCCCCAACCCCTCCCCCCCCCCCCCCGCAGATCCTCATTTGTCACTGCGTGTATGAGTTTTTTGTTTTTTCTTCTTGTCTCTCTACTTCTCTCTCTTTCTCTACCTCCCTGACGCACCCATCACCTTCACCCGTCACCTCTCCATTCCTTTACCTTCCTTCCTTCTTCCTTTACCCTCATCTTCGCTCTTTCCCTCTCCCTTTCACGATATGATTCATCCATTGTTTCCTCCATAATTTTTTCTCTCTCTCAGCTCTTCCGCCCGAGGGAGGTTCATATACGAGATAGACGGCGTGCCACTGCAAGGAGAATTGCTTCCGAGGAAGATAAAGAGAGAGAGGGAGGTAGAAATAAAGAAAGGACTCGCAAGAGAGAAGTCTTTTGAGCTGGAAACAAAAGGATGGGAAGAGCGAGATGGGCTTTTTTTCAACTCTTGAGCATCGCGGGTGATGAAAGGGCAGCGATGTATCATGTCTTTCCCCCATACCATCTGTTTTGTGACGTGGAAACTCCTTGGTTCATTGCCGCGCCGCTGCTTGCAATCTTTCCACGTATTTTACGTCGCCGCATAAGACGTCTCTTGATCTTTACCGGTGTTGGAGCAGGTAAAACCCTTATTCTTCGGTGACGCATGTGCCCATATTCCGAACAGCTTTTTCGAGCATCAACGAATTCCTATTGAGCGGGGAAACGTTTTTAAATGAAGTTTCGCGAGCACATTGCTGTGTTAACAAAGCGATTTTTTTGCATTGCCAATATCTTACGTGATATAATATTCTCCTTTAAGATGTATTTATTAAAAAAAACGATTTATTCACTGTAATGATCTCATTTTTGAAGCTACCTTCTAAATAAATTTAAAAGGAATAGACCAGTTGAACCAAAACTCTGCTTGATTCTTTTTTTCATTTTTGTCTGTATCTTCATCACATAGTAGCTCGGCCAAAAACATATTGACGCTGATAATAAGTCGCCGAGGGAAATGTTACACTGACCGTCGTGGGAAATACTATGGTCCGTATTATTACTGCGAACGAAAGTGGTTACACTCTTCAGCCTTTAAAGCAGGAATGCCAATTATATTTATGCCTCAGTGCATTGGATAATACTTTTTTAATTCTTCTCTTTATTGACCGGGTCACTCATTTGAAATTTACGCTCCTGCAACGCTTCATTTTCATACTCTCATTCATTTGGTGACTTATGACCTTCGCACACTCCGCGGTATTCAGTTTTTGTCCATTATCTCTCTATTACATGTAATTATAACCCCTTTCGTATTCATTCCAGCGTCATTGCCTCAATGAATGACAATTGATGTTAGAGGTGACATTAGCACGCACTGGAATATGCGAATAAATCATGTCGTAAAAGGTCATGATTTTCTTCTTGCTAGTTCGTAATGCAGCTTACCGAAGCCGATTAGTCTTTATTGTCATTGAAGGTTAAAGATGAAATATGTCTGTAGTCACGTCAAGTGGTTCATATGAACATTTCCGACCTTTCTGTGGGATAATAAACAAAAAATTGACAGACTGAGTCTCTACCTCTAATTCCTTCACAGGTACATCTTAAAAGAAAAGTTATTGAAATTAAGTGTGACTAATTTATCCATATTGACGCTACCGGAAATATATTTTTCTTACTTGTCAACCACTCAAACATCCAGTCGGCATTCTCTCTTAACATTATTCTATCCATATTAATGTAAAACTCCTATGGAGTTAGTCTCATACTTTTTATCCTATATTTAAGTTTGCTCTGCGGTTTTAGCGAAACAATGTACGGATATGCTTTGCGTCCAAAGTTATATCTCGATTTCGTCTAATTACATGTTTGAGGTGATGATTAGGATAACAGAGCATGGGTACACTATGGTTTACAACACGCTGGTCAATTTCATCGGTGAGGGTAGCTGAAATTCTAAGCCCATAGGCGTGTGAGGTTACCATATGACTTTTCGCTTGTTTCGTTGCGATTTCGCCGAGAGATCCCTAGGAATCCAGCAACAAAAGGCTTGGCTGATCAAGCCAAGATACCTCTCAGGAAGCTCCGGTCAACTAACGTTCTACCAACGCAATTCTTCTTAATCAGAAAGTGTCTGCAAAATATGATGTCCGATTGACGCAGGTAGACAATTCTCTTTTGGGGCTCGGGTTTTCGTGATGGCTTCCCATTATGAAGACCCGGGTTTTAACCCCGGCGGTGAGGGAGATTTTTTTTAGTGAAATCCCGATCCCTCCTTCGAGGTTTTGCGTAGAGAGCGTTTCAAGTGCAGTCCTCCGTCTGTCTAATGGGACATTAAAATGTATTCCTCCTTGGCGCTTTTCTTTATAACTTTCTCTCCAAACTTCAATCTTCAAATTACATTTCCAATAAAAAAAAACCAACTCACTTGTTCTAATGATGAAAATGACCTCAGCTATCGGTTGAATCCCCAAAATAATCAAACTAACGAATACACAAAATTAGAGTGATAGGTTGCAGGTTAAAATACATAAATAAAAGTTTTTATCAACTTTTATCGTACTAATCTGCGCAACAACCTGTAGCTCTAGTCATGTCATTGATATGTCGGCTTTGCACACAAAAACTTGTTTCTGATTCAAGAAACCTAAAAGGTGCCTTTTCGCTTTCCCTTATTGATACAATCATGTAATATATATTAATTTAATTAAATTAACGCATATCAATGCGTCATCTCACCGTGGGAGATCTCCTATAACATGAAAGTTGATAAGAAATCGTTGGTGACTCGGCCGTTTGTAGCTATATAGTCCGGATTAGCGAAGGTCCACTGTATCAATTTTTTCCGCGTACGATTCGGGACTACAACAGCTATGATCGATGCTGCCAATAGAGTCAATGGTAGTAACAATAGGTAGCGTTGTTTTTATGCTGATTTGTTTTTTCCTGTTACCCGTGTCTGCATGGGATGCTAGTTACTTCTATGTTTTATTTATCTGTAATTTTGTAAAAAAAAATTCATGCTTGCATGACTGAACTCTTAACCAATTGTCCCCGTGATTTATGAGCGCAGTTTCTACCCCGAATGTGTAGAATGATGATTACAGACTGTTTTTCATGTGAAGTCCTTCCACGTACGTTACTTAATTTAGTATTAGATTATATGTGTAGTAAAATAGCAAATAGCAGCATGACAGTGAGTTAGACCAGCGGTCCCCTAGCATTGTTGTCATGGAACCCGCCTTTAAGTTTGAAAATTTGTTTGTGACCCACCTAATATTTATATGCCACTGCGCTTGCCTAGTAATAACAGACTGTTCAATAACACACTGTATTTTCACGTAGTAAATTGTGCATATTTTTTATTATTCTTTTGTTTTTAGTATTAATATGTGTTTGTGTGTTATGCTTTTAAATCAGGCAAATTTATAAATATATTTTTGACCTGGCTGGTCATTCTACGGCTCACCAAAACATCAACTGTGACCCATTGTTTGTGAACCACATTTTTATATGGTCAGTGCATTCCTGGTGGTGAATCTACCGCTGACAAAAACTCTTGAGGTGGCTTGCAGGGTACCGCGAGGATGTCTTGGTTATCTAGGGAGTGGGGGGGGGGGAGTTATTTCATTCCTTCCGTTTCTGCATCGTTCCAAGTACAGTCACGCACTATTCCCCAATCCGCATTATATCGCGAACGCACTGCATCGCTCACACCGCTAATAGCTCTAAACATCCTCTTCAGTTCCAGGATATTCCTTCGCCCCCATCGTTTTCCCATCGCCCGCCCCATCCGAACAGCTCGGGCTCATTAGTCGGAGCCGGCAAGAGGGAGAGACGTGGGGTCGACAGCCACGCTATTGTCTTCGCAATGCCACTCGCAAAGCCCTCGCACGTATACCCCCTCCCCCGCCCGCTATATCCCATGGAAAACCTCATGTCTGTGGCACACTAGCACGACCGCACCCTACTTCAAGGTTTCCGTGTGCACGAGGTTAATTTTCTCGCGTTGAGGCGTGCAATATGTCGATATTTAATGGTAGAATGGAAAAAATATTGGTGCAAGTAACCAAACGAAAGAAAATACATCATCTCATAAAATTCGATTAGCTGATGACGAATCTGAAGGTCCTCCATCTGCGAATTGTTTTATTTCTGGGATAGAGGTTGTTGAAAATTGGAGTATCAGTTTTTTAAATATTTTTACAACATGATTCTACATGCCGATAACAGTAATATTGTTATTACTTTTTTCTGTCGATGTGTATTGAAAAATACGCACATAATGTTTGAAATATTCTCCGCTAGGTGGTGTGATAATTGATATATTTTGAATTTAATTAATAAAGAATAAACTATAGAGCGATGAGAGAGCATTGACAAATACAATGCTGAAAATAATTTTTCTAAAGCTTTTTCTGTTATCGCCATTTAAAATCATTGCGCAAAAAATGATTTAAAAAATTTCGTTTGCTATTTATGTTAACAATGAGGTAGCATAGTAATCGATGCTTGGATAATCTGTTCTGATCGACGCAGAGTAGGTTGACGAAGGAATTGGCGTATCGGTGAGCGAAAACATTCGCAAAGTTACAATTCGATGAAATTATTTCTGATGTCCGATACTGAGTGGTTTATTATCGCTTCCCATTCCATCATGGAGTCTAAATATTCTTATTTCTTTGACTCCATAAGTTGCTCGATACCGAGTGGTTTTATTTTCTCCAGGGTCCAATATCCTTTTGTTAAATCCAACAACATTTTAAACGGACTCATGTCGTGTCCAACTAATCACCATTGTTAGTAGCAGTCAATCCGAAGGTTATTTTTCTGTAGCTCTAGACTTCGCTCTCCTATCAGCTAACAGTTTCATTCCTACATCGAGTCTTCACCTCGATGTTCTTCTTAATTTGTTTGACATATTCCATTCTTGCACTCTCATCGTAATTCTTCCCATTCATATTGCCTTTCATTATTATCTTCAACAGTCTATAGTGTCGCAAAATGTGACCAATAAGTACCTCTTTTCCTCTTAGAATTATCATCAGACTTATTTTCCTTGCAACTCTTCGCAGAACTTCTTCGTCGGTGATTCTCTCTGTCCATTTGATCTCTATTATTCTTCGATAACACCACATCCCCATAGCTTCTAATCTCTTTTTTTGCAGATGTTATTGCCTAGGCTCAACTGCCACATAAGAGTAAGCTAGTATAAATGTTTTAATGAGGTGCTACCTTACTTCCAGGCTCGTGTTACTGGCTATGTTACCAGCCAATATTCTCACAAAACAGCAAACTAAGATGACACACCATAATCTCTTCGATGCAACATCTACCCCTTCCAAATCGAACTTTGGTAGACGCCCCATCAATACGACCATTCAATCAAAATCTCCTTACTATCCTCACGCAGTCCTTTCACCTCACCGATTTCCCCCATCCAACCGTTTATCGGCACGATCGTCGCCCTCTCCATCCATCACGACGCGAAAGAGGCCAATACCCGTCCGGAATAGGTGGGTACAGAAACAAGACGACTCCTCAAACCCTTTTGTCTTGAAATCCTCCGCAGATGCCCCTAGAGTGGGTGGAGACTGACAAAGCAAGGCGGGGGATGTGGGTGCGGAGAGGATCGGCGTTAGACGTGTCGTGGCACACGGCGAGCGCGGTCGTCTCGCCGCGTGCTGAAAGCTGAAATGATTCTGCAACGAGGTGTGGTTTTTCGGCGCGAAAGATTTATCGCACCATTCTCTTAACCACCCTTCCCGGCCCGTCAAAGGGTATAGCTGCGAGGTCGAGAGGTCGCGGGACTCTCTTTGACTGTGAGTTTTATTTTTTTTCGAAGGAGATTTATTTCATTTCCTACTCTGAGGATGTGGCTACATTGCGGATTCTTCTCGCCCCATACCTTCCAGTCTTTCCTTCGCTCATTCTCTAAGTACCACAAGAGGGTTTGGCGTCTTATCGTTTCCGATATCTTGGAATACATTCGAAGCAGTATATTGGTAGTGAAACATTGCGGCATTTGCGCCCGATGCCCTTTTCAGTGGAAGAGTCCATTCCCTAAGAACTGGTTTCGCACGGTTGGTTCATTGCCAACATCAAAATGCTTAATCTGGTATTCACATTAACTTTCTAGCTCCCTATGACTTTTGATCCAATTATTTACATTGGTTTTTACGAACGCTATCAGTGTATTTTGATGCAGTTTCGATAGGATCATAAACATTGCCGTGGAACGCGCTGCTGACACTTTCCTGCCCTCTCAAGTTAAATTCAGTTATTTTGGCAGCGTTGTACACCATGTGCAGTCCTCTCCACTCTGCTCCTTAGCCGACCCCTTTCCACGTGAGCCTGACCCTACTCTGAACGTCACTCCAGACGCAGGTGGTTGCCACCATGTTTCGCCACCACTATACCGCAAATTATTTTCTTGTGCGCGATATAATTCCATTTTTGAATTGCAAAAAATATATATCTCAAGCATGTTTTATTGCTTGAGGCATTTCTGTGGCAATGAAGTGTGTCTATCCTGTATCCCTGACGTTGCCGCTTCACGAGGATTACGATTCTCCCCACCGCCGCCGTGCAGTTCTCCTTTAAAATTACTGGGCGTTTGATTGGCGTTATGTCTGTGGCCTACCTGAAAATAGAATAGCCGCATTTACTTGGTGGGGGGTATGCATGAGTTGGGGGAGAGTGAAGGGTAATCGCGCCGCTTTGAAATTGTGCGCCCTCTGTAAAGGGCAAATGGGATACGTCACCGTGCGGTCAGAAACAACCAAGTTTATCTCGGTTACAGAGTACAGTGCTACTTACCTTCACATCTACCTTATTAAATCTAAAGTCAACCCTGCCATGGATCCGATAATACGTACCGTCACCACTTTCTATTTTCTTTTCGCTCTCGTATATCCTATTTGTCTATCCCAACGTCAATCACAATGAGGTATTTTGGTATTTTTGTCTTCGTCAAACGCTAGCTATCTATACTATGGTTTCGTCATGTATGTCTTACTGCATGTGTCGTGTAATATAAGAAATTTGATCGCTTTGGTAAAAACTGCTATAACAACCCCTGCTCCTGCTCGCAGAATGGTATTTAGATGTATTGATAGAATTGGGAGACTAGTCTGCGGTTGAAATCACCTGTCCTTCATAAAGCAAAATAATTTATCCCAGTCAAATTTGAGAAACGTTTCTCGTGTTACCTATTTGTGAAATTCGTTCTCACCCCTCGTGCTCCCTTGCAGTATAGGTACCCTTAGTTCCTTCGCTTGGAGAATGTGCCGCTTTTGTAATCGATCTCGGGATTTCACGAAAAAAGAAATGTTGGCCCATAATTGGCGGTTTCCATATTTTTTTATATTACCGGTGCGTATATCTCAAATTACGCGTTAATTATACGGTTCCCAACAGTTTTTAAGCCGTGTACCCCTCGGTCTGTCGTTTACTTCGAAGAACTCATGTCATTCGTTAACTATTGGTTAGCGCATATCTAGGGAATCACTATTTTATGTAAATAACTGCTTTCCTTGAGTATATTTTTCGCAATAGTGATTAGTTTTACGTAAGTGCTTAGGGAAACTGCTACGGCAGCAGTAAATTGACTAACGGAATACTTCATAGTGTTATTTCATTGACTTAATTTTTAATGAGTGCCCTAGTTAACGCGTGGAAAATATTTTGACTCGTTCAACTTACCATTAGTGTTACTTATAATCTCAAAATGATTGCTAATGACGGATGACATTCAGAAATAAAATACTATTTTCAGCAGCTGAAAATGGGGACAGATTTAGTGATCCATGCTGTACCAAATGTTTTTAAAAGTTGAGCAGGTTATCTGGAGCATCCACTATCTAATGGTGTATAAAAGAAATAATTGGTTAAAATACGTAATTTATTGCGTTAGTTTTTTTATTTAGTCCGATATTAAAACTTTGATTTCAGAATTAATGCGGTACTATTTTGCATCTCGCTCTCAAGAGTGCCTAGTAGCCGTTAACCAATCACGTTGACTTTCGCAGTTGCTGTGCAATTTTAAATTTCTAAAATTAGCCAGCTCTCCTTGCGGTTATTGGTAATTTGTTGGCCCTGAAATCAACAATAGATACACATATTCCGACAGTTGTTTTGCTCGTCTGCTTCCACAGATTGGCCAATAAAAAACTATAGCTCGCGTACTGCGAATATGATGAGAGTACCGCTTCCTCCACAGTACAACTTCGATAAGATATTCTAGGACGGCTTCAATTATACTTCCGTCGTCAACCCCAAGTAACGGCTAGTATTCCAGGTCTTACGCTGGATAAAGTATCGCGAGAAACGGGCTTTAGAATGGAATACAGAGTCTGGAATCTTCAACCCTGTCAGTAAAAGTCTCGTTTATCGAAAGGCTCTTCGCCTCCGCTTTGTCCGTGGGCGATTATCGCCATCAACGAGTAGCCGTCGGGAACACTTGTGGGTGCCTTAATACACCACGCCGTCACCACCCGACCCAACCTTCATCTTGCCGTGATCTAAACCCTCTTGGACGTGTTTACAACCCCTCAGAAACATCCCCACCCTCCCGCCGAGAACCATCACCTCGTATAAACCCCCAATATGTGTCGGTGGATATGGGGGGAGCTACTCTCATACACTCGCCTTCCGAAATCTCCCTTCAACCTCAACTAGCTTCACTTCAACGCCCCCTTTCAGCCTCGCCCACAATCATCTCTTCTTTCTTGCCATCTCATCTACTTCCTCGCCTTCTTACACCCAACGCACAATTCCTCATAATTGTTTATTTCATTAATGTGTATTTGCTTTTTTCATTGATTGTTGACATGTAGAACTATTCCTCTCTACTTAATTGTCTCATTCACGCCTCATTTTTTCCACCTTTTTTTATCCTTAAGTTTTGACTTCACATACTGAAGAGCCTGGGTTCGAATCGAGGAAAATATTTTATTTTATTCCGTGGAATACCGGTCCCGAATTTATTTCTACGTAGAGGACACTTAAAGTGTAGTACAACGTCCGTCGGATGGGTGGTTTTATTAACCGTGATCTTCTTGGCGCCTTTCATCAAAAATTAATACCGGTGCCGGGTTTCTCTACACCTGTTCTCCATTCTCCAGGTGACATTTAACGTTCCAGCCTATCCTCAAAGGCGCAAATCTACGAGATGTGGAGCGCCCTATGACCTCCTTTCTTTCTTTCCTCGTTCTTTATCCGACTTCTCTTCCCTGTACCGTTTCCACCTCCTTCCGAACATCCCCCTCACCGATTCTCTCACCTCCTCCCCCTTCATCTCGTCTCCCTGCACGCTCTCCCTCTTTCGCTTCGCTCCAGGCAGTGGTTCCCCCTCCCCCGCTCTCCCCATATTCTCTTCGTCCGTCCCCGCCGAGGAGGCGGCGTAGTAGAACTCAATAACTCGGATTGATGTGTCGAAAATTGCCCACGTGCCCGCCAATCGATTCGCCTTTGTTTCCCCGTCATTCGCCCGGACCCCCCCCCCCCTTTATCCTCTCCCCCGGTGCTCCACCCAGAAGGGAAGGTAGGTGGTTGGGAGGGAGGAGAGGACTGGAAACTACCCCCCTAATCCCCCCTCCGTGTTCACGGCATGCATACACACAACACCAGAAACAACCCTTTACCCGTCTCTTCATCTCAATCACTCTGCGGGGACCCAGCTCTCTGCCTCTGCATCTTTTGTCTCTCTCTCTGTCTCTTACTTCCATTTCCTCTTTTGCTATTCAATCTACATCTGCACACATATATACAACCCTGCGAGCCGCCACAGGGGCGTTTGGCAGGGGGTGTAAGGACGACAGCCTTGTAAAGGGGCAATATGGGTAAGGTAGGGGGAGAGGACAGAGATTAATTGCATGCTAACGGAGTGTCATAGTGTCACTCATTGTTTAAGTTATAATTTCTAATAGTGCGTAGAAAGAAGGGATTTTGGTTCCTATTAGTTTGGCAGTGTATCTTGTTCAGTCACTTTTATCAATTTTAGATATGAAATGCAGGGTCAAAATAATTTACTCCTCATTATGAAACTCGTTTGATCTGAATTTTTGAAGTAATCTAAGCCTCGCGTGTGGTCTTCGAGTCTCCTGTGGCTCCCAACCCAACCCATCCATGAGCTGTGTAACACTCCCTGACTGCTCGTAGCAGTTTCAATCAGCCTAGGCTCTGAATCTCCCTCGCTTCTTCTCAGATGTTCGCCCAGGGACCAGGTTGGTGCGATGGTTACAGTACTGACTTCCCATCCCCAGGGCTCGTGGTCGTAGGATTGTGTTCCTTCTGGTTCACCACCTCCTGATTGAGGGAATAATAATGCTGAAAAATGGTATTTCTTCACCATTCAACCTAAACTTAACACTAACCGCCCAGCTATAAAGTGAAACATTTGTGCGAGACGGACTTGCAGACATGTTAGGCTACATTTCTTCCGGGGATCGGGTCGGTGTAGTGGCTACAGTGGTGGTTTCCCATCCCGAGGGCTCAATTTCGATTTCCATCCAGTGTTGGAGATTTCTCAGCCGAATCTAGATCTCTACTTGAATTTTTTGTTTTCTCCATCGTTCCCCGTATTTCTCTCGCCCCTATCTCGTCTTCCCAGAGTGAAGTGGCTCGTTATGTTCAATAACTTACTCACTTTTTTGTTGCAAAAAAGTCATGCTTTAAGTTTTCATGTGGTAGAACTTCATGCAGAACACACTGCAAAAATATGTACACCCCTCGAAATTACATTACTTCTGCACTATTCTGCGGTCATTTTATAAGAAACCATCTCGCTAACGACAAAATATTCGATGGCTAATTCGCTAATTAGTGGTTGTTTAGAGGTCTAGCTGTGGTTTTAAGTCAAGATTGCTCGGAACCAGTCTTCTATGATGCCAAAGATACGCGCAGTCCTTATAGTGATTGCAGAAAATGAATTTGTCATGATCGTGAAACGTTTCATTCAAAGAGATTTACCTTTCGTATGCTATGAAATACATCTATGTTCCCTAGTAACATTGCAGAAAAATGTCTGTGATCCCTAGTAACATTACTGAAAAATGTATTAAGGCCATATCGTTCCCTTAAGGAATAGAACAATTGATAGTTTCGTATTCAATGAGTTTTTCGTTATTTCTTGCTTTAATTTCAAGAATGATCCAATTTCTTTTTGAAATCCGTTGACCTCTTACAGTTATCGTGTTTCTGTGAGGAAATCGATTGATTTCCTTTAAATGCGTCGTGAATGGCATTGAGAAATGATACCTGATCAAAACACTGATCCCATTTCCTCGAAAATGCCATTATCTCTTCAACTTTACATTGAATTATAATCAAGGTGTTAATCTTTGAGAGTTTACTTGATGTCTTCGAAGGATTATTGCACAAATCGTGCTCTGTCGAGTGTTTTTTATGTTCTTTGTACGGTTAGCCACATCACAATACTGTCATTCTCTTTCTTTTCCTGCAGTCAGCCGTTTTTCCATCAATCACGCCAAGTTCCTTCGCGCATAAACACCGGCCATTATTTCCCTAATAGGACTTCAAGTGAGGCGTAAATCACCTCTTAAATAAACCATTAATCATTTCCTCATGGTTTTCGCGGGTGCTTCGTTTATTCCGTTCACCGCAACGTAAAAGCACCCGGCTCCAAGTCCGGAAAGTGAATAAAAAGTTTCCCGAAGTATTGAAAATGTTCATACTATAAACACAATATCTATGGAATATATTATAAATTCCCTAAACTTGGTGGCATCTTTTTACTGTACACTGAGCGTAATTATAACTAGTCTGGAAGCTAATGAATCAATGCTTTGTTAAGTATTTTTTTACGGTGACTCCAAGGACGGGGAAGCCCAGTCTGAATAAATTTATAACTTACGGGGAAAGGTTATGACAACCTTTAAGTTTAATTTTTGGGGAAATATTGATTTTATTAACATACAAGCCAATTTTTTGCATGGGTTTAACGGGAAATAAATATGATTTAGGAAAAGTTTATTGCGGCTTCGGAAAATTTTAGACCGCATACCGGTGCTCTTTTAAATTAGAAGACAATTAAAATATTTTTGGGATAAATATTATTTTGCTCTTTCATTCTTTATGTTAAGCAAACTTCCCTGGCATTTTACGTATTGGCATATCCACCATGGCAAATAAAAATACTAAAAATGTGCTTTTATCAGCATCAATGAGGTAGTCGTTACCGTGAAGTATTTCATAGAAAAATAATTGATTGCCACTCCCAATGTAGTTTGGAAGACCTTAAGTTATTCTCATATTGCTCATATAGTAATTCTGAATATAGGCATTCTTAATATGCATATATTCGCAAGTTGTAGCCCTTGTTCCATGCACGATCATGTTGCACCATTATTTTCTGAGGTGGATATTGTAAAACGTAGCCATAATGTAACACTTCTTAAACGTCGATTTTCCCAATAGTTAGTCTTCTATAGTCGCATGTTGTAGCACACGTTGAGACCTTCACTTACACACGTTTCTCACTATTATTTTCTGCAGCGAAGTTCCCAGATGCACACATTTCACTACCATAAGCCCCTGTTAGAATGTATTTGGAGACTATGCCTTTTGAGATTATGAGACCGTAATTCTGTTGAGAATTCTTAGACGGTTGAAATTCATATTCCTCACTTACAACACAAGTCTATCTTTACTTCGAGGAGGATTAGATAGGAGACATTGCGGGAGATGGAATGGTATGGAGTATGTACGACCTCCTCGATCTCGCTCGTAATTAAACAGTCGTCTCCCGGAAATATCCGGTAAGTACCGGGACGGTTTTGAGCGTCCTCGGTTCATGTGTGCGTAGGCTCTTAAAAGTGTTTGGGTGATTGGCTTGTGTACCAATACTCCTTTCCCCTTCATTTCTCCCTCTGGCACGCGCACCCTTTTCACCTCAATTCCATCAGCACAACAATGAGACACGCTGCTTGTTCGTGTGTGTGTGTGTGTGTGTATGCAATGGACAGGTCCTTTCATTGTCTCCAGCCATCGGTCCCATTGCTACTTCCTCTTCCCGCTGTGTAACACTCATCGGGTGAAATTGACGACCATATATGCCCTTCATACATATATACCTACATGCATCACTGCCTTTCGCGGTAAGCACAGTCAAAAAGTTTATTTCTCGATGATAGGCCGGTAAAGCTGACGCTGCTATACTAATTTCCTCCATACCTCAGAATCCTAGTCTACCCTTCTTGCTTCAGTTACACTCATACATTGCTTCATGCACGCCCTCCTAGTAGTGAGACTCCGAATATTCTTTCTATTAGTAGTAATCTCCACCACTTTCACCCGCGACTTTTTCGGTCTGCCCCTTCCCCTCTCACCATTTACTCTTATTTCATAAATTTGTTTCCTTACTTGACCCTCATCCATTCTCTTAACGTAGCCAAACCAACGAAGCACGTTCCATTCATTCATCTCCATTACTGGAGCTCTAATCCACATAATTTTATCGCTCAACCCTATTCTTCCTGCTTTCACCGCAAACACGTCTCAGATAGTCCATACCCACTGCATTTACTCCAATTTTATGCTTATCCTGGCGTACGTACCCAAGTTTCGTTGCCGTTCAATATATTGGGAAGGAATGCTCTTTAGCATAGGGAAATTTTTGCTTCCTTCAACAAACACTCATTCCTGGATAACATTATACAAACACTCATTTCTTAATACAGACCACATACTACCTACGAATTTCCTTCCAGGCTTTCCATGTCGTCCATCACTTCAATGTTTAGGGGTGTCCCACCCTGCGCTAAAAACCACATCAAATTCCTGGGTTTCATCATCCAACCTTTTCTTTCAACGTAGTAGTTTTTAAGTAACGTGTGGAACCATATATTAATGTACTTCTGATTCACCCTCTCGGTGAAGTCAATACTAAGTGAAAGAGTGAATGGGTATTGGCGCATCAACTCAATTTACCATTCGCTTCACCTTCTCTTTTCAGACTCGCTGCCCCCATCCCCCACTTCCCCCAACCCCCAATCGGTTATCGCCGGGATCCTCTCTGCCTCCCGGCGCTTCACCTCCATGCCTCTCGCAATTAGCCACACCCCCTTCTCCCCCTCTCTCTCTCCCTTCCTTCCTCCCTCCCCCGTTTTGTCATTTCCCCCCCTCTTCCATGAGCCCCCGGCTGCAATCAAAGAAACTCTTCCCCCATTGTCATCTTCTCCCTTCTTGATGCCTGCTCTTTTCTCTCCATCACGTGTCCTCTCTCTCTCTCTTCCGTCTCTCTAGCCGGCCACATCCTTCACTCCCTCCACTCGTTGACTTCTCAAGTCGTTGTTTCCCTCGTCGAATTACATACTTACTCGCATGCCAACAACGTGCACCCTTGTTCCTTTTCCATGGTTTATTGTCCTGTGCTACGAAGGAAGTGAGAATTTCTAGAAGAGGCTGAATATTATAAGGGTGAGAGGGCACGAAATATAACAGTCGAGCACTTTACATATCTGGTAGTATTTTGGAGGAAAATGGCTCTAGTGGTGGGGACATCACAAGTAGAATTTCTTCGGTCAAAGAAGCATATTGAAATAGATGGGAATTGATGAGGGTCTGAGAGGAGACAAAAGAAAAGACTGATGAAAACTCTAATATTGGCGCTAATTGGGCCGAAAACTTGATCATTGCGAAGAGAGGATGTATGTAGACTTAAGGCGTTGTATATGTAGGTTTGGAGGTGAATGGAGAGGTTAAGCTGGGTGGCGAGGAAGGCGAACGGGGAGGTATTAGACATGGTTGGAGAGGAGAGGAAGCTAGTGGCGGAGTTACGGAGGAGGCAGAAGGGATGGAAGGAGGAAGTTTTGCGAGACGAGGGCATGTTGAAAAGGGCAGAACGCTGTGGAAGCGTGGAATATGAGGGAAGAAGATAGGAATTCTGGAAGGAATTCGAAGAAGTAGAGTTAAGAGGAATTTATGAGAGACCTGATGGCGAGTCATCTTCAGGAGGGAAAGTGAAATGATGTCCCAGAAATTGGGATGTAAGGATAAAGACTGTCCAAAAAATTCCCTATCGGTTGGTAAAATATCCAATGGAATATTCATTATGCTATACATCAATGTTACCCTGTTTCTTTCATCAGTATTATGATATGAGTTGTGTTCATCATGCCACTCAAGGATGCATTCTGGAGTAATTTCTACTTGCTTGCAATCTAAGACTTTCATTCAGTCGCCTAAATCGTACACTACTCCATGTATCATCTAGCTGTATAATTTAACTCTATGTTAATTATACACCAGAAGGATTAGATTCACCCTGAAAAATCATTTGCGTTGAACGAGACTTGTAGCCGGATCTCTCCCTTGCCGATCAGTTGTGTTAGCCTGCTACACCTGTTTGATAAGCCATTGTCGTGGAGGATAATCCAGACATTGTCGCTTTAGGACGACTAACTTCTGAAAATTTATAAGGGCATTTTGTAATCAATATACTATGTTGACGCCAAAATTAGCCCTAAGAAACAAATCTTTGAATGCTCTACATCATTAGTGGCGATAAAAAACCATGAATGTTTTCGAAAAAAGGCCTATGATAAGCATAAAATGCCCAAAGCTTAAACGCTGAGGGTCCCGAAAATAAGCTCTAGGCGTGAATTTACTGCCAACTGCTGCTAAATTCATGGAAACGATCTATTCACGGTGGATATTTATCTTTTAATATCTGATTGATTCACCTGGACGTGTCCACATTCATATATCACCGTGGATTTATTAAGAAAGAAATTGAGTTTTCACTCTGGCATTTTTGCCTCCGCTGTGATGAATTAGGTAAATTATATCTCTTTAGAGTGCAAAGTAACCTTTAGAAACCTTATGTTTACAAATGGCTTTCAATAAATAGGGTAGGTATAACTTACCAACCACTATTACCAAACTAAGATCACTTAATAACTTTTGAATTTCACACACTCATATTACGCATTTATTGACTCTTTTAGGGGTTCCGCGTTCATCTTAATTTCAGTTTGAACCATTTCTTTCGTGTTTATCTTAAGAGTTGAAAGTGCTGTAATATACTCCTGCGAGCGTAATATGAGTAAATTTTAACATGAAGCATTATGCTCTTACATCAAACGAGTCTCGATGAGCCTGAGAATGGTCGGGTGTACCTAAAGATATCCAGAAAGGAAAGGGTTTTAGAAAAAAATGGTCATTACGGAAAATATCTGTGACAACGTTGCCCAAAAAAGTGTTCGGTAGATGTCAGTGGAGTCGTGGAAGAAAAAGTCTCATTAAGTCAGAAAGAGGAAAAAAAATCAAGCCGGGAGTAAAAGCGGGTCCAGATAGAGAGAGAGAGAGCACAAAGTAGGCGTTGGGTTCGATGAATGAAAGGCTTAATTAAGATATCTTTCCAATCAACGGTGGAGAGCTGGGAGATAAAGAGAAACACCATCGATCCGGTGGCCCGGGAGTTTTTTCCCCTGCTCTGGGGTGGAAAGATGCGAGGTATAGGAGTCATTTGGGAGATTGGAATAAATTAAAAGACTCGACAGATAGGTCTTCTCTCTCTCTTTCTCTCTCTGCCCTGGGGAGAAGGAATTGGATAAAAAAATAATTCGGATCCGATATAATTTCAGAAGGAATGACCTGATTGATTGAGATCTATCCATAGTAATAAAAGGTTGAAAGGACAAAGGATTTTTTTTCGAAAAATCCTTTTATTTTTCGGTCCACCTCACCTGTCAGCTGAATGATTTCATGCCAGACATAACGGTGTTGAAATTCCATACAGGAGATCACTCGCGGCATCGTATTATGTCACACATACAATTAAATCGGAAATCGAAATGGATGTGAGTACATGTGTTTTTATTTTAATGCGAGTTTAAAAGATTTTTGACGCCGCAGACAAATTTTAGGACCACGTTTCATGCGAGGGGTTGCTTAGGCGAATTTAGAAAAAAACTCTCTAATATCGTGTGATTATAGTAATCACTTTAATCATTTAATGTGATTTTAATCTGAAGAAACGATAACAGAGTTTGATATCTTGATATAAAAGCATTCGTGATCCCCAAGAAAGAGGTTTCCTACATTATTTTTCGATTATAAAGGAATCTGTGATCTCCGTGATGATAAATGTAACCCAATTAACATGGATGACCTTTTATTGCCTTCATCGGAGAGCCAAAGTCAAATTACCCTCCAAATATCTTAATAAGACTCTTGCTATTCAAAAGTTGTTAATTTCTTTTAATAATACGGTTAGGATATTAATTTGCCAAACGGATACGTTAAACATTTCATTTCCTGTTTGCTGACAAATTAGAGATATATATTACCGTCATAGAGACTGGATTGATATGTATTTTAGTAGGTAGCTTAGATTGTCAAATCTCTGTGTAAAGGTTTACTAAGAAAACTATGACGGAGAGAATGTCTGCAAAATTCCTTTGGGATAGCGAGCAGGGCATTTTCAAAGTTTAAAATATCGAATTATCCATTTTTAGCACGCGTAAGCAGAGTTTTTACCATTTCTTTCAAAATATTTTATAAAATCTGAGTTTCTTGAAATCAATGCTTTCTGGCGTGTGATACTCTGCACGGAATGAATGCGCTTATCCGCAACAAGGCACATTATTTAAATCCAATGCATTTTAAAAGCAGGAGACTACCCGTTGCTATCCCCAGTTCGAAGTTTCGCTGATTATACACCGCCCAAACCGACGTTTCATCCAACGCTAATGATCGAGGAGAGGAAGCCGAGACGAGACACAAAAACGAGAAAAAGGCAAAAGAATGATCCCTCCGGTAAATTGGCGGGCGACCTGGATAGATAGGTAGGTACCTGGGAGATACGGAAACGGATCGGAATAAATACAGCGAGCGTAATTGGCGGATTAAAAGGCGCGGGTAGAAATTTGACGGTCTTCGTGTTACTCCTCATTTTATGGTCCAAGAAAGGGATCGACTTGTGGGAGGAGGCCTGGGTGAGCTGGGAGGTAGAGAGAGAGTATGATGACGGATACGCCCAATGGAGGTGAGGGGCATAGTGGGATAGGCATAGAATAGGGGGAGGTAGGAGTTGGAGAAAAGGGGGTGTATGACGAAGGGGGATAGGTATTCAAGAGGGGAAAGGGAATTACAGGGACTGTGAAGCTGGGGAGGATGACGAGACGGAGATGGTAAATAGGAGCCCTGGGAGAAGAAAAATAAGGGGCCCTTTTTATGAAAAGGGATCGTTTGACCTCTCTCCCCTATTACATGGCCTTTCCCGGCCAACCACAGCACCCCCCTCCCCATCAGCGTACCTTGATGTGCTTTACAGTGCCGAAAACTACACCCGCCCTCCCCAGTCAGTCATCTCCCGGCCAGTTCTCAAACTACCCCCTCCCCACCCATCCATCAGTGTGATCCACGCCAATTTTCCCATTGGCCCGACAAAGGGCTTCGAAATTCTCTCTGGCCGGTCTCGTTAGCAAAGCGATACGCAGGACGTGGTTTCGGGTGTTTTTCCGAGTAACGGTGGCTGCAATCTATTAGCTCTTGTGTGCTTGGGATGAGGGGGACATTCAGGAGGCTTGTTATTCAAGCGTTGTGGCAGAGTTGCGAGAGACAGAGGTGCCGGATAGGGCACGTTTGCAAGCGTTGCCTCCAACCGCACCTTCTCGTAACCCTCATGATCCAACGAGGTCCCAAGGACGGGGTTTTATTGATGTCAGTGGGGATCTCCCCAAAATGCTGAGTCTGAAACTGTACTTTGTCCATTAAAAAGACATCCTCCACCAAGAGACAAAGCTTTTATTTATTTCCCGTCGTCAGGGTTCCAGAAATACGTTGTTATGGGGCAAATAACGCGAATAAGTACTCTTGGGAGTGACGCTATACTTTAAAACGATTGGTCAACGGAATAGGCGAGGGATTATGCAGTTTCTTTAGCATCATCGAGAACGAAAAGTAATCATTCGGTTGACGGAAAATAAAAAAATCAACTACCTAAATATTTTGTAAATAATATGCTATGAAACGTTTATTCTTTATATAATGTCAAAGAAATAGTCACGCGTATGAGTGCAAGATAATACTAACGTTTTGTAACAATCAACCGTGGAAAATCATTAAACTTCATCATCGTTTGAAACCGTGTCTCGCCTTATGTAAATGCCTGTTTGTTAAAAGGTTCCTTTTTCGAACTTGATATTAGCCCTTGGAAATTCGCTGAAAACTGAGATGGCTTGGCATTGCGTCCAACATCTCTGCTAGCAATTGGGTTGTTCTGTGGGGTTATTTTGTAATCTCACTCTAGTCAGAATACGTCATAAAATACCGAGAATTACGTCATTTTTCGTATTTCCTCTCCGTCGCGTCGCCCAGGCGGGCGGCGGCGTGACCATCTTCGGCTCTCAATTGGTGATCTGCAGGTCTTTTATTTTACTCACCCGCTCTTTCGACTCTTGATCCGTATTTGTTCACTCTTGATCCTTTTCATTTGCCTATTCCTTTCATTAGCTCCATCTCACTTATCGTAAAGAACGTGAAATGGAGCTACCAACGGACCTTGGCCGATCGAGACCCGATCATTAAGAGAGCGAAAAGGATCTCCCTCTTTCCCGCAAAGAGTCATTAAAAAGGTGAGGTTACAAAATAACCTACCTGGTTCGTACAGAGAAAAAGTCAAAATAGTTTTTCGTGGCATAATTTCTTTAAATGCTTTTTTACTGTAAATTTAGGTATAAAGTTGAAAACTACCCTCATAATTTCCCGCGTTTATTTCCGTTATTGAGTGAAAAAGGCTGGGATGCAACCTGTCTCAATACTATATTATCCTACGGAATATCCGTTTCCGCCGCATGACATTCATAGTGCTTTATCAGTGGTCTCCATCAGTGATACAATATGCTATCACTTTGAAGTTTTCTTTCTTCTGCGTTCGAATGAAGTATTCAGAAAAATGATGGCCGGTTTTCATTTGGGCATTTTTTTAGTACCACCCAAACAATAATACGATTCTTATTGTTATACGATTTGATTCGTGTTTCGATAATTTACTTCAGGATATGTAATAAACCGTATCATAATTCTGTAATAATTGCTAAGCATTGTAGTTATAATTTTTCAAATGAAATTCATCACCAATGAAATTTCAATTTTAATTTTATGGATGTGTGAATTGCTAGAGCGTTAGGAAGCGATCATTAGCCTTGGGTAGCTATGTGTTCCGCGATGGCATCATGCTTACTGGGAAAAGTACTCATCTAAGATTAAAAACGTACATTTTTTGCCTTAAGATAGAGATGTCACTTGGAATAGGTTGAAAACGCAATTCAAGTCCTTGACCGCACTTCAGCTGAGTATTTACGGCGCCGTCATTAGACTGCAATCATATGAGATGTGACAATGGATTTAATTGCGTAGGAGACAAACAGCGTTGCTAATACCCACCGTCTATTACGGGCGCGGGCATAATTCTGGTTGTGATGCGGCCGTGAACTCGTATAGTAACGAAAGCCACGACTCATTGTCTCGGTGAATCTTTAAGTGGACGATGAAAGTGACACGGAATGTCTCTTAATGTTATTAAATCAAAGCTACGGTGACTTGCCTCCGTAGAGTACCGAGCAGCATCGATCAAACTCCTTTTGAGCGGTACGCAAGCCGATGCACTAATGATCGTCCGAATAGGTGGAGATACTAGAGTTAATGTAACGGGCCCCGGATGAAAAATAGGTCCCAATAACCGCGGAATGCTTTGAGGAACGACCACGGTAGCTGATGTCCCCTTTCCTTCTCTTATTTTAATTGCCTCGATGCCATTTACGGGGAGAGTTTGAGGATGACTGGAAGGTGATCATGAGAAACAGATTGACGCTGCAAGAATTTTAATGAGAAAATATCGTCTCGATTTGAAATTAAGATCCGCAGGCATGAATATTTATGGTCAATAATGACCCGATTGGAAACGTAACAGTGAGGTATTGGTAGAAAATATCATCAGTAGGTAGTTCTGATGACCGACTTGAAATTTGGTAAGCTGTATCGGAGGTTCATCGCATCAATCAAGCCTTGATTGAGAGAAAGACGCATCTTCATCTAAACTGGTTGCCGGAGTTTGCTGCCCATGCCGGTAAATCTTCGGCTATGAATAAAAATTGTTGTATATGCTTCTACTCCTCATTTCTGTAATGCTAATGTGTCGTTTTAACTGTTTTTCATGTCTGGAATTCACTATCCAATTTGAGCTGATAAGACGCTGTATAATATATTTTGCGGTTCTTGTAGAACAGTAGGTACACATGTTATTGCATACGTCATATGAAAGGTGAAGGATTATAGTTAAATTAAATCTGGCACACATTCGTACGACAGTTTCTTGCCCAATTTCGTGAAATGTCTTGATTTAGTCTGGGAGAAAAAACTTGTTTATGTTTCAGGAGGTTTATTAGGCACGAAATTGTTATTAAAATATTTAAAATCTTCTGGTATATACATCTACACGAATTTTTTTTTCATAAATTGTCACTAGAGTCCCATGTATCAGAACTGCCCTAATATATGCCTATCGATGTGCCTGATGATATTGACAATTCAGTGAGACCCTAGGCACTTAATAAGCTAAATTTTTAAAAATTACACTTATTTTGCTATACATGCTAATTGTTTTATTACTTTTCTAACGCCTTTATCTTATTTTGCTCCTTAGCAGGTACTAACAGGTTTAGCATGCTTCCTATGTAACTCTTGTACATCTGCGCATTGCGCACCTTTAATTGTAAAAAATATTGACACAATCAGAGTTTTTTTAAACATTGGTAGTATATAATGTACTCTGTGAAACTTCACCTCCTGATAGTTATTTATAAGTTTTTACGAATGAATTCACAGTCGCAACTTTAATAATTTTGTAGTGGTGCTTGCTAGTGAAAACTTACCCCCAGGCACACACACTTAAGGTGGCTTGCAGGGTACTATGCAGATAAAGATACATCTCACATTTCACACTTAAATAGAGTAATTCCACCGATTTCGACGATATGCCGGCGACAATATCTGGAGAGTCCACTGAATGACGCAAACATGGCGTCTAAACTGGTCGAGATACTCAAGTGAGGAATAAACAAAGTATGGTCCTTTTTTTAACTTAATTACTTCTCAATTCCTGCGAGTAAATTCGCCAGCTACCACTTAAATACGTAATAAACCCTGAAAAATCAAGTTTTCTCCTGCTGCTATGAGTTTTTACTTGTAGCCACACTGTTGACGTCAAGAATAGCCAGCGGTAAGAATACCTGAGGAAAAGGGTAATGTCCTTCTCAGAGCAAACGGTTCATATGGTCGCAATTGGTGCTCCTAGCAATCATTCGCATATATATTCATTCCAAGACTTCAGGTCTCAGTCAATTAAAGCAGTGAGCATGCGGCGACTTTGATGAATTGGCAAATGCATTCGTCATTTCCATCGAAGTTCCAACAGTGACCGCTGATTGACTTGGTAATTCCCCTTCTTAATTTCTTGGCAGTGACTCTACTCCGCGTTCGAAAGTATCCCACATTAATGCAATCTGGTCATTTGCCTAGGTACTTAATCCAAATCGCCTCAGTACCTGTTATTTAGGTCGACTAGTCGATATGCGGCTCGTTTGCATGTCTGATTAGGGAAAAGGTGGTCGTCAACATTGCCCACAGATCACAAGAGCAAAGTGGAGCCAACCGAAAAGTTGTTGAAGACTATTTGACACCTTGTTATAATTCCTTTTTTTCATGTCCATTCATTCGTTGCATATATCTTTCGGCAGTCAAAATATTTTATCGCTGCTGTGAATGATTATCACTCACAAATGTTTTGAAATGAGTTAATAATTGTATTAAAAATGAAACATGGTATTTCATATTACTCAATGGCCTAAACTCGGCTTGTCAACACCATGAAATTACCCCTTAACCACCGTTAGTAGCGGCGAAGGTATCAGAGAACATTTTACAAAATTTTAAAAGCATATCTCGGGAATTACCAGTTGACTCTTGCCGTTAATATCCGAAATAATGTGCAAATATTGGTCGTTCTTATTACCCTTTGATTATTATTATATTTGTTACCTTTGTAACATTCCCCTCCGAGTCCCCGGCATGCATCAGGTTTCATTGCCGTCATAATACCCGGATACTCGGAAGGGGTTGGGCAGTTTTCGTAGCCACGTCCGACGCCCATCGGATAATTAGCCACGCTTATTTGGGGTCATGTGTACGCAGCAGACGGAGTTACCTCAGGATGACAGCCCTCTGAATGCGTGTAACTAGTGATTCCGCCTGTGCCACGCAGGACGGAATGCACTTGATGCTATCTAGCAGCGAACCCTTAACTCCACCGAGCGCACGTATGATGAGGCCTACTAGTTTCACACGAGTGTCCGGGGTACATTTGCTGAAGTTCTAAAGCAGGTCTTGATATTTTGTCCGTTTTTTCACCTCCTTTGCATCCATGTTTGTTTCAGCCGGCGCCGTAAACTAAATCCCGAACATGGAGCTTGTGAGGTAGTCGAGGAGAATGATATCAGGCTTGGTCACCCCCAACTGCCTTGTGGTGGAGAATGAGTAATTCCACCAGATTAGGCATTTATCGTTCTCCTTGACTGACTCAATATCTCCAGGGGCGTAGGGCAGCACAGGTGTTTCGTCGATGTCATAATAGTGTCGGAGGTGAAAATATAGCACCCACAGGGCTTACCCGTTTTACTATTCTCTACCTAGACGCAAGAATTTAAATCTTCTTCCGGTCAGTATTTCACATATTGGTATAATACCATACACGATTGGAAAGCCATTTTATCTCCGATTATCTCTGATTTACTCAAATATCAGATTTGCTTGAAAATTTTAACCCGTTACGAAATCGGAATTGGTATTTTGATGGATACATCATCGGGAAAAGACTTCGGATCTCTTTTTTGGGCGCATAATCTTCTGAATCGTAAATTTTACGTATTAAATTTTCTGAGTAATATCGTTTACTTAACAAATACCTAGCGCTAATAGTATAATTTATTCTTAGATTTGAAGGGATGTCCATGCATAATGTGTTTCACGAGTAACAGCATACGCAAATGTAAATTACTTACGCACGCGAGTTGTATTGCAAGCCCAACCTTGAAGTTATTTCTTTATAAAAGAGACTTTTCTTTTGCGTTGACACGCTTACGTCCGCTAATAACCTTTTGTCGTCGTCGCCTGTTTGTTCCTTGCCCTTCAAACAAGGGAGCATGGTCATTACTCAGAAGCCGTGTGTTCTTCTCGGCATCACACCTCCGTTTCCTCATCGTCATTTTTTCCTCCTCCAACGGCAGAAAAGGGGAAGGAAGGAGACAGGTAACCTCGGTGTTTCATCAAGGGTATCCCATTCAGTCGCGGGAAGCCTGGTTCCTCTTACTACCCTGCTCAACGTCCTCTCAGGAACCTCCGTAGGAAAGGCTACCAGCTAAGTAAGCTGACTCCGAAGGATATATTTAAAAAATAATAATATTAATAAAAAAATAACAACCTTCTTATTTATTGCTCCTTACCCGAGTAAACCTCTTGAGGCTTTCGCGCAACCTCGTTGCGTGATCTTGCCTCCGTTCAGATTTTACTCTTTGAAAAATTATAAATCGCTGCGCGGATGGAAAGAAAGTCCCACATGAAGATCTCAGGTCGCTGGCGAGTGAAGATTAGGAAAAAAAAGATATCTGTTCGAATACCCTTCTTAAGCGGTCTTCACGTCGACCTCTAGAGATCGCATGCCACCGTGTGTGTGAGTGTGTCACGGTAATACGCGAGGCTTGTCCGCTGATTTGCTTTGAAAAATATGCAAAGTGACACAAGTGGGAGCGGTGAACACGCGGGAGTTGTCGGAAGTTGATGCTTCTTCTACGACCAAGGGGGCGACAAGGGAAGAAGATGTGAGGGAGGTGGAAGAGGAGAGAAGCATTCTGTTACTCGATACTTTTTTTGGGGACGCCCTCATCCCGCGGTAATGAAGGGAAAAATTTCCGTGGGACGTGCCGGCACGCAATGCACAGGCACGTACAAACGTGTTCATGAAGGCATTTTTCAAGTCTTTTTTATGCACGGATAAGTCTCCAACTCAACGGCTCAGCATCCATTTTACCTGTGCCACGTATGGAGAAAAAACATCTGTCAGAGTAATCAGTCCCCTGCTGCAAAATATGATGTTTTTCACCGTGGTGGCCACTAAATTGAAGACCACGGTGGCAAATCATTTCTTGACGCTTCGATATCTCTTGTTTTTGCCACGAAAGCTGCTTTTTTTGAAAAAATATCGGTTATGTTGCATTAAATGATGTTATCTCAAGGTGATATTTTTTATACCCACAAACATTTCATTTCTTTATTACGCGGCTCTTTTACATATTTTCCAGGTTTTCTCAATTTCGCGTTGAAAATCTATATTAATGCAAAAAATACTTGAAACTATGAATGAAAATCACTAGATCTGCTCTCTATTCAGGGGCTGAACTACCTTGACTGGACTACCTTGGACTGGACATATCATCCATATGCTGGATAAAGCTATACCTAGTTGTTGATTTGCTATTTTTCCTTTACCACAAATTATTGTTGATTGTTCGGCGAACACATCTATGCAAATAAAGGTTGAAATGGGAAATATCGATGGGCATGTCGGAATTCGATTTTTCGTTATAGAATTTGAAATATTCTATTTTTATCATATGATATTTGATTTTGCCAGATTATACTGGGGATAGCTGTAAAAAATTACTGGCTACGCGGAAATTAATAATCTACCTAAGAGTGTTTTATTATAAAAAACGAAGTGATTAACATTTAATTTTTAAACCAGTTTCTCTGACTTTTTAAAATCCCGTCAAGACTTTCGAGTTACAATTTGCCAATTTTAACAGAGAATCCAGTTCTGTATCTTTAAAATTCGTTTATTTAATAAATTAAAATTTTTTCACTGCATACCAAGGGGGGTCCTGTTAATAGTGTGGTTGCCCACAGTAGTGGAAAAGTCGCCCATTGTTTCCCGTACCGCCACCATCCCTCATGAGGGCCCTTTGGTAAGGGTGTTCGTATAGCGGCAGGGTCCTGCAGCTACGCCCGCTATCCCTCCTCATATGTGAGAATCTACCCCATCCTGCCCATCAAAATAAGCACCACCCGACACTGGATATTACCTTCCTCCATCGCTCCAACCCCCCTAATGCTGCCACCTGGCGGTAATGCGTCGTAGAGTGAGAACGTGTCCTTTTTGGGGGATGTAGGTGGGCATTCGGAGGAGTGGGGGAGCCGGGAGGGGTGGTTTGTGTTGCAGAGATGGGTGTGGGACGAGGCTAAAGGCAGAGGGAATCATGGGAAGGGGACGGTTGAGATTAGAAGGGTTGGGTTGGTTATGTGGGTATAGAACTTGATTCCCATCCCGATGGCCCAGGATAGGATCCCGGTTGTGGAAGAGATATTTCAGTGAAATTGCCTGTTGCTACTGCTTTAAAAACGAGTTCCAGCTTAAAATATTGCAAAACGTAGGGTTATAGTCATTGCCAGAAGTCAAGCATGGGGTAAAAATTGCCAATTTTCTCATTATTTTCTCACTTTTTCCTCACTTTTTCCACATTTTCCCCTCACTTTTTTTGGCAAAAATCACTTGGCGTCAACTAAAGACCCGCACTGCATTGCTTCTCTGCTTCACATGCATTTCAACCGGAAGGGTCCAATCATACTACATACTTAGTTCATTGTTTTCGCAAAGGAAATTAAAATGATAATGTCGTCAATGTACGGAAAACCAGCCCAACTTCATAAGGAATTACGTCGCATTTCTGGCAACTACTGTTTCGCGACATCATCCCCCTGGATTCCGATGACTTCTCATGTCGCCAAGTGCGCATAATTTTTCAGAAGAAATATTTTCGTAATCCAACATTTACCGATAAAACTCATGTCATATATTTTTTTTAAGTCTACTTACTTCAAGTACAAATAGTTCTTACAAACAACGCATGTTCTCAATTTCAGCAGGATTTAAGGGAACCCCATGTTCGAAGGTCTGTGGTTCAATCTCAGTCAAGGCAGATTTTTTTTCTCGTGGTAATTTATTAATTTTTCACGCCGCAATTTTTCGGCAGAAGTAACAACTTCAATCCTGATGACTAATTGGCTTTTATGTCGTGGACAATTCATGTGCAGTACTCCGTCCGTCGGATATCTGTGGGCCCCTCTGCGTTTTTCTTTACGAGTTACCTAATGCTTACGCTGGGTTTCTCTACGATTTGATACAGTTCCCGAGATACTTATACACTTGTAAACCTACTCAATTATCCTTAATGCCTCAAATTAATTCAGTCGTCCATCGCCCATCCAAACACAAAATGACCAACCACTGGTTGAATTCGTTTCCGACCGTCCAGTCAAACGATTTCAGTTGCGGTGGGCAAATTGCCACGGTTAAAAATTCCTTCCTCCTAAATGGGTGGGTATAAATTTCGAATACTTTATAGCGTTTACTCGTAACTATCCCTATTTTTAGTTACTACAAGGAGTGAACTTCAAGTGCAGTATTCTGTCCTTCGGATGGGACGTTAAACTGTGGACTTATCAACGTCTTTATTTAAGGGCTAGCTGACGACGATACCGGGTTTCTCGCCACCCTTCCTCCGTTTCCTAGGTATTTCTACCCTCGCCAGTCTACCCACCTGTCTTAAATGGCTGAAATGACCTCATTTGTTTGCCTTCTACCCCGACTTGTGACCATCCAACAACAAGAGCAGCACTTCATCCGACGGGAGGGACGTTATAAAGAATAAATCTTATCGCCTTTCGTTAGCTTATACCACAGAGTAATGATAATAATAATAATAATGGCTACTCTATGCTTATACTGATGTCAGGTTTCTCTCCGCTCTTCCTCAGATATATATTTTTCTTTAACAATCTACCCAGTTATTCTAAATGGTTGAAATTACCTCATATATCTATCCCTTACCCCGCATTTCAACCAACCAACATCAAGAGCCGTCCGTAGGATGGGACTTTAACTTTGAACTAGGGTTGACGTACGTCCTGATAAAGCGGGATTTCCCTGAATTTGGTGCAAAAAAATAGGCATTTTGACTGATATTAATGCTTTTAATATAATGCATTATCTTGAATAACACGTTTGCTATCTTTATTTTATTTTGTACTTGAATATGAAAAGCTATAAATAAAAAAGCACCCGTGTTTCTTTCCATTCTTCCACCATCCACCCAAATAATCCTTACGTCACCAACCTACCTATCTGATCCTCATTGGCGCAAATTACGTCATTTTTCGATCGCCTCTCTAAAATAAACCAACCCCTCGGAGGCGGGGGGGGGGGGGGGGGGGGGAGAGCTTAAAGGATTTTTTGCCCCGACTCCTTGCTATTCTTATTCCGCGTTCAATATCCGCCTTTTTGTTTTCATCATTTTTGTCCATGGGAAACGGATACGACCGACTCTGGAACATTGAACACACACTTGGCTCACATTCCATTGGTCCTGCACGTAGGCCCCAGGCCACAGACAAGCATGGACGTAACGCAACACTAGTAGTTATGGCCACAGTTGGAGGTGACGCGGGAAGCAAGGAGAAAAATAGAACGATACAGTGGAAAAGAGATACAGAGGAAATAAAAAGTATGTCGAAGCATTGTTCCCTCTCATTATTTTATGGTCGAAAACAACCCACCAAGGAAGGGGGCAGGAGCGTTTCCAAGTGATAGGGAGACAATAAAAGGGTTTGCGAAATCTTTTTCGCGTCTACGCAGAATGGAGGACGAATGTGATCGAGTGGGAATTGCAACAGACCCCCTTTTCGACCGTATTTTCCCCCATTTTTCAATCGCTGTCATCACACTTTCAACTCCACGTGGACCTTCCTAAGCAGCAAAGCTGTAATAAAACACGCATAAGTCTTTTTCCACACAAAGACCAGCCTGTGCACCATTATTTCATTGTTAAGGATGATATTCCATTTTCGTTTTCCCCTCTTTCCATTGCAATGCGTCTTTTTTTTAACTTCATTTGGTTATCAATAATTTGAGCGATCAGTTTTTGTCTTTATTGTTAATCATTTTGCTAATTTACTCTCTACATTGGAATTAAGGTAGTTCTATCGTAAAATGACTTAGATTTTAAATTTCATTCTCTGATTACTTAGAACAGGACGTTTACTTTTTTTTATTACGACAAAATCCTACCTTTCCCTGCTACTTTTTTCCATTAGAACTGGTAATAAAAATGGCATGAATGGTAGGATGGCAGAAGTATATGGGAATAACCATACTTTTCTATGTTATATAAATTCGTTAATCTTTATGTTGACCTTATAAAATTTAAGATTTTTGTTGCCTTGGGGGTTCAGCAAGAGTCCTAACTAGTATAAATGCCACTGTTGTAAGAAACCGATTCATAGAAGGTAAATCCCCGAAGAAATTGAAGGTTGATACATATGAGGCTATTCCCTAGCTTGGGCATGTTTTGAGCTATGAACCGGAATATTTTCAGGGGATGTATTTTTTTAAACAATGTATAACGGGCAAGTGGAACACAGCCTATGTTTTGACTCACACAGTGGCAATGGAGCCTCTTTAAAAACAGTTCACTCGTTATTTTTAGGATTGAAGTATCTTCACATATTGCTCGCCCTCTTCATGGCAGAGCTATTACAACGCCTTTCTCTCACAATGAGCATGCAAAAACGACTTTTGGTTGAAATTATTCCTACAGATCCATTAAAAATGATTTCAGCTGTGGCGGATTTATTGCTTAGAGTAAACGTTACTGTTTCCTTATAGGGTGGTAGAATTTTCAGAGACCCACAAGCATAAGTCCATAATCGAGCAGCTTAATATTCGTTTGCGTGTACAGATCTGGTGGCTGAAGTCATGTTCGGGTGCATATATTGGCGTTAATCTTTGAAAAGCCCAAAACATTCTAGTATTTTGTCGATGTCCCTAGTGACTCCTTGGTCACACATTTTCTCGATTTCCTAGAAGGATTAAAAGCTCTCGCTTGGTATCTTTATTCTGTAATTTAATATTTCATTTTCTGTTACTAATATTGGACTAACCTTGAGGAATTGATTCCAGAGTTGAATATGTAATGAGGATTTGTATTAATTTTCCATTTTATAAACCCCAGTCCACTGTCTTCACGTCCTCCTTAGGTTTAGCAAAGCATAATTCACAATCTCGAACACGTTTCTATTACAAATATATAAACTGGTCATTCCAGTGCTATAGGTCGTTCAAAATTTTGTTGACATAGTAAGCTCTTAATGAGAATCGTTTCCTGTGTAAATCTCCATAAGGCCGGATACGAGATGCTGCCAATAGCTGCAGGAAATACAGCATAACACTATGCAGTATATTATTTTCATATCTAGGAGTCCGGCATAAAGCAGATATACTTATCACTGTAAAGTATCCTACTTAAATTTTGTGCGAAGATAGAAATAGTTGTCTCCGTGGCCTGGGGGTGAGAACGTGGAGCGTAAGTTTGGTAACAGCGTTCTTCATAAGACTCACTGTCTGCTAAATGTAGAACGCTCTATAGTCTGCGGAACTCTTGGTAAAAAATTTCATTTCGGCGTCCATTATTATCAATATTTTTCCCCTCTGCCTCGTATGAGAAATATGTAATTATGAGTGGTTATCAATGTACTTCGTCTCCGCTAGCACTTTACTATGTGATGATATTGCTATTCTTTGTGCGTAATACATAGAACGATTGAATGATTGTTGCTGTCAAGCTTTTTTGTGATTTTGTTATTAAAACTTAGTTTGTTTTACTTTCAGAAAAATACAATCTCAGCATTCTTATGACGAGCATGCTAAAACCTTAGCTTGTGACATTTGTACTCTGGGACAACTTAGGATTGAATGTGACGCGCCCCAGACACCTTATAATAACCTTGCTGTCTATACTGATTTCCAACTTAGAGGAAAATGAGGCCTTAGTCATGGATGGACATCAAAGAGATGAGTGTGACTGCATAGCTGTTGGATACCTAGGCAAGTTATTTTTTTTTTCATTTGATGCTGAAGCGCTTGGCTACTTTTCTAACAGTTGCAAGAAATATGAATCTACTGGCAATTGTTCTCTGTAGATTATTCTGAGTAGATATTGAACAGCGACAATTGATGAATATTGGATCTTCTTTTCATAATGAAGATTCAGTTGACAGCGATAGCCACGTATGCATATCCACAGCTAAATGCAGCCATCTTCGGGTTCCTATTCCTCTTGAGTGCTCACCAAAATGCCACGATCGTGTAAGCTCAGTGATCGTATGATTTTTACTTAAACCCTTAAGTTCTGATGAAGCATGATATCGATATGTTTTATGTATAATTGTTTTGAGACAGTTATTGTCTAAAAACATTTGTTGCAACTTTGCAGTAAGATAAAGGTCCACAGAAATGGCAATAATTTTGATATTGAAAATGTGTGCATTGTGATTTTTTGTTTTATTTTTTACCAATCTCAGCTATTAAAGCAAGGAATTATTTTTGTAGGAAAAAATTTGAGCTTTTAATAAATTTTCTCAAGGTTCTAGGCCCAAAGATATCACCAATCACCAATATATCTTCTTATGTCACCAATCATTTCCTTTTTCAGCTAAAATGTTAGAACATTTCTCCCTTTCCTTTTATGTTCAATAGTTCTCCGTTGTGCAATTCAATGTCAGTACTGATTGATGCCTCTGATATGCGAGGATTCTTTGATCGCTCTGTCGGAAGGATTTACGATTGTTTAGATATTTTCCATCCGCAAGTGGCCTTCCTCCTTCGGTGAAGTAAATCCCAAGTATTTTGCGGTCAGTCAAACGGAAAACCGCGAAATAAAAAGGAAGGTGAGGGGTTGAAACGATTTCTGTGGTCGAGAATTGAGGAAAACCAAAAAAGAGGCACGCTAGCAGTGAAAAGGAAAGAAAATAAAAATATTGTGGAATAAACCTCGGCAGCGCAAAGGGCCCTTTGTAAGCACGCGCACGCCACCGCCTCTTGGGCGAAAAAGGAGCTACAGTGTCTAATTTGCGGGGGAAGCCGGAGTGGGAAAGATAGCGACGACCGCAAATGCTTGTACAAAAAATATGAATGTTCCATGGAATTAAATCGCCGGAAAGTGACTGAACGAGGTGAAAAGTGGAGTAAAGGGTGTATGACCACCTCATGTCCTTGTTTTCGTTTCTTGGTTCGTTTTTGGTTGTTTTATGGCTGGTTACTTCATAACCACATACCACTGCCATAAATATCTTTATTTTATTTTTACACCTTTTTTTAATATACACCCACGATTCTGTGTTTCAAATTAATTACGTTTTTTATTATTTAGGAAATAAAATGCTTGCATGCAAATGCTTGCACTTAGGTCCGGTCTTGTAATTTACGCAGTGGCGAGCCAACCTTAAATCCAAAGCCATCTTCATCAGCAGTACTTAGCAAGGGAATACCCACCGCACACCTTTAACCATTACTGAATTTTAAAATGGTCCCTAGAATTACGAGGTAGGGTTCTTTGGTTTTTTAGGAGAATCAAAAACGAAGTCTTTTGCGCCGTTTAGCATTGATGAGAATGACATTAGGGACGGATTGTTAAGGAAACGGAGAAAGGTTAAGAGAATACCGGCGTCGCCTTCAGCTGGAATAAACCTCGGCAGCGTAAGGACCCTTTGTAAGCACGCGCACGCCACCGCCTCTTGGGCGAAAAAGGAGCTACGGTGCCTAATTTGCGGGAAATGCCGGCCACGGCCTGATACGATGGAAACATCAGCTAGCACACAGTCGTCAAAGTGAAGCATCGTTGAACTCGGCTTATATACTTAGTGGTGATCCTCCTATTCGTCCGAGTGTTGTTGATGCGGTCTGCAAGAAGCAAGCACTGAGTGTATGGAAGGTTGTTAGGGAAAAGAATGATGCGCCTGTTTTAATCTTAAGTAAATTTACGCGTTCCTAACCGATCCACGAAAACGTCATTTCTGTGTGAAAAGTTTTATCTTTTAATACCGAGGAGTTCGAGCCCGTGTAATGTGTGCTAACTCAATAGCTTGAACACTGACCGATGGCTTAGCTCGCGTCATTCAATCCTAAGATCTCTCTCTTTAATCACAGCAGCACCTGGAACGCACTCGATTGCAATCGCAATCATTTGATGATGGCGTGGGGTGGTTAATCATAGGTGGGTTGGTGTATACATATATCCACGCCACCCTGAGCGGTATCCCAGCGGAGCGACGTCGCTAATTCAAAACGCAAATGAACTTCCAGAGACGGAGCCAGCACGCACTGAGCTCATGAGCGCTGCGAGTAAATGAGTAACGACAGGCGAGTGCTCGACTCTTTCTGATTTTTATCGTTTTAACCCACCTACCCCCGCGGCGTTGAATGATCACCTCTTTTTGTACGTTGTGTATGACTTCTTGCATTCGGCGAGAGAAACAGGACTTCACGCGGCATGTGGCGAGTGTGTTTTTTTTCAACGTCTTCCGCAATCCGGCATACTTGCTTGTAATCCCCTCTCCTTGTGAAAAATTCCACGTTTTTTCCGAAGCGACGGTAAAACCCTTATAAACATTGAAAAAAAAGTGGGGGTTGTCGTCCACCCCATCATGAAGGGAGAGAGAATCCTCGCTTATCTTGCTTATTGTTGAGCCATTTTCAAATGGGAAAAGTGGAGTTTCCGGCCTGCGTGGCATCTCGCGATTAATTATTCATTAGGTTTCCGGTTAACAATGGAGCTTCGGTTGGGAGTTAGAGGGGGTGGGGGGGGTGTTCGGGTCGACCCGCTGCCAGGCCCACCCCCCTGCCCTCTCCCCGTCTTGCATATCTCGCACTTCTCCTCCTCCCCAACTACGCCAGTTAAAATCTCCGATCACCCTCGCGGAAAAAAGGGTCCCGATTGTTGCCCCATTGTTGCGGGGCGTAATTTTTCCCCTTATCTGATCGAAATGTATTGAGCCCGCGACAAACAAGGGTGTGTTGGAATCTTTCTCTTGCCCTCCTGCTCATTCTTCTCTCATCCACCTCCAAAACGATGTTCTTTTATTAATATATTTCGCGTGATAATTTTTATGCAAATCTCTTCGTTCCGTTTTATCGTGATGTGAATAATACGATGCGAAGGCTTCCCGCGAGAGCGAGGAAGTGAGGAGATGGATAGGTTACTAGATACGGGGCAATCTCTATTGGCGGATCTTTACGCGGGTATCATGATTCCTTGGGTCATAATTAAGGAGAAACGGATTTCAGTGATAGCGTAAATAATTATGTCAGAATAGAATAATTGTTAACCCGGCGGAATGGGATTACGCAACTACATATTAACTGCTTAGTGGCCTAATTATCTTGTTAGTAGAGTGTTTAATAGAACAAAGAGTTTAACGTATTAAATTAAAGATAGCTACAACCATGAATGATATGGGTTTTTATCGTGTCGAAAATTTTGAAATTGATTTCCACGCTGCATGGGAAAATAATTTATGCATCCAGTAGACGCCAAATCTTAAGTAGTTCTCTACTTACAAAGCCATATTTTTATACTTGGAAACTATTGGTTAAGAAATTGCCTTGGACACTATTGGTTAAGAAATAAAATTATCCCTAATTCTGGCTACACTATTCTACAAATCAGAAAATGATATAATCGTATCCTCTTTCGCACCATACGTTCTTACGACTCGACGAACCTCTCCCTTAATAAAGGAAAACGTAGTTTTAATTAGTAGTAGTATCCAACTCTATGTAAATATGCCATAATTTACTTTACAAGTTAATGATGCCACTTTGTACCACATAACAAGTCATTTCATATCCAAATTTGGTTTCAATAAAATGGATGTGTATCGTATTAAAATTAGTTGCTTTGTTGACCTAAGAAGGGCTATATTGTTCGGGGGGACTGCTGAAGTGTTCCAAATATACTGCGATTTGTTGTTCGATGATTGGATTTATTTTCCGGGACACTAAAAATTTCTCGTCATTTCAAAAATATTTCGGGATATTTCACGTAATTGCAAATTGTAAGGTCTACAATGTTATCTATGGCCCTTAATTCATTCTTAGGCTCACTTAAGCTTCTTTTTACTATCATAGTTCTAATTTTATTATCTAACTGCGCTGAAAAGTATTTTCTCTCGCATTCTGTCGGGAGTTTAATTGCAATGAATACCTTATTTGTTACCAAAGTTTTTCCGTAGATAATCTACGACTCCATTTATTAATTAACGTTTGCCTCCCTAAGTACCTGAATTTGACACTGTAGAAGTAGTGTTCCACTTTTTATTTCATTTACATTTTCCTTAAGCAAGATAATATCAATATGCAGTTATCTTAATAACTGATTTTACGGTTAGCCACTTAGGACGCGCGGTTTGCCATGAACTCACAAGGAGTATTACGATTTTACGGCACAATGATGTGTTCCACATATATACTCCCAACAATCTTTCCTTACTTTACTTCCGGCAGTTGTTGGTCTGTTTTATAAATGTATGAGTATCTGAAATATAATAGCTATCGGTACTTACATTACAATATAGCAGTTTACACCATATTCTGGGAGACTTTTCTGAACGTCACGCGGGATGATACTAATGGTGAATTGACGAATATTTGGAAATAAGCATTCAATTTAATTTCATAGGGTAAAATGAGCTCATTCAGCGTCTAACGTTTGGCATTGATTAATTAGGCTAGGGCTGAAATGCACGAAGCCGACCTTGTGACAACTGTATTGTTAAACAGCTATAGGTCTCGAGCACCCATCCAAAATTATTCATAGCCACAATTTCTGCTTAAGTATGACTAATACCTTCCTATTAGTGCACACGATAAGTTTCACCACCTTATAGGCCTGAGAGTGAGCGAATGATGCAGAAGGGTGATGAAGGTTAAACGGAGTATCTGTATCAGCTCTGAAAAGAGAGGGAGTATCCCTGTAATACTTCCTGCCTCCTCACGTCGAAATTATCGAGGGCCCGCCCGGTGCACAGTGGCGGCCTGGAAGACTTGAGAACAGGAGGCCAGCCTATCGCGATACCAGCAATTTGAAGCCTAATCTTCAGCGAGGAATCAGTTGCAAGAAAATCCCCCGGGCGGCGTCACCGCTTCCCAGTGTGTCTTGTTCATCATTAATCGTACAGCGGTAGCGAAACTTGGTGTTACTCGACACCAAGTATCCCTACCGACAGAATTGCCGTATCCCTACCCGAACAGAACGAAATAAGGACACCTTTTTGCTAGATTTGAACAAGTTCTGCAATAAACTTTGAATGTGGATATGTGAATATCCATCAGCATTTGGATGACATTAGTAAGCCGACAGATAAATCAGTTATCACGCTTATTCATATCCAAAACTTAAGTTCCATGCCCACAAGGGACAGAAAGGAATCAATGCGGTTAGGTTTGACGATTCCCGTATATTTAACTAGTAAAACCAGGAGCACTGACAATCAAGGATATGTATTTCACTTATTCTTGCAAAACCATTCAGACTTCGTTTTTGACGTCCCATTCCCGTAATTCCTATCGACTCTCATGTATTCACCCACTCTCCGGGGTGGCGGCTTCACGTCCGGAGCGACTGGGCGGTAGTCTCTGTACAACGCCGCCCGAGGGCCACCAGGCGGCAGCAGCACCGATGCGTGAGGAGAGATGACGAGCGATAAGCGCCTTCTCGCTCCGAACACACATATACCCCTTTAACCTCGCCCTCTCTGGTTGGTCTCAGTACGCATTCCCCCCGTGGGCTTTCTCATTCCCAATTGCCGCCGTCCATAGTCCCCCTCCCCCCTGACTAACCTCCGTCCCCTCCGCTCAGATGTGTAATAATGCGTCGACCGCTTTGACTGACTCAACGCCATGCGCTCCTTTTCCCGGTCGGCGTTTCCTCATTTGGCGGGTCCTCATGTGAGTGCGAGCGGGGGTTGCCTGACTCTACCTGCCGTCAGGGTGCGTCCAATGTTGAGTGATGACCACACACTGCTCGCATATTCCCTCCTCCCTCCCCAAGGCGTGTGGATATGAGGGTGGCGCAACAATGAATCGCACAGGGTGTTCCGGCCACCCAGAAGGGATCTCAAGAGGGGAAGGGGAGCAAACCTACCGTCTCCGAAGAGGATTCCAAACACATGAGGGCTCTATTTAACCTAGCATAACTTCAATGGTTTTAGGCTTAACTTTGTGGAAATCAATAGTTAACCAAAGTAAAAACTACAACGTGTTTCCCCACCAGGATTCATTAGCTAGCAGGTATAACGCCGATGCGTTGAAACTAGTGGTACCAAATAGGCCTTGGTAGAAAAGTTCATTGTAGTAATTACTTCGGTTAATATAGCTTAAAATTTTAGAGGTGTGTGAAAAAAACACGATATCTCACGATTTTTTTATCAGATCGACCGCGGTCTAAACGCTAAAGTGAAATTTTCAAAACTACATTTTTCAAGTTATCATCAGTCACTTAGGTAGAGGGAATAGCGTTGAAACCGCGGGCGATTTGATTAAAAAACCACGTGGAAACACTGTTTTCTTACACGATGCTGAAATTCCACGATGTAGAGCCTAAAACCTTTTAGAATATATTTCAGCGACAATTGGCAGTTTTCTGGCGCAAGGTCGATGTCCTATGGTCAAAATCTGTGATATAAAATCTGACCAAACGGGTTTAAGCACGTAGTTCAGATTTGCAGAAAATTTAAATTGATTCCAAGACGTGGGTGGAGGACTTAACAGAATTCCTGCATTGTTCCGGGTATTCACCACATTGGTTGTATCTGCTGACAGCAGTTTCCCACGTGTTTCAACGGGCGTCTTCAAAGTGGAAGTGATATTTCATGAAATGGTGGAAAGTTTACATGCTCCAATGTGGTTTCGGCTAAGCAAGGCAAATTAATTCGGGCGGGAGGGTGGTTAAGTTGAGGAAGAGGGAGTGTTGAGTGAAGGTTAAGTTGAGGAAGAGGGAGGGGAAGAACGAGATATACCTCTCATGTACCCCGCAATTCCTTCCTTTCACCATTCACTCTACTCCACTCTAGTCTCTCTCTACTCACCCGCAATCTTATTTATATATACGTAGGGTTACCATTTTTCGGTTGTCCAAAATAGGGACACTTGTTTTAAAGAGACTAAAACCGGAAAAAAAATCGGGGTGCTATGTGTAAAAATTTGCTTGTGGTTTACAGTTATTTTACTCTTAAAATGCAATTACTGAATAAAATTATCATTTGCAGCTGCAGCGGATTGTTTTTTATACCAAACTGAGGAGCACTGCGTCCGAATCTCGTTTCTATCGGGGTGGCTTAACCCTTCTTGGGCCCCTCCGAGCTATTCCTCTGGGAAACCCGAAAAAAACGGAAAAATGACGTTTCTCAGTTCGGCTTCCATCACAGGGACCCTTAAACCATGTGATAAACCGTTCAATAGCCCTCAATATTCAGTCAAGAGCCTTCGAACATACGTGACATAATTTGATTCAATATTTTCGATGCACACACTGCACTCGCGGTACAGTTTTTGCCGAGCATTTCTTCATGCATTTGGACAGCGGACCTAAACGGAAACATTCCAAGACCTTTCAAAGTCAAACGGGACAAATTTGCCAACCAGGTGGAACACCGAGACTGACACTTCAAACCGTGACTACTCTGGCGAAACTGGAACGTATGATAAGCCTATGCGTATGTAAGTTCTACCGTTTCATTAAATAATTAGTTTTAATCGCAAAGAAAACGTTGATGTCATCAATATTGTAGCCTGGGGAAAGTTCTGTGTTTTAAGCTCGCCTTCGTTCCAACCATCATAGTTCATCGTTCCAGGCATTAAAATTTTCCACAAGGTTTACCCATGTCCCACGGTCAAAAATTTTGACAAATTAATTTAAACGAACGTATGTGAGTGTCAGGTGTCAGGGAGGGTGTGAATAAATATTACATTAGATTTCGGTCCTCCATTGTTTTATCGTATATTTCCGCGGGGTTGATGAGAGGATTGCTGCATTTTTCAGCAGTTCCCTTCCTGATTGTGTCTACCAACGTCATTTTCACCCGATTTCCAACGGTAGTCTTCATGTCAAAATGAACTTCACTTCGACCTGAAAAAATCGTAGTGGACATTATACTTTCTCGTTTGAATTCCACCACTAAATCCTCCGACAGACCCCCCTGCGACATTAAAACTAAAAGAAAAATCAAATGAATGTTTCGGTGGTAATGGGAGAAACTGAATAACGGATCGCAGCCTGCGGGCGCGCTTAATAATTGGGGTGTATGAAACGAATTGGTTCCAAGGGAAGAGAGTGGTATGCCGTGAGGATGTCGTTGACGGACTTGAATAGCGCATTAATTGTAGATGAGGATCGTGCGTGTAACGTGCAGGAATCACTATAGAAAGGAAATGAATGGAATGGAAGGATGATGAGTGCAGGTGGGTATGAACAAAGGAGTTCAGAGGCAGACGCAATAGCCATAGATACACGAGGTTTTCTTACCGCATTAAGGTGGTGGGAACGTTTTTTGTCTATCTAAAGATTTTGTTTTGCATACGTGTTTTGATTAGTGATATCTATGGATAAAAGTGAAAAAATGATATTTCACTGATGATATTTCACATGTTGCTATTCAATGCTATTTTAACCCGTAGAATTATGGAAAATGAGACATAGCTCATAATAATTGAATTATATAAGCACATATTGTCTTCTAAACGCGAAATAGTACATTTAATATTATTATAATGGTTGCTAACAAGGCTTCACGCGGGATCAGAGATTCGAGAAAATATATGAAAATAAAATGTTCGCCTAAATTTCGAATACCATGCCGAAAACTATCAATAACTGAAGTCATAAAAAGTTTTATTAATGGCAAAAATGTGATATATATAATTCTAGTATCATTTCCATTGCTGCATGTATCGTGAGTTCCACCGCATAAAGAGTTGTACTTAAATGAAATACGGTCACAGATTCTTTCGTCTTACTTGAATCGTTTTTTAAATCTGCTCTCAATGACACACGATTACCGCTCCAAACAACTTAAACACTTTACGTAAGGGAAGTAACTCGCGGAAGCGATTGTCAGCTAGGGTTGTCGGTACTTAAAAAAGGGTAAATCTGTTGGTCTAGGTACATACATTCGTAGATAGAGGCAGGAGAGAAGGAGAAAACCCGGCGTCGTCATCAGCCTACCATTAACGGAAGACGGTTAGATATCACCTGTTTAACGTCCAATTAAACGGGTTTTGTGCTACTCTTCAGACGCCCCCCACGTAAATTCTCTTGAAAAGAGTTGTTTGCAACATAAAAACCATTGCCATTTTCTGCCCGCCAATCGGGGGCCCATTTTCAATGGAATCCTAATTAGGAATCGGGATTTCAGAGGGAAATAACTGTCTTTACCGGGATTCGATCCCAGACCCCGTACCTTACACTCCAACGGTGTCGGCTGGAATTGTCAAATGATAATAATCGACTAATTCCCGGTTGCACAAATATTATCCTATTGGATCGATAGTTGTTAGATCCATTAAGTTATGGACTTCTTCACTAATCTTGGGTTGAAGGAACAACCGCTTTCGTAACTTCTCCCGCATTTAGTTGTTGCTTCGAATATTTTGTCTTCTCTCTTTCCGCTGCATAAAATGTATGCAGGCTTATCTATTTATATATAATTACTTAGGTACATTATTAATATCTATCATGAGGCAATAAAATCGTCCTTGGTCACATAATAACTCTTTTATCACGTCGTCAGCCCTCTAAGTAGTTCATCCCTCACCCGTCATCTTCGTTAATTATGGAACCCATAAGTTTTGATTACCATTCTACCAGGCCTCAATGAGTTAGGAGGCCAATTATGGAGCCAATGAAGTCAGTGAGTGTTTTCTGTGACATGTAACGAACGAATTTTTGACTTACGAGTTCTTAATTTTTTTTACATGCATGCGTTTTTTCTGCTACCGGCCACAAGAGAGTCAAAGGGCACGGGGCCGAGGGTGAGAACAAATGTAGATAAAGCTTCGGACTGTTAGGTGGAAGGTTCAGGAAGTAGCACCGGTAGATAAGTGCTGGGGTGGGAATACGAACGAGAGAGGCCCAAGGAAAGAGAAAGACTGAATGAAAGAAAAAGGTGGAAAGGAAAGGCGATGGGCAAGGAAATAAAATCGTGGGATAAGTAGGGTTGAAACAGAAATGAAGATGATGAAAGGACTGGCGTGGGTGGACTAAAAAGGCGTGGTGGTGAAGAGGGGGGTGGGGATATAAAAAAAGAAAGAGGTGTAGGGTTGGGGGAGGTGGGTCGCAGAGGCAAGAAGGGGGAGGTGTGGGGTGGCGGGGTACACGACCGCGAAATAAGAGAGCTTACTTCCCTTGAGGAACTGGGGAGAGTTGTAGACCGAGGAAGGGGGAGGTTTGGGGTGCAGGAGGGCATTGGGATGTAGCCAGAGGGGGTGTGGGTGTGGTGGTGGGTCCAGGAGAGTAGTTTGAATGAGAGAGCAAGGATGGGTTGGGGGGGGGTTAGCAGCATCTCAACAGAATTCATAGCATGGCATCCGAGTCGCCCGGCCATTATAAAATCAAGCTGACGTTGAATGAGGAGGAAATGAAGAGACTCAGGGGAAGGTAAACGGAGAGGGTATGTTCGGGAAGGTAGGGGGTGGTGCCAATGGTGCTGGATGGGGTTGGAATAAAGGCAGCTAAAGGATCGACTGAGAAGGGTGTTTTAACATGTTGGGGTTGGGGGGGGGGGACCAGTAGGTCGGCGGCATGCAGGGGGAGGTAAGAGGTACTTGTGGGGCTGGTAAGGGGGCGGGAGACATTCGGGGGAATGGGACCTCCTTGGGTACGCTTCGACGGGGGCATTTAAGGAGAACTCTCCTTCAACGTTTTGACTTAGAACACAAGAACATTAACTAAGAACGTAACGTATCTTAAGTTCAGCTTGCTGTCTCCCGCATCCTCAAAACCAACCATAGATAATATTGTTCATGTTTCTCATCATCATCAGTGGCAGCAGTCATCACTTATATGGTGTTTAGAGGAAAATGGGTGATGTATAGGGATAAATACTATTTTTCTACGTAACATAAATGCCATTTTCGCGGAAAACTGATAAAAGAAGTGAATTCTCCCAGAATATAAAATTTTAATAAAATGTAGGCACCTGCCCTTCTTATATTTTGAGTTATTAGCTAATGACTGCGTTAGCTGGAGTCAAAATGCGTTAATTAATTAGAAATGACGTTAAAATCGGCCGTTCCGATTACTGGATAAAGTTTTAGTTACAATTATGTTCGTCGATTACTTTGCATATTTGCACCTTAATTTTCTTAGTATGCAATAACTAAGAATTGCCATCCATGAAAGCAGTATTTTTAAGCTATACAAACGAAACAGTGGAACCCAGTATTAGTTTTGACTCCCTCAGTCGCGGCGTTTCCTCCTTATGTTACGTTCTTAAAGTATATTCTATGTAAACTGACATTTTTTTTTCTTTTAAGGGGTTGGGGATGGTAGTTTTAAAGCACGCGTGGAAAGAGACATGGGCATTGGGGGGTGGGGAAAGGAGGGTTAGACGATTCTGAATGAGGTGGAAAGGTCGAGTCGGGAATGCATAAAAAGGAACTTTTAGGCGGGGGGAGGGCAAAGGGATGGGGATTCTCAGCCTATAGCAAACGCATTCGAGCTCGCTCCAAAAGATCCTCTTGTCGTTGGTCCTCCAAGGTTCTAGCGCTCCGCCGCCGCGCCGGGGTGAATTCTTAAGTCAACAGAGCAACGGGATCAAGAAACAGAGAAAAGGGCGGGCAGGCCTCCTCTCCTCCTACTACTACTTTTTCAAGGGAGCACAGGGGTGGAAAAGCTTGGAGAAGAGAGTCCATGTGTATGTGTGTGTAAGGAATGAGGGAGAATATATAAAAAAAGAGGGGACGATCGCATTAATGCTTGATGAAGTCGAAGGAGACGGGTTAAAAAAAAGAAAGACCCGGTGGAGAGCAAAGGGAGGGTCTTTCACGATTTCTTTTCCGAGTGTTTTGATTGGACTCGCGGAAGCTCCCCCTTTTTTTATTTAGATTGTGTTCCGCAGTTGAATACGTCGGTGCGCATTACAGTTCGTCTTTCTTTTTTATTACGAATCGGATTAAGGTCGTGTTTGACGTGATGATTCGCTGATGTTTCGCACTTCGAGGAAAATGAATTAATTTATTGTGTCTCACGGCACCCACCCAAAAGATCACGCATCCATGTACCTTCCACTCATTCATGCAAAAATGTTTTTGGAGCCTGCCTTAGTAGGAGTAATAGTTTTATTTCTGGAAAATATCTCATAAATTGTACCATCCTCTGTCTTTAAGGCGAAAATATACAAGAGGTGCATGACTTTTCAAAGTTAAATTCTTGAGTATTCTCACCCCGCGTCCTATTTTTAAAAATTACTCGATATCAGGAGTTTTGAGGACAAATTGTGTTTATGGATTGTGTTGTTTTATTAAGTATTTACTCAATACCCACTGCTTCAAAATTAGCATGCTTTGTTTCTTCAAATGATATGCAATTAATGGTGATATTTGATTCGTAATATTTTAGTCCTTTGCTTAGTATATAAATTCTGGACGAATGATTTTTGCAGTGGTAAACTTAGGCTTTTAGGAGCTTCAACTACTTAGGATATATCACACTGTTTAACCGGATGCCTTAAGGTGGCTGTATCGGTGATCGTGAGTCAATGAGTGCACATTTTAATAGCTTTTCAAGTAAGTAAAAAACATTCTTGGACCACATTTCACGTAAGTATATCTTTTTATGCGGGCCTCCATTAAAGCATTGGTATGACTTGGATTGTCGGCGCGGAATACGAGATTCAAGCGAAAATTGATACTAAATATGCTATTATAACTTTGCATGATACCTTCATATTTGATAGCAACCATTATAGTAATATTAAATGTATCATTTCGCGTTCAGAAGAAAATATGCTTATTTTCCAACCCTTTAGCACTTGATCTAAATATATTTTAAAAAGTTTGGGGGAAATTCAGTAGCCCTGTCTTAGACCTTTATTTATTGTGAATCCCTGAGAGAAGTCGTTTCCCATTTTGATCTTGTCTGCACTATTTTTGTACAAACTTTTATGGCTATTATTAAGTATGAGATTATGTTAGATCTTTCCAAGGCTTCCCACAGTTTGATTTGTGGCACCGTATCGTATGCTTTTTTAAGATCAGCATATAAGAGGTGAAGTTCCGTGTTGTTTGCCCAGGTTTTATCTATCAGTTGTGTTAAACAAAACAGATGGTCTATAGTAGATCTTCCTTCTCTAAACCCCGTTTGTTCTTCGGATTCCTTGTCTGCATATTCTTTTTCATTCTATTTTTTACTATTTTGCCATATAATCTGCTAATTGTACTAGTCACAGATATTCCGCGATAATTATCGTACTCGTTCTTGTTGCCTTTTTTGTATAACGGTGAGATATGGGAAGTTCTCCAATCCTCTGGGACCTCTTTTCCATTTAGACATTTAGTAAAGAGTTCTATTAATTTACTGTACAGTAACTCTGATCCATATTTTAACAGTTCTCCCGGTATTTCTCCAGGGCCAGCAGCTCTTCCATTTTTTAGGGATTTACAAGCCTGTTTAACTTCACTGCATTGCAATACTATAGGTGATGCAACATTTCCTATGGCTAGCAAATGGATTTAATTTTTATATTCTTTTCTATCCTTTGTCAATAACCTTTTAAAGTATATTTCCCATTTCTCTATCTTAACAGATGTAATTAAATCTTTCTTTTGATCCAGCCTCAATGATCTTAAATACTTCCAGCTTTCTGTATTTCTGGTTCCTCCGATGTAGGTATTTAAGTGGTTGCATTTCTTTTCGCAACAAGCGTTCTTTTTCTGGGTTAATTTTCGTCGCACTTTCGCTTGCTCCTCTTTGTATACAACCTTCTCATTGTCTGATTTCGTGGTCAGATATCTATTATATTTAATCCTTTTTTCTTCCATTTCTTTTTCTATTTCATGATCCCACCAATATGGCTTTCTTTTCTTCTTTTCATAGTAGCCTAATGGCTCATACGCAGCTTCATGTACGCATTGAGATAAATGCCTATAAAGATCCTCTGTATTCAATAACATTTTTCGGCAAAGTTGTTTTTCATATAGACGGTTTTGGTAAAGCTGTCTAACGCTTTGTTGTTTCTAGGCTGTCCAAGTTGTATCTTCTTTGCCATATATGCACACACGTAATTGAATTATTTCGATATATATTGCATTTGCAATAAGGCTACGTGTTAAATAGCATTGAACTGCCAAGAAACCAAATTGGTACATATATTTTTTTCGCTTTTATCTATAGATATTACTACCTAATAAGTAAACGTATGCAAAGTTTCACGCAATCCTGTTCACAAACAAAAATCGCTCAAATCACCTTAATTGTAAAGCAAATGCAACATCCATGTCTAAGACGAGATTCAAACCCACGGCATACGAATTGCCTAACTAGCGCGTTACCGAAATGAATACCGTGACCGCGTAACTAATTTGTAACTCATTGATGTATTCCAGTGATATATGTTGTTTCTTTCTCTGTCCAATCGCCATGCTTTTGCAATCCTGTAAGCTATTTTCAACTATTTGAATGCTTCTTAAAACTGTACTTATTTAGCGACTAGCTTCGTAAGACAGTTTTGAAGAGCTGAGCATTAAAGAAATCGCAGTAAATGACGATTCATTGATTGGAGTTTATAAACGCCGGAAGTCCTTAACATTTCTCAAGGAGTTACAGAATAGCAAATCGTAGAACTATTCAGTAACTTTATACCTGGGGGTAATTTTACCTTGAATAAAAATCGTTGAGTATAGCTTATAGAATTGCAGTAGCAAGTCAAAGTGAATATCCGACATATTTCTCCGGCGCGAATTTCTGTCTTCATCGATGACGAGTTCGCACTCTTCTCTGTCTATCGTAGCGCATGAAACAAATATATTTGCCTCGCGAGGAAAATAATATGAATCTTAGTGTATAAAATGCCTTCCTACTCCCCACTCTCGCTGTTCACGAAAGGTTTTCAGACCACGGAAGCGTCCACGAATTCCATGTTTCCCACGTCCTCAAAGAATTTCCCCGATGGAAAGAGAGACGGATGGAGACGGTGGGTTTATCGGACGACTTTGGAGGAAGGGGTTCTCAGTCGGAAAAGAGAAGGAGATTGTCGACAGCCCCCCAATGATTAAGCATTCCCGTCGGTGCGAAGAACTGAAAAGGTGTCGTCGGGAGGCCCCTCAGTTTCAAGAATTAGGACGGGGGCGTTTATGGAGAGCGTATGCTCAGAGATGGGGACATACTATATAGAGGTGCGGATTGTTCATTTACGGGTTGGAATGAGGCTGGGGAAGAGAAAATTGGTTTGGGGTGTGGTGGAATGGAGGAGAGAGAACTAGGGACAGACGAGGTGGGCGGGGGTGGGTCGTGACGAAGAAAACTAGGGTTGATGCCGCCGAAAAAAATGCGATGGTGGAAAGAAACGCGGGATTAATGAAAAGGGAGTATTAATTTGGTAGCAGGGGCGGAGGAGTGCCTGTCTGGTCCACCAAGAACATTTGAAGAAAAGGAGCCTCGTCGACGTCTGGTGAAAAATCTCTGAGGGTCTTTGTATTATAAAGGAATTTTGTGGCTTAGTTATCGTCCTTGCTACAACAGCATGCATTTTCATAGAATGTAGTTTAAATTTAGAGTTTTAAGGTGCTCTTACTGCTTATGTCACATTTTATTGTGTTATAATACTTTAATCCGAAAAAAGGACAAATTTTTCATTTTTCTGCCTCTCGCCTCATTTGACGGAGAGATAGCGGGAAGTTTGTGGTGGATTGAGCACTTGGTTAATTACTAACATTCAGCTGGATACTAGACACTCAATGCGGTAATGGAGACAGCTTTGTTAGTATCGACGCTTTTTTTATCGACGCACCCATTGATTCTAACGTTTACGTGTCATTTTCAACGCAAATGGAATAACTCCTGGGGTTTTGTTTCCCCAGCTGATTAGATATATTTCACACCATCTAACATTGAAAGAGGGGTGTTTTGAACCCATGACCTTTGAGTTACCGGTCGGGCGTGTTACCAATCTGAGTACTGCTATCGACCTTTTCAAGATGAATCACTTCAGAGTAAGACAGGGCTTTATGTCATTGATTGGCCATCGCAAGGCCATGCTGAAAAGTTGGCGATCAAATTACTGACCCGGCGGTGAACCCTATAAAACTTCATCCTTTCTTATTCACTGTGCAGATTCTTCCTTGCTCCCTCTCTTAAGCGTGAATCACGCGGCTATTTCACGTAGAAGTCCAGGTATTATTTAAACTATAGCTTTTTAACGATTGGGAATATGATCGCTTAACCCATCATTTTCCCTATCACACAGTCATTTTTTCCTGTAGCCGCGAGCAACTTCTCCGTAATTTTTGCGATCCTCGTTTGATTAATACCCACGTTAGGCACCTATTCCCTATTTGGTGCCCCCGTGCACTCTAATTGGCTCCAGTTGAATACACGTGCGTGTTCAGGGACGGATAACAAGATGGATCTCAAATTATGTAAAAAGGGAAAGGGATCCCTATCACCACCGCTATTCCTGAAAACTATCGTGTCATAAAGCCCATCAGTTGAGCTGCCCTTGTCTCATTCCCTGAACTAGCACGTGAAAAATGATCATGCGGTTCTGGCTTACACATAAGACCGCCAACAATATCGGTGATAAAATAATACGGAAACTATTCGGAGTTCTCCGCCGTTTCATCAAGTGAACGATGTGGCAGTGTGATTGAATGCTGACGGTAACCAAAATAATCCTCGTGGAAGTGCGCGGATGCTTGAACTGGTATGCGTGTCATTGTTTTCGCAAGCACGTGGCAGTGCTTGTGCAGCTGTTGTGCCTTCGTTTACTCCGCTACAGGAGACTCGGAGCTTCCAATCTCCTTCGTCCTACTAAAGTACCACTCATCTCCCTCGCCCTTAGGCCCTCCCTCGCACAATTGACACGCACAGGTCCTCTTTACAGGATCTGATCGCACGAGAGATTTTCAGAGATCTTGTGTGCGTATATGTGAAATGGGGAGACGTTCTCTCGGGACCATCACACGGACAACTGAACTGCGGGAGAGGAGGCGAGGGTGCGCTGGAATAGGGAGGAGTGTTGACGGATATATAATAGAATTGAGTCAAGAATGCATTAAGGTCATCACACGATTGATTCAGTGAATTAAAGTTAAACAAAAATGTATTTGGCTGGATGTGCAATGTATCACGTCAAATCTGCAGTATAGTATACCTATCTGTGTATAGTTACCATCGTCTTTGAGCCATACACAGAAGCATACTCCCTATCTCCATAGTATTTTAATGGTGTAAGGTACGTAAATGAGGAAAAAATTAATTAAAGACTATCTAAACAGCAAAATATGGAGCTGGAATTATTACAGTAAAAACATAAATTTTAATAGAGTAAATAGAGCCAACGTAAACAATATTTTAGTTAGACAATAAATATTTGCTTGGAGTCCAGTTTTCCTCAGAGAATAAACAACTTCTTTCTTAGTCATTAGCCTGCTTTTAATTTTGTGATAGCTACCTCTTTACTAGCCGATCAAGATTGCCAACTGATTAAATTAAGATAGAAGGTCATCAGAAAAGTGAAAACATTTGAAATCGTTGGTAAATTGATCAAAACCATTGATAGTAGTAAATAATTCATGGTAAGCTATCGTAGGTAAAAAATATCGGTCACCGGACAGTTTATTGCTTCCAGACTATCGGCCTTCGATACGCACTCCTGTCAAAACACATTAACCGTCATATCGTTTCTAGAACTTCTTCTGCAAGTAACGTAATACGTTTTCGGTGAATATCACCAATTCCCTCACACCGTTGAGGTGGCTTTTAAGGGGTGCTATGCAGATCCATCGGGTGGATGGCTCTTTGAAGACGGAAGAATAGGGGAATAGATGGAGGGTGCCGACCTAGAGAAGAGTACGCAGGGTCACGGCCGAGGATATATCAGGGTGTGCAAGCCCATGGTGAGTAGGAAAGGGGGCTGTTATCTGGAGAGGAAGAAGTCCCACTATTAGAAGATCCAAGGGGGGAGGGATGATATGGGGTGGCAAAGCTGTAGCGAGGAAATTCAAGGATCGGCCGACATCACAGAGGTGTGTACAGTTCAGATTAGGAGCAATCCACTATTCTTTTATGCAAGCGTGCCCGCGCCAGTGGTGTTTGGACAAAGAGTAAGATTCGGGAGGGGGTGAGCACCCAGGGGAGCAAGGCACTAAATAATGCACGAGATATAGTACATTACTCCTGAGTGATCGTTTAAAGTAGTATGTGGTAGCGAGACATGATGGCATACGCCTGAGCGATGCGTGACGTCAAGGAGGGGAAGGTTCGTGTGCAGGGGGTCGGCTAAAAATCGGTGGGAATAGGACAGAACATGGTAGGCAAAGATGCCGACATAGTTGCATTCAACTTGATAGGGCGGGAAAGTGATTGCAGCGCGTTTCACGGAAATGTTTACGAGCCAAACGAAGCTGCGACCAAATACACTGATAATTTTAGAAACCTACCGGAGAAGTCCAACTAAAAAATCGCATTCAGAGCCATAGGGAACTAGAACATTGATGGTAATAACAAATTGAACATTTTAAAGTGAGCAATGTAGGTTTGTGACCTTGGGAACCCTAATATTATAACGCGGACGCTACCTAATAGTTGACACCGACAGGACTGTCGGAGTTTATTTATTTTATTTATTTATTCACCTCCGAAAATAGCTCTCATTGGCCTTTACATCGGGGCATTAACATTCAGCAATAGACAAGCACACACAGCTCAGCCCTGGGAAGTGGAAAATCCTCCCCGCGGGACTCGAACCCGCGACCTTTGGGTTAGAAGGGAAGGACGTTACCCCGCCGCCACCGAGGCCGGCAACTGTCAGAACGTTATCTGTGTTTATCTGTCAGAACGTTAAGTAAGCATGTTGATTGTGTTTCGAAGACGGATTGAGAGAGATATAAAAGTCACCACGCCTATACAAAAGATTGCTAAATATGCAAAGCGAATTTTGTTATAATCCGAGAAACGTCAGCGAAGTTGATAAAGAGTACCTACCTTTTACGGCAGGTGGGGAAAATGTTTGGTGCGTCTTGGGCATTTTTGCTGTCACAATGGTCGTCAGGTGTGAAGTGTGAGATAAGAATGGCATAATGCAACACGCCTATTCCTATCCATTGCTTTAGTACTTATATTTAAAGTAATAGCCTCGTTTTAGATTTGAATCAGATGTTCGCTTCAATTTAAACAACGAAGGATTAGATATGCACACTTACATGGCCTCAGAGAGCTGTGCAATGTTGTGTTGGATATGATATACAGTACTCACAAAATAGGTGTTTAAACTTGATATTAGGCCTTATAGAAGTTTGCATAACATAAATATCCTTTAAATATTCTGCTATATCACTCAAGTACAATATGCAATATCAATGCAATTTTCAATAGCACTCGATATTTTGATAAGAAATAATTTCCCACCGAATCGCAATTTACGCGTGTGAATAGTTACTCCTTTCATTTAAAAAAAATCCAGTATGCACGCATAGCTAATGCCTTGGAATAGAGCCATTCAAGCAAATGAGGTTGGATATGAGGTGGGGTTGCTCGAGATAAATATTTCTGAGCAGTCGCAGAAAAAGATCAAAAGATCCCTAAGCGTATGCAGAACACGAGAAAGGATACACGTGAAGGGGAAAAATCGGTGGATTTCGGATTGCAACCCTGTGGAGCGAGGGGTGAGAGTGAGGGGGTGGTAATGGGAGCAAAGAAATGAGTGACAGGAGGTAACGAAAATCATAGGAAAACTTAAGAGGGACGCTGAACAGGGAGACGAATTTGAATGAATTTCTTTCGGATGGAATGAAGAGAAAGGTATTTAAAAATGTAAGACGGGCGCATCCCATGAAGTGCGTTTATCACTCCCGCTACGTAGTTGGTCTTATTTGTTTATTTATTATTTTATAGAAAATAGTCCGCGTACAGCCATGTTTCCAATTTGAAGTGCACTTGTAGCAAACAAAACGAGACTTACACATGTAAACAACAAAATTAAAAAACAAAAAACAACTAAAATGGAATAAATATGCCGATTACTGTTGATTTTTGTCTAGAATTACTGATTATTTCCGGAACGATGTATTGTGGCCAAGCTGCAGAAGCTTTTAGGCCACATTTTAAAGGCATCAATATCAATAGGGGGTGAACTTATTAGGGAATAGATATTGAAAAAGAGCGAAAGTTTAATGAGTGAAAATCTGGGATTGGGCATGTGGAGTAATGAGTTAGTTCGGGTAGTTTGCGAAGGCAGTCTGATATTGATGAAGGAAATTAGTTTGGGACTGTCAATGTAAGAATTAAGGGTATTGTAAATGGGTTTTAAGTCAGATTTGATTCTGTGAAGGAAGAGACAATTAATGGAGAGTGAAGATAGTATGGCGTTCGTGGACGCATCGTGGAAATTTGGAATTCAGTTTTTCACTATTTTTGTTGTGACGCTGTAAAAGGTGGCAATAATGATGCAAAAATCTTTTTATTCGGTGAAAATAATCGTTTAAGTGTTCTCACCACTCTCACTACTCTCTTCATAACGTTGAATGTCATGATCCCTTGGGGGCAGAGGACAGAAAACCCTCTCATCAGCCACACTACATCTTATATCTCCTTCCGAATTGCCTCTGAATGCCACCCTCAGGATGCTTTTCGCAATTGAACCCAAACTCATCTCACCCCTCTCACGTCCTTGGTACCTTTTCTCTCTAGCCCTCAAGCGGCTGGCCGGGCACCCCTCTCTCCTCCCTCTTATTCCATCTACTACCGCCGACTCTTTTCAGCCGCTGGTATACATTTAACGTGACGATAACCAGAATAATATTCTCTATAGGTATATCATCCACGATATTACCTACACACCTAAATTATTCCTCTTCTTTAAGATAGATTCAGGCGATATCGCGTGGAATGTGAACATTATGGTTGGATAAAATTTTTAAAATTTTCTACAATTAAATAAAAATGTAATTACTACCTAGGTTTCAATGTATTGCATCATAATCAGGCACGAAAGTGAGTAAAAAAGCTTCTTCACTCATTTTCCTACCTGATGATGATGTAATATATTGAAACAGGTAATTGGTTTTGTTTTTTTTGAAAACTGCAAATGTTTTATCCACCCATAATTTATCAATTTCCTTTAATTAAATTTCGTTTATAATGTTCATAAGCTATTTCCTATGGAAGATGTGATAACCACACTTTTTCTCAATACTTCTAGAGAAATGCAAATAACATTTATAGACTCTTGCTTCGTTTTTTATATCAGGAGGACAAATTTTTATGTAAGTTTACAACCTGGTTATTTTTTTCTGTAATAGATTTTATGTATGAAATATATTTGATTTGTTGACTATGTTATATATTGTTAATAATTAATGTAGAATTATTAACTAGAGAAGCAGTAACATTCACTTTGTAATTATGAGGCCAGAAAGTTGAGGAGAAAACTGTATGGAAGACTATCAAGAGGCCTAGGTCCAGGTGGATGGACCACCATTTGAGGCTCAACGAATTTGTAAAGAGCATAACTGTAGGGAAAGACCCACTAAGAAGACAGAGGGACAAATGCATAAGCAAACTAAAACGGGACATGAAATTTATGAGCTACAAGAATATAAAAGAATTACCAGGGTTCAGGGTAGAATGGAGTGCTATAGTCAACTAATCTTAGGATTGAATGACTAATTATGATCTAATTTAAATTCTACGGATTCAATTTGCTCAGTTTTTGGACGTGGAATTAATTATTTTTGGTTGAAATAATGCCGGGTCAACCTGAATTTTATGCGATCTAACTCTTTAGGCAATGGAAAGATTAGAAGGTTCAAGGAGACAAGATGCGATAGCAGTGTGAGGAGGTGAGTGAGTGGATAGGGAGGACAGAAAGGGAGAGGACTCGGTGAATAGGGAAATTAGAGGAGGAAGGGAAATTCGGGGCGTGGGCGGGTGTGGAGGCGTGGGTACGGATGTCGCCTGTAACCCCCGACCCCCTCCCCACCTCGCCCCACTACCCCTTCCCCCGGGGGGCGTGGCACGGAGATCTCGTTCTCCATTCCCTCGCTCCTACCCTTCCCCTTCAGATGCCCGCACGAACAGACACACACATCCACGATGCCTTTTTCGCTCCCCCTGCCATCTACCCAACCATCCCATCCCCCATTTTCCATACCCTCCGCCTGCAGTTTAGGGTTAATTAGGTAGAAAATCCGTCAGTAGACTACGTCCTCCCGTTATTAGATTCAGGAGCAGGGTATCCCCCTCCCTTGCTCTCCCCCACCTATCTTCCGAACCTCTCCCCTCTCGTTTCCATGCGACCCCCCTCCAACTCCTCCCATATTCCTAGCGGGGGAGAGAATACCCTCAACCCCCTCCATTTCCCCCCTACCATCCTTCTCTTCTGTAAAATCCTCCCCTCACGTGTACTCTCTCCTTCCTTCTTCGTTCCAAACCCTTCGGGGCCTCTTATTTCGGCATCATCTTCCCTTTCTTCCCAACCCCATCTCCTTGACTTGTCTCTATCTAGCTCTAACACACACTCATACAAACTTTCCCCTCCTATCTCTACGTGATCTCGTCTTCGTTCGATTTTCCGCCAGGAAGCAGCGCGTCGAACGCTATCATGTCTACCGCGTTGTTGGATTTTGAGTAGAGATGTTGATCCCAGAACGAACTATTAAGTGACTGTAATAATGTCCATTGCTTGAGCGAATATAGTTCAGGGAGTTGTTTTTGCTGGTAATTTATGAAGCTATATGGACATGTATTTTAATTTAACGTTTTGTTTACATTTATTGTTTTTGACGAATGTAGAAGAATGTTGAAGCTCAACTGGACGGAGAGAATCAATTATTATGACGAAATTCTACGAAGAGTTGGGAAGGAAAGACATTCGTTGAAAACTGAGAGGAGAGACAAATTCAACTTACACATTTTTGCGACTTACTGGCCACTGAAAACAATAAAGGAATGAGAAATTAACGGGAGGCATTAAACAGAAACACCAGGGATGAAATTCATCAGTCAAATTATAAATTATACGAAAGAGGAGACTTGTGTTAGAACAAAACTATTGGTCGACTGGAATTGATGGCTGCAGCAAACCGACCTTTGGATTGACCGCTTATGATAATGAAAGACATTTCTGTCAGTCCGTATCGGCTCGGCGTATTTCAGATGAGCTGCTTGACGATTTGTGGGCATGGTGGAAGAGGACGGTGAATATTTGGCTACCGGATGGCTATTAACGGAGGCATTAACTGGAACATGAAGAAGAATTATCGAGAGAAGGTGGATGAGATAATGGGTGAGGAACATGGAGTTAGATCAGTGGAAGATGAATGGGGAAGTTTGAAAAATGGAATTGTAGAAGCGGCGAAAGCACCGGTAGGCGTAGTCAGTGCAACTAAAATTAGAAAACCGTGGATCACGAAGGAGATGATAAGGGAGATGGAGGAGAGAAGGAAATGGAAGAGCGAAAACTCAGAGCTAGGTAAGAGAAAATACCGAGAATTAAAAAACGGGAACGCGAGATACTATAGCGGTGATGAGGACGCTAGTAGAAAGAAACCTAGAGTATGTACAGGATGTTTCTGCATGCTTCGTAGATTTCTAGAAGGGTGGAATAGACGAAATTAATGGGAGTGTTGAAGAAATTAGGGGTCGATTAGAGGGAAAGGCGTCTGATTCGGAATTTGTATATGAACCAGACGGCGCAGGTTAGGGTAGCCAATGGAGAATCGGCATGGGCCACGATAGGACGGGGAGTGCGGAAAGGGTGCCCACTATCGCCGTTGATTTTTAACGTGTATTCAGAAGAAATGCTAAGGGAGGCATGGGCGGAGGAGGTAGGAATAAAGTTAGGAGGTGAGCTGATAAAATCAGTGAGATTTGCAGATAATCAAGCATTGGTTAGTCAGTCTGCCAAGGGGTTACAATCAATGGTGAATGCATTAGAGGTGCAGGGCGAAAAGTATGGGATGAAGATCAATCACAAGAAAACGAAAGTGTTGAGGTTTTCCAGAAGTAAGAAGGCGGAGCTGATTATAAGGGTGGGAGGGCAGAAGATAGAGCAGGTCGAGCAGTTTACGTATCTGGGTAGTATTTTGGAGGAGAATGGGCTTAGTGGTAAGGACATCATATGCAGAATTGCGCTAGCTAATGAAGCATTTTCGAAGAGATTGGAATTGATGAGGGGTGGCCTGAGAAGAGGCGTAAAGAAGAGGCTGGTGAAAACTTTAATATGGAGAGTGGCGCTATATGGGTCGGAAACTTGGTCATTGCGAAGGGAGAATGTGCGTAGACTTGAGGCGTTCGAGATGTGGGTTTGGAGAAGGATGGAGAAGGTGAGCTGGGTGACGAGGAAGACGAACGAAGAGGTATTGGATATGGTTGGAGAAAAGAGGAAGCTTGTGGCGGAGGTTTGGAGAAGGCAGAAGAGATGGATGGAGGAGGTTTTGAGAGAAGAGGGCATGTTGAAGAGAGTGATAGAGGGGAGAACACTGGGGAAGAGTGGAAGAGGAAGGGAGAGGATAGGAATTCTGGACGAAATAAAAGGAGGTAGAAGATATGAAGAATTGAAGAGGGATCTAATGGCGGGACATCCCTAGGAGGGTAATCGAGACAATGCCTATGAAATTGGGATGCAGAATGGAGACTGTCCAAGAACCTACCAATCAGCTGGTAGAATACTTGAATGGAAAAAATGAGATGGCTATTGCTGAGGGAGGCAAAAGGTTAGGGGATGCGAATATTTAAGGTGCTTGTATTTCGAGTGTGGGTTTTGGGAGTAATCCCATTGGGAGCCGATGAGGGGATTTTGTTGGAAGTTAGAGGGACTTAGAGGAGTTAGTCTCAATAAGTTGCAGGTAAGAGGAAGAACCAGGGAGATATTTTTTTTAACTGTTTGTTTTCAAAGACTTGAAAGCTTTAAAGCTTTTAAATGTTGTAGTGAGAGACGGAGCCCCAGGCAGGGCAGGCGTAGGAGAGAAGCCGTTGCATCATGGTATTTGTATAGGTCGAGCTTCTGAGTTCGTGGAATTTATCTTCATTTGCAATCTGGCTAAGGTGATGGCTCTGCATATGGCTGGGTTGACTGATAACTCATTTCTTCAACCACTCCTCGACCTTGACGGGTTATTCCTGGTCCAGGGCAGTGATGCAGTTCGTAGCAGAGGATTGGGAGAGGATAGCTAGAGTAAAGCTTTAAAAAATTATCGTCGTATAAGAAGACTAGAAAACTACGTCATGTCATTGATGAATTTGGTGTGTCAGGTTTTGCAGACATTGATTGCTAACGTACTTGCTGCCTCAAGTCCAGCCGGTCGCTAAGCATCGCGTTGAGGTGGTACCTTGTTAGTAATGGGATGAGATTAGTTGTCGTGAGCACTTGCACTCATGAGTATAGGCACGGCTGCTCATTCGAAGAATATATCAATACATTTACTTCAAAAACTGATTGAAATAACTTGAGCTGGTAGTCTTTTACGCGCAGATATTAAAATTAATTGCTGAAAATTGATTTGGCGTTCATTTTATTTTAATTTAGGGCACTGTTCGAAGGTCACATGTCACGCGGCTTCTGAATTAGTAATTAGTTTTTTGCCTCATCCGCAATACCACGAACCAAGGTTGGAAAGGTATGCTGAAATCGAGCTAAAGAGCGGAACGGTGAAAAATTCCGCCGAAAATTTCAACACGTTAGACATATATTCCACGAGATTCCTTGAATGACATTATCTCGATGGCCGAAATAAGGAGACAAAAATCTTTCCTCTACACCGGTGTAAATTTTGAGCCCGTGTGAAGCCTTATCTTTTGGCGTCGTCACTTAAAAACTTCCATGTTTCCCTCATCCTTAATTCATACCCTTGTCTCCTTTAAGATTGTTTGAATGTTTTGAGTCTCGCCCGCGAATGCGCATAGTAATTGGCGTATGCTTATTTGGAAGAGCCGGTCCAAGAGGAAAATAGAATCATAGTCTTCCCCTCACTCTTTATGCATAACAGCAGGGCAGGGCCCAAATATCGGGTATATCAATAAGTTAATCACTGTTTAGGTGGAAGTATTCTCGACTCGTTAAAAAAATTCAATTTTGCATTACACCATTCGCCATCTCATCATTTCTGGGTTGAATCTGTGGAAGTTCATGGAATCCCAACAATAGATAACCTAAAGGAGAAGTAGAACAAAGTCTTTAAACTCAGCTGAAAGCTGGCTGTAAAATTTTAAGTTTCACCAACAAATCTAACCAGTAATGTGAGCAATTTTATCAAATGGTGATTTTTTGCCGCGTCTAGCATTGTGGCAAGACCAAGAGGAAGCATATTTTACATATTTCCGTAGGCCTAATTTCCTATCGACAAACCGCATTTTAACTGAAGTGCTACTTATATTTGTGAAACATTACGCATTTAATGTTTATTTCGCAAATTTACTAGTTCCACCCTCTTATGGCGTCTCTAGAGATATCCTTAAAGAACATATTATCAATAAGTTTTAACATAGCTATTTTCCAATATTGTGGCGTAATTTCAGGAATTGGGTGATTTACATGATTCCAAATATTCGAAGAATATCAAAGAATCAAAGAATTTTTGAGCAATTACAATCTCTTCAATGTTGAGTTATATCATCATTAAAAACTTAATAAATACTGCATGTCTTTACATAAATCCACCATTTAAAACTTTCGATCAAAACTAAGGTGAATATAAATTTTGCTGAATATTGGCTCCTTAAAATTGATTTAACTTCATTTTTTTTAACGTGAAATATGGTATAGTGAAATTAGATGCACGCCTGTTTTTCATTCATCTGATATACGACGTGCTGAACCCTTATTCCTTTATAAACTTTATGCAGATGAATATATTTAGGTAAAATTTGGGGGGCTACATTTTTCCGGGAGCCGTGGAACAATGATCTTGAGACACAGGCAAATACCTAGTTATCATTTTTCTTCCGATGTGAAATATAATAATTTAAGGCGTATAATATACACTTGCTAACTGAGGTGAAATTAGTCCTATCATACCAACTTATCATTCATTTAAGTGAATTATAAAAATTTTCTTTGTGGCTTTCAAGTTGAATTATCTTAATCTCTAGCGAATTGCGACTCCAAAATCATTCTTCCGTAGTTATCAGTGGGTATTTTGGTAACCTGAATCCAAATTATCTGCGGAAATATCCTTTGAGAATTACTGATAAGGTAATTGTCCATTCCTCTACTGAATTTCAATTTTTAAAAAGTTGGCCGTAAATATTTATTCTAGTGAGATTACTTAAGAGAATGCATGAATTGGACGCAGCAACTGCATAAGAAATAAGTTGTTCACTTCCTTCCCTATAACGGAATTTTACTTCACCGAGAACAGGATTCTGTATTTTCAAGACGCGTCGCGAGATTAGCCGAATTGCCATAAACGTTATCATTCCTATCTTTTCCTCCGCTTAATGCAACGGAATATATTACTTCTCATTGTTCGCTTCCTACTTTTCCCAAAATCGGGCAAGCATCTCATTTCCCCAACTTGAGCAACGTGAAGAGCATTTTAGTTCTCTCCTCGGTCTGAATATGTTTGAATAATTACGGTAATGAAAAATACCGGGTATCATTCTGTTTTTTTTACTGTGTTTTTCATTTTTAACGTAAAATTTCGTTGAATTTGTTTCTTCCCAGAGAAAAGTTTTGTGTTCGAGGGTAATATACCAGTTTTGATAAGTTTTGATAGATCGTTTCTACGCTACATTTCAATATTAAGAAGTCAGTTTGCGAGAAGAAATTTCAGGAGCTCGTGTAGTACTAAAATATAATATAATGGCATTTTTTATCTCACCACGAGTCTAGGCATTGCGGAATTGTGGTTTTGGTGAATTAAAATTCCGTTGTGTTGAAGGAAATGAGCGACTAACCTGAGCCAAGCAGAAGTTTTCGGTAATTTTTTAAAGATATCATTGAACATAAATTTATCATTCGGATTTCGACTGTTGGTAATTTGAAAATGAAAACTGAAAAATCTCTACCCGGCATCTAACCCGAACCGAATCGATCTGGATGGGAAGCCAGTACTCTTAACACCATACCATCCCCAAAGCTGCTCCCTTTCCTGTTAGCGAATCGAAACTTCAACAGTACTTGTAAGAGTCGTTAAATTGAAGGGCCATAAGGGCCATTAAGGGGTACATCCTATGAGCTTACGGTAGCGATTATGGGCTATTTGATCTCCGGATCATTTCTCACGCGCATTGGGTGACTACAAGGAATCAAAAGAGGTTGTGACATCCCGGCGGGTTAGTTATTGATATTTCCATGCAGTAGGCCGTAATTTTACGGAAGTGAAAATGGTATTCAACGAGCGTTTGCCGCGAGCGCATTTCCTCCACATGATGCGCTCAACCCTCCCTCCCCTTTCCTGGACAGGTTTTATCAGCCAGGGTATGGAGGGGAGTGTCGCGTCGGTGTCGCAAGGACCACGCGTGCGTCGTAGATCGGTGTCCTTGTAAAGCGTCAATCGCATCCCTTGGTTTTTTTTTCGCCGTCGTGAATGGGCACGAGTCGGGAGGGAGGAAGGGTGGGTGGGTGGGACCGACTGCGTCGCTGGCAGGAGGCAGCGATGCAGTAGATAAGATCCAGATCGCATGAACGGTCGTTTTGTTCGTCTCCCTCGCCGACTGTTTAGGCCGGCTACCGCCGATATCGAAACGTGTATCAATCGTCTGTTTCATTGTCCCACTCTCCCTAGCCCCGCGGTGCTGGACTTCCGCGCCTCCTGCTCCACACTGTCGCCCCATCATTACAAACCTATCATCAGCGCAGTCGAAAACGCCCAGTGTGCTTTGCTAACATCTCCTGCCCATTCACTTCATCCCTTCCTCCCTTTTCTGCTCCCATGTTTTTGCTATCCTACTTTTCCATCGAAAATTGGAGGTTTCATCTATGAGATAGCGGAGTAGGTACATACAAGAGTACTTTTTCCTCGCCCGGTATTAGCAAATGAAACAGAGTCACCCCTTGTGATTTTGGGAATACGCAACGTCAAAGGAAATAAGCATTAATCCTCCGGAATAACTTTTGTAACTTGAAATTAGCATTGGTGGTTGGCTTATTGTCGGAAGCCATGGCTAACTGAGCCGTTGGGACCAAAAATGGTGTCAGTCATTTGCTGCACTTAAGATAGGTGCTCAGGAGCATTCCTCTACCTGTATTCTGTAAAGTGCATGAGTGGTGTTAGTCTACCTTCTGTGTTTTTTTACAAGAAAGCAGCAACTAGGGTTGAATTCCTAACTTATTCCATTTTTAGCCTCATTTTCCGAAAGTAGGCAATTTTGTCTCACATCATTCTAGCTCTCAACGGCTCAACTAATGTATGTGATGTGATTTCCTTCAATATATTTGAGCAAGCGTAATTTGAGCAATCTGTAAATAGGTGCTTCAACTTTTTAACCATAGAATCAGTCTCAGATTAAATGATACGAAGTGTATTGTTGTTACTCGTATACGTTTGCAATAATGTTTGCATCTGAAGTTTGAATGGGTGTATTTTCCTCAAATAATTTTGCCGTGTGGCTCAGGTAAAACATTTTGGAAACAATGGACGCTTTGATCGTATACATTTGTGCGAAAATATTTGACCATGATTTACCGGCTTTGGATGTAGCTTGGCTGGCTATCACCCGGGAAATCTCTGTGAAATCAATCAGAAAGACGGAGGAGGAAACTAGGAGCGATAAATCATAACTTTTTGGGGGAACGAAAGCATTTCTTGGACCACTCTATAGTCTCTTTTTGTATTTCATTGTCTTCTTGGGGCGAACACTTATGGCAATATCTCGCTCTACTGCGGTATCGATGGAAAGTTATGACGAGGAAATGCCCTCTCCGCGGCCACATTCGAGGATGTAGGTGTTCAAAATTGCACAATGTGTTCGGAGACTCTAGGGGAATTGGGAAGCCACCCTATTTACGTCCCAGAATCTCATGTGTAGTATTGAATCTGGAACTTTTTCATTGGAATTCTCTTCAACACAATCGCCGCCTGCCCTTGCATTCAGGAGAGAAGTCGACGCTTTCATTCCACATAATATTGAATTATTCAAGACTTACGGAGGCTCCATCGAAGAATGATAGTTTTGTCTTTTTTCCATATTTTCGCTGATCATGGAAAATGTGTGTAATACCTATTTGCCCATACGGATTCCTACCTTTTTCCATTGCTTTCTCCAAATTTTTCCTGTGGGATTCTATCGGCTTAAGGACGATAGTGTGTGGTAATTGGGGAAAATGCAACTTTTTTCTGTGGTATTCGAATGTTATTTATATGAGCAAATGGAGGTAAATGTGATTTTCTTATCCTTATCACTTGAATTCCGTCATTTCCCGAGAATTTAGGTTTCTTTGATTTTTTGTGATCGCGATAACCAAGGTAAGAGTAATATACCTTCCTCCGCAGGCTGCCGTTCAGGCGGCGTGGGTTTTCCACCAGAGCCTCGCAGTCCGCTTGTATTGCCTCCCCTCAACCACCGCCATTTCTTCTCTGCTAAATACTTTATTACTTTGCCGGATTTCCATTTTCATCGTCAAGAAGTATGCACTCCCCTCAACTGACGCATCTGTCCTCACTCTAACCTATGTGATCACTCTTTTATGTTTTCATCTTCTTTCCTCTCCCTATTCTTGCTGGGGCAAGCTGCAACTTTCCGCCCTCGAGCACATTCATGTGAGTGCGTCCGAAAAATTTCTCTCCCCCAGTCTTCCCTTCCATATTTTCTCTTCCATCCTTCCTTCCCCATTCCTCCTCTCCGATTCCCCATCTCCCTCCTCAGCCATCGTCCGCGCTATTCTCTGTACCCATCCCCTTGCAACTTCCTCCCTCCCCAGTGTAGCTACGCACGTTTCCCAAAAGCCGACCGTCCCCCTCCCTCGAGACTCACCCCCTTCCTCCATACCCCCATAAAACCACCCCTTTTTATTTCATCTCCATGATTGCTACGTTTCGGATCGGAAAATTTCTATTCAATAGGCAAATAGCATATGCGAGTAACGGGAGCGTGGGGTCGGCTGGTTGGGGGTAGGAGGAGGCAAGGGACGTGGGTTGATGGCGTGGGGAATATGGGGACATATTAGGGAGCGAGCGGAAGATGAACTGGATTTCGGTGCGGTCCACGCTGGCGTTATCGTTCTGTTTGAGATTTTCTCTATCCTCTTTTTTCGCTTCTCCCTCGCATTTCGTCTCTTCTGTTTTCGCTCCCGCCATGCTCTTTCTACGAACACAATGGAAAAAAATGGCAGGGAAAGCCCAACAAAGAAGACTGAGGGACAAATGCATAGGTCAGGTAAACAGGTATGAAATCAAAATAATAGTACTTCGCATGTTCCACGCTTTATTGAGTACCTCGACCGGTTTCGACGCTATGCGCTCGTCATTATCAAGAGGTTTTTTGAAAGGAGCAAACCTCATGAAAATTGTGTGGATATAGATAGCGTCAAAACCGGTTGATGTAATCAATAAAGTGTGGAATATACGAAGACGTATTCTTTTGATTTTGTGATTTCTCAATTTCACGAAGTTATTTCGCCAAATATCACCTAAGTGCAAGTAACACGGGATATGAAGCAAGAGAGTTGCATGATAAAAAAAGGAGTTAGCATGGCACAGAGTGGAATTGAGGGCTGCAGTCAGATAATAATAGGATTTAATGGCTATTTATTACGATACCCTCTTCTTTTATACACATGTACCGTCCATTTGGCGAAAAATATAGTTTCTATTTTAAATTTATCATCTTGTTTTCTTTTTTCCTACATATTTTTCACGACTTTATTTGGTATTCGCAATAGCTCCGTTGTAAAATACTTTCCACATGAAATCTTTCGTCCATTGTTTATGCTGTGCACCGATAAAATGATAGTGAGTCGTGGGAAAAACTTATTTTGAGTAAATATAGGTGGTGAGTTAATTAATTCAGAAAGATTTGCAAGGTGTTAATGCATTATGTAGTGAGTTGGCTGAGGGATTTTAGTCAATGCTGAGCGCATTACTGGACGAAGGTTAGAGGTTTGAGATGAATATGAGAGATAAGAGAATTAAAGTAAAAACTTTCTAAGGAGAAGGGTGAAGCAAAGACCAACATCACGTTCGAGAAACGTGAGTCAGAAAGGGCAGAGTACCTGACGCATTGTGGAATAATTATGGAGTAAAGTAGGCTTAGCAGGGAGAATATAAGGCGATAAACTTCATACGGACGATGCTTGCTCAAAGAATGGATTGACTACCTAAAATCATGAATTTGGACTTTTAAAAAATATTCATTAAGGTTATGTTTTAAGCTATCTGGTTACAGGAAATATTGTTTCAAGTTACCAATCTAAGCGGCATCGCTGTCACATTTGCACCATAAACATACCCGGCCCCTCGAACCAAAGTCAGTGAGGGGCGAAATTTGACAAAAATGTCTCTCATGACGCACAGGTACCTACCGCCTGCTATGTTCCGTTATAGACACAAAGGCCTTCCTCGGTCAGAGGTAATTATCGGAAGATTTAAAGAAGGGAACAATGTATATGGATGAGACATGGCGGGGTTGAGATGGCTGTGACGTAAGGTATGATTTTTGGATGATAAATTATAGGATTTTTTATTGTAGAGATTATTTATTAGCAAAATTATATCTTTAACCTAACGGTAGCTAGATTTTACAAAATTTTGACTTACACACTCAGTGCAATCTATACCTGCATCTGAAATACGTGTGCGAGGTATTTTTTTCTGACCTCATCATTGTCTTCTGTCATTCCGATCAATTCAAAGATTTGAGTTTTCTCAATGAGGCCGGAGGTCTCATAAATTCCCAATTTTAAACGTATGAGTGTGGAAATTCTAAATCTCGCAATTTATGTGCCTTTGTACGTGTGTATGCTTCCTGTTAATGATCGATCGCCGATTCCTGGAAGTCTAGCAACAACTTCCTTCCCGTTCCTGGTGTCCCAATTCTCGTTGGTCCTCATCACTTTCGCCCAAAGCGAGCAATTTTGTGCCAACGGCAAAGCAATGTCAGAAAATTAGGAAAAAAACAATCAGTGTGGGAAAATCATCGTATCTAATAGAAACCCCGTATAAACTGGCATTGAATGATATTCTGCATAATGTTTCAATTTATTCCCCATCTATGAGAAAAACACATTTAAAATATTTGCTGCTCTACGATAAAGTGGCTGAAATCTACTACGCCCCTGATGGTCTCCTTGTGCTCTTTTATCTACATATTTCTTTCTCAATTTTATGTCTTTAACGTATCCATCTGAGCTCTACCCAATACTTGGGGGCTGTTTCTCAAAGTTTTAAGTCCACTTGTATGTTGCACCAAAGTTCGTAGGTGCCGCATTTACCTCTGTAATTTTTCTCATGTACCTTTAGGTAAGTAATTACATTGTAACGAGAATTAAGTACTCTATGAGTTCACTTCAGAGACATGTGAACTGACATTTACAATGGATAATTTTCCACGAATTGATTGTTTGATTTGCCCTGATTGTTTTCTTCCGCGCATAATTCTATGTGGCCTTATCCTCTACTACTCTTCTGCTTACTAGTCGTTCATCTTTCCATTTTTACTTCGTGTGTGAAAACTTTCAATGCTGCTCGGCACTCATCGGATGATGGGTCGTTATTCCATGCGATGTTTTTGATTTGATTTTCATTCTCGTGGTGGTTGTCGCCTCGTGTGGTTTTTCATTCAAGATTATTTTTCTTCCCTGTTCCGCCACATAAGTCACATCGCACATTTCCCTTCCACAGCTCACACCCACAGCACTAATTGATATACCTAAGCCTCAAAATCACGAATCAAAGCGGCAAAGGCGTTTTCAACTGGTGAGCATTGAAGTGACAATTTACTAGGTACTGAAAAATTCCATGTTACTCCGTTCTTTGGCGCCGTATTGTTTAAGAGTGATTTTTTTCTTCATAAATGTGCTAACTACCCCGGTAATGACAATTTTTACAAATATTAGCCTGCCGTGCTTAACAAGAGTTGACTTTTATCAACTCACGGTCCGCCGCATAGGAGAATCGTCTAAACAAAGAGAAAAGGTTGCCAGCCATTCCACGCGGACAAGGAAAACCGGAAACATAATTCAAAGCACGGAATAACAAAGAGCAATGCTTTTGAAGTCCTGGCAGTGTTTTCAGATTTGATGAATGCACTGGATGAAGAAAGAATTTCGTGCATAATGAGTTTCATGTGAAAGGAAGTTGAAAATAAGAAAAGGTCCGTCCAATTTATGACTTCAAAGGAACACTATTAAAGTAACTCTGCCCACCGGTACGCATGCACCCGTTTCAACGGAATGCGTATAATCGAATGAACCCGCAGACCATTATTTGCCGTCGTAATTTTATATTATTCCTTTTTCCTTACATTCATATTTTCTAGAGAGGATTAATGGCTATTTCAAATTATTCAACCCTGAGAATGCCGCTTCGATCCCAGGATTTTCCTGCTTTATTCGCTCTTCATCCGCCTCTGTAAATATTATGTTTTACGAAATGTATCTGACTCAATGCGAATGATAGTAACATGTCATTAACGAAATTTCATACCACTGAGATACGACCAATGATATAAAGGAAATATATTTTAGGGTTATTCCAATAGAAAACAAACGTTAGTGGAAAAAATCATAAATCATGGTGAGTTGAAAGCCTAGCGGTCGATACTAGCTTTATTAAAAGTTCTGCCATTTACGGAACGGTTCAAGCGGATTCAATCAGGGTGAAGCCTCTTGGAACATGTCCAGCTGAACTGAAGGTAATCGATTTCTTCACAGGGTGGCCCATGGTTCTTACCTACGGTAGTTCACCCGTCTATGTATTTCATACTCAGGCTCACATATCTAGAATTGCCCTTCAATTCTGCGCAAGACCATACCGGATGGAATGGTTACAACCGATTGCGAGCAACATTCCACCGCTGTGTAAACAAGAATACACATACAGTGACCAATTTGTAGAAACAATTGCGCAGATGACTGCTTTGCACATAATATTGGCGTTCAGATTGTATTGGTGATAATTACCGAGTATAGTAAAACTATGCATTAGTATTTGGACTATAGTTAATTTAACACCATATTTGATATTATCATGTTCTTTATCGGGAAACATACCCGTAGATAATTTATCCGTGCATAATTACTCAGAAGGATAAATAATAGCTCACATGAAAAATAAAAATAAAAATGATTGAAATACTCACGGATTAGTTGGACTCGAGACTTCCATTTCAAAATCTTCCTCTTCGTTCAATTTTATTTTATCTGTCCACTAGCCAATGAAGACAAAAATGCACACAATTTTTCCACCAGACCACTAGAAAAATTTAGCGTGTTCTAATCCTCACCAGAACCAGGCAATCACAAGAGGTTCCATCGCATGCCAGCAGATGTTGTTCACGTGAAGAAATTTACCACTAGTTACTTCTCGCACCAGCTCTGGCACCATGAACGTCTCCGTGTCTACAGGGCTTATTGCAGGCCCCTTGTATGATGCATCTAGCAATATCTATCTCCATATCAGCTCATTATCCAGTGAGCTTCTACAGGGCCATGTGGAAGGGGGTGTTAGTACACCAGCCATGGAAATGCAGGGCAATGGATAAAGGAATTTGAAGAGGTTAAGGACGAAAGTGAACTGTGTTTCTTAGGTATTAGGTAGGAACTGCATAGTCTTTGGCCGTGTTCCAATACAGGTATTACCCCTCAGAATATACCATGAACTATCTTCAGTACGAGCTGGGCCATAGTTGCTATGTAAAACGGACAAATAGCGCTTGCACGTACATGTGGTCGAAAAATACGCCCAACAAATAAGTGACGGCTGCCGTACCTTGATGTATCTCGTGCAAACGCTAATAATTGATATTTCCTAACAAAGGGAAGTTACGGAGGTTACGGAGAAGGTTACGGAGGAGCGTAATAACAGTTGTTAAACTTAATAATGGCAGAATAATTGGCATATGCATTCAAATTTGCCCTCACAACCTCTCACGAAATTCGCGACCTCTGCCATAGCAGACTCCGTGATGAATTAGTACGACTGGTACGACCGTCAACAGTAAGCCATTTCTTATACAAGGCCATATCAGCCCTTTCACGATCGTGAAGTTGATTCAAAGGTTAAATTTTGGTGTCTCTTACTGAATTTGGGGAAAATTAAGTACCTACTTACGGCTAGTACCTACGTCTTAACGTGGATTGGAACACGGTATTAGTTTGATGTCTGGTAGTCAAACGCCTAGTACAACGCTCTAAATACCTATGTCTTTAATCAGAACATGGAAGTAAATAATGTGAACGAACGAACGAGTGACCGGGGAAGATGCCGGGAGGGTAGGGAGCATGTGGGAGCCACGTGAATCGTCGGAAGATAAGCGCCTTCCTAGCCGGATGAAATTAATTACACCCTTTTGTCTCTCTCTCCCTCCATCCCCCGTTCCGCCCCTTCACTCCCAATGCTATCCCATCCTACCGGTTCGCTATTCCTTACTGCCCCCCTCCCCTACCTCATTCTTCTCCTCCTCCTGCTACTAACGCTCGCCCGACTATAATAGCCTTGGCTCGTGCATCAAACTGTTGGGGTTAGGGGATAGACACCGGGAGCTGGTATGGTCGTTTTTGATCATAAATTAAGAGGTGCCTTATCTAGTCTTGTATCGGAGACATTGTGAAGGTGCAACAGAGTGTTCTATTCCCTGTTTGCGGGGGTTTGGGAAGGAGGCTGATAAGTGGTGTGAACTGAATGAGGAATGCCGCACCGTTACGAGTGAGAATGAGCATGTATATATGTATAATCCTCCGTTCGTAGGTTTTTTTCAGTGCCTCCTATCTCTTTTTCTTTCCGTGCGCCCCGGTCTGTACGGGTCCACGGCATCTCTCTATGCCTCTTCGAGTGGTTGGAAGCACCGCGTCGTTTGCGATTATGTGTCCCATTTGTCTTTCGAGTTGACATAACGTACGGTAGTCCTCGAGGTGTAAACCTGTAGCTTGATTATCATTACGAGGTTTAAAGGTTATCATTAGAGGCTTCTCCTCTTGAGGCATACCATCCAATTACCTTGCAATAAATAGCGCGTGGCAGTGCCGCGATCGGGTTGAAGTCCCTCGGCGGATGTGGTTTCGCAGTAAAGAAGTTCATTGCACATCAATGCGTACGTTAAATATGAAGCTTCCATGGCTTCCTTCGACGAAAATTATTCGAACCCTGAATCACCTCAGCCACTACCGGTTGAACGTGAGTTATGCAATCGTTAGCGTGGAATATCTAGGCGACATCGGAAAAGATAAATTGCAATATACGGCTCGAAATTTTCAATAAAATATTTCCGTCGATTAATTGTTTACGTATGAGTTAAAAGTTCTGTAATAATACATGTTTGTACGTTTAAATAATGGTGTTGAATTATGTGGCTCAAAATCTTACATTAAATGGAATAATGAAGTGGAAACGGTAAAATTCACTTTCATAAGTACTTATGAAATCAAGTTTAGAAGAAGTGGGACGGGTTGGAGCAAATATTTTGAACCAGTGGCAGTTATCACTTTTATATTTTGTTTATTTAGAGAAAGAAATAGAATTGCGGTTGAATTATATAGAAAATAGTTGATTTTATCAAACCCGGTGGTCAAAGATCGGTCAACGATAACCCCTTGATATTCTAAATATGAAGGACTGTACGTGGCAGCAGCTGAAGGTATTTAAGATGCATAGGCGGATTGCTTCAAAGCGGAGAGTACCGAATCCCCGAGATGTTTAATAATATGCGCATTCCATTGTTAAATAAGTGAAAGTGCGCTCTGCAGTTAGAATCAGATATGCAAATCGGCTCGCACTTAATTAGCTATTGTCAACTTTGCACTTACATCACCTCTCCAGATATAATAGTATGTTAAAATGTGTATTTTTTCGCTCTCTTGGAATTAACTCTCATTTTGTCTCGTGTTCATTCTTCATACTTGAAAGGAAACCATAATTTCGACAAAATTCGATTCATGGCGTCATTTTTTATGGAAACGTGATTATTTTAACGATATTTTCCCGTGCATTCGAATTAACTCCTCTCCAACATTTGTCGTTTTATGAGTCCTTGGAGAGTAAATTCAAAAAACCATGTCTCAGGAGCCATGAGCCGAAGTTAATTCAACGTGGGTGGGCGCTTTATAACGTGAAAGCTAACACATTTTCTCGGTGAAATACTCACGGGTCCTATTAATCAAACGGTTTATCTTGTATCTCGACCGACCCCCTTCACCGAACTCCCGATTTCTTGCCCCAACCCCACGCCCTCATCTCTCGAACACACACACACACACACACACACCAACAAAACCGACGTCAAAAGTTGGTGGCAACAATCAAACACGTAATCGTCATTTTGCGGGTGAAACCGGAAGCATGCAATAATGCGATATATCCCTCAAGACTAATGGCCCCTCGTTAAACGTGTATCTATAGGGCAGACGCTATCATAACTCTTCCATTCCAATTCCCAGCGACGCAGAGCATTGTTCTCAGTCCTTTCTGCCAGTTCCTACCCCTCCTCATCCAATTCGTTTCGTTCAAAGGAGAAATGAAATTCTTCCCAGTAAGCCTGAGAAGGGGAGGTGGGAGATGGAGGGGGGATGGCAATCATGATTCCTATTCTCCCAGAATGCTCTTTGCCACCACCGCTCCGAGCCTTCGACCGTCAAGATCGCATCCGAAAGTTCGCCATTTCGCCATATTTTGTTTATCCCGGTGCATTTGCACCTATTTTTTAAAAATCTCTTCGAGAACTTATCTAGCCTCGGACTCATTGACTAATAGATAACATAGTACTAATAGATAAACGTGTCCCTCTTTTTACGTGAGCTACTAATTCATACCTTTCTTCGATGTTTTTTTCAAATTGAACTTGAATTTAAATGGTGTTAAATGCGAGAATGGATGAAACATAGTACTTTTCTTTCTAATATGAATGCCATTTTCGCTCTAAATTGTCGTTGTGAAGCTAATATTCCCGCGGAATCGAATAGAAATAGAATTTGGGCAGTAAATAATCTTATTTTTTATGTTAGTAACAATTGTTAGCAATAATTGAAGTCAAAATGCGTTAATTCGATATAAATTGCACCGCGGTCGGCTCCAACTGCTAGATAAAAAGTGCATTAAAAATATATATTCGTCACAAAACTTGCGTATTTCTTACCTTAATTTTGTTTTCTAATAATTTAGGCATGCCATTAATAAAAGCAGTATTTTTTAAACGATTAAAATGAAAAATTCAAAAATGTTTTGACTGTCTTCAGTCGCAGTGGAGACTTCTAAAAAAAAGTTCATTTTTCCTCCACTCCACTCAATTCTTCCCCCCCCCCCCCACCAGATTCCCACGTAATCGGTGACGTATCTGATGGTGGGGACATTCATTAGTCAAAACCACCCTCCGGACTTGGTTGTCCCAAGTAGGGAGGGGAGGGATTTTGCAATGGCTTGTCCGTCGATTTGACCCCGAGGACGATAACAAAAATGATAAAGCCTTTCTATAGTCGAATGAGGTGAGCAATCTCCCACGCATCTCTGGTTTCCAGTTCTCCGGGGAATGAAAATGAAAGATTTTTTTGTTTGTCTCGCGAAGATGAAGGTTTGATGTCTGATTATGCAATCAACCAAAAACCACCGCCACTATTTCTTACGCTCTTAATGTTGCCTCGTTTTTACGATTGCAATTCTACTTTTTGTGACTTTAGTTGTTTTCTACAGATGAAATATTCTCTGAGGATAAAAATCTTCACTCGTGCTCAACAAGCCTCTCTTAATAATGAGGTTCGAAGATCAATAAAATTCGACTCCATTCATGCGTAAAAGAAATTGTGGACTGTTGCCTTTGGGAGCAATTTCCGGCGTTCCAGACCAACGCGTTATCTTGACAGAGAAACTGCATTCGTGCAGGTTAAGTTAAGCGGCTGGATTCATAATTTTGTTTAACCAGGTCTGAGGTTCGAAGCAATTCGGTGTCATTTTAGCCCCTACTGAAGTTACTCCCTGAAGCTCTAGTCTGTAGAAAGCTAAAAATATGGCTTGCAACTGAATGTGTTGACTTTAGTCCCATTCTAAACCTCATTACACCAGGGCTATGATAAACCTGGTTTTGAAAAAGACCTATGAATATAGCTTAAGGGGTTTAGGTGTTCTGTGTTGAATTATTTTTAACTGCCAAATGTTACTGTACGTAACATTTTGCAGTTTTACTTACTGCTTTTAACCAAATATAATGTTCAACGCCCCAGTTAAACTTATTTTTTCATTCCTCTAAGGATCGTTTCTCTCTCGTAATTTCAGAATTCCTGCTCACGGTTGGAATTTTATCGAGTTTCTTATTAGGAAATAAATCTTGCTTTAAAAAGTTTTTAAAAAATTTCTGTTCTACAATCTTGTGTTATTATCAGAGATTTTGTATTGGTTATTTGAGCATGAACAATATTTCGTAATACTTGATTTCTTCGAATATTTTGACAAAGCTTTCGAGGAATCGAATCGCTTTTCAATAATTTTTATCTACTGCGAGATAAAAGATAAAAAATCGGAAGTTTGAACACTTCAACGTAATTTTCCTGCATGCTTAAATACTTTTTTGAACTCAGTGACTTAAAACATCACAATTCCATTCCTGCTGCTCACATTCCTTCTGACGACAAACTTTCGTAGAATATATCATGAGAATGGAGGGATTCCGAAGGAATGAGACAGGTAGTGGATATAAGAGGAGGAACTCCTCCAGAATAAATCTTCGGAAACGAAAGAGCCACATCGATCCGAACCTCTCTCTTATGCATTTTTTAATTTAGTAGTCCTTACCTTATCCGTCTCTCCAGCGTTCGTATTTCAAATCCGTCCCGGGCGATACAGACGAACCAATTCGCCTGGCGAAATTACTTCCTCGCCGAACGGGAGAGAGGAGGATAAAGCTCCAGAGATGTCTCGTTTTGTGTTTTTTTTATTTCTCCTCCTCAGTCTACGAAGTGCCTAATACGTTTCCCGGTCTCACGGAGAGAGAGCGGGGATCTGAATACACAAGGAGGTCTTTGGATGGATGGATGAAAAAAAAAGGACTTTTCTCGTTTGCTCTGAGAATAAGGAGAGGGGAAAAAAATAAGGAACACTACTACTGCCTTCACGGATCGCAGACGCGATGCGCCTATGGCATTCCTTATCCCCTCATTTGAATCCCTAACCCGGGTTCGCTGGAATATCCTCCTCCTCTTTGTTCCCTATTATCCTGAAACCCCTTACGCGTTTCTACCCCACCCACGCCTTATCTCTCCTTCATCCCCCCCCACAACCCCACCTATCTGGTTACCCCTCACCCTTGCCAGCTCCCTACCTTTCTTCCCTCTCCGCCCACTCCCACCCCCCTCTCCTTAAACTCCCTCCCCTCTCAACCCTCCCTCCTTCTCCTCCTCTTGCTCCCAAATCCCCAATTTCCTCAAGATTATCGCTCCCTCATTTTCCGCTCCAAGACGCTGAGGAGAGGGTGTCGGGGACATAAGACGATCTCGAAACCACAGCCGAGGAGCTTGAGATACCTTCTTCAACTCTCCTCTTACTTCTCTCCTCCTACCGACTCTTTTCATAAACCTCCAACCTCTCCCTTTCACCTTCGCTATCTCTACCTTCTTCGCCCTACGAAGTCTATCCCTTAGGACACCGGCGCCATTTTTTCTGTCTCCAACACGCGACTCATTTCGTTCTCCGGGATTGAATTGGGCGAAAACTAATATTTTGGTGGAACATAAGCATAGCCAATACATATCGTAGTCTTTTGACTCAATATTTCAGAGGGAGAAGAATTGACTAAGTTTTTGTTTCTTAAACTTTTTCATTGAGCATCAAGTCTCAGGGTCTGCTCATTTCAAGAACTGACTACTCAGGAAATTACAATGCATATCTCGAAGAGGAGAATATAATGTACTTTAAAGATCTTAGGCTTTCCCGGCGAATAATATTTGTAAAATCTTCTCGGGTTTGGCACCGGGTAAGGCTTTTAAAGGCCTTTAAAGCCTTACTCGGTGTCAAACCCGAGAAGATTTTACAAAGATAATGTAATTGGTGAACTCATAGATAAAAAATTAAATCATGTATGAAAGTTAAACATAATACATCATTTTCTTTGAAATTGAAATTTGATTTTCCTCCGGAAACTTAACTTTGAATGGGGTGCTGAAAATGTCTATCTTTGAATCCTCCTCGTCTTGTACCACTGAGCAATACCCACCACAAGTGGGAATGAAATAATTTTATGAAAAGCGCTGATAATTATATGCAATGTCAATAAATTCAAAACGATTGATGAAGATGATATTGTTCCTTTAGTGCATCACGAATAAGTAGAAAAAATGGGGACCATATATTTTTATTACAAATATTCGCGTTCACTAATTTAATCTCTATGGTATTTTTTTATTATTTCATCTCGTATGGAACCCAAGTAATGAATTTGCCTTTCGGATGGAATTTGCTATTTAAAAATTCCAGTTCACGAACAATTAAGCGTGTACGTTACCAATTCTGTTTTTTTATTCGTGATGGTCGCTCTGATTCACGCCTCTACTCCCCGTCCTTATCGCAACGCCGAAGTCAACGAGGGTACTGCCATTGCGCACACTTGGAGAGTTACATTAACCGATAAATTCCGGAAGAAACTCTTTGTTTTTTTACCCTCTTTCTTCTCCGACCCTCGAACGGAAACGGAGGAGATCTTAGCGGAGGATTGCCGGGCCGAGTCCCCGCCAAATTGGACGGCGTTTGAACGCCAGCAGAATGAAGTCGGCTTTTTGAGGGGGGTAGAGTTAGGGGTTGAATTTTGGGGGGGGGGGTGGGAGGAAGGGAAGGGAATGCCTTGCTCAGGGTCGGAAACCCTTCTGAGCTCGTATAAAATCAAGCGGAAGGAACGAGAATGGAAGGAAGTGAAAGGGACCGACCAGAGAGAATTTCAATGCGTGGAATTTGAATTATATCCCTCTTTTGGATCGGGGGATGGAGGTAGGAACTGCGTGGGTGGTGAGGGTGAACGATGGGTCTCCGTCTCTTTTCCCGCACCTCACTCCCTATACCCCCTCCCTTAACCGCTGCCTATATCAATCCGCGAACGGCTTTAAACAGGTGTTTCGCCTCGTTATCAGATATATACGTCGATAAAACACGAAGATGGGTTGGGCGGAAGTTTGAAACAGAGTCATTTCGGGATTGTTATGCACAAATATCGTCTTTTGTGTATGCTTAGCATAAACGCTCTTCTCGGCCGTGGGAATAATAATGGGTGCTTTCAGCGTTTCGCCGCTCGACCGAAACCTTTGGGAATGATTTGTTGTCCGAGTTCTGTTTTGATATTCATCTGTTAATTAGAGAATATCCGAGAGGTTTCACGGCTATGCCCTCGGATTGAGGTTTTTAACTCTTTTACTCCTCCAACGCTTCATGGAATGTACAGGTTAATTAAATGTCGGAAACTATGGTTACACTATGAAAAGTGAATGGCATGAGTTAATGTCGGAAGCTCTGGCACACTACGGCTAAGAACGCTGTAATTCATGTGTGATAAATTTACCATTAACTGCATGTAAACAAACTTAATGATATAAGTTCGGTTTTAACGTTGCCACCCGTCGTGTTTCCCTCCAGAAATGCAATCAATAAATAAACTAATAATTGAATAAGGATATCCGACATGTGCTGATAGGGATGTGTTTTCTCCATACGTTGCTTCCTATAACTACACAAACGTGAACCATAGACTAATTTTTAAGTACTTTTTACAGTATTACTTGCTCAAAATTTCTTCACCTTTCTGATGTCACTTGCGTGGCAATGGGTTAATGCATACAATATTAAATAAAACAGCATTAAGAATTCTCAAAATTAAGAAGAGTTCCCGCGAATGAAGTCATGTTTACACTCAAATGAAGCACAGTGGCATTTTCCGCAATTACAGCGAATTGATTAATGCAATTGAAAGCCTTTCAGGGACAATGGGTCTTTACGCAGGTGTTTAATAATAGGTGCGCGTTCACAATGAGTGGTGATCTGTTGCTGTCTCCTGCTTAGCGGCCGGCGATATTTTTTCATGGTATTCACCGTTCACACTGACGAGCGAAGTCCCGAATAAGAGGAATAAGGAAGTAAATAAAGGGCAGGTGAAGGATTTTGCTGTTTCTCACCGAAGAACAGTCTCCCTAAAGTCTTATCTGCACGTAGTACAAGCCGAGAGGTATGTTTCGACAAAGGATCGTATTTTTTCCTCCCCCCTATCTTTCTTCTCCCCGTGCGATTTGATTAATGATCACCACTCATGCACCGCATGTACCGTTTCCTTTGCACCTCAATTCATGTTAACAGTACGTACAATAGGAAATTCGTTACACTTTTTTATTTTCCATTTATGAACGTATATTATGGAATAGGCTTAACTTCGCGGGGAAATTTAAGACAAGTTGCTTCTCCGAAGACGCAGAGAATATAACTCCGAGATGCATGGTAGGTTTGATCACGCGTATAAAATTGGAGATATTGCTGGACGGAAAGTTTTAAAATATCATTTTCCAGTGTAAGATTTGGGACCATAACACCGATGATCGATTATGTTATTAATTTTAATGGTAAAGTTTGGTATTTTTGTTTTTGAAGCTCTTTTTTATTTTTTTTTCCAACTCTCAATTTCTGCTTGGGGTACATACATACTAATTCATTTTATGTTTTATTTTGCGGTAATTTTGTATTAACTATTTCATTTTAGCAGGACTGTATTTGAAATCATTGTAATTTTGTTATTTTGGCTGTTACCGCGACTAAACTAATAAATCCCGTGATATATGAATGCAGTGTCCTTCCCGCATGAGTAAAATGATAGTCTGACAGCGAATTGTATCGGAAATCTCAACACACATTTGTTACTGAAAACTATATTTAGTAAAGCTGCAAATAGCATTAAATTAATTTGTTTGATGGTTAGTGCGTGCCTGGTGAGGAATCACCGCTTTGTGGTAGGTTGTAGAGTATCACGTAGATAGTGATAAAAATATCATATTTATTCAATCAAAAAGAGTCATATTTATTCCCTGATTTGACTTATGATCACCACTCGTGCATTGGATTTTCTCCTCCCTCTGCCCCTCCATTCATGTTTGTAGTACGTCCGTGCGTACAATGAAACATTAGTTACTTTTTTTTCTTCACTTGTCATTGAGGGACCATTAAATCGATTGGGAAGTGTGGGGGGGGGGGGAGGTACTAATTAAAGGTTTAAGCGGAGTGGAGGATGAAATAGGAGGTTGTTGGAGATACGTTCATTTGGAAGACGTTGTTTGTAAGTGATAAGTGAGAAAATGAGTAGTGTTTGGTCGCTAGGTCGGCTGATTTACGATGCTTGTTGAAAGAAAGTCAACATCTGCATACCTCTCTGCGAATTTTCAGGTAATCTAAGCGTAGCGTCTAGCCCCCGAGTCTCTAGCAGTTCCCAGTCTAGTCCTTCAAACAGCTATATTGCATTTGTTGTTCTCTCGCGGCAGTTTTTAACGAAGCATGCGACTTTCCTTCGTATTTTATTTACTTCGAGAGCAAAATTTTTCCGTGTGGGATCTCAAGTGCTCGCGTTGTATTCGAAGTTTGGCCTAACCACAGCAAAGTAGCATGTCTCTTTAATTTTTTTTATTGGGGAACCTTTTCACTCTTCGCTTCGAAATAAATAATGAAATCTTCTAGCCTTTTGTTGCTTCACACATAAAAAATTTCACATTCCTTTGATTTCCTCTTTTCCTTTAAAAAATGTGTATTTCAAGAAACGAACTTCTATCGTGCCAGTACATTTTCAAGCCCATGGATTTAGTAACGATACATGAGAAAGTAAGGATAAAAGTGTTTCATTTTTATGTCTGGAGTCTATCTACTATCCCTTCGCGCTATAGGCTGCAAATATTTTCACAATAATCAAAACTCCAATGATCCGCCAGTTTAAACTATTCTAAAGCCATTTTCCTTATGATTATTTTTATTTAAAAATTTTAAATAGATATTAGTATTTAAATACTTATTAAATGTTACTATTATGGATGATAATCGTTAATTTTGGATTCAAAATCATTTAACCTCTCTTATCAAATTAATTATTCTGAAAATACAAGCTTATAAGATGGATTTAAAATGCAATGCAATATTATACGACGAAGGATCTGATGCTTCCCCGGCGTATGCTGTTAGTTAAGTCTGTTCGGGTTCTCCACCGGGTCACTTTCTGCATTTCTGCCGACGTGTTGACGCACAACGACGAAGAACGACTCGTACTTCGAAACGTCGGCAGAAATGCAGAGTTTGACCAGATGGAGAACCCGAATACACTTCACTAAATTTATTATACGCATTGCAAAAAAATTATATAAATTTCCTGGTCCTATAAAGCCAACGCCTTGTCTGGAGGTACCTAGTTAGTATATATATTAAGTTGAAAATTAATATCTAGCTTATACATAAAATATATTACACAGTAAGAGTACAGAAAATATAATTTAACCTCATAATAATATTACGGCAGCCAATGAAATATGGAAATAATAATAAAAACTCTGAGTTAAAGTTAAGTTTCTCGGAATTATGTTTAGATATCTTGCCTGTGGCTGAATAATTTTTGGGGTACATATGCCTACTAACCTTTCGGCATTATTATGAAGCGTTAAGCTTAAGCATGGCATAAATTTTAGCATCGAAGGATATCGAATGCGGTAGAGACATCAGGTCAACGAATCGGTGCGGTGTGAGATACTGGAAGCGGAGATATTTATAATAGGGCGTGGTAGGGGAAGGGAATGGGGAAAGAGGGAGAGAGAGGGTGGAGAGGGGGGGTGGAGGAAGACAAAAAAGGGAGGGGCTTGTAAAAAAATCTCGACGGGCAAACACAATCGATTGTCGCTCTCGATGTTTCCCCCTTCGCGCCCTCCGATAATTCGATTGTTGCCTCCGAATGGGCACCTGCTCGCTGCTTGCCTGCCTGCCTGCTTGTTTCCTCCCCCCCCCCATTCCTCCCTCCCGGAATACACCCCCCCTCCTGAACCCCTACCTCCCTACGCCGTTCTCTCCCATTTCCGGGACCGAAATTCCCTTCTTTCTGACGTGATTGAGGGAGAAAAAGGTGGAGTGGGTGAAGGAGGAGAACCGGGTGTAGAGCAGGGGTTGGAGTCTCCCCCCTCTCTCTCACCCTCCGTCTCTGGGCGTCCATTTATTTCCCTCTTTCGCGGGTGGGTACGGGAAGGGAAGGTTCGTAAAAAAGGGGTGAGTGAGAAAAAAAAGAAGATCGATTATCGAAACAAGTGAAATCGGATAATCCTCCCGCGCGTCGAGGCAGAATTTTTCCGCAGTCTGACGACGCCCTCCCTCCCCCTCTCTTTCTCCATCATCTCCCTTCCCCCATCCCCCTCGGCCGGTTTGCATTGGTGGCCGTGTGGCAGCGCCACGTGAGGAGTCCATTGCGTTGATTAGGCGGAATTCGGGGGTGATTTTTTTCACGAGGGTGTATTTCGCAAAGGGTTTCGTCTTTCCTCGTTGCTGTCGAGGGTTGAAAGTTGTAAGTGTTTATAAGGCATTGAGTGGTGTGTGTCTTTTAGTACTTAATATTATCTTATAATAATCTGGTTCTGGTAATAGAGTCTATCTGCGGGTGCAGCAGTATGGTAACTGTTGCTAGCTGTTATCATTTTATGAGGTAATGAAAGCGAGACACTTATCCAAAAAAAAAACAGAAACATGGAAAGATCTTACTGTTCGTCCCCTATTTTCAATGATATAGTTCTTTAACGAGTATAAAAACAATAAAATTCCACACTTTTTTATAATTACTGACTTTACGGGTTGTACATAATTACCTAAGGTAAGGCCTACTATTGATAATTATATGAAACCATCAAATCTAGTCAGGTCAGCAAAAATAAATAAGTGTGGAAAATTACCTAGTGTTTTTTATCCCCGTGATAACTCTAATTGTACACATTTACGTCGTCGACAATTAATTCTATCATATTCCATTCCTATTTCATTTCTGTTATCCTAGAATCCATTGTCACAAAATCTTGTGGAGGCTCGAGGTGTGATATGTGAATGCTTTGTTGTGAATATTCCTTGTGCTCAATTCTCAAACGCCGTGGTAATTATCGCATGCAAAAATTGCAATGTTAGCGCATGTAAACGTAGATTCATTACTGTTTAATTGCCACAACCTGTCCGCATGCCGTGCGTGAAAAATATCTAGGGGTGGTGAAGCATGTGATACTTCAACGAAACCGCGCGATAATTCGTTATTATCGAACGTGATAATTACCGCGAAGCTTCAAGAATTGACCCCTTGGTGAATGGAACATATCAACTTTCAAAAAGAGGGACTTAATTTCCGATTAGTCATCACACCTTGCCTAAGACTTTCCAGAAAACGTTTTCCGTGGACTCAACCTTCCTGGTGATGCCATGTTACAGATATATTTACTTTCATTTTGTCAGGAGACGCCCGCCATGAGAAAAACTTGGTCCCTCGCCAAACTCTGAAAAAATATTCGTCGGTCAGGATAAGTTTTTTTTATTTTAAACATCGTCGTCACCTTTGCATCCCTGCGGGAACGAGGAAATCAAGCGGAGAGGGGTCCTTTTGGTCAATTAATTTTATCCAGCTTGTTTGACCACACTCGGGATTTTTGCCGAAAATCCGTCGCAATAGTGGCGCCGGGGCCGAAAGAAATTTTTCGAGGCTGCTCTTTGAAAAGCCAATTATGAACGTGGTTATTTATTATTTTTTACTTTTTCCACAAGGTATTTTGAGAAATTTGTGAATCGTTAAGAGAAGGTTGTCGCGTCCGTGAAGCTATTATTTTGGTGGACATATTTTTTATTTCGAATCGATCTCTATTTAGCCTGATATTGTTTCCTCCAATGCCAAAATTTACCTATTTGCGCTCTTGCAGTTCGCTTTTTTTTAATTTTTCATCTTAAAAACTTAGATAATTGTTGTATTGTTGTGGTTCCCATGCCTCTTTTGTTTTTTAAAGTCTTAAAACATAGGTGCTTCCTTGCACTCTTGTGGTTCGCGTATTTATTTTTCAGCCTTTAAAACGTAGTTACTTATTGACACTCATTGGCTTCGTGTATTTTTATTAGTTTTTTTCTGCCTTAATAATGTAGGCAGGTACATATTTGCGTTGTTGCGGACCGCGTGTTTGTTTAGTTTTTATTATCTTCCCTCCGTAAAAAACCGTACGTGCTTATTTGTGACGTAGCCGCACGTGTATTTCTATTTTTTTTCGCTTTTTCCCGCCATCTCGACCCACCGTGTATTCATCCCCCTTTAGACGTGAGTTCCACTCCGTTAGGGGGACGGTGGAATATTTTCGTCCCTGATGAAATAATACCGAGGCGATTAATGACGGCGTTGGCGGCTATTGTGGCGTGTTTTGGTGGGGAGAGAATTGGGAAAAAATTGAATATCAAGTCCCTTACGAAGCGGCCTTTTCTCCGCTCCGTATCCTCCCCTCAAGTTTTGATGTGTGGCGGCAATCTCCGCCTGTCACAATGGAGGGCTTTTCAGATTCGGATGAGAGCGACGTGGACAGTCACTGGGGAGGTGGGGTGAGTATACCAGCGTGGGGAGAGTAAGTAGTGGGGAAGGCGGGTGCACGGCGACAAAGGGGTTAATTGAAGCTTGAAATGGGACACCCCCCCCCCCTTTCTGGTCCGATCCCCTTATAACCCTTTTCCCTGAGGTGTAACCCCTTTCTGCATGTCTCTCTGCCTTCCCCTGGATTTAACCCAAGTTTACACACATACCCATCCGACCTTGCCTTTTGTCCGCCCCTAAAGCGCCAGGGAACATTATTTTTACATTCATCTCCTGGATTTTACGTTTATTTCAGCCTTTTTATGTGTTCGGTTTTTTTGTTTATACGAGGTGAGGGGAAATATTTTCAATAACACTCTTTTCGCTGCTGTTTCTACAGCGCGCAGGTATTATTTTTTTATTTTTTAACAGAATCTCGCGAGAGCGAACGGGTAAAACTTTGGTCCAGATTACCCTTATGCCTCGTTCGTGCAGAAATTTGCAATTTAGATAGAATCCGCGTTGTTTCGTGGTAACGAGATAAACGGTGGGAGAATTCTGGATATAGAATATTTAATTTTTTTGTGATAAAATAAAGCACTGGAAATAAGTTCCATCCTGTTTTATTCTGGAACAAAGACTGGTTAATAATTATCAAAACCGTGATCGAAGAGGATCGCAAGGCTTATTAACAAAAACAACCACGGAAATATGAAAACATTGAATTATGCGCTCCACTAGAGTAAAAAAAACAGTTAGACTGTCGAAGTAAACAAATACAATAAAATTGGAGTGTTTGATAATAAAAAATATGTGCCCGGTCGTGTAAAATTAAGCCTCGACGAATGTTTGAATTTTATGTGAACTGTCGCTCTTCGTTGAATATGTTTTTGGTTATTAATTTATCTTTTTGTCTATAAAAGTGCATTTTAGCTTGGAAATAATTAGGTGAAAAGAATCATACGTTTTTTACGTATAGGTCGAACCCCCGAAAATACTACTATATTTAATGATTTGTACAGATCGTCACAAATACATTAAATCCGCCGAAAGCCAATTATTTCTTATATATACCTCTTGGACTCTCAGGCTTTTCTTTCTGTCTCTCTCTCATCCCCCCCTTTTCTTCCGTTTCTCATATCCGATCCACTTAATTCCCCAGTGGAGCCCTCGGAGTATTTTTATACCTAAATAAGGCCTTTGAATTGAACCTTCCCCATCCCTCACGAATGGTTTCCAGCCAATGATTCCTAATTCCCCTGGCCAGTGATTTCTCACCGAACCCACGATATGGCCTACCCTCAGCAGATCCCTCTAGGCCGAGTGCCTCATTCCCCCCGCGAGCGACAACTCCTTTCTCACTTATATGCTATGGGAACTCTCTTTAACTCCCCCATGCGGCACGGAATGGATTACAGCGTAAATAATGGCATATCGTGAATGCATGAGAAGACACAGGTCTCGCTCTCTTCCTGTGTGGGCTCAAAAAAGCAATCGCCGATATTCCGACGGTCAGCCGGTCGTGAAATTCATCCCGACATTGCTTGTCGAGCTGGGGACCTCGTTCGGAGGAGAAGGTGGTGAGAAATTTCCGCCCACTGATGGATATTTCGGATGGATATTGTTATCACTCGTTGTTTAGTACCTGTACTACATTTTTCGTAGAAATTGGCTATGGTAAAATGGCCTCTACCGTTGACCGCATCCTGTTGGAGGAGTTGGTCTAAAATTTTGGTCATGAGCGGCTTCCTTGTGTACCAAATTTAGTATTTATTTCTCATATTGAACATTTATGAATTTTTCAAGACCAATTAAAACTTGATAAAAAAACAAATTTTACTTTCTAAAGCTCATATGTTTTTTGAAGTAGGAACAGTGGGAATGGGAAGTATTTTTAACGAGTAAAGTTATCTAAAAATTTACAAAAACATAACATTGTTAATATTCGATTCAATCTAGGCACGGTATTGCAGTTCTATATTACTCCGCTCTATGCTGATTCGGTTAATAAGTCATTAGAGTACTACTCAAAGTTATCCAATCATGGAATATAAACAAAACATTTTGTTTTTTTTCATGGAGCGTAGGACTTAACGCTGCAGCGACCTGGACGAGGAGAAGATCATTAACAAATATAAAAGGCGTTTGAGATGCGGATAATATTTGAGAAGGCGAGATGAAAATTAAGAAAGACGAAAGAGGAAGTGCTTGGGATGGTGTTAGGACAACAGCCATGACAATGAGGAGGATAGTGAAAAGAAATAGGGAGAGATAAGGGACGAAAAGTGAAGTGTACTTTAGTAGACTCTTGTCTCACTTTGATTCTGCTTTAGCCATGAACTATGCGTGGGAAGGAGAGAATGTCGCATCTAATCATTCAACATAGCATCTCGCTTACTTATGGCTATTTAGATGAGGTTTAAACTACTTTCCCTGTCAACCGGCAATTCGAGCCAAAGGAATTTTTCTAGCTTAATTACTCTCATTAAACGTCTCATTAATATAAGATCATATTACTGTTCCCTGTCCAGCCTAACCACTCTATCGGTATACTATGTATATTGAAAATATAATTCATAGAGTTCACAAAAGACTTAAGAGGCTTGCACGCTGACAGACGCCATGGAGAAGGAGATTCAAGCCTTTGAAATGAGGCTCTACAGACGCATTTTAAGGATCGCTTGGGTGGATCATGAGGCGATTAAAGAAGTCGTTCACAAAAAGGTTTGTCAACCCGAACTCATGTTGACGATTAAACGGCATAAATTACAATATCTTGGACATATAATCAGACACGTGGATAAATATTGACATCTTCAGTTAGCTCTTCAAGAAGTTTGGAGGAAAACGAGTCCATGGTTCAAAAAAAATCCCTGGCTTGCCAATTGAAGAAAGTAGTATGGTGTAACAACGGCGGAACTCTTCCGAACTGCATCTAACAAATCAGTAATCGCCATAATGATAGCCAGTCTGGGCCGGATAAAGTACAAGAAAAAGAATAAAATCCATATAGTGTCGTGCTTCCAACCTTGCTCTCTTGCCACTTACTTCAGAGATCGCAAGCTAATATTCGATCTGCGCCACTGGTATTCACAACCCTCTCAGTACTTTACGCCACCCCCTCCCCTCTCGTCCTCGCGACCCCCCACCATTTACCCATTTACGCCCCCCTGCGGCCACTGTTTAACACTTGAGCGGCGTTGCACAGAAGAGGAGGGCCCCTCCTACCCCGTCGATACCCCTTTCTCCGCCCCCCATCGCTGCATGGCCGGAGGCAGCGCATCCCCCCCATCCCCGGCCAGCCTCCCAGAACTCACACCCGACTTCCCTGCGTTCTTTCGTGCCAATGAGAACATATATAAATAAGCGTATGAGTTTCCTCCCTACCCACGCTTTCTCTCTTGATCGCACCACCCGGGGGAGGTGGAGCGGCGTGTAGGGGGGATGAGGGGGTTGGGTGAGTGGCTTCGAAGTCCGCTTTAGCGGAAAGGGAGAAATTGAGGTGGATGGGGTGTGTGGCAGGGGTGAATTACATCCGCCCTTATGATATACAATTCAAGAGACATCAAGGATTCGTAAGCTTGAAACGGCTTCACACTAGTCATGCTCCATACAGAATATATACTCATTATAATAGAATTTGAAACTTGTACACACTTCAGATATGACCGAGAATGCTGGAAACCTGGAGTCACCTTCACTTGATGGATTGATAATGAAAGAAACGTACTAAATCTCTTTTGCTATGTGTTCAATTAAAATTGGTTATTTCTAAACGTTAGATAAATGTATTATTTTTAATTGAAAGACCATGCTTAATATGTACTTTAGCAGCTTGTTTTTTGGACCCATCAGAGAAAACTGAATATAAAAATTATATGAAATTCAGAGAAAAATTGGCCGACTTACGATGAACTATCCTAAGGAAATGAGGGATCTTGCATGATATGTACGTAAATGACAAGCAATATAATTGCGAAATAGCATTCATTATCTAACTACTCTTCAGTTCATCTCGTGTAGCCTTTTATGGTGAATGAAAAAAATAAGAAACCGATTCCACTAAATGATGGCAGGTTAGTGGAAAAGAGGTAACTTCGAGAAGGACGGTGCCAAAGTTGATACGCTCGAGGAAAACAAGTTTGTAGTTACTTTTCTGAGCAACGAGAGAGCAAATGTGGGCCTAGAGAGAAGCACTGCGTTTGAAGATGGTGAGTGAGAATGTGGTGAGGGCGTAAGAGGAAAGGAATAATAAGAGTCCGACGTATCACGAGCGGGTATCTTGGCAAGTGGCTTAATTGAAGGCCGTTTTCTTCGATGTATCTCTTAACGCGATCGTGTCAACCGAGTCGCGAGAAGGCCTTTTGATTCCTTCGACGGCTGTCTGGAGATGCTCCAAGCGAGCCCTGAGAACCTACATTCCAATGGTGACTATATAAAAAACAATAGTATTTTGTTCTCTCTCTGATTCAAAAGTATTTATGAGAAAAGGTGATCATTTATCGAAGCATTCATTATTGCTTTGTTTAGTTTTTTTATTCCACAATAAGGCATTCACTAGACTGTACCAGTAACTAATTTTAGTAACACCTCACCCCGCTTGAAATGTCCCACATAATTTTGATTTCTGTATGAGTTAGTACCTCGTAGTATCCATCACTTGGCGCTATCAGTGAAAAAAATCAGTAGTAGTATGCTAACTGGTGTACTGCATGTTAGCGTGATCGCCAACGTAGAGCTCTTCTAGTTTCTGGTTCAGCCGTACATTTTTCTCTCGGCTAATTTCTGGTCTGCGCCTAGCGGTCAGGGGGAGCGTGAGTGGTTCAACCCTGGACTGGAGCTGGTATGGAATGCCTGGTGTAGTATCACCCCGTGCCGCACACCCTGGTGGTGGCTGGTACGGTTCTTCGTAGATGTAGATTGAATGTTTCGTTTGAAACTTATGACTTTAATCCATGATATTTTAAGTTTCGAAGTGTGTGTTATTTCTGTCTTAAGCTTTGATTTCTTAAAAATGCTTTAAAAAACTAAACTAGTCTCGTTGAATTATCTTTGGAGTTTTATTTTTTATCGGCTATTCGTCGTTAGAAAATGATCGTCAGATTCACACTTATCATTTTCGAACGGATTTTGTACAGGGTACTCATGAATTAACCCCTTTCACCCACCCTTGATGTGGGTATGTAGATGTACGAAAGAGGAAAATAAGATGAAGAGTAAAATCGACATGGAGGGAAAAGGGGGAAGATTCTGGCGTTGCTATATTTTGAGTACATTTGCCAGGTTCCGAACATTTTCATATGTCTAAGGAATCATTCTATGCCTCATCTCGAAAGCTTTAAGAGCAACGACTCTCGTGCCCAGGGGAAGAGAACCCCTCAATGGATTAGAGCGATCTCCGTTGCGGTAATCCTCCTGTTTAGCCCAGGCTACAAATCCTTATCCTCCTCCCTTCTTAAGCTCTCCTTCCTCCACCTCACTCGCAGGGTCACCAAACCCATTAGAGAGACCACTCTCCCTCCCCCTTCGTAAAGGGTGGTTCTGAGGAGAGGAGGGGAAGAGTTTTGTCCATCGCAACGCTGGAAAGTCAAACCTTCGATTTTGGGGAAACCCCAGGATCCGGGGAAAGGTGTGTGGTTGGAATGCATAAGAGGATTCAGCCAAGAGATGGAAATAGAAGTGGACAATCCTAGCGCACGCTAATGCTTTTCTTTTTCTACCTTGAGGTTGCCTAGATGTTTTTATGCCTTGTATCTATTCCAACGTGCATAAAGGTAATGGACAATCGTACGGTCGAATATTTGGTTCATAGGAGTGTGAATGATTACGAGTCAGCAATGAATTAGCCTGTATTTATGAGTGAGGCTTCGCCTCGTGACAGACATTAGCGATTTGTTCTAATGCATAATTGGTCGTAGTTGCACTAATTCTGGTGTGTGGTGTGGTACATGTTGGTGATTGCTCACCCCCTGCCACACACCCCTGAGGTGGCTTGCAGGGTGTTTTGTAGTTGTAGATGTATTGGTCTCATACGTAAATCAAGAAAATTTCCGTGAAATACAATAAATGTATTGGGAAAATGAGAAGGCCACTCTGATACAATAAGGGGGCTAAACATTTAGACTCCAAGGTACATTTATACATCAAGGACATGACGTAACACCGCAGGATAATATTTGCTACGCCAGACGAGGGTTTTCTGCGATTTTTAGTCGAATTAGTTTTATCATAATGGACGCAAAACTCTAATATTAATCACAATACCTCAGTAAATTCACATTCCCCGGGATTAGATCGCGGGAAAATGCGATAACACCCGGCTCACCATCTGCCGCTCATATCAATCCAAAATCGTGCTTCAACTATTCGATGAGACGAGCTTAAGTGAGATAGTAGCCAATAAGTGTGGCGAACAAGCACACTTGAGTGTCAATGAGTGAGCGTCGTGGAGGGTTGCACGATTGCATACGTGCGACATACATACGGTTCGTTCGTTCGTTGCTTGGTTCGAAGCGGATGCGTCCTCAAAGGGTTTCTTCCTACTATGATTGATCAAGTAACTGAAGGCTCTCGGGATCTCGCCCGCGACGTCCCCTTGACATTTCCTATTCTTCTGGACGTGAAAGGAAAATATGGCAAATGAAGAAAAGGAAATCCAAGAACCTGCTCAGTCATATAAAACTCCCTTCGAATATCTTTGTCCCCGGGAAATCTTTTGTCATTCGGAGCCGCTGTGTTGAGGAATGCTTCAACGCCCGTTTGTTGCTGGCACGGAGAGATGAATACCCATTTCTTTCAGTGGTATTAACGGAACTTTACTGCGATGCACCAAGATTCGTCCATTTTCCATCTATGAGGTCGTACAGTAGCCTGAATTCGTTGCTGTTTAGCTTACTTTTAATTTATTTTTTAATTTTTGGGTCTTTCAGTAAAAACTGTAAGGTGGTTGTAATAGTCGAGGTACCGGTTGACCTCAAGGTGTTATTTTAGTCTTATTAACTCCCATTATATTCTATTTTGCAACAGTTTCAAAACAATTCATTTACTTGAAGCTGCTTAACTGCTGAGATAAAGAATAAGTGGCTGAGGCTATTGTTCGGGTAGCACTACTACGAATAAGATACGCTTTAGCGCGAAGCGATATAAGATATTTGCTTTCTAGTGGAAAGATTTATTGCAAATATTGGGCATTTATTACGATTAAGGTGTATAGTACTACAGTCGCATTTTTGTTCATCTTCGGTCAATGTATTGTGGGAATAACTATATTCTAACCTAATAACTGGGAATAACTATATTCGCCGACCAGTCCATTTCATTAGCGGCTTCCTATAAATTTTCAATATCTTAAGTTACTTTAAATGAAAGCAGTATTTTCACCAATTGGAGAAAGAAATGGACTTCTTCTTGGATTTTACTCATGCATCAATCCTTAATGAAGTTCTCTCGTCTCGGCCCATTAGGTATATCAATGAAATCCCTCTTGCCCTTTTTCGTCAGTAGCTCAGGATTGAAAAATCACTTGAGCGTGGGGGAAGCAAGATTTGTCAAGGTTGCGGCATTGAGTCTACGTCATCCCTGGGTTACGCGGTAATTGAATGGAATCAGGAAGGCGATAGATAAAAAAGACAGATAGAAAGAGAGAGGAGTGGGAAATTGAAAACATGTGCCCTTCTCATACCTCTCTTCCATCTCTCTCTCTCTCTCTCTCACACACACACGCATTTTTCTTTCCCTTCGTCAGTAGCGACGCCCTCTGGTGGATCGTGGTGGCTTCTTGATTGCTCCCTTCGAAATGCGGAGGCATGCCCAACGGGGGAACAGAGAGGTGCGAGGTGGATTTTTCTCGGACGAAAGGGATGGATTATTATTAAAGAGCCGGGTGGGAGGTTGGGGGAGGAGAAGCAGACGTCGAAGATGTCGCGGAGTCATCATGCTGGAGCAGGAGCCCGCGAGAGGGGGGGGGGGCGGATAAAGTCTTCAAGTGGCGTCGGCGGTGCCCTCGGGCGTGTATATTTGGAACTATCATTCGAATGGCGGACGAGGCGACGCTCTTTCCTCTCGGAGTCTTCATCTTCGAACACCTCCTCACGCGGTAGAAAGAAAAACCAACCACTGAGAGTCCCTCCTGTCCCCTCCTCCTACCCTACCTACCTCCCTCTCATATTCTCCTCGTCATCCTCCTTTACCCTCTCACTTCTCAGTCCTTTTTTTATCCTCTTTTTATTTTATTTTGGATCCTTGAAAAAAAAAAACTCGGGCCTCTTCTCGACGCATCCCAGGACTTTGGCTCCCCGTATTACGTTAACAAGGGGGGATCTCCCTCCACCACCTTCCTTTCTCCTTCTCCCCCCCCCCCTCTCCAACGCCTGCCACCCTCTTCCTCCCTTTTGCCCGTTGTCTTATTTCTCTCTCTCTCTCCTTCTCGCTGTTTGTTTGTTTATTTGTTTATTTATTTTTCTCCCTGGCAACTCTTCTCTCTCTACCCATCCTTTTACACCCTTCTTTTCCTTGCGTGGGCTTCGCTAGGGTCCTCATACTTATTTCTTTGTCCCCTGTGTTTTATGTCCCGTACTTACGTACTTATGTCCCCTGGTGTTTTTATCACATTTCTTGAGTTTTATTTCGTGTGTACATTTGTCCACAGTGTGGAGAACGACGATATCGCCAAACGAGGAGGGAGTATTAATTATTACGGAGCTTAAGAGTGCTTGGAATGTTCCTTGGAAAATACTATATCGTATTAATAGTATTATATATGTAAATAATAAATGTGAATTATGCTCTAGGTAATTTATATTATTTTTTAGGCAAGGGGAATATTTGGGACGCAGTCTTGTGAATATTGGCTACAAATTATTGTTTTTTTGGTTCAACTCATCCGGTGAAAGAATAATGTGAAAGTTACGCCATGTTAGTAATAAAACTGGAATGGAAAAACTGGGGTTTTAGCTTGGAGTAATGATGTTAGAACGTCGTGGCGCAATGGTAGCGCGTCTGTCTCCAGATCAGTGTTAGGATCACGTTGGGGTCTTTTTTCTAGCCCCTAGTGGAAGAGATTATCAATAAAGGAAGGTTTCTCGGGTATCCCACGGGGCCAAGAGCTCCATTTTGTAGACTTTTCGACGAACATATATATAATACTCATAGTTTATATAACATTGGTAGCATATAGTGTATTGCATGTTGGTGGAAATGTGCATCATCACGCGCGTTTGCTGGTTTTTGCTTATGTATCAATAGTGGGAGCTTCATAATTTTTTTGCAGGATATAGTTTAGTGAATGCTGGTGGAAACTAACCCCCTCCCATACACCCTTGCTGTGGCGTATAGAGTACAAAGTATATGTAGGATGTACTCTTTCCCGCCTCATGACCTTTAAGGAGAGAGAGATATATATGGGCATGAAAACCGAAGGCCGCTCTCGGGGCTCGTAGCTAAGAAGGCGGAGGTGGATGCAAAGAAGGAAAGGTGGGTAGAGAGGGACTCGTTGGAGGAGGACGATGATTTGAATGCGGTTGTGTTTCTGTACGGGGGGAGGAGTGTGTGGGTGGTGGTGTTAGAGGATGGGGGAGATCCCGGAATGGATGGATGGATGGTGGACGTGAAGAAAAGCCCGTAATCAGCAGCACTTTCGGTGAAGACGTGTCCGCCATCATTCTCCCGGTACCCCACCGAGGCGAGGTGGCGGTGGTGGTTTACTCCTCGAACTGATGGCGTAGTCATCCCCACCCCCGTTCGCGATAAAAGACTGGCTTTATTATTAAGTGCGCGCGCACGGACGCGTTCATGAGCCGGGGGAGCCTCATCTTGCCTCTTTGTGGTTTTAGGAATTCCTTCTTTTTCCCATAGGAAGGAAGCTCCCAAGCATTCTTACCGGTGGCCCAATATGTAGTCTACTACCGTGATGAGGCTTTTAAAATAACTGGGTATGGGAATTGTTATCGGAGCGTAGATTAAGGAATTGGCTTAACCGTCTGTGTAAATTCGAAGCGATTTACTTCTTTGAAGACCTGAAGAACATATTAAAAACTCCATCCTTCTATAGCAGGTTCGATTATTTACATAAAATAAGAAAGAGTTCGGGACGGAAAGGTTTAAAATGTTAATTTGTTCCACTTACGATTAAGGACCACCATGGACACCATAATCGATGCCGCCAATATTGTCAATGGTAACGATAAGTAGCGTTGTTTATGATCATTTTTATGTATTCATTTTCCAATTTCTGCGTGATATCTTAATTAATTTTTTGTTTTGTGTGTCTGTAGTTTTGTTACGATGTGTGCATATTAGCATGACTGCAATTTACGGCACTGCAATTTTTTATTAGTTTTACATGATTGCTTGTAACATTCTGTGTATCCCTGAATACTGATATCGGCATTAGATGGAGTGCATCAAAGAGCAGCGTAGTTTGTAAAGAATGCTATATTAAGTTTAACAGTGTGTCGAGGCTATGAAAAGAAGTGGGATGGGAATTGCTATCACAGCGTTGGCTAAAGAGTAGGTTTAGTCTACTGAGTAAATTAAAGGGGAGTTACTTCCACGTAGACGTTAAGTTCATATTAAAAACTCCGTGCCACTATGGCATTAAGGAATGTAATTCACAAAACTCGAACCCTCAGTTAAAATCAAGTTGACGAGAAGCCTACGTCATCTTGCGGTTAACGTTAACCAAGCTTAATAAAATTGGGCAAAAATGTAGTGTGCGCTTTGGTTAAAATCCAACCCGTACCACACACTTATGTGGCATTCAGGGTCTTTTGTAGATATTCTAGATACGCCGAGTGGAGCTAGAGCAAAAAGCGACCTCCCATCGCGATGAATAAAGAACGACGCAGTTCAAGAATCAATACGAACATCGCCCGGGGATGCAAGAAAATCTGATTTCGTAATGGGGGGTGAGCCCCTCCCCCCTTTCTCTTATCTCTGCCCGTGGCTTGCTGCTCTGCATCTGCTGCAAACCACCCTAAAAACTCGTTTTCTTCTTCTACTTCTCTGGATTTCTTGCCTTCGTAGATCCCAACCCCTGCCCTTCATGACACACGACAACAAATTGATCTTCCCTGGTGACTATCTCAACAAGCTCTGGAAGCGGAATAGCTCAGAAGGATTTCATGTAGAGAATCGGTAAAAAAACATGCTCATCCATGAAAAATAAACGTTGTTAAAATTAGGTGTTACATATACAAATCGTGAAAATTGATGAAGCGAACCGAAAGAAGCCAGTGCCAGCGCGTAGGAGTCACTTTCACCTTATGCCTCTCCTGGAAGCCCGCATGTAAAGAATATGAGAGTCAGCGTAGAAAAAACTTATCGTTAAAACTCTTTTAGGGTGTCGGGTAAATGTATTAAGGAGTTAGAGAAATGTGTTTTCCACATTATTTAAGTAACACTAATTTAGTTCCCATTAGAGAAAAATCTGATTTAAGAATAAGTTGGAATTCAAAGGACACCCGGAAGAGTTATAAAAGAAAGAACAATTGTAAGAAGAGCAAAATGCAGTTGAAATTAAGATGTTTCGTCAAAACAATGTATTCCTCAGAGGAGTATCTACTAGCACAAGGAGAGCAATAGAAGAATTTAGAATTTAAGATAGGCACAGTGGACCTAAGTCCACTTCTAACTTTGATAAGAATACTGGGATCCCACTGATCGGTAGATTCGACCTTGAGCATAAAATATTGGATGTAGGAAATTGAAAAGAACTGTTTTAAACGTGTCTTTATACGCACACAACGAAACTGCGGCATAATCACGGTGAAAATGTGCATTAGTTTGCATTTGCATTAAATATGCATCATATTTATGTTTACCTATGCCAAACTTTTTTATTATCATTACTCAAAGTGACCGTCAAAACACCCCGTGCCACACGCACTCGTTGCAGCTCTCAGGACACCATGTCTATTGCTTGATGGAGAGGTTTTTAAGTGCCATTTTTCCCGCTTATGTATAGGGAGCACGATAACTATTACCGATGCCACCAATTATGCTAATGGTAGCAATAGTTAGCGTTGTTTTAATGCTCTTTATGTAGTTTTCCCAACTTATAATTTATTCTTTGGATGTTAGTTAATTTTACGTATTATATGCCTGTAGTTTTGCTGTAATTTTTGCGTATTTGCATGACAGTAATGAACAGCATTGTAACTTTGTATTTCTTTGCATGTTAGCATCACTGAAGTCTAACTAATGATCTCCGGGATGTATTAGTCCAGTGTCCATCCCGCTGAAGTAAAATGATAGTAAGTAATCGTATGGAAGTTGAAATCTCTTAACACATACGTAATTAACGGTATGTTTAGTAAAGCAGTGAGTAACATTATGATAGTGTGTTTAACGGTTAGTGCCTGCCTGGTGAGGAATCACACTGCCACACACTCATGAAGTGGCTTGCTGGGTATCACGTAAATGTAGGCGTAGATGTATATGTAGTTGTAATTTTCTTTAATGATTCTTATAAAAACGTGACTGTTGTGCCGCAAAAATTTCCATCTGACTTTATTGGCAGCGCAAGCGTGGTTTGCATTTTACGAATCCGGTATTGAAACACATGGAGCTATGAGCAAGGAAGGGTTAGGAAGCTGCACAGTTACTTTTGGCTAGAGTCACAAGGCGAAACTGTTCCAGCGAAAGTTCGTTGACGAGTTGGGTAATGGCATTCTGGGGATTCCCCTGGCAAGGTCGCACGATGGGAGGAGCCACCGAACGAATGCCTGAACTGCTTGTTTCAAATGCTTTCAGTGACTCTTAGAGTGGCGTGCAGAGCACGTGTTGATTGCGATGCGCAATGTGAAGGAGTTACGGGAAATCCCCCATTCCTCGAAAAGGACTAGGTATCAAGAATGCTATCGATTACCTTACAGTCAACATAGCTGTAGTGCAATCCTTATTTAATTTGATTCAAAACAAAATTTTTAGTTGACCTTTGCTCTGCATTCGAGTATTATATCTCGGGGATTTGAAAACGTGAATTTCCGAGAAAGATTTGTTTACAGCTCGAAAACCTTTGAGAAATATAATTCTTATTTTTAATATGCATCGTTTATCTTTGAAGAAACATAAAAAATAAGAATAATATCTTTGCTCCCAATATGGTTTATTTAACAGAATTTTGCTTCCATCCTCTGGAGTCTCAACTCCTTAGTTTGGTTCGTAACATTTCTTTCGTTGTTTTACTTACCGTAAAATAAAAATGTTTTTCTGTAGACCTTTTTAAAGCATTTAATGCAGATTTTTACGGCTTAAATAGCTAATATTACATCTACATAATGCCATGCAAGCCAGCTCAAAGGTGTGTTTGGTAGAGGGTGCGTATTTAGGAGTTCAAACGTCATCATCTCGTTGAATGATGACGTATCAACACGAAACTATTGTATCATTATTAAAGATTAACTGAAATGTGAAATCGGCTGTGTCATGAAGCTAGGAAATGTACTTTCTGATGACTTTTACCAATACTTTATTTTACTTTCTTAGAAAAATTAGGCCTATATTATAGCTAAAATTCACTTTTGGAAGCTTAGATAGAGAAATTATTTTTGTTCTCACTAAATGGCTCCACTCAACATTTAGCGCTTGCAAGAGTGAAGTGCAAAGTCCAACTTTCCTTCATTCAAACATGAATCGTAAGGTATGTCACTTCATAGTACGCCAGGTGAGTATTTCTCTGCCCCATTTTATGCCGTTTCACCGTTATCTCCTGGAAGCATCATCCTTCGTCCTTTCCCCCTGGGCCAAAGATGCATCGATACCGAAACAGCAGGCCGCGTGCGTTACGCGATCTGGAGCATTCCTTTGATGGGAAGGAGGAAGAGAGTGTATCGGGATGAGACAGTCTCAGAATTGGGGGATTCCCCGAAATTCCTCCCTTCCCCCCCTTTCCTCGTGTTCGTAGAAATTTGGGCCCATTTCCAACTACCACTCGGTCAGCGGAGAAAAGCAGGCACACCCTCAATACTTCCCTTTTGTCTTCTTATCGCCGAGGCATATCTTCCTCGACCTCTCTCCATGTATTGCTAACACATTCTCGCTCATCGTATCCCTCACCAACTATACCCTCTTCCTCAATAGCCCCCTCCCAACCCCTAGCCCCCTTCGCCTCGTGTTCTTCCCCATCCTTGTGACTTCACCTAGGCTTATATACAAAAGAGGGTAGCGTTCATAATACCCAGTAAACTTTTACCGGGTTTTCCCGTGCCTTACGGGTTGGCGTCCCGTCATTACCTATTCCAGAGGGAAATGCGAAGCTTGTACATACCTGCCACGGTCGTATATATCAGCTAAACACCCCACTGCGATTTGTGCGTGGTGAAGGCCCCAGAGGGCTGGAGAGGAAGAAGAGCCATGGAGCACCCGGGAAAGGAGAGTGCCTGCATTAGTATGTGTGTGTTAGTGTTGAGACTGTCAATCATGACACACCGTCCAGTGGCGCACCGCTTTATTTCTCACTCCCAACCCCCTTCTCAAAGGTGACAACATTTTACGGTATCACCCCACCACCTCCTCCTGGGAGTAATTGCCATTCCGTTCGTTCCGGCCCCATAATGATTGATATTCGTGGAACCTTGTCAGGTCGTAATGCTACATTTGTTACCTATGAGTAAGCTGGAAGTTCTCGAAAGTAGCTGTGATTTTATTTTGAAACCACCACTTTTCGAGAGCTTCTTCGAACTTCAGGTATTTCATCTAAATCTACATACTACCCCGCAAGCCGCCTCAAAAGGCGTGTGGCGGGGGGTGTTAGGACACCAGCCGTTTGCATATAAAAAGGAAACGCTCTAATGAAATTACACTAACTATTCATGGAATATGTATACCTACTCTCTCTGCAGTGAAACAAGCGCGACATTCCTAGAGAATCTAAATGTCTTGAAAACAGGTTCATTTCATATAAATGACTCGTTGAAACATTTATTTAACTCTCTTTATATATACACCGAGGAGATGAAATTCGCCTTGAAAAAATCATCTGACTTGTCATGGATTCGAACCTTGTAAACTGGAGATCTCGGAGATCCAGGCTCAAATCCCGGTCAAGTTATATAATTTTTTCATGGCGAATTTCATTTCCTTTCGGTGAGTATCTTTGCACCCGTGCGCGGGACTGCGTACCATATCATTTGTGCATTTCGTAGTGATTGGAAATTTATCTTTAGATAGTTATTAATGACGGTGATGTTCAACGATAATATTTATTTGCGGTGTGAATGTAATTTTCTACTCCAGCCTTGAATATTGAAACGAGTGTGACCACATAAAATTACATATTCGTAACATGTTTTATAATTATTTAGAATATTTGTGTAGATAGTGGAAACGGGGCTTAACGTTTGGCCACAGTAATCAAGTTCGTTGACATATGCAGCTACAGATATTCTTGGAAAACCCAGAGATCACTACGTACTCGAGAACTGTGACTCTTATCTTTCCCAAGGATTCCTAAAAACTCGCGCATTTGAGACAATCCTACGCAGCTAAACCCGAAGCCACTTATCACGCATGATCAGCTTCTCAGCTCCGTCCTCAAGAGGGGTTTGTGGAAGGGTTGCCAGCCCCTACAAAAATTAAACCATTCCCGGGGAAAGCCTCGTGGGACGTTTCCCAGGAAATGCATTGAATTCGAAGGATTTTACCTAAAGGCGGTGGAAAATAGTTTTTCTCGTCCCGAGAAAGCCCCATTCCCCATCGTCCGGAGTCCGGGAGTCCGTTTTGTGGTCGGGGAACTGACGCTAATCGCATCCTAACCCCACCTTCGGACGGACCCTCAAGTCATCCCCATGCCTCTCCTTATCCTCTGACCGCAAATGTAGGCACATGAGCGTTTTTTAATACAAATTTAACCTATGTACATATAACGAATATAATTGTACATAAAATACACTTGGGAAAGGTCTAACGTTATTGCATCGAAGACGACTAATTCGCCACATAAGAGTGTTTCGTCTCCATCTCTAAGCATATGCCCTTCTAATTGTATGAAAATATTTTAAGTTTAGCTGACTGGCTGCTTAAATCGTTGGGCAATAAACATCTATGTACTCGTATCCACCTTTGACCAAGGTGGTTACATATCACCGAAAACAGAATGCATACATTTACTATGCAGCATTTATTTTTAATCCCATAATAGTTAGTGAATAAATAAATAGTTATTTATTCCTTAAAATTTTCAACTATTTAATATTTATTCATTCGTAAATTTATCATCTTATACATCTACGTTATACCCTATCAGCCATATAGGGTAAAAATTAACTTGTAAATGGCAATCTATTTATTTATTCTTTAATAATACGGAATAAAAAATAAGTATCGCGTAACCATTCAATGTTTATTTCATATCTATCTGTATTCATTTACTTATTTATTCATTTATTTACTCACTTAAATACTACAGTCGTGATCGAAATAAAAAAGTATTTATATATTCATATACTCATTTAGTTTTTAACTATTCTAATTTGTGTATGGCTATGTTTTTAAACTCCACACCTGCTCAGCTGCTCTCTCACCCCTTTAACGAGGGAGGAAAGGGGTAAGGGGGCTGATCCTTTCGTCATACGACCCTTTCGAGCGCCGCTCGTTCCGCGCCTGCTCCTTTAAAAGCGAAATCCTTTAATGACGACTCCTCGTGGTGTTCCCAAGCCGCGTCCCACCGACACGAAAATCACACCGAGCCTTAACATCCGGGGTATTCTGGGAAACTCGTCGGTTCGACCACCCGATTGCAAAACGGAGGACTTTTTTTTTTGGAGAATGGGGAAGTGGAAGTACTGGAAGGTTGAGAATGAAGGGGGTGTCTACCGACCCTGCCACTGTATATAATAATCCTCGCCTGCTTCTTCTTTTAGGGGTAGGTAAAGGAGATTTCTGATGCGGTTGAGAGAGAAAGGGGCTTTCTGCCAGATGGATATTTGTGGTGGCAAACACCGAGGACTCTTGAAGAGAGGATAGGGCGGTCCTGCATGGAATTGCAGCCCGGGGTGTTTTGCTGGATCCTTAGCATTTATATTCTTGGTCATATATTCATGTGTGGTCAGATTTCAATGAGGCTGTATCTCTAAACTTATCATTATCATATTCGTCTTAGAGGTGAACTGAGCTTGGATACTTGATCTTTTCAATACACATTCCTGGCCGTGTAGGTCCATAAGTGGTCATATTACAATGAGATTGTGTTTCATGATATATCACTATCATGTTGACGGCACAAGACACCTAAAATAGGAACTTCTACGGAAATCCCCAAGAATACTACATTCAGAAATGTTTTAACCCTAAAAAAGTGAATCTAATCCAGTAGTGCTCGATGATGATAATTGTTTTACCATTAATTCGTAGTTGATGTAGATATTTTAGGGCCTAATTTGATTTTTGGCATGGTAAGGATGCTGAAAAAAAATGGCCCCGAAATAATTTCGTATAAATATATACGCTGGCGTGATCATGCAAATATGTATATATATATATATCTCTTACCGGTTCTTAGCGGCTGCCGCCCTGTCCCTCTGCCTCCGATTCTTGAACCAATTGCCGACTTGCGTGGGAGTAAGTCCCGTGGCGGCAGCAAGCTCCCGTTTCTTCCCTGGATTCGGGTACGGATCCTGGAGGTACCATTCCCTCAGCAGGGACCGCGTACGCTCCTGCGAGAAGGGAATAAAAAAAAGCTGGAAGTTCATTGATTAGGGACGACTTTCAAGCATCGCGATATCCACGGATATCATTATTAAATGTCTTCCTTGGAAGGTTAACCCAAATGTTTAATATCGGAATGCATAGCAAAGCACATCACTCCACTCACAGCCAAAATTTCTCAATTACCTATATTATCCATTTAATTCAATCACATTTCCTTGTTCTTATACTTTCTCTCTGGTTATTATCAGTTCTCATTAATGTTGTTATTAATGCCATGCTTGAAATAATACTGCTCCATTATAGGGAGAAAATTTACATAATTGTTCTTTAGTTTACTTACTAAAAATATTCCATCTAGTTTTAAACGATAATTTACGTTAATTAAGATCAAAATTTCAAAAGGATTGTGCTTTTATGGTCAGGAGGATAAAAATATTTAAGTTCTTAGTTAATATTTCATTGATATGGAGTTGTATGTACAAATTTAATCTAATCCTCTTGCTAATCGTATATGTAGTACGGCACGTAGAATGACTGAGGAATCAGTGGGGGCATTTATGAAGAAAAAATTCATATCACAGCATTCAAACTTTAATGTACCTATTCATATGCGACCACGAAAACGTTTTTATGAATGTTCTATTTTCAGAACGATTTTTTTACCGGATGCAGCTCAAGTGTATTTTATCATATTGTCGTTCTTGATTTTTAAATGGCACCTATTTTCTTTTTTAGTGTCATTCATTTTAACAATTTATAGTTATATTTTAGATGAAAAAGGTGGTGATAATGAGTGAAGAGAAAATGAATTTGCTAAAAAAGGAAACAGTGGCTAAATTACTTCATTGTATTATTTTCATAACGACTTCTTCTCTACGCTTTCGAAAGAAGTTATAATTAGGAATTTCAATATTTGAAGACAGTGCCATAGTCGTTGGCTGTCCAATCTTCATTGGAAATGCAATAAAATTCCCTATCTGCTATCATTATGGCAAGAAAAGTTAACGTCAGCAGTTTTGAACGTACCTCGCTATCCGACGAAGTCCTTCAGTTCATAGCGTATAGTACTTGGTCTTATGGTTTTAATTATTAAAATATGAAACAACCAGTAATTTGCATTTCGTTCCTGTTGGCTTTAACACATTCATTTATCCATATTTTTTTTACTTATGTTACTTGAAATAAAATCACAATTTTTCTTATTTTTTATTATCTGGTACATATCTCTGTTATTATTCTCAAATATTCTTTCCTATCGTCGTGGAAGTGTGAGCGTGATTGCTTTTAATGTATATAGGGGTAGTGATCAACAATTTTTTATAATGCGGGAACAAACTCACCATTATTCTGTTCTGGTAGAGAGAGGATCCTTGCTGAGTCGACAGCACCTGACGACAAAACAAGGACCTCATTTGCTTTATCGATACTATTAATTATCATATCAATATTAGGAAGCACAGTGACTACCTATCTGATACTTGACTTAAAAATGATTTCTTTACCAGAAATGAGAAATTCCAAGAATATATTTTTTCCTTAGAGAAAAACATAACTGTGAAATTGAAACAGGCAAGACTTAATCTCGGGAGTTATGGCAGTTTTCTGGGGCTGTGTCACTGTATGTGTTAGGAATTTAGTCTTAAGTTATCAAGAATCACCTTAGCAGAAAAATTTGCGTGCGCACTATAATTAATAAAAGGTACAAAATCCTCAGTTTTTAAACAGATGCTTTGTGCAATGGCCATCCATTACTTCAACAATGACCCTGAGAGGCCGCAAAAATTAGTGTATTAGATCGTAGGGCTATTATTGACCGAAAAAATGCTGCATCAAATATTACCTTACGGAAGCGGAATTCTCTTTTCTCTAGGCCTGAGTGTCGCCTGGGTGAAATTTACATGCTTTTCATCAAAATAATTACGCAAAATTAACTCATATACTGAGGCTTTAAATATCGATTGATGATCAGTTCACCAAAACGTAATCTCATGATAGTTTACCGTGGGAGTCGACGGCTCCATTAATGGGGGATGTCGTTTCGTCTCGCTCTTCGCCTTGATTTGGCCACTCAGATAATGATCCCGGGTGTCGATTCCAAAAGAAACGGCCAATCAAAACTTTTTCGAGAGGTTCAAGGCTTGGGATCATTCCTAAAGGGATTCATTTCCTTACGTCTCATCGAAGACATCGTAACGAGACTTATTTGTCATCGCAGCTCCACTCATAGAATCGCATGCGCAGAAACGATTTTATCCAAGAATATTTCCTCAAATTTTGGCACTCCCTAAGTCTCCTTCGGTATTGGAAGAGATATCTTGAATTATGGAATCATGTTAATGATTCTATATCATTTAATTTTATCCATCGAGCTATCTTAAAGACCCCCGTTACAAAATTTATTATTCATACTTTCATTTATCAGAGATCCGGTCAGTTTCATTTGATCAAAATCCATAAATTAGAGACCATGCCGTCTTTATCTTTCAGGCTGTTGCTGAATAAAGTGAGTTTCAACAACCACTAAAGTAATTAATCCTCGAAAGAATGTCAGTCAAGTAATGGAGAACGTGGATTCCTTATTGAAGGTTTAGTTGCTGTTACTTGGGGAAAGGAATTCCCTAGGTGGCGTAGTATGTGTTTTCTACTACTGATATTTTTTATCTGTATTCCATGAGTTTTCTCGTAAAAAATATATTATTAATTGTCGATAATCTGTTCTCTAATTTGAAAATTAACCAAATTTGGGAGGAAATTGAAAAATTATACCGAATTTCGTTCTGAGCAAAGCGGTGATAACGTTATTGTTGTTCCTTCCACCAAATCGCGGGATTATCATTACTTAAATATTCATATAGTGTGTGCATAAACTGATTATTGGTTTAAACCAACATTAATGACATAAAATTTGGGTGGAACCATTTCTACACACAATACACTGGTTCCGTGGTAGTAATACCATTACGTACTAACAACCAATCCTACAATCTATGACAGACATAAAGAGATTAGTGAATTTCGGACCTTACTTACCTTGAAGCAGTGCGTCCTCTGTTCCCCGTCCCATATGGTACGTGGTAGAGGGTGCTTCTTCCGAACTCGGTATTTGTCGACGGGGCCAAGGGGCCTGCCGCGCAGCCTCTCCGCCTCCGCGTAGTGGGCCTCCAGCCACATCGCCTGGAACGAAAAATATCAATCACGCGTGAGAAAAGTTAATAAATTGAGATATGAAATAACTACATTCATACGTTTTACGCCTCAAGCCGCCACACAGAGCAAGTGGAAGTGGGTGTTTATAGACAAATCACTTTTTTGGGTATTTGTGATTGAAAAAAAGTGTTTTTGAGGCTGATTTGGTTCAAACTTATTGCAAGTTTCAGATGCTTTTCCGTGGGTCTATTGTGGTCACAAATTGCACGAGGGAAAAAGAACTATTTAACACTAGAAGGACCAGACCCGTCATTTTGACGGGTAACCTCTACTTATTTAATCATATTGCCTACAATTTTTTTTCTGTCGTCTTAATTTTTTCTGACTTTTATTTATTTTGTATGGTACGTAATCTGTTAAAATATAATTTAATTTTTTCACATAGAAATAGAGTTATACCACCTGTCTACCTTAAAAGACCAACACCCGTCAAAATGACGGGTTAGGCGTTTCTATTTTATTTGTAACGGTAACGCGTGTTTTATCCTGGAAATCACTACACTATATTACGTCTGGCCTTTTGATGTTTTAGTTAAAGAAAGTTAGTTTAGTTTTTGTTGTTTTAGTTAGAGAAAGAAAAGGCAGAGAAGGGTTATATCGTGCGTGGGTGGCCTTACAGCGCATATATGAGTGTGGCGTCAGTAGCTTTCGCAAGTCTTACGGGAGCAGTGCTTCTTCCTCGAAATTATTTGTAAAAAAATACTCATTTGTATTGATAAATAAAGAAAAAGGTTATATTTAATGAAGTTATCAATTAATTTTAAAATAAACGAAGAAATATTTAAAATAATGACTACCCGTCAAAATGACGGGTAATGGTCCTTCTAGGTAGCCATACAACACCGGTCCTTCTAGTGTTAAATCGATCAGTTCTAAAAATACGACTTATTAGACTAGCTGTCACCTATGGAGTTGAAGCATATATACAAGGTGCAAGAAGACCTGGTGAAATTTGAAAGGAGTCGTGCGGCGTGTGTATACAACTGGACCCAGTTAAAGAAAACGATACATGGCGAATAAGATACTACGAGAAAATAAGGAAATATGTGGAATCTCAAAACATGAGGATATCGTAAGATTCATAAAAATCTCTACGATTGCGATGGTTAGACCACGTGAAAAGAATGGATAAGAAACGAATGCCAAATAAAATATTGAATGCACAAGTCTTCAAATATGGAATGAGGGGACGACCTATAATATGATGGATGGGTGATGTACTGGAAGTACTTACAAGAAGAGTTAGCGTGAGAGAGGCCATGAAGAGATGGCGAAAGGTGGGAAACTTCGGAGGAAATTGATGTTTGAGACCGAAGCTCACACCGGGTTGTAGCGCCAGATAAGGTGAAGAAGAATAAATCATATCTAGTGTTTGATTTCGGTTGTAGCATTAGTACCTTACTTACGCCTGTAATACGCGCACGCTTCATTCCGAAAATCCGCATATAAAAACGAGCTGCGCGTCATACACGATGATAGGGGTCAAAGATAGTCGTGTTCGTTCTAACGTGCGTCCGGCTCCCTGGCGCGAAATAATTTATAATGTTTACAATATACTGTACAATGTGCTACAAGAAGCAGACCTTCTCCACTACAGTTATTCACGTCGATGTCTTATTTCAGCTTCCCGGTCCCGTTTCGTATAAAAACGCAATGGGCGGGAAATATTTTATTACGATATTGTTCGCAAATGTTACGCTGCCCGTCTTACCCAAGGTTCCGTGATAGAGGCATATATATATAAAATAAAGATATATAGATGCTATTTTATTACTATCCCCGCCGTAATAATTATACTGATAGTACGTACATTTGGGTTGAAGCTTTAGGTAAACTTTAATGGAAAATCTGTGCAGAGGTTACTGTCAACATCATAAAGGTTATGCAATGCGTAAATATTTCCAAAATCAGGTATAAAACAAAATCAATGCAGTAATAAATCATACGTACGTACTCCTTCAATAATCATAATTTTTAGAGACATCCTCTAAATATTCTTTTGTTGATAACCACGAGTGTTTCTTTTTAATTATTAAAAATACTACTTGAATCCAATAATTTATCTTGAAGTTATTTTCATAGAGGACCCGCAGTCGTAATAATACTGCTCACGTAAAGTATTGGAAAAGTAATACTAGAAAATAAAAGTTAATCTATTTGAAACATATTTAAAAATACTTTCATCAGTTAACCTCATGTACCAATTCATTTATTCCTGCATTTATTCAATCGTGATATTTTCACTGCCTTACCAACAATGGAATACTTGTCTGGTCTAAACATCTTATCCTCCAAAATGATATCCACGATTTATACGGAAGTGGCGTCGTGAGAATATTTGCACCAAAAGAATTAGATCACTGCGATTAAAGTAACTGATGCGCCTCTATTTTTTAAGCCGCAAAATTAATATGAAGAAGGCTCGTCGTATCCTGCTTAAAATCTCAATACGCTCCATAAGTATGCCCAAAAAGAGGTAATTTAGGTGCATACCCACTTCCAAACTTGCTGTGGAGTGCGAGTTATATTTTCCTCTGGTTATCTTCGAAAAGATTAACTCTCCATGAAAGGGATAACGTATCTTCAGGCATACTCCTTCCGGGTAAGAGTTCATACCACTTTTTTATGTAAGAGAAACGACGAGATTTAATCTTTGCCCCCTGGTGGAAGAATGTTATCATAAAAGCTACGCAACCTGTTATGAATACGTAGGAAAATATTTTTCATCATTCACAAGAGTCACAATCAAGCGTATCTTTATCAGCTTTCACACTGAGTAAAACAAAGTTAACGGCAGCAGTAAGTGCAAAATCTTGAACCTTAGCCATTTTTCGGATCCTAACTTCAACTTAAGAAACACAGTTTTCGGAATTATTTTTGTATACGTACCTATATTTTTTTAAGTTCAAATTGTGAGAAAAGAAGCGCGGAAACGTAACATTTTTCTGTTCATATCTAACAGAGGACACCATTTTTCTATTAGTAACCAGGATAATGATGAAAAGACATTTGAGTCATTTTACGGTGGGACTAAGTTTTAGGGGATTTATTTCCAATTCTTCCCCTACTTGAATTTTAAACTAACGATCCACGCTTTCCTATAGTTTGCCTTCCCTTTTCTTTAAGAATGATGTTTTTATGACTTCCCTGGTTTGGTGTGGATATCGACATGTAAGAACTCATCATCTGTGTTTCTCTATCGCATTCTTCCTTTACGTCATGAATTTATCCCAGATGAATCGCCGTGACAATATTCTCGGCCTACGATAGGCGATGATCTACCATCTGTCTCGTTCACCGGTTTGACAGCGCTATTTCAGAGTTCGGGATTTATACATCGCCCTGATATCTCTTCCAACTCTCTGTCAACCACGGTTTCCGTATCGCTGTTGTTCTGACCCGGGGCCGGGGGGAAACGGGTTCCCCGTTGAGGGGAGGGCCCTTTGGGGGTGGGGGGAACTATGGGGGAGGGAGGGGTAAGACAATCGAGTTTGCTGCTCACTTGTTGTGTTCGCTGAGTGGTTTCGGATGAGATGGGGGAGGAGTGTAGCCCTGTTGGTGAGAGGAGAACGGAGCAATGAAAGTGTGAATCGGCAGCCAGGGACGAAGAGGCAGGAAGAGATGTAGAACTTAATACTGTTGGAAGGGAAATATGGATGGGGACACAGTGAATATGGTCTGTTTATATAAGGATCGAGATAATGATGGTGGGCAGTGTGGCTGCTGTCATAAAATAACCATTTGCAGCATATTGAGCGTAGTTTAGGTTTTTGCATGAAGTTTACATATGTAACCACCGATCAACCAATGCAAGTAGGAATAATTGCATTTGTTGCACGATGTGTATTTGGTACTTTTTTCGGCCTTGATGCATTTTCTGACGCTCCAAAAAAGTCGAATGTTTTCCAAAGGCATAATGACGATGGAGTATAACGGTTATTGTGTATTTTGAGTCATGGCAGTATAGTAATTTTTTAGCCAAGACACTCGAACGGAAAAGGTAATGAATCTTTGATGAACTTTGATAGACTTCAGGAAAAACTTTCTCTTGAAGTATGTTTGAAAATTTTCTCTTTTACATTACTTTCCTCTAATGATCAGTGGTGTAAATTTGTAAAAAATAGAGTTTCTCGTCATTGATAGAATGTTGCCGAACATCTATAACTTTGATCCTGAAAATAAGTGTTGTTATGAGGCATACTTTATTTCCAGATTCTCTGAATTTTAAAATCAGCTTAACTCGATAAGCCTGTTATGAATTTTTTCTAGCCTAACGCTGTTATGAAGTTTTTCTTCGAATTTTTATTCCCTCCTTTTTCAGATCTATATTAATTTTATTCTATTTAGTTTCATAGTAATTATTAACGGCGATGATAATCAATGTTAACGTTTATCGTGGTATATATAAATGTAATTTTCAACTTCAGCCTTTATGACTAATCATAAATGTAGTTATGTAAAGCTACATATTCATTACCTGTTATATATTAATTAATAATAATGTTGTTTGTATTTATATTCTGAAGGGTTTTATACCCCGCCGGAGACTTAGATTTTAATAGCAAGGTACATTCGCTTATCTCTATTTTTTCTTTAGTGTAAAATCGTCCCATTTCTAATAATCTATGCTCCTGATTCAGATCTATAATTGAAGCAAAGATATTCCGCACGAATGCCCTTAATATGACTGCCGGTTGCTTTGAATCGGCTGTCCCTTGATTCACGGGCCCAACCGTCATCTCTTGTACGGCCCTCGATTATGATTGGAGGTTAACATGTAGAAGTATTAGACGTAGATGAGAATCGAGTTGGGGATACGGTGATATGGATGGGGTAAAGGGGAGAGGGTTATTTGGGCAGGATTAGAGTGAAGGGATACACGCTGGGGAGGAGAGGGTTGGTGGAGAAGAAAGGGTTTTTGTAACCAAAGCACTATTACACAGGCGATGCGTGAAACACTGTTATACTCCTATTATATATCCCATCCTCCGTGCACTTTAAACTCCTCTCTCTCCCCATTCCAACCTCCCCTTTGCTCTCCTTCTATTCCCCTCCCCCTCCCGGAAAACACTCAGCCGATTCGCCCCCCCTCCCCCGTCCCTTCTCCTCCCCCTCCCCCCACTCCCGCACGCCCCCGCCTCCGGCATCGCCTTGCCAAAACTCACCCGGATACCGTGAAACGTTATTTCGGAGTCCGAAAAGCCATGTCTGCTAGTTTATGAGGCTGGGAGAGGGGAAAGAAAGTGAACGGGGCTGGGGTCGGGCAAAGCCAAGCCCAACGAGCCTTTTGATGCAGCGACGGGGCAAAAACCCATCGCCGGGATCATGCTCCGGAAACTTTTCATTTCCCACTAAAGTGCGTGCGTGTGCGTTCTCTTCTCCCCCTCCCACCCGCCTGTATCAAACCCCCCGTTTTGTTGTTCCCTGAACCCTTCCCCCACTTCGCTGCTGCGTCCATTTTCCTTCTAAAAATGCTCCTCTCTCCATCCTACCTATTATAGCCACCCCTCACCGAAGTTTTCACTTCTTTCTCGTCCTCCCAATTCTGTATCTCCACTGTTAGAAATTTCTCCACCCTTTATTTAAAAATATTTTTATCGTTTTATTTGTTAGAAGTATATCCGTAGACTTTCCTAAAAATATGGAAACACTCTTTGAAAAATTCCCTAGCACCGTCTGTACAAATTGGCGCATTCGATTAGAAATTCTTTATTACATTCTGTAGACATTCCTTAAGGAGTTCCGTTAATATTCCTGAAGTAATAGAATACGAAAAATGAAAGGAATAGGGATTATTTCTGGGGAAGAGCAAAGATAGAATGCAATAAACAAATACTAAAAGGTATTGAAATTAAATATAATGAAGGGAAATAAGTGGTCAGCTGAAAGTAGAATGGATTAGAAAACTGCAAATAACCAATCTACGGATTGATGGCTTATGGCGGTGAATCACAAGGAAGGCAATGCATGAAATGATGCTCAAGAGGTTTTGGGCATGTAGTGGGTCATTTGAGACACTAAAATGAGAGTCCCTCAAATCAGGAGGAGAACAGGTGAGATTAAGAATGCAAATGTGTCGCAAACCCATGTCTACTTCTCTTACCAGAGAGAAGATTAATTTTCCTCGCTTTGTCGTCTGACTAAACAAGATTAACTAAGGTGAAAACACAGTGGTACTAATTGATTTGAATACTTCTATTCTCTCATACAGTTTGAGGCCATAGCAAAGGCAAAGGTTCTCAATTTTCCTTTTTCTGATTTGAATTGCTACAGATTTAACCTGATTGCATTCACCATGAACTCTTTTATTGTGGAGCAATTAGCTGCTTTGCGGTGTTAGTTCTCCGATCATATTTTCTTTGTCTTATGACACAGTTCTAATATTGATGGGATATTTAAGATTTGATGGACTAAAATTATACTCAGCGGATAGCATAAGGTCGCAAAAACAAATACAAAAAGTTTAAGACCGGAGTTGGACGCGGGAAAAATAACGATTAAATATTCTACAAGTTTTAGGCCCTTCCCAGTCACACAGCGAATTATAAAACCCGCGAATTAAATGTCCTCCTTGATCTCGCAATTTAACTTGCCCTTATTCTCTTCATCTCGACGGGCAATCTTGTGTGTTGTTGTTGAAAAAAATAAGCATTGTTTATCATGTGGTATCTCTCGTGAAAGAGGGAATAAGAAATCCAAAAATCTTAATCATTCTTCCTCAATTAAAGTGGTAGTACCCAAAGGGAGTAATTAGAAGAAGTGAGCAGGAAGGGAGTGAGATTGTTGATACAAGGACACTGTTTTTATTTCTCATTCAAATCTCCGCAGAGAATATTTTGTTCGTTCCCCAAGTTTTCGTCTTTCCCGAAATGTCAGAGTTTTTTTGGAGCGCGCTAAGAGGGGGCCCACATGTTTTTGCCGCTGCGCTGCCCACCACGCGGTCACAGAGAGAGGCGTCTCTCCCCTCCCCCCCCCCCCCCAACGTACCCCGCCGCGTGGACGAAACCAGTTTCATTATCAAACGTATTTAATCTCGCTCCCATTGCCTCGTCTCTCTTTCAACTGCCTCTCTTTTCATACCGCTGAAACTTTTTCGAGTGTCCTGTGTCCAATTAGCACGTAATTTAGTGCCGTGAACGCAACCATGCCCGGCGCGTGGGTGTAATCCTGTGTGCATGTTTACCAGTTACAGAGCCAGCCGCCCGCAAGCGTACGCGTAGTTTTGTCTATCCTCTACTCTTCTACATCTACGAAGTATCGTGCAAGTCACCACTAGAGTGTGTGGCACGGGTTGATTCTTCCACACCAGGCATTCAGCACTCTTATGCGAGTATAACCTATATAAAATATAGTTATATTATTGTAGGCTTGTAAAATTATCTCGAAAAAGGTTCTAACGATGTTGATGAGACGCCACATCCTGAGGTACGAGAAATTAATTGAGCTAGGTTAAGGTAAGGGACCCCAAAGTTTGACACTAAAAAACATTTCTGGGCCAAATCATGAAATGCTTGGGTATCATGGCATTAAAATATGATTAACACGCATAAGAGTATGAGACTTGAGGGGTTAAATTGAGGATCTTAGAAATGAGCGATTGGTACGAGATTTTCAGCGACACTCCAAAAATTAATTTACTCAGTATGTGTAATTCTTCATGAGTTCGCTTGAAGAAAAATCACTATCTAATAGAAGACAGGTCTCCAGATATGTTGAACCTATTTACTTTTCACTTCTCTCTGGGGATGTTGTGCGTGTCAGGGGCGCGATGTTTGAATACTAGAATGATAGAATTATGTAATTGACATATTGCAGATGAATTAAAGAAGGATATTCACTGACGTGTGAAAGATAATCTCTGCAATGATCATGGTGCTTAGCCATCAAACGTTCAAATTAGAGTGCCAGATGAAAGGCAAATAGACTCGAGGATTGATGGTTTTGATTAGGCACTCTTTTTCGGTTCTTGGAGTCTAAATGTGTATGTCAAGTATAACTGCTAATTATTGCTGCTGAAGATCACTAGCTAAAGGGAAGCGCTATAGCTTATGTGCTGTAGAGTTAGGAATGTATCGTGGAATTTCTAATCACTGGACATTTCTCTCATAAGCATACAGTCCTAAACAAAAGACCCAAAAGTGATAAAGTTATGATTATCCTTGTAATTTCCCTGAGAAAAAGATTCATCTCCAGGTGAAATCATTAGCTAATCCTATCCCACCAGCGGGGCTGTAATTGGCGTGGTATAAATTCAAGTGGATTAATTAAGTCGCATATCCAGTCGTGGAAACGTGAAACGGAGAAATGTTTGTTGAATTTAAATTGCCTGTGGCGATCGTCACGGATGTAATGAAAAATCTTACGGGAGGGGAACGAGGAAGATACCCATCGCCGCCGGGGGAAGCCAAGGCTGTTATGTGATGCCTCGGCCTTGTGAATAGAATCCTGCCGTCGATAATCACCGAAACATTCAGTGTTTTCTCCGTCCGAGTTAAGACGTCTCAATTATGAGAGTCCAGGTTTATTCTTGGCTTAAATATCTGCCGTGAATTCAGGATTAAATGAAAGAGATTGAATCAAGCCTTTTTTCGGTCCAATGAAAGATTGATATACCATAAGAGAACCCGTTTAGTAGTGAACAACTGGGATATATCGGTATTTGAAATTCAGCGCCGGAATTAGGAGGAAATATTTGACCCATCCTTCAAAATTAACAAGAGTGTGTTCTTTTATCTTTTTGAAAAAAATCAGGAATCGTACTGTAATCAAAGTTTAGTCAAGGTGAGATCCTCAGAAAGTGTACTGAAAGTATAGTTTTTCGTTCGTAAGGAAGTGCTTTTAGCTTTATTGGACTGAAAAAAATTTTAACCTGTGAATCAAAGTAGTGCATAGTTTCAAATTATTAATTAAAATAATTCATTTTCGCACCGTGTTTTCCATTGTACAACACATTACTGAATTACTAATCTTACTCTCTTTTGAGCGCCCAAAGCTTCTCAGACAAGTGAAATTAAGTGAATTTAATGCTAAAATATTTTATAAATTAATCTATTAGTATTTGAACCAAGTACTTTCGCATATTTTAAACTATATCTATCATCATATTTTGACTCTAATTTTCACTCGGTAAGACACAAAATTATTAGTGTGAATAATTGTATTCAATGACTGAATAGAATGGCATATGTTATGGAATTGATCTCCACCTAATTTTATCTCAAACAAGTAGTGGTATCCAACATAAGTTGGCTGTACTACCCTACCAGCAGCGTCATTTTAATATCCAGTGGTCCAGCGTAGTTGTCAACTATGACATTCCCAATAGCACGTACTTGTGACGCAGTGCATTTTCAATCTCCATTTCAGTGGAACTAGCGTTAGGCATGGTCTGAATTGATGCCTGTCCGTTAGATCATGATCATCGCGAAATTCGCCTTTCTTGAATTGGACTTGAAATAAATCGGGTATCGATTACCGACTCCATTGTTTTATATACGCGAGGTGTCCAGATTCAGAGTCCCTCTACCTCAACCACTTACTCGGCTTCCATGCGTCAAAGATCACAACTCTCCCCATTCACGAATTTTCTCTTCTCTAAAGCGTTCCACATGTAGCTGAAAGTATGAGCTCTTCTGAATATTCGTTCCTTTTTTACATACCATAAGGTCATAGGTGCAATTTTGCCACTAGCAGACGAAAGATTTACATAGCCCCATGCAGCATACTAACTGCACATCAAGGAGCCTACCAATATGCAAATATTATTCCCTAGAGTTGGATATGGTGGTATTGTAGATGCGAGCACACGGAACTTATGTTTGGCAACAGTGTTCTCCATGTTCCCCATACTCTCAACTAAGCGTGGAACGCTCTATACTACCGTTTGGTTTAAGGTATATACATAAAGTATGTCTCGCACCTGCAGCCTCGCGTGCGAAGCCCTCCCGAAGCGGTGACTCTCGAGGATTCTGTACAGCTCCCGGAATCGTCCGGCTCGGAACGCGACTAGGGCGCGTGCCCGGAGCACGGCCTCGCTCCGGTCGAGGGCCGCGACGTCCGGGTGAGCCACGGGCAGCGACCAGAGGAAGCGGGCCAGCCTATCCACGTCACCGCTCTCCTCCAGGGTCTCGCAGACGGCGGACACCTGTGGAGAAGACAATAAGGGCATTTGGTTTTTTATTTATTATCCATTCAATTGCTGTGCGTGTGTGCGTTTTTGTGTGAATGTCTGGCCAATTCATATGGGTAGGTAAATGCATGGAGGAGAGAGTGTAAAAGAAAATAAATGAAAAGAAAATTAGTAAATAAAATGGTGACAACAAATAGATGAAATTTCCCATTTTAAAAGTCTCTTTACTCGACCTTGAGATTGGAACCCTTGTCTCCCAATTATCTGTCATGTGTATTAGCCAGCCTTCATAGTTTTTGGCGAATTTCTGAAATAATCCCCGCTGAAATTCACCTCAAACTAAGATAGCTTTGTAGGGAAACTGACCGACAATTGGGAGACTGTCAAATGATTTTTTTCATGGCCAATTTCATCCCTTTGCTGTATACCTTTACATCCATGTGCGTGACTACGTATCACGTCATCTGTACATTTCGCTATGATTTGTAAATTTGAAATAAAAACACTTTAAGGGACGGGGCTGGTTTATCTACCGTTCTAAAGCTATTACAAATCTATTGTGCGTACCAGCGATTGGAAAAATTCGTTACCTTTTAATTTATTTTTTGCAAAAAGTCATTCTGTGGTCGGGCGTGTCTTTCCTTTCGTACCTTTTTGGGAGTGTGTCACATTATTTTCTGACTGCGGCCCTCGTCCAGTCATGGCAGGTGCAACCTCTTTGCGGGGGTATCACGTGCGCGGCTGTATGTACGCATCGCATTCCTCATTGTTAGGAAAACACAATGGTATGGAATTCCGCGTGTGAATCTTCCATCTCTCAGGTCCATTGAAATGCTCTACTTGGACTTTTTTTTAATGAATACAACTGAAATAGTTATTTTAATGAATACAACTTAAATGTTTAGGTGTTTCTGCTACTGAATTCTGGTTTCACTTTCGAGTTATCCTCAGGAACGTCCTTACTCAAGGGTGTATGCAGTTTGGTGGATTTCGCGATTGATTGAATGTATACAGTGTATTTGCCTGCCTCCATTTTGCAGCACAGTCTTATTCTCCAATCAGTAATTGGGTCACCTTCGGTATAAATTCTCTGCCAGACGCGTCTACATACACATTTACAAAATACCCTGTAAGCCATCTCAAGGGTGTGTGGCAGGGTCTACTTGTGTGACAAAACTGAGCGAGTCTGCGTTATGAAATTCCACCGAGACTGTGTGAGTCAAACTATATAATGAATTCCAATTTTTTTGTTCAATTGGTTCCCGCTTTCGATTTTGACATGCGTTAGCTATTGAATACCAAAATTAAGGGACGAGATATGTGGATGATTCCACATATACATTCTTTTTTATATCCATAGACGCTGACTGCAGCGCCGTTTGTATATAATTTCCGCATTTTGACTTTAATTATCGCAATAATTATTAAATAACTTAAAAAATGTGGTAAAATGAAACGATTTTATTTTTAACCAATTTGCCGCTATTTTTAACTTCTTTTAAGCTTAACGTGAAAATGTCATAAATAGTAGATAAAATTATTATTTTCCCCCTTGTTTCTTCCTTTGCCGCATATAACTTTATCTAACTTCAAGTTCAAATCGTGAGAAAAATAGCGAGGAAAGGTATCATTTTGTCGATCATATCAGATACAGGGTATGTTTTCCTATAAGCCCCCAGCATATGAATGCATGACATTTATGTCCTTTAACGGTGGAACCACCTTTAAGCGTTAAAGGAAAAAAACACCTTGACGATCGCAAGGTGCGGCAGGATAGCGTAGATCATGGCAGTGAAGTCATTTTGGGTAGGCACCTAACCATCGAAGCAACGACAGTCCTCCTCTAAGCCTAGGTACTCAATGACCGAGTCAGTTGGGCGCGTCCTTTTAAGACGGGGGCAAAACGCGGGGGATAAGTCCCTAATTAGCGGGCAAGGGGGGGGTCTCATTATCCAACACTCATTCTCCCGCTGTCCCTCGCCGTCTGCTCTCGACTTGGCTCTGACGAGGCATTTCTCGTTAGCGACCCCGTGACTTGACTGTTTGGATGCGTGGTAAATGTATAGAGGGAGAAAGGGAGGGACCTTGTTCCTTAACAGAAGCCATTGCTTGACAGCAAGACCCAGAAGAGTGTACCTACAAGGAGGATGAAATACATTGAAATGGCTACATATAAGATTTCCACGTGGTCAACAGTGCATGGTCTTATTGCCTTATTGGTACGCCAAATTTCAATCACGTTGAAGTGGGCTACCTTTCTTCGAACGATGTTCTAAGCGTGAAACAATACACCTACTATAACAACCGTTACAACAAATTTCACCGATAATTTGAAAAATAAAAGTCCTTCATTTGCCAATTTCCCTTCCTCACGCCGAAAATCTTTAAAAACAAACTTTGAACGGCAATAGTTATCCTGATTGTTTTGCATCAGAGCAAAACATACAGTGGCACTACGGGAATCACCAAGAATTCGTCATAATTGAGTATTCTACCAGCTGATGGGTAGGTTTTTGGACAATCCTTTCCTTAATCCCCCATTTCTGGGATATCTTCTCACTTTCCCTTGCATTACTTACTCAACATTAGGTCACTCTTAAGTTACTCATACTCTTTGCCGCTCCTTTATATGCTCGTCCAAAATTCCTATCCTCCTCCTTCCTCTTCCACACTTCCACGCTCCCCTCTGTATCTCACTCTCTTCAACATCTCCTCACCTCTCAGCACGTCTTCTAAACATCTTTTCTGCCTTCTCCCAATCTCCGCCACTAACATCCTGTCCTCTTCCACCATACCCAAAACTTCCTAGACCGTCTTCCTCGCTACCCATCTTATCCTCTCCATTATTCTCCAAACTCACCTATCAAATATTGTTCAAGTTCTGGTAGTTCGGCCCCTGAGAAACCTGATGACAAGCCAATGGCTTATCGGGATCGCAGGGGCATAAGGACCACCAGAATCGTTGGAGAGCAAAAAAATGCCTCCAGTCTACGTCTTTATATCCTCCATCCGAAAAACCATGTTTCCGACCCGTACAGGGCCACGCACCATATTAGATTTATCACTATTTTTTTCTTTAAGTCTCTCCATAGAGCACCCTTCATCAATTGTCATCCGTTATGAAATTCTTCCGTGGCTAGGACAATTCTTTATTTGATGTCCATACCACACAAACCATTTTCCTCCAACAAACTACCTAGGTATGTAAACTGCTCTACCTGCTCTGTTTTGCCCTCCCATCCTTATATTAAACCCTAATTTTCAGACATTTAACAGCTACATTTTAGCTTATATTTCTCCCGGTATTCAGTATTTGAATTCACATTTATGCCTCTTGCGATTTCAGTTATTTGGTCAAATTAGACGTAGACCATCTTATACCAGGAACGCCATATATTCCTGCCACGCTTTCGCTCTATGAATGGGACCAGCAGTTGGCTCTCCCAACAATGTCGACCTCTTTGGTGTACCTACTCCTTGCGTTCTTCATTTTGAAACGCGCAGTTCCGCTCAAGGACGCAGGGAGAGCGTGGGTTACGTCCCCGGCGGCAGTGGATGACCTGCATCCTGCCTGAATCCCATCTGCATCTGCACACAATGATGCAGCCGCTGCAAGGTCGTGTGTGACAGTGGGGATGTTTGGAAGCCAGCCTTGGCAACTTGGAGAGGCAAATAACTGCACGAAAGGGAATGAGCTTTGATGTGTTGGCGTATCATTTTATTTTGCACCTGGAGTCGCAAATAAGGGGTAAGAAAGAATGATTCCCCATTCTGGATTAATGTGGTGAATGGAGTTCTGGCTAGCCACGCGTAGGGCCCTGGTTCAAATGCAGTGGTGGCTGTTTTTCTCTGGAATCTTGATCCCTGTTCCAATGCTATAAAGAGAGTGATCGTTTTACTTAGGTTCCAAGAAGATCTATTTTCTGACGAAATCGAAAACACTTTACGAATTGCTACATTCTACGGTATATTATAACATGAGCATAAAATTGGAGCAATATACGGATTATGCAGTATATATGCAGAACAGACAGGTTTGAAATTTCATTAAAACTACGAACGATAAGAGATTATAAAAGCTACCATTGGAATTCCATAATTAGATTTGTCGATAAGTAGTGTAGCTACCTAGTGGATTTGCTTCCTAATGCTTTTGTATTAAACTGCTACGTAGTCTTAACAGCACTTCTCGAATGCTTCCTATATAATTAGTTCTTGTAGCCTTGTGTAATGATGTATTTGCAAAAGAAAATAATAATCACAGTTTCTATATCATTTTGTACATGCAGGGTTCTGCATGTTGGTGAAATTTCACCTCCTGACAAGTTATTTGGAGGTTTTCGCTAATGGATTAATAGTCGTCGTTTAATAAACTCTTGTAGGATATAGTAGTTAGTCAATTTTGGTGAAAACTCACCCCCTACCACCTGCCCTTGAAGTGACTAGCAGGGTATTATGTAGAAGAACTCAGTACTGTGTCCATTGGAAGAGACAGTGAAAAGTGGGCCCCACAGCGTGTTTCGTTAGAGCGCCTGGGGTTCTATCTTTCTTTCCCTCCCTCGCGATTCGGTGGGCCAATTTGTGCCGACCAGACGTGTATCACAAGATAAATCTGGCTAATGGTCGAACGTCTCTTATTTATAACATGATATTTGGGTTTTCAATTTGTTTTGTTTTTCGTTTGAATTGTTTCTACAGATCCGTACTTACAGTTGAGCAAAATTTGTTACTACAGTTTACGTGACCAAATTTAATCAATGTGATTAAATGAATATTCGGTGAAAATTTCCTGATAAATGTTTTAACAGTAACATGTATTTGTGCAAGACATAGGAGCAGACACCATCGGGAAAATATATCGTACTCCGGCATCTAACAAGTTGATAAAATTGCGTAAAACATTCTAATATTATTTTCTAATGATCTTAATGCGACAAAATGGAACTATGGACTTTCCACAGATGAGTTTTGTAAAGCTTGAGCTAATTAGGTGTAACTAATCGTTTCTTTATACTGCAAAGTGGTAGGTAAAGAAACCTAAAAGCGTGTGCGTGAACAGCAATACATTAACCAGCAAATGCCCAGGTGGCTGAAAAACATTTGGGATGTGGTAACAACAGCGAAAAATTGTATTGATTAACCGCGGAAATGAATGTGATGGATATATTTTATATGTAATTTTGGAAATGTCCATCCCACTCTTTTTTTCAGAAACGATTTGAAACAGAGGTATTTTCGGGTGTTTACAGGGTAGACATTCCTGTGAAAAGTTTTCATTTTCGTAAACATAAGAGTTTTGAAGCCTAGCGACTACAATAGTTTCCATTAGTTTTCACGGGATTCACCATTTTTCAGTCTGCAATGCTTTCTTCTTCCATCGATTCAAATACATAAATTTAAGTCGATTACTTTTATTCTGACTTCACTAGACTACTTAATATCTATTTCAACTTATCCTGGCGATGTTTAACACGTTATGCGTTGTATCAAAAGGAAAAGAATGTCGCAAAATTCTAAAATCAATCCTAGAAAGCCCTTCAGTGTCTTTAAACCCTTTCTTCTTTCCACCAATGTCCCATCGACCTCACCGACCAACCGAATCATAAACAGCAGTGTTTACAGAGGAGAATAAAATGCATATTACGGCACGAAATTACTGGGGGAATTTTGAAGTCATTGTAGTATCCTATCGACCTCATTAAGTAGATCATTTACGCAGCTAATTTGCCATAAAGAAGTACGAATAAAAGAATTGTCACATTACTATGATAGCTTACTTTGAGGAGCGTGAATTAATAATAAAGTACGCAACATTTAGCATTTTATGCATCGTAAATGGACGGATTTCGCACGATACCGATGCTCAGTTTATAAGTTTACTAGGTATAAAACAGGTCTCTTTTTCGTCCACTTAGACTCCATTTCGCTCAGTTTGAATCCATGAAAAGTGTATTATTTTCTATTCATCTTTCAACTATTGTTTAGCCATTTATGAATAGTCACCGTACTGTAATGATCAATGAAAAATATGTAAACCGAAAATAATCACCGAATGCATAACACTTTATGTTGCGCTTAGAACTACCATTGCACGATAGCAAAATTGGGTACATAACTTAAAAAGGCAAAAATCGAGTTGACTCCAAATTTCGTTGGACAACACGCAACCTATTATTTTTTTCAATCTTTCAATCCAACATTTTTCGTTGCGCTAATGGCTACCTTTTCGCGATAGTGAAATAGGGAGGATTATTTTAAAATGAAAAAATCAAACGGACTTCAAAATTCTTGCGACAACACAATACCGATTCGGTTCTTCAATCTTTAGATGAACCGGAATGGACACAATTTTGACGGTTGGTACCGCGGGGCGGAGCTATTTTTCTCGCGTGTGTCGTAAGAGCGCTTGGGAAAGGAGGAATAGAAGATGATGATGGAGGCAAACTGTTGGAAGGGGGAATGGATGTCGCGGATGGCGGTAGGGCTGACTGGATCGTTGGATTCGGCCCGTACGACTCCACCACCGTGAAGTGAGTGAAGGAAGGGGCCGAGGGTCGAAAGCGGAGAGGAGGGCGTTCCATTCGCCCTCTCGCAAAAGGGGGATTGGCGGCGAAGGAAGAAAGGACTTGTGACAGTTTCCGACTGAATCCGACCCTCCCCTGACGGCCATCGCCCGTGTGCGAGTGTATCTGCCTGACGCTTAGGGGCGATTCCGGCTGGAATGGTGGGGCGACTGGCGGGTTTGCAGCCCTAGAGTGTGGGCTTTTAGAGGTGGGTAGGGGGGAGAGGTTTGTGGGGGCCAGGTGAGGGAAGAAAGAGGGTGCCGCTGCCACAACATTTGCCCCCTGTGCGCACCGGGTCGGGAGAAAGAGGAGGAGGCAACGGTCGTGGTGGGGGAACGGGGGGTTTGTTTGGTGAAGGTTGCTCTCAGGGGTCGGGAAGAGGGAGTGAGTTACGAAATAGTTTGACGGCTAGAGTACTGTATTGCTTCTCGTCTCTAGAGCCCGGATTCGAATCCTGGAAACGGAGGGGATATTACAGTGGAATCCCGATCCCTGCTTGGGGTTTTAATTGAATGGTACTACAGATTACTCTCCGCACAAAAAGTCGAGATACCTGAGTTTGAGACATTCTACTTTCTCTTTAGGTTTTTTCTTGTTCGGGGGTTAATAAAAGTTATTTACTTTTGGGCTCTGTGATTGGTGTGGAAAACTTTTTGTACAATGTGGATAGTATTTATTTTGGGATTTCGATAGAAACCAGTCAACGTTTTATAGTACCTTTTTCAACAGTAATGACATGAAAACTGCACAGCGTATTGGCTTGCGCTTTTAAGCATGTCAGTACGCATTCATTCCAATAATATACATGGAATAAAAATTTTGTTACTGTAACATTTATACAATATTCTGTTAATATATTTTAATCTGCTATTTTCGATCGTAGTTGTGGTGATAGTTGGCGAATAATAGCAACAGAAAATCTTACTTTGTCAATAATTTAAGTGAAATGACACATCCTGCTGTTTTTAATCCAAGAATTTCTCGTGTATGTCATAAGGGTACCAAATTGAAATTCATGGACGTATTTGAAATTATAACTTTTACCAAATGTTTTGGTTTGATTTGTTAAACAACCAAATTTCTTCAAGCACCTCGTCCCTCTCAACCATTCAAATACTCTATATTCCCTCTTCTGTTTTCTTTCCCTTATCATACCTTGTTTAGCTTAGTTTCTGTTTTTCCTCGTAAGCACCTACTCATCCCCAATAGGGAGTTGTAAACCCTCTTCCTTCCTTCAAAAAACAACACCCCATCAACTAATCTGAAGAAAAGCAAGAGCATGGAAGGTATTGCTAGAAATTTCTCTGTAGCCCTCTCCATAAAGAATGCTGCATAGCGTCGAAACTGGTGAGGCACTCAAGTAAAGTACGGAATATACGAAATATAAGTAATTTAATATAAATCAGATTCATTTTGTAGGATTTTGATTAAATTAACGGAGGGAGGGGAGGTGAAACAGCAATTCGCACTCGACCGCCAAATTGTTTTCTTCGTTATCCAAGTTCTCTAATGATAATTATGAGTTGGTTTGGTTACCAGTGTACTAGCTCTCAATACCTAGGGCCCGGTTCCAAATCGCAGCGGCGACTGATATTTTTGTCAGTTGAATCCCGGTTCCATTTGGAGAGAAAAATTCAATTCCAGTACTCCTGTGGCTTGGGACAAAGAATGGAAAGCTCCTAATGTTTCTTTTAGAGAATGCTCCTAATGTTTCTTTTAGAAACATTAGGAGCTTTCCATTCTGTACATTGCATCTTAAGCGTAGGTAGAAGCTAATCCCCAATTGTCGCCATACACTCCGATTCTCAATGGTAGTGCGTCTGCTGCGTCAATTAAATGGTATCGTAGTCAAATCACATCGGAGTTGAACTTTTTCGTGGCCCCCCAGAATAATGGCACTAATGAAAGAACTAACTGTAGAGCTAAATGCATCCGCGAAGATTTTGATAAAGGAAATTAATGAAACATTGGAAAAAATGCATGCTATAGAATAACCTTGCATGGCAGGAGGAATCCTTCAATCGTGGAGTATAAAGTAGAAACAGGCGGCTTCTTACCGTTACCTTTTAGTACCCCACTGCTGTCTAAGTATCGAAATGAATCTAGTCATTCGTCCGGTGCGAATGCGAAGTTTTATGTGCCCAAAGCGGTAGTTTTTTTGCACGACCTATCTCGATGACCTCTTATCCCCCCGCAGGCGAAAGAACCTTCTCAGTACCTCCATTCCATTGCCTACTGTGATCAAAATCGGGATGGGAGATTGGTAGGTATCGGAGCCTAAAAACTTATGACTTCCGGGTTCGATGGAAAGAAGGAGACTTGCAAATCGGGGCGACGAGTGCAATGATGTGTCATGAGCCCCAATACTTACCCCAACTAACCCCTCTTTAAAAAAAAACATCATGGCCTTAACCCCCCCAAGGATCAAGCGCTATATCCCACCGTCTCGCCCGTTCAAGTCTCCCATTGTCGCGAGGCGTCTGGCCGTGCCCCACGGGTAGCGAGGCGGTCCCCTCCTTTGTCGCGAGGCGTTAAAAGGGGTTGCCGATGATGTCGTCGGCGATATCCGATGGGCGGGGAAAGAAGACTTAAAGGAAGGAAGGGGTGGAATGTCGTCGTTCTGTGGAGTGCCCGGGGAAGGCGGGGAAGACGAAGACGTGACACTCGTATAAGGGATGGGTGTATCATGGCGGCGTGACGTGGTCCGGATATCGGTTCGGTGATTTCTCACGGCCTCACATGGCGGTAGGTAACAAAGGTATTTTTCCAAACCCACACACACACACAAACACACAAAACAGCGGGACCACTCTTTTAGTTGACGGAATAATAAAAAAAGAAGCTTATTGGGAAACGTTCGAGTGTTTTCGGAAGTAATGAGCCGCGAACACCGATTTTTATATTCTCAGGAATTCGCCGCTGGGTTTTGGAACATCCTTCCGAACTCGGGGAAACTAAAATCATTGCCAAAGGGTTTCAGAGTAGTAGAAGCTTTCCCGAGGGAAAATATAGCTTCCTGGATTGGGAGTCGAACCTTTCGATTGGGAGTCTCTTAGGACCAATCCGCAAACCACTACGCCACTCTGGGTTCTCGATTTCAATGGTAATTTTCTGAAGGATTAATAGGAACTAGCTTTTGTGTAATATTGCAGTCCATTTATGATGGTTCGAGGTTCGATTTCCCATTCGACAAGATCTTTTTCTTCCGGCAGTTATCTAAGCATCTAACAGGGTTCAAATTGGCATTTGAGAAAATCTTACAATGTGTTACAAGGAGATTGGGAAAAGCAAAATTATCACATTTTTTATCGTAATCAACGTTTTTTATGCAAGGATTTCATCAAAGTGCTTCGATAAATGGATTTAACTCAAGTATGATTATTTTTTAAACTTTGACAAATGGAGAGGTAATAAATTGTTGATCATAGAGATATGAAAACTAGCATGCTTAAATGAATATGGTCTCTCTGAGGTGTTGCTAAGTTTCCTTTCCATTTACATATATTCTGCAATAAATAATTTGGAAATTTTTTTAATAAACTGCCTTCATCAAGCATTTGCAGAGAACTACTATCTCTTCAGCGTGAAATCCTCAATCAATGACAGATATGAGTTGCATTTCCAAACATGAAGGTTTCCAGAACATGTCTGGTTGCAAAGGAATTTACGTGGGAATTGTTTACTACTTTCAATCCTTCGCGAAGTCTTCTGCCCTAGTAGTCCTAATCTTTTCTCTCGCAGTTATGTCGCTACCTTCACTGGTACCGTAACTACCAGAGGTGCCCTTACTGCTGGCCGACCACCCAAGCAGTTTCGCAACACGTTAGGAGTTTGGTCAAGATATTATCATATACGATGTCGGCGTTATTGCTTTGAAATATTTGAATGCCGTAGTGAAAGTAGCTTTTCAAATAGCACTCACTGAATTGGTCTTCAAAATCAAAGACAGAACTTCGAAATCGGTAAGTGATTTTCCTTGTGGAAGAATCATTCAGCTAACACCATCATTGAGGGCTTAGAATTATCCACCTATTTTTTATCTGTTACCATGGCTGTAGTATATTTAGCAGATATTCTTACTCTTGCATATTACTCTGCAAGCCACCGCAGGGGAATGTAGCAGGTGGTGCTATGACGCCATCTATGAAAAAGGTAGGGAAAAGGAAAAAGGAACTGCAATGGGAAAAGGACAAAACGGTACTTACGGAGTGTCTTAGTGCTGTGGTTTTTGTAATAGTCACTAATGGTGGACAGAAAGAAAGAATTTTTGTACCTATAAGATTGACAGTGTGTCTCTCTTATTTGTCACTTCTATCGGTGCCATAGATATAGTTCACTTTGTCATCCATGAAGGGCCTTCCTTACTATTTGCTTAATAAATCGTTAAAGTCTCGTTAACGCAGCGCCATTAAATGTTTCGTACGTATTTTCCGAAAGGTAGGTGCAAAATTATGGTGGTTTTCAGATAATTTACTACATCTGATGCATTTCCTTTACTTCCCCTCATTTATATTCCCTGTCTTGTCTTGTAGGATGTATATCAAGTTCTCTTTTACTTTGTTAAAATATATTTTCACGCTCAACGTGTCGCTATTTATGTAGTATTACGTCTCATAATGACCACTTCTCCCATATGATACAAGTTGTGAAATAAATGGCTCTCGGTACGTGTTGAAGAAACCCATCCTAAACGAACCGTTAGTGGGAAAGGAGAACGCACCAAGAACCGGGAGTTAATACGTTGCTCTGTCGCAAATGTTCTCCACCTCGAATATTCTCAGGGCGACATCGACTTTAATCTGCCAAGTGGAGAAACCAAAACAACAGGTAAATGCGCTTGTCACAAGCATGCTTCCTTTCCATCCTCCGATTTGGGAAATACTCTTGAAGCCTCTCAACAAACACCTTAAAGTATGAATAACAACTGTTTTCAATAGCCCTTAACTTTTCCAGAAACATTGGCCTCCGTGCCCGAATGTTGCAATCGCTGCTCGTCCGACCTACCGCTATTCAGCAGAGTATTAATTTCCGAATGTGAATGCCTATTGGTAAATGGTACTTGCTAATGATTTGCCGGTCTGGTAAAGCGTTTGTCTTCCTGCCACACTTCTTTGGAAAAAAGTTAATGAACGCTTCTGAATCAACTCTGAAATATGCGCTTTCTTCGACATTTAGATGATTTTGACATGTCTCTTTAGAACCCTAATATTTTTATAAGCATTGTAAAGGATTGCCTATGTAATTTAGACTAAGGTTTACTATAGTGAAACGCTGACATTAGTTCTAAATTACGACTCAGTTAACGATCTTAGTATTTTATTATGTTCCTACTTATTGGCTCAAAAGTTATTCTAAAATGAACAAAGAACCGAGTGGTATGCTGCCAAATATGCGCTTAGATAGTTTTCCACAACTCCCTGATAGATTGCCGAATGTTCTACGATGAATTAGTGTGCTCGTATGCATGTTCAAATAATGAATATTTCATGCAAATACATTGAATATTCGCGTCTTTTAAGATCAATAAATACCTTAGAGACGGTATACCTACTGTTATGGATGAATCCATAATAATGAATTCCTAATACACCATTATGGTTTTCAGCACCTAGCTACATGTACAAACTTTCACCATCAAACGCTCACATTTTTTTTAACGCTATAACTGAGTTCATCTCGTTGAGCACCAAATATTATTAATTCGATTACCCTACAAAAGAGATTTTAATGCTATATGTCAACACAAATTTTGCTCATTCTTCATTGGCATGTCAAAGAGAAGCAGCATATTCAAAGATAGCAGTTTCAAAATTTCGAAAATCACCAAGTATCTGGTAAAATTAGTTGTTATATTTCTAAACTTTTTCCATTTTTATTTCAATATGTTTTATAACTCCACCGAATTGGTTGGTAATGTCATACGGATCCATTAATAATGCGTGGGGGAGGATGACCTGCGCCAAGCAAAGTTTTAAAGGAAGTAACTACTTTTTAAACACGACATTTGACCACTAAACAGCGCTCTGAACGGTTATTAGTTTTAATGAAAGTCCGGTAAACTTTATAATGAATAATCTGCAAATTTTGTGCTCTGACAATTATCAATCACCCTCTTTTTCAACATTTAGCTATCACTTTTAAGGCTGCGACTAACATAGCTCCAAAGCAGGTTGTCCCTCTAGGAAATAGAACATAGAAATCTTGACTGGATTTAGAATGGAGAATAGAAAAACAAATTGAACTCTGATATCTAGAGAAAAACGGTGGCTGGTAAGGGTGGTGCAAGCATTTTGGCATTCGCCGCGCCGTCTTTCCTCTATGGCCGTGGTTTAAGATAGCAGAGTGCAAATGGATAGTGCAATGTAGTCACTTGGAGCTGCCACTAGGCCGTGTGGAAGATGGTGTGGGAACGCAAGCTATTTTTGCTACTATGATAGTCAAAAAGGTTTTACGGTCTAAATTCCATTATGTTGTATTTAAAGACGCTCAGTAGTGGTTCTGCATTGGCCACAAAACGTGCATTTGGAAAAAGAGCGTTCACAGCTGTAAGTCCTATAGTATATCTCCTTTACTTATCAGATGAGCAGATACTTACCGATGTAATATGGAAGCCTTTTAGCCTTGTCTACGTCAGTATTAAACTCAGAGCCCTTACCTTCCCATAAATGTAACCGACTCTATTTCACCAAATGCTGAGCGTATTATCGTGCGTAATTCACGCAATTCGTAGGACTGGGGTTCTTCACAGTTCCTTTCTCAGTTGTAGGTACGATTAGCACTATTCCCTAAAGTTCTGAAGTACAAGAAATCCTATAGCATTTTTAGTTATACTTATCCAAATATATTAGATACAAATGTAAACCATAGCTCGAGATCGATAGCCAAATACCAAAACATCTCCACAAATTCAAGAATAATTACTGTTGAAATATATGGCTCTCACTTTTCACCATTTTTTCCAGAACTAAATGGTTATTAAATGGCATGACTATGGTAATAATTTTCAATTTTAATTCTTAATTGCCATGAATATTTTTCCATTAATTGAGACATTTCTTGACGCAGCTTGCTGGAAACGATACAACTTACCGCGGGTTACCTATCTCTTTACGTTGAAATATTAATAAAATCCTCCCGAAGTCCACCTCTAATCTGTCAAATTCAATCTTTACTCATGCATCCTAAAAATAAACCAACCCAGCAGTATCTACGATGAATGTTACGATTCCCTTTGTAAGATGTCCAGCAAAATGAACTTCAATGACCGTTTAACTAATCCGTGCGCTAAGATTCTGCTCCAGAATCAATAAGCCTAGACGAATGCCCGCCAGTGAGGAGTTAGTACCTACATAGAATATATGTGCTTCAAAAAATTACTCGTGAAAATTCAATGCCATAGGCCTTATTCTTGCCGTGATGGGTTGAAGCCGTATCGCACATGCAAGGCCTCGTATCGCCCGAAGCCGGCAAAGTGCGCGCAGTGTGAGATATCAGAGTCATGAACCCTTGCCGCGAGGAATTATGCCGAAAGGAATTCTCGGGTTGACGGGGGCTCATGGTCTGACTTTTTTCAACAGTGTCAGTATGCATTATGGCGATATGGCCTTTCCGTCGGGAGTCCTTTGGCTATCGCGAACGTCTTTAATGGTTGGCGTGGCCTCACCAGTGCATTTCTTTTCATATTACTCTGGTTTGTCTGATTTTTAGCGCCTAAGCGTTCTTAATTGTATCACATTGTAAAATTCTATCCACATGCATGTACAAAATATATGTTGAAAATGAATTATTTATACATCTTGTATCGTTAAACTTCAACTTTGGCATGGTAACTCAATACTCTTACCAATTACCAGCTTACCAGAGAATCCCTTATTTAGATCACACGTTATTTCCATGCACTCAGCCTGTTTTTCGATATTCGCAAAACTATAACTTCCTAGGAGGCCACTGGGGATTCATGATAGTGATTTGGCCTCATTATCGTGATGTGCGAATTCCACATGCTGTAGAATGTCGCGTGATGATAGGGAGAGTCGAAAAACAAAAATTTTGGAATATTGATGCGCACACCTGGGAATAGTTGTGAAATGGGCTCTAAATAATGCTGTAAACATTTTAGGTCGATCCAATAATATTTAGGGGTCTCCGTGATATAATGATTTCTGGAAATCAGGAGAAAAACGGTAAATGTTTGACGGAATCAAACTGACGGGCATCCACACCATCGTTGCGGGTCGCGATACGCGCCTCATCGAGTATAGTCGACCCAGATGCGATCACAGTTCGTACTCTTTCACATATACGGCATCAGTGGACATCAACGCTCCCCCGCTCGTACAGCACGGTCTCCTTCCGCCGCAGTTCATGCATCGCTCGCTCGCTGTCCTTTGGTTCCGTCTCACGGTGGATTTGTTTACTTTGCGTAGTGGGCTAGCAGTTTTGTTGCACGAGAATATATGGCAAAAAATAAGAAGGAACCACGAGTGTTTCGAAGTGCCAACAAGTGCCCTATATTTGGCATAGTTCGGAAGCTCAACATGAGAATTATGCCATCAGTGGCCGATGTATTGAGGCTTTATCGAATGGTGCAAGTGGAGCTGAACCCCCACTTGTGAGTAGATATCCATCTTTCAACGAAGTTTCTGATTACGTCTTAGAGCAAGTTGAAGAAGTGTGGAAATTAGTTTCAGTGCCACTCTATACGCGAAGAGATACACCGAGGCGTTTGTCGAAAAGGCTTGTGGACATATACTGGTGCATGCGGAGGCGGCTGAATGACGATCCTTCTAAAGTAGAACAGTATGTGAACGAGTGAGAACGATCTCAGTTTGATATACGCCCTTATAAGTGTGATTTCACCACAGGCACTTATATCTTGCTCATGCTCTGCCGAAGTTCAATTATTTGAATGGGGTTTCCTACACGATCAGAGGAATGTTCGGAAAATGGCGATTGGTGCTGTGGATGCGAATAACACTAATATTCTAGCGAAGTGTTTCTTGCTCCAACAGAAGGAAGCAAGCGCGAGCACCTTTAAGTATGAAACCGCCTCAGCCTCTGCCGAGTTGAGCTCAGAATCTCTTACTGGAACAGAAGAGAGCGAAGACTCTGGATCAGAGCTCCAACTTGCGCAACGCCTGGCCTGGGAAGAAAAATCAGCCACAAAATCGCTTGAAACTGCCATCAGTCGGCTTGCTTTGTGGGAGAACAGGTGTTGCACCTCATGTGGCTACTATGATAACCTCCGCTATCCTGTGTGATGTAAGTCTAGTGACGGAAAATTGCAGGAAGCTCGTAGTTGACTCCTGAAAAGTGCGACGACGAGTAAACAAAGTGAGGGGATATATCCACGCCAATCAAGATGATTATCTGTCAGGCTACAAGCTGCAGGCGCTTTACTTCGATGGAAAGCGTGACACGATAGCTGTGGAAGAACCGATTGACAACAAGAGATTTAAGAGGAGAATAGCTTAGGAACATTTTGTCCTTGCTGAGGAGCCAGGTAGTAAGTACTTGGGCCACGTATATCCAAAGGACGGCTATGCTGAAACAGCTGTGAAATCTTTCATTGATTTTTTTGAGAAGAAAAATGTAGACTTGACTGAACTGAAGGCAGTTGGTTTGGATGGAACAGTAACTAACACAGGTCACTTGGGTGATTATTATATTATCGGTTTGATTGAACCTAATGTAGTACACGCTGTGCAGTGGCTCATTTGTTTACTCCATATGAACAAACTTTCCTTCCGCCACGTGTTTACAGCGTTAGATGGCTCAACGAAGAGCCCCAAGGAATCCACTGGACTGATTGGGAAGCTCCTAGATATAGCCCACACATAACCCCATGCTAAGTTCATGAAACTTTCATTCTCCACCCCAGATGTCGATTTACATCTACATCTACAAAATACCCTGCAAGCCACCTCTGGGGTGTGTGGCGGGGGGTGAGTATTCACCAACATACATTACACTACACCCTAAAGTTATATCCACGACTAATTATGCATTAGCATAACTTATGTAGAAAACATGCACGGCGTGATCTGAACGGCGTGAAAACATGATCGGCGTGAATTTAAATGATCTGAGCATTGACCAGAAGTATCTCTTGAGGATTATCAAAGCTATTGGGAACGGTGCATGTCCTACTCATGTCACCAATGCAACCCCGGGATGAGTCAATTCTTCTCAATGGTTGGCAACGGCAGCTGGTACTTTTCGCCTGTATGTTCCTACTAAGGTTTCAATACATCGGCAACTGATGGCAAAACTCTCATATTAAGCTTCCGAGCTATGCCAAATATAGGGCACTAGTTGGAACTTCGCTCCATTTGTGGTTCCTTCTTCTTTTTCGCCATATCTTCTCGTGCAACAAAACTGCTAGCCCACTACGTAAAGTAAACAAATCCACCGTGAGACGGAACCAAAGGACAGCGAGCGAGCGATGCGTGAACTGCAGCGGAAGGAGACCGCGCTGCACGAGCGGGGGAGCGTTGAAGGGGGAACAAAGCACAAAACTGTCCACTGATGCCGTATATGTGAAAGAGTACGAACTGTGATCGCCTCTGGGCCGACTATACTCGATGAGGCGCGTATCCCGACCCGCAACGATGGTGTGGATGCCCGTCAGTTTGATTCCGTCAAACATTTACCGTTTTTCTCCTGATTTCCAGAAATCATAATATCACGGAGAACCCTAAATTTTATTGGATCGACCTAAAATGTTTACAGCATTATTTAGAGCCCATTTCACAACTATTCCCCGGTGTGTGCATCAACATTCCAAAATTTTCGTTTTCCGACTCACCCTAGCGTGATGATATTATATGGAGAATTAAATCCGAAAAGTTAAAGCTAGTTTACAGAAGGGTCATCACCTTTCAAAATCATACCTCTGGTTACTCAATGATATTTTATGCTTTGCATGCATCCAAGTAAACCGTAGATAATGATACAATACTCTATAACCGCTGTTTATTTGCTAGCCCCGTGAACTATCATTGAAGCTAATTATCGACTGAGGAAGCGTCATTATTTGTGATCACTTATAGAGTTATGAGTATTATCACATTTATGCAGCTAAGGATTTATTTCATACCTCGAACTTCTCCTTAAATTTGTTTTCACCGATTCAGGCCCTTATGAGCGTTCATCCTAGTTGAATTGACTAAATGCCCGAAGCATTCTCAATAAACTCCCATCAAACGGCATGATGTACCTATTTGGTGTTTATTTATCCCTCTGGGATAGAAGTTTTGAGGAAATTCGTAGACATCCGAATGCAAGTAGACGACCTGATGGGCTTAGGCAATACAATTTAAAAATAAAAAAAAACACGCTAATCCAACAGCATGATTTTGGGAAATCATTTCACGCTGCACTGCATGCGACCACGAAGCTTCTTAATCTCAATTTTTCCTCATATTATTCCGCGCTCGCTCGTATTTACGTACAACAACGGCCTGGCCCAAGCATTGAACAAATAGCCACGGAGACGAGTGTAAACAATAAAATGCATCGGACTCTGTTCGAGGGAAGATTGGTCATTATTCAGTTCGTTAAAACGGTTTTCTTTTATAATTGCATAAAATTCACGACGGCCATACCGCCCAAAGCTTGTACAAACTCGATTGTTTTTTTTTATCTTTCGGGGCAGTCTATTTCGCCGCGGTGCAGCGATTTGCAATTTAGATCACCCAAAATTCAAAAAGTACACATACGCAATCCGCCAAATCAGTCTTTGCTGAGAGAGTGGAGCTTATGGGGATATTTTTAGTGCTGTCCACCCCTCCTTCCATTCCTAAATACTATTCCCTCTGCCCTCTCACACGGGAGAATTTTCATTTCCAATCAAATCAATCCTCTTGGGACTTTTATGCGTGAAAAAGCGAGTCAACGATAAACACTACTCTTTGATGATTCGATTAAAATCGTTCAGAAACGATTTTTTTCACGTGCCGCTCCACCTTCGAACCACTCAATCGACCCATATTTCCAACAATCCGACCATCTACGTATCTCGGTTTATCTCCCTCCCTCGTATGAACTTACTGGGTGTTTCCATTCGCACAAGGGCACCGTTCTCTTCTCAACTCAACAGCTCATTTGATTTTCATTCATTTTTGACCCTACGCACTACAGAGTACTTCAAAACAGATGAGGAGCAGGGTCGATGTGCGTTCAAACAATAAAAGAACTTCGGTAGTCGCATCCACGATTGTTGTTCACTTGTCGAGTTTTATTAGAGGTGTTAAACACTGTAAAGTACAGTTTTCAATTATTTATTGGTAAAAATATTACGTCTTTGATACGCATTTTGAATGAATTCGATAACTAAACGTAAAACGTTTGTCGGCCTCGGTGGCGGCGGGGTAACGTCCTCGCCTGCCAACCCAGGCGGAGTTCGAGTCCCGCCTGGGGAGGATTTTTCTCCTTCCAGGAGATGGTTGTGTGCGTTGTCCTTTGTTACTGTTATAGCGCCTGATGTTAAATGGTCCTCGAGGCTGTATTCAGGTTGATGAAATAAATAAAATAAAAATAAAACATTTGCCTGTGACTGTTTTGAATCTTTAGAATGAACCTCCCTATCGGCAGCTTACTCGAGGTTATGCCTGTGCACGTCCTTTCATTCATCGTCGTTCGTGTGCGCTGAAGTGCTCTCATGTGTTCATATCTGTGCTAACTTTATCACCTTGAATGGAAAGCTCCCAAAATACAGAAAAATATCAACGGCCTACACGGGGGTAGAACAAGTATCCCCCTAACTATTTCCTTGTACTTCCTTCAATTAGCGCTATTCTTTAACTCGTGTAGCCTTTGTCCAAAGAATAATGTTACCTAAATCGCATCTTTTACTTCTGCGGTATCTAATTACCTCGCTTCCAAGTAAGCCTAGCGAAAGTAGTCGCTTTATAGCCTCGATGTGTTCGACCAAAATCGTTAAAAGCAACACACATAATCGCTATTTTTGTTTATTAGTCTTTACAAAAATGTCGCTAGCGTGTCTTAACGAGTTACAAGGATAAGGCTATTGGCGTCCTCTTCCTCTATGAATTTCATAGAGGTTGTGAATCTAGTTGATATAAAATTCCTACGAATTTAATGATGATTTTTTCAATATTTAACTTAGCACATTCGAGTTATCTCCGAAGTGGCTGACTCCCCAATAAGTCTCTGCCATGGCATTTCCCTCTGAACTGTTAATGTTTGGAGTCAAAATTATAATGAATCGATCTTGAGAGTTCTCTGAGATGAATGTCTGATCAGATCAAGTATTTTGACTTTACATGCACGTGGGAATCGGGTTGTGAGAGAACCGGATTCCCATCCAGGAGGCTTGTGTTCGAAATCCGGCAGAGAAGGAGACTTTCCTGCGGAACCTGATACTTGACTCGGGTGCCATGCGGATTAACACTTCGATTTCGGTCAGTCCATTGGATGGGACGTAAGACTGTGGTTCTCTGGAGACCTTTCGTGGATTGAAGGCTAAGGTCGACTCCATGATTCTTTCCACCATCCATCTACTTCTTTTTAATGATGATTTTTTAGCTTTTCTGATCGTTCTATGATATCAAAGATGTAATCCTTGGTAAGATCATGTATAAAAAATTTTTACTTTGTTTTAACTGAATGTGTTATAAATGTTATTTAGTAATAATTATTTTCTGTCCATAATGATTATATTCTTCTAACAGATGACGAATACCTCGATGTGATAACGTCTTAAGTTAATTATCTCTCCCTTGTGTGATAGGATACATCATTCTTAGAATCTAAATAAATACTTAATTATTTACTACTTTCTATTCTGTTTCCTAAATAATCCTGCATTTACAGACTAACCAATGCACAATATGTATCCCCTTTCTTGGTCGTCTCCGCTTATCACTGCAACTACTATGGATGCTACTGGAATAAGGACTGAGGACAGTGGGGCAGTAGTTATTTAGCGAAATAGAACATTACTCGAAGAAGAAAGCAGACAATAGGGAGACTGGGTAAAGGTATACAAGAATGATGACTGAGAAATATGATATCAAGTGTAGCGTTGTAAGGGTACAAAACCAAGAACTGTAGGGAGAAGGGTGAGATTAGGTTGGAAACCTTTGAGATGCGGCATTGGAGAAGGCATTGTAAAATGAGAGGAAGACGTGTTAGGCCTGGTTAGTGGAGGAAAGCAAATTGATTGAGAAAATTATATTGGGATAGAGGACTTGGATAAAGGACTTACATTCATATGTGTAATGTAGACAGTTGTTGAGGGATGTGGCACAAAGCAATATTTGAAAGCAAGTATGAGGAGCTGAATAACCAGACAAGAACAAGACATGATGCAGGAAATCGGTGGTAACTGAGGGAATACAGTGTTTAGATATAGCATCTTATAGTGACGTTTGAGTGTTTCGTATTAAGTCTTAAAGAGACGTTCCTAGTGTCTTTTGATCCCATCTTGTCTATAATCGATTTAAGATCTATATTAATATAATGTTCTATTGATACAGATTTAGCGTTATTGATATGGGTGGGTAGGTTCGCTGCACAATTTAGTGTATTTCAGGTGGTTAGGGTTTGATGAGTTAAGGCAACCCGGTTGAAAAAGGATGTATATTAATCATTGGCAGACTTTTAATTATTGAAAAATATCTCTAAAAGTAGTACCATAAGCTAATAATATTTTAGTATTATTAGAAAGATGAGATCTTTTCCTCCATTACGCGACCTCATTGAATTTTTTGTGGAATTGATATCGCGCTCGAACCAGAGATGGGGTGTTATTTAACGACCTGTGATTTTGTCTCATTGACCTTTTTGCCACGACTCGGTGCTGTGATGGTATCCGTGCAATCATAACTCTGGGGGAAAAAACCGTGATTCGAGTTTCTCCACTGGGTCCCGGTTGAGTCATGCCGCTCCCGTCGTTCCCGAGCTGTGTGCTTCCTATGTCCTTCGCTGCTCTCGTGTGTCGCTATCGTGGTTTTTACAGTTCCGGAGCTGTGTCGATCTCATGCCTGTTATGGAGCGGGTGGGTCGGTCGATCTCGGTATTTGTTTATGTTGGCGTCTGCATGGCTTCCGTGATTTCACCGCGTTCGTTGGCTTGTCTGGACAACAGTTTCCCTAACATTCCAGTCAACGTCTTCAGGTAGAAGGACCTTTGACCTGATGATGCTGACTGGAATTTCAACGAAACTGTTGTCCAGGCAAGCCAAAGAGCGCGGTGAATTCTTGGAAGCCAGGCAGGCGCTAACTAACCGACGCCGCGGAAACCTACGCATTAATATGTTTAGCTTATATCCAAAAAAACACCCTTGACAAATCACAGTTTTTTTAGCAATGTGTATGTAACCTAGTCTTGACAATAGGGGCCGTAACGAAAAACCCCAATCACACTCCATCCCTAGCTCCAACTATCCTAAATGACAGGCGTTTTCATGGCAACTGCCAAATCGCCCATGTGATGGCCTGCGGAGTACTGCAATGGCTTTTTCGATTTGATCTTCCCTACTTTGTTGTCATCACTCGTGGTACATATGTTTCGTGTGTACGTCGACGTTCCTCGGCCCCGTAATAATTGTGAGGAGGAAGAGCGAATGGGAGGGTTGTAAGAGAAGCCGCTCTCTATCCCGACGGCGCGGCGGCAGAAAGTGGCGCCACCATTCGTTTGAACGGCTTTAAAATAGCTCTCCTCCCTCCCTAACCTCCTCTTCATCTGAAAACGGGCCGTCGTCGTTCGTGGTGAGAGATTAAAGGGGTCCCACGTCAATCAAATCGAAACCGACGACGACGTCCCGAGACTGGATATGCCGACGACGACTCCGCTCTTGGTGGCTCGCAATTCATCGCCGAAACGGGTCACCTCGCGCCGTTCCTTAAGGTGGCTCTGGTCTCAGGGTCGCTAATTCCAAAAAAATTCTGAAAACTCAAATGTAGCGTCTTTGGAGTGCGTTTTATATGTTGATATGTACAAAGAATAGGGCTTCCATGCTAGTTTTACTGTAATTCAGCCTTTCAAGTGGAGATTTTAACTTTGGCTCTCATGGAGATTGCTCGGATTACAGCAGAAAAACGTCAAGTTGAACGAGAAAGCATATGTAAGATTTCAATTAAAACTGTTTATAAGAAGCCAAAAGTCCTGGGAAATTGAACAAAAATAAAATTTTGGAATTTTAATACCTATTTCCCAAAGTTATTAGCGAATTGCTGCTGTAATTGAAGTCAAAATTTGGTAGTTCCATAAAAATGGCGCTGCATTCGGCTCCTATGTCTGGACGATGGTCAATGAAAATATATTCGTGGAATAATCTGCATATTTTGTACCTTTATTTTGTTTTCAAAAGTTAACCCATTTCATCAGTGAATGCAGGATGTTTTGAACCAAATAAATAAAAATGTGCAATTTAGTATTTGTTTTGACTCACATAGTCAGTGTAGCCACCTTAAGACCTGTGAGAGTGAGACATCGAGATGGATTCTGTGAAGCAACTACGTGTATATGGTTCTCGGCTTTGCGACGCTTATCTAGTCTGAAGCCCGTAATGCATCCTAGAAGAGAGGAGGGGGCTTTATGTTTTAGAGCGTCGAAAATGGTGGAGAATTTCGACGTCACCTCATCGACCTATCCGCATTGAAACCTTATATTAGGTAACCGTTACGGCTCCGATGGCTTTTGGTCATTTCTTGATCAAGGAGTTTTAAAGGGCATGAAGAGGCCATTCTTGTTTATGGGTGTAGGTGTCGCAAAAATGGGTGTGTGGGATTGATCGGATGATGGCCAACTAGCCTAAAAAAACATTGCCGTTACAATTGATGTTAACGGAGATTTGACAAAAATCAAGGTGGAATGTCGCCTACATCTCTTTTCTTTACTCTTTCCTACATTAACCTGGGTTTGCTACTCAAAACTTAAGAATCTATTTTAAATCCATAAAAAGGCAAATTGCCATTTCTCTGTTCCAATACCTAATCTAACTGATGCCAATGCGAGTGCGATCAAGTGAATTTATCGACCCTAGTATCATCTAATTAAGCACGAGCATCATTATTCGGACTTCCGCTATTATTTCTTCGGTATGAGTAAGACATCAATCGTTTGCTCAAGAAAAAACTTAAACCATATCCTGAATAGGCATAAGGCCATCGGGGCCATGTTTTGTTTAATTTTGCACCTGTTGCAATTGTATTGCTATCGTTGCTGCTATGTACCCATGAAAAACATGGAAATTAACAACTCTGAACTGAAATAAAATTCTGCTACGCCATTCATATGCTAAAAAGTACCTTTAGCTATGTTCATTTAAGTTTTTAGAAAATAGTAAAACGGTATGAATCTTTGTTGAATCCACAGTAATTCAATAATGGATTATACTATGCGTTATCTAGCTTCCTTTCCCATATTCAAAAATACATCCTTCCTTACCTTAGTTTTTATCAGTTTTTCACGAAATTGCCGCCTAAAAAATCCATTTCTTAACGAAAACTCGAGGAACCTAGAGGAGGTTCTTTAAATACGAAACCTATATGCTTTCGATCTTTTCTGCCTCTTTTCATATTTAAAGAACTTTTAATCCTTAAAAATGCTTTCATCAACGTATTTTATTATTATCTCAATATTTAAGAAAGTTTTACCGTGTGCAGTTGAACAAAAAGCGTCCTTTATTTCATCACTATTGATATGTTTTATTGTAGATTATTTTTCCTATAATAAACAGAAAATGATTTTTTTGCGAGCAATTGAAATGAGGATGGGGCCGATCTGTGGAAGAATTGCGAAAAGATAGAATGGGGAATTGGTTACGGAAATACCCGTACCGTTTCTCACGAGTGGGCATCGACGCACAGCCGTGTCTAAACACTGGTCTAACGCTAGAAGGTTGAATGTAGTGTACGTGTCCCGGCAACTCATCCCAGGATACCTCATGCCTCGTTCACAGTATCTACGTCCCGACCATTGAATGGTACCATTTTTGGTGGAAAACGCAGCGTAAACGTGCATTAGTGTGCCATCGTAACTATTAATTCCTAACACTGCCAAACTTACCATGGTAAGCGCTGGCATCGCGGGGAGAAACTGGAAAAAATATGAACACTATAATCAAAAAGATGAACAAAATAGTTAAAGATATAGTTACTTTTTTCATCTATAAATAAGCGGAGTGGAGTATAACATTTGCTTATACAAACACAAAAAATTGCAAAAACATCAGTTGGATGCTAAAATTCTAATTTCATATGAAATTAGAATTCATTGTCCAGAAATTTGTCTACTGAAGAGGTCAGCTCACAATTATGAAGATAACACAAGAAACTGTGTGAATGCATGTTCATTGCCTACATTGACACCTGCGATAGTAGTGTTAACTTGGCAATATCGTGGCAAGAACAGGGAACGTCGCGTCGCAAGTATTCTCGAAGCATTCGTTAGTTTAAAAAACGGCACCCTACCGTATATCCCTCGCAAATTCTCTTGACAAACTGGACAAAAAGATTGTGGGACTTGTGGGGTCTATATCTTAAAAACCTGTAACCGCTGGTGGAACGGTGGGTAGCTGTTTGTCTTTGTTTACTTTTGATTGTCCAGCTTTATTTGCGCCTGCCTTCTATTATTACAACGTGGCCATTCAGAATTTAAGAAGTTAAGATTTTTTCACTTCCACTCTTCCCTTCCCCTAGCGTTCCTCGCATCCGTGTGTCACCAGCTTTTGTGAGAGCTTCTCGTGTTTACCAGGAGCTGTAGAACTGTTCTCTAACTCGTTATCGTGTTATAGCGACAGCTGTTGGCTCGTTATCATTCTGGCTGACTTTCTGGCAAGAATCTGTATTCTTGAATTCGTACTTATTGACTCATCCGTTAAATCGTCCCAAGGAAGGGACAGACTTCGACAGACCGCCGCTTGGAATCGAGAAACATCGCTTCTCTCTTTTCCGTTTGACTTTAGCTATGTCTAATTTGTGGAAAATCGTGGCCTACTTGTTAAGTGCTCTAAAAAATACTGTGCTTCCCTAATAAGAACAATTTTCCAGCCAAAGCTAACGCAACTATTGCCTGTCGTCAAGTGTGGTACAGAATGCTGTTTTCGATAGGTGAGGTTCGACTCGTGAAAACTTCTGCTATCTACGTGCTAAAGGTGTGTTCTTTGTGAGATAAATAATAACACTGAAGTAGTACTATTCTGTAACTCGTTAAGATATGCTAGCAACGCTGTCATCCATCAGCTCCAATCAATGAATCGTCTCTTTCTGTTTTTATTTTAACGACTAGCTCTTCAGTGACCGTCTCACAAAGGTAGTCGTTTCCAACCAACAATTATACCAAACATAAAAATCGGTTTCTCCAACTTACTCGATTTCAGTAGCAAGTTATTTGATAAGATAACGAAACGACTGATGTTGCTAGCATGCCTTAAGCATGAGTGAAAGAATAACTGCTCAGGCGATCAAAATCGCTCAAATCATTTCTTGTTTCCGGGCTAAATTCGTTAGCCATCCGTGCCGCATTCGCTGCGACTTAACTTCCCTCCGGACGCATCTCTCTCAAGCTCCGTGCCCCGGAGCGACTCCTGAGTGGGCCCCGAATGGGGAGGGGAGGGGCAGGGGGGGGGGTCGATGCGCTGTGGTTTAGCGGGGAGAGTTAGGTGGGAGGGATGTGAAGAGAGGGGTGGAGTTGGGGTTCGAGGCCTCGAGCAATGCTGGGGGAGAGCGAAGATTCAAAAGCAATATGGACCCCGCGATGAATGCGAAAGTAAATTGGCCCGGGGAAACTCAAAAACTGAATAATATTTACCACGAGAGGAGGGGATGATGCGAGCGGTCGGTCCTCCCTCCCGGGGAAAGGCGACGGGAGTTACCGGGGGAGCACATTGGCACGTTGCCGTGGTGGCAACCGTAACGAAATCGCTGTCGGGTTAATCGATCTCCGGTAAACCACCCCGCACAGCTTGCGGTGAACCCGAGGAGCTTTGATGACATGCGCTGAGATTTGCGCAGGACTGCGGGGTCGAAATCCTCCTCTATCTGATTAATTCCCTTCCCCCATCTCTCCCCTTTTAGAGGATTCGTTATATTCATTAAATATACTGGCAAATAAATTTGTGTGTTCTCGTAATTCATTGCGGTGAGGTTGGAAAACAATGAAAATTATCCTCCGGCATCAAATGATCCTGTCGAATGCGGTTGCAGATACGTTTAATCAAACGTGTTTATGAAAGTAAATGAAAATTTCACATCGCAACTGGGTTTTAACTTTATTGCCCTACGCCTTGTGACATCAATGAGTCCTCATTTGAGCCCTCAATGAGCCTTTTAAGTTAATGTCCGTTAAGGTATCTTATGGAGGTTAAGTTTTGCAGTTCCTAAGAATGCTTCCATCAGGTCCAATTGCATAGTTAATGGAACCTTAACTCAGTGGAACAGTTCAGTTTTCAATCAGTTTGATGATGTATCCTTATATATAGCCAGAAACAGTAATCCATAATGTTGACTTGGATCCTTAAGCTCTGTTATTTCATTAGTAAACAATAAAATTCATAGCTGTCTTTGGCAGACCAAGGAAAATAATTTCCATTCGTTTAATTGAGCCCGACTAATCTCATTCTCCTGCTTCATTTGCAATGTAACTATTCTTCCGTTTCTGTATTAAAACCTTAAGCATAGTTTCTCCAAGATTCCGGAGCATGCGAAAATTTTGTTGGGCGGTTTTGAGTTTTAGAAGCGGAAAGTTTTGATAGAATAAAATCATCACCTCATACACCAACGGAGCTTGAAATACAATCATCTCAAATGGAATAATGAACCTGAACGTCAGCATACAATACCTATGCTTACATGCAGACTTAACCTCGGTGACATGCTAATAGATAGAATTACCTTTCATGACAAAACATCTATGGGAAATATTTATAGTACTCAGAAAGGAGAAGACTCCCGTTGGTCCTCTTCGAGTAAAACGGAGTGAAATTGAGAAAACATTTAAGCTTCCCGAGAAATATTGTCCCGGTCGGAGACATCCTCCAAGTGCTCGTGCTATCATTCATATCGGGTGCTAGAAAATACGCGTAGAGTCGCAGAGTACCTAATAATGCGACATGGGTACAATGACGTTAGGAAGATACAAGACAGGATGTTATAATGTACTAATAATACGTACGCGTACTTGCACATTCATAGTGGTTAATTGCAAGTTATAATTTTTTTACCCTGTCCGCGTGTATAGAGAATATATTTAGTAAATCCATCAACGAACACAAAGTACCCATGGACTGGAAAACTGCAAATGTCACTCCCATATTCAAAAGCGGTGATAAGGAACAGCCGTCGAACTACAGACCGATATCTCTCACATCTATCTCTTGCAAAGTACTTGAACAGATAATTGTAAGTTCTGTTATGAGACACCTCGATATGCAGAACTTGTTAACAAAAACGCAACACGGATTCAGAAAGGGATTCAGAATCTAGCGAAACTCAATTAGCACTTTTTTCCCACGGTATATTGGTCTCGGGTGAACATAACGTTCCAGTTGATGCAATTTTTCTTGACTTTAAAAAGGCATTTGATAAAGTTTCCCACTGTAAGCTACTCATGAAATTAAAATCCTGAGGTTTAGACGACGACGTAATTTCCTGGATGAGAGAATTCTTAAGCAATCGCATGCAAAGGGTTGTATTAGATGGCGCTATCTCTAATGAAGTAAAAGTCACATCGGGTGTCCCACAGGGAAGTGCCATAGGCCCACTACTGTTCCTTTTGTACATAAACGACATCGGTGAAACAGTTGACAGTAAGCTTAGATTATTTTCAGACGACGCAGTGGTGTATAGAGAAATTCGTAGCCTTAATGATAAGCAAGCGCTAACCAAGTACCTCGAGGCAATACAGGAGTGGTGCGATGCGTGGCAGCTAGAATTAAACCTGAAAAAATGCGTTGTTATGAATTTTTGGAAACGGAAAAACGCTCCTTGTAACAGCTATTGCATACACAATAGCAAATTAGAGACTGTAGAATCGGTTAAATACCTCGGAGTGAAACTGACTAATGATCTCTCGTGGAGTAAACATATTCGAGAAATTACCAGTAAAGCTGATCGTAAATCGGGATTTGTTAAAAGAGTACTTGGCAAGTGTAACGATAAAGTTAGGGAAATCAGCTACTTCTCCCTCGTTAGACCCCACTTGGAATATGCTGTCATTATTTGGGATCCTTATGAGATAGGCTTGTAAACTGAGTTAGAACGCGTGCAGCGAAGATCGGCAAGATACGTTAAAGGCCCTTATAATAATTTCGTTAGTGTTACTGACCTTTTGCAGCAACTGGGATGGGAAACGCTTTCAGACCATCGATTAAAATTTAGACTCAATCTTTTATATTAGTTTCAAACCGGTCTATATTCTGATGACGTTGATAATATTTTACGAAATCCGACATACTACGGAGATCAGATCATGAGGATAAAATTAGGGAACCAGACTGCAGAACGGATAGATTTAAAATGTCATTATTCCCACGAACTATAAGGGACCTTAACAGCGGACAATGAGACTTTTATCTAGGCTTGTCGATAGGTAGTGTAGCTCTTAGTAGTTGTAGTACTCCCTAATACTTGAATCCTTATCTGTTACCTAGTACTAGCAGCACGCCGTGCATGTTTTCTACATAAGTCTTGAGTCTCTGTCCATTTGTCTAGTTGCAAAATACATATATATTAACGGTCCCTCTCCATTGTGATAATATCTGTAGTACAGCTTTAGTCTAGTATAATAGTGTAGTACATGCTTATGAGGCTTCGCCTCGTGACAAGCATTAGCGATTTATGCTAATGCATAATTAGTCGTAGTTACACTAACTTTAAGGTGTAGTGCAATGCATGTTGGTGAATACTCACCCCCTGCCACACACCCCTGAGGGGTATTTTGTTGATGTAGGTGTACTGAAGTGAAACTTATGATGAGTCGGTACTTCGGTTGACGATGAGTCGGGTGATCCATTCGAAGACGGGGAACTCCAACGGTAGATCATAGTCCGTCTGAATTTCTGGTGGGAAACAGCTTTGCTCGAGGACAAGTACGAGTGCCGAAACAGTTTCCAAAAATAAAATTTTAAGAGTAACAACCACGCTCATTCCTTAATTATGTAAGCAACTGTTGCGATCCTTTAGGGGGTGTTCGGTCCACGTCTTCCCAAAATGCCATTCCGACACGCGTTCAAACAAACAGCCCTCGCGGAAAAGCAGCTGGCGGCAACTGTGGCAACGTGAGCATGTGCATGAAACACTCGAGACTCCCCCTCCCAACCTCTGGCTTCTTCCACAATGACGAACGCACTCCTCCCGAAACATGGTCGGCACGAGAATTGTCACAGGTAGAGACCCCTCAGATTTCACAAGACAGGTAGGAGAATATAGGGTGAGCGTACCCTCAATTTGCGCTCTCGGCCGCCATACTCTGTCCTTCCAAACCAGAGTTAATCGATGCTTGCGAAGGAGACCCCATAGATTGCAGTAGAGAATAATAGATGGAACCAAGTGGTCCGATAGAACAGGGGAATACTGAAGCCATTAAAATGCGCAAGCGGTCATATTTATTGGATCAGTTTTGCGGTATATCCGCCGAATTCATACTAATTAGTAGCAGAACTGTCGCGGTACCTTATTTTTTATCGAGAAAAACGCAAAGTGGAATAATAAAAAAACAGTACATTATTCATAAGAATTATGGGCAAATTTCGCGCCACGGCCATGATTGGCGTATCATTTTTCGTGAAAAAACAGGCCTCACTCTCTTTCGTCAATTAGCCACCTATTTTAGTCGCCAGTTATTTTCTTTAATAAATGGGAAGTCCAGGCCGAGTTGGTTTGGTGTCACATTCTGAGGTCTGAGTTCGAATTGCAACAGTAGCGGAGGGGGGGATTTTCTTGGGAAATGCAATCCCTTCTTGTATTGCCTACTGAAGACCACTTCAACCGCAGTCCTCCCATCAGTTGTCTGGGTAGTATAACTGTGAACCCGCCTCACGCCTTTCATTGAGAACTGGTCTAATGCCGACAACGGGCTTCTCACCACCCTCCTAGATACCCCTAATAATTTAAGTCTCGCCAATCAACAAACATAAGGAAATATTAGGCGCAGGTTTCTCTCGTGACATTCTGGCGAAAATGTGGAAAAACTGAACGGTAGACCTCTGCAACCGTTTCGGAGGGAAAACTGCTCGTGGCGCGGGCACTGCAACGGCCGGCAACTTAGCTTACCCTGCCTAAAAGTATTTCTAAAAGTGGAAAATTGGCCACCCGTTAATGAAAGAATGAATAATACGTCAGGAGAGGATTAAAGGTTAAAAGAATTAGGCGGGATTAAAATGGAATAGGGAAGAGCGAATGGTTGGCCAATCTTCGGATTGCAAATAGAATTTCAGCGATGCTGATCGATGGTAATGGATCAATCAGATCGTAGCCGAAAGGGAGCGAAGAGTTAGATTTCCCCACCGAAAGCAAACAGCCCTTCCGGCTCGTCACATCAACTATAAAAAAAATACCTAAATCATTCCGTCTCGCCTTTACACGCGGCCCAAATTACGCAAAACGAACGAGGCGTGGCGAATTAAGTAATCCCACGAGAGAGAGAGGGAGAGAAAGATAGGGGGAGAGAGAGATGCGTAGGAGAGGCAATTTTCCACCGCATAGTTTTCGTTCGAGGTTTTATCTTTCTCGATCACTTCAGCAATCACGGCCAATCGTAGTGGAACGCCGAGTCCCGTCGCTGGAAGTCAAATCCTAGCCTATCTTTTCCCGAGGGAAAATGGCCGAATGCCACCTTCTTATTGAGTCAACTCCACCGTAAAATGATTCGAGTGTGAAGTTTTTTTCACATCCGTATCACTCAGGGTCCGGTTTTGACATGTTTTATTAACATTAATCCTTACATAACTTAGTATTTACCTTAAAGTACATAGTTGTAATCGAGAGTTCGGGTGATGTAAAGTATGCCGTGAGCTTTGGAGACCCAAAACCGAAAGACTTAATACGCAGAATGAACACAAATGCTAACGAAAGTCACATGCTTCGTTCAAAACCGTTACGGGCGAAAGGAGAGTGTAACTCAGCCAATTGAAGGACTAGGTTAGGAATCGCGAGTAACTAGGAAGCTTACACGATAAACTTAAATTATTTATTAAATTAACATCAGGCGAGTTTCATCATGACACGGGGGATATTATTTTTACCTCACACTACATCTCTAGAACTGATAGAAGCGAAAAAATAAGAGAGGTACATTGTCAAACTGATAGGCACAAAATTCATCCTTTCCACGTGCTAAAAATGACTATAAGGAAAACATAATGAGACACTCCGTTAACATACAGTTCAATTTAGTCATTTCCCTCTTCCAGCATATTCTATACTTCTTCCTAATTTTAAATATTGCATTATTACTACGCATTATGAAAAACCAGACGCTTTAACGAAATGGAGATGGGTAAATCATGGTTTTCTCCCTTCGCATCGAATCGAATTTGATTTTGATTCCAAACTGAATCACCAAGTCCGCTGCACACTTATGTTTCTCATGAAACAGATAACAAACGGCAAGAATCAGTACACTACTATGGCTGACTCGCGAAAAAATACAAATCACGTATTACTTTTGTTTTTCATTTGGCTCCGTGATTCGAGATTCGAATCATTATCTTCACGAAATTCTCAAATAACTTTGCTCAGAACAGCCATATCTGCCTATATTCAGATTTATCTTAAAAAATAATAGTGTAACTCTATTCGTGTGATTCCGACATCCCAATTCTGAACTTAAATTAAAATGACTACATAAACCACTGGCAAAGTCTTTGCCGCATCCGAGATTAGGTACACTAGCGTTGGAAATAGCGATGAGGAGTATTAATGGGATCCCCCTTATTCCGATGCGAGCGGAACTTGACTGATAAAAATTTAGGAAGGGATTCTCAGCGAACCCAGCAAGCATTTGTATTAATTGGAAGGAGGAAATTTCTCCGTTTAAAATGATTTTGTGTGAAGGGGAGAACTCAAATAGGGAGACGCTCAAACAAATCGATACACTAGATATCTACTTCTATTATGAGAAACAGAAATGAAAGTAAGACGCGGTGAGCGATGAAAATTTTAAACCAGAAAATACGGAGAACGAACAATGCACACCATTTCCTAACTCATGATCGGATTTGAACTTAAACATTAGCATTAAAGACACATGTGCTGATCCAAAGACAACATTGAATGTCTATTCATTTCGCGAATAACCCATGGTTATGGTTAAAATTGGTTAATGAAACTAGATAAAGTAGTGTCGCGTAAAGTAAAACCCCTTATTTTCCTCGGGGTTATCCGACTTTTCAAACGTTGAGGACATGCAATATTCTAGTAGAACGTAGATTATGGTGATAGGTTTTGTTGCTATGTTCTATGCGTTACTCGGAAACATTGTAGGCTTATTTTATTTTGTCGTAAAAATGAGCATTGAAATGTTTCACCGGCTTGGGTTGATTTTAGATGCAGAATATAATGGGACAGTCAGAAGAAGTAAGATTTGAAATAGCTACCGAAGCACGTGACATTTGATTACATTCTTGAAACGCTGCGAAGAGATTTAATTGTAGTGTAACATGTGAAAGCACACTTCAGGCAAGCGTGGATCAGTTAATTTCAAACATGTCACTCTATACGTCATCCTCGCGACTGACCCGATTATTTCGATTGGCAACGTGATTTAACGACCGACTCAAAGATTACGGGTTACAGATATCGCGTCAGTCATGGTTATTTAGGTCTGTATATCCTTTACATTTCTTTAACGGTGCAAAACAACTACAGCAGTTGGATCTCCGAAAACTGAAATGCTACTCTTGCCTTTTGAAATCACGGATTTTAATTTATATTCACGATAGATATTTAATTTTAAACATTTCACTATCTATGAATTCTTTCTAAAAATGTCCTGGCTTTTTTTGTTCCAAATTACTCTTTATTTTGGTTTTTCGGCATTATTCTTCTTATTGGAACAAGTGCGACTGACCGGGTGTTATTAAATTGGACCATTAAACGACGCTATTTGCTAGTAATAGGAATGAAACTGAAACGTGAAGCAGTTTGTGTGCTGCTGTATTGAAAATATTTTGATAAAATTATTATAAAGTAATTTTACAAAATAGGAGGCTGAAGTAGGTACTCTTGTTAGAAGCCACATGAGAGAATGTCGTTCGCCTCCGCATTTTATCCGTACATATTTAGGATAAGACGTCTTGTGTGTGCGATTATTTTATTAATAAATAAAATAGTTGGCGATAAAAACTTGAATTTTATTTGACCAGCACTCAAGCATCATATACTTTTACATACTTATATGCGGTGAGGAAAAGTCACTAATAGATTTAGTTATAGATTTCGGATGTACTTTATTTGCCACGATTTGAAAATAAAAGTTCCTCCAGCATGTCATCAAATACCTACGCTATTTCATTGCTCAAAAAATCTGATCGATTTTCGCAATTCCTGAAAAATTATTGACGCTAGCAATTCATGTATTGCTACTTTTATCATATCGAGTGTCCTAGCTATCATCTAGCCTATCATCAAGGCTGGTGACCTTATGTACTCTAATATTTCTCATTATCCAGAATCTTTTCTAATGTCAAAGCTTTAAATAATACGTTGAATATCATGCAAATTGTGAGTAATGTAGTGGTTACATCCCTAGAACCGAAGTTGACTTAAGCACTAGTTGCTTATTAATGCCCATATTACAGGTACTAGACTGTCGTTTATCTTAGAAATTTTCCACTGTGAAACTATTACACAAATACTGGCGTGATTGAAATAGAGCCAATTTTCCTCCGAATTCAAAAGGATTATTTTTCGACCGTCTTTTGGCTCTTTTAGCAAAAATTCAGTTTCAAGTAATTATCGCTCACCATACCCGGTATTTATAAGCGGAGCCCCTAAAAGTATGATAAGTTTTGCGGTGTATAGAGTAGGTACATATTTGATTTGGTTATGATCCACATGTTCTTGTTTCAGTTGAAACGACAAGTATATTCGAAGTGTTCGCTTGCTTGATTAAGCAAAGAATATGTTCGGTTAACGCCTCAGAAAATTCCACCGCCGCAGTCTACACTCATTTCTTTGGATCGGGAACGCACAAAACCTAAATTAACGTCAACGTCGCTGAAACAGGAAAACTTAAATCGTCCCGGAAAAAATGTGATTCCACTTAATGTATTTTCTGGTTAATTTTGTGGAATATTCCGCACCCAATATTAATTACAAAACAATTTGAGTTCTTCGACCAAATCATGGTTTTGGGATTAGAGGGAAATATAGCTGTCATTCTTATAGATCGTGTAGTTGTAGTTGAATTTTATGAAAGAAAGTTGAGCCCCAAAAATCTTGGAATCTCTATCTAGATTACGTGTATACTCATTTAGTCAAACAATTTTAATGGAAAGAAAAACTCATTACGTAAGACGAAGATTTTTAGTTCTGAAGCGATAGACCATATTTTAGTTTATTACAGTTTTTTACATAGAGCCTTTTAGTGACTGAAGAAAGCTAATAATATGAGCGATAAATCAAGCCTTATGCGCCTGTTTTTCGGCGCCCCAATTATTAGCGTGACTACGTGATTCTTTCCTTCCAAACCTCTTCATTAGTCGTAATTTTAAAGCAGAAAGCATTTAGCATGACGAACAATATTTTGAATCCTACTCCCTGGTTTCGCTGCCATAGCAAACTATATAAGCAAGGTAACGAGAAGACACTGGAAAACTGAGTGCCAGTGAGTAAGAACTTGAACTAATAGATATTTTATAAACTATTAAATTCCTTCCGCATAGGCCGACAGGATTTGCATGTTTCTTGAGTGAATAGTATCACTAGGAGCCTTTTCCTAACACAGGCAACGATGTGTCTAATTTGTAACTGCCTAATGCAGGTCATTGCAGGTAAGACCTAAATTGCAAATATTGCCGTAAAAAGCATTATAATACTGTGGAAAAGTTGGGAATCATTCAAGAGCCAGTGAATTTGGCAATAGATTTACTTGTAATGGCGGTTCCGTAAAATTTGCAGATCTCTTGTCCATCCGTTCCAATGGAGTTTCTCGGCTTTTGCGTGCGCCATTCACCATTTTCCTTCACCGTTTCAATACCTCAGTTGTTTTCATTCTTTTACACCGCTGGTCTGCTCCTTTAATTACATCTATCGGAGCAAAATTGCCTTAACGGGATGAAGAGGGATGTAAAACAGAGGGCATATCCGGAGTTGTAGACTTTGTGAGCTAGACGGGGGCAATAGAGCTTGGCAGGGTTGGAGTCTAGCAGTTTTAGGATTGACAGACTAATGACGATATGAGCGTAATTCTGGGTATGCTGGAGAAACCTGTAGAATGTGCTGCTTATGGTTATATTTTTCTCTTCACTCGGCCTCAAATATTTCCCTTTTGGATCTCTAACGTTACTCAACCTAGCTTAAAACATTGTTTCAGTTTAATTCCAATGCGATGTAGAAGTTAAATATGGTAAGCCCAGCGAGAGGATAGCTGGTGAGGGTACGCGTAAGCTACAAAACTATGCGGTGAACAGCAGCAGCCATATTTTATTTTCAGATATCTGAGGTTAGTGGATTTCTTTGCAGGAAATAAATAACCAGCTGCGACCATTCATGAATTAGATTATTATTTAGCTTGACTTACGACCCGGAAGTATAATATGTGCACTGGTAAAATTTTCCTGACAAAATTAAACTTTATTATCGATAGCATTAAAAATAATAAAATAAAAAATATATTATCCTATCCCCTAATAAACTAGTGGTTTACACAGTTATGGAACGGCTACAATAGCGACACAAATTATTGGTATATTTAACACATTCTCATATTTTCACATTATCTCCGAGAACGGTGTTCCCATTTTGTATCATACTGTTAGCTCAGAAATTGTCTCTGTTTTCGGAATTAGTTATTTAAAAATTAGGCAACTAAAACGCCATTTTTAGTTTTTTATACACCTCACTGTCTCCGAGCTTTTCTATTCCTATGAACAGAACACGAAAAATACTTCACGTGCAAATTGACAAGCATTGACGAAAGAACCAGTTGCCTGATTGCAACAAGTTTTCTCTACAATATGCTTAGTTCATGGACTACAAAAATTAAGTTTCATCTAGCTTCCTTCAGTACTTCCGATAGCAATATCTTCCTTGGGCTAAAACATTCCTCCATCTATTATTTTCCTTTACCCTTTCTTTTGCAAATTGCTGGAGGGATATCTAATATGCCAACAGAATTCTCTAAATATTCTCCTATACTTAGGTTCTGTCTATCGAGGAGCAAAAATAATTACATAAATTGTAATTTCATATTGGTAAAACCTATTAGCATAAGAAATTCAGGCAAATTAATGGGACTTTCATCTTTTTAAATTACAAGAAGAATACGGAGATCTAAATCTATACATGGGATCTGTGATACCCACTAATTAGTATAATAAACCCCAGAATGATTACTAATGATTCAAAGTCTTGACTTTAATGTCCTCATCGAGAATGATGAATTGTACGGAACACTTTTTAATTGGTGAAACTAAGGACCCCTGAAGAAACCATGAGTAGGCGGCTCATATTCCGATACTAATTACTCGATTGGCATAAATTTCAGTATATTCGAAGTAGAAATATTTGTGTCAGCTCGTGTTCATTGATCTGATTATTTTAGAATATTTCGCTTGGATTTTTGTGAAATGCTTTCCTCACATTCCATTTTTCTGAAACCAATATCTCGTGATGTTACTCAAGAAAATGGAATGATGAAAAGAGACGGATGCTGCCGGTGATGTGCTCAATTTGAATCGCGAGCCTTCCTTCTTAATTTCCTTCGTTATGCGCCGCTCTCAAATGTTGTTGCGAAATTAATTCAGGGCCCAAACAAAACAACTTGAGGAGGACGGAGAGGTAGGGAGGAAGATGAACGGAATATTGCTATGTGTTATTTGTGACTGAGGAGGAAATGAAGTTGGTGGCGGAGACGTGGAGAAGGCAGCAAAATTGGACGGAGGACGTGTTGAGAGGTGTGGGGGTATTAAAGAGAGTGATAGAGAGGAGAATTCTTGGTGTGCACGGAAAAGAATGGAGGAGAGTAAGTTTTTTAGACGAAATTGCGGGAGAAAAAAGTGAAGAGCTAGCTATACAAAAGATAAATTTTGGTACTTAGGTTCTTGTATGTCTGTTTAATAGATTTTTTGCTTTATTTGACCGCATGAGCATTCGCCAGCCCTTCTGTTGTCTTCGTGATGAAGTAATTTTGATAATAATAACAAGTAATGATTTTTTTAAATAAAGAAACCGCCAGATGGGCAAATGTTCCAATTCGGTGGCTTCGGAAAGGAATGCCATTTTTGCAACACGCTGAAAAATTAAGATCAAAATCTTCTGTTTGATTCAACTTTTTTTCCGGTACCTACTTAGCGGATGTGATTACGCTCTCCAATGAATAACGCTCACGTCAACTAACATTCGGATGAACCAAATCAAGCTTAAACTCGCCGAATGCCTATCGTTATTCATTAACATTAAGGCTATCTAGCTCTGTAATGATTAAAGTTAACCAAACATTAAAAGTATGGACTTTACGGACGATAAGGTAGTCAAGTGTGAGAAAGTTTTATTGTAACTTCCGGAAATGTTTATAACTAAGACTACTAATCAATCGGTGGGCCACCAAATACTGGGGGAGTTAATGCAGAGACTGTCCATAACCCACAAATTAGACATTAAAATACCACATGAATGAGTTGATGAAGCTAAATTATGTCATCGTTTTAGCGCGTGATGTTTATTTTAAACAAATCCACGAGTGGACGCTTGTGAATCAATTTGTAAGGAAGTGTGCTGGAATGAGAGCGATGCTCGAGGAAACGCCGGCTCGGCAGATAATTGCCCGCACGATGGATGATCTAACGCCCCTTGTTCTGTTCTGGAGAGAGAGAGAAATGCCGAAGGGATAGGGATGGCGCTCACAAACATTCTCTCCGACCCTACGGGCGATCAAAGGGGGGCGCCCTTCCTTTCGCGGTGATTAGACCCACCGGGACCCCCGCGCTCTAAACACGCGTCCCCGCCTCACGACAAGCGACTGGGGGAAGGGGTGCTTCCGAGCCATTAATTTTCAGGGGTGGGTGTCAAAAGAATGCGGTTTTCTTCCTTTGGGAGGAAGGTACAAAAGAATGGGTTACGGCATCGCCGGTGGCGTTCTCGGCGTCCGGCGCGTAGGATGGGCCCGATCGCCGGGACGTGACACGCCCGCCGCACCGTCGGCGGAGCGAAGCGATTCGAGTCCAGGGCCCGAGGAAAGACTTTCGGAGAGCTTGCCCATGGGAAGGTTGTCCTCCCAAAGCGATACGCGATACGTTCGCACCTAATATATATATATATATACGCACACCCCGTATAACGCACCCATACAAGTTCGAGTGTCGGCCAGAGAGAGGATCCTGCCCGCATGGCGTGTGTTAACGAAAGAGGAGTGCGCTTACCACGGGGTGGTTTGGAAGTGGTGGATATGAGTAGCGTCGGGTGGCTTGCGGGTAGCCACTCTCCGGGGTGTTGTAATGCAGAACATTGATATAGCCGACTTGAACAAACAACCGCCCCCACAATTTATGCTTCCCTGCCCCCCTCCCCACACAGCACCTCAATATCAGTGTCTTTGCTCCTCGATCACGAATCTGGTTGAGCTCCGTGCATTACATAAATCGGTGGAATAATCCAACGGAATTTTTTACTCATTAACTGTCGTAAACCTAGCTCTATATCACCTGTGAATGGTGACGGCCACCTGTGATAGATTGAATTGAAAAGTCGACTCACGTCGTCGCCCTGTGCATTAGAGTCAACTCACCATATTCATGAGCAAAGGGACACGTTTTGCGATCATTTATTTGCGTGTCGGCTAGTTTAGTTCATATAACTGACACATTAAAATGTTTGTATAGAAATATCTTTCGAAAAAGACATGATTACATTCTTGAATTTCTCACGATGAAATTCCCCAAGAGTATATTTCCTGTACAGCAAGAAAAAGATGTAAAACATACTGCCGTTGAAAATTTTAGTACGAAATCTCCTATCAAAATTTAGCGTTGGATGCCGGCGCATCCTAAATGTTCATTTGAGACAAATCCTGGATGTTCCTTAGCCATCCTAAACGTACAAGTTGATTGCTTAAAAGTTTATTGAATCGTTATTCATCGCGCAAAACTATTGTTGAAGTGATTGATGGGGTAACTTATCTAATCACTCTTCACTGAAAACAGAGTCCGGCTTACAAAGTATCACATCCGCATATGCGCCGTTACTGATACAAGTTTTCAAACTAAAGCTGGCTAAAACCTAACTAACGAGGTAGACTAACAAGTACTTGCCCAAATATCGCGACGCTAGGCTCCCAAAAATGTGCTTCGTAATCTGGTACTACCTTTGATCCCGTCTCTTAGATAATACGAATTCTTAAATCAAACATGAAACGCAAAGTAGTCGTGCGCTAAGTTTTTTAGAAAAAATCACGAGCAATCAGTTTAACCGAATCACTACCGGTACCCACAGAGGATTTTATCTTGTCATGCGTTATGTTAAAACGAAATTATTTCATGCTTATACACCCTGTTGCCAATTGATTCCATTGTATTCAGTCTTTTTTGGAAACAGTTGTTTCAGGTAGGGGTTGTGTTAAGCTCCTTCTCTAAGTCATGCCCTTCCTCTTAAAAATGTAGAAACTTTGATAAATATCAACCCACCGTAACGCTGCATTAATATGTGTTACACGGGACAAAATATTAGAAAACTAGTCGAGGGTGCCCGTTGAAATTCAACGGGAAGAAAGAGAAAATTATGATTGTTTCATAGGAAAAAAGTCATCCCAATAATGTGACGTACAAATTGGAAATATCATTAAGAATACCCTATACCTACCATTAACCACCCAAGAAGAGGATGAGGTGAAACATACCCCTAATATAATCTCACTGCAGTTCTTATATTGATCGCATAAACTATGTCATGAAGGCCGCAGGCATAGGCACGAATTAAAAGCTCATGCTGCGGTTGCCGAGGAAGTTATAAAATTGATATTGTTTAAAAAATTGAAAAGTGGATTTTTTCGAGCCAAAGGCACCAATTTCAGACAGAAGTGAAGCTAATAGGAAAATAGAATGCAGTGATAAAAATCTGCATTTTGGCCGTCTGACAGTGAAGGTTGAAACATTGTCATAAGTGCAAGAAATTTTAAAAACGCAAAAAATAAAGCCCCTGCGCTAAGTTCAATGCTTTTCTTTTAGGGCTTAAACTTAACAAATTCGGGGTAAAAACAACCACTTTAAATTATTGTTTGGGGTTTTTTCTATTTTTCGGCTGGTTGTCAATCACGCTCATTATTCCTGCCAAATTTCAACTTCCTAGGTTACCTGGGAGTCCTTCAAACAGTGACTGACAGCTCGATCGTAGTGCCCCTATCAGCGTTACAGACGGACATACCTAGTAATTATATAGATATGGATAGATGGACTAGGTAGTTATAGAGATAAATATTATAGGGGTATTGAGATTTTTTATTTTACTTAAAGTAATTTACTTGCATTCGCCGATTAGCCAATAAATAATTGGAAACGCGAGAAAAGTTGAACATTTTCTTACAGCTTTTCGATTGGAGCCTTCGTGAATTGTCACCTAAACGTAATAATAACATAACCCCTATCAAATCCATTATTTCCTTATAAATGACCACATTTAGTTTCTTCCTCGCAAAGTTAGAACTGTGCTACAAGTAGTCAGAAATTCAATCATTAAAACTGATGAAGCTAACATTTGGAGATGCGATATTAATCTTCGCGCTCATATTATATTTACGTCCGTGGCTATCATTTTAGAATGCAACAGTTTCTTACCGAAGTTCAAAAAGTTCCCTCTAGCTTCCGAAAAATTACACCAATTCCTCTTTGTAAAAGTCTACTCGAAAGAGAAAATTGATACATTTGCATCCTTTCGTTCGCTAATCCCGCATTGACTCTGCCCTTTTAACCACTTCATGCTGGATTATTAGTTATATCCTCACTCATGAGTTTAGCGACTTCGAAATATACACAAGGATGAGAATCTCGGCACAGCTCCCGTAGATGCGTCTGGATGATGAGAGCGCGAGGGGGTTGGTCGGTCGAAAGACCTCGGGGCGGTCGTCGCCGGCGTCCCGGGCGAGTCCTCAACGCGAGGGGCAGCCGTGCTCTCGCGGCCAGTTGCCCGTGATAAACGGGTCCCGTCGCCGCTCTCATCGCCCGCTCGACGCCGTCAATTGAGATCCACCCTCTACGAGACCACAATCCAAAGCTATACATAAACAACACCACATCCCTGAGAGTGACATTGAAGGCTATTTTCGCTAAAAAAAAAACATTGGCTCATCCCCACTTAAAGAATAAAGGGGGTGACGGAGAGTGCCAAAATGTTTACATATCTGTCGCGGTTTATGTGAGTGGCTCCCCAAAATTATCCCAACAATGCAGAGGGTGAGCTGAATATACTCGCTTGCCTTTGCGGGCATTCATAATGATTTTTCGAATTGTTATTTTCCTGATCAAAAATACATCGCGAAACGTTTTCGTCTAAAAACAAAATCCTGCCGCTCAGTTGTTATACTTCCTCCACCCCTTTATTATTTATAAATATTTTTTCATCGAGAGAAAATAAGCATTGGGAAATGATAGATCGTTATTACCTCATCTCCAAAATTGCGCTATTGTATTTTTGTTGTTTGTTGGTATGTTTTGCTGTTATTAATGGAGGTTGAGTCATCGCTAATGCTATTAATAGTTTAAAATTGTCGAGTCTAAGGTACCACTCAGGTTCATGTTACCTCAGAGCTCGTTGATCCCATTCCTAATTCGCGTGAAAATCGAGAATTCATGCTCTGAAAGGCGATTCAGACTTAAAGTGGAATTAGAAAGTTTAATATCTAAGCATCGTGGTTATAGCAGTTTAAAGTTGTAAAAATGTATTAAAAAACCGGGGTTGCTTCCGTAATTTATCGCTGATGGTTCGAATAGCTTGAAATATTGCTCATAAAAATAAAAACTACCTCAGCACCGTGGGTAATATTTTAATCATTGAACGGGGGAAAAACATGAAAGCATTGTGCAGCTTAGATTGCACTTTTTTAATTGAAGTCCAATTACAAACTGGAAGTTAAGTATTGATATGAAATAAGTGATCTTGACCAAAATACGCAAAAGTTTTCCATTGCTTTTATCTTCTTGCAATCAATAGCTCACCGTTAGTAAGCTTCGACTATTTGCCGTGATTGCACCAGTGGGGGAAGGTGGTTCATTTTACATTTATCCCGAACGATGCTCTTTCCACTCATTATCCAAAAGTATTTCAGCTACCCAGTGATAAAGCCAAGCGGTAAACTTAAAACAAATTTGATTATTTTTGCTCCGTTGGCGAGTATGAAGAAAACAAATCCATGTAAGCTCTTGCTTGATTCTTCACGTCAACATCATTGAGGACCGTTGCGTGAGTAATTGAACGAGGGTCGTTATAAGGCAATAATTTCAACATGGTGATTGATCTTTGTGTTGTATGAAACTGTGCAGAGACAGTTTTCAATACAAAATTTCAGCTCCACTGATTTTGCTTTCGTCAACTTTTGTCGATCAACCATTCCCGAGTGATAAGGAAGGCACAGGCAATGAATTTGCTACACCGTTAAAAGACCACCCTCTTAGAATACATCAAATTTAAGAAGACAATTTGCATCAACAGTCTACTCATACTAGACATTTGTCAGAACATTAACTGGCTGGATAGCCTAATGAGGGGAAGAGCATCATACAAATTATTACGAATAGAAAAATATTGTCTTGCTGAATATTGAGGAAAAACTCTTAACGTTGCATAATTGAGAATTTTATCGGCACAGGATACTTATCGAGTGACGGTAAACACAGGAATTCATTATTGATGGTCAATGTAATGATCTCTCCTACTGATAGTATTTTTGGCAATTATGTCAAATGAGTCTCCGACTTTAAAAATTCGTACGTGACTTTTGTCATGGGAATACACCTGATAGATATCTGAAGCATGAAGTCCCAAGAGTAACGATCATAGAAACAGCGTCTTTGGGCGCAGATTGATGGTGTTATTTTCCGGACCACTGTAGTTTATGGTGACCGGAGGCATAAGCTCATGAAAATACAAAGTCTATTCTTGAAAAAATAGTGATTAGGCGTTCCTCAGAAAATTTCATTAGCGAAATGTAGTGCTCCTAATGAGGAGATTGCTGGAATTTTACCACTTCCAGTATTGGACGTATTATGTGAGTTATTTTCTCAGTGTCGATTGGGTGTACCTACTTATCTCATGCAAAATATTAACTGAAGAGAAATAGTAAAATATATGGCGCAATACTTATCAATCAAGCATTAATAGAGCAACGGAAATCTTATACTTAACATTTTTTTATTATTACGCATTTGCTGAATTATACATCTGCGTGAAATTGCTATTCCGGGCTTAGCGTTTCAATTTGCTTTGAGAAACTCTACAAGTCATCGGTGATGTACGGCCACATAACACTAAATAAAAAGCACATACACGAGTGTGAACCTCTCATCCTACTGTGAATAGTGTTTACGGAAATATTTTGATACTATTAGTAAATCAGGAGTCATGGAACTTGTTAAGACAACATTGTATTGGTCAAAACACTGGTATTGTTTAAATCGACGGTGATAGAGACAGCGCGAGGCTCCGACATATCGGTGGCCTCGTCTACGGTCGTTCAAATCACCGCCGTGGGCGTTGCCCCTGACACCAATTCCGAAAATTGTGGATTAAGAATCCGAAATAAGCGTTGGCGAACACCGAAACTCACCTGGGACACGGTAAAGTTGAGGGTCGGCAGCGCGAAGAGGGGCGTGGGCATGCCGAGGGCCCCGGGGGCGCCGCCCCCGAGGAGGCCCCCGGCCATCCCGATGGCCCCCAGCGGAGAGTGGTGCGGCGACGGGTGGTGGTGCGGATGGTGGTGGGGCGGCGGGGGCAGGGCCGGCGGGGGCGGCGGCGGCGGGGGCGGAGGCGGTGGGGGCGGAGGCGGCGGTGGCGGGGGCGGTTGTCCGGCGGGCGGGGGCGTCAGGGGGGCCGAGGAGGAGGTGGTGGACGAGGCGGACGATGATGAGGACGAGGTGGAAGACGCGGTGCTCAGCCCTAGAGCCATGGCGCCCGTCTTGATCGAAGACGCGGCGGCGGCGTCCGCCGGTGGCCTTCCCGCGGGGCCCCAAGTGCCTTCCGGAGGCGTCACGAGGGCCGCTCCTCCGCTCTCCCCGGTGCGGAGATGTGGCCGGAGAGCTCCCGGGCCCTCTCCGGCATCCCACTCTCGCCACAGCACAACCACCACCAGGCCAAAACGTAACACGGGGGAATAAAAGGGATAAAACAAGCACTTAATAGGTGTCGGGGTCCCCGGTAGTGCCTTCCTCGTCCCTCGCTGCCTGCTCCGCTCGTTGACCGCTCGCACTGGGTAGCAACCGGCGGAGACTACGGTCGCTTTGGCCGACTTCGCTGCGGATCGGACGTCCCCTTTCGGAAAACCTTAAAAACCTTCCTAGATTCTGTTGGATTCTCTCCTGGAAACATGTCTCCCCAACATCCGATGGCACAAGGATCACTTTTTCATCTTCCCGGACGCGTCGATAGATCCTTTGGGGATGTCTACAAGACCGGTCAAAGAGCTCGCGATACGTCAGTCGTCAACCTATAGTACACAATGTCGCAGACCACGAGTGTGTTCGGAATCAGCCTGGTCTTGCGAATGAACTGACGACCTTCGCTGGGTAGAGTTGCCACAAAAGTTGTCGGTTCTCCTCTCGAACCGGCTAATCACAGGCTCTCCCACCGATAGCGTCAAAGCTCGATCGTAAGCACGGAATGTATTTATCAGCTCGCACAGCCTTTTGTAGATGATGTACCCAACTAGCGATGTGAGAAAGCACCCGTTGAATCCAGGGGGGTTTTGGGAACTAGTAAATCCTCCTCGTCCAGTGCGTCGCGGCAAGGGAGATGTTGACGAACCAGCTTCCTGACGAGGTGTATCGCTGACAGAATAACTTCTTTCCTCGGCAGTAGAAGAAAGACCTCAGTAGACGAGCGGGGTGGTAGGAGGAGTTGAATTTTAAGAATCGGGCGCTGGGTGGGGGTAGGCGGGGCGGGTAGATTGCAAGGAGGCGGGTGATGGATGTGTACAACAGCAGTCGGAGGAGGAGGTTGAGCTTTGTAAGTCCTCGTGTGTGTATGTATATCTGTATATATACATATGTGTGTGTATATATACACACGGTGTATGTGTGGAAAGAGCACAGGAGAGTTACGCGAGAAGCCTCTCCGGGGACTACGAGAAGACTGCCTTGCCTTCTCCCACACCTCTCCCGCCCTCTCCGGCTGCCTCGGGAGGCTTGTTTTCCCTCCCTCTCCTTTCCTCTGCCCCCCCCTCTCGCCTCTCAGTCGGGAGCCGCAGGGGTTGGTAATGCCTCGGCCAATACCCGCCCATGATACTATCCCGCCTCCCCTCCACGCACACCCTGCCAGTCACAGTCCGCCCTTCCCACCGGTCCCTCGTCGCGCGAGAGCTAGCCCTCTCCCCGGGCGTCTAATAAAAACATCACCACCTTCACTCCTTCCCTTCCCGTGTTTCGGCCCATATTTCCCCCAACTCTTCATCTATCGGAAGATCCTTACAGAGGGATCCTTCACCACACGTACACACACATCTCACTTCTTTCCTCCTCTCTCCCCACCACACCAACCTCCTCCCCGCTCTCCTTCCACGTTTCTTTTCCATATACGCCTATTCCACACCCCGTGCTCCTCTTTGTGTATCTCGGATACTCCTTCCCGATACCCTGGTGGTCCCCTCCCTCAGGGTCTTCTCTCCCCTTTGTCCCCTCTTCGACCCCCTCCCCAGGATCCATCCCTTGGCATTAGCAAGGGTAGGGCTAACGTACGTACGTATACTCTCCCTCACGGGGCTCCTCTTGCCGTGCGCCATATCTTCCCTGCACAACATCGGATGGCTTGGGAGTAGAGGGGGAAACCCGCGGTGTTTCCTCAGTTTCCCGATGGATGTCGCGCTGCGTCGTCCCATTGCATCCCCGCCCCTCTCTGTGGAAGTGGTAGCTATGGAGCTCCCCCATTGGTCGACCCGCTCTCTTTGGCCACGCCCATTCGGCTCCCCTCCCGACCAATGGGAGGGCGGGGAGTTCCTCACACCGCTCCCGGGTCCGCTTACGGCTCTGTCTCTCCTTCTTGAATTGACTCTTCTTCCCCTGTATGTATTTTTCCGACGTCGTCGTAGTCATGGCGACCGGGTAACCCACCCGCTTCGCCTCCCCTACCCCTTACCCTTAGGGGTATCCCCAATCAAATAACCGCGAGTGGATGTATGCAGGATGAAGAAAAGGGTTTTCTTCCCTCCACCTCCGCCTCTCCCTTCTTTCGCCACCCTAAACCTCCCTTCCTCCTCCTACCGCCGATATAACACGCGTCCAACACCCCTTTCGTTCTTATTCCCCAAGTTTTTGGGAGGGGGGTGGAGAAGAGGGGTAAAAATAGGGTTTCATTGCCCCCCCCCCTCCCCCCAGGGGCACGCGTACTCTTGTGCGTCTTCATGCGTGCTGCGGGCCGTGGATGGATCCGGCATATCCGTTTTCCGGAGGAACCTGATTTTTTTTGTTGTTCGGTTAAGGGTCACTGCTTGTTTACTTCCCCTTATAGGTGTTTAAAGTAAGCCATACTCGGGCTGGAGCTGCAGACTGAAAAAAATATGATGAAATATACTTATGTCTGTGCAAAGCTGCGGTTGCAGTGGCGGTGAACTAATGCATAGGCAAACTAGGCAGCAGCTTAGAGCCCCAGGCTCTGAGGGGGCCCCGGGAGGGAGATGAAATGTAGTTACACAATGAGGACTAAGGGCATAGAAAATATTGTCCATGTTACCCAAAGAATGTTAATGCGGTAATTGTCTAATACTTTTCCATGTCTAAATTCAAAGTACATTAAACAAATAAAAAATAAATATAATTATTTTGTATTTAAGTATTAAAAAGGGAGCCCCGATTCAGTTGAGTCCCTTAGATCCCTGGGCCTCGAAGTCTGGGCCTGAGTCGCAGATTGAAATAGTTCTGTTTCAAGTAAAATTGAAGGAATTCAGCGCTTTATATCCAACCAGAGTTACGTAAGTGAGGATGATAGACAACATTAGGAGAAACGCTCGATTTTTTAAATGAAATATTAAAATATGGAAAATAAATTTTCTACTTCGGATTTTTGCGTCAAACGTATCCGTTTTACCGCCAGAACCTGATTGTTTTCTTTGTTTGGGTTTGGTAACTGCATGTTTATTCTTCTTTTTAGGTGTTTTAAGTGAGCCTTACTCGAATTGGGATTTGTGTTTGTTCTGCACCCTAAAGAAATATTATAAAATATATTTATATTTGAGCAAAATTTCGGAATAAGGTCTAATGAATGCCATACTTTGAGTGAAATAGCTACAATTCTAGATGTTTTGCCTCACGAGAGTGAAAGTTACATAAATTCAACAGATTCAGGTGAGATATCGTGGAGGTTCTTCATAATATAAGAGAAACAATTGCACTTTTCCACAAATTGCTTGAATGCGCACAACGCGTTTCGGCTCACAGAGCCATCATCAGGTTGTCTACAACCTGATGATGGCTCTGTGAGCCGAAACGCGTTGTACGCATTAAAGCAATTTGAGTAAAAGTGCAATTGTTTCTCTTATATTATGACGGTTACATGCTAATTAACTCGACAAATGGCATTTTAATTCAGATTCTTTAACTGCTATGATGAAGATATGTATTTTGTTTGTGCTTTATATATATAGCTTTATATTTTTCCAAATAATCATTGAGATGAATATTTATACAGGATTCCAAAATGATTCATTCATTTTCCAAGATAGAATTTCGATGTAGCGTAGTTTTAACAAGCAAGTGGATCTATTCTTTTCAAATAATATAACATTGCAATAACTTGCCCCAATCGTCGTGGAATTTTTGCCATTGTATGTTACTACTCACACTTCAGAGAAGAAATTGAGAAGAGATAGAAAAAATTAGTATTAACTGATATCAAATTAGCAATTTTTCTTTAAGGCAACCTATACCAGTGGCGGATACATATGGGGGGCGCGGGGGGCGAGCGCCCCCCCCCCCCTTGCGGGGTCGCCCGCGCCGCCCCCGCCAGTCAGCCCGCACGCTATTCGTTCGTGTCTTTCGTCAGTCGACTCTGAGTCGAGTTATCGAGTAGTTGTACTTTCTTATGGAGCACGCGCGCGCGTCCGCGTCATCGTATTTTATACGTTTCTGTCTGGCACATAGATAGCTAACCTACGAGAAACGTTGCGGCCATTCTAGTGATCTCGATACGTTATTCCGTCTGGCATTTGTTCGAGAAAAGTCGCGAATATTCTACTGTTTACACTTGTTCACACTCCTTAAAAGTCTGGAAGCGAACATTCTGGCACTGAATGTTCTCGAAACAACCGAGCTACATATATAAGGGAAGCAGAGTCGCTGCCAGTCAGTCAGTTTGAAAGCTACAATCGTCGCGATAACTTGCGCCCCCCCCCCCTTTAGTTGTTTCTGTATCCGCGACTGACCTATACTAGTACGTCTGAATGAAGCAGATGCACGGATTCTGCATTCACATTCTTTCCCTTTGTTAATTAATAAATAAGAAATTTTAACATAGTTTATTTCGTAGAACTTCTGTCAAAACAATTATCTAACAAAGTTGTAAGTTAAATACAATACACTCTTTTCGGAGGAAACTTACCCTAGGTCTTCGGACTTTTAAATAGAGATTCACCTATAGAGCTATCCTGGGAAATACATGTATTTGAATACGTATTTGACCTACTTTTATAAAATACAATGAGAAAATATCTTATATAACAGCGTTGCATATCATTAATTTAAAAAATTGATCCGGGTTTAAACTCTTTTCGATCAAATACCATACAGGATCAATCTATGAATATTTTAATCTAGGAAAGTAAAAGCCACAAATGTGGTAGGATTTAGAATAATTTGCATTGTATCCTTTGGTGTTAGAATGAAATAATTGATTCATGTCCTCAAATTGTCCTTTGAAATGGCAAGTTTGCGAAAACCTCGAAAATAATTATCATTCTCAGGTAAAATGAATGCGATGGAATTTCAGACTTACGATTAGGTAAGATATCTCTTTCTTACACCGAAAGCTCAGGATCCAAATTCCATAGTGGTAATTGAAATGTTATATTTTTATCATTGAATATTTATGTTTATTAAGCACATGTATTCGGCAAGAACGTATTTCGGGAGGGTTAATACTCTCTCCCAATATCTGGCATTCGCTTTTACTCGCGGTTGCTCGATCATAACACCTCGCCTTTATTTTCTCGCCTCCTATTGTAAGATTTTTCTGATAAGGTTTTCCCACTAAATCCTTGATGTCGAAATAAGTGCCGTAGATTACCATACTTTTCGTTTTTCTAGACACTCATTATTCTTATGTGACTGTTATTTTAAGAGCGGGTATAACGTTAGAAAGTGTAAAAGCATCGAGTAAATATGTTTAAATAACATAATGCATTTTGTAATGAAACATTAGAGGTAATTTAGCCACGTCTTGGCTTCACAAAATTGTATCTCGTCTACATTTAAACAAAATGGTGGCTTATTTTAGTAAAATAAATAGGAGTATTCGAGTAGGTACCAATAAGACTGGCATTCGGGTTGCAGTCAAGATTTTACGGTAATGACTCAGGTGTTTTGGTCATCACAATTCAAATTATCTCCTTCATGGTGGCATTGCATTTTAGTGACCTTTTTCTAAATATTATTCACCGTCAAGTTATTCCATCCAACTCCTCTCCTTCCCCGCCGGATCTTACAGTTTATCTTCCTATTCTGTCATAGTGATCACTCACCAACCTCACACTTCATGTCGTTTTTCTCGAAATGGAGGCACTCGTTCTAATACGTTCTACGTATTTTGCTGGAACCAACGTATTACGGTAGAAACGATCATTAGCGTAAGATACAGGAAATAGATTTGCAGAAAGGCATGGCCATAATCAATGCGATAAATCTTTTCTATGAAATTCCCACCCTCGCTTGGTAGACTAGGCCTTATATTTGTGTTAAATAACTTATCATCAGTACCAACACCTCATCCAGGTTGAAATTCCCTTCGTATTTCGTTTTCTACATGAATATAGTATACTCATAGTATTCATGAATTCGTAGTATTAGTAATGCTTGTCAATTGCATTATCATAACCCGTGTTATGAATATTAACATACTCACCTACGTAGCACTCTCATAGATTCTGGTTTGGTCTATCATAGTTTTCCTGATTGCATTTTGGCCACGGCTTTCGGCCAGAGAAGAGTTCGGAGTTCAGTCATGAACCCGGATGAGTGTTGCATGCATGGTGTGGAATTTACCCATGCCGCACACCCTGGAGAAGCAGTTGGTGGATGTAGATGATCCAGGAAGAAATATTGAGGGGAAAAAATAATTATGGTGTTTGCCTCTGCCTGCTTACGGGTGTTGGATGGGCGAAATATTCAGACTTTGTTATGGCTAGTCTACCATTGTATGAACATGTATGACGTGAGCGTATGTATGACGTGAACTTATACTGCAGTTCGGCATATGCGATCTAAAGCGTGCGTCCACGATTACGGTGGCGCCAAATCGATTTTTCAAGCTCTTTCTTCAGTCACAAACGCGCATTTCGCCAATTTTCATCTTCAAGTTTCAAATATTCGTGTTTGAAGATCGTCGTCCAGCAGTCGGAGCGCCGAGTGTAAAAATGGTGGACGTTGACGCTTGTTTCCGCAATTTCACTTTTGTAGGATGACCTTAAAAAAGGATACATTTTCCGCAAGTTATATTTTATTGATGATCACTATCACATAATGCATAGTTAATGTGTTAGAAAGTTTTGATGGAAAACATTCTAAAAGTGAATACGTCGGTTATGTAATTAGATCAAAGGAAACCGCTAGAAAAGCAGATTTTGTCAATTTCAAACTTTTAACACCCAGAATATTGTCTTGGAGAAACATCTTTTTGATGCTTGAAGTTGGCAACCGATTGTGGAATATATATTAGGTACTCTTAGTGCAGTTGTATGGTATACATGCGTGTGTGAAATTTTTTTATAATTGTTATTATTATTATTAATTATCATTATTTGCTGGCTGGATGATTTTCCAGTGGGTTGAGCATATAGCTATTGACCAAGAGGTCCCAGATGAGGCCCATGGGCACGAATATCCCAATCCAAGCTAGGTGATTTTTCTGGGTGCCATATCTTCCGCGGGTACCAGGCGAGATCTACGTCCATGAAGTACCATGCAAACGACCTCCTGGGTGTGTGGCATGGGGCGGTTCCATATCAGGCATGCAGCCGGTCTCCCATCCAATCTCTCGACTCGGACTATCCAACGATGCGCGCTCATTTCATACATGTCCATCACCAGAGCACCCATTCCTCATTCTCTTATGACCCACGCATCCCTAACCCGATCTAGAGGTTGGCACGAATCTTTGATTCGAGTGCTTAATGGTCAGCGGCAAAAACAACTGAACACAATAAGGTATTAGTGCGTTATCTGTCACCACTCGAATTTTGTAGTACCTACTGGGACACCTCGACACCTTTAAATCGTTGCGTAAGTTCATTACAAGCGAATAGACCATGCTGTCGAGAATGTTTTGTATTGCAAGGTTTCATAATTATGTGCATCATAGTACTGGCAAAACTGGTGCGAACGTGAACTGAGAATTGACAACAGTTGCGTGGTTGACTAGAAGAATTGCAATAGAGAGGTTTGTTCCAACAGCCTAATAGTCCGACAAAACACCAAGATGGATGGGGAAGGGATGGCAGTATAACTCAATGAGAGTCCGTTTACAAGGTGTAAGTACAATTTAGGGCACATTTGACCACAACAGCGGGTCTTCGGAGGAACTTTCCGTGAAGAAAACCTGTGAATAAAACACTTTCCTTAGTAACCTGGTGGTATTGTAAATTTTTTTCTCTCATTAAACCCCTTTAAACAAGCGTGTGTATCACTTTTCAAGTTTCCAACCGCTCCACTCAAACTGAGTATGAGGTCACTGTGGAAAGCATTGTGGAAGATTCTAACATCTACTCCGACAGCTGGCGAGGAGATAAGACTAAGGTCTAAAAAGAAAATAAAGTGTTTTCTTTACGCTTAAGTATTAGTGAAAAATTAAACTGAATTAAATAAAAAAATTGTGGCAGAAAACCCACAAGTACCCATAATTGTAATTAAAACATTCAGTTAAAAATGACGTTAAATGGTTCATCACGGCGTACACTAAGGGAATCTCCTCCACTGCTGACGCAGCGTGTGGATGAGAGGGAGATAGTGCCTATGTATCGGGAAAGGGATGAGTGCTCTCTTCATATCCATCTCTCTCTCTCTCTTGGGTTCAACGCCTTCCCGACTGCCACTAAATCATGTAATTACGCCCGGGGGCGGCGGCTCCCGGAGTTGATCGGTGAAACCAGCCCGGGGGGAGGGGGTCGGAGGGAGATAGAGAGGGGGAGGGAATGGAGGGAAGTGAGGAGGAGGTGCTTGGGGGGATGGGCGGTGGCAGGATGGAAGTAGTTTCGCCGTGATCAGTTCCAACCGGCGGAATATATCCCGCTCTCCGAGGAAGAGTGTGGAGCAAAGAATGACAATAGAGCGTTCCACATTTGGTTGACAGTATATGGATTTTATGGAGAACGCTGTTTTCAAACTTACTCTCCGTGTGCTCACCTCTGCACCTCGTAGACAACCACTTCCAGCTCCTCGTTAAATTTAAGTGAGGTCTTAAAGGAAATAATATTTGTCTATTGGAAGATTTCCAGGCTCCTATTAAGTATTCAACAACACCAGAGAAAAACCGTATTTCTTTGAACAAGTCGGAGGCAAATTCTAAAATGCTCTTTTTTACTGGCTCAACTGATTTGATATGTCAACATTATATTCAGCATTCATTGTGTTTTTTTCTTTACGTGAATAAATAATTACTTGAGATTGAAGGCATAATTTCATTCGGAAATGACATATTGCGAGATGCATGTATATTTTTAGCTGGACAAAATAAACGCATAGCATGATTTCATCCCTTGTATCTGTGATATCCCTATTTCCTTTTTGTTGGGTCCTGCTGACTATTTGATGTTCACTGATTTATTATGCAACAGAGCTTTACTCCCACATTCTAAGATTTTATAAGAGGCCAATATTTTTTATAATTAACCCAATTAGCTCCTAATATCAGGATATGATTCTGACACAAAGTTAATCTTGCAAACATTTCTCACACGTCGTTAAAACTATCAAGGTAGACCTTGAATTGCGATACATGTTTTGGGGGCGTCCTCATTCACGTAAATAAAAACTTTTTCTTCATAAAAAATTATCCCCCCAGCATGGCTGTTTCGCAAATGGGGTCCTTTGTCGTTGTGTGAAACGCTATTTTTTTCTAGCCATTATTTTTGGTTCAGCAATTTTTATAAAATATATCGTGGTATCGCCCAAATATTTTTAGCTAGTAATACTATTGTTTCGGCGTTCTTACTGTATTCAGTATGAATCCTTTAAAGTGCACAATTGTCTGTATACATATCTGTATTCATATATGTCACACTTAACTTCTCTTTGCATTTACTTACTAAGCGTAAATTGTTTCGATCAGCATTATGTCAACTGATTCATTTAAAAATTTAAATTAAAAATAATATTAGTTGGCAAAAACATTTTAAATGCTCTAGCGCCGGAAGAACCAGGGGAGTGTTGCGGCCAGCATGTTTCTCACTACAAAGTTGGGGAAACTTATCCTAAAGTTAATATCCGTTCATGCCGAGCATGGTGGTCAGGACTGCTAGACATATGATGTCATTAGCAGTCCAAGTCGTGCGCTAAGCGCCACAGTCCGCGAGGATAAAGCCATACATGGAACACAAGGAGGTGTTCGCTCTTGACCAATTTTGAGGAAACCGGGACTAGCCACGGTAGTAACCTTTACGGAGTCGCCCGCAAGTGCACATAAGTGCGATATTCCACAGGAGAAAAATCATTCGCCTTGACCGGGATTCGAACCCGGATCCCTCGATTTCGCGCTTCGGACTGTGGCGCTTAGTGCACGACTTGGACTGCTAATGACATCATATGTCTAGCAGTCCTGACCACCATGCTCCTATAAAGCCACCAAATAATCCACAGGGGAGAAGGACGCCTCGGTAGCTTAAATGGTTAAAGCACTCGGCGCGAAATCGAGGGATCCTGGTCAATGCGAATGATTTTTCTCCTGTGGAATATCGCACTTATGTGCACTTGCGGGTGACTCCGTAAAGGTTACTACCCTGGCGTGTCCCGGTTTCCTAAAAAAAAATTATGTCATAAATTATTAAATAAATTCATGGACCCTATTATGACAAGAGGAGTGTGACAAGTTTGTGCGAGACTAACAAAGTTTTCTCCAGCGGGAAGGCCTTTATAAGGGCTGCATAATAAATGAAGTCGTGCCAAATGAAAATACGATGTAATTATTACGTCTTACAGCAATTAGCTCACTCATTTTTCACCGTATGAGCAGCAATGAGGAGCTCAGAGGCAAACTTCATAACAGACTGGAACTTCGTCAGATTATGTTTGTTGCTTCCGTTGTAGGTATTAGTTTAAGCGGATAAGGTATTTAATACTGGTGTTATCGGTTTACTCAAAATTTCATGAGAGATTGTAGAGATGATGAAAAATTAACACGAAAAAATAGCATTTCTCAAAAGCCGTCAAGGTTATAGTTCCTTTTAAACATATGAGTATATGCCTAAAACATTTCATCTATCTCCTAAAGTAGGCAACCTTTTTCGGTGAGAGTGACAGAAGGACAACCATTTTTGGTCGCTGATTCTGATTGTGTGATTTTAATTTTCGAGGGCCCAATATTTTTTAAGGATAAATCCCTTCCCTCTGCTTAAGGCCGTTTTACACGGCACGAAATTGCATAACTTCAAACAGCATGTTTTTCTCAATCGGGCTTGCAATAATTTTCGAATTAGAGCATGGGCTATTTTGCCATCTCGCGTTCATGCATTCACGCATGCGTTCTTGCAATTCACGGCTTTACACGATGCAATTTGAAATGAACGTTCGTGCGTACATCAGATTGTGCAATTACGTGCCCCGTGTAAAACGGGCTTTAAAGACATTCAAAATAGGTATAGCATGTATTTTGTATGTTGAAAGAGGTGTAAGAGTATATGTAATTTAAAGTAAAATATTTAGTTATTATTAGATTCTTAAAGAGAATGCTCATGAAGCTTGTAAATAGCCCGCGGGCCACATGAAACTATCATCTACATCTACATCTACAAAATACCCTGCAAGCCACCTCAGGGGTGTGTGGCAGGGGGTGAGTATTCACCAACATGCATTACACTATACCCTAAAGTTAGTGTAACTACGACTAATTATGCATTAGCATAAATCGCTAATGCTTGTCATGAGGCGAAGCCTCACAAGCATGCAACACTACACTACAGATGTCATCAAAATGGAGAGTGACCTCAATATACATGCATTCTACAACTACACAGATGGACAGGGACTCAAGACCCATGTAGAAAACATGCTAGGCGTGCTGTTAGTATGTACTAGGTAACAGATAAGGATTCAAGTATTAGGAGTACTACCACTACTAAGAGCTACACTACCTAACGACAAACCTAGATAAAAGTCTCATGGCAGCTATTATGGTCCCTTATCGTTCGTGGGAAAAATGACATCTTAAATCTATCCGTTCTGCAGTCTAGTTCCCTAATTTTACTCTCATGATCTGATCTACCGTAGTATGTCGGATTTCGTAAAATATTGTCAACGTCGTCAGAGAATAGACCGGTTTGGAACTTACATAATAGATTTAGTCTAAATTTTAATCGACGGTCTGAAAGCTTTTCCCATCCCAGTTGCTGCAAAAGGTCAGTAACACTAACGAGATTATCATAACGGCCTTTAACATATCTTGCCGATCTTCGCTGCACGCGTTCTAACTCAGTTTCCAAGCCTATCTCATAAGGATCCCAAATACTGGCGGCATATTCTAAGTGGGGTCTAACGAGGGAGAAGTAGCTGATTTCCCTAACTTTATCGTCGCACTTGCCAAGTACTCTTTTAACAAATCCCAATTTACGATTAGCTTGACCGGTAATTTCTCGAATATGTTTACTCCACGATAGATCATTAGTCAGTTTAACTCCGAGGTACTTAACCGATTCTACGGTGTCTAGTTTTATGTTGTTAATGCAATAGCTGTTACAAGGAGCGTTTTTCCGTTTCCAAAAATTTACAACAACGCATTTTTTCAGGTTTAATTCTAGCTGCCACGCATCGCACCACTCTTGTATTGCCTCGAGGTCCTTAGTTAGCGCTTCCTTGTCATTAAAGCTACGAATTTCTCTATACATCACTGCGTCGTCAGCAAATAATCTAAGCTTACTGTCAACTTTATCACCGATGTCGTTTATGTACAAAAGGAACAGAAGCGGGCCTATCAAAGCTGGCCAGATCTGGCTGGAAGGTCACTGGTTGCTCATTCCTATATAATAGCCTCAGTGAAATTCACGTTAGAGTAGCTCTTGTATTAAAAGAATACAAGTGCAAGTGAATTATTAATTATCAGCGTGAATGACGCACATTTATGTATTTTCTTAGCAGTTAACTCAGTTAAATCTACTTTTGTGGCCTGTCGTGTTGTACCTATGTCCTTTGAACCGATAATTCCGTAAATATTACATGATTTTCTCTTCTGATGAAATCCTTTGTTTTTCAGGATGGGGTTGTTTTTATGTGAAGTAGTCGACTTCGCAATGTTCACTTCGCCTCCGTGTCTCAAAGCCAGCCATTCTCTCGGTGCCGGTCCTTGGAAAAACACGGGTAAGTACAGATTTCCAGTTTTACTATTACAGGCGCTACTAAATGAGGTCTCTTCGCTCATATCGCTGGTTGCAGAAATGGCACATTCCAATGTATCAAAAATAGCTATTAAGTCTATAAATGGAAAATTCGTCCAATTCGTGCTTTAGAAATATTCAATAACTTTATTGGCTCCATAAATTAACTTATTGAGCCTATTGGAATGAAGTTAAACACTTAAAAACACACAGTTAAACACACTAAACACTAAGTTCCTTCAGTGACCGAGATGGATTTTGTAATTTAGATTTATTTACTTACGTAAATGTACTAATAGGTGACATTTGACGATTTTATTTACTCGTGCTGACAAAAAATAATGTGCAATTGTAATTTTACGCTAAATGTAAAACTTCATAAATTATATCCAGTAGTAGGAGAGTAAAACCAAATAGTCGTAGCTACTACACTAATAAAACTCCTGAGAGGTATGTCACGAAAGCAACAGTTACTGCAAATCGAATTTAGGAATGTGGTCCTTAACTTCACTGGTACTCCATTGGAAAGTCAGTCTGTGCAATACGAGGTTAACGCTATTTCATGGCTTGCTCCTTTCTGTCCGAGCCCGCCGAATGCTATTCGTTCGTCCATCACCGTGCAACCCAAGCTCATGTTTCAAGGAACCTTTTAAGTATGTGACCGATTTCATCGCCCTAAGGCTAAGCCACATGCTGGAAAAAGAATCTAAGAGGGCTTTTTCCACACTCGATGGCGTGGAAAAATATCAATACCTCTGCTGTTGAAGCACATTTTTAGATATGATGCGTCACTAAATCTTCTTCCCGGTCGTTCGGCGATTCTCGAAAGATGCATTGGAACAATGTCATTTGAAAATATCCAACTCATGAAAACGCTTCGTATACAATGCTTCAACGCTTAGTATTCATGGTGCTTTTTAATAATGACTAGGAATAATCTATCGAATTATTCGGTGATAATCGTACTCGAGCCATTTTAATCCAGAAGAAAACAATAATTTAGAATGGTTTTTATCGTTGATTTATGGTTTCTTGATCAAACAAATGTACTTTTCTCCACATCACTTAATGTTGATATATATTCTTCTTTCCGCTACTACTCTTAAAAGGAGGGAAAAAATGTCTTTCAGTGGAACGGGTGATCCATCCTTTTTCCTGACGTTGATTCGGCCTCCGGGAGGTGACTGACAACTATTAAGTACGTGATTAAGTGTACAGCTGTTTAGTTGTTACGATAAAAACTATTCGTCAACTCCTATAGCCGAAAGTACTAATGGAATCTTCTGATGAAATGAACCACAGTGCAGAACATGTGTGTTTTGTAATACATGGTGTGATTTATGGTTGCGTTGAGTTTGTTCTCGAACTGGATTTGCTCGGAAATACTCTATAACCCATCCTGATGGTGAAAGTATTCCGGGTTTTCTACCGCGTTGTTCCATGTCCTTCGACGACAGTTTCACCATCATTCTAGCTGGCTTTATCTGCTGAAAATTAATGAGCATGCTGGCGAAACTGTCATCGAAGGACATGGACTCCGGCACGGTAGAAAGCTCGAAAAGCTTCCACCATCTGTACGTCTCCGCGGAAACCTTTGACTTAAACATTTAACACATTCTCTTTTTCGATATCGGGGAGACTAGATACTCATGCTCATTATACATAGTAATTCTCAATCATTCCCAATTCGCTTTGCTGCTTCGTTTCAAGTGAATGAGACTTTTGGTTTCCGCATGGGGTTGACAGATTTTTTTAAATTTCCTTTTTCGGAATTTCAGTGGCCCTAAGGATTCGAACGGGTGGAATTGTGTCTGTGAGAGGTATTTACGATGAGGAGGAAATCAGTTAAGTGGGCAATCATGCTTACATACAATAAAGATTTGTGACAAGGCTAATAGAGACATTGATGTCGAGTTTAGCTTTGTAACTTGGTCCGAAACGTACCACTAGTATTTGAAAATACCTGATCATGTGTTGCGATAATACAGGTGCGAAATTGGAATAGGATATGAAATATTAATTGAGCAGAAATACAAACTGTGTATTAAAAAAACAAAATACTAGGAAAGTATTAAGGAGGAAAATGAGCATCAGCTATGTGGATTCCACCAATATGTTTTGTTTATTATGACCAATCTTGCGTCATCATCAGATGCCATCCGTTAGCAAGGTTCAATACTTTGTTCAATACCTTGTTCTAGGTCGTTACAAAGAAAATATTTAAGTGGAATGTACATAGTTGGTACTCATTTTTCTTCCTGGTGACGAGAAAATAATTTCTAAGAAAAGAGAAAAGGGCATTTCAAACTGGTTAAAAAAACAGCTGTGTTGTTTTCTGTCTGAAACGAATGTTAATGTAAACACTTTAGATATCAAAAGTTCCAAACACAAAGTTTAGCCGAAGGATTCATGGTGGCTTACTATAGTTCTTGAGAAAAGGTATGCATCATTTGAAATTGATACTGGTTCTGGAGCCACCCTAATTTTAGAATCACTGTTTTCTAAATTGTTTCCTGCAAAAAGCTTGAAAATTAGTAATGCCTACCTTTAAAAAATACACAGGAGAAATAATTATCTTTGTGGGAGAATGTTTGATATATGTTGAAGTTAATGGTACCATAATAAATTTGACAGTATGTGTCACAAAAAAGATTCTAAACCTGTTGTAGGTAGAGATTGGTTTATGGTTAAAATTTATTTTACGTAATCGCATATCATAAACTCTTTTTATTCCATTTTATATATTTTAAAAATCTGATGCTCCTACTCACCCTACGCAAGCATTTAGTCAGTGTAGACATGAGCTTCCTCCAAATTAAGGGAAAACCCTGGAGCCAAAAAGAACCCCTTTCCCCTTTGGATGCCAGGGGCACATCGGCTTTAAAGGAGGGATATTTCCGGGGCCATCTCTCTCCTCCCTCACGCAGTCCTCCTTCCCTCCCACTACCCAATTCTTCCTCCGCTCTCGACCTCCCCCGTTATCACCTCACGCTATCGACTCAGGCCGCAAAGCAAACCCCGCAACTCCAACAACCTCATCCTGTTCAAGACCTTCCCCGCCTACCTCTCCCCCTTCCACTCTTTCTCCTCCTCCACCGTCGGAAGCCCTCGTTCACTCCTGCTCTGCCTTCCCGCTCCCTTTCCGGAGTGTGTTCGGGACTGGTGGCGACATCTGTGATCGGCTCTCGAAAAGACGCGTCCAGTTGAGTGCGTTTACGAACCGCGCGGGAAATTCTGGCTTGCCACTCACAGAGCCGGCGGCGAATATTGGAACCAAATCCGAAAAACTGTTTTAAAGTTGCCTAAAACCTCATCTGGAAATATATTCAACTTCCTAAGTTCAATCTTGTCATTACTTTTGCCGTATCTATGTAATTAATTAAGGTAATCTTATGGGAACTGGTAAAAAATGTTGGAAAACTAAGATATTTTACAACGTGAAATAAAGTTGCCAACATCTATTTTATCTTTTAGATTGAATAGTAAAAGCAAAACTTCTCCAGAAAACGTCAGGAAAAACAGACATCTCCAGTCAGAACTTGTCATAACTTGAAAATGTAGTCCCGTCATATTCCGCATTCTCTTTTCAAAGTCTATTGATCACTTTTCACATAATATAAAATCAAGAGTGCTTGCAGTACCAATTCTATTTTTGTTTTGCGGCAGCTCTTTTAGTGTTAAAATCATTGGGCCATCCTACTTTACATGAAAAGATAAGCCCAAGACTGCAACGTAGCAGCCTACGTTCAATTTTTTTTTAGAATCAGCGGTTAAACAAATTTCAAACGTTGCACATTATTAAATGTCACCATTCAACAGATAATATGTTACTTTTTGTACACCTAATATCTCGGGTTCGATACCAGGTCATTCAAGTTAACGTAAAAAATGCATATCGTTCATTTTTATTGGTTGCAGGTTTTGTTTCTTTTGTAAAACTAAATTATTAATAATGGAGAAAGTTGTTATAAGAGATTCCCAGAGTTCCCCAGAGAATTGTTATAAGAAATTAAATTAATTAAATTTTCTTAATTTAAGCATTTAATTGTGCTTTCGTCATGGAATAGCGAGGAATTTTACAAAATATTTCAAAATGTCACAAAACTAAGCGCTGCTTGAAAAGCGTCCCCTTAGCAATCCGTGCCATTATTGAGGAATGTGTGGGGGGAAATGCCTAAAAGGAATCAAGAGAGTATTCAATTTATCACCGTAGAACAAATTATTTTATTAATAAAAACATTTTCAAAAATAAATGTTAAAGAATGGTCCTGCGAAATAGAAAAAGTGCCGTTTGAAAGAAAATTCAATGCTGGTTCCAATTTTATACGAAGGAAGATCTTCTTTATTTGTTTATTGGGAAGTTATTTTAAGAAAAAACTGTTAAGTATTTTGAAAGAATTATTTTTTTTCCTTATCATTAGTTCTTCCTTATCATGAGTTCTTCCTTATCTTGAGTTCTTCCTTATCATGAGTGGCGGCAGAGCGAGCGAATCGAGAGCAGCCAATAGTATGTTAATAATACTCTTCGGAACGGGTCATAAATGACTACCAGTTAAGTGATTTCCCTGGTGTGCAGTTAACAATACTTCCGTACGCCTTTATGCTCTGCTTTCATTTTCATTTCCGAAAGTTGGCCTATGGGAAGAATAACTTCCTTCACTGTAGCTGCTCTACGAATTTGAATCCGAACCATCCGTAGAGTTTAACGTATAGTTCCGATGTATTATGGCAGTATGCTGTTAAGACAGGGTAATTAATACTATATAGGGCTGCAGCCGCTGGCTGTATAGGGCTTTAATAATCGTAGCAAACTAGAAAATCAATTCCTCATTGATGACTGATAAAATAAAAACACCGGCAGCAAATATTTGCCTAAATCAAAGACGGAATGAAATGTGGCTCATTACAATGTATGTCAAACTAATTTAAAAATCTAACTTAAGAAAACTAACTAACTTAATAATCTTGCCGCAAAAAATTTGGTACATACGAACTAGTAGAAGATACTTTGTAATCCGGAGAATATCTTGTTCTCTATTCCCATACCCCTGTCTTCGTTACTTGTTCGATCTTGGGCATCTTTTGAGTTGCACGTAACCTATTTTAGGAGACCGCCGCTCAGGCCTAAGGCCTCTTTTATTATGGTTGGAGCGTCAATCTTGGGTCATTGAGTTGAGATGTCAAAACATTTATTAACGATTCGAACAAAATTCATGGCCCACATTTCATTTGAGTGCATCAGTTTATGCGTTGGAACTCACTATTCAAGCAGTAATAGAAATTATACAAGAATTATATTCTAATTTATTTTCATTAGGTAATTTAAGCATGCTATGACTCGAGTTTTCGGCGCAGTATTTAAAATTACGACAAAATTGCATTGAATTTTTTTTAATACGCCATTTTCGATTAATGAACCCGGCGTGGCACCTTCTAATTTGTAAGCCACAATTTTAATCATTATAAATGTATTATTTCGCGTTTGTAAGAAAATATCTACACGTGTAATCGATTTATTACAAAATATATGTCATGTGCCAAAAGCTTACACGTTAAAATATCGTTGAATTTCCAAAAAAAGCACAAATCGGCATTATGCAATTTCTTTTTCCTTTAATCTACAGATATTACTAATGAGAATGCATATTCAAAGTTTCACTCAAATCTGTTCATAAACAAAAATCGCTCCAATCACCTTAACGTTTTGGCGTTCCCCCATGTCAGCCTCCGCTCTTGTTGTGGTCGCTCTTGCGGGAAAAGGAAGAGACAATAAGGGGGGTGGGAGTTGTTGGTAGATGGCAGGGGGGGAGCAATTCAATGAGTTAAACGACCGTAAATCATTGACTTAGTTCCCTCGTTTCAAGGGCGGAGTGGGAGATGCAGATTCGGGTGGAATTGGGACCAGGGGAGAGCGTCTCCCCCGAAAAATCCCAAACCTCCCGCTTGCCATTCCAACACATCGAAAATGGAATCTATACAGTGGTGGTGAAACATGGTGGCAGTAGCAGAGAAGACCCTTTTTAGTAAAAGGGTCCATTGTTAGCAGACTAGCTCCGCTCGGATGGGTAAGGCAGTCTCAGCGTTTGGCTACCAGAGTTCGCAAAGTCGCAAACATTCCTTCCCATCTTCAAAATGCTAATTCTTTTATTCGCATCAAATGAAGTGCTCTCTATGGCTCTTCATACAATTGTTTAGATAGGCTTCTCCAATGGGTTGCAAGCACCGTCAGGGTATTTTGATACTGCTTTGGGCATATTCGTGAAACGCACTATGCTGTAAAAGCACTTCTATGTAGTAATACTTTTTCTCACTCAAGCGCATTATCGCTTAGGCACAGTTTTTCATTTAAGTTTTGAGATCTCCTAAGTGTCAGGATGACCTATAATGACTCTAAATATATCAATTGGGTGTACCCCCCATGATTTTGAGCGGTTGTTATCCAACGTTTCGTGACCGTACTGGTAATTTTATCAGGGGAATAAGCCAGCTGCCGAACTGTTGAAACTTAAATATCTGATATTCTTTATAGAATATTCTTTTGGGCGCCGTGGGATCAGGAGTGCGAATAAGAGGCTATTCCGTACAGAAAGTCATCAGAAATTGCCAGGAAACGTCACGCAACAACCAATCAAAATTCCGCGGGCTACCTACACCCCATTAAAATTACTCAGTTCTATACTGATTGTGAGTGTTAGATTAGGGTTGCCATACGTCCTGAAAAGGCGGGACTATCTTGAATTTTAGCTCGTAAAAAAGCACCTTGGCTGAATTTTAAAAATCGGCATACGTTCTGCATTGTTAAAAGTAGCTAGGTGTAAATTCTGGTACACTTAATTCTAACATTAGCATATATCCACTTGTTTCCGGATTCACAATGCTGAACTCGTTATATCAGTGGAATATTTTACCGTAGAAAATACTGCTATCCTAATGATTCAGTATAATTTGAAAGACATTTCATGTCTGCAGTAGCATTACAATTCACTGAAAAACAATGCATCGCTAAAAATGTCTCATGCTTGGAGAAATTCGATTGGGTTAAGAACTCAGGGTACTTGAATCACAATAAGTAAGTAATACATGTTTTTCAAAATATTATTTAATTCCAAATATTTTACATAGAATTACAAGTTTTCTAAGACTGTCATTTTGTATCTGAATATGCAAACGATTAACATCTAAAAAGATATTTATGTCATTACTGGTAAATTACAATGCATTGATGTCCTGAATTTTCACCTCACCCTTACGGCGACTCTATGATAGAACCTTTTTATGGATAGTTTGTTGGTAAATGTTCATTTACAATGAAATATACTTGTCAAGTAACCTTTGGAGAGGATTTGTTAGTTTTATTAATCGCTGAACATGTGGTAATGGCTGAACACCAGACGGCCTGGTATCGCAACTTCTGCCCTGGTCGCATACGAAATAATATATTCTAGTCTCTTATCACGAACAACTAAAGCAACATTTCAAAACCTGTCCGTCCTGAAGCGTATCATAATCTAATCTCGTGTAACTAGATGCGCACTTTTACACATTAATTCGTGGTGTGAGTCCAGGCTGGTGGGCATTAATATTGCTGGAACTTTAAACCCAGAATTAAAGGCGTTTCCCCTCGTACCACACACCGGAAAGGTACGAAGGATGGGAACGTGTATATTGAATGGTTGCCACGAGAATCCTTCCAGCAAATCTAACTATGAAGTTTAACTCGCCTTCAAAAAGCCTTTTCAGATTATTAAAATGGCGACAATCTAAACCTCAAAAGCAGAGCTTGAACTCAGTAGTAGTATTAGTGGAATCGGGTATAACGTGAGGAAGTATGATATGGCTCCTTCTGTACTTTTCTGAATACATGACGACCTAGACTTTCCTTTGAACAGTAACATTTGATTACCCACTTGCCGAAAACATTCTGCAGTAGACGTTCCATCATAGACGCACTTCAACCTCAAGACTCCATTTGTAATACGGGCGCAAGTGTTGTCTGCGAAAACGATCTACGCGGTGAAAACCCGAAAATACAGGAACATCTGCATTATGTGGTACTTTTTCACGCAGTACTACGACTGAATTTCTTTTGATGAATTAATAGTTATCTAAAATTGTGAAAAAGTCTATGCAAATGAACATCTGGACCAAGGGTGATGACAAATAAAACAGCGTATGTGCACTTAAGACGAAATCCCATATCATTACTAAGATCAACTAAAATCAATACTAGGAAGCCAAAATCACCTGAGACCTATTCTATGGGGAGCAATCATTGGAAAAATATGCGGGTTAACTTTGAAGAAACTTGAGCTCGTTAGGTTGGTATTAGAAAAATGAAATGGTAGTAATTTTGTCCCTCCTTTTAACTATGTAACTTATTCTTATACGCCGTATTTTTCAGTGGTATATGCGCCCAATTTAACGAGGCTCTTAAGGTTTTTCTCTGGCTGTGTTTCGCAGGAAACCTGGATCTTTCCTCCAACTGAGCTACATCCCGTAACATTTTCTTCTGCTTGGTGTATGTACAGTATTTTTTAAAATTTTCTTTCTAGATGAATTTATAATTTTTTCTATAAATAAATTTCGATTTTTGACATGACTCTTTTCCGCCGAAAAATCTCTACAAATTTTAGTATCTAGTCGAACTAAAATAACATGTACATCATTTACGCACAAAAATCACTCTAGGTACTTCGCTGCATTTACATGGATAAAAATACGAGGGTAATGTATTTACGCTTACATTAGGTTGGTCATTAATATGTTAATACGGTATGTAATGATATCACTGAAATATTACAATGTAAAATATTAATTCGTCCAGTACTAATGGTGCAGAAACATAACAAAGGCAGCAGAAGAACTAGAACAAGGATTCTAAATAAATATCTTTAAGAAGATATATGGCCTCGTAAAGGAAGATAATTTATAGCAAAGACTATAAAATCGTGAGCTGGCTCAGTTGTATAGAGAAATTTGTGGAGTTACATACATCAGCTTTGCCTGATTACGTTGGGTTGGGCATTTTATCGGAATGGATGATGTTAACATCCCCAAGAGAGTATTGACGGTAGAACCAGAGGAAAGAGGAGTAAAGAATTCTTAGGCCTTTAAATTATGTAAATATGACACAAATCGAAAGCTATCACCTTTTCCCTACTCAAAGCGGCTGAACTGAAGTGCTCTGGTGACCTAAATAACTTCTCGATTATTAAAGGCAATGTTTATGACAATTAAACGCGCGGTTTGTGGTGTACTGCATCATTATCAGGTTCATAAGGTGTAGATGTATATCTATACATGCAAGTTTTTGTCCGGATTGCATTATGTAGTTCATGGAGTCCTTAGTAAAGACTCTAAATCGTTCCAGATAATCGGAAAATGAATTTCCGTAGTCATTTATCGTGTGTTCTAACCCTTCAATCACCACCCCTAAATCCACTCATTTGTTTAATTTACCAATCCATGCGGTCCACGGATAGCGCGGTAGAGTGATAGGAAATGCATGGGAAGAGGGATTCAGGCAGCATCTGATTACCTTGAGGTTTCTCTTCACCTTATACTTCACTGTGTTGCCAAATATCGAGAACTTCATCACAATAACTCACTGCCCATAATTATCCACTCGCAATATTCGACGACGCTATCCGTCCCATCGGCGCTAGCTTTCATATATCTGTAGGAGTTAGAATGGGAAAAAGTATTTCATCAACCACTTGTTCTCATTAGGTCAGCTGCAAAAAGTTTGGATAAGAAATATAGTGCGCTATAGCTCCGTTCTTTTGAAGAGAATTCAATACATTTCTTAAGTTCAAAGGCTATCATACCAATCCCGATTGTAAGTATTGTGACGCGCTCATTAATGGCCTTCATGGATAAAGGCATCATTTAAAATAATGCACGTTCGCTCCCAGAAATCGATGTTAAATAAAGCAGAAAGGAAAGATTTAAACTGTGGTGGCCACTGGTCATTGTTTATGAACGCCTTGAGTCCCTTCAGGAACTTGTACGACCCGCAAAAGGATCGCTCTCGATGGTGGTATTCCTCATTGATCTTTTCCCTGCTTTCTTCACTGCTCTTTTCCTTGTTCTTATCCTTGTACTTATCTTTTTTATTTCCCTTCCTCTTATCCTTTCTCTTTTGCTTACTCTTTTCCCAGCTCTTTTCCAAGCTGTATTCTTCAGAGGAGGCTGGTCTCATTGGCATCGGACGACATTTGCCCTTCTCGCGATTGTTGCATGGTTTCTTGTTTTTATGCGGTCTCTTGTTGCTATGCGGCCTTTTGTTTTTATTTGGTCGCTTATACCCTGAGCCCTTTTGTAATTGGTCAAAAATAGATCTCAATCGTCCGTCAGTTTTGTCGCTATCTTCTGGGAGAGGATTGCTTCCGTCGATCGTCATTCTGAGATCCCCTCCCGCATTCTCCTCTGCTGCCTTCAAGTCACTCTTATGTTCACCTTCATCCTGCTTTTTATACGGATCCGCTAGCTCATGTGGATCGGTAAAGTTCTGTTGATCCGCAACCTTCTGTGGATCCACAACCTTCTGTGGAATCGCAGCCTCATCTGAATCCGTAAACCTCAATAACTCCACAGCCTCATTTAGATCCGCTAACTCATCTGGATCCGCAGTCTCCTCTTGATCCTCTGCCTTCTGTGGATCCTTAAACTCATGTAGGTCCCTAACATTATGTGGATCCGCAATCCCGTGTAGATTCGTAACCTCAACTGGACCCGTAGCCTCCTCTGGTTCTACAGCCTTCTCTGGTATTGCAGTCTCCTTTAGATCCGCAACCTCATCTGGATTCGCTGTCACCTCTGATTCCACAGTTTCCTCTGGATTCCTAGTTTCCTCCACATGATTAGTTTCTTTTGGATCCGCTGTCCACTCAGGACCCGCATTCTCCACTAGATCCGCAACCTCATCTGGACTCGCAATCTCCTCTGAATTCTCAGTCTCCTCTTGATCATCTGCCTCCTCAAAATCCGCAGTCTCCTCTGAATCAGCAATGTCTTCTAGATCCTCAGCCTCATCTGTATCCGCATACTCCTCTGAAGTTGCAGCCTCATGTGGATCCTCAACCACCAAACTTTCCTGATCCTCCTTTAGCTCATCTCCAGCATCTACTGGGTCGGTGGTCTCAGGATTGTCTTTTCCGAGGGTTGATGAGGTTTCTGAAAGAGATATTAACTTTTAAATCGTTAACTCAGCAGTTGGTACATACCTTCATTTACCGTAGGTAAGTGGTCCAACAGACCTTTACTGTAAGTAGAGTTCAGACTCAGTTTTAGTGAGGTTTTATTTTGTATTGAATCAGTTTTATGGCCATTTTGGCCTTTTAACACAAGAAGGATGAGAAGAGTCATTTGACCCATTTTTGGAATTCAATAAAATATTTCGTGTTTATTTTTCACTTGATTCTTTTAAATTTTTCAATTGACTTTGTTCATTTTACCTATATTTTAATAAGGTGTATATACAATTAAGGATTTTTTGTCAATAAAATTTATAAATGAAAAATCCCAAACCTCCTATTCATCCTAACAACCCAGATGGGGGAAAAAACCCTCCCCTTCACTACACCCTCCACCTTCACAACCAAACATGTATAAGTATTATGGTTTGTTTTGTTATATGACTAATTGTAAGTACCCCTCCCTCCACACTCCTTCACCTCAGAAGAGCGCTCCCTACGGAGATTCTTTTTCCCCCTCCATTTTTCCTCAAGCACGCGATACCTCCCTGACCCAATCCCAAACTCCTCCCCCCCCCTTACCTTCCTTCCCTCCAAACCCCCCCCCCTTCCTGAGGGCAGTATATAACACCAAGTTTTTGTAGAGTCTTCACCTGAAGATGACGTTATAGCACGTCGAAACCCGGATCGTGAAAATAAATTATCATTGTGGAACCACAAAGTTTAAGTTTTTCATTTATAAAATGAATAATTTCCACCAAGTAACGCCTGAAACTACCACTTACAATAAAATTTACCTAGAAGGACGGATTGGGGTGGTAGCCTCTCTTTGCTATCGGTGGTATTTTTGCATTTTCATGACCTTTCCTTCTCAGTTAAACCATGTATAATTGATTGGCATTACTTCATGCGTATCATTAAACATTTATGTGACACTTAATGACCTTTTTTCTGATTTGCATGTCAATAGACGCAACCTCTTGTGCCTCGTAATTGAACTTTAGCACATATACCGTCAGCAACGAATATTTGCATGCTTAAAACGCTAGATGTCGTTAATGGTAAACGATGGGATAATTTTCATAACAAGGTCTAATAAAAGTACAAGTATTGTTTTACCTCTCGAATTTATATCAAATTTATGCATTTTTGGCGATACCCATTTTTTTAAATATGCATTTGTTGCTGAATTAAAAGAGTATGAAAAATTGACTCTCGTAAATTTGCATTGGATTTGTTTACGATATCTCCGGACATATGATTCCTATGTTAGAGCACAAATGCTTGTTTGAAATAGTAAACAAAGGTGCATAATATGATGACGTCATTAATTAAATCTTATGCAATTTATTGCATATATTTTTATTTTGAAAACTTCCATGGCGTTTGTCTCTAAGCACGTACACCTTCGATTTTGCTCGTTTTTTGTTATCGCTAGATACCTTTGCTATGCCTTGTTGAAGTTTTACAATGCTTCCATGTCTTTTAAAGGTGATATAATTTTTATTTGTATGTTTGCTTGCTGTCTTTTCCCGTCGAAGTTGGCATGGCATCCAAGGTTGGGGGAACAGTGGTTTTATATCGGCGTGCAACCAAAAAACAATCATGTATCATTTGAATTCAGGGAGGTGATTAAGAGCTGAAAACAAATAAATATTAAGTGTTAAATCGCTATAATGCTGTTGTAGCGATATCTCAATGCGTTCTCGAATGAAAGATAGAAACTTTAAATATGGAAATAATTTCTTCTGGTTCTTGCTTATTCTGAAAAAGACAAGGTATTTAAGAGTATGATTGAAGAATTGAGGGCTTCATTAATAAGACGAATGTAAACGGAAAAATTTCCACAAAATGATGCAATAAGTTAGGTGCGTTCTTTCTGGTACAAAAAATTGGCCAAAAAATACTTCTAACGTTACTTGGAAGGTCAAATTTTTGCCGCAAATTGAATTTTAAATTACGTGAAGTTAAATGCGAGAATGGTTGAGACATGGGGTTAAAATGACCCACTGGAGAAAAGTAGTGTCTACGCTCTATCTTGTAAAGTGTGCCAAGCAAGATAGCTGGGGCGGACTGGCCGCAATTTTCAGACAATGACTAAAGAAACTTTTAAGTGCGGGGAAAAAGGTGACCTTACGTCAAACACCTCTTAGAAATTGTACATACGAGTGACTTTAAACACAAGCTAATAAATTTGAAAGTAAGGGAGAAAAATTAGCCTTTCTGAATATGTTTGAAATTGTAAATTCTACTGACAATTTTTTGTTATATGATCATTTGTTTGATTGCCATTCTCCTATGCTGTCCATTGCCCTTCCTCTATGATGTTCACTATGAGTAACTCACCCCCTCCCCCCACTCCTTGCCCTTTACCGCACTTTTTTCTGATTCTTATCTATATCTTATTTGCTTGGTTTACGTCACTCTCAAATTTCCACCTTCCCCCCCCCCCAAATTACAATAGAGCAAAGGTCTTCAACCTGCGCGCAGCTGCGGCCCGCGTAAGCTTTTTTGGCGGCCAGCCAATAATTTGCCTAGATTAAATTTTTATGTATAATAATTTCGTGAACTTTAGATATCATAGATTTTAAAAAATATCAGTTACTTAACTACTAACGCACGCCATTCCAATGAATCGGGTTTGTTTTACTCTCACACATACCTACTGTATGTACGCGCGCCAGTGAGTTGACTTGACTGTCTTCGGAGCATGGGGCGATGCGCGTGCGAACCTCCCCCTACCATCTTCATACCTCACACGCCCACAGCTTTATGACAACATTGACAACGCCGCAACGCGACGACGGAAATGAGCGCGGAGCGGGGTTCGCTCGCTCAGTGCGTTGCCGAGAGTTGAACGGGAAGCACATCACATCTTGAGCAGGTACATTGTAAACATTAAACGTGTGTTATGGCAGCAAGTACAAATAGAAAACGGTAGTTCACAGATGAGAACAGATCATTTCAAGATAAATGGACGAACTTGTATTTATTTGTTTGCGTAGGAGAAAAACCCATTTGCCTCGCATGCAACGAATCAGTTTCTGTGTTCAAAGAGAACAATATTAAACGACATTATGATTCCAAACATTCCTATAACTTTGCCCATCTTCAAGGAAAATTACGCATTGATGAGGTGTAGGCTCTGAAAAATAACAACTTAAACGACAGCAGCCAAACAGAATGAAGACAGTGAAGCAAGTGTAAAAGTGAGTTATATTATATCAGAGAAAATTGCACGTAAGTCAAAACCATTTACTGACGGCGAATTCATAAGAGAATGTCTGGAGGCAGCAGCAGAAGTGTTATGTCCCTCACAGAAGCAACTTTGTTCCAAAATAAGTCTTTCTGGTGTAACAGTTGCAAGGAGGATAGAAGAATTGGCTGGCGATATCGAAAGAAAATTAATTGAATACACATCGCAATTTGTTTACAACTCCGTTGCGCTCGATAAAAGTACAGATTTAACTAGCACCGCTCAGCTGGCTGTGTTTATTCGCCGCATTGACAGTAATTTTGTTGTTACTGAAGAAATAGCTGCTCTAGTTCCAATGAAAGGCAAATTCATCAAATCTCGGGGCCTAAATCATAGACAATTTCAAGAATATTTGTAAGAAACAAATGCTGAATACGGCGACATTACATATTTCTGTGATGTTCGTTGGCTCAGCAGAGGCAAAATGTTGAAACGTGTGTTTGATTTGAGGAACAAATTGCAGCACTCATGCAAAGTAAGGATAAAGCTGTCCCAAATTTCGCTGATGAAACATGGTTGAGTTATTTGGTTTTTTTTACCGATATTTCATCACATCTTAACGATTTAAATAAGAAGCTACTAGGGAAAGATAATTTGGTTCATGAATTATTTGATGCTCTAAAAGCGTTTGATATGTAACTGGACTTGTGGATTAATCAGTTTAAAAAACGTTACAATTCATTTTCCTCATTTGTCGTCTTGCCAGATTTCAAACATGGACAAATATGTTTTTGCGCTTCAAGACTTAAAAATTCAGTTCGCCTCCCAATTTATCGATTTCCAGAAAAATGAAAAGTGATTGAATTTGTTTGCTCTCCCATTCAGTGTTTCTGTCGAAGATGCTCCTAAAGAATTTCAGATGGAATTGATAGAATTACAGTGCAATTCTATTTTGAAAGAGAAATTTTGTAATTCGGGTCTGCTGGACTTTTATTCAAAATATGTCTCCATTACAGATTTTCCCAAAATTAGAGATCATGCACTGAAAATTACATAACTTTTTGGGACTACATATCTGTGCGGGCAATTATTTTCTCGAGTGAAAATCGTGAAATCCAAGACAAGAACCAGAATCACCGATACTCACCTTGAAAACAGCATGAGAATAGCAACGACCGCAATTGGGGCAGATATTGACAAATTAGTGAAGAGTAAGCAGTGCCAAACATCTCATTGATTGAATTTTATTAATGTAATATCATTTTTTTAGTCTTATTAAAATTAAATATCAACCGCCATTATTATTTTTTAATTATATATAATATATATATATATATATATATATATATATATATATATATATACGAGTTCGTGGAAAATCACACGCGATAATTTAAATAAAAATAAACTTTGCCACAGGTGGGGCGGAAATAAATATAGAAACACAAAAAGAAGAACACTCACACACTATACGTTCTGATATTTCGACAGCCGAAAAGCTGCCTTTCTCACAGAAGGAAGGTATCCTTCCTTCTGTGAGAAAGGCAGCTTTTCGGCTGTCGAAATATCAGAACGTATAGTGTGTGAGTGTTCTTCTTTTTGTGTTTCTATATTTATTTCCGCCCCACCTGTGGCAAAGTTTATTTTTATTTATATATATATATATATATATATATATATATATATAAATTTAATTATTAATGACATAATCCTGTCTTGCCACACTTCTTGAGATGTCAGTATGATGTCAGATGGTCACCAAAATTCTTACCTTGGAACAACAACAGTGGAAAGAATGTGACTAGCAGTATGTATGCAATAAAACAATTAAGCAATAATATGTGGGCATGTTTTCCTTGCGGCCCGCTGAACTCCAATCAAAATAGTTTCGGCCGTGGCTCCAAAAACTTTGAAGACCCCTGCAATAGAGGTTCTTTTCGTCTTATTTTAAATTTTCTCCCTCCTCCCTATCCTTGCTCACTCCCTTCGATTTTTCCCCAACTCCTAATTCCCCCCCCCCTTTTCCATTAGGCAAATATATAGGTACAAATGTCTTTCTAGTTTTCGACACCTTGATAATGACGGTTACCCGTCGAAACCTTTGTCAAGAGTAAATAAAATGTGTGTGGATCAATACTATTTTAAGTTTCTCTAGTTAATATCCAGGGAATCAAAAACCGTGGTGAACAAAAGTGTTCTCCTACCGACATTATTGCACGGCAGTGAAACCTAACTATTCCAGGCCAATCATGAGAGTAGGACTAAATGCAGCAGGAATTGTGTACTTGCGAATTGTTTACGGCAAAAGTAGAAAGGATAGGATTAGAAATAGTAAGTAGAAGTAGAAATTAGTCGCATACAATGTGTATAATAAGTACGTAATGATATTGAACTATATTACTCCCGCTTATGAAATTCCAGGAAGGAATAACTGAGAAGTCCGTATGACCTGAAGTCATTGGTTGCAAGATGTTTTTTCACAGGACAAAGTTGTTCCATTTTTTGTCAAAAACATGCCTTAAGAAGTTCTTGGTGTCAAACTTTCCCTTTTATTTTTTTATCAAAGTTCATCTGCCATTGGTCGGTCTCGCGGAAATACTAATTCAATAGATAAGTGATAAAACTAGGTATATGTGGTATATCTTCGTAAGTTTACATCAAATGGGCGTTGCAGGGGAAAATTAAATATTTTTTTTCTCTCTTAAATGGAAAAACACCCTCTCAAAATTTTGGTATGATATTTAAAATAGTACAAGGTACAATAGTTAAGGGAATGAGAACACTTAAATTTGAAAAACTTCAAAAGTTTTAAGTTTTAATTGTTTAACATTAAATTATTTAAACAAATAATTATTTTATCGCTATTTTAATGCCAATTTGAGATTTTTAAACAAATTTTAATTGTAAATAAGCCCTCAAGTACTTTTTTGCCTAGTTTCTTCACCGTGATATATGATAATTAAAATTTCCTGAAAGCGAAAACAGTCATTTTGAAAAATGTCCGTTATTCATCTGTTTTTTTCATTTTCGCAAAACGCTTAAAATTTTATTTCTTATATGGCGCGGCAAACAATTCTACCAATTTTCATCAAAATCTGAGAGGTCAAGGGTCAACTCCTGTCTGAAGTGATGACCCAGCTATTGTGGTATCTGGAATGTGCGCGTAAAAATTGACCTTTTAAACCTGTCGCTCCTGGAATGTATCTCTCTACTTATATGCATGTGATCAAGTCTACCACAGTAGCTCGAAGTGTTTAATATATTCCTTACACCTTCAAATAAGTAAGAGCCCTTGAATTTACTCAAAAGGTTTGGCCAATTCATTATTCTACGCAGTGAGAGCGATTCCCATCCCAATTCTTTTAACAGCCTCGACATTCTACTAGACTTTTCATAACACTCATCACATTTCGTAACATACTACGACATTTTAGATTATTAGAATAAAATTAGGGAAATAGACACTTTAATCAGGCACATTGGACTGGTTTAAAATGTGATTTTTTCGTGATGGATAAGAGACCATAATACCTGCTATTTAGACTTTAAAATTAGGTTTTTCGATGCATAGTTTAGCCAATAAATTGATTTGCTCTCCATATCTTTTTCGTTCATTTGCTAAGTAGTGCTAACAATACGTCGCCCATGTTTCATGTTAAACTATTGTATCTCTGTGCTAGCTTATGACCTGCTAAATATATTTATACTCATAGTTTCAATAACATTTGTAAAATATAGTCACACACCGTTGAGGTGACTTGCTGGGTGCTATGTATATGTAAATGAATATGTGTTTGCTCGTAGCAGTTTGTAACGATCAGTCAGTCCTATTATTTTAGTTTTCGTTTTAAATCTTTTTTGGCTGGGTCCCTAGTAGTAGCGGCGTGATCGGTATGTGACCTAACAAATGCGGGGTGATATCTTTCTCCCATTTTTCATGCAACGACCTTTCCCTGCAGCTCTCTTGATAAAGCCTACTCTCTTCAATGCAGTTCCACATTTTTTTTCAAATTGTCTCGCCGTAGCTTTTCAGTTGATATGGAACTTATTTGGTTACCCATAACCTTGGATGAACTGCATTGTTCAGTAACTGGTTTTATATATGACTGTTCTAGAACTATCTTTTACTTAAAACTGGTTTTGACATTCGCTTCGCCATGAATTAGGAAGCTATCGGACTCTAAAACCTCATTGACTGATCATCCCCCGTCAATTTAGCAGTATCAAACTGACTGGCTGTAAAGACTGGTTTTTTAGCTTTTCACTTTATCCCGGGACCTTGGATAAGGCTTGTTTGACAACATTTTTATGTTGATTACTCATTTCTATAGGTGAATAACACCTTTACCTGAAAACGTATCTTTCCAGCTTGGAAAAGACTTACTCTGGCCTTAGGGCAATGGCCCAAATAACATTTATCGAACGCTACCGTATCTCTGTGAGGCCAATCTTTTATTGAAAATATAACTTTCTATATTTCACGACGCACGACTGATTAATACTTAATCGCACCCACCACTCAAATTAGAAATACTGTGTTGAATAATTACGTATTAATTTGTTTGGAATTTATATTTCTGTTGAGGTACGGCATGACCTTAGCTGTCGATGCATCTTATTGTTAGTGTAAATCTACCTGCCTATACTGTCTGGCAAAAGTCAAAAGTGAAAGTTTACAAACTCCGAAAAGTAAAATTTATTTTATTTTGTGATAAATGTGATATATTTTTACCGTTGAAAATAAATTATTTCTCTTTGTCCCGTGCATATTTTATACGGTGAAATTAAAGGGCAATTAATAAAAAAGGGTAAAAATTAATATCAGGAGTCTAGCATATAGGAGAACGTGTATGAAGCAATGCACAAGTTAAGAGAAGTAAAAGAGAAATTCAAGAACAGAGCATCATGGAAATATTTTTTATGGAGAGCCAGTTTTCTACGCCTAACAGCAATAACTAAGTTCTTTGACTTTGCTTACCCCGAAAGGGAATGGCGTGATGAGTATGTATTAAATTGATGATACTCAAGGTAGACGCCTATTTTTTTCTCTTGAGCTAAGCTTTGTGATTCCCTCATAAAGCCTTTTTTTTACTTCAACGGTATTTTATTATATTCATACCCTTTCTCAAAGAAGGTGTTAATCTGAACTCCGTATTCTCACCCTTGTCTCTCTTGTCGTGGAGTGGAATGGAATGTGAACTCTCGTCTCCATTAATTCATCTTAGCATTAATGAAGACTTAGTGGCAAATTCGTGAAATGAACGTCTATGCATATCGATTTCCAATGCCTAAGGGTGTGATAATTGTGTGGAACGAGTGGGCAGTACGTGAAGCTAATGATGTAATTGTGCCAGATACATGACATATTTCGGTCAAAAATTACGATAGTTGCTACTTAAAGTCCAAGCAAAGCTTTATTTAATTTTCCCAACTCCGATCGTAATATTGATTGTAAATTATGATGTGATGGCATTCATTAATATTTAATGCATTCAGGTTGTAGTAGTTATGAAATTTGGCATAAAATACCGCTGAATCTCTTATAAATATTCGTGAAACGTTTATTTCCTGTTAAAAATTCTTTGTGGTTTATTTTTTATGTGAGTTATTTCCATTTTCATGCCGGAAGAATAATACGGGTGAAAGTGAGTAAATCCAGAACTTAAAATAGAGATTTCAATGATTATGGACTTTTTGTCTTTATTATTTAATTAAAAAGTCGTAAATTGTGGGCAAAGTTTCGTTAATTATAACTAACTCCATCAGGACTAGTATATAAAAATACCTCGTGTAAATAAAACAACAGTCTTATTAAATATGTAAATTCGTCCATTTGAATATTTAAGTGAGGAAAATTTAAAATGTGTACCTTCGACGCCATTTTAGTTCCTGTATATAAAAAAATAATTTTCAACAAGCAGGGTTTTTTTTAAAAAGATGCAACATTTTAAAATTTATGCGACATCTTTTTTTTTATAGTGATGGCAATGGAAACTATCAGATATACAATATGATATAAAGAATAAAAAATATAGTAAAACTGAATACGATGAAGAGGGAAAGAAAACAATGGATAAAAAACAGTGATGCCAAAAATTTCCAGGCACACTGCAAATATGTTCCAAAATCAAAAGTGTAAAATGTCTTTCATTTTGTATATTTTTAAGTATTAGTTTTGATGAAGTGAAAAAATGTGAGCAAGGTGTGGGTAGCAATTTATTGACCTGCAACTCACGCGAAACTTTGAGTATGGCCGGATAACCATAAGAGTTGGGTAAATGTTTTGGGAATGGGATACCTGAGAAGCGATAGTGACAAAAGTAGGATGGATAGGGTTAGGGAAGATTAGGTCAGGAAAGAATGTGAAATGGATACTTCGGTAATGGACATGCATGAAAGGAGCGTGCTTTGTTGGTTTGGTCATGTCGAGATAATGGATGAGAATCGAATAACGAAGCAGATTTATGATAGAGAAGTGAATGGCATGAGAAGACGGGGTAGATCGAGAAAGTCATGAGTGAATATGGTGGAAGATACTCTTGAGGGATGGAATAATAGGAGTCTTCAGAGCAGTTGGGTGAGTATGGAGCAATTTATGAAGATATCTGAAGCAAAGTGGGTATGCAAGGATAGGGCAGTAGGAAATTATTAAAGCAGAGTCAGCATTACAGGCCTATCACCAAAAACTAAACGTATTTCACTGTGCCTACCTCGAAATAGAACGACTTACTGGGTACGCATGTATTAAATAAGAAATACCAGACCTCCATAACCATTGAGATTTAAGTATTGTGTTAGAAGAAGCCATTGTGAAAATATAGATGAAAACAGGTAGTTCCCTTGCGCGACGCTGCAGCGTCGCGCAAGGGAACTACCTGTTTTCGATGCGCAGCGCGCTGTTAAAATCCTCGACACATACTTTGGATCGTTGAAGATCTCAAACAGACATTGTGATGTGTTCCAGGACCCCACTTCATCATATGAGGGATTTCCTTTTTCAACGATATCATAACTTTATAAAATAATCATGCTACATTTAAAATTAAATTGGACGATTTCGAAGAATATGAAAGTGAGACTCTTAAAACTAATGCCTACCGTTAGAGATCGCCAAAGAGTCGCCTTCCGAAGAAAAAGGTCTACCAGCTACTGATGTCAGGCACTGCCACAATCCAAAGCAGATGAGTAAAACAGTGATCAACCTTTTCGAGGAACCCATCGCCTATGGAAGATGAAGAATGTTTTTAGTGAATTGGATGAATTACGTTTCAACCCTCTTTTACGGGAGGATCTCCGACGTCATTGGCTTGCTTAGGGTCACTAGTTTTACCCTATTTTGACCCGGTAGAGCCATAAAGAACCATAGGCGGAAGCATATACACTGCTTTTGCTGTGGATTGAATTGACTTTGCTCCCCAGAGGACGTTCACATTCAATAAAATGAGCCTTTAGAAAGGGGGAACATTATATACACCCCAGAGGCAAATTCCGGTTTCCGTCAAGCCAAACCAGCGAGATGTGTATGTGTTTAACGGTGTAATCAATAGAACCGGTCACTCGGAAGAGGTGGGCGATGTCTTATCTAGGTATATAATCCCACTTGAAAAAAGCTCTGGGCGTCAAATTCATTCCGATGGCATTGGGGGTAAGAATTATTTTTTTTCGAACAAAAGTTCATTGGATTTAAGAGAAGTTAAAGGGAAAAACAAATTAAGCATTTTGATGTTAGCAACGAATGTTTACGATCTTAGGAATCCTGTTAGTCGAACGCGGAGACTACTGTACTCCCCCGAGCGGAACCTGTTCGTAGGGAATGGACTCTTCCACCGAAAAAGGCCTTCTGTGCACTGCCATCATGTTTCGCGACCGCTGTACATTTCACTGATCGCAGTCCAGAGGAGGTCCAATACAATTTCTGCCGAAAAGTATTTATCTTTAGGAATGAAACAAAACTTTCATATCCATAACCATCAGGTTAGATATTTCTTCAATCACTCAATAACTTTGGGATTGCGGTATATTTATTGTATCCATGAATACTTAAGTGCCTTTTTGTGCTTGAGTGTATCATAAACTACTGGTTCCCTGCCTGTGAGAAATGAAAGCAAGTGATTACTCGTGTGCTACTGAAAATATATAAATGCAGCTAAGATATTGCGAATATATCCTGTATTCAAGGTCATTCGCTTGTGTCGTGGCTGAAGGTGGTCCCTTTATTTCGTTTATACAAACACCACGATTTGAGCGCCGTAAGTTAATTATCGGGACATCAGAGAAAAGCCAGAGAGGCGTCAAAACCTCATGAAGTTTGTTTATTTGAATTTTATGACATTCTAACACCGAAACAGAAATAAAATGAACTAGTGCTAGCGTGAGAAATATTTGACCATTTTATGTCAAGTACTTTTCAAGGCCAAGGACAGGTGGATGTAGGCTTAATATAAGGTGATTATTGTGCCATCGAGTAATGAAAATATTACTTAGAAATCCCAGTATTTTTTATGCTAAGGGCAAGAATCCTTGTATACAGTCTAAATTTATTCGCGTAACTAAGTCAAAACGTCTTGCCCCTCTCCTCATCTGTTTTCACTTTTGGAATATTTGTTAAAGATGAGTTTTCATCTAGGTTTTATGGGAGAGCCCTTTCCTTTATTCCCTTAACCTCCTCCTGAATTCTCACTATCGGCGAATTGATAGTCTGTTCTTTCCGGGCATAGGTATCCATTGCTCACTCTTGGACACTCATCGACTTCCCATGGGCCCAACCACAGAAATTGTCGGTCATGTAATCCTAGTGCATTTTTTTATTATTTCAGATAATTCTATCTAGACTCATTGTCAGACCCACCTGGAGGCATACTTGCCACTTATTTTCACTTCAAAATCTAGTGAGTTCAGAAAACAAAATGAGATTCTTGGTAGTACGTGTAGTGCTGTGTGTCACATTGTTTCTATTTAAATATTTGGAGCCAATTAAAAGTTGCTCTCGTTAATATAATAGAAAACCTGTGTAACAGAAATACTGTGTACAATACACTGGTTCGCGCGTGCAAATGGTTACTTTTATAAAATTCCAAAATTCAGCGACGCATCATTTCGATTTCGATTTGAGATGTAAAATATTTGTTATTGTTCCCTCTGACCGAATTGATATTTGGTTCTTAAGAACCAAATGTCAATTTATTCTTCGTGCGAGCTATTCAGTCTCCGTAGGTTTTTGTGAAGTAATGCTCAAGCCACCTCAGTAGGACACTTTAGATGGTATTATCTCGCCGCTCCCAGATGTAAGCGACAAAGGTAACTGAATCGATCCATTCCTCTTTCCTTAGTATTTTCCATGACTGTTGGATTGGAGCAAGCGGTATTTTAATGGTCGTATTCGCAGAAATTCGCATGTTTGCATTGACGGGAAAATGACCGTGGTTGTCCTCTTTGTTGAGCGCAGAGGTCCTGGATTCAAATCCAGGTCGAGGCGTCTTTGTTCGCACCTAACTAAACCCAAGCTGCAAGATTTTTTCTTGGTTCTAGATCATCCTAGGAGAACCGCAGGCCGCACAAGCAGACTCACTGTTGCGTTAAGATAGTTTGAGCGAGATTGTTCTTTAGTCTTAATGGAGGACGAATTTATTTCTAAAGTTAAGCATCCAAAAAGCATGAAGTAAATATGCAAAAAAAAACTTTGATTATATGACTAAATGGAATATTTACATGAAGCTTTTATTATACCTATGACTATATGGAATTCATAAGGCGATATATGCGTCAGAAAATGCTCATTTTTGTAAGATAATATATCTCTGAAGCGCATAGCCGGTATGGTACAACTGCTTTTATTTTCTGGCCCACATCTCAAAAATAGTGAAATAAGTGGTAGATATTTTGGTATCATTAGGAAGATGCGATCTTTTTGTTTATAATGAGGCCAAAGTAATAGCATTTTGTGCGTAGTGATGTCTCTCAGTTACTACTACCTTGTTATTATCGCGCCGTTGAGCATATTAGAAGTTACGTACTTCATCACCTCTACCTTCAACGAATAAACTAATCTACAAGTTGAAGGCAATGGTTTAATTTTCATGCAGGAAAGGCTGCGCAGCAAAACTTGTTTTTTATTTGACGAAAAAAACCAAGGTTAGTGACAAAGATTTGGAAGAAACGCTTCAACTTTGAAAATAGTAGTACACACCTACTATAAGCATCCTTCAAAGAGAAAATTTTGAGCCTATCTCAGTTTAACGTATATTAAAAACCTGTAGTTATAACGAAAATGGCGGCTAAATCATTTATCGAGTTGATGCATTGCACCAAAAAGTGTTATATTATGCTTGAATATTAATAGATTCTTTTTCTTTTAATAAGTAAATTTTACCGCAGATAATCTGCTACATCTGAAATCAACTCCCTTGATTTTTCTAGTGGAAAAAAATGAGTACCTAACTATTACATCCTTATGAAATTTGGCTAAAATGGAAAAATCTTAAAGCAGTGAATTCTTCCGTACCATGATCTCTCTTTAATGAAAATATTTAAAATTTTTACCGTCATTTGTCAAGAACCCTATGTGTAATTCCATCTGATTATCTGAGCGTCTAAGAATAATATCATTAGCGGAAGGAAATATTTCCCGCGGCTTATTTCTTGATCGGTAGAAAGGATATGAGATTTATATGGAGGGATAAGCCATGTCGAGATGAAATGTTTGGTTCATTTATTAATTAAGCTTTTGTGATATACCCGTTCGTCGCTACCACAGGAATGGGGTTGTCCCAAAACTCATTAATGTATCACCTTTTCGACTACCTTAGAGGAATATCATCGGCAGTGCAAATTGCTTCTGGTATTTGTTGGCTTTTTCTATGTTCAAGTTTGAAACAATTAGAACAACATGATGATAACGCTGAAAAACACGTGAAATCAACATGTCGCTCTATGATTATGCCGATCATTGAGTTGGGTTTTGCAAGTATTATCAGGCTACAATAATATAATTATTATTTCGTTTGGAAAGGTCTTGCTTTTGATGTCATAAGAGTAGCTAAAACAGTGGATGAATCCCATCGCGTGTTAATTTCGGTACTTCACGTAAATCGATAGATATAAGTATGTGTTATCGCCTTAATGGCTTTCAACTGAAAGTCAATACAACTATTAAGAAACATCTATAGGCCTGATGTCTTTACTAGTATGTCAGGGTCGACAGTTATTGACATCCAGATGTTAAAAAATACAATCAGTTGTTGATATTTTCAGCAAAAGAAACAAACATTTTTTTACAAGCAAGCTTGAGTCGAAAGATAATGACGTTCAGATGTTAAATATCCATTATTTGGTTGTTAATTTAAAATAAACCGGCAGTACAATAGCAGTAACACTTTACGTTTGCTCGTATAAGAGGTAATGAAAACAAAAGCAAACAAACAAACAAATTATTGAAAGGCAACTTTAAGTCAGGATAAGTGTTGTGATCAGAGGTTTAAATTATGACTACGATCATTGGGAAGAGAAGGATTAACAGGATTTATTTCACGTACCTTAGGGAAAAGAGGAATTGCTAATACCTTGAATCTGGTGACTTTTCGCCGACCTCCGTGATTTTTTGTTGAATTAGCTATCCGAGAAATTCTCCTACGTAAAAATAGATAAGATTTTGTGATGGGCAAAATGTTCTATTTGCATTTGATTATTTTCATTCTAGCTGGGTTTTTTCACGTGGCAGTTCCTGCGTCTTCACTTCATTTTCATTTCAGGAGTAATCAAAGTCTTAAGAACGAGAGAGCGTGCGAATAACGCAGTGTTTGGATTTAACAGAAATGGAAGAATTTGGCAAGGATAGGGCAGGATGGAAGAAATTATTAGAAATGGGTGTGCCTACCCCGAAATGGAACGGCGTGGTGGATGTACTGGTAGATATGTTATTTTTAAAGGTTAACGAATCCCAGTTTAACACTTTTTGTCCCAAGCCCGAGGGCCGTTATGTCTCTCGGAATATCCAAAACCCGATAAATCCTCAGGCTTTAATCTTTCGTCTTAGAGTGAGATGGATTTCCAACTTTTGACGGTTTTTGACCCTGCAACAGACATTGTTTCCGTTTTACACGGAACAGCATAACAATGAAAAATAGGGAACTTATCTGAATTTTAGATTTTAGTGAAAACCACGGAATCGGGGATAATTACATAGTATGTATATGCAACACTCAGGGAATATACCATATTTGTCTTTGATGTATTTTCCATGTATTATGTAATCAAAGTTTAGAATATATTTCGAACGCGAGTGAGAATTGAAAACGCCCGATGACTGGTTGACGGCAATGTGACGTCACTGATCAGTAGCAGCTCCGAGCATAGACCTTGAATACAGGTATATTCAAGGTCTATGCTTCTCCTTTGAAATCTTTGTGATCAAGCCAATACAGAGCACTAATAATACGCAACCCATTTTCAATAACAGTTTATCAGCCCACTAACGGATGCCAATTTAAAATTTCAAGAAGGCGTACAAAATGTCTAAGGACACGATAGATTAATAATAAGTGGTGATTTTCCTTCAAATAATTATAATAGTTTGAGACCCCGCTGGTTGTGAACTCAAACTGGACTTATGAGACTAGTTTTTCTTCTAATTTTGCTGTTTCCGACCATATATAGTAGATAAACGTTGTTTTTACAATAATGAAATCCATCATTAACGGGTCCTTTCCACAATCATTCGCAGAGGGAATATGTAAGCACGTATATCAACTTCCAAAAATCGTACCATAGAGGTTAGAAGTATTTATACACCTAATACATTTCTTCAGAGTAGTTAAATCGTCATAATGAATTCAAATGCTTAATAATTATAAAAATATGCTTATTACTACATATAACGGAATTTCTTACAAGGGTCGGCTATTTAACGATTTCATTGCTATCACTGTCTTTCCCAAGCTATAAACTACCTTTGCGGAAGCGTTAATTATTTATATTCTCCCCAAGGTTATTACAAGGATATCAATATTTATTATTTATTAAACAAAGATCTTGAGAGATGTCAAATAGTTTCTGCATTTCCGTGTGTAGACATTTCAAGTTTCTAAATATCGTTATAATTAATTCTAGTACATTTCTCCGATTTTAATAGTGATAGATATGGCTGTTCCCATTGATTGCATAATTGTGGTTCGTCTGTAAAATCAAAAAATAAAGGACATGGAATAGTACTCAACTCATAAGCATAGTCTATTTCTCACTGGTCATGCGTAACAAGCAACAATGCCGGTCATCGCTGATTCTGGTCTCGGAAGGAATGATAAAAATGTCATGCGTTTGAACTTCGTTATTTTTAATCATCGCTCACATAACGCACTGAAGAAAATAAAATTAAACCTTTTTGTCAAAATATGATCTAAGTCTGACGGTATTATAGGTGAATATTATCATATTTCAAAGGCATAATATAAAATGTCTGAAAATTATAACCTTGCTTTCATTGAATGAGACCACATTTGTTTTCGGAAATTTCAACAATCTCTCAGAAGTTGCGTACACAAGCATTTTAATTTGCGGGACGCATACATTCTCTCCACCAATCTGGAGGCCGTATGCTCCTAGGAGGTGCCTAGAAACTAATATGAATGTTTCAAATGCGAGCTAATATATTTGAATATGGCCGAACTAGAAATAAACACGTGCAGAAAACGGCTTTGAATGCCTATGAGCTGAGTTGCACGTCAATGCGCTTCAGCGGTATTTTTAGCGCGCGAAACGCTACGGCATTTTGAAGCTAATTTTCCGTTTATGGCAGTGAAAATTTTGCTGTAAAAATATATCGGAAAACATCATCATGGCTCCTCAAGCGAAATGATTAGCGTGATTGGCATTTAAAAATTAGTATTCCTCCCTATTGAGTCGTGATTTAGGCTGAGGGAAAGTGTAAAAGGGAGTGCTCAATGTGGCAAGTTCTCCACACTATTATTCTTCATAGTATTTTCCACGCAAAAAGTTATCAATCGGCGAAAAGTTTTCTAAAAATTCTTAGCCGGATTGTTATACACAGATGTGACAGTTTTGGACCGAGACATTGCCTAAATCTTATTTTCTGAGAAGAGATAGTTTGATAAGAGTAATGAATATTGAGACCAGGAGTCAGCCGAAGATTTTGATGATATGAAATGTTAAAATAAATTTATTTAATGATAGGTAATCAATTGTAATATTAAATATTTCTTTCTCATGATCGCATCATAACTCCTTGAAACTCTTATGACGGCGTCATACCTAATGAAGAAAGATGTTTCAATTTTCCACTGGTAAAAATGCATTAATGGAAAATTGCAATACCTGGCTTCTTTATGTTGAAATTCCACCAAATTACGGCCGATACTTCTCTTTTTGCGCCATGTCGAATTCGGTGTCTTCTTTGGCGGAGACTTACGATTAACATTTTTTTAGTTCTGATATCATGGATAAATGTTAATGCAATTATTTTGTATTATTTAAGTCTTTGGTTGGGTATACCAAGACACAAAACACTCGTGTCACCTTTTAAAGTCGTGACTTACGATTGAAAACATCAATCAGAATATTATTCTTTTAAAATTAAGTTAACGGATCCTTTTAACTGTCTTCTGTTAACTGAGTGAACAGGGAGAAATGTGTATGTGTCCTTTAAACGGTCACTTGATCTTTAATGCTGACAATGATAATTTCCATGGATTTCTAAAACATTTGTACCCAGGCCCCTATGGCAGTAGCGTACGCAGGATTGACTTTTAGGGGAGGGGGTTTTGACATCTGGGGGGTTGGGGGTTGGACTCCTGGGAGAAGGGTTTCATTAATAATTATGTGCACCATTATAACATGATATTTAGATTATTATTCTCATAAACAATAATTCTCTTTTCGTGAAGACAATTCAACTATATTTTTCAGCCCAATGAGCAAAATTCTAAACTGTAAGTCCCTCCCATGCTGACTCCCTCGCTAACCCGGGAGAATGCTTAATTGCTTTCCCATCGCCTCGGCCGGATATCCCCCCTCCCCGAGAGCCACCCACTTGCACCTCCTGAGCAGAGGGGAATCGGAGAATGTGCAACTCTGCAACTAAGAATTTCTCGACGGTGGGAAGAAGGAAGGCGAGCGAGCGGCAGTTGGCGACGGGTACCTGTAGTGTCATGAGCTAATAAAGAGTATCTCACCGATCGGTTGTTGTTTCCCTGCTAACCCCTCGACGGACCATCTCCCGGAATCCCAAGCAAGCTTACAAAACGCTAGTTCAGGTAAACGAACGAAAACGAATTCAGGTAAACATGTTTTTGGGGGGGTTTAAACCCTAAACCACGCCACGGTCCGTACGCCACTGCCCTTAGGTCTGTGCGATTATCGGAAAAAATCGATATCGATCAATTACAAGAATAATTGGAAATTTGGTCGATTCAACTGTCGGAAAGTGAAGAAATGACGATTATTGAAGTAATTCAATTAATTGCCAAAGGCCAATTAATTGACATCGAAATGGGTGTCAATTAATTTTCATTGCTCAATTTATTGACATCGTCCAATTTATTGATAGAGCTGAATTGGATTGTGCTTTTCAAAGGCTTTTCTTTGGCAATGAGAAACGTGGAAGAATAAATTCGACAGTGTCGGGCGATATATGGCGGAACAGCATTTTAAATAAAACTACAGTAATTGTACTGTCCGCTTAAATTTTAATGTAAATAATACACAACGCGTGTTTCAACGTTCCTTAGGGCGTCATCATCAGGTCTGCACACGTTATGCCTCCAATAGCAATATTTATACAAAGGAGCAAAGGAAAGAGAGGGGGGGGGATTCTTGACAAAACAAGGAGGTAGTCATAAGGAAGGGGAGGGGGACGGGGAGGGGGGAGGGGGACGGGGACGGTTTAAGGTGAATAACAGGGGAGGGGGTGTTGTCAAATAACATGTGACCTTCCCGAGGATTCGGGAGTGTGGCCTATTGGGGGGGTGGAGGGGGGGGGTTCTTGTGGAGATAAGCAGAGGAAAGAGGAGGAAAGAGGAGGGGGGGAAAGGAAGAACAGGCTTGGGTTGTCAGGTGGATAAGGATAGAATGGGGGAGTGAACATCATATTCAACATAATTAAGAAGTTTCATTTTCTTCTTCTTTCTCTTGATGATCTCCCACTGCTCCAAGGTGTCCAGGCGTCGTCCCTTTTTCTCATAATGGAGGATCTTCAAGTCAAAGTTTGTACTATGGGACTCCTCTATCAAATGTTTGGCAAGGTGGGATTTGGGATCACTGTTTGAATAGCACTTCTTATGTTCATTGTTACGGATTTCAAAGTTTCGCCCCGTTTGACCAATATACACACCCTCGCACGTGTTGCAAGTCACTTCATGTACCCCGGATTTCTTCATGGGATCGTATGCGTCTTTAGAATTATTATATATATATATTATTATATGTCCCTCAATGTGAATGGAGTGTAAAAAGTGACTTTATATTGGTCCCTGGGAAAGTTTCGAGCTGCTTTGTAAGACCCCTGGCCAAGATACGGCAACCTAGCCCACCATTGTTTCTTCTCCTTGCAAACCTGGGCGGAAGTGATATTTTGTATGGCTAACTTTTCTTGCCTCCTTTAAAAAAAAATAGCCATACAAAATATCACTTTCCCTACCTCAAGACCTCCTGTGCGGTAGCAGGAGGGCCGAGGCTGGACGCCGAGCGAGAGCGAGCAGCATGCAACAGCAGCGTCAGCCATCGGCCGGCGTCGAGCGAAAGCGAACAAGTTCAAACGTGTAATTTGTAATCCGTAGCGAATCAATAATCGTCAATTAATCGATGACCCGACAATAATAGTGAATTGAATAACAATTTACAGTTGAATAACAATTAATACTTGAAAAAACTGACAGTCGAGTCAATTACTGCAATCGACATCGATGTCCTGAAATAATCGATCGATTGTCAAAATAATTGAATCGACGATTCAATTAATCGAATAATCGCACAGGCCTAACTGCCCTATGGCAGGGTCGGGGTCGGGGTTAAAATCTAAGTCCGTGGTCGGGGGTAATCAGTACCTAGTTCAATTACCTCTCTTCTCTTGTTCAATAGCGATCTGCCCATTTTGACTGCCTTCGAACCCATTTTAACTCGTATGTATCCAGAGATTTCTGTGCTCCCTTTCTCTGGAGAGGAGTTTTCGTTTCCACCGATGGTGTAGTGGTAGTGAAACATAGTGGCAGTTGCCTGCGTGTTGCATTAAGGAGTGAAATGCCTTTCTTTGGAGGGGTCGGCTAAGGAGAGGATAGCTGAAGATAGGCAACGCTACAAATATAGCTGCATTTGAATAAAGAGGGCGAAAAAGTGTCAGCAGCTCGTTCCTCGAACAGTGTTTACGATCCAAACCAAGCTGCGTCACAATACACTGATAGAGTTTGCTACTCAAAGGAGAAATACTTCGAAGCAATTGTATAAAGAGCCATATAGAGCTAGAAAGTTGATGTGGATAAAAGAATGAGCATTTTAATATGGGCAATGAAGGTTTGCGACCTTGTGAACCCTGGTAGTCAAACGCGAATATCCTGCTCCCCCGTGCGGAGCCAGTTCGCAGGGAATGGACACTTCCATCGAAAAAGAACTACCTCCACGTTTCGCTACCACTGTAAACAATAGTTTGCGTGATAGATTGGTTTGTTAGTCACGCAGGCGCCCACTGACAACTGAGGTAATTTGCGCCATTGAGACAGATGGGTAAAACGGTAAGGATAGGATTATAGGGCGATGGAGGAAGGATGGAGAGAAAGCTGAGGTAGGCATTCGCTTACTCTTACTGGTAGGGGAGGGGCAGGTGATGAAAATTTCAGTCACGCCCCAACGCAATAGAGGTTGTCCATATATGATGTCACACAATTTTGGACCAATAGACCCCCTCCCTCCCTCCCCCGTCACAGTTGGTCACAAATAGTGTCAACCCCCCCCCCTCCCCCTTTAATGATGTCGCAAAAATTAAAAAAAAACTTCTACCCCTCCTCCACAGTCAAAGTAAAAATAAGATGTAATATACAGTGGAAGTGTGGATGTCACATGAAGCATAGCCGCCGCCCCCCCTGTCACACATTGTCACAAGGTGGTGATCTCCCCCCCAATCATGTGGATGTCATTTATGGACAGCCCCATAGAGAAACATCATTGGAATACCACCAATCATTAGCAATTTTTTTGCCAGTTTCTTGCATGGGTCAGTTGGGCATTCCTACACTCAAAAGACATGAGAATGAACCTGATCCAGCAACAAAATCCTCTTCTCTAAAACTAGAATAACGATCCAATGGGCTAAATGAAGAGATTTCACTGCATGAACTCCTATTTTTTCCATGTCAAATCACCCAGCAATCATTCTCAACCATCCTATGATATGCTCTCGAATTCTCAACAGAAGCTCAGAATTTGAATTTTTCATCTGCTTACTCTTCAACAGCATAATAGTTAGCTCTCTGTTGGCCTCTTAACACATTCAATGGGGGCTCGATTTTCATGAAAGTCGTCAAAAATTTAAAGGGCTTCGGAATGGAACGACCACGTTAATTGACGTGCTCCGTCAGTCGGTGTAGCCAGGAGCATGTCAATGGACGTGCTCTGCATTGAATGTGTTAAGTACACTTTGACTGATCATCTCTTTAAAGTACGATCATTACTAAGTAAATAAATATTTCCTGTTCATTTTCCAAGAACAAATTCATCAATCCTCAGCCAACATTAGCCTTTTTCCCAAAATTGTTTGGCAGGAAATTATAGTCCAACCTCACTGCAGGCTTACAGTGTGATAACGCGTTTCAAACTTTTATTATAGCTGTGAGCAAAAAATACAAAGAACAGCCTTTCAGTCAAAGAAAAATTCCTTTAAAAGAAATTACATCACAGTCTCCACAAAATTTCAAGTGGGAGCTCCTACAGAGGCCTGGTTAAACTTACTCTTAAGAGTACGAGTGCCTGATTTCACTTCAGATACGAAGGAAACTAATCTCAACCCCAAACTAAATCAGCAATTTGGCTATTAGCAAAAGTGTTGAACAATTGAATTTCTGCATACAGTTATGTCAGTAATTTATTTTTCTTGTTTAATATCATTGCTATCATCGTAATACACAGCCTTTTCATTATTTTTACACCACTTTACTTTACTCCCTATCAATTGCTTGAGAATATGAGATGGCAATGAATATTAAGATACTCAAGAATTATGTCATTAAAGCCTATGAATATTGCACAATAAGAAAATGTTTCCTAACCAGGACCAGAAACTTGGCTCTATTACATTTAGGTTTAGCGGTTAGAAAGGCAAAGCAAAATATTCTCAGTTAACTTGTATCACAAATTTTACATTGCTACGTCACATTAGGTCTTAATCACAGGTCACATTACTACAAGATATTTATTCTAAAGAGGTGCATTGTATACTGGAAAGAATACATTCAAATATGTTCTTTACCCTATAATGCTACAATCAATGTTTGATCAAAAGTAGGTACATACTATGTAAGGCATTTAAGGGGTGGAGGGGGGTTGAGTTTATTCTCACATTGTTTTACATAGGGAGTCAAGAGGGTCCGAGACATAAGATTTTAATCACTTCTGAGGTCACATTTTTTAATAATTGTCAGAAAAAATCATACTTTCTATTGGTGACTTTGACATTGATTAATGGGTGGTATGTCTGAATCTATGCTAAACTACAAATAGCCTGATAGATTCCTTGCATTCACTAGTTTGGAGATATGTTTTGCATTTTTAGAAATCACGTTTTGCGAGTCGTGCCTATGGAAAACTGTTATCGATATCAGACAAAAAATTCCTATTTCTAAGTTTCTCTGAAGATCCTCTGATTATGTAAAGTTAAAAAAAAACAATGGAGGGAGTCTCCCTCAGGGAGAACTCAGTTTTTGCACATTTGGACATGGATTTGCCCATATACACATACATATTTCCATCTACAAGCATGGTTCTTAAAATGTATGACAACTTACGAAATATTGAGGGGAATTTTGGGGGGGGGGGGAGGTTTATGAAAGGCCTCACATGGGGGAGGGGGTTGAAGCCTAAATTGGCTAACTTAATACTTGAATGACCCCTTCAACTGTATTTTACTTAGATCTAAGGGTTGCTTAGTGTTGTTACTTAAGCCACCATCATGAGTTGTCTGCCTCTGCAGCTCCTTAGTGCCTCCATTCCTCTCTGTCCTCTCCCCACCCCCTTCAGTTCTTCGTGACTCCCTTCTTTAAAATGATCTATCATCTTCTTTCTCCTTGTTCCTCTTTTTTCATGTGAAGAACATTCCCCCCTCAACACATGTCAGATCCATTTCTTCCTTCTTCCCTAAAGATTATAAGTTACCCTTCTTTCTTCCCTTTTCTCCAATTTACCCCTATGCTCCACAGTGGCACAACCCCCCGAATCGTGGGGGGATTGTTGTGCCGCTCGGGGGTTCTCCCCCCCCCCCCGGTTGTTGCGCCCCTGATGCTCCATAACCTGACCAATATGTTAAGGAGGTTGCACTGTAACTTTGTGGGTCAAAACAAATGCTGAATCCTACCTTTTCATTTGTATTGTATAGAAAATATAACTTTCAGTGGTGACATACCAAAAAATCTGTTAATCCTGCTCTTAAAAAACAAAATCGATGCATAAATATATGCAAATTTTACAACTAATGTATTTATAATTTATACTTTTCCAGCCATAAGTGCTGTTTGCAGCACCATTACTATCATGCATTTTCACTTCAATAATTGCAGTTAATTACTAATAACTCAGGAAATAAGAAGAGTAGGTAGGTGCCTAAATTTTATTACTATTCAATTCCCTAAGAAAATTTGCTTCTTACTTTTGTTTTCACGAAAATGACACTTATTTGAGATAGAAAAAGGTTATTTTCCTTCATGTATCACCCAGTCCCACATTAAGCTCCATGGTATTTAGAGTAAAATTTAAGAAAAAATAGCTAGGAAAGCTATGGTTTTGTTGTTCATATCAAGCAAATGCACGTTTCTCTGTAAGAAGCTAGAATATGAACAAAATGACTTACATGTCATTCAATTCATATGACATGCCGTTACGGCACTCTCCTCCACTTCACTTTGTCCATGTTTCTAAACTATACAGAAAGGAACTATACACCTTAATTTGTACATATGTATTGTAACCTACTCCCGGTCACGTATTTCTTTATTATTTAAAACAAATTCAATAAACCTTCGCTATTACATAATCACTTAAAGAGCTTACCTCCTTGCTGAAGGGATTAATGGTTATTATTTTACAACACAAAAATAAAAACACTTTGTTCAATCATTTAAATAGTTAAACACTTTCTTTTAATGAAAAATTAACTTTTGTATAAGTAACACCAATATTTAGAGCTTTGTAAAGATATATTGGGCCCAATTTACAATGTTAATCTTTATGCTCCTATCTCAATACATTTACATTATTTTTCAGACAGCAACAATTTTAGTTATGGAGGTTACTGTATTTCTTTCTTTTATTATCCTTAAAGGCTACACTTATCGGTCACTGGGGATTTCTGCCTTCACCCCTACGGCTGCAAGTATGGGTTCGCGGTCTTTCTCCTTCCTTATTTTCAGATTTTTGGGCCGTATTGTTTATCCCTTGGGTCTCCTGCCCGATTCCTTCATGGCTTCTATAAATTTCTGGTTCCTCTTTCGTCACCTTGATACCACCTAGTCTCCGCTTCCTGCCGTATTTATTCCCTGACTTTTGTACTTCTTTCCTTCTTCACGTGCCTTTTGATCTTAACTCCTCCACTTATCTCTGCTGACTCCCAACTGTTAACTCTCTCAGCGTCCCCTGTTACTTATTGTTACTTTTTTATTATTTTGCGTTGTCCTGAACTCCCCTGATGTAAATATTGATTTATTTTAGGCGTCCCTAGTTATCTATTGTTGTATGCTATTTTATTATTATTTATCTACTATTAACTTGATTTGCGATTTTATTTATGGTGGTTTGGTTACATTATTTAATGTATATATCAATTTAAATGTTTAATTTTGTACGCAAATATTCTTATTTAGTTCCAATACATTTTTACTGTATGTTTAATTACTAGATACATATATCCGTTTCTTTCTGAAAGCATCCTTTATCATACCAATCTTTGTTTTTATTTTCACAACACTTACGCAGTGCAATATCACTACAAAAGAATGACTTGACAGGCAGTCTTGATATGCAGTCACATGCATGGATACAAAGATACATGTACACCAAAGAGATGGATTCCATCATGAAATCTTTTGATCATTTGTCTCTGGTCTCAGGCTAACACCCGTGACCAAAATTTGGAGATCCAAGTTCGTTTCCCAGCCAAAGAATCAGATCACTGGTGAATTCGATAATTCTCTCCAACTCAACCATTTTGATCATCTAATATTCAGCTGTTGCAGGAAGGCACCAGAAATCAAATATACACAAAATTTAAAATTATGTTTCAACTAAATTGGTTGTGCTTCAACTATTGAGGTAAATGGAAGGGTGCTTGCTATGGTGGCCAATGCTTGAAGCTGTAATGTTGGTGTGGCTATTTCACCGTATTTGTTCCCCCGATTTACCTGATTGCCTACAGGCTGACGTAGGTACTAATTTTGCAATTTCACGATGTTTTCCATAGATAACTCATTTGAAATCAGCACGCATTTAATATTTGAAAATGCATTCTTCATATACATTTTTGTAATTACTTAAATTAATAATAATCCGTCGTATTCCCAGCGAAGAGCCACAGTAAAACAGAGCAGAATCAATAGTTCCAAGTAACTCATAAATGTTTCAACAGTTATTACCTTTAATTTTCAGTGTAAGGTAGATATTCTTGCTTTATATCCACTAATGCATCCACTCATCCGTGCTATCAAAAGTCAAGCAAGGAAAGAACAGGGGAAGCAATATGGAGGGTATTTCGGTTGTCAGGATACAGTTTGATGACGTCATGACCATCTACCTCAATTGGTTTTAACAATGTTGGCACAGAAAATCACAAGAGAGTGATGGGGAAATGAAAGGACTAAATGGACATTTTTTCCGCATCAAGAAAATTTATTTACATATTTTTACATTTGCGCTCACTTGGTTTTTTTTATACTTCTTAATTCTCATTATGTCTCTCTCCTGCCTCCATTCAAAAAAACAAAAAAAGATAAAATAAACATTTTCCCCAACAATGAGATGGAATGGAGATAATCCAAGTGAACAAAAACAGTGGTGTTCTAGAAGTCATCTTAAAAAATTTGGAGTTTTGATCATTAAAATGGTCAAATATTTACCTCCAAACAATATCCAAAATGCCACACAATATAAACACGTGCCGATTTTGGTATCAAAAACACTAGCCCATGAAAGCCCATCTTGAGGCCATGAAAACAAACTCTCTTCTTCCTTGTCCGAAGTTTTTAGATCTCCTTAGGAGTCTCACTGGTATAGAAATATGAGGTGGAAATGATGACACTTAAAATTGAGGCCATTTGGCCAAGGGAAGCACCAAAAAAAAATAACACTGGCACTTTTCCGGCCGGTTGTAATGGGGCCTGTTTGACATAAATCAATCATTTTCAAGTTCCATTTAACAAAGCTATGGTTTACCCATTCCCATTAGATTGCCTAATCCTCCAGTCCCTTGTTGTAATTGCCTCATCATGTTCTGCAAACCAGTCACGCCTCCTGCAAACAAAAATATTTGAGTTATAAATTCATAGGAATTATTTGGTGAATATTACAAGGGTTAATATAAAAGTAAGACCTTCATATCTTTTTAAAATAGAAAAAACAATTTATTTAAAAACTTTTTTTACATGGTTGTGAAGCAGAACAGCACACAATTTTGAGTATAATCGTCATTACGTTTGATGCATTTTTCAAGCCCCTGTATGTGGCAGTTTTTGTATGCCAGTGACGTAGAAGCTCATTGCCAACTCATTGAGATAGTGTATGAGCTCATCTTTCAACTCGCCATCGAATTGCATTCCATCCATATGTTCTTTAAAATGTGTAAAAAAAATGAAAATCGCTGGGTGCCATGTCCAGGCTATAAGGAGGGTGGGTGATAATGTCCCATCCAAACTGGTTCAGAAGATTGATGGTAACGGAGCAACATGTGCGCCAGCATTATCGTGAAGAATGCACAAGCCTGTGATGAGCATTCCTCATCTCCAGTTTCGGTACACCCGTTTTAGTTTTTTGAATGTTTCACATTATGCCTCTGCATTTATCGTAGTCCCAGTATGACTGTCTATGAATTGCAATAGGACCTTTTGCGTTGAGAAATCAAATGAATTCACACCTTTTGCCTTGAGAAATCATATAAATTTGCTAGGCCCGTACTTGGCGGAACTGGTTATCTGGAGCTCCATTTTTAATGGCTGACAAGCCAAGACTAACCTAACTAGTGAGCTCTGCAACAGTTTGTTTAAAAGAGGGGGTTGAAATAATACAGCTGTGCTTCCAACTGCCCCCTAAAAACGTTTATGGCGATTCTAGCACTCTGGGAACCTTACTTTCAGGTTAACCCTCATATATGAGCTTGGAAATACAAGGCAATCAATGCATTGCAACAGTTTTACCCCACCAGAGGATCAGCAACCTTTTGATCACTATACCAGGTCTTGTCTTCAATTAATTTCGAATACACCTTCTAGTGCATTGGCTAACACTCCATAACATTAATTCTAAAACAGATTTTGTGAACAAGGTATGCAAACTATAGAGGTCAAAAAGAAAAGGGCTACATGCACTCAAATTACTGTTGATCCACAGTCGGCACTGATGCTTAGCTGTTACCAAGTTCACCTTGGTCCAAGTGGCAGTCTTATGAACAGTCCTGAAGAGGGGATTCTCTAGGGATAGTCTTTTAAGAAGGGAGAAGCTGAAGGGGTTTGTGAACAAGGGCAGAACTGGCCATCCACTGAGTGACCAGCTCAGGAATCTGCTCAGGAAACTCAGCTCAGTTGCCTAGTGGTGAGTGGCATTGTTCATTCTTCCATGGTGAGGCATTGTTGACTCTTCCATGGTGAGAGGCATTGTTGACTCTTAGGTGGAGAATGGCATTTGTGACTCTTTGGGAGTATACATTGGGGATTGGTATACTCAATGGGGCTGTTCCCTCTTACAATTAAATGCAGCATGAAGACTGTCTTTCATACCTATTTGTAAGTCTTTAGTGCCTGCTAACACTTCATAAAACTAACACTCCTGACAATTAGGGTAGCACATTCTGTTCTACACACATCGATCAGAGTAATTAAATAATATTTACCCAATGTGCCCAAAAGAGGCAAGGTTTTTTCATGAGTGTTCTCCTAAAATATCCATTTAATTTTCATTAACAACCTTTAGCTGCACTAAATTACCGTCACATGTACCCATTTTACCAATATTGACACATAGATCCTGTAAAGTCTCTGCCTCTTAACTGTCCACCCACAACTTGGTAATTTCTCACCTTATCCCTTTCCTATACACAGTTCATTCAATGATGAACTCCCCCTAAGCTCTTAACACCTTTGACGTCCCTTCCTTCTGAAATTTCTAATCTTATTTTTTTCCTCTTCTCACAAAACATTTCCCATTCTATCACCCTCCATCTTCAATTCCAGTTATGCACCTTTTTTATGACCTCCGTCCCCTTCTTCCGATACTATCTTAACTTCTACCAACAATTTTCTTTCTTACCACACCATCATCACAAATCTTCCACAACCTTCCTCTTCTCGCATTTTATCCTCTCCATTCTCCACCTTGACTACCTAAAAGCCTCTAATCTGAGTGAATCCTTTTTCACAGAACTACATTTTTGAACCTCATAACATAAAGCTTCAAATTAGAATTTTACCTCGATTTTACATTGCTGGAGGGACCAAAAAAGAGGCAGCATGTAATATCAAAAAGTGTAAAATCAAAGGTTGATAAAAATGATAAAATTTCTCAGATATCTTCATTGTATTTAAAATCAAGCCATGAGTCATATAAATTTGTTTTGACGAGTGAAGTTCATTTGAATTTTTATATTTAATGGCATATAAAACACCTTTTTCCCCAAAATAATTGCTTGAAAATCACCCCGTCTAATATGCGAAGGCAACTCCACACACAGGCTAAAGTCATCCACGACACACTCTACTGAGGACAAATCTTAGTCCAGATGCTCTCTATTAACAAGGCCTTCCCTAAGTATTATTATGTATTTTTCACCATATCACTGTTATGAACAGTAATATGCTCACTATAAATCATCATCTGGATATAGCCCTCCTCTGGATATAAGCCTTTCCTTCCTCCCCCCCTCCTCATTTCCAAACTTTATATCTCTATTTTTGGAAGTGGATACATAATTTATTTCGACCCATATTTACTCTCAGACAATGAATTTCTTTCGTATTAATCTTATTTAAACAAAAATAATGTTGGTTGCTTTTATTTCGTGTATCCACAGATCAAGTGCGAGGAAAAATTGTATTGTGGGTTGCATATATGGACTTTTCTATAGCATAGTAGGTCTATAGAAACATCATAATGTTGGAAAAAAATGTCATTAATTCTAAAAATTTTCCTTTGAACTTCCTCTTCTCATTTGCCTCCTAATATTTTCCATTCATGGATTCCTTCAAAAAGTCAATTTTGCTGTCAATGTTTGTTAAACCCTACTAGTTTTTTGATGTCTGAACACAGTTAGCTAAAGGTATTCAACCAACAAAAAATTTGCATATTAGAAAAAAACTATTAGAAAAAAACTTTGCTGGTAGCATTAAAAAATTTCAGGAAAGAAAACATCAAAACAAGAGACCTCATCCCCCTGATTCACACATCAGGAATCATCTTTAATATCCTATATCATCAAGGAAACATCCTTGATGATATAGGTTTTAAAATGAAAATAACACAATGTTAACCATCTCTATTAACTATAGTAATGACCACAATGATAAATAACAATCACCCTAATTCTTCCTTTAAAAAGTTTTCAAAGTACATATATATAGGGAATCAAAAATGCATTTCACCACATGGAATACATGAAAGAATCATGCGAACAATTGACTACTATAAATAATTTTTCCACTGCAGTACATTCTTCATAGAACATACTCTATTTACACTCTGAAAGCTACCAGAATCTCCTAATGGAAGTGAGAAAAAATTTATATTTTTGATTCAACGCTAGATTTAACACATAGTAAACGGTTTTAGGCTTGACTTTGTGGACGTTATCCATAACAGAAGAATTAAATTACCTTAGTTAACTCTACTCATAATATTTATTACCACGACCTGGGTTTCGACAATTTGTGTTATCTTCAGGTGAAAATATATTTTAGGTTACGGTATGTATACAAAATCATGGTAGGAACAACTTACCATTGGCCTAACTGTAATGCAAAACAGGATCAGACACCCATACTAGGAAGAATGATATATCAAAATTCACAAATATGTTCCCAAGAGTCCACTTGCACAAATGTGTTCCTGGGATTCCAGTCTATATGCAGCTCTACTGCTTATGTCCCAGTAGAGTTGCTGTTCTGGCCATGTCATAATCCAAATTAATAAAAAAAATAAAGACAGTACATATGTATTGGGTACTTACCCATTTGATTTAGTACTCTTGGGTCCATCATTTTTGCCATCTGCTGGTTCAATTTTGCCATCTGTGCTTGGTTGACGTTCTTAGCCATATCCCCTCCTGAAAAATAAGTTCATTCGCATAAGGTAAAAGATAGTAACAAATGTTATACACTGTAAAAACTCAAATTTTTTAAAATACTGGGTAAGATGGTCAGTAAAGGTGCCATCAAAACATTGTCACCTATAAAGAACATACCACCTATGAAAAAGGTACTACAGTTGGTGAAAAAGTTCAAGATACAAATAAATTCATGGAATTTATTTGAATTAAAATATTTACTGGTGATCACTAATGCTAACTGCATAAAAATGACAAGGTCTCGCTGTCAGAATTTATTGATCATAAATGCATAAAAGAACAATAATTTTCCAGGCATCAAAATCTGCTGGTGTAAGGAATTATATGCTCTTTTCAGTTTCTTCTGGCATTATAGAAATGTATGTACATTACCATTCTTTATGCAGCATTCACGGTGTTTTTTGCAAATAAGGAACAATAAAACTATATCAATGCAATTGTGAAGAAATGTAATTTGAATATGATACCGAAGGAGCATTATGGAAGAGATGTTTGAATTTCTACATTCATCACTTGCATTACACTAGGATAAAAACATATTTCTACATTGTGTTCGATAGGTGCTCCCTAGTTATATGTATTACTCAAGTTAGAAATTGATAAATGTATTTACTGTTTTAATGTTTCTTCGGTGGCATTCACGCATTCAGTAGTCCACGAACGAGGCTTCATTAATTTTTCATTAGTGGATTTTTGTTAAAAAAATGACCAATGTGAGACTTATGTAGTGTTTACTGCTTCTATTAACAATTAAAATTCTGATATCGATGTTATTTCGTGTCCCCGTTCGCTGAAATACATGTGTAAAAATATAAACAACAGCTTTTCTCAGCCAGTGCTCCATATACATATTTAGTGAGTTGTCTGCTGCTTGCACTGCTCGTCTAGTCCGAGTGACCATGCGCAGAACGGGCTCATTTTGGTATTGGGAACGACCTACCATGTATTAGTAGTACCATGAATAAATCAATGTTATAAAATAAGTAAACACAATTTTATTCCAAGCAGCTTTACTCAGGAAATAGTAAAAACGAATGCTGGTTTAGTTTTCAAAAATGAACTTGAGGTGAAGCCAAATACCAACACTTGGACTACCCATTTGAATTCTCAATCCATACCTTCATAAAAAAACACTGAATCCAGGTTTAACCAGAAATCCATGAGCATATATAAGTGTACCACCAAAAGCAAGTTATAATGAAAGGCTGTCTTAGGAAATTCCCAAATATATAACTTTTCATTGTTTCCAAACCTGTTCTCCTTCACTCTAACCACTCATACCCTATTCTAAAGGCCGTTTTACACAGTGAATGATCTTGCAAATGATCATTCGAATGATCATGCGCATGACGTTAATGCCTCAACAAACTCTTATGAATAGGGGAACAAAAAGGGACAAATTACCATAAATAACAATGTCTAGGTAGCATTTATCACCATTCTCATTCACAAAATATTCAGTATTTCGCAAAGAGTTGTTCCTTAACTCAACGAATATGTAAACTTTTCTCTACAGTACTGGCTACACGTATTATTCCCTCTAACTTGATTACATAATGTAAGCCTAATCGGCTTATCTGCAACTTTTTAATAAAACTTTTCATTGCCTAGGTTAGGTTATTGCCTATAAAAATTTTAGCAAGGCCTCAAAGAATACATTTTTATTATTTATAATGTCTAATTTTACTCTTCACTTGAGATTAAATTAAAGTTCACCAATTCACCCTATCAAAAACTATCACTCCCGAAAAATCAGTAGAGAATGATCTCATAACTTACCCTTGAAGAGTCCTTTGATTCCACCCATCTTTTTCACAACAGCTGCAAACTTCGTGTACTGAGAAAGTAAATCCTTGACTTCTCTCTCAGTGACACCAGCACCACGAGCCACTCGTATCACACGCCCTCCCTGTTTGCTGAACAATTTTGCTCCGTCGCGGCTGTCAAGCTCTGCAAATCACACAAAATAAAATAGTGAAGGTTGACGTCTATTCATCATAGAACTATCACATTTTCAACACCAATTTATCACCACAGTGCTAGAAAAAGTGGCAAATATTTCTGGTGCTCACCATTCAACGTAAATGCCAACTATATTAAACATTTACACAATAAATTAGCCAAACAGAAAAAGTGAAAAAAAAACTTTTTTACAATATTTCTACATGTCAGAGGGTGACCACATCTTGAAAAGAAAGAATTTACTGTATTCGATGGCATATAAGGTGCACCACCATTTTATAAGGGCATATTCAAGAAAAAAAGTTTTTGACAGTCCAGGCAAAACCGTGGCAGGGTAAAAAGGGTTTAAGTATTTTGGGATGAAAAATCTATAATTTTAAAAACCAGTTTCAAAGAGGAAACATTTTCGTAACATTATTAAATTACATATTGCACATTTTTGAGCAGTTATTACAAGTGTGTCCTAATCCATATCGGGATAATAAGCAATACATTTGGAGATATGTAGCTATGTAAGTTTTGCCTGGTTTTAATGGTTGTTCACTCCCAAGTTGCTTGGCAAACTTACATGGCGATGATATGATATCGCATACAGTAAAACCTTGATTTTATGCAATTGAAGATTCTGCTTAGCTATATTAATTAAGGTCCGGCCAGGAACCATAGGGTATTTCAATGGTAAACTCTTGATTATATGTACTTTCTCGATTTTTCAGTTTTTTGTTTTTACACATTCATACTCTGGTCCCTACATAACTGCTCTCAAATTTCCTCATGCGCAGAAAATACAGTACTAGATGCTTGGTCATCTGAAATACATAACATTATTTTGGCAGTTATTAAGAGGATTTCATAATCCTAGTCGGATTAATATGCCTTACAATTGGAGATTGTTTTATAACTTTTATCTGATTTTACTATAGCTAGGGGCATGGTATTATAATGCCTTATGTGGCGACAGTATGACGTTCAATATATTGCTCTTCAATATTACAAAGTAATCAAGAAGATATACCATGTATGTCCGCCTATGCTCCTCATATTTGGCCAAATATCGATACTCAAAAGGGGGAAGAGGAGCTATTTTCCGTGGCTAATGGTCCAAAATAACAGAGAAAAATAGGTAGTAAAATGCTAATACAACTCATATGAGTAACAATGAACTATATTTTGAGTAATTATCGACAATTTTTATATAATTTAATTAATTTTTCTTTATGTCGATGTTGTTACATTGCGGCAGACCGAGTTTTTGAAACAAGAAATTAGTTTCCTGAGAACTACTCAGGAAGCAGCCGTTAAGCAGAAAAAAAGTTTCTTTCGCTGATATTATTAAATCTGATCTAGTCCCTAAGGAAGGTGAATCGCATGTTACCCAGCTTGCAAAGAAATCACTTGTGGCAGTTGCTTACGAACCACCAGTGACACAGCATGCAGCATGCAAAAGTGAATCTGGTGCACTAATTTCTTCCAATTCCATTGATAATCCCACTCCTGATCCTAAATCTGAATATACTGTCATTATTTCCGCAAACAAGTGTAGTGATAGTGTCTCAGTTAACCAAGCCACCGACAAGAAAAACAATGGCTATACCCGTGTTACTCATCAACGCAATCGCCGCCCTCCCCCAACCATGGGTTCTTCCGACAAGACTGGCTCCCTTTCGGGTATCCCAAGACGCTCTCATATTCATGTTTGGAACTTTCCACCTGAGACAATGAAAGATGCGGTACTCCAGTATATTAAGGTACAAAAGCCGGAGTTAACCAACTCATCTGCCGAGATAGAACAGTTAAAGGTGTCACGTGGGAACTATGCCTCCTTTTGTATCTCCATTGACGGAGATCAGCTTCTCAATCCCGAATTTTGACCAAAAGACGTGTTTTTCGAGAACTTTTTTTTCCCAAACTTCGCCAAAAAACTCCGGCGGGGTAGTGCAGCATTTAAAATTCCTTCACATTAATATTCAATGTGTTCGCAATAAGTTATTTGATTTAGAAGTTTTTGTGAGTGATCATAATCCAGATATAATTTGTCTAAACGAACATTGGCTTACGACCTAGCAAAGTGAACTTTATCCATCTGCCTGGATATGTTGTCGCCGATGTATTTTGTCGTTCTGTTATGAAAAATGGAGGTGCCTTAATCCTTGTGTCTCTGAATTTACGATATTCCTCTGTGAAATTCCCCTACAATTTACGAAACAAAGAAAAAGTGTTTGAATCTTGTATGTATAACCAAAATTCAACTCGACGATACAGACGTTCATTTAGTGACTATCTATCGCTCTCCTTTGGTAATTTCAATATGTTCCTCGACAAATTGTCAGAACTTCTGGATCAATTTCATAACCCTACTGAAATCCCCTCACTTATAATTACCGGAGACTTCAACTGTAATATTCTCGAAGATTCTAGATAAAAATAGGAATTGTTTGACATTCTTTCTTCTTCTAACTTGAATATCACTAATGACAAGCCCACGAGAGTCAGTCACACTTCTGCAACTGTCATCGACAACATCTTTACAAATATTGACCTAATGTCCGTGGAAACTTATGTTCTTATTTCTCATATCTCAGACCACTTTCCATTACTTTCCACACTTGCAGTTCGTTCTTCGAAAAACTGTTCAACTTCATATCAGAGATTCTTCTCTGATGAAAATATTGATACTTTCTGTGAAATACTTAACTCCCATGATTGGTCAAACGTTTACCATATGTGCTCCTTTGATGACAGCTTCGAATATTTTTAATCTTCATATTAAATTTACTTTGACCACTGTTTTCCCATTTTGCCTAGAAGAAGAAGAAACCATTCAAAATCAAGCTGCACCAAGCCTTGGGTGTCTCAAGAAATTCGCAGCTTATCAATGTTTATGAAAGACATGGCTTTGTACTTCCATAATAAAGTAGACCTAACTGATCGACTGGAATATTCAGTCATGAAAAAGAATTATAGACATATCCTTCAGAATGCTAAGAGGACCTACAATTGCCAAAGAATCAATAAAGAACCAAAGAAATTTGGAAAATTGTCAAAGAATTTAAACATCACAAGAGTATTAGGCCAGATTTTAAACTTTTGGACTCTCAGGGTAATACTCTGGGTGATAAATTTCAAATGGCTACTGCCCTCAACGATTTCTTTTTATCACATCAATTACCCAATATGAAACAATATAGTAGACATACCCTGACAATAAGCCCCTGTAACTCCTTATTTCTTCAGCCTTGCTCCGATTCAGAATTACTGAATGTAATCCGCAGGCTAGGCAATAAGTTCACTTCAGGCATTGACGGGATTCCTACTGTCATCATAAAACGGTCTTTCCAAGCAATTAAGGCACCACTTCTATTCTTGATTAATGAATCTTTACGGTTAGGCATGTTTCCAAGTCCCCTTAAAGTGGCAAAGGTCATTCCTCTTTACAAAGGTAAGGGCAGTCGACAACACATGAATTCATATCGTCCCATTTCCTTACTAAATCAATTTGGCAAAATTTTCGAGATTGTTTTTTATTCTCGCCTCATAAATTACATAGAATCCCAAAATTTATTGTCCACATCCCAACATGGCTTTAGGAAATCGAGGTCCACAACTACTGCCACTTATCATGTTGTGAATAAAATACTAGCTGACTTGGACAACAGATTAGAACCCTTAATTCTTTTGTTTGACTTTTCTAAAGCCTTCGACTGTGTTAATCATAATCTTTTATAGCAAAAACTTGAATTTTTTGGTATAAGAGGTGCCGCTTATAGATGGATTGAGTCTTATCTAAGTGATAGGCAACAAAGTGTTGTCCTTACAATGGATGGGGTCAATTTTATGTCCCCCGAGAAAAAAGTTGTCTCGGGTGTTCCTCAGGGTTCTGTTCTGGGCCCAGCACTGTTCCTTTTATATATAAATGACCTCCCGGATATGTTTAAATCTGTACCAGGTGTACTTCCACTGATGATACCAATATTTTAGTATCAGCCTTGTCAATTGAAAGTCTGGCTTTTAGATCTAATAATGCTGCGCTTCTCCTACAACAGTGGTGTAACCAAAACTCTTTCCTTCTCAAGGTGGAGAAATCAAATTTAATTTATTTTTCTAATAACAATAAACATCAATCGCTCATCTCATTCAATTTGGATGGTAAACCTATTCCAAAAAATAATAGTTCTTCCTTCTTGGGTGTCACTTTAGACAGTCAAGTCTCTTGGGAGGGTCATATTTAGAAACTCTGCAGCAAACTGAGTTCTGCCTGTTTTTAGATTCGGTCTATTAGAGGAACTGTAAATAATGATGTACTAAAGTCAATTTATTATGGCGAGTTCTATTACCAGGTCATGTACAGTATCTTCTTCTGGGGCCCTACACCCAATTCTAAAATAATATTCAAAATTCAAAAGAGGATTATGCGATTGATAGGTAAAGCATCTCTTTATGCCCCATGTCACCCTCTCTTTAAAAAATTCTGTATTTTACCCCTTCCATGTGTGTACATGTTTGCTGCAATTGTTTGTGCAAAAAAAATCTTTCAAATTGCCACTAATAATAGATATAATTGTTATTATACAAGGAGCTCTACAGACCTCCATCAAACACATGTAAGGACTAAAAACTCTGGTTACGCCCCCTGGCATATGGGCCTTTTGCTTTATAATAAGCTTCCTCCCGAAATTAAAAGTGCAAAGACTATGGTCCTCTTCAAATGTAAGCTCCAAGAATTCCTATTGAGTAATTTATTTTATTCTATCGATGAATTTCTTCATTTTTAACTTTTTGCAATTGTATTGTATTGTGTGCATTATGTAGTGAAAAACCTTGACGTGTCCTATATTTGTAACAACAAATCGCCGGAACAAATAAAATATATTATTATTATATTATTATTGTTAAGGTGTTACAGCCCAATGGCCACTCAGTAAAGACCTTATGCAACCCGCAATGCATGCATCATATATTTTTTTCCATTCCGAGGTACCAGTAAATAATAGACCAGCAACTTTTCTCATATATGTATTCAACAATAATTATAAACATTTATGAAATATTTTTATAATATCATTTATATTTCATCATAGCGATGTTTCTAAAGACCTACAATGCCTTGGAAAAGTCCATATATGCAACCCGCAATACAATTCATCTTGAATATTTTTTCCTCGCATTAGATTTGTAGATACAGAGGATAGACTACTACCGGTGATGGATATTAACACTTAGGGAAAGGCTGGGTAGTACAGACCATCTGGAGTAAGATTTGTCCTTGGTAGAGAGCGTCGTGGATGGGTTTAGCCAGCGTGTGGAGTCGCCTTCACATATAAGGCCAGGGGGTGATTTCAAGCAATTATTTTGTGGAAAAGGGCGCTTTTTATATGCCATCAAATACATTAATTCAAATAAAGTTCAAATTCACTCATCAAAACAAATTAATATGACTCATTGCTTTATTTTAAATATAATGAAAACATCTTAAAAATGTTATTACATCATGAATTTTTATCAACCTTTGATTTTACACACTTTTATTTTGTATATTATTATTGCATGTATATTGCTCTCAGATTTTGCAAAAGCTATCTAAATCACATACTTTGACCCTAGCACTATTCGTAACAATACTACTGCTCATAATAAGAACCACAACATTGTTTGAGTAAATATTTTGGAAAAAAGTGCATCTTACCATACTAATATATAAAAATGTAATGGTGTCTGTCTGTAGCTATATCTCACAAAAACTACTGAACTGATTGAGAAGAAATTTGGCATGTAGTGAGAAAATGTAACTGGGTGTAACATAGGCTATATTAAAATGCCCTCAGGGCCCCCAAAGGCCCCCCTGATGGTCCATGCTAAGCATTGGGTTCGGTGCAGTGGTTTTGTTTTTTTGCTTTTTAAAATTACTTTCACTAAAGATAGAGGGCTGGGATTTCTTTTATCGGATGGCTGAATAAAAGAAGTTTCTAATTCTTCCAAACGATTTTCTTTTACACTTCATAGTTGTCTGAAAATCATGTATTTTGCTGAAAAATTCACATTTTTCTCTGAAATCAACAATAGCATATGTATTTCCTTGACAACCAGAGATTTGATTTTCAAAGGATATTCATGCCTCTAGCATTTAAATATCTATTTCCTTGACAACCAGTTAAGTTTTCCTACAGGCCCATAATAGCACGTAGAAAGAAAATCTATATGAGAAGGGCCCAGAGTCCCAAGAGCCCCATGATCGATTGCTTCTGGGGTAATCGATAAATTCAATGCATATTTACAACAAGTCTACTCTTCAATGTCTATTCTCAAAGAAGCTCTCATGGGGGCACTGTATGAATATGAGAGAAGACTTATGTAGTAAACGATGCACATAAAGGAATTAAATAGACTACACACTCAATTTAAGGTGCAGGAATATTTACGACCGGTGAATAGTAATGGCTTCTGTTGCTACTACAAACACAGCGTTGTTTATTATCGTTGGTAAAGGTGAGCTTTCGTCCCGCACGGTCAACATTTTTTTTTGAAAAACCTAGGAAACTTACGATATTGAATGTGATACCTATGAGTAGAGGAAGGTTGCGCATTTGTAAAAATGTGAGAATCATACCCGTGTGACTAGTAGTTTTTGAGATATAGACGTTTGAAAATGACCAATTTTTCGACTTTTCCGTCCGTTTTCGACGCCATATTTGGAGGTTTTCAAGAACAACCAGTAGAGGGATAAGACTAATTTCACTTCTACCCTATTCCTATACCCCATCCCCCCAACAAGCTTACGGGCCTATGGAGTGAAACAGGGGTGCTAGGGTGGGACGGTACGCGGGCCCGATTTGGCCATTTTCAAAAGTGAAAAATGCATTTTCGTGAATTAATACAGCGAAAAACGCAGTTTTCGCGGGAATGGTAAAGTGGAAATGGGCATTTCTGGGAGTGAGGGAAATTTCAAAATGCTGATTTGTACTGCATTTCCGTCTTTTTTTAAACCGAAAAACGAATTTCCCTTCCATTCCTTTGCCCTGAACCCACCCCTCCAATAAACTTGGGGGCGTATTATTTTAAGAATAGAATCCCTCTCGCTCATTGGTGATTATTGGTGGGCATTGGTAGACGGCTAAAATGTTATTCTGCGTATTATTTTATGAATAGAATCCCTCACGCTTGTTGGTGATTTTCGGTGCGCATAGATAGAAGGCTAAAATGTTATTCTGCGTATTATTTTAAGAATAGAATCCCTCTCGTTCATTGGTGATTATTCGTGGGCATTAGTAGAAGGCTAAAATGTTATTCTGCGTATTATTTTAAGAATGGAATCCCTCACGCTTATTGGTGATTATTCGTGGGCATTGGTAGAAGGCTAAAATGTTATCCTGCGTATTATTTCTGGTATAAAATTCGTCAGATGACAAGGTTATTATAAGTGGGCTTTTGTTAGAGGCTAAGTAAATAGTATTGTTGACGGATTTCTCTTGGGTAGTGTGGAAGGGGGAAATTAACTGTCAATAATTGGAAGTTGATTGTTGAAAAGTCACCCGGTATTCATTCGCCAACGAGAGTTGAGAAGCTTGTTGGCGTTAATCATTTTCTGTCTTGCGTGTGTGGTGTACGGTCGCCATGAGTTGCCAATCGTGCACGCACACACAAATTTCTGCGATCCAGACTTTCGTTTAGGCGGAGTCAGCTTGTTTCTCGCTGCGGGAACTCGCAATCCTCCATTTAAAGTGAAACGTGAAATGTTATTAGTTCAGTGGAATGAATGCGAGTGATAAGGAAGTGTAAATCCTTCATTTGAAGTGAAATGTGCAATGTTTACTTTGGTGGAATGAATGGAATTGCATTGTAGTAAATGGCTGTTGCGGTGCGAGTTTGAGTGGAAGGCGGGAAGAAATAGTGTAGGAGAGGTGTGCATATGCTAGAGAACCAACTGCTCGATCGCTGCGCCACGTACAGTGGATAAGAGGAAACGGCATTTTTTCACAAGATGGCGGAGAGGAAAAAACGCACTTCTCAGGTTTGAAAGTTTCCCATTCCTAAAGTAGTTGATGCATTGTTGTGTTGAAAGTGTTTTACAAATGCGCAAGGTTTGCTTTATAAGTGATGTGAATTTGGTACCGATATCTCTATTGTAAGTGGGTGAAATTCGCGAAAACGCTGGCGGGACGAAAGCTCACCTTTACCATTATCGTTTAATACTCAGATGAATTACATGTTGTGGAACCATCTGCCTCTCATTACAATTGCGATCTGCTTTTAAGACCAATTCTCACATCATAAACTTTACGATATATTTATGTACGCTTAAAAGTGTTAAAGTGCAGTTAACTTACATTCACTCAATGATCGAGTTGCCTATTCAAGACTTTCACTCGCCGCTGTGTTTCCCCTCCTTGGACTTATAAATATATCCATCAACCTATTATAAAACCTTTCGAAAAAATCTTCTATAGCAAGAGGAATGCCTTATTTGTGAGAAAATGACTCCTTGCAAGAAAAACGACTAAGGTTAGACTTGGATGCTCAAAGACATACCCACCAGCAATCTCATGAGTTTCTCCCTGTAGTGTTACTCAGGTAATGCTAAGAACCTCACAAATTTCATCCTAACCCAACCTACGGATGGGTAACCAACTATAAATCTGGTTCAAATATAGATCCATCTGTGTTGAAACTTCAATGTTTTAACATGGCGGAAATTATCATGACGTCACTACATGCTTCTTACCTGGAAGAATAATGGATATTCTGTGCAATGAATGACATATGTGCATGAAAATCGGCAAGTGCACTAAGAATCACCATAGATTTTTTATTTAGCAACCGAAACCATTGATTATGGCTATCCTTTATGCAGAAGGCGCAGTCGGTGTGATGGAGGATTCATAGGACAAATAAAAATGGCTGCTGCTGCAAATGCTCCTTTTGACGTTGTCAACCCCTGGATTGTACCCTACTCTCCAATTCTGATTAAGATACTCAACGCATGTATCAACGTTGAATTGCGCAACTCAATTAAGTCATTGCATACAAATATATTTATGACCATCTATCAACCTGGGTGCTATTTAAGTAGTAATGAGTCTGCGTGGCCTATATTTGGGTTTCCCATGCATGAAAGAGGACCAACAGTAACTCATCTCTCCGTACACCTGGAAAATGGTCTGCGTGTCTACTAAAACAAACACAACATACAAAATAAGTTACAAACTCCTCAAATGACCACACTGACAGTATTCTTCAGGCTTTGAGTTTTCCTTATAAAATAAATTCAATGTTTTTCACCCCCGTTGAATATCAAAGGGTACCTTCCGCTAGTATGCCATAGATACAATTATTATGCTTATGTACTATAGGGAAATAAAATTTAAACAACAAATGGAGAGCTGCTACCATCGCTCTGAGGCAAAGTCAGCTACCTTTCTGACTGAATACATATTATTCTTAGGTCTTGGCAACAACAAGGGAAATTCAAATGCAGTAAGGTGACGGTCTTATTGTTGAATCAGTTATGGATTACCGGTCACTATCCTCCCCCAGTGGATTTTGCACCGGCCATGAGAACGGAGGAACATTAGATAACCTCGCATGCATTTGAAACAGTCCATCCCAAATTCCCACGTACACGCCTCAACGGAAACCAGATAATGATAACTAGTTTTCCTTAATCAAAACTCCGTTGGTCAATCACAGGCCGCTTATCGCTAAAAGATTCAAAGAAGTCTACTGGTAGAAGATGGGATGCGGATTTGAATACATTTGCTTTTGCAGCCACTTTATTTTCTGTGAGGACTTCCTTGGTTATCCACAAAATGTCATTAAATCTAGGAGAGGGGATAAATCGATGGGATATTTTAGTTAGGCTCAAATATCACTCAGATATCAAGGGCAATAGATTTGGATAGAAAAACAGTACATTGCTGGCTAAAATGCAACGGAGGGAGATGAGATGATGGCAACACGACAAAGAAGCAGAGACTAAGATGCACGCATCGAGATGATGACAGCATTCATTAACATCCCACTGACAATCCTCCTACTGTTGGCTGCAAACAAAACAAATTTAATGGCGAGGTTAGATTTCACTCGTTCGTACCTTGATATGGACCTATCATATTGGAATATTATAACTTTCATCAATGAGAAAACATTAGGAGAGTTGAGAATGGACATGTAGCAATGGATAACACACAATTCTAGGTAAACATAACTTTAGTAATTGATAGTACTTTTTAGAACATTCCCCTATTTAGAAAAAAAATAATATTCTTTTTGTTTTTTAAGAGCCCCCACAAAATCATAATAAGGAAAAATGGATCTGGACATATGAGCCTGTGTTTTTGGGGAGCAATTTTTGCTGCTGGGCCGGGACTGCTGTTTAGAACACCACCTCAAATGATGTCTGAGGATTACGTCCAAATCCTTCACATTTTCATCGCTTCTATACATAAACAAAATATGCAGTTCTAGAATGCGAAGAAATACTATTTGTGTAGGACAACTGTCCCATCCACAGCTCGTGAAGCTCGGAAGATTTTTCGAGGAGCATTCGCCCAGTACACTGCTACCCTGGCCTCCAAACTAAACGAACCTGAATCCAATACAAAATGTTTGTGACTTAATGGTTAAGGAATTCCACTGAAAGGAACCAAGAGACAATGAAATGTCATGTCTGGGAGGTATGGGCATATTTGGGTCATTTATCATTTCAAAATTTAATAGGGTCAATGAGCCAAAGACTTCAAGGAGTCATTGATTGCCACGGGGCGAAACTAAATACTGATAAATAATAAAATATAAGTTAAACCATTTGTCAGGACATGGTTATGATATGTTTCTCATTTTTTAGGGTTTGAAAAATTTGTTTCCTTTGCATTCTTAAGAAGTTCACAGATAATTTGACCAACAGAGAATCTACCCCAAATACATTTATTTTCTTTGCATTTATTTAAAATGAATTAAATTTAAATACCGAAAATAAAATGCATTAAATTATGAATAGATACTATGGTATTTTAAAAAAAGGAAGTCTTCCATCTTGAATTAATACCTTCAATAAAACTTTAAAATATCCTGGAATATAGGATAACTCAAATTAATTTATTTAAAGCAGATATGTACTCCACCTAGAAGCATAAATAGTTCTACACTTCAAAAAAGCAATCATCCAAAAGGAAAATGTAATATTTTTCTTACTTACTTACTGCTTTTTTGTGTTTTTAATTAAAGTATTTATAAATTCATTAGTATTTGTGCCTTCACTGCTTCTTTATTTGCGTGGCCATTAAAAATCTACCACCATGCCTAGAAAGGTGTATTGAATATACATTGGTTTGTATTCACGATTGAAAGAGAGAACCCTTTTTCATGGTGGTGCTCTATTAAGTATCATAGGGTAGAGTGAGAGAGGTGGTCACCAGGTGAATCCCAGGACCTTGTCAAATTGCAAGAGGAAGAGCAAAGCCTTGAAGAAAAATGGAGAATGCAAAGGAAACTATGGCAAGAACAAGAGAGTCCAATGAAATGTTTCAAATGCATACAAGGTTGTCTAATGTATTTCCATTTGGAAGCCAGCATGAATAATGCTCGGGGCAGGCAAGTGGCCAGTAATCCATTACAGACTTCGATGATAAGTCAAACACCTTGCTGTGTTTGAATTTCCTTCTTCATGGCTGAGACCTAAGAATGATTCGCCATCAGAGAGGAAACCTATTTTTCTACAGAGCTCTTGTGGTGATGCTCCCATTTGTTGGGAAACTTTATTCCCCATAGCACATATTAGCATGTAATTTGGCAACAGTAAGTCAGCATGAATGACCTTAAACATTTATATCATAAACTTTATTAAGAAGATCAAGATGCTTTCCATTGGCCTGCCAATGGAAAGCATCCTTGTGAGAATGGACCGCAAATCAATTGCACAAGTTGATACTCGTAAATTTTTAAGAGTACTTTTAAACTATAAAATGTCCTGGACAGAACACATTAATTATCTTACAAGGAGACATCGCATGAGTGATGTTAGAGACCCAAATGGCGCAATTATTTTCTGAAACTAGAGAGAGAATGCGGGAAAAGTATCACGGCTTTTTTCCATTTGTACTCGAATTCAAGAGAAAAACTCAACTAAAGAATTTCCCTCCGTCTAAATCCTTTTAAATGCGAGTGTTCGACAACAGAAGCCATGGCCGAGCAGTTAGAGGCATTGGACATACAATCCCCGGACTGTGGCGTGGGTTCGAATCCATGTACGGTCATTTTTTTTTTCTTTCGAATACTTTACGGAGTCACTGTACATTACCCATTCCCATACATTTATGGCAGTAACAACAATATTTTTTTAATTTTCTACCTATTTTCTGGATTTTCAATCAGCCCCCTTGGGAGACTTTCGGAGCTGATTTTGGGATTCTTGTATGGCCGAAAAGAGGTCACATGCTGAGAGGCCTAAAATTTGTAGATTTTGAAAATACAAGTATATTTCCGTGAATAGGATGGGCTTCGAATGGTCGTGGCTCTTTCTCAAGGTGGTAAACAATGAATGGATTAATACTTTTTAATATACAGCGATGCATGCACTTCAAATTTCCCAGGAACTGCATTCGAATTATGACTTTTGTGACTCAATTTTTCGTTCAATAGCGAACATGATATAAATAGAAAAGAGATGGTAACTGTTTACGAGGTTATGTAAAAAATAATTGCTATGACCTTTTTGCGGAGCAACATATTATATTGAAGGGAAGCCTGAATCGTGGGGGAGAGGAAGATATATGATTCCAGCTCAAAAATATCACGCAATGATAACACTATTTCTTTTCCCACCTCATGTTTATTTCAATTGAAGGTATTCAACTTTTTATTCATGGCGTGGAATTGCTTACTTTCGGATGATATTCATCGTAAAAACATATCAAGCAAAGAATATTTATGCACCAAACCAATTTGTTTTCTGTCGCCAGAACATTTGCGTCTGCTCGGAGGCATATCCGTTCTACAAACTCCAGACCATTTACTTATATTTTCTCATATTTTCTCGGATTTTAAAGGGAGCCTTAATTCTTTTACTGCGGGAGAAACACATGAACACGTGTAACTCCTGGAAATACGTTCTTCTACGCTTGAGCCGCTCTTCATATCTGCTCCCTCAGCCCCTACACATCTTTATGATCTTATTAACCCAAACTAGTTTCCCTTTCTCTCTTTAGGGGTTGCCAAGACCAACGACCCTACATTTCAATGGTTTGTTCAAGGCATTCTCAAAGACCCCTTTTTCTAGCGTTCACTCCGGTACTTACCCGGTTGGGTACTGGTATCCCATTGAGGGATTAGCGAGGTTCAGCGGTGGAGGAAGGGTTGGGGTTTGTTTGCGGCGGATTTCATTAGATTGTGGAAGAAGGCATGTGATGAAAGGGACAAGAGGAAGGGGTGAAAATTTTGTCGGAATGAAGAAAGTGGAAAAATTTGTTGGAAAGACAGTGTGTGGGTTGGGGAGAGTAGGTGATGCAGGGAAAACCCTGCGGAAAGATGGAACCAATTTCAGGGTAGGAGGAAGTGCTTTGCGGACGAAAAATGATTTTGCCTTACATACAACAATGAATGCCTGCTGCATTTTAGTGTCTTTTTCGCCAGTTCAGACCCAACTTTTGATCTGTGAAGTGAAGGAGAAGCATAGTTCAAGCTATCTGCAGCAAGTTGTGTGCATTCTCAAGTATAAATGGAGAAAAGTCGAGAAGCAGGACCATCGTCTAGTAGCGGTTTATCAAACAATGAAAATGGCACTACTTCATTGGAGTTACCATTACTCAAAAACAAAGAAGATATCACCGGTGCCGTGCGTTGTTTTGAAGGTAAGTAAGTTAATGACTTTGAGTGTAGATCTTAATTTTATAGGCATTGTTAAGTGCTCTTACCATAATTTACGACCAATCAAGTAATTCAACAGATTCAGGCGAGATATCATGGAAGTTCTTCATAATGTAAGAGAAACAATTGCACTTTTCCACAAAATGGTTTATTGCGTACAACACGTTTCGGCTCACAGAGCCATCATCAGGTACAAGACCTTACATTAATCAAGTAATTCATTTCTCCTGCAATTGTAGGACTATGCAATTGAGAAAATATGAGAAAATATAAATAAATGGTCTGGAGTTTGTAGAACAGATATGCCTCCGAGCAGACGCAAATGTTCTGGCGACAGAAAACAAATTGGCTTGGTGCATAAATATTCTTTGCTTGATATGTTTTTACGATGAATATCATCCGAAAGTAAGCAATTCCACGCCATGAATAAAAAGTTGAATACCTTCAATTGAAATAAACATGAGGTGGGAAAAGAAATAGTGTTATCATTGCGTGATATTTTTGAGCTGGAATCATATATCTTCCTCTCCCCCACGATTCAGGCTTCCCTTCAATATAATATGTTGCTCCGCAAAAAGGTCATAGCAATTATTTTTTACATAACCTCGTAAACAGTTACCATCTCTTTTCTATTTATATCATGTTCGCTATTGAACGAAAAATTGAGTCACAAAAGTCATAATTCGAATGCAGTTCCTGGGAAATTTGAAGTGCATGCATCGCTGTATATTAAAAAGTAATAATCCATTCATTGTTTACCACCTTGAGAAAGAGCCACGACCATTCGAAGCCCATCCTATTCACGGAAATATACTTGTATTTTCAAAATCTACACATTTTAGGCCTCTCAGCATGTGACCTCTTTTCGGCCATACAAGAATCCCAAAATCAGCTCCGAAAGTCTCCCAAGGGGGCTGATTGAAAATCCAGAAAATAGGTAGAAAATTAAAAAAATATTGTTGTTACTGCCATAAATGTATGGGAATGGGTAATGTACAGTGACTCCGTAAAGTATTCGAAAGAAAAAAAAAATGACCGTACATGGATTCGAACCCACGCCACAGTCCGGGGATTGTATGTCCAATGCCTCTAACTGCTCGGCCATGGCTTCTGTTGTCGAACACTCGCATTTAAAAGGATTTAGACGGAGGGAAATTCTTTAGTTGAGTTTTTCTCTTGAATTCGAGTACAAATGGAAAAAAGCCGTGACACTTTTCCCGCATTCTCTCTCTAGTTCCAGAAAATAATTGCGTCTTTTGGGTCTCTAACATCACTCATGCGATGTCTCCTTGTTAGCAGTAAGCTAAGTTCTAGCTGCTACATTCTGAGACAGCTTAGTTTAACTGGGGAAAGGGAAACTTTATTAAGCCTTTATTAAAGTGATTTTTATTCGCATGTACTGTATAGCATAATATTTTGAGTATCTACCCATCAGTGTACCAAAATATTTTGTTTCCAAAAACGGGCAGTGAGAATCAAAGTCTGGAAAGGGAACAGATCTCCCAGCAAACCGATATTTGAGGAGTTGAACATTCTTCCCATTCCATGTAAAAATACATTTTTAACTGTTATGTATATAAAAAATAATCTATGACTATGAATCGGAAGCACCGGTAGCAGTGAGCGTTGATGGCGAGGCGTAGACAGATCATTGAATCAGCTGATATCGTAGTGGCATAAGGATTGCAAGGAACATTGAAAACAATGAAAAATTGTTATTTATTTTTAAATTATTTATCAACTAATAACATTATACTGTTTGATGTGCAGCAATATGTTTATATGTTCAACGCATTCTTTTCACTCTGCCGTTTTGCGATACTACCGGTTGACTGATTATGTGTTTGTGAATTTAGATATAGTTTACTTATTTTTTTCAAATTATTTGTTAAATTATACAGAATTTATTCAAATTTCATTGAATTTTCTTTAACTTATCGAATTCCCTCATAAAAAAACATCGTGGACCCCAAAAGTATACTATTTAGTACCACAGCACCCGTAGTCCAGCAAAATCCCTAATCCGGCATCGCTCGAGTACCAACAGTGCCGGATTAAGGGTGCTCAACCGTAATTCCAGCGAAACTGTCTACCAATGTCAATGCATGCAGTGAAAACCCAATAAATGGAGAGAAGATCCACTGATCAACAGCATGGTAACTTTAGAACCAATATTTAAATCAGAGTTTAAAGAAGAGGGTAGATGGCATCTTATGAACAAAAGTGAAGCCTGTTTCTTAGCAAAAAATGATCCACCTAGGATGAGTTTTGTGGGTGTCCATAAATTTTGTGAATGCAGTCCTTTTTGAGAATTTTTTCCATTTTGAATTTTTATGGATAATCATCAAATTATTAGAGCAATTCCACTACCGTGTAATGACTATGTTTGCAGGATATTATCTGTACAATAGATCCATTCATTATAGCTAACAGCACATTTTAATGGATTCAATATTTCCATGTGCTATCCTACAGCATGGTTCCTTCTACTCTCTTCTCTAATTAATGGCTTTGAGAAACCGTTACTAAATATTAAGCCATAATTATCCAACATCAGGGTAAATGAATCAGAGAACTATCTATTAGTGAAATCAGATGACTACGTACGTTTATTTAATCATTGAATGATAAAAATGAGAAGACTAAATCTATTGATGTTGCCTTGATTGAAACTACTTTAGAAATGGAAAACTTTCAAACCTGAGAAGTGCGTTTTTTCCTCTCCATCATCTTGTGAAAAAATGCCGTTTCCTCTTATCCACTGTACGTGGCGCAGCGATCGAGCAGTTGGTACTCTACCATATACACACATCTCCTCAGTTTCTTCCCGCAACAGCCATTTAATACAATGCAATTCCATTCATTCCTCCACAGTAAACATTGCACATTTAACCTCAAATGAAAGATTTACACTTCCTTTTCACTCGCATTCATTCCACTGCACTAATAACATTTCACTTTTCACTTTAAATAACAAACACCCGTGCCTTTCAAGGAATAGAAGCCTGACTCCGCCGAAACGAAAGTCTGGATCACAGAAATTTGCGTGTGTGTACACGATTGGCAACTCATGGCAACACTACACCGCACACGCATGTAAGAAATGATTTACGACAACAAGCCCCTCAACTATTGTTGGCGAATGAATATCGGGTGACTTTTTAACAATTAACTTCAAATTATTGACAGTTAATTTCCCCCTTCCACACTACCCGAGAGAACTCCGTCAACAATACTATTTCATTAGCCTCTAACAAAAGCCCACTTATATTAACCTTGTCACCTGAGGGATTCTATTCTTAAAGTAATACGCAGAATATCATTTTAGTCTTCTATCAATGCCCACCAAAAATCACCAATAAGCGAGAGGGATTCTATTCTTAAAATAATACGCAGAATAACATTTTAGCCTTTTACCAATGCCCACCAATAATCACCAATTAGCGTGAGGGATTCTATTCTTAAAATAATACGCAGAATAACATTTTAGCCTTTTACCAATGCCCACCAATAATCACCAATGAGCGTGAGGGATTCTATTCTTAAAATAATACGCAGAATAACATTTTAGCCTTCTACCAATGCCCATCAATTATCACCAATGAGCGTGAGGGATTCTATTCTTAAAATAATATGCAGAACAACATTTTAGCCTTCTACGAATGCCCACCAATAATCAAGTCATGCCATTTTCACTGTGAAAATGCACATCCAGTATTATATCTTTCAATGAATACTCCTCTCCACTAAAACATAACACCCAGAATTATTCCTAACAAACGTCTTTCCATTTTCGTCTTTCCATTTTCACATTTATTGTAAAAATCAGCATTTTGAAACTTCCTCCACTCCCAGAAACATTTCCACTTTTCCATTTCTACAAAAAATGCATTTTTCTCTTTTCCAATTCACGAAAATGCATTTTTCAATTTTGCAAATGGCCAAATTGGGCCTGCGTACCGTCCCACCCTAGCACCCCTGTTTCACTCCATAGGCTTGTAAGCTTGTTGGGTGGGTGGGTTAAGGGAATATTATAGAAGTGAAATTATTCTTATCCCTCTACCGGTTGTTCGTAAAAACCTCCAAATATGGCGTCGAAAACTCACGAAAACATCGTGAAAATTGTCATTTTCAAACGTCGATATCTCAAAAACTACTAGTCACACGGGTATGATTCTTACATTTTTACAAATCTGCATTCTTCCTCTACCTGTAGGTCTCACATTTAATTTCGTCAGTTTCCTATATTTTTCAAAAAAAAAATTGAAAGTGCGAGACGAAAGCTCACTTTTACCGTACAAACTCAATACCAATTTCCTGAAATTTATCAATTTTTTTACTCATCAGATATTAAAAAAAAAGCCATGATCACTCACCTCCATCATTCATACTGTCCATAATTGTCATTAATCTCTTGAGACGAGCCATGGATTCCTGTTCACTACCCTTGGTCATGAAATCTTGGCTGAAACCTGGTATCATCCCCTATAATTAACAACCAAATGGTAATATGCAGTAAGACTCTGAAATGTCATAAAATCCATAATAATGGAAAACCCTGAAATAATATGTCTAAGTATAAAATTTACATTAAAATAGTAGTATTTAAATGGCAGATAGTAAGTACTCACACCTACAAAAAACCTTATAATTATAAACTTTTGGAAATAACTAACATGGAAACAAAATATCAAGTTGAGGCAGGAATTTACAACCATTAACACCTTTTCATAAGCATTGCTATTTTGATCATAAAGAAACTACAAAGCAAAAGGAGAGCATCAGTTGAATAAATTTATTTTTCAGTTCTTAGGATTTCAATAACCCTATCTCTATCAGAATGATGAAGAGCAAAAAAAAAAATAATTTGACATGAAGAGAGGTAAACACTTAGAGCATAAAGCCTTTGCTTTGGATATTCTGGAATTCCATTTTTATTTCCACACCACTTATGCACGGCATGATGAAATAATCACATGCTATGTCACTTATGATTCACATGCAATCAACTCACCATGATTTGGGAAAATGGCCCCATTTTCATAATGTTCTGGAACTGTTCATACATATCACGAAGGGTGAACTGACCATGACGAATTTTCTCCATTAGCTCCTCATTCTCATCTAAGCGAAGCTCTGAAACTCGATCAATCAAACCTTCAATATCTCCCATTCCCAATAATTTTGACACAAAAGGTTTGGTCTTGAATGGCTCTAGATCATCTATATGCTCTCCCGTACCAATAAAAATTATAGGACTCTGGGTTGCCGCGACCCTGAAGGATGTAAACAGAATTCGATTAAAGTAATACTGAATAAAGATATACACACAAGGCAAAGCAATGAAGAGACCAAAAGGAAACTATACACCAACAGTACTATAGCACATCATTGTAACATATTAAATACATTTTTTAAATTCCATCCATGATTATTGATACCATGAAGACAAAAATGAATATGACATTAAAAAATTAGCTTAAATAATTACATATGAAATAATTTTAAGGGAACAAAGGGGAAAGTTCGATTCCATGCAATAGAAAATTTCCAGACATGGAAACGAAGATGTACTTTGAAGGAAAATGAAGATTTGATGGCATAAAAATGTAATGTAAAGCCTGCTACAAAAAATCAAGATAGGAAGTTCTGAAAAGAACTAAAAGATATTCAGAGAAGGTTGATGGAACACATTTACATTACACCCCCAATTTACGAAATGAAGCCGCTCTCACTGACTGTTTATGGAGTGAATTTCGTTTTGTAAAGAGAAACTATGCATGCATTAGCATCACTATGGGTTTTCCATATGCAGAAGTACATATACTCAGGAATACACAATGTTAATTTTGGGACAAAATGCTCAGGATAATGGATAATAAATGGCATAAATAAACTAACAAACTTGTTTCAATAATATAAAGGCAGAAAAGTGTGTCATCTCCTCAGGAGTGATTTGCGGTACGCCACAAATTAGGGGAGCTTCCTATGGAAACACGTAACTTGGATGATCGTCACATCATGAAAGAGTTTCCAAATCACTGTGAAATGACATGGTATGGATTCACCCACATGGGAGCAAAGGATACACCAAAGGGATGAAATTTGACATGAAAAAAATCATTTGACTTTCCCAGGATTCAAACACAAGGGTCTCCCATTTGCGGTTAAGGTTTGCTAGTCAGTTTCACCACCAAGCCATTTTAGTTCACCGCAATTTCAATGGGCATTATAGCTCTTGCCAAAAATGTTAGTATGAAGAGAATTAATTTTGCTTGTTTCACCTATCAGCAAATGCTTTGATGTAACCGAACTACATAGTTCAATAAGTAAACTTCACAAGTAATAACTTCTGTGGGCATAATTGGAGCTCAAATCAATGAAATTTGGCAATATTCACATTATTTTAATCAAGGCAAAAATGCTATTTTACCCACACATTTTTTCTTTATAATAATAATAATGGTGACTTTATTCGAGCGATATTAGGACTACATAGTCCTCTGTTCCATATAACTCTTTTTTAACGAACACGCACAGCCATCAGCTTTGTAATCAAGCATCTTATAGTCAGAGAAGGTCCGAAAGTATCAAAAATACTAAATGTTTAATGCAAGTATCACTATTTGAGGGGGTGCTTTCTTACTTCATAAAAATCGGATCACTTGTACACAGATTAAATTCCCGGACTCTGCACCATCTTTCCTTCATCCGCTGAGAATGACCCTGATGCCACAACATTAATTTAAAAAAATAATACATCCAGTCCTCGAATAACGCTGACTCAATTAGCGCTGTTTAGCATTAACGCTGTCAAAAATTTAATACCATTTCGATCTTATTAACGCTCTCGCTCAACATTAGCGCTCTCCATAACTACCGCCGCACTTGAAAATTTCACTGCGATCGCTGCACCCGATACGGAAGGTATTAGAAACTGCAGTCGCTGATCTGTGTTGTACCACGTTTGACCACTTACGAACGTTTAAAATTACAAAATGTTTGGACAAATCTAATAAAAACGTCTGGAAAGTGAACAAAATTAAAAGTTAGTAATCCTGTTATTCGTTCATTCGCGTTTTCGTTTTTATTACATGCATAACTGAACGAATTTATAGCTTTACAGCTACATCCTTCTAACCGCAGTATATCCGATAGTTTTGCTAGTTACAAAACAACATTCTTAATAATCCATTTTCCTCTCAAATATTAAGGTCATGTCATACGCACAGTCAAATAAGAAAAAAAGGAAAAACCTAACCCTTGACGTGAAATTGGATGTTTTGCGACGACTAGATGCTGGGCAGCGACAACATGAAGTCTGCAGGGCGCTATCTCTGGCTGGTTCCACAGTAAGGGCTATCATCAGAGATGAAGAAAAAATTAAGGAATATGGAAATACTGCTACTCCCTTAACTTCTGTGAGGATAGGAACAAGGAACGGATCAAAGACTATGGTGGAAATGGAGAGGTTATTAAGTATTTGGATGGAGGACTTAATTCAAAAGCGTATGCCCGTGAGTTTCCTGATGATCCAAGCAAAGGCAAAAAGTCTATTCGTAAATGTGGTTAAAGATCTCCCAGGAAGTTCTACAGTCGAAACATTCGCTGCAAGTCGAGGATGGTTTGAACGCTTTAGAACATGATATAACTTGCACAACATATCTGTTTGCGGCAAATCGGATAGAGCAGATGATAGTGCAGCAGCGGCTGTCGATGTCGATGTGGCGAACGGATGTGGATGAAATTGCTGCTATTATAGAAATGAATGGATATTCACCTCACCAAATTCTTAATGCCGATGAGACTGGGTTATTCTGGAAAAGAATGCCAGCCAGGACGTATATTTCTAAGCAGGAGAAACTAATGCCTGGATTCAAAGTTTCGAAGGATCGGTTGATGTTATTGCTTGGTGGCAACGCTGCCAGAGACTTTAAGTTGAAGCCAATGATTGTATATCATTCCTAAAACCCGAGGGCTTTGAAAGGCTATGACAAGCAAAATCAACCTGCCCTTTGGACATCTAATAAAAAAGCTTGGGTCACAATTCCTGTATTTGAGCAGTGGTTTACGTCTTACTCTGTCCGGCAGTAAAAAAGTACCGTGCACAGAAAAATTTAGATTTTAAAATTTTGTTGATTCTAGGTAATGTTCCAGGCCATCCAAGAACCCTTAGCGATTTATGTCCAGAAGTTAATGTTGTTTTTTTGCCACCGAACACAAATGCTATTCTGCAGCCCATGGACCACGGCGTTATTTCAACGTTTAAGGCATATTACCTAAGGGAAACGTTTGCTCAAGCTGTGAAGGCTACAGAGAGTGAAAATGGCATGGACTAAAAAAAGAATTCTGGAGAAGCTACAATATCCACCATGCAATAGAAAACATTGCTAAATCATGGGATGAAATAGGCCAAATAAACTATGAATACGATGTGGAAAAACCTTTGGAGGGATTGTGTGCCCAATTTTCAAGGTTTTGACTTATCACAGGAAGCCATTGATGAAGCAGTTAACCTCGCACGGAAAGTAGGTTTAGAAGAAATTAAGCAATGTGATATTCATGGGTTGATTGAAGCACAGAGGGAAGAACTCACGGATGAAGAACTGATGGAAATGCAACAATAAGAGGAAATAGAAGAAATTAGTGATGATCATAATGACGCTAAAACAAATTCACAAGGTTCAACGTCATCTGATATCACTGAAATATTAAATCACATCGATAGTGCTTGTGCTTTGATAGTAGAAAAAGACCCTGATGAGGAAAGAAGTTCGAAGGTTGCGAGAGGGATAAACTGTGCTGTGAATTGCTATAGAGAACTGCTTCAAGAAAAAAATAAAACAAAAAAACAGCTCACAAAAAAACAGCTCACAAAAAACAGAGTTCTCAGAGAACGGATGAGGTTGATTAACACCTTAGCTTCAGAGTTTAGCTCATTATCTTGTATGTTTTAATTGTTTTGCAGCATATAAATTCCATTTAATAATATGATGTAAAGAGTATTTTCTTTCTTTAAAACAAAATGTTAGCCGTTTCGAATATTATTTATGAATCGAAGTTTCAATCGAATCAAAGTGCGATTTTGATATTTATGATTTCCATTCTGGGTTATTTTCGTATGCTTTCTAGTTGCCTTTCCTTTTTTTTTATTTCTCTCGCATATCAACCAATTTTATTATACTTTTAGAACTACAGATTATATTAATAATGTGCCGCTTTTCCGATGATAGCACCTAGAGTGTTAAGAATATGTAGCGCTCTAATGTGCGATGTTTTGTTTTATCTCTTGCAATACAAAAATTTCAAAAAATTGTGTTTAAAATGGATTTATTATTGTTTTCATGTGGAATTTGAAATAATTTTTTCCGTAAAATAACTGCTCTACATCATTGAAATTTATAGAGTAAGTAAAACATGCACTGTTAACTATGTAATAGCACTCGTTCAGTTTCAATTATCCTTTAATAAAAACTTGGGAATGAAATATTTTAACTAGCATTAGTCCTTATTAAGTTTTATGCTTCGAATAGCGCTGTTTCAATTAGCGCTCGAATTTCTTGGAACGAATTAAGAGCGCTAATCGAGGACAGGGTGTACATAAATCCAACTGCACCACAAAATTCCCAGTGACAGCCACCACTTCAAAAAATACCACTTCTTCAGGAGACAAGTGAAGACTATAAGGATAGCCAAACTTGATGGCACTTCCCTGAGGAGAGTTTTAGGCCAGTGAGGTTGAATCAAGAACTGATAAGTGGGAAGAGGCCCCAAAGGACTCCTACAAGGGACCCTCAGCCCCTTTGCCCCACCTATCTCATTTTATTTCCTTGTACACCTTTCCTTGACATTGTGCTATTCACAAGTGAGTGCCACCAAGTTTTGCTACTCCTGTACTCTCCTGTTCGACGTTAATGGCAGGATCAGTGATAAATAGATTTGTAGCTAATTTTTTTTACAGGTTTTGGCTATCTCTCGCATCCTCTCCTCCAATACTCTTTGTCTTTCTTAACCCTTTCGCGACGGGGACGGGAAAATTTTTTTGCTTTGCCAGTACGGAGCTTTCACTACGCTAGGATCTTCACCGGTACCTATTTCCCTAACTTGGGTTAGGGACCAGAGGGGTGTTGAACCTTTCTCTTGGCCACCGGGCTGAGATAATCTCCGCACTTTTCCGCTTGGGGTGCCCATTACGGCATGCGGTCGCGGTCAACTATTTTTTATGTGATGGTTTTGCTAAAAACATTGTTGCAACAGCCTCGTTATTTATTTTTATCAGAAATGAATAATTCTTGTTTTACAATGACTTTACAGCTTTTAAACGAAATTCTATCGTTAATATTAAGCTCTCTAGCAACAAAAATCGTGTCAATGGTAAAGATTCCTTTACACACAAACTACGTTAAAATTAACAGTAGAACTCCGTTTAAAATTTGTAGTTGCAAAGCTAAACATAAGGAATGCACATATAATGCTCTATTTTCCAATTACACAAAAACTTTGTTTGTTATTTCAATTTTACAAAAAGTTTGTTATTCCACTACACCAGCAAGCAACTGACCGCGGACCCCTGTTGTGAGTGGGGCGAGCACTGCGAGGAAGGGTCGAGGTAATCCTCTCCCACAAACCGAGAAAGGGTACCGACGGCATCCCGAGAAGAAGTCCTTTATAACACACACCTTTTAGGCTTGCTTAGGGCTAGCTTAGTGGCACGACGTTCTATCATGCCATTCGTTCGTTTGCGTCGAAAAATTTACGCCGCTCTTTCACGTCGTTCATAGCGAAAGGGTTAACTTCATTTCCCATCCGTCTCTTCCCCATGTCTGGGGTGACTTGCTTCTGTAGGTCGTCCTCTTTTCCTCCCCTCAGGTGGTTGCCAATTGAGTATCTTTTTAGGCCAAAGTTGGTCGTCCATTCTTGTTACATGTCAATACCATAGCAAACGTCTTTTCTCTATTTCTTCAGAGACTTTTTTTCTATCTGCATCATTTTCCATATGGTTTCATTAATAATTCTTTCTAAACTAGATATTCTGCAGCTTCTTCTCAGAAAATCCATCCCTATGACCTCCAGCCTCTGTCTATCCCTTTGGGTCAATTCCCACGTTTCTGCTCCATAAATAACCATGCTCTGAATGATTGCCTGACATCTTTGGTATTTTGTGTTTCTTCTTATATCTTTTGACTGTAATAAACTATTCAGTTTATTTATTGCATAAATTTTACTTGATATATTCTCCTTGTTGTTTCTTTCTTACTTGTTACTTTTTTCCAATGGTCACTCCTAAATATTTGTACTCACTACAGACTTCAATGGCCTTTCTCTGTTTCCAAGTTTGTTGCATCCTTGTTGATTACCATACACTTTGTTTTGGAAAAATGTATGCTCAAACCAGCCATATTGTATACATCTTCAAGTTTCCTCATACGATTCCCTGTAGAGTCCATCAAAAATAATAGCACAGTTGAAATATACTGATTTGACTAAGAAAGAAATAAAAAGTATACATTATTTCCACGATCCTATGACTTAAACAAAGGCCACCATCATGGAATCTTTGCTCAAGTGATTCCCTTCCCTAACTGGCATTGGACCTGTTTACTAACTGGCTGTTTTTTTCTAACTCTCAACTGCACTATGTATTATCTAGGAGGTCCTACAGGGTCAGAGATTCCCAATAGTAATCAAACAGGAGGTTCTCCAGAACCCATGCCAACCAATGCAGGTGGCAAAATGCCAAATTAAATAAGGAAACAACTATTTCAATGTTTTTTGCATAGACAGAAATGCATTACCAATTCATATTTAAAATTCATTCGAAGAGATGCTGGGATTTGAAATGAGAGTTTCTTATTGCAATGACTGATCTCCTTCGCTGGGTAGTAATTAAAGCAAACCATCATAATGTAAACAGTTCATAAAGTGAAGTTCAACTGAATGAACTTACAGGATTAGATACAATAAAAGGATTATAAGATTATATATGTGTATAAGATATGAGGATATTTATATATTATAGAATTTGGGCGAATTATGTATAGAATTATATATTATAGATATTTATAAATTATTGAATATGACATGCAAGGGGAGAGATTAGGCACAAGGATGGAAGGAGAATAGAGAGATAAAGAAAACATATTTAGTGAAAAGAAAGATAAAAATGCAGCTGTGATTGATATTATACCAGAGCAGATATCCCAAGGTTCAGGAAAAAAAGGAGAGATTTTCAGAAATAGCACAAGGCTTAATCAACAATCAGTACGAATAATAAGTAAATTATACTTACGCACTGAGGGCACCTCCACCTTTAGCATGGCCATCTAACTTTGTAATAATGACAGAACCAATATCAACTTTCTCCTTAAAGGCACGAGCTTGCGCCTCGCAAGCCTGACCAATTGTAGCATCCATTACGAATATTGAATTATCTGGTCTCTGAAAAAAAAGAAATTTCAGGGTAAAATCAAACGAAAATCACATAAATATTGACTGCCAATATTAATATCAATAAGATACAGTAGAAGCCCTATTTAGCGAGAGCTCTCAGGACCTGAAAAATCACTCGCTAAATGGAACTCGCGTTAATACCGAAGATGATTATTAATCAGTCCACAGCCAAATCCTACAACTGTAATTTAGCCATTATTGTGGGAATTTTTGGTAAGTGGCGAAAACATTCTATTGAGATAGCTATTAAAATCATATTTTTGAACACTTCAATTACTAATGATCGTATTCACTTTCGATGACATCAAATTCCATGTTAGATGTCATACACTGGAATATTAAAAGTCGAATTTTGACACTTAAGGACACGTGTACTGTACTACGCATTGCTGTATTGTTATTGCTCCGATGTTTTGGGTGCACCAAATATGTAGCGGCTGCAAGTAATAGCAATGCAACGGACTATAAATGTCAAAAACTACAGAAATGAGAAAAAATTTCATGCCTCCTGCATCTCTAAAAAGTGTATAAAAACGGATATATGGTTCAGAGAAAGTTCTATTAATTGAAATTTGCAAAAATGCTAAATAACTTAATGACCAAGATATAACCTACGGGGATTTTGTTCCACGCAAGCACTGGGCTGCTATCTTCTCCAGTTAAATAGTGGAAATAAAGTAGAGGACTTCAACGTCTGTAAGATCACCTCAGAAAACAGCTGACTTCGGCTTTTCGGGAATCATAGAGCCCAATATCACCAGCATTTACAATTAGCTCTTAACAGTATACTGTCGTTTGTGTTATTATTCCAATAGCTATGCGTGGAATACTCTCTTGAATTTATGGAAACATAATTGTTACAAGCAAGTCCATATATGACAGTTGTAAGCATGGAACGGGAACACAATGCGGACTTTCATGGATCGACTCCGTTTAGATAAGATGTGAAACTTTTAACCACTAGCGAATACGGTATCGGCTCCCGCGAAACACGAATTTTTCAAGCGATATGACTTTTTTTTAAGACTGAGAGACTGCTCAGTTCCAAAGGTGCCAAAATACATATACACTAAATAGGGTGAAAATCTCCATGAAAGAATCATTTGACTTGACCTAGATTCAAACCCGAATCTCTCAATTGTCAGGAGTGTTAGCTAAAGTTAAGATTTCCATCTTACCATCTATTTTTCAATTTTTCCCTAAAATGGCTGACAAGACCTTTTACATTCAGTACTATAATTATGGACAAACGCAAACAACTGGCAAACACAGTGGTGAAAGATCTAACCATGCGTGACTTGAACCCCAGACTCTGGGGTAGCAGGCGAGGGCTTTACCCCATCACCACCAACGCTGACTTACTTACTTTCACAAGCGATTTGCTCATTCAATGGACCATTCACCACCAATCAGATATGCGACCATTATCTTGTTATTACATGTTATCAACATCGGAACATTTAAACTTGTCAATACCAAGCCTCTCACTTAGATACTCCGCTTTTGCCTTCATCAATGGGCCATTTATCGGAATTCAGGTTGCTCTTCGCTGGCAAAACCATGAGAAAAGTGCAAATTCTAACTGTGTATATTCTCCTGGCCGAAAAAGTTTCTGGCTGCTTGGACGTCCTTGAAGCACTGCAGTATGAAATTTTTCCTCATTCTTCAGAATTGTAAATAAGGCCGAGGAAGATATGCCAAATCGCCTCCCTATCTTGGTTTTTGACCCATCGCCACTTTCGCATTCATTGATAATTCATATTTAATTTTCAGATCCAACAACTTTCGTTTTCCAGCCATGATGTTGTATCAGCCAGACTGAACCTGATAAAAAAAGCGGGAGGATGACAAAAGAACAGTGAAATGCAGGGACTTACGAGGAATTTATTTGTGTGAATACGGGCATGCCATGAATGTCCGAAAAGTGCATTTAAACATCAAATTGTGCGGAATGAATACTGCTGGACATGTAATTTCAATGACAGAGGACATGAGCACAAGTTGGTGCAGGTTTGCCAAGATTGAATCAGACATTTGCCACTCGTAATAGTAAACGACCCCAGGGGAGGCTGGTTGATGTCCTTGCTAATACCGATTTATTTTACATGTAAATCATAGGGTTTTAAATCGTTCTTTGGCCATCCCTCACAAATTCAGGCTTCTCGTTATATGCCCTACACGTTATATGGGGCTACTACTGTACTTCAAATGGTAGGTGAGTAAACTCCTGGAGGAGATGAGGAGAAGGCAGAGTAGTAGATTGTTGGAACTGGTAATGAGGGGCAAAGGGATGCCGAAGGACGTGATATGAGGGTAGGATGTTGGGCAAACATGTAAAGGGAAGAAAGAGATAGGCTTTATGGATGGGTTGAAGAGAGGTAGGACGTATGCTAAGAGAAATCTAAGAAACCTGTAGAAATCTAGAGGATTTTCACATCCTTCCATTTAAACTTATCTTAACCAGTAGATTAACCCTAATAATAATTTCTTTGTACCAATTCATTAATATCAACAGTCACCTGATGATGACTATGTGAGTCAAAACATGTTATGACAATGAAGTTTTTTCATAGAAAAGTCCTATTTCTTTTTATTAATACGGAAGCCTTCCCCTATATCTAATCTGAGACTGCCAATAATATATTAATATAATTGGGTCCACAAATTAAAATAGGCTGGGAACCACTGGTTTAGAAGAAAACAAATTTCACCACAATTCATGTTTAGGGTCCATTTAGTGAATTTGTGAAAAAATTATAACCATATTTGGGTCAGAGTATAAAACCTCATTATGAGTCCCACTACAACGAGCCTAACCTCAAATAAAATTATTACAAAATATAAAAGGCACATGATTCTAATAGCAATAAAAATAGTCAATAAGCAAATTCTTGTATGATTCGTGACTTCTGGGACAGGAAGGTGATTCTGATGAATAGTGATGTTAAGAAAGTGGATGGAGAGTATGGTAAAGCCTGGTGTCGGTATCCACACATTCAAAAAGTAAAAGTATCAATTGAATAAGATCCCAGCAACAGAAAACCATGCTATTACAAGCTCCCTTCATGGATAAGCCATATGTGGATTGAACCAATACCACTAAAGATTCTAGATCAATGGTAGACGAGTTCACTTTGTGGAAGTTCATCTTAATAAAAATAAAGAGAACTTGGTAATTTTCCACACTATTTTATTGTTCACTCAACCGGTTTCAACATACTGATCACGTCATTTTCAAGAGCTGAGTCTCAGCTCTTGAAAATGATGTGATTAGTAAGTTGAATCTGGTTAGGTGATCAATAAAATAGTGTGGAAAATTACCAAGTTCTCTTTATGCTTATTTTTTTTTAAATCACTAAAGATACACTCTTGCATTCAGCTCACAATGTAATCCTTTTGACTATCACGTCAGAAAATATGAAGGACAAGGAGGCATCCTTCTTAGATAGACTAATCAAAACTTTGTATTGCTAATAATGTTACGTACAACCTTAAATGATATGAACAAAAACAAATGATACTCACTATTGCATTTGAAACTTGTAACATTTCTTCAAACAAGGATTCCTCTTGTTTATGACGGCCACTAGTATCAACAATTATGATCTCAAAGCCTTCCTTCTTGAACATGTCAACACCATCTTGAGCAATGACAACTGGATCGACTTCTGTGTAGCTGAAGACAAAGATAAAAGAAATGAAGCATTACTGCGTGCATGAGAAAAACAATGCATAATTCTCACATAGTCATTTTAACCATGAGGCCAATTCTTTGCATTAAAAAATGAGGGGAGCAAAATATATTTTTCCATGACACCATTGTACTTGGCTAGAGAGACGTTTTTTTCCATGAAGTAGTCCAATGAAAATTACCCTACATGTTATACAGTAAATTTCTGCATCCTAATTGTCCTATAGAACAGTTATCAATGATTCTTCAGTGATGAGATGTTGCCTGGACATGATAGTTAATACATATGGTGATATGACATGACCCAGAATGTTCTAATGATGCCACAGATTCACACTATGTGATCCCAGACATCATTAGGACTGCCAACATAATTCAGTAAAGATTTCTTTTTAGTTTTATTATAAGCAATATTGCTGGAAAGGTTTATTTCTGAAACATGTTTCAAAAACTTGAGTCCACCATAAATGTCCAATCACTTTCAAAAGAAAAGGCAGAAATCAAGCAGCCCCACTCTCATTGTGATTTAACTCCTCACTTCCATGAAAACACCATCACTCCATGATCAATTTCTAGAGGCTCATCCTTCGAAAAATATTAAGGTGAATTATTTCCAAATGTGGCTACTCAGTCCCTTTCAATCTCGAGAATGGAGAAAGTTTCAACAGAGGGGAAAGAAGTGGTTTTTGAACAAGATGACAGCCCCATTCATATAGTGGTTTGCACAAAGCAGATTTTTTAAGTAAAATCCAAGGACTGTAGTATCAACTTGGCCATTAAGCTCCCTTGACCTAAACCCTATTGAAAATATTTGGGTCATCACGGTGAAGGAGAGGAAATTCACTCGCAAGAGGAATATTGAAGCACTGAAAACTCTTGTTTGGGACCCTTGGTGTTCCATTGGAAACCAGCCACTACTTCTACTGAATTTAAGAAAAAAATGCATGTGGAACTTTAAATTCATAAATATATGTATATCTTTTATTTATCTTTTACAGATCTGTGGCAAGCAGTGCCGACTTTAGAGTAGTGTGAGATATGGGGCTGCACAGGGGCACTGTAATCGAACAAATTTTTAAAAGTTGTGTACACATTTTTTATTGACAACAATGCTTGTTAGAAGCTGAGCAGAAAAAGAAACTTTGAAGATTTTAAATTATTTGCAGCTGAAAATTTTGTTCGAAAAAAATAGCCTTAGCCTTATTCAATATTTGCTTGCAAATTATGAAGATTCTAGTCCATTAGCTGTATTGAATTTTATAAAAAAGGAAACATGAACATTTGTACCCAAATGTATATATGTATTTCACTTTGAACATTACTAACCATACCAGCAACTGTTACAAGTGGTTTTGCTAAATTAAAACTGATTAAGATGCACTTCAGAGCTATAATGAGTGAAGATCAATTGAATTATTCATCAAAATTATCTATTGAACGTAACTTATAAGAAGATTCAAAATATTTGCAATGCCAAGTCAAAGAAAGTTAATTCTGACATGAAATCTGATATACTATTATTTGTTACATTTTCAATTATTAGTAAAACTATTAAACCTCAAATACTTTATACTTGCATACATAAAAGAAAAAAATAAATGTTGTCCATAATTATTTGATGGAAAATTGATTAATTTCTTAACTCATTTGCAAATATTTACATTCAAAATTTTAAGGAATAAATGAACAATGTTGATAAGTGGAAGTGGGGAGGGAAGAGGACGCCATCAAAATCCCGCATAGGGCACCGGGACAGTTACGGCCAGCACTGGTGGCAAGCCACTAAATTATTGCGTATTGCACAAGTAGTGAACTCAACAGCACATCAGTGAGAAATTCAAATGCCAAAAAAAAAAAATGAGTTCTCCCCTCATATTCATACATTTTGTTCAAGACAAAGACAACATTCAATTGAATGAGAAAATGTGGGTCTTACCTGCCATAAAATGGAATGCGTGCTTTTGTAGCATTTTGTTTAAGTTGGTCATAGGCACCAGCACGAAAAGTATCTGCACAGACAAGGCAAGCTTTCCAATTCTTCTTGAGGTAGTAGTAAGCCAGTTTTGTACAAGTTGTGGTTTTACCAGAACCCTGAAGGCCTACAAACATTATGACATTTGGCCTTCCCTTCACTGGCTGATAAGCTTTGACACCCGGGTCAACTAACTGATAATTAAAATGTCAAAATGAAACAAATTATACTAAATCTATATTAATGGTTACAAACATTTTTATCTTCATATATCCTTAACAATGATATGTTTCCTCTGTTTAATAACAAGGGAACACCAGGGATTCACTAAAAATTTTCATTTTTGCATGAAAAATGACAGGTAGTCACAGACTATTGGACTTGAGAAAAATGATTAACATGTAAATATTTTAGCAAAAATCAAAATGATTACCTTGACAAGTTCCTTGAACACTGCACTCTGTATCATTCGCCTTTTGTTCAAACCTCCAGCCATTTCATCAAAATCAATAACAGCCCTGACATTTTCTCGTAGCTTTTTCACCAAGCGTATATTTACATCAGCCTCAAGTAATGCCGCACATATTTCTTTTAGCATAGCATTTAGAACCTGTAGGTTTTGAGAAAAAAATAAGATAACCAAACCTCACAGTGCTACATTAGGAAAAAATCATTTAGTGCACATGCCAATGATAATTTGAAATTTTCTTATCTTCCAAACGAAATACCAAATCAACGATAAAAATCATAGTCAATTAGAGTGATTTTAGCGAACCGGGAATTATGAGATTAACGTCATTAAGTTAATTTCAACAGTTTTTGAAGGGAGAATAGATATACATCACGGATGCGAAATGGGAAACAGTCAGTCCGAGTGAATATTGATTTAGACTTGAACTGTATTACAAGGTCTCCTACAGCTTCTCGTTATATACTCTTTTGCTTCAACTCCAAACCTCATCAATACACTTTCTACCCCTATGGAAGGGACTACACAAGCTGTACCCAATAGCTGCATTACTCAACATGCAACTCCAAAGGCTTTGTCAGTCTCTTCAGCTCTCAGGTCAAGGAGCACAACTGGGGGACGCAATTCCTTTAAGTAGTAACCATAAAGACAAATTGAAATTGTTCAATAACACTTGTGCCTTTGGGGAACGAGATTTCCTTAACAAACATAACTTCTGGTTAAAATAAATTTTTGGTAAAATTCCAGTTTGATTGTCTCTCCACAGATAGTTTAGTGACATGAGACCTCTAAATAGCAAAGTGAAGTTAACCACTTCCTTGAGTAGTTCTTTGTCTCATAACATAGAAAAGATATCACGAACACTTGCACACACATTCAAATGTGTTAGATACGATTTTTACATCCACTGTGAAGAACCACGGACAAAATATTCGAAGCTGCACACTTTTGTCGTAAACATCTGTTTACTAGAGTGATCAACATACCTCCTCATTAATAATTGTCGCATTGCTAAGCGAACGCAAAGCATGCGTTATTTTCCTTCCTAAGTCCGCTAAAACCATTGTGCCGGATGTTGCAAAGCACTTGTCTAAGAAATCAACTTCAGCAGCTAAGTTTCTGCAAGTATACTTGTCACCACACGTTTGTCTTCAGAAGCAGGTATTCTGTAACACCAGTATCTCCGATCTGGTAGGTCACCATGAATGTCAGATTAAAATCAACTACGACAGTTTAGCAAGCAATGTAACCTTCATATACGGCAAAAACGATATCAAAATATACACATGCAGTGCTTTAACACAAACATTTGTTACGTACAACTTTTCTGACACCGTGGAAATTCGACATTCAATTGTGTATTTCTCATTCTTCTATAGGTGGCACTGTTACCATTAAAGCGGCAGTTTTTAAATTTGTACTCACGGAGAACATGAAAACTTAAGGTTTCCCTGACTCATAAATCAGTTAATAGATTTTATGGAACGATATAATTATTGATAAGATTCCTTTTTCTCCTGTTTTAATTTGTAGAGATGGTTGCTTTCCGTGAGTGACGTGCCCTAGATTCATCTGCTGCTCACTTCAAGTGATCCACAAGAATGTTGCATGATGTAGGTATATGATTATCTATTTTTATATATTAATTGTATATATTATTATCTAATATATATATATATATATATATATATATATATATATATATATATATATATATATATATATATATATATATACGAGTTCGTGGAAAATCACACACGCGATAATGTAAATAGACTATGCCACAGGTGGGGCGGAATTAAATATAAACACATAAAAAAAGAACACTCACAATATTAGTTGATATTTCGGTTGCTTGAACCTTTCTCAAAGGAAGACGGATACAGAATGATGGACAGGCAGGGAACAGAAGGTAGGGTGAGATGGGAGGAGAGAGGGGTAGGAAGGGAGAAGAGGGGAGGGGCGGGAGGGGGTCAGAGGAAGAGGGAGGGGCAAGGAGGGGAAGAGGCGGGAGGGGTTCAGAGGAGGAGAAAGGGATGTGGAAAGGAGAAAAGGGGAGGGGCGGGAGGGGATTAAAGGAGGGGAAAGGGGAGAAGGGGCGGGAGAGGTCAGTGAGAGCGATTTAATCCGGGCGGATTGTGTGCGGAATAAAGCCAGATGCAGGCACCTTCTAGCGTACGCAATTGAAGGGGAGAGGCAGAGGGAGGGAGGGAGGCCAATACGCCTACACGGAAGCATTTATCAAAAATGAGATTGTGGGAGGAAGCATGGATCGGGACGGGGAAGGAGGCATTGGGCGAGGACGGCTTGCAGCTGGCTCGGTGGCCGGTTATTCTAACGCTGAGGGCGTTAGTGGTGAGACCAATGTAATATGAATCGCACAGGTTGCACAGGAGGATGTAAACCACATTGTGGGAAGTGCATGACCGAGAGGGGACGGAAGGAAGAGGGTGGGAGAGGAATTTAGCGGGGAGGGGGTCGGTGATAAGGATAGGGCACGTTTTGCATCTCGCGCGATGGCAGGGGTTGGGTGGGGTTTTAGAGCTAGTGTAGGGTTTAGTCAACGGTTTGGTGGTTTTTAAGATGCTGGAGAGGTTAGGGGGACGCCTGAAGGTGAGAGATGGACATATGGGGAAAGTGTTTTTGGTAGTGAGAACCCGCCATTATATTCCTCAAAGCCCGACCTAGCAGGCATTTATCAACTCGCCCGTCCACCCCCTCCCACCTCCCGGTTTTTCCCACAACGCGTACCCTCTTCCAAAGACCCTCAAACCCCCCCCACTCACCCCGCCGAGGACGCCGACGATCCTACAAAACAAGAAGTCATAAACCTCTCTTCTTCTTCCCTTACCCCTTCCGAAATCTCTGTTTTGAGCAAAGGTCTTTCGTTTTCGCCGACACCTAAGGTTAATCCTGTCAAACTTCTCACAGACACCCTCAATTTTTGCCGAAAATTAAAATGGAAATTCTTTTGGGAATCCCAGCACTCCCAACTGCCACTTCCCGATGCTTCTTCTCAAAATTCTGTACATCCTGCCCTAACCATTTTCAAACCGCCCTCTTCACATGAACCCAAACCGTTACTTTCCAATCATCCCCTAGAAGTTTTCACGAACCTCCTTCTCTCCAAAATTGCTGATCCTTCCTTCCTCACTTCCTTAAAGCCCGCACCCAACCTATCCTCGTCGGAAATCAAAGCCTTAAAGGACCTTTCTCACAATCCCAACATAGTCATCACACCTTCTGACAAAGGCTCCACTGTGGTAGTACTGAACTCTTCAGACTACATCAACGAAGCCCTCAGACAACTCTCGGACCCCTCTTCCTACGCTCCCGTCTCTCACGATCCAAACCCAAAATTCCACGAGGAGATCATCTCTTTCCTTAAAGACAAAGGTCCCAAGGAAGGTCTCAATAGCAATGATATTTCTCTACTTTCTCCCGCTCATCCCCGCACTCCCCACTTCTATATCCTTCCGAAGATACACAAGCCCAACAACCCTGGCCGGCCAATAGTTTCCTCTTGCCACTCCCCTACTGAACGCATCTCCGCTTTCGTCGACCATTACCTTCAGCCTTTAGTCCATTCCCTGCCTTCCTACATCAAAGATACCTATCATTTCCTTGATCGCCTCCTCTCCACCCCCCTCCCTAATGATTCCGACATCATCATGGCCACCATTGATGTCACCTCCCTATATACCTCCATCCCCCACGCCGAAGGCTTATCCGCCGTTAAGCATTTTCTTGATACTCGCCCTACTCCTCATAACCCTAGCTCCGATTTCCTTATTGACCTGTCCCACTTCATCTTGACTCATAACTCCTTCTCCTTTAATGACCGTTTCTACCTTCAAACCAAAGGCTGCGCCATGGGCAGTAGATTCAGCCCTTCCTATGCCAACCTTTTCCTCGGCCGTGTCGAAGAGTCCTTCCTATCCTCACAACCCCTGAAACCCTTACTCTGGCTCCGATACATCGACGACATTTTCCTTCTCTGGCCCCATGACGTCGATTCTTTTAACTCATTTATTTCCGCTCTCAACGATTTCTCTTCTGTCTCCTTCACCTCTCATTTCTCTTCTTCCCATGTCACCTTCCTTGATGTAGATATCACTCTCTCCAACCACCAATTCAACACCTCAGTCCACATCAAACCCACCAATAAGCAGCAATATCTTCATTATAACAGCTGCCATCCCTCCCATACTAAAAGATCCCTCCCCTACTCTCTTTCCACACGAGGCTTTCGTATATGTAATAACCCCGATTCCCTTGATAAATTCCTTTCCTCTTTACACCAATCCCTTCTCCGACGAGGATATCCTGAGACTCTTCTCAATAAACGAATTCTCAAAAAACCCTTTCCTCCTAAACCAACCCAAAATAAGAATAATTACAACCTCTCCCTCTGTACCACCTACTTCCCAGGCGTCCATGCCCTCAAAAAAATCATTAAAAACCTTTTCCCACTCCTTTCCGACAATCTCACTACCAAAAACACTTTCCCCATATGTCCATCTCTCACCTTCAGGCGTCCCCCTAACCTCTCCAGCATCTTAAAAACCACCAAACCGTTGACTAAACCCTACACTAGCTCTAAAACCCCACCCAACCCCTGCCATCGCGCGAGATGCAAAACGTGCCCTATCCTTATCACCGACCCCCTCCCCGCTAAATTCCTCTCCCACCCTCTTCCTTCCGTCCCCTCTCGGTCATGCACTTCCCACAATGTGGTTTACATCCTCCTGTGCAACCTGTGCGATTCATATTACATTGGTCTCACCACTAACGCCCTCAGCGTTAGAATAACCGGCCACCGAGCCAGCTGCAAGCCGTCCTCGCCCAATGCCTCCTTCCCCGTCCCGATCCATGCTTCCTCCCACAATCTCATTTTTGATAAATGCTTCCGTGTAGGCGTATTGGCCTCCCTCCCTCCCTCTGCCTCTCCCCTTCAATTGCGTACGCTAGAAGGTGCCTGCATCTGGCTTTATTCCGCACACAATCCGCCCGGATTAAATCGCTCTCACTGACCTCTCCCGCCCCTTCTCCCCTTTCCCCTCCTTTAATCCCCTCCCGCCCCTCCCCTTTTCTCCTTTCCACATCCCTTTCTCCTCCTCTGAACCCCTCCCGCCTCTTCCCCTCCTTGCCCCTCCCTCTTCCTCTGACCCCCTCCCGCCCCTCCCCTCTTCTCCCTTCCTACCCCTCTCTCCTCCCATCTCACCCTACCTTCTGTTCCCTGCCTGTCCATCATTCTGTATCCGTCTTCCTTTGAGAAAGGTTCAAGCAACCGAAATATCAACTAATATTGTGAGTGTTCTTTTTTTATGTGTTTATATTTAATTCCGCCCCACCTGTGGCATAGTCTATTTATATATATATATATATATATATATAAAATCACCCGAGTAATCCTTTATATATATTAATGGCCAGGAGGCTGGCCGATGTGGTGACAGAAAACACAAAAAAGGTACAGGTAAAGGCAAAGGTACTCATAAAAAATTATAATATTTCGATGGCCGTGACCATCTTCCTCAGAGTAGAGACAAAGGGAGAATGGCTGCGTTTCTAAGAGGGTGACCGAGATGTTGCAACCTTGTTTTATTTCTATATCATTCGACACACCAATCAATTAAATTATCAAACAAACGAAAATAAGAACACATTATTATGTTTCAAATTAAATACTTACACCCTGCTATAGGGTATACACATATATGTATATATACATAGGTGCATGTAGGATTTTACACTGAACTGAATTGACCGTTTGACGAGTCCAAAGATTAAGCTTTAAAAAGGTTAAAAGAGAAGCTCTGGAGCAGCAGTTGCGGCAACCAATTTGTGTGCACCTACCACATTTTCATAATATTGTATATCAAGCTGGGCACGTGCTACCCCAAAGTAAGGTCATAAAATATTGGAAAGTTTAATTAAACCCTTTTAGTGCCATCTATTTTCACTAGAGCCTTGCAGAAATGTCTTGGGCAACTTGTCAATTATATGTAAATCTTCAGAAAATAACAATTGTGGAATTGGATGAAATAACAGCCAAAGTAGATTTAAGTTCTGGTATTGTTCTCGGGCTCTGCACCAGGTAGTTGGCTTCATATTGGCCGACGTTTCGGAAAACGACTTGTTTTCCATTCTCAAGGCGTGGATTCTCTCTCTATGTAGGATTTTACACTGAACTGAATTGACCGTTTGATGAGTCCAACAATTAAGCTCATGAGGTGTCATCTGATTGGCTGATGTTCCTTTGAAATCTTTTTTGTTCTTTCCTTATGTTTTTCATGTAATTTATTATAGGTGCCCAAGTATTGCTTAGATGAAAGCCCGATTGAAATGTTTTGGATTATGGTGGATTTCGATAGCTTCCTTGATTATGTGGTCCCAGTAGCGTTGGGAGTGGCAAAGAATTTTTGCATCTCCCCATCGAATGTCATGATCTTGATTGATGCTATGCTCCGCCACTGCTGACTTCTCTGGTTGCACTAATCTAAAATACCTTTGGTGCTCTCTCAGCCTCGTCTCAACCATTCGGCCTGTCCCTCACATATATTTTTCCGCACTCACATAGAATCTGGTAAACCCCTGGTGTCTTCAGGCTGATAGGATCCTTCGCCTTCACCAGTCGGTGCCTTAATTTAGGTGATGGTAGGTGGATAGTTTGGATGCTATACCGTCATATATGCGGTGGATCTCGCCAGATATGGTTGAAACATAAGGGATTAAAGCTTTGGCCAATGGTTTTTCAGGCGGCTCCCCTGGGCAACTCTCCTGTTTCATATTGGAATTACTTAGGGCCTTAAAAATCTGCTCTCATCTGCCATAGCCGTTCTGTGAAAATGTTCTTTTAAGGTGGTCCAACTGGGCTGGGATGCTCACTTTATCCGATATTAACAATTGGCTCTAGGAACCAATGTAGATAATACGGCGGATTGTTGCGATGGATGGTGGTGGCTTTGTCCGTTGAGGTACAGGTTAGTATGAGTTGGCTTCCGATAAACGCTATGTCCTAGGCTTCCATCTTCTTTCTTGTGGATTACGATGTCAAGGAAGGGAAGTTGGCTATTTTCTTCTTTCTCCATGGTAAATGTGATGCTCGGGTGTTGGATGTTCATGTGGTTTAGAAATTCTTGTAATGCAACTATACCATGTGGCCAAACTAAAAAGGAGTATCTACATATCGGAAAAAAACATTTTGGATGGCGGGGAGCTGAATTGAGAGCTTTTTTTCTCAAAATCTTCCATGTAGAAGTTAGCTATTGCCAGTGATAACGGCGATCCCATGGCGACCCCATCCCTCTGCTCATAGAAAATCTCTTCAAAAGAAAAGTAGGAAGAAGTAAGCACGAGATGGAAAAGCTTGACTGTTTTAGCATCGATTTTACTTTCCAGCAGTCTCAAGGTGTCAGCAAGAGAAACCCGAGTGAAGAGTGACACCACGTCCAGACTAACCATCAAATCAGTCGGATCTAAACGAATATCCCTAAGGGTTTTCACAAATTCTTGCAAGTTCTTCACATGGTGTTCACTAAGGACCAGGAATGGTGTTAGGATACCCGTTAGATATTTGGCAATATTTATTTATTTATTTTATTTATTTATCTCACACAAACAAAAACGGCACAATGGCTAATTACATTGGTCGATGCAACAAAATAAATAAACATAGAACAACAATAACGAAAAACACGAAGAATGAAATAAAAATAAAAACATCAACACAAAAACAAAATTAAATCAAATTTTGGGGTTCCATTGGCCAAGTGCCGTTTGATGAATGATTTGAATATGTTGGGCGAGGAGAAAAGGTCAAGGGGCGGATGCGCTGAGGACAATATGTTGAATTTGGAGGGGATTCTGTAAAACAGGGACCGCTGTGATAGAGAAAGCCAGAATTTCGGGATGTGTAAAAGATTGAAGTTTCGCGTGGGGCGAGGAGGGACACGAATTGGGAGAGTTCATTGGACTGACAATCGGCTTGAGCGGTGTTCCTCCCTTGTGTAACATAAGGAAAGAACAGAAAAGATTTCAAAGGAACATCAGCCAATCAGACGACACCTGAGCTTAATTGTTGGACTCGTCAAATGGTCAATTCACTTCAGTGTAAAATCCCACATAGAGAGAGTAACACGCCATGAGAATGGAAAACAAGTTGTTTTCCGAAACGTCAGCCAATATGAAACCAATTACTTGGTGCAGAGCCCAAGAACAATACCTGAATATTATTCACAGGAAAAAACTTAAATCGTATATAGAGATAAGTTCTGTTGAGAAATTAAAAGGTGAAGTTTCAATTTCGTGTCACTGAACCATTAGAGTTAAAACCATAAGAGAAAGAGAGTTAAAAATAATTTCAATCGTTTTGATAGGTCACGTACATAATTTCAAAACGATTGTGCTCGAATATCGTACATAATTACAAATATATTGCAGATTAAATTTTCTTAATATACGCTGTTACTGCCTATAATATGCTGAAAAATGATATCAATTGTTATTTAGACCCATATTACACCTTCTCTCCCTCTGTATCACCACACATTGTTACCACGCACATGGAGGCAGTTTATTCGAGCTCCTGACCTCTAGGACCATCATATGAAACTAAAAGTTGGCTTGTCTTAACACATTCAACGTGGGTGCCATTCTGGAATGGCGGTGGTCGGGGTAGCCATGCGGCAGACATTTAGGAATGGTGGCTGGTTATTTAAATAAAAAATACTGGTTCCGCTTGGAAGAAATTCTTTCCATATCACACACGCGATGAATGTGTTAAAGCTCAGGGTTTAAGGATTTTGAAAATGACATTTTTGCAACATCAGCGTAAATGGACTTCAGCTTTTGTTGTATCCAGGTCCTCAATTTTAGGTTGTAAATTTTGAAAATATGTGTATTTCACTTTTACCATTTTACATTTGTTGAATAATTGGCAATACATATTCTTATTTTACATCACAATAATGACAAAAAAACAATTTAACTAGCAATTTTTTTATCACTACATGTATGAGCTGTTACATTGGCCCATGGCAATTTTCATCTGAGAAGTGGAAACTGATACATTGGCTTGTGACACTAAGAGAGTTAACTACTCGTCGTGCTCTAGGTGTGCCACCCAAAACACATTTCGGGTGCAATAGGTTGCTGATCGCCAAACTAGGAGACGGTGGGAGCCTTTACGTTTACCATTGCTACTTTTGACTCACAACTTGAGCCACCCACCCCAAGACTCACAAGTCTATTCCACATTGAAAGGGTTAGATTAGGCTTTTGAGATGAAAGGTATGGAAAAGAAAAGCTGGGTTCAAACTAAGAAAAAACAATGGAGTGTTAGTAATGGTATTATGTACATTTGACTAGAACATTGAATGGAAAAATTCAAAGCAGGCAGAAGTATTGAATGGAGTACACTTAAAGAGGCATTAGGAGGCTGGTTGACTGAAAGGATGATGTAGGATAAATAGGGCAGATGAAGGAATAGATGAGGGATGTCAGGCAACATGACAAGTATTTAAGATGAAGAGCTCAGTGTGAATGTTGAGAACTGACTTAAAGAAAAGAGACTGAAGGTACATTAAAGGAAATATATTTTTGCAGGAGAGCTACAGATAACACAACAAATGGGAGGAGTGATTACTTGGTTGGGAACATTCAATTACTTACCATAATCGGGATACAATGGAGATGACTGAATCAACAGTAACTTGATACAGCTTCGACACTGGATCATTTGCTTTCTTAGTCATATCATTGTGCCTAATGAATTTCAATCATTTTGATTATTTTTGATTGGTCACTATATCATTCTATAAAAAAATTATTCTCAGCAGGCACAGTCTGTCTCAAAATAAGATCCCTGTGATTTCCAATTGAAATAATAATGCCTTTTTTTTATAAGATGTAGTCTAGAAATTTCAGTTAGTTGCTGGCAGGGTAAAGTCCTTGCCTGCTAATCCTAGGGTCACAGGTTCAAGTATCGCCTGGGTGGATTTGTCACCACTCAGATGTGTGTTTGTCTGTTATTAATTGCTATGATATCCTGATATAAAAGACCTTATGAGCTGTTTTTGATAGGAAATAAAAAAATATGACAACTTAAATTATACTAAAACAACGTTATCCCTAGATTACATGGGTGGACTTTAACATGTATCTTGACAAATCTCTTAAAGATTAAAATATACATGGCAAGTTTAAAACTAAATTAAAACGGCATCTGTTGGATCACTGTTTCTATTCCATTGATGAATACTTGAAAGATGCTTCCCTAACACTCTAATTTTGTAGTTTTTCAATGTATTATTTGCTGGATGAGATTTATTTTGTTTTTTATGTAATCTTTTGGACGGGTCTTATATATGTATATCCTCAGTGGCCAATAAAATTATTTATTTATCAGTTGCATCAGTAAATTTGCACACGCACACCTGCCAGTCACACCATCTTTCTGGGGAAATCACAGTACAAAGCAAGCCTAGAAATATGCTCTTGACCTTGGAAAATAATCCAACTTTGTTTATTGCATTAAAATTCACTCTCAAGAAATTCTTTTTGATTAGAAGGAAGTAACCCCAAGGACTTTGTTATTAAATTTCCTCAATTCTTTAACTGAAAAATCAGCAGAAAATGTGAATGTAACTTTTTCCCCAAATTGATCCCTAGCTGGTAATCAACAAATTATTTACCATATATCTACAAGTATAAGTCGATTCAAGTATAAGTCAAAGTCTTATTTTTGAGTCGAAAATATGTATGTATCGCCTAAAATCCGTGACTTGAGTCTAAGTCAATGTGAAGAACATTGTTTATCTCCTTTTTTTCACTATCAAAAAGCAAACTATTAAATGCCCATGGATGAGAATTGAAGCAAAGACAAACATTGAAAAAAGTACGAAAAATTTGCAACAATTTTATCAATATCTTTCACTACCACAAAATCAGCCATGTAGATGTCTAAAGCACTCTTCAATGCGATTATCAGCATTCATGATGAAGCAGTTACATCATCGTCATCATCTTGATTATGGGCATCATCATCTGCACCATCCGCCATGGCTATCATGCCCATAGTGTTGACATCGTGACAGTTTGAGGAAAAACAATAGGTCAGTCATGAGAGATGTGATGTACTCTTGTGGTGTAAAATGTTATGTATGTACTATGAACTGAAGTGATTTTGTGTATGACAGGATATCCTTTTTTTTAAGGAAATTAGGCAATATATATTTGACCATTTGAGTAAATAAGGGCTGCCAAAAGGAATAATTACAAGTAAATTATATACAGCTGTTTATTTCCACAGAATGGGTGTTTCAAAACAAACATTCTTAATTCACTGAATTAACATCTTCGTTTATCACTCTACTAACTGGTAACAGATCATTAAATGAAGATAAAATTGTCAAATTTACTTAAGTAACACAACAAAATTAGATACCTAAGCAGTTTTACTCAAAGGAAAATCACAACAATTACAAAAATCAGATGCTGAGCCTTGATATGATCCTTTTTGATATTGAAACTGCAATTAATTTAATTTAAGTTTTACTTCAAGCACATACAGGGAAAATCTTGGTGGCTCAATGGAAAAAGCACAGGCTAATCATCCCATGATGCCAGAAAAGCACACCAGGGAGACCATTTTGGCAAATGTTTATAACATAAGAAATTCATGGTTTGCATAATCCTTTAGTTACCTGCTTGAGCTATTCCCTCCCATACAGATTGTCAACTAATATACTCAAGACCATTTAAAGACTACAAAAATTAATGAAAAATTATTTCACCAACTAGGACACTGGGTTGAAAGAAAAACTTTTGACAGAGAATTTATAGAGAGCAATAAAACATTACTTCATAAAAAAACATGATCAGGAATTAATATCTTTTAAGGTAAGAATACTTCAATTATTCATTGAAAATGTTCTAAACGCTGATGAGAGTGCATCTGAAGAAGGATAAAACTTAGAAAATGACCAAGTTTCTCAGAGGCATAACTAGAAGGATGAGATTATTAGGACAGATTATTACAGCTTTTCTCTTAAGTTTTAATGCACCATTTGCCACAGTAAATGCCTAAATATATTAACTGCAAGAAGGGAATTATGGGAAGCCATCTAATCGTAGACATCACAAAATAAAAACTTTCAATGAGAAAGCACCATTTACTTCATTTCACTTACATAATAAGGCCATACCCTTTCCTCTTTCAATTTATCACCCATACAGAAAAAAAACACTTTTTTAGAGTTCACCTTGCTGATTCCAATCCATTAAACAACTTGTTTAAATAAATCCTACACCTCACATTGCTTAGCTATCAACAAATGAGTCAGCACAGAGGTTTGCCTGGAGTAGTTGCCCCAAGGTTCAAAAAAACAATTTGATTACGAGTGGCAGGCAGGAGCTCATGATACACATAACACTTGTGGATTTTTCTTCAAGACTTCTTCTCACAATAAATATGACGACCCATCCACTTGTGTTCTGCAATGGATGGCTTCAACCTATTGGAACTACAGTTCACACCTCCAGCACCCCAAATACTGCAAATATGCCAATGCTCCATTCTTGGTAAAACTGTTATTACGTTGATGGGGATAGAGGAGATGCAGGCCGGTAATGGTTTACACCACAAAAGCTCCAAAGCACAGGGTCCTTTTCATTGAAGACCAATAGTATACTTCCCAGCCATTCCTCGTGGATTCCACCTCACTGGAAATAATAATATGCATTGCAATCATTCACTTTAACAACATAGATGTATTCCAGTCTATTTTCCAAGCAAATTAATTAATGCAGTGAACAGGAATGTAGTTTTCTCAAGTAAAATAAGCTCAGGGGACGACTAAAATGTAGAACCCCTAAACTGAGAGGTTATTCCATAGTACATATAATAATTTTCTCTGAACTGCAAGCCAAAGACATCAAACTTATTTTGTCCCACTGCTCTGAATGCAACTGGCATCAGACTATGTAATCCTGGCCAGTGCTTTTCGAGTGATGCTCAATGGCATGCTTGTGCCTGAAAGGACCTGAACTTTCAACCGAAATTTTTGAACTACAATAAGTGCCTATTAGGAGAGCTTAAGGATTCACGCATAATGGAAGTTCCTATATGAGAGAAAAATCTAGTGCCACATAAATACATATATGCCAAAGAACTTACGAGGGAAGAGAGCCTGCCTGAGGTGATACAAATATCTTCCTTTGGTGAAGTTGCCTGGAATAACATTTTCAAGACAAGAAAAATACACAAGCAATACAAGAATATTTTCCCTGAGTAAAAAAATTGAACCTACAAAAAAAATTCACACATGGAAAAAACAAACTTTTTTACTGGCAATTAGCAGACAGGAATGATATTAATGAAAAAATCAACATTGAAGCAGAAAAGATAACAGAAAAAGCCTGTGACATGATCTGGCTCCCCCTTCCACAGTCTTTCCACTCCCCCCCCCCCCCCCCGGATTTGCTACCCTTAAAGAGTTTTTACCAACCTATACGTCTGCTTCATTTACCAATAGAGATGCACCTCTGTATTAAACACATTGTCATTGTATGATTATCTAAAATTTCAATTTCTCCATGCATAGCAAGTGGAAAAACAACCAATATTAAATAGGATTATTTTACATGGATAAAACAAGGAAGAAGGATATGTTTTTGTAATTATATCACTACTAGCAGGAGGTACCCGTTGAAGTTCAACGGGTGTGACAAACATTGAACGCATTTTATAAGAAAACCAAAAAGCCTGAAGAATACTGTCAGCGTAGTCATGAGTGACCAATCGGGCAAAAGAAAACTGGTGGAAGGGACAATGCGAGGAAATGGAAAAGATGCAGGAGGAGGGGGAAGTAGGCGCTTTGTACGCCAAGGTGAATATACTATAGGGTGGTAAGAGATGCCAAACGATACCATAGGTTAAGGACAAAACAGGGAAGATATTAATCGAACAGGAAGATATCCAGGAAAGATGGAGAGAATACGTAGAGGAGCTATATGACAGCAAGAATAGACCCTTTAGCCTAGATCTAGAGGATGAAGGAACAATAGATAAGGATAACCTCAGACCAGAGTTACTTGACAGCGAAATAGAGAGGGCATTAAGATAGACGAAGGGTAGAAAAGCCGTGGGAAGCGATAACCTACCTTTGGAACTATTGAAGAATCTAGGTAATAAGAGGAGAAAATCGTTTTTTGACCTTATTCGCAGGATCTACGAGGAAGGAGTAAGGCCAGAGGATTTCGTGAAAACAGGATTAATACCTATCCCGAAGAAGAAGAAAGCGTCATAATGTGAGGAGTATAGAACAATCAGTTTAATTTTGCACGCTGCAAAAGTCTTGCTTAGAATACTAAATAGAAGGTTGGAGAGCAGAGCAAACTGCTATTTAGGCGATGACCAATTTGGGTTCAGGAAGGGGAGGGCAACCAGAGACATGATTGCGGTAATGAGGACACTTATAGATAGAAACATAGAACATAATCAGGATGTTTTCGCTTGCTTTGTAATTTCGAAAAGGTGTTTGACAGAGTAAACTGGGAGAAACTAATGCAGATACTGGGGAATAGATTGGAATAGGAATAGATTGGCGTGATAGGAGACTCATCCGAAACTTATATATGGGGCAGAGGGATCAGGTGAGGGTAGCTGACAGTGAATCAAGGTGGGCAGTTATAGGTCGTGGGGTGCGGCAAGGGTGTCCGTTGTCGCCTTTACTTTTTAACATCTATTCTGAGGAAATGGTAAGAGAGGCATGAGATGAGCTAGATGTGGGAATGAAAGTAGGAGGCCAGCGGATAACGTCGGTTAGATTCGCAGATGACCAGGCATTGGTTAGTCGGTCATCGAAAGGATTGCAACCTTTAGTAGATGCATTGGAAAAGCAGTGTGAGAAATACGGGATGAAGATTAATAATAATAAAACAAAAGTAATGAGATTCTCTAGGACAAAGAAAGCGAGGCTGGTGATTAGAGTAGGAAGTCACAAACTGGAGCAAGTGGAACAATTTAATTACTTAGGTAGTACGCTAGAAGAAACAGGACATAGTAGCAAGGACATTAGGAGGAGAATAGCGCTAGCTAAGGAAGTGAAAAGCTTGATATGGAGTGTGGCGTTGTATGGGGCAGAAACGTGGACCTTGAGAAAGGTAGACGAAAATAGGCTGAAGGCTTTCGAGATGTGGGTGTGGAGGAGGATGGAGAAGGTGCGTTGGACCGAAAGGAAGACAAATGAGGAAGTGCACATGGTGAGCGAGGAGAGGAAACTTATAGATCAGATTAGGGGAAGACAGGCTAGATGGCTGGAAGGGGTGATGAGGGGAGATGGTTTGCTGAAGGGTGTGATAGAGGGTAGGATGTTGGGTAAGCAGGGAAGGGGAAGGAAGAGAATAGTTTTTATGGATGGGATGAAGAAAGGTAGGACTTATGCTGAGATGAAGAAAGAATTACTACAGGTAGAAAGGGCACGGCACATGTAAGAGTTCGCTGGATATTCTCTGACTTTCATCACAACCTACCTCTAACCGGTAGATTACTGTAATGAATGAATGAGTCATTTCAGGAGTTCGTAACCTATATTGTATGTTGTGTTCATTGTAGTAGATACGCTGACCGTTTTCCAGGTGCACGGGGAGATGGGTGACTGTTGGTCCTCTTTCATGCATGAGAAACCCAAAAATGTGACCCGCAGAATCATTACTACTTAAATACGTAGCACCCATGCTGATAGATGGTCACCTCGTCCCTCCAGTTCTCTTGAGCCATCATCTGAGTGAATAACAGCTTGATGGCTTCCCGTGTACATAATTATATTTGTTGAGTTGTGCAAATCAACATTGATATGTGCGTTGATTATCTTAATCAGGATCGGAGAGTAGGGTACAATCCAGCGGTTCACAGCATCAAAAGGAGCATTTGCAGCAGCAGCAGCCATGTTTATTTGATCTATGAATCCTCCATCACCCGGACTGCGCGTTCGGCATAAATGGTAGCCATACATATTGGTTTCGGTTGCTAAATAAAAAATTTATGGTGATTCTTAGTGCACATGCCGATTTTCATGCACGGATGTCGTTCATTGCGCAGAATTTCCATTCTTCTTTCGGGTGAGAAGCATGCAGTGACGTCATTATAATATCCACCATCTTACTACAGATTGAAGTTTCGGAATAGATGGGTGTATACAGTAAGTCCTCGACTTACGCGAATCCGAGTTACGCGGATCCAGAGTTACGCGGATCCAGAGTTACGCGGATGTTCAGTTAGGCCGGTGATATGCTTGCGTTTTCTCCACATTTCTGTTGCCGCGACAGATACACTGGGTGACGACCCGAGACTCATTGTCAAGCGCGCAAGAGTTGATGCCAAACTACGGGCGTTCGGAACACCCACTCTACCACCACGGCGCGATAAGCAGCGGCACGTTCGCCAGTCCTCGGTATGGGGAGTGTACATTGGCTATTTGTCGTGTTGTGCCATAAACACGACATGCAGCACTTTCAAATCTGTCACTGGTCACAAGCATGGACATGCTTGCATTTCCTCTGCGTTTCTGACGCCGCGACAATTACGCTAAAGTAAGTGCGCCGAAAGTAAAATGCATAGAATAGCATGGGGTTGGTCAAACTTGCGAGTGACTAGCGGCGAATTGTAAAATGCTGCATGTTGCGTTTTAGGTGCGTCACAACAAAAACGCTGATGAACGACATTTGTTTTTCTTCAAATACCAAGAAACAGCGAGCCTGATTAGTAGATCATCACTTTCCAAACTCATTACGCCAACGAACGCTCGCAGTTTGGCGTCACCTCCTCCGTGACAGAGTCACAGACCCCCACCCAGAGTTTATGTCGCGGCGACAGGAACGCGGAGGAAACGCAAGCATGTCCATGGTCTAATGGCTCCATAAGAACTTATGTGTTTGACCTTTTATTAGCTGTCGCGGTGAAAAAAACACGTAGAAAACGTGACCCTGTCACCGGCCTTAAGGCCGTATCACACTAGCGTTCGTCGGAGCGGTTGCGGGTGTTGGTTTTTCCAATCACACTGCGTGATGCGGATGTAGGTTGGCCGTCACAGCATTGGCCGCATTTCAATGAGATCACCCACAAAAACAATTTCTTCAGGTGAAAACAAACCTTCGTCCTTTTTAGGCACTGTTATATGTTCTTTTACCTTGACATGGATGGGTTTATCTTGATTAAATCTCAATTAAATATTGAATTCAAAGTCGGAGATTACACACTTCAATACCGATCGTGAAAACAATACAAAACAAATAATTAATAAACTTCTAGCATATAAACAAACAGGTGTGGTGCTAATCTAACTCATACAGGCCCCATGTTTTGTTTCACTCATTGACTATACCTGCGAGCAAAACAATAATAAAACAAATATGCGCGAAACGGCAGCAGATGACGTGGTCATGTGATTAAATCCAGGTCCGTGATTGGCTGCGGTTGCGATTCTCGGTCAGAAAAATAGACGGTTGGCTATTCTTGCACCCGCTCATGCCAGCCGCTGCCTTCCTATTGGTTGATGAGTTAACCGCTCCTGCTAACTGCTCTGACGAACGCTAGTGTGATACGGCCTTTACATGGCATCAACTTCTTTTTCGGCGTAGTTTGACCTTCCCGCGTAAGTCGACTCGTAGTTAATTTTTAACTCCATGGTAGACGCCTATTGCCCATCACAGCAAAAAAGAACATGTTCGTGCAGCAGATAGACAAACTTGTGTTTCCGTTGTGACTTGATCATTGGGATCGTCATTTATCAAGTTCGAGAAAGTTTTCTCGTAAAATCATTAAAATCGTCATATGTGTTTATTTTGGATGTCAACCCTTGTAATGGCTGAGAAATGTTTTGAGTGGTTGGATTTCTACGAGTGGCAAAAAGAAATGTAAGGCTATAAGTTTGGAAACGAAACTGGAAATTATTAAGAGACATGACAAAGATGAAAAGTTTGTTGGAATTGCACATGCTTATGAGATGAATGAGTCAACAGTTAGAACAATTGTACATGGTAAAAGTCAAATTAAAGAGCATACATACGTATTTATTAAGAACTTTTTCCAAATATGAACAGGCATTCTGAGTATGATAATTTTAACAAATTTTCAATTTGCTCATGTTTTGTGAAATTATAATTATTTTAAATTTAAATATCCAGTGAAATAAATATTGGAAATGTGTTATGCTCAGAATTTTCGTATTATGCTAACTTAACGGCCTCTCAAAAGATGGCGTTTTCTGTAATCGTCGCCGATTGCCGCCAATCGAAATAAAACCGGCACAGCTAATGGTTCAAAAATGGATAGGCAAGTTGTTGTGTATCGACTTACGTAGATTTCGACTTAAACACTTCCCTGATGGGTTTTTTTTACAAAAATGGTCAAAAAAATTCATATATTTTTATTTCAGATTCAGAAGTATTTCACTGAGGCAAATCCGAATATTTTTTACTTAATTTTTTATTCCAAATAACTAATGAATTATTCAATAATTTCTGAATGTTGCCCCTTAACTTAAGATAATTAGGCCACCTGCATATCAGTATAACTTTGCCCGAGTATACTCGGGTGCGTCAGGGAAGCGGTTAAGTGGGAATTTTTGGAACGAATAAACCGCATAAGTTGAGGACTTACTGTATTTGAACCAGATTTATAGCTGGTTACCCATCCGTACGTTGGGTTAGGATGAAATTTGTGCGGTTCTTAAGGTAAACCAAGAAACACCACGGGGAGATGATCATGAGATCGCTGGTGGGCATGTCTTTAAGTATCCAAGTCTAACATTTGTCGTTTTTCTTGCAAGGGCTCATTTTCTCGCTATGAACACATTCCTCTTGCTCTAGAATATTTATTCGAAAGTTTACTCTTTTTTCTATTAGGCATGTTGATGGATATATTTTTAATTCCAAGGAAGGAAAACACAGCGGCGAGTAAGTCTTGAAAAGGCAACACGATGATTGAGTGAATGTAAGTTAACAGCACTTTTACACTTTTAAACATATTTAAATAACGCGTAAGGTTTATGATGTGGGAATTGGTCTAAAAACTGTTTGCAATCGTAATAAAATTCAACGGATGTGAAAAAAATTGAACGTATTTTATAAGAAAACCACAAAGCCTGAAGAATACTGCCAGCGTAGTCGTTTGAGGAGTTTGCAAGCTAGTATGATATTCGTTGAAGTTCTTTTGTTCGTTCATATGATGTGGGAATTGGTCTAAAAAACTGTTCGCAGTCGAAATGAGAGGCAGATGGTTCCTCTACGTGTAATACATCTGAGTATTAAACGATAATAAACAACGCCATGTTTGTTGTAGCAACAGAGGCATTATTACCATTACTATTTACTGCTCATAAATATTCTTCCACGTTTAATTCCTTTATGTGTATCGTTTACTACATAAGTGTTCTCTCACATGCAGAGCTCCTATGATAGCTACTTTGAGAATATACATTGAAGAGTATACTTGTAAATATGCATTAAATTTATCGATTACCCCCCAAAGCAATTTATCATGGGGCCCTTGGGACTCTGGGCCCTTCTTATACAGGTTTTCTTTCTATGTACTCTCATGGGCCAGCAGGAAAACTTAAATGCTAGAGGCATGAATATCCTTTGAAAATCAAATCTCTGGTTGTCAAGGAAATATGCGATTGTTGATTTAAGATAAAAAAAGTGATATTTTTCAGCTACAAACATGATTTTCAGACAATTACGAAGCATAAAGGAAAATCGATTGAAAGAATTAGAAACTTCATTTATTCAGCTATCCGACAAAAAAAATCCCAGCTCTCTATCTTCAGTGAAAATAATTTTTAAAAGCAAAAAATGAAACCACTGCACCGAACCCAATGCTTAGTATGGACCACCAGGGGGGCCTTTGGGGGCCCTGAGGGCTTTTTAATATAGCCTATGTTACACCCAGATACATTTTCTAATTACATGCCAAATTTCAGCTCAATCAGTTCAGTAGTTTTTGCGTGATTGAGCAACAGACAGACACCATTCAATTTTTATATATTACTGCGATAAGAAAAGACACCACTCATATTTTATGAATAGCAACAAAATTCACAAATATTGCTCAAAAATAAGTTTACAAAGCATTTCAGCTACTATTACCTCTTAGGGATTCCATTTTGGTTCATAATAACTTCAGTATGATCCTCCTTCTGAGTTATCTGGAAATTTACCATGGAGTAGTGGTTAGCAGGCCAACTTTTGAACCGCCATCTCTGAACAAGCCTTGTGTTAGGTGTCTGCAATGAAAAACAACAGATGCACGAAGTTTAGCAAATCAAAACAGTTTTTTCAGACAAAATTCATTCAATAAGTATCACAAATTTTGAAGCACTTGAAAAAACGTGAGCTGAATTTGCAGTAATTTCCTAAACGAAAAAATCCCAAGACAAGATATAACATAGAGCAAGGGTCTGACGGAATTGCGATATCTCGTATAGATTACTACTAGTGCCAATTGTTTAAGGCGCAAATGGAAAAAAGTATGCGTGAAAAAGATAAAGATTGTATTATTTTGCCATAAATCTTTTATTTTATGTGAATAAATGCAGTAATTACTCCATTTGTTGTCAGACGTTTATCAGCGTCCATTTAAAATATGCCTGGGACCACACGAGACATCGCCATTGCAACCGTAAGTAAACAAAGATGGCCGAGAAAGTACACCGCGAAAACGCCAAGGGAAGGACTGGACGGCATTATTGCGCTGCCATCTGGTTCCAGAATTTTTCAGGATGCAGAATTGATTATACAATTACCTTTTTAAGTTTCCCCTGAGAAATAAATAGGTAGGCCACTTAAATCTGCAAGATATTCAATTAAAGCGTATACCTGTCGTGCTGTTGAACCGATAGTTAGTGCCTGACCACTAGAGTGCTCTGGTTGAAATGTATAACCATTGGAGTAAAGTGAGTGTGAGACCCTTGACATAGAGGGTACAAACTTATAAAGTTAACAAAAAAATTTTGAAAACTACTCAACGTTAGCTATAAATCAAAATAATTTAAGGCTAAAATACATTTGTGGTTCATGCCTATATCTCTCCACTCCATACATTAATAACCTCAGTGCCATCAGTAGGGACTAATCACGACATAAAAGCTTTAACACTTGCTGATGTGATGAGCTGATCTCTCCATGGCTCTAGCATGGCCATATCTATTAACAGATATGATTTACTTACTATTAGCTAGGGCAAGTTTGACCCATTATCACCAGTTGGAAGTCTTTTTTTTAACTCAATCCTTTTCATATATTTTGTAATTTTCAGAGATTTTTAAAACTATTATTTAATAATTGTGGAGATTCTTTTACTTAAGGAGATTCCACCACCACAGTGTGAGTCAAAACAAATACTAAATTCCAATTCATTTTTTAATTGGTTTAAACGATCCTGTTTTCGGTGTTGACATGCGTTAGCAATTGAAAACCAAATTTTAAGTACAAAATATGGAGATTATTCTAGGAATACATTTTAGTTCATACTTTCCTAAAGCCATAACAGCCGACTGCAGCACCATTTTTATGGAATTGCCACACTAAGACTTCCATTAATGCAAATATTAGCTAATAACTTGAAAAAGAAGATGGTGAGACACATCTATTTTATTTTTAATACATTTTTCAAAAGTATTTGCTTCTCATAAGAAGTTTTCGTGAAAATGGCATTTATATTGTGTGGAAAAAAATTATTTTTGACCTGTGTTTCTCCCATTGAACACCATGCAATTCAATTTGCCAGAAAAAAGTGCAGAAAGGTAACATTTTGTTGTTCATATCAGATAGAGGATATTTTTTTTCTATGTATACCCTGAATATGAATTAAATGACATTCATGTCCTTTTACGGTGGAACCACCTTAATGAGCACCCTAAAATGTTTTTTCATGCAAGCCTTCTGATTTGACTTTTCCTGACAGCTATGAGATGAATGTGTTTTCTCACCATATTGACAATTTTTAGTGTGATTTCCTTTGTCTCTTCGATTTTGAAAAGTACTGCCATAATGCATCACAACAATGAAATAGGTGGTAATAGGAAAAATTAATGTACACAGGAAATGGAAGAAATAAACACACTGAAACTTGTATGGATTGAAGATGGTTGAGTGAGGTAACTAGCTAAGACACATGACCTGCTATGAGAGCTTCAGGTTTCTATCATGTTCATGTCAAATGATTTTTTTATGGTGAATTTCCTCACTCAGTGACATGATCTTTGGTGGCTAAGAGACTAGTTCTTTTTTGATAAACAGCCATGAATAAGTGACGGGCAAGAAAGATTTTTTTTATTAGAGAGTGTCATTCTTATTTCATCAGTTGTCTCTTCCAGAAATGCCATGTTGGGGTAACAAAATATAGTTTGTGCCAACCTGATGCTGAGCGAACTGACCTTTTCTTCCAACCTAAAAATAATATCAGCCACTCCAATAAACAGACTAGAGTAGGAACTTGTATCAGCTTTTGATACATTCAAAGACATTCCACGGATTGCTGAGTGTGCAATGTATTATGCATTCATTTTTCCATAATATAAATGCAGTCAGATTTCAATGTAAGGGCATTCCTTCCCATCTTCCCAAACACAAGTAACAATAATGGGTCATTCCCATTATTGCTACGTGTTTTTTTAAAATATTAGCTGTTTTTTTGAGCACATGAAGATATATTTGATGTGAATTAGCATCACCCAGTTGTAAACTACCAACTACTTTTTACCCTACTTGACATAGCAGAGGCAAAAGATTCCATTTTGCTATTCCATCCTGTTCCTATGTCCTTGTAGAAAGGAAGGCAAGAGTAGGAGGATTGAGTGTACCAATCTTTTCACGAATCAATTACCTACTGTGTAAAATTATGGAATATCTCTACGGGTGCTGCCCAAGCAGCAATCATATTGTCTCATTTTCATCTGAAAAAATGGGCCATGAGAGTTTATTTTGCTGCCCTTGAGCAACGGAGGGTAAATGAAAAATATTTGAGACTAATTATGACACATATTATACAAATAGTTCACTTCTTGCCCTTGATAGTGAGCACTTAATGACTACCCTTCACTTTTGCTGAATTACCATCACTACTTTTATGTTTAGGAGTAGTCATAAATAGAAATTTTAACTGCCAAGATAACTTGTGCTGTGGCAACAAATATGGACAGTAAGAATGGTTGAGACCAATTGGTGTGAACTTTGCAGGCTAGGATGGTAGCTGATGACAGCGTGCAACAAGTCATGCATTAAGGGCTTGGAGATGAGTTTCAATGCATGCCAGAATGGCATGATTTCAGGAAATTTTTTCCTGATTTTGATTTGTTGGTTGATTATATCAGGAAATTTTTACTTCTAATATCCTAGTCAAATAAACCACTGAAAACTGGAGCCATAGATATGGGGACCATGAAAAAGGGGACTCTATTGTAATATTGAAATTGTTAATGATCGTTATTCATTAGAGCTATTAACAGCTGAAGTAAGTTTTAATCCCATATGCCATTTGGTCAGCTCTTATTTTTGGACTAGTTTCAAGTTTGATAAACCATCTAACACGCTAAATAGATAAACAAAACATGCTAAACTATTGCTTTTGACCAGGACCAAAAGACATAAATATATATATTCTAATATGACTCCATTGTATAATGGGTCCTCAACATCATGCTGAGGGCTCACTGAGATCATCATCTGTGCACTCACCACTTCAATGAATTCTCCACTGACATTTCCCCCAAAAAACTCAAATTTTCCTCCTTTCACCGGCTCAATAACAACAGGCCCATTGGTGAAGGCTTGAACGAGCTGAAAAAGTAAGAGAATCAGATGGAAAAATTAGTGATAATTTTAATGCATAGCCAGAGACCCATTTGCATGATCCACCCCTATTCATTATTAAAAATTAACTGTCATTAAGTGCAATGGATACAGCATGGATGAAGAACACATGTGCAGTAATTTGAAATTTGCAAAAGCTTTTTGGTCATCTAAAAACATGATTCACACTTGGTTGGCAGGAATACAACACTAATTATTGAGGTTTGTAAACAGATTGTAAAATGACATAAAAATTGAAGGTATCACTTTATGAAGTTAAACATGAAGTAGTGATGGGTCACCTTTTATTTGCTTTCCTCAAAAGTAGATGCAAAAACAGTAGACTCTTGAAAATCCAGGATGAAAGGGAAATAATTTTCCTGGATCATCGGAAATTCCAGTTAATCCATTTAAAAGTAAAAAAATGTAGGTACTATGCATTATTTATTGCATTATGGTGATTATTTTCATTTAAAGGTCTGATGAATGTAATTTTTTCATTATAATTATAGGACAAGCACTATTTGTCAACCTAGCTTCCTTGTTAACACACCATATCCTGGCTAAGAACATTCTACCAGAGGCACCTTTGGAGCTTAGAGTGTTTATTAAATATCAGGCACGAAAAATTTACGAAAACATAATACCCAGGGTTGCCTATACTCAAGGAAACGGATTTTCCATTATCTAGTTAGCATAGGGGATTATTGAGTTTGAACTTGAAAACTATCTCTTTAACTTGACATTTAACAAACCTGCTTTCAGATCTAATTACTTGCTTGTGGATACAAGGAAAAAATTTAGTAAAAAAAAGTTATGAACTTAATTTTATTTCAGTTAAAATATGATAGCAAAGTAGCCTGTTTTTTCCCTTCATTCATATTTTGCCATTTATCCTTTGGTGCTGTGGATATTTCTTATCATAAGTTCCTCAGCTATGGTGTTGTCCTCCTGATCCAAATCAATGTCCCTTGTTGGCACATTTTTGGCTGTAACACCAAGCACAATTTCCTCTTAATACTTCATGACCTGCCAAATTTTGGTTAGCTACTCACGCACAGTTTCCTCATCTACATCCTAACATCTACTTATGCCTTTTAAAATTTAAACTACTTCAGGCAATATTTCATCCAAACAGTCCTCAAAATCAAAAAATTCTTTGTTTCCCGGCAGAAGTTTTCACCATGATTTTTTGAAGGTTGACCTTTTTACAGAATTCCAGGCAGCTGCAACTTCATAGATAGATAGCATCTAATACAGCAAGATTTATTTTCCAAAACAGTAAATAATTGCTGTTTTCTTTTATAAACTTCAGTAAATTTCGTCGATAAAGAATTTTCATATTTTGAATGACTCCTTGATCCAAAGGCTGCACCAAAGCTGTCACATGCAGAGGTAAATACTTGACAAATATATTTCCATATTTGGACTTTAATGTGTCTTCAATTGGATGGCTATAGGCATTATCTAGAGAACATCTTTTTGGGGACTATCAAGTGGTTCTAAATGTTGATGTACTGCTGGACAAATTTTGTTTCAAACCAGTCCATTAAAATTTCCCTGCCAATTTATGCTGGCTTGTTGCTGCAGTAATGGATGGGTAAATGTGATAAAATTTAAACTTTTGAAAAAGCTAACGGTTTTTTGGTAGTTCCAATAACACATACCTTAAAAAATGACACCGGAGGCATTACCACAACACAAAACTGTTAGGTATTGTTTTTTAAGTTTATGCCCTGCTGCACTTTTTTGTTTTGTAGGCTAATATTTTTTAAGGTAAAAACTTCCAGTATAAACCTGTTTCATCGATGTTATATATTTGTTCTTGTAAGAATCCTTCGTTCACAATGAAATATTGAAACTGAGTTTTAAAGTCCTTGCTCCTGGTTCATCACTGCTAAGTTATTCACATTCAACAGAAACCTGACAAATTCTGGGTCTTTGCTTGAAATACATCAGCCACCCAGATTGCACTGAAGGCCCCAGTCAATTTCAAGCTCTCAAAAAAATACTTTGCTTTTGCTGCACAAACTGCTCCTGAAACCAGAATGCCTTAGGCCCTCATTTGGTTAAACCATAAAATCATTGCTTGATCAACATGATGTCTTCATATTTTTCTGGCTAGACATCCCACTTACACTAAGGAAACTCTGGCAAACTCAATAAACTTATTTTTGTTTCACAAATTATCATGAACTGTTTGATCACCAACACTGTACTTGTTCATTAAAGACTACTTCACCATCACTCCATTTTCAAATTTTTCAATTACAGTAAAACCTCTCTTTTACACTTTTGACGGGGACGAAGGAAAAAAGTGTAAATCGCGGGAAATGTAAATCGAGGGAAATCGTAATTTGTAGGAAATAGAAGCAAAATCATAGCCTAATGTTAAATTATTTTATTTTATTTTACAGGAGATGTTTAATATTTGATGGGTCACCAGAAAGAGACATAAATAAAAGAATAAACAAAAGTTAACAAAAATTAAAAATATTCTCATATTTTAACTAAACTTGATTTGAGGTGGTGTCTACCTACATATATTTATCTTTGCATCAAGGGCATGCATTTGTTCTTCAACAATAGTCAATGTCATCCGTGCCTTTGTGTTGGTTGCATAGGTTGTAGGCAAGGTCTTAATATTTTTAAAGCAACATGGATTTTTGTACTTTCCAAAAACAAAGGGCTTCAGTCTCTCACTGCCATCTGGATTAGCTCCTAAGAAAACAGTAAGGCGTTTGCTGTGCTTGGCCCCATGATAAGGGTCCCCTTTGAAGTCACAAGGGTCCCTTTTGAAGTCTCCAGGGTCTTGTGTGGCATTATTTAAAGAAAGACCTGTCTCATCCACATTAAAAATGTCTTTAAGCGCATAGGCATAGCCATCAACATGATTATGCAAAGCTATGCACTAGCAGTGATAAACTGTTTCAGGATCAATGTAGTGTACACTTTCAGATTCACTACAAATGGTTTTATAGACAATATTTATAACGACTTTTGAAATGGTCTATCCAGACATTTGATGCTTTGAAGTCATGAATGCCTAGTCTTGCTCCTGCATATAGTTCCTTTTCTTTTAGCAAAACTCTTATCGGTATATGTAGGTACAGTAGAAGCTCCATATAACGAGTAGGGCATATAACGAGAAGCTTGAATTTGCGAGGGATGGCCAAAGAACGATTTATAACCCTATGATTTACATGTACAACAAATAGGAATTAGGGAGGACAACAACCAGCCTCCACTGGGGTCGTTTACTATTACAAATAGTAAATGTCTGCTTCAATCTCGGCAAACGTGCACAAAATTGTGCTCTGTCATTGGATTATATGGCTAGCAGTATTTTTTCTGCACAATTTGACGTTCAAATGCTCATTTCGGACACTCACGGCATGCCCGTATTCACACAAATCAATTTCTCTAAAGTTCGTGCATTTTGTTGTTCTTTTGTCATCCTCCCGCATTTTTATTTCGTTCAGTCCAACTGATACAGTATCGTGGCTGGGAAATGATATTCATTGGATATAAAAACTAAAATACGAATTATTAATGAATTCGAAAGTAGTGATGGGTACAAAAGCGAGATTGAGAGGGGATTTGGCATATCTTCCTCGACCTTATTCACAATACTGAAGAATAAGGAAAAATTGTGCACGGCAGTGCTTCAAGAAGGACGTCCAAGCGGCCAGGAGAACTAACGCAGTTAAGCACTTATTAATATTTTAAAAAATTGCATTAAAAATATTTTTCGATGATAAGAAAACGATCTTTAAAAATTTAAACAATATAAACCATGAAAAATAAAGTAAAAAATATTCCAAAAGTTGGGATTGAACACGACACCTTTGCAGTTGCAGTCAGCCGCCTTAACCACTGGGCTAACAACAATTTTGGCATTCAACAGAGCTTATATACGACAACATGATTTTTTATGATTTTTAACTGCTTTTTTCTCGTAAATGTACGGGAGGTGCGTTGTCTCGGTTTGGCATGTTGAATTAATAACCATGAACTACCGAATCAGAAAATTTGAGCTCGATTGGCCACCCGATGGTCGTGTATTCCCCTAGTAAGTGAGAGGCTCGATATTGACATGTTTACATGTTCCGAAGTTCAATACGTTAATTGTTATGAAATCCGATTCCCTATATTTTTAGTTGTCTATGTATTGTATTGTCTTTTGTAATTGTTTCTAAGAGTATTAATATTGAAAACAGGTCAAAGATTATTCATTTCGATGTGCACGAAAGGTACATACTATAAATCGTATGTCTATCTCGTAGCAGGGAGTGTAGTCCATATTCATTACCAACAAGTTCCCGCTGCTGCCACCAGATGTAAGTACGGCAGAAAATATTACGTGTATCGTGATGGAATTCATTTCGGAACTTTCTGTCTCACGGTCAAAACTCACAGCAGAAATAAATAACATATATATGTACCAAGGAATATATAAAAAATAGTGAATCATAAAAGTGTTGATGTGCCCTGCCACCTAGCGGCCGCAACGTGCACTATCGTTAGAAAAGTATGTGTTTCGCGGGAGCCGCTCATTTGTTAGTAGTAAAAAGTTTTACGTCTTATCTAAACGCAGTCGATCCTTGAAAAACCACATTGTGTTCCCGCTCCATGCTTACAACTGTCATATGTGGACTTGCTTGTAAGAATAATGTTTCCATATTTTTCAAGAGAGTATTCCACGCATAATTATTGTAATAGTAACACAAACGATAGTATTCTGTTAAGGGCAAATCATAAATGCTGATGATATTGGGCCCTATGATTCCGAAAAGCCGAAGTCAGCTGTTGTCTGAGGCGATCTTACAGACGCTGGAGTCCTTTTCTTTATTTCCACCTTTTAACTGGAGAAGATAGCAGCCCAGTGCTTGCGTGGAACGAAATCCCTGTAGGTCATATCTTGTTTATTAATTTATGTAGCATTTTCGCAAATTTTTATTAATAGAACTTTCTTTGAACAAAATATGTATCAGTTTTCATACACTTTTTTATAGAGGTAGGAGGTATTCTTTCTCGTTTTCGAAGTATTTGCCGTTTTTAGTCTGTTGCATTGCTAATACTTGCAGCCACGACATATTTGGTGCACCCAAAACATCTTGGCAATAACAATACTGCAATGCGCATTACAGTACCTGTGTCTTGAAGTATCAAAATTCGTCGTTTAATATTCCAGTGCATGACATCTAACATGGAATTTGATGTCATCGAAAGTTAATACGATCATAAGCAATTGAAGTATTTGAAAATATGATTTTTGATAGCTATCTCAATAGAATGTTTTCGCCACTCACCAAAACTTTCCACAATACTGGTTAAATAAGCGTTACAGTTCTAGGAATTGACTGTGGAGTGATTATTTAATAATTTTCGGTATTAACGAGAGTTCTATTTAGAGAGTGATTTTTCAGATCCCGAGAGCTCCCGCTATATAGAGCTTCTACTGTACCTGCTGCCAGTGGCGAATATAGGTTATCACTTTGGGGGAGGGCAAGACCAGCTAGCTAGCGGTGACCGGCTGTAGTTTAGGTATCCGCGGTTGTGCCGAGCGCCTCTTGCAGTGGTTTTGCGGCCTTATTTTGTGTGGGGGGAGGAGGGAGGGGGGGTGCCCATATAATTTGCCACAGCCTGCAGCTCTAGATGACAGAAACTATGTCTTCAATATTTCTTCAAGTACATCATACTTGGAGTATTTAATGTATTTATGCCTTTTACCAATAGGGTTGCAGTCCTTAGCACTTTTCCCTATACATTTACGGGCTTTTACAATTGTGTTCCACGTTGAACTTGGTATATCAAGTTCTTTGGCCAGGGACATGCGAGTGCCTGTATTAGAGTTAACTCTTTGCAAAATGTTGATTTTTTTTCTTCCAATGATAACGATTATTTTGCACCCTTGTTTGCAATACTAAAATACGTTACCTCACGACTGCCGTAAGTAATTGCACATTATATAAAACAAAAGGTGATGTAACTAAAAATGCAAGATGAATGGCATTAGTGCACGAGTTACAAGAAATAAGAAGAAGATCACTGCAAACTATGAGAATATGAGTTAACATAAATTTTAACCTTTTTGCCACAATGACAGCGGTAGTTGGCCAAATAACATCTAATTAAATATATTTATGGCATCCTCTACAATTAAAATATACTGTTTAAAAAGCTAGTACCGCTCCTTAGTACTATTCTATATTCCATTCGATAATAATTCCGATCGCAAGCCCTACAATATTCGGCATAAATACTTTTCAGCAATGCTATTGATGTTATGTGCTACCATCAAACAAATGATTTTTTTTAAGAAAACCAAATAAATCAGCATTCATGCATAATGTTTAAGCATGTATTTTATCCGTATTTAACATTAATCACGTTCACAGGGTCACCAGTTGAAGTGCGCCAGCCACCATCTTTCTCGCCTTCAAATGTCGTAAATGCCGGGATTTGAAAGTGTAAATAGCAGGATGAAAATACATTGGAATGACTCAAACATTTTTGGGACTGGAAGAAAATGTTGTAAATCACAGGAAAACGTAAATTCCGGGAACGTAAAAGTGAGGTTTCACTTTATTTCAAGTTTAGTTTCTACAGAAAGAACAACTCTCTTCCATTTAAGCATGACCGCATGCAGGTAATAACTTTCAAAATCACGTCAACCAAATGGCGTATCCACTGACAATGTTGTATAAAAATTACGTAACGAGAAAGAGAATTACAAGATGTTTTATGTCCATTACGAATACAATGTATGCCTTTGTAAGAGGTAGATGACACTATGCGATTCTGTCTTCTACATATCATTTTTACATAGAAGATATTACAGACTCCCAAATATTTTACTCCTTGACAGTTAATTCTTTTTATGTGTGAAGCATATAGATACCATGTAATACATTAATACATACATAACTCCACTACACACAGGCCAAACGAAACTATGTATATACGTTTGGATTTTGTAAATCAGTATTCCCCCATTCCAAATGACATTGTTTCCTAGGGTAGCCTTTTTTTGGTGGCATACCGGTTAATCAGTATCCCAGTAAACCTGATCCTGGTTAATTAAGTCTACTGTACGTACATACTTTAACCTAACCATAAATATTATCACCAGTGTGACCTTATTTTATGATACAATTAACTTGTTGAAATTAATTAAATTTCAAGTACCTACCCATCCCATAGTCATATGTTTTCAGAAAAAGAAAGATTATATATTTTTCAAATTCTGCAGCCAAAAGTAGGATGTCTTTCAAGTAAAACAATGAAATTTATGATTCCAAAAACATCACTACAGAGGCCAATACATTCAAGGCATCATCCCCTAACCTTAGATTCACCAATATGTATTTCAGTGCATTTAGGAAAATGCTTACCTCTTTCTGAGTTAGTGCCCTGAAGAAGTCTTCGGCAGTACACTGAAATGTCTGCTTCATTCTTATAGAGGTAGTGTCAATAGCATCACCTCTCTTTTCACTGGCATTAGAAGATGTCACTGGCCTTCCATTTTGCAGAGCCTGCTTAAAAGAAAGTCATGATAAAGCTAGCTGAAAGCATATATGTACGTGGGCTATCTTTTTTCTTAAGAAATGAATGAATATTTATTGCTCCAATATCAGTACCACCAGAAAAAATGTTACATTATTTAAACCATGTCACAAATTACTACAGAATAAATAGTACTACATAAAACTAACATAACCATTAAATCCTGGAGGTTTAGGTACCTCCCATTAGGCTAGCCCATATTTGGGGCACCATCACGTAACAGGATGCCTGAACACAAAAATAATCTTAACATCTGAGACAATACTTGATCAACTGACAAATTAGGAAAACTTGAGACAACTATGTATAACTAAATTTCCAAAGCAAAATTTTAAGTATAGTATCGAAAGCAGTTAGCTATACCATAGCAAATACATATATGTAGTTTCCTGGCATGTAAATGGAAACAATTTTTGCACAATAAGAGATTAAAAGAAGTTTTTTAAACTGTTATAACTGAATAGCCATCATTTAAGGTGCCTTGAGAAAGACTTAATATCACTAATGTTCATAATTTACCATGTGTATTATATCAAGTCTAACAGATGTAACATCTTGATCGCTAGACAAATAAAATGTAAAATGTTCTGTACGTTTACATTGGCAAAAGGGAATCGAACATGGTGATTAATGGGGATAGAAAGAAGTAAGGCAAAGCAGTACAGATCAGGAGAAGAAGAAAGGACAGCAGTGATATAATAAGTCTCACTAAAGAAAATACAGAGCAAGGACTAACACATGTCCCAAACAACATCACAGCCAAGGAAACCCATGGAAAAAGGAAAGACCAACCTTTATAAAAAAGGTTGACAAATTAAAAAAAACAACAAGAAATTCAACTGCTTGATATCTCAGCCTGCAAGTGTGTAATGAGTTTCTATTGCTCCTGTAAAAATACTCCATCTGTTTGAATGTCTGATTCAGATTAACTGTACATGTAAAAAACCTAACAAAATTCCAGACATTGAGCATAGATTTATCCACCACCAGAGTAAGTACGGAATGGGAAAAATCGGTACTATAGATAAAAAGGAGACAAAAAAAAAATTTGAGCACTAGACTTGAAAGACATTACTACACATTAAAAAGGCAGCCTTCCAAACCTGTTGAAGCTGAAATAAAAGAGCCTGAGCATTTAGATAAAATACAGGAGAGTTTTACCACCAATGTAGAATCTGATGACCGTGACCAATACAAGCCTAGCAGATCTAGAAGAAGAAATTGCCATGGCAGATGAGGGAGAAGTTACAAGCTACAGCTTTACCTTGTGATCACTACGGGGTATCTGACTGTGCAGCTGCTGTTATGGCATAGAGTGTGCTTGAAGACATTGGTGTAATAATTGAAACAGAAGCTTCTCAAGTCATTGACTGACACAAAATTAGAAGGGAAAAGAGCTGCAATAGAAAACATTTACAGCAAAGTCAATTGGATTCAGATGAACTACATAGCATATATTCAGAAAAAAGGACAATACCCTAGTTTTAGAAAGGATTGAATCGAGACAGCTTCGTTGAACAATTAAAGAGGAACACTATTCTATCATAAAATAACCTGGCTCAGTTTATTTAGGCCATGTGTCTCTGAACTCCGGATCTGCTAAGGATGTTGTAGTTTCTATAATATCATGTCTTACTGAACAAGGGGTTTCACTAGAATACTTAGATTTGGTTGGCTGTGATGGCACAAATACCAATACTGGATGGAAAGGTGGTGCTATTAGACAGCTTGAAGTGTATCTCAGATGACCACATCAGTGGGCTGTTTGTTTACTGCATTTTATTGAATTACTTTCCGCTATCTTTTTCAACATTTGGTTGGTGAAACAACTGCCCCAAGATTATTTAATGGACCAATTGGGCAGAATCTCATTGCTTGTGAAAAGCTCTGTGATAAATTTTCAATTAATTCATTGTGAAATTCCAGAAGTGGACAGACAACATTTGCACAAGGACCAAAGATATCTTTTTGACATAAGTCAAGCAATTAAAAGTTGCAACTATCCAAATGACTTATCAAAGCGTGATCCCGGCCCAATTTCACATGCCAGATGGTTCACTTGTGCAAATGGAGTCCTTCGACTCTATGTGACCGTGGAAAACCCCTTGGATGCCTTAAAAGCCATAGTGGCATTTATTTTAAAAACTTACATGCCGGTTTGGTTTGAAATGAACTGCAGTAAGTACATTACAGATGGGACTATTTATCTGTACAGAGCAATATATTTCTATAGAAATATCACGATACTTGTCTGACGACCTGAAGAAAGAGGTATTCCCTGTAATTGAAAGAAACTCATTCTTTGCTCACTCGGAAAACCTACTAATGGCAATGGTCTTTGATAAGAGGAGGTACATAAGAGAGTTAGGGCTAAGAAGAGTGTTAAAAGCCAGGCAGACTGTTTCAAAAGGTAAAAGCATCAGAAATTTTATCATTTCTACTTTAAATTTCAATAGGGCTGACATTAACTGATTGGAATGTTGCAAAATTATCATCTCCACCTCTTCTCCGAAGAGTAACCAATGATGAAATATATTCCTTCATTCAATTAGGTGATATCCCAGACTGGGATGTTAAAAAATTACCCTGCCATACGCAAGCCATCGAGGGGTGCTTCAAATTGGTAATGGAAGCATCGCTTAAAGCATGTGAGCCCCAATTAAGAGATTGGTTTCATCAGGGCCACGCTAATATCAAGGTCCATGATGCCAGACGTTACCACCAAATCACAGTACAAAGTTGCATCTAGAAGTCAGACTTAAACAGACGAAATGAGAAATGTTAATAAAATATGTAAAGTTTGTAAGTAATGTAAATAGCACATTGGTTGGATGGAGGGAAGGGTGTGGGTGGAACTCGACAAGCAGCCACCTCCTCTTGGTGACTTTTGGGTTGTTAAATATTATCAAATAGGTATTTAAACATGCGAAGAGCTGTGCAATTTACATGTAAATGTTAACCTGAGACCGCAAACTGACCTTAGGTGATTATTTTCTTAATTCATCAAAATTGAATTTTCCCCAATTTTTTCTGAGCTTAAGCGACTGGAAGATATTCTCTAAACCCAAAAATATTTTTATTTTTGGTCTTATTGTTCGATGCGCAGTTAACGAGGGTAAAAGGACACTTGATGTGACGGTGACGTTACAATGAGCCTAACTAAGTTCAGGTCCTCGATTTATTTATTCATACGTACGCCAAATCCAATTACATTATGCACAGTTATCAAGCAACATATATCTTATGACCTTCGTGGTTGATTTAAATTATAAAATAAGGATTTTTCACCTTGAAATTATGGTTTTAAAAATTCCCGGATTTAACCAGAAATTCCTGCATAATACACGGAAATTTCAAGGTTCGGAAAATTCCCAAATAATTTCAGGTTTTTAAGGGTCCGTGGACACCCTGTTGAGCCATCATTTGAGCTATCCCTGAAAAGGGGTGGAAAAAATGATCGTTCTAACCTGAAAATCACCTGCATAACATGGGATTTTTGTGAGCTTGTCCTTTGTCAAATTATTAAAACTTCCATATTTGTAAAAGACTTTTCAAAAGGATTTTTCTTTTCAGATTCCCAGTCTTAACCCCTCCAGCATGTGTGACTCAGCATATGCTTCTAATTAAATCCATGCCTCCAGTGTGTGTCTGTGTCCAGCTTTGAATTTCGAATTTTTAGAGCTCCCTTTTCATTTATGTGCCGTTAGCAAGTGTGTGTGTAAGTTAGTGATGCCTGTTTTCGTTCTGTAGTTCTGGTTAAAGAAATGCTTACTCCTGACTATTTAATCTTTCGGGATTCATTCCGCGATGTTTAAAATTGCAATAAACAATATTTTGCTGGTCCTCCTGCCAGCTTCATCAGGTTAACTGAACTGATTCTTTACTCTCGCTTGTCTTTGTATATAAGTGAGGACTCCCATTGTTGCCGGAATTTAAATTTGAAAAAATTCATTTGAGCTTTCTACTTAACGTGTAACCGTCTTCTCGGTTGACGTTCTCGGGTCTCTTTGCAATTTCTATAGCCTCCCTGATTAATCTTGGGTAATATCGTACCTCCCTTGATATTAATTTTGTCTCCTCAAAGTTGAAATTATGAGTGGGGCCGCTGAGATGATGTTCGGCTATTGCAGAAATGCGGTAATTATTATTTTTAATTGCCCGTTGATGCTCTTGGAGGCGAATTTTTAGGGCTCTACATGTCTGGCCTACATATGGATGTCCACAGCTGCATAAAACTTCATATACTCCTCCGTAGAGGTTCTGGGGAAGCGGGTCTTTGGCTTTCGGAAGTACGTCCCCTGTCTTCGACACGCATGTGAATCTGCTAACTACATCGTATTTCAATAGAAATATTACCCAAGATTAATCAGGGAGGCTATAGAAATTGCAAAGAGACCCGAGAACGTCAACCGAGACGACGGTTACACGTTAAGTAGAAAGCTCAAATGAATTTTTTCAAATTTAAATTCCGGCAACAATGGGAGTCCTCACTTATATATAAAGACAAGCGAGAGTAAAGAATCAGTTCAGTTAACCTGATGAAGCTGGCAGGAGGACCAGCGAAATATTGTTTATTGCAATTTTAAACATCGCGGAATGAATCCCGAAAGATTAAATAGTCAAAACTATATCCGCGGAAGCCTACGAGCTAAATGCTTACTCCCATTGCGTCGTGTGGCACCAGGCAGAGTCATTTAGGCTCTGAGTTATGATCTCTTGAAGAGGCTATTCATAAGAGGCTAGTGCTGACTGATTTATATCTGTCATTTTTTGTTATCCGCAGTTTCTTGTCATCTTTTTAACTTTTTCCAATGTCATCACTGGTTTGCTCACTCAAGGGTGGTCATTCATGCCTGAGTGAGTAATTCACATTGGTCTCTTATGACAGTCCTTGTCAACTGGAGCTTTACTGACGATGCCAAAAGGCTTCTTGACAACTACAAAGCATTAGTATTTTTTTATTTTTTTTCCATCCTCAGACCATCTCAACGGAGAACCTTCCTTTAGTTCGCCATGGCTTCTTGCTCTCCTGAGTTGTCCAAATATGAAGTGCTCGATGTTTTGGAAGAAAAGGGTGTTATTAGCTTGGATTCAAAATCTGGAAATTCAAATGGATAAATTCTCCATTCTAGTTCTGAAGAAGAAACAGAACTCAGTTCAACAAGAATATCCATGGTAATAATTGGGAAAAGGTTGACAGTGCTAACCTCAGTGTTTTGCTTGTGATATTATTGGGAAACAACTAGTGCTGGTTGTAAACGCAAACAATCCCCCGGAATATTTTGAATTATTATTTTGATGATGTTCTAATTACGTTGATAGTGAATGAAACAAATCCTTAAGTGGAACAATTCCCTTCCCATGAGAAGAATAAAATTTCTTCCCTAAAAAATCACAATTTCAAAAGTGGTTGAGTTTTCAAGAGTGTTTCAAGAGAGTTCCCACAACTCCAGATGAAATTGGAGTATTCTTAGCTTTGCTAATGTTGTTGGGAATCATTCAGAAACCAACAGTTAGAATGTATTTTAGCAGGAAACATTTGTTAGAAATGCCATTTTTTCCAAATGTAATTGTTTAAAAAAATATTGTTAATGTTTATTGTAATGACCATTTCTTATTCAGAATAAGCCTTATAGATGACCCATGGGTACTGACACAATGTATGCAGCTGATAGGACAGTATTTTCTTCATGAGAATCCTAAAAGGGAAACTTTCAAGGTTGGAAGAAAAAAGTGTGTTCTGTGTACCAAAAATGGAAAGAGAAAAGAAACAAGACATAAAGGCAAGTGACCCCTGTTTTGAGCAGTACCACATGCAGCTCAATTACTAAATGAAGGAGAAGAGAAGAGTGCCAAAAATTTAAAAAAAAAATATAGGATAAGCATTATTTAAAGGCATGTTTTTTTTAGAATTTCTCAGAGAGAAATTATGGTTTTAAAAATATTTAAATTCTGGATCCACAAAATCTTCAAAGCAGGTGAAAATAATGCACATGGAGGGATTTAAATACCCAGTTTAAAGTCACGCTTGAAGGGTTAATAAAAAAAATGGCATGTCCTCTCCTTCACTGGAGACCTCCCCAGGGGTAATGTACGTTGCCTTTTTTGCAAGTCAGAATTTAATACGCTCTCAAGAAGGTGAAAGGGGATAGGGATCGTGGATGCAGAACATTCAGGATGTTATTTTTTCTTCTCAAAAGAATTGGCCATGACCCACTCACTTTTTTTTCTCTGGTCTCCAATGAATATGCTCTTTATACTTCTTGATTTCTAAGGCCTCCCTTATAATTCTCGTCTTGAAATGTCTTGTCTTGTGCAAAGATTGTGGCATTCTTTAAAGTCAATTTCGCCTTGGGCAGCCTTATGTTTGGCAAATAATGATCTATCTTGGTTGGCCAGTGGAATGGTAGTGCTATACTCCTTGATCCTAGTCTTAATAGTCTGTTTAATTTCCCCATCTAAACTTTTGGCATGTTGTTCATGTAACCTCCTAGCCTGTAGCAGCCCCAATTCCATCCCTCACAATAGCTGTTCTATACTTTCTGCAGGTTTGCAGCAATTTTTAACAAAACACGTGACTCCCTTAATATTATTTCAGTTTGCAAATCAGTTATGAATAGCAATAATAATCTTTGTCCAGATGGCACAGAGAATATTGTGAATAGTGAATAATGTAAAAAAACAAAATTAAAACAGATTATAAAGTATGTAAACTAGAAACTGAGGGAGGAAAAGTTGGGCTGAAAATACCCCCCCCCCCCCCCCCACAGGGAATTTAGTGACCTAGATATGAGCCATTTTTCTAAAACCAGGCAAAATACCTAGTCACCTACGAAGACTACAGTCCTAGGCAACATATTATCCTCTTCCGCCCTGCTGCTCTGTCTCCAGAAAGTTTAACATGAATGATTAAATGGTGCCATTTTTGGGATAAATGAGATGTTTATTGCAGAAATGAAAAATTATTAACATGAAAACAAGCATGCAAGGATGCTTGCAGAGTGCAGATAATACCGTCCATGTTTAAATTGAATGCACAATAGGCACTCATAATTAAAATGACACAATGTAGCACATATGCTAAACGAGGACTGAAGAGGTTAAAGACTTTGCCAGACTACACCTTGAGATTTTAATCTATAAATGGCTCTGGTGTGATGACTGTGTATGTCTGCCCTAGTTCAGTACATATACGCCTCAATTATTTAAGATACTAGACCATTCAGATTTACTCAAAATGAGAATTTAAACATGATGGATATAGGGAAGCAGCACTCCATGCATCATGTACATCAAGTAGTGAACATCCTGAAAACCTAATATATACATATTTCTTCATGAGCCTTTGAAATATGTAGCTTTTATTTAAGACATTTGCAGTCAATTTAAATTTCAAAAGAAGAGTGAATTAAATATGTAAAATCAATATAAAGTTGACAAGTTTGCATCCTAGAAATCTTACTTGCTCTTGGGAGATATTTTTTTCGGCTAGGCACTAGCAGTTACTTACCTTCTGCCCCATTAATTATGAAGCAACATTACTTGATAATTGATGTAGTGATATGCACTGTATTTTCAGGCCCATAAAATGCATGTTTCTTTATTCAATAATGTGTTCTAAAATCTGACTGTATCGTATGCTCTGAGCTACATTTTCATGCATCTGATTTTGTGTCCCCGTTGGAGGTTCTGATTGCTCTAATTTCACCGCTAACTATGCTGCAGCAGTAAGTAAAAGTAGCACTCTTCATCATTCATTTTTTTCTGGGATTCTATGACAAATAACACCAATATTCACCATTTTTGAAAGCTAACAATCCCATTTTCTTCCTATAAACTGGTAATATTAACAGATGTTTATCACAATTTTTCGTCTAAAATCTAACCCAAAAAATCACAGAGCATGTTATGGGCCAGAGCATCCTCTAGGCCAGGAAATTTGATGTACATGTGTAGTTCTCAGTTTGCTCTAACTTATGCCCTCTTATTGTGATGATCAAACTGACCATCTGTCATCTTCAGAAACTCATCATTTCAATCTTCTAATGAATTATCTTCAGATGTTATGACAACTGTTGTTGACACTTAAACAATGAAATTACAATGCCATTCACTCCAGGGGCGCAACAACCGGGGGGGGGGGGGCATTGCCCCCACCAAGCATGATTGTGTGGAGGGCTAGCCCCCCCAGAAATCAGAGGTTGTGGCTCACTTTTTAATGGTCACTGCCCGATTTGCAAAAATCTCTTCTCCCCCCCCCCCCCCCCCCCGCTTAGCTAGCTTATACAGATTTTTCAAGGAGTTTGCCCCCCCCCCCCCACTATTTGGTGGGTTGTTGCGCCCCTGATTCACTCAATCAATCACACAGAGTGAATATGTTAGATAGGGTTACATGCAATTAGTTTAACGATTAGTAAGCATTTTCTTAAAATACATGCATTTTCTTTCCTAATGCATTAGCATATTTATAAAATAGTGATTCATTTATGATTGGTCATCATTTATTGAATAAAAGTCTATCAACACACATCATACATACTGAAAATGAATATGTATTTGCAAGGCCACTTTCGAAACATTTCATTTACTCTTGAGATTAGTCACACTAACATGCATTAAAGGCTCAGGATACACACTATTAGTAACATATGTGGAAAACTAAAACATCTCACGGGCAATAACACTAAAACATCTCACAGGCATTAAACCCAAATGTATTAGAATATCAAAGCTGAACAAAATAATTACCACATCCCACACTTCATGTACAATAAGAAACCTCATGATAGAAAACAAAACACAATGTTAAGTATTCTGGTAGCAAACAATTACAAGCACAAGCAATTCTTTCCATTGGGTCTTTTCATAACTCTGATGGATAAACACAAAGCATTTCATTTTGAGCAGACAATGACATGCTTCTTTTTTTTGACGCCTGGGTCAGAGGCAGCTAGAATATTATCTACACTAGATTAATTCAACCCTTTGATTTACAATGACACAATCAACTTCTAGTGAGTCTTCACTGCCTAGAAAAATGTTTGGTAGTAGATAAATAAAAATAGGAAAATAGAGGAATACAAGGGTGTCTATCAATGAGTTGATGTCATAGCAATCAGCATTAATTATTATTTGCGCAATTCAGTAAATATTTATTGACAAGTCTTTCACAGCTGGCTTAAACTTCTTAAGGAGTTAGGAAGAAATTTCCTGTATCAAAGAAGGAGTTAAAGAAAGAGAGATATTACTAAAGAGACATATATTAAAGTAGCATGCTTGGACGTTAATTTATGTAAGTAAATACAAACCTGTTTAATATCAGCAGCTGATTGCACTGGAGTCTTTGGTTGAGCTGCCATGTCTAATTCACCCTTCTTAGGTAGAATAAGCCCCTTAGAATATTCTTAAATGAAAGAATAAGGACAATTAATTGCTACATCAAAACAAAATATTAGGGATGAGTGGGAAAGGCATTTCTGGTTTTGGGATGGGACGGGAAAAAAATTTCCTAACCTTCTTGCTTTCTCCCCCTTCCCAGCGTTAGCATCACACAAAAATAAATAAAACTGTATATCAATAGATTCAAAGAAGTGTAGGTTATCACTTTATAGGAAGGGATTTTACATAATATGACACACAAAAAACCTTTAGTGCCAAAAAAAAAGTTTCAAAGTAAAAAACCTACTTTTTCCTAATATTTACTTAAATGTATCAAAAACTATTAGGTTTAACGTAAATATGTTAGGTATTAATATTGTAGAAAATTTAATAACAAACAAAACAGAAAAAAGTTTAACTTGATCTGATCACTAGCAACAGAGATAATGGGTGTTCCGTAAATATTGGTATTTTGGGGACTTAAGTAAAAATGTTCCTCTGGCAGTAGTGGTAAAAATCAGCTTTACGCTTATTATTTCCCAAGCATAATGTTTTGGGGTCTTCATTGACTGTCCTAGGTGTATCTGAAATGGCATATGTATCCGTTGTGTATCTGAAATGGGACTGGTATAATAGCCTCAGTTTCTGTTGAAGAAGAGAAGTGAATGGTCAATGTCTTGCGACCGAGTTTTCAATTGCTCCTATGTGTAGCAGTGCAACAGGAGCTTTCCGTGCAATATTTGATTTTTTATATGATGTTTGATCTTTTGAAGAAGTAATTCACACTGTTTATTGTGCCAATTCTGGAAAAGTGGCTCTTCTGATATTCCGGTATTCACTTCGAAATGACGGGAAGTAAGTTTTTTCTTTCAGTTGAATATTCTTTCCTAATATTTTTCATAACTAAATACATTACTTATGATAATAATGGTAATTTTGGTGCTTTACACTGAAAATGACATCAATATTTTAGTAGGCTAAAATGGAGAAAAAAATAAAACTGGACCCCACAGTTGAGAAGGAAAGATAAGTAGTGGAACAGTGGCTTCAAAAGGCGCATGATAGGGAAACAGATGTTTCGGATGATTCCAGTGATTCTGAATATGATACTGTGGAATAAAGGATAGAGAATACAGACACAGAGCAAGAAGTAAGTAACAGTGACGTGAATTCTGAAGATGGATACTACAACTTAGTAGATACACATTTCATTGGACGATACAAAATTTCACAGTGGTGTAAAAGTGCCCCAACAAAGATATTCGGATGTGTCAAAATAGCATCGCCATTCATTTACCGGGTGTAATAGGTGTAGCTAAAGATGCTTAGTCTCCAAAAGAATGCTCAGAGTTATTTTTTGACAGTGAAATTATTTCTGCTATCGTAGAATGTACAAATCAGAAAATTTTAAAGATTCTGCATCATTATAGCAGAGAAAGAGATGCGAGACCGACAGATGCTTTAGAAATCAAGGCTCTGTTTGGAGAGCTTTATTTATGTGGGGCAAGGAAAGCAAATACCTCCAATATTTGATCTGTGTACAGAACGGGTATCGAATTATGTCATCTAATGTTCTCTGAAAAGCAGTTCAAGTTTTGATCTACTGCTTGAGGTTTGACGAAAAAAATTCTAGAGAGGAGAGGAAAATAGTAGAAAATTTGACTTTTATTAGAGATCTATTTGAAAAAATTGTAAAGAATTGCCTAAACATTATAGTGTAGGATAATATTGTACAATTGACGAGAAATTGGAGGGATTTCGTGGTTGATGTAAATTTTAGACAATACATCCCGAGCAAGCCTAAAGAGTACGGCATTAAAATTTTTGCATTACTGGATTCGCGTGTGTGCTACACCATCAATCATGAAATATATGCCGGCGAGCAACCTTTGTGCCCACACATCTTTTCACATCAGTCAGCCCAATTGATGTCATCAAATGGTTAAGTTCTCAAATTTCTGGGTCGTAACATTACATTTGACAATTGGTTGACTAGCTTAGAATTAGCTGAGTATTTACTAAAAAAAACATTACTATTGTAAGGGCTATGAGAAAAAATAAAAGAGATTCCACCTAGTTTTATAGAAACAAAATCTCGAGGAAAAGAATCTAGTTTATTTGGGTTTAAAAAGGAATGCACATTAGTATCCTATGTGCCAAAGAAAAATAAAAATGTGTTTCTTATTTCAACTATGCATAATGATGCCAGTGCAGATAGCTCTAATAAAAATAAACCAAAGATAATTAAATTTTACAATCTAACAAAGTCAGGCGTTGATACTGTCGGCCAGCGCTGTGGCTCATACGATGTATCGAGAAAAACAAATAGATGGCCAAATGGTGGTTATCTATAGCATGATGAAGACTGCTGGAATAAATGCTCAATTTTCCACAGCAATGTAAGTCCTCTCTCAAATATTTGGAGTGGATTCTAGATTTCATTATCCCGAGACTTTACAATGGATTATTTACACACCCGGAAACAGTGCTTCTCAATACCCCGAGAATTTAGGCTAATAATTGAAGAAATATGTCCTAGCACATCTACCGTCGGGCAAACAGATGAAGAAATTACCAATGCAAAAAGAGGAAGATGTATCAAATGTGGGCATAGAAAAATAGGTACACAAAATACAACTGTAAGATACGTACAAGTTATATTTGTTTAGAACACCAACATGGTGTGCTTTGACTGCTTATGTCTTCAGTTCTAAAAAACCATCTAAAAAAATGTTAACAATGGGTTAATAATAAAGAAAAGTAAAATAAATGTAGTGTTTAATAAGGACATGTAAATCCCAAAGAGCGATTGCATGAAAAACTCCTGCTGAAATATCAGGTGTCTATTCTAAGGCTTGAAAAACTCACTGGCATCTATGAGACGCCGTGTGACCTCTCCCGCAACTATTCGTCATGCGCCCTCTGTAGGGTTAAGAGTTAAAAAAAAACAGACTTGCCAGTTTGATAGGTGTATCGCGTATTTTGTTTTGATGCCATCACAGTCAATACCTTAAGAGTCAAATTACACAAAATATGACCATGACGCAAGTGCCTCATAATGCAATTATGTTTACCATAATGTCAACATACCCTATGGACATCTGCACGGCCAATTATGTTGAGGCTAAAGATTTTTTCCATAAATGCATGGGAAATTTATTCATTTTTTTCTGTTTGTCTTACTTACTTTGTTTCAATATTCATCCTTGAGACTTTAAAGTTATGCTTTTTTTAATAGTGAAAGTAGGAGACAGCACTTTTTTCATTTCAACTTATACTCGAGTCACAGATTTTAGTCAATGTTTTTGGGTTAAAATAAGACTTCGACTGATACTCAAAGATATATTTTAGCTTTAAAAATCATATCATTTATTTTTTGTTTTACATTTTTATATTGTTAATACCTTTCATTAAATTCAATCAACAACAAGCAATTTAAATTTCAGATCAAGCAAAGTGATAAAGTCTACATACTCCATAGATGAACTCATAGATTCAACAAATTGTTCTTTCCAGCATATATTTTATTAATGTGTAATGGTTCACCTAATGCTAATTGTATAATTCCAAGGAATGGTTCACCAGATCCTAATTGTATAATTCCAAGGAATGGTTCACCTGATGCTAATTGTATAATTCCAAGGTCAACACAAAATGATTAGAAGCATGACTTAAGTAAAAAACTAATGTGAGTAACTTCTGCTCATTTTGGCATTAAAATATGTATTATAGGACAGTAGGTCCTGCCTAAAAAATTCTTTTTGTAATTTAAGCCATCATTGAACTCACCTTCCTTGAGGAGAGAGAGATAGAGGGCAAGCTGTTCCCTAATTTTCCTTCGGCCTTCTCCATTCAACAACTTCTGTGCCTTTTCATAGTCCATGCCACTCTCCTTCACTGACACTAACACCTGCCAAAGAAAGAACATATCCAATTTTTACTAGGCTATGTCAACGCTTAAGAAAATAAGATATTTAGCCCAAAGGAACTGATAAAGGTTGAAGACTGCAATTCAACTTGGTAAATTGGAATGCCTCAGTGAATGAAACAAATGTTTAATGTTGAAGAAATTTAGAGTAAAAGAAAAATTACTCAGTGGATTGAATGTAATGTACACCAACTCACAGAAAATGGCTTAGACCAAGGCTTCTGGTCAAGAAATAAAAGTTCCACAGCATTTACATGCATGAAGGATGAGAAAATATTTCACAGCTGATGGCACGTACCAGGGATGGAACCAGGGAGCAATCTTGGGGGGAGGGGGGGGAGAATTTGTAAGTTTTGTACAGGTGTGGGCATGCATATGTGAATCTTAGTTATACATCTTATATATATTCCCCTAACTATGCCTGCATATCTTTATTATGCCAATTAGCAAATTATTTAACCTTATTAGCTATGGGATTGCTAACTCCTCTCTGCAAATTCTATCCACCATCTGGTGACACTTGGAGTTTGAGGGAATACCAGAATGGTAACGAAACAGCATTCAACGAATTAGGTATGATCACATATTCTTCTCTTCATTCTCCCATACCCTTCACCCACTTGTGCCCACGCCAATTACCAGGGTCATTACTCTCAGATAACCTTCTTCAACTGCATCCCTCTTTCATTGGGAAAAATTAATTGCTACGGGCTATGCTAGTTTTACATTAGTCCTTGGAAAAGTTACTCAACCTAACACAAAGAGTTCACAACCACTGATTCAATAGCAGCCGAAGTATATGAAGATGAAATTCAAGAGATGTTACACCAGTTTAAGGAAGAGTTAAGATTCCATTTCACAATGTAGTGAAAAAGTTTAGAAATTGGATGTTCTTTGAAAATCATATTGTGCTGCTAAAATCCAAAGTGTTATCTTTCCTTATTTCACTACGAAAATCAATAACTTTTTCCTGAACGAGGAACGTTTTCAACTTTACAGGAAAAACAAGGTAAAATGCTTTCTTATGATGCAGTAATCAAAATAAGGGCTTTTTACAATAAAATTCTGTTATTACAGGAAGAATACCCCAAGTATGTTTTTAAAAAGTGTTGAGGGAGATAAAATTATTATTGAGAGACAGAGACTTGGTTTGCAGACTTACAAGAAATACATGCTACTTGAATGAGAGATATCCAAACTAAAAGGCAGACACAATATTTGACAATTTTTACTCTCCAAAATTCATAAATACTAGTCTGCTCTTCAGGTGGGCACACAATTTGCGTAAGCATTATTTAGTACAACTTAGACTTGAAATTTCTTGGAGGCAAGCTGAATAGGATTTGGCAAAAAGATTAACTGGTGTAATTTCAATCCTTAAGTTATTGAAGGAACTGCTTATAGGAGAACATTTCTTGCAACTGGCTTCCAGAGGCTTTTTGCATTCGATTTGTGTGCAGTAGGAGAGACATGCATGATACATATTGGCAATGATTGTTGAGAACTTAAACGGGCAGCACTAGAATGTAATGGCATAGATACAATGGACACTGGTAGACTTGTGGAGCCTAGACACTGTGGTCATAGATATTACCATAGAGTAAGTACATCGAGTAATATACTTACTCTATGATATTACTCACCTTATGAAATGGTTCTGGACATATTTTACAATTAGATGTGTGTGTGATTTTATCGCCAGCAAAAAAAGTGAAGATGTGTTAAAAATTAAAAAAAGGTCACTGTGGTCAGTGACTCATTTGTGCTCTAAGACTTGAATCAAGGCTTTCATCGGAATGAATACTGATTCACTATGCGCATATGGATGGTACATACATACACCAAGTAGGACAATGCCGTTGAATTTCCAATTTCTCGTGTCATTTCTGATACAGCAAAACTCTTAATTACAGGGATCAACTAGGACCGGACCCCATCTGGATAATCAAATATCTGGATAATTGGATAACTCATAAAAAAGTAATTTCTTTGAAAAAAAAGCTAAATTTATGTATATAGTATTAATTTAACAACTAAAAAACAATGTTTACATTTACAAGTGTAAGGCCTATGACTCATCGTCTGCCTAGGCAGTAGCACTGTTACTGCACAACATAGTTTCGCTGTAGGAAGGGCCCAAGACAGCGTTCAACTACTGAATATTGATTGTTCACAAGAAGATTGCATCTTTTAGCATGTCGCTACAAACTGATTTTAGAATGCTAAAAAAACGTATGTATCTACTACAACATCTGTCGAATGAAATCAATGGTATAAAAGAAACAATACAAGTTCAAATAGCCTATTCCCGTGAATGTAAAAAGCTGATTCTAGAGTTTATTTTCCTCTCAAAGCGATCCAGATAATTGGTAATCTGGATAGTTGGAGTTGAGGTAATTGGAATTGTATTGTCGTCTCTTCCTCCAAACATGTTCTTATTCCAAAGAAATCTTTGTGCTTTTAAGACCGTATACCAAATCTCAAAAAAATATACTTAACTCTAGCTAAAACAGTTTAAGTTAATACAAAATGGTGAGTCCAGCAATTAGGTCTATTGATGCTACAGTGCCACATTCATAAGGAAATTATAATGAAAGCATAATTCATCTACTCAAAAAGACTTTAGTTAAACCTAATTGGCAACTCTTTTGATGAGAGACCTGCTCAAGATGGAAGTAAATCGACCGGGTATAATGAGATCTATTTGTTCACAGATATTACATTTACTTTGACGTAATCTACTGCTTTGAGGTAGGTTTTATTGGAAGTCAGAGAAAATCCTCCAGATTTTACACTTGCAGGGCCCTATCTATCTATAGTATTTCCTTCTACATCTCCACGTACATCCTAACCTTCTTCATCCCTTCCATAAAACCTGTTCTCTTTCTTCCCCTTCCCCACTTGCCTCTCTCTATCAAGCTGTAAAATGGTGAAATTCAGTAAGCCAAAATCCTGTTCCCCAATGTTATACCCGAGCATACATTTGGTGACACCGGTACATAATTATATTAAAAATACAATAAAGACTTACATCCACTTCTTCCACTTGGTTCTCCTCACTTAAATTAGGGATATGTATAGTTCCTTTGGTGACTGTCTTCTTCTTTGACTTGGACTTGTCTTCATCACCTTCCTTCACCTCTTCCTCCTCTTGTCCAATTAAAACAGCCCTCCACTTAAGCACAATGTCCCATTCGTAGAAGAAAATAAGTTTCCCTTTCCGGTTATTCACTGATGCCTCACCCTCACAGTGATCCACATCATAAATCTTACATCGATGACCTGCAGACAGTACATAATCAAGGATGTTACAAACCATTATCCCACAAGGTCATGCACTATGAATGACAATTTTTCACATTTTGGCACACAAATAATTTGGAAAGGAACAAAGTTATACTGCTATCATAACAGCTACCCTATGAACACTAAAACGTTTGAGCCATACCTCAGTATTTGTTTTTTTGATTTGGTATAATTTTTGTTTAATGTTTTAGTTTATTTTAGTGTACAAATGTCTTATTGTTGAAATGTTTTGGTTGCGAAGGTTTTGTTTGGGAGGGGAGATGGGTTGTTAAGGAAGAAGGAGAGCAGGACTGGAAGCTGCTCTGAATGAGTAAAAAGAAGAATAGAATAAAGAAAACAGAAACTAGGTGTTTCTAATTTGTACACACCGTCCGACGCTACACCACAGTACATATTTAATGAATGAAATTGAAAGGTCCTTATTTTTACACCCCTATGTTGAAACTTCCAGTGAAAGGCCCTGTAGAGTGGAACCTTGGTTGTCAAATGGCTCCCTTTTCGAACAAATCAGCAGATGAACAAAAACTTAAACTCATGATTGCATCAGATGCTGTGCCTTGAATTGAGTTGTTTAACAAGTTACGCGACAATAACTGAACATTGCATGCACATCAGTCATGGTACAGCCATTGCTCTGAACACACCTATTTAAAATGTTCTCTGAATTTGGTGAAGTTTCTTGTGATGTGCATTATTTATTTATGCCATAAGCAACCATGGGACCTAGTAGCTAGTGAAAGCGGAAATATACAAAGAAAAATAGCAAGGCTGACAATAGAAGTATAGAAAGAGACCAGATGGAAGGATAAAAATGGCATTTATGTATTTGATTCCGGCTTTGTAGTAAGGCTTAGCAAAGTCAGCACCATTTTGAAGATCAAGGGCGCTATAAACAAAGCTGAATCTGCCAAAGGAGTGACTGTGATCACCAAGCAGATATCACAGACATTAGAAGATGTGGAAAGTTTGATCTTGATTTGGAGCACTTAGCAACAGCATTTAAAAATCGGGAGAAAGCATGGTTTTTGCACCATGGTTTGCTCAAGAAAACCCCTGGCACAAGTTCTGAGATTGATATGTATAAGGCTAGCTGAGGGTGGTTTGAGATGTTTACGAAGCAAAGGGGCATACACAGTGTGGTGCAAAATGGACAGGCTTCAAATGAAAAAGATGCAGATGAGCATGTGAAATACGCACACAAACACTAATGCCCTGGGTGGTAAAAAATTCACCCAGATGGGACTCGAACCCTCGACCCTAGGGTTGACAGGGGAGGACTTCACCCTAGAGCCACGAAAGCTGGCAGTTATGTCTATTTTGAACAATTCACTCCTGCACACATGGTTGCATCCCATTTGAAATTCAATCTACCGATTAAGAGAATATTGATACATCAGTTCATCTAATCCCAGTAAGCACTGCACTAATTTAACTGACAGTAAAAGAATTTCCAAGGGTGGCAGACTACTTGAGATGGATGCCAATGAGATAGAAGAAACGTTTTGCTTAAAGAGGGTGCAAATTTGTACACCCCAAAGCATATATTAAATGTTTAAGTGAAGACTCACTCTTAAATGAAAGAATAGCTGAAATTAACTCAGTATAAAAATATGACAAAGGGGAAGTAAAATATGGTGCTTATCCAGTTTATAAGCTGCACAAATTTTTCTTGGGTCATCCACTGGGTCAAGGGCTGCATTTCAATCAACATTCCGATACTCGACTCTAAGTCTAGCTAATATAAGTACTCATAATTAACTACATGAGATTCATAAGACTGGAAATAAATACATTATCCAATACTAACTACCATGACTCAATAAATGTGTATCCCACTGTGAGTACTGATTATGAACACTGTTAGCAGATATGGCCAAATCAAATAATCACTAGAATATACTAACATAAGACAGCCTTCTTTAAATAGTAACATTTCAGGATGCTTAATTAAAAAACCTGATAAAAGGTAGAAGTCATCAAAAACAGTATTTTATACGATTTACACAGAGAAAAACAGCTGAGGTTGATTTAAAAGAACACTGAAAGAGAATAAAATTGATTTATGACCAACAATAATAAATTGATTCGACTGGCCCAGATGAAAGTATTTCTGCCGGTTGACACAAATCTGTAGTATCTTTGCTTCACTCTCATCTCAACAGCCATCTAGGTCTTATAACGTTGTAGAAGGGAATGTGTAATAGTGAATATAAATAAAAATGGAATGCCTAAAAACGTATCATTACTAGGCAGTGCATTACTCGTATAATCAGACAATTGATTATGACAATGAAAGGAAAAGCAGTTGCAACGTAGCATGGCATGTACTGGTTTCAGCATGCATGTAAGATACGATCATCATAACCCGAGTTGTCTCAAGACCTAAGGCTAATAATGATTTATTACACTTTTTATAACAGTTAGAAAGGACGGTTTCATTCCAAAGCATACTCGCTTAACGATACGAGAAAAAAAATAAAAAGGCCCTAAATTCTGGATCACCACTCCCCTTAATGATCATGTACTTAACCATAACAATAGAAAATCTTATCTTACCTTCTCCCTCGAAAGTTAAGCCCTTAAAGAGTTCCTTAAGCTTGTCAATGGACCATGCCGTGGCATTTTTCTCCGTCCTAAAATATTTTAAGACATGGGCATCACATTAGACAAGCCGGTAAATAACTAAAACGATGCATACTTTTCAATCAAAATGTTTCTTTTTTCTAAGCAATCATCGTCAAATACTTATATTTAACCAGAATCAGGCGTTAACAAACGAAATTGGAACACAAATTAAGGATAAATCAAGATTTCAATTTTCTCACCAATGCCAGTTGTTTACATTGGTGGCATCGGGCCTTTCCTCAACAATCCAGCGAGGGTCACCTTCTCCCCACTTAGCCATTATAACTGAAATATGAAATTTATTCCAATTGCACATCAAAATACGCATTTATAATAGATATTCAACAGATCATCAACAATTGTAACATTAATAAATTTACATAATCAATTACATCGCCATGTGCGCAATTAAATATTAGCGCAGACTACCTTCCTAAATTATAACTTTAACACTAACAGCGTATGCGATTCAGCTGCACATCTAATGCAATTAAGAATTAGGTGCGTCGAAATTAAAGAGATGGTTCTTTCACAATGCTGAGACCAAATTGCAGATAAACTGTTCGACTGGCTGCATTAATAAATACGCACTGGTAGTCAGAATATGACAAAAATACCTACGTGTAATTCAGTCACCGGTTTACAAAAAAATGCTCAAGAATTAGGACACTGCACGCTGATAATACCGCAAAATAAAATTATTTCTGGCTTACCTTAGACTAAATTCAGGTAAATAATCCAAATTTCCGGTAAATAAATTGCCGAGGTATTTGAATTAATTCACAAGTATCACAGGCTCAACATAAAATAGAGATAAAGACACAACTGCACTCGGAGTCGAATTTCGTAAATCTTCAAGCTGAAATTTCTAGATAAACAGCTGAGCATCACGCTGCTTCCGATCACTTCCGATCTTTCCGATTCACTTCTAGAAAATCTGTGCTAAATATTTGACAAGGTATTCAAAGAAATTCTACTGTATATTTAGACTTAAAATATTAATTATATAATTAAGTCTCATTAAAAAGACAAATAAATGCATAAAAGTCAGAATTACCTGTTGACAACACGCCTGGTTGACTTTCTAGAACTTACTTGCCGGGATTTTTGAATTAGACTAATGATCTGCATGAACGAATGATGGAAGGAAAGCGGGGAAGGGGCAAAGAAAAGGAAGCAAATGCTAGATAACATTGAAATAGGTGGAAGGTACGCGGGCACAAAGCGTCCGGAGGAGGAGGGCTCATGATATGTGATAAAATTTGTGACGTGTTATTTTAACCAGTGTTTTTGTTCCGCTTTTTTCAAGATGGATATATTATTTTTCCACTAAGTCAGTGTCAATACTCTTGCACTCTTGCATGACTACTTAGTGGAGCAATTCACCATGAAAAAATAATTAGGCCAGACCACGATTCGAACCTAGACCTCCCAATTGCCAATCAGGTGCATTAACTATATACGCAGGCTGCAGAGAAATAATACAGTATACCTGCTTCCAGGACTGGGTAAAATACACTAAAAATAGTATTTAAAATACATAACAATAAAAATAGTATTTGAAATAAAAAATACAAAATACTTTTTCAGGGTACATTTCAAATACAAAATACAAATACATGTATTTTAAAATACTCAAAATGCTAAAATACATTCCAATCAAACCCAAATTCCCTAGGAGGGACCACCTTAACGTTATAAGTTATGGTAATCATAATACAGAAATTTAGACAATATATTACCACTACGCATGTCTATTGTTAAGAGCTGTCTGAATTTCCCTGGTGCGAAGAAAAGAGATTGTGAAAGTTCTCCTTCAGTATTCAGTGACGCTGGCGATTCTGCAGAGCGACTATCGCAGATCTGAAACTTGTAATTCTGTTTGCTGATTCATAATTATATTGGCTTGAGGCATTGACTCAGCGGGCGCAATGCAGGACACGAAAGGGGCCCTTGTTGGAGGTACTTCCTTCATTTCTGGAAGGGTGTTCCTGCCCCCCAGCCTTCCCCAGCATAGACTGTAACAATATGGAGGATACCGTTTACTTCTTATTTGTGGTTCGAGTTTCATTTTTATGCGAATGGGATATAATTACGATATTCCATTGTGAAAAATTAATAACAATTCACTTTGGTTCAAATGAGCAGCACTGAGTGCAAAATTCACGAAGTTGAATTTGGGCTCTTTAGTATAGGTACATTTGTCGGAAGTATTTTGTGTATTTCAAAATACTGAAAATACCTCAAATATGTATTTGAAATTCAAAGTACATTTTTGAGGCGTATTTGAAGTACAAAATACTTAAATTACTTCAAGGACATATTACCAATACATGTATTTCAAATACTGCCCAGCGCTGCCTGCTTCCAACGTGCGCAACCCGGATTTAGAGGTCATATCATGGATGAAAGGAGTACAATGCGTCTTGACTCACGAAAGCGAATCCTTTTTCTTTGCGAATAATGATCCTCCACCTAGCATGGTTATTATTATATAGCGATATGTTTTCATAATTATTACTACTTATGCAATGCTTTTTCGGAAATTTTTTCCAATATGTATTTTTATAGATAAATGATTATAATACCGCGACGACTCCGACACTAATTCGCATGTTTTCGGTGCATTTACTGCTTAACTGATCCATTCAATATGGCATCTTGCGCATTTAAATGGCTTCAATATTCCCCTGTGCTATATGATCCCATATATCCTTTACTTCAATCAATAGGTCGTACTCTTGGGGTCCCGGAATCCCTCAGTCAATTCTTCGGTACTACCGGGGTTCGAACCCGATACTTAAAAATGATAAGTCAGCACTCACAATCCAACGCATCTACCCGATCCCCGGTGAATATGAGGGTAGGTTGAATAATGGTGGAGGGGGGGGGGGTCAGGCTCACCGCTGCTGACGCAACATTTCCAGGAGTTATAAATGACCCACAGCCCAGCGATTTGAGGTTTACGCCCGCACGACCACCATTCCTCTTCACTTATCTCCCAAAATATCATATACTCACAGCCACGCATGTCCGACCAATTATCGGAGCAAGAGGGCGCTACAGAGATGACCGTGATGTTTCGGTACGCGCCTGAGTGTTGTGCGAAGTATTTTATCGCGAAATACTCGGGGCGTGTGCGTTTTTGATGGAGCCAAACATATATGCGGGTTTTTGTGATGGTTGGAGCAGTATCTCTCGATCCCGGTGTGTCCGAGCTCGATTTCAAGCGGTGGTATGCCAATCCCTATTATTTAAGCGCCAAGTGGAGTAGGGTGGATCGATTATATCCTTTTTTACGAACTTCCATACTCCCCTGAGTAGCTAATTTGTAACTCTGTAAGACATGCTAGCGACATCTGTAGTTTCGTTATGTTTCCGAAGGACTTGCTATGGCAGTTTGTCTTTTCCAGAGGATTGAGAAATATAATGGAAATAAAAATCTTCATTTATTTAGGAAAAGGATAAAATACTTTGCACTATTCGCACTTTACTCGATCCTGTCCTGATGATGCTGAAGTGCAGTGAAACATGTCGACTCAATAAATGAAATTTCTCCAGTTGAATAGTACAAAGTATTTTATCCTTTTCCTACAGTGGAATTCCACAAAATATCGGCCGCCACCAATAACTTCTTCATTTATTTACTTGATACCTACCCCACAAGCCAGCCGTAGGGTGTGCAGCAGGGGATGGTAGGTCATCTGCCATTAAGGTTTTTTGTGACATGCGTGATAAAACAGGTGGACTAAGATTCAAAGCTTGACATAAATTCAGAATTTATGACTACCTAGCTCCTTGCCTGCAATATTAGCCTACTCACTTTACAGTTGAAATTTGATCTGCTACAGTTGGTAAACATTTTTATGCCTAGCAAAATTGACAGTCGATAATGAACTAAGCATTAAAATGATCTGGAAAAATGACGACTCATTGATTGGAGTTGATAGACAGAAGTCGCTACTATTATGTTTTAACAATTTACAGAACGGCACTTCTGGACGAAAATATTTCTTTTTGAAGTATTAATTAAGCATGCAAAAATTTCATCTTAAATTTTAAAAAATGATGCAGTTTCCTAGGTACATACGATTTGATGTCGAACGTTTGCCTAAAATCAGGTGAAATCCTGATCATTATTTTTAATAAAACTTGTGATTAAAAAAAAGAACTCGCCGGGTAGAAAATTAATTTCTAATTTACCTTTACACTATTTGAAAAGAGATGCACAAATAGTGCCTTTTTCCACGAAAGTCGCGGAAAGTTATAATAATTTAAATGCTCTTGACAACCCACTCAACGTGCTGGCGCACCAATGCACAGTAGTCTGAGGTAATCAGTTTCTCGATCAAAGGTCTGAATAATTCGTAGTATACTTAATAAATGTCCAATACTAAATGTCCATTTTATAAGTGCGATATTCCACAGGAGAAAAATCATTCGCCTTGACCGGGATGGTCCCGGTCAAGGCGAATGATTTTTCTCCTGTGGAATATCGCACTTATGTGCACTTGCGGGTGACTCCGTAAAGGTTACTACCGTGGCTAGTCCCGGTTTCCTCAAAATTTGTCCATTTTATAGATTTTGAGATGGCTCAGAGTTAGTTCTGTATTTTTTTATACTAATTACTGGCTGGTGATAGAATTATTGGTTTCTTGGTCAACTAACTGATATTTAATCCAATGTTTGTACTTGATGTTGGCAATTTCTGGCACTAAAAGGTGAACGCGTATTGCAGCAACAGCCGATGGTAGATTCCAATTCTTCACGTAAATTGGTGAAAGAGTTACTCGTGTGACATTAAAGTTTCGAAAGTTCCGAGTTTCAATAAATCTGGAAATTTGATCAAATGTTTACGTAAAATTTTGACCGTAGGACATTTGTTTAAGCATATGAACTGTATTTGGTAGATTTTACTGGGACCACAGGTTTCCCTGGGAAACGAGCCGGCCATCCTGAAAGTGTGAATTTTACTTGACATAAGGCTTCTTGGTCCTAGTGAGATCTAAGATGAATTATTATTATATGAGTCCTATTTTCGCGCTTTATTTTATATACTGAGCAAGGTTTCGAAACTTTAGAGTCATTATTAAGTCCAAAAGTGTTCGTTGATAATGACACAAAGTGTTGAAACGTTGGTAGGTAAATATAAAAAAGTGTGAACGTATTAATCAGTCAATATTTGTTCATCATGAACTTAAGACATAAGATGTAGATCTGACATCGTGGAGTATTTCCGCAACTAAATGAAAACAATTTTGTATTTCACTGTTGTTTCTCCTCTTGACAACAGGTTTCGGCTGTTACGCCATCATCTGGCACAGAAAGAAAGAAAAGACATCCGGATGGGGTATTTGTTGGGGGAGGAGAATACGGGGGAGAGGGAAAAGTTCGGAGTTGACCAGTTGACTCAGGTCGGTGGTTCAGGAGGTGGAGTTCGAGGAGTCAGGAGGTGGAGTTCAGGGAGTCAAGAGATGGAGTCTAGTACTCTTCACGGGATGGATTATGGGATTGACAACAGAGGAGAGGGGAATAGATGTAGCCATTTATAAGGTTGCCATAAGGACGAGGTAAAAATTCAGGACATCACCAAATCATAATTTCATAGGTAAGTGACGAAGATGTTTTTTTATATTTTTAATTTATTTCTGTATCAGCCAACCGTATACAGCTTCCGCATCTCACCATGGCAAAAAGAATACAAGTTAACCAGCCTTTGCTGTACCATCGCCGCGTGCAGCTTTCTCTCCTAACGGCTACGGCGTTCTACCCGTCAGTTGTGGCACATTTTGGCCAGTATGCCACAAGAGAAACCAAAGCCTAGTAATACACTATGCCCGCGTTCACTCTTCTATTTGAGCTGGGGCCCCTTCTAACATAAAAGGACTTCCTCGAGAGCCAACATACCGTTGCCCGAGACCCACCACCAGGAGGTATATGTGGTGTACTGACTTGACGGCGCGCAACGCATGAGTATAAGATAGCAAAAGAGGTAGGTATGCAAGTATGGGCCATTATGGAGGAAATTATTTTAAGAGAGCCAGTTAAAATTAGCAAAATCTTCTCTCTACATAAGAAAAATACATCGAGATCATGAATATAAGTCAGTGTGACATTTTATGAGCCAACATTCAGGACAATCCCGCTTTATCAGGACGTATGGCAACGCTGCCATTGAGGATGGACGGGTGTTTTGACCGGACGCCACGCCGATTACCCTCGCCTCAAGTGATCTACTTTTACCAATTATACCGACCGTGAAGTGGAAGACCAGTAGGCTGGTTACATTGCAAGAAAGGGTCAATAATATTAAAAAATCTAATTCGATGAAGTTTAATTCGGGTTATTTTGCGGTTCAGGTGAATGTGGTGGCAGGGGCAGTGAATTGCAGACGGAGGGATTCGGAAGAAATGAGAAGCGCGAAGAACATGTGGAAAGTGCTAGGAATGATTGCGAATGGGGTCGAGTAGGCGTGGTGGACAGCGCACTGGCTTCCCATCCCGAGGGTAAGGGTTGGAATCCAGGTAATGGCGGAGATTTTTCGGTGGAATTATGATCCCTACTTGGGTGTCTTGTGGAGAGCACATATGGGGTTTGGTTCGATTTGTTTTTTTTTTTAAGAATTGCGTGAAAATTTGCATAGTACGTATTCTCATAAGTGATATCTATACATTAAATTGAAAAAAAAAAAATGCATGGCACATGACACATATTTTGTAATAATTCGATTACATATGTGCATATATTCTTTTAAACGCTATATGATAAATTTACTGTTAATATAATCGTTGCTAACAAATATCAATGGGCCAGGCCGAGTCCAATATCCGACAAAAATATATTTCAATATAATTTCGTCTAAATATCGAATTTCACGCCGAAAAATACAGTCAATATATGCTGTAGTTAAGGAAAAAAATTTAAAATATAATTCTTTTATCATTTCCATTACTGCCTGTATGGTGATTTCGAACGCATTAACTAATGCACCTAAATGAAATGTGGTCCAAGAATTTTTTTGACGTTCCTACTTTAAAAAAAATTTAAATGTACACTTAATGACCCCCGAATACCACTCCAGCCACCTTTTTAAGGTGAGGTACTACAACCGTATGGAAGAATATCTAAATGTCGTTCACTAGGTGCCTTTTGGTAACTACGAGCCAATACTGCGGGATTCTCTCTACTCTTTCTCCACCCATATTTTTTCCATACCAATCTATCCACCTATGACATGACGCTAAATACGCAACTTTTCGTCACCTCCCTGGATAACTCAACAAATACGGTATCATGTTTGAGGGGGGATCCTCATTTCGGTGGCCCAAAAATTAACGATATTTTAGAATCTTTTTCTCAGCTAAAATGTAGGCTATCAGCAAAAAAACATTTGGATCGTTTTAGTTAGGTTCTGAACTACATATATACATTTTTGTGAAAAAATATGCTCTCTTTTCCTCGGGGCTGAAGTATCCCTACTGTGTGCACGGTCACGGTCTTCCTATCGATCCGAAACAAAAATAATCCAAGTTTTATTATTGTATGTGTAATAAACTCCTAGTTGAGCTTGCTTTAACACTTGGTTGCCCTTATTTACTTTAATTTGGTTGAAGTAGAATGTAGTGTTGAGATATTTGCTTAAGATTACCTCCAAGTTTTGGAAGACCAATTATTATGTTGAAGTATGTACATACATACATACCCATCATGACATTCATATTCGGTATAGGTGCAGTCTACGAGCTTAGTTATTGCTGTTTGGCCTAGGAAACTGGATCTCTTTTTATGAATTCCTCCATTATGACATATCCGTTCATGTATATTTCGCACATTCAAACATTGCTTCGTACACGGTCTTCTGTTCTCAAGACTCCTAATACTCCTACATTTTAGAGTTCCTTTCGCTAAACTCACCCACGAATTTCGCGGTCTATCACTTCCTTTCACACCATTCACTCCACTTTCCAAAATCTGCGTCATTATTCAACTCTCATACATTCTTTCTACTTGATCAAGCCAACGAAGCGAACTCCTTTCATATGAGTGGCTCTACCAGGAGCAATTGCTTTTGTTCCCAACAGTCCAGCTATGGGGGCCATTGGAAAGCGCACGTCCTCCCACCGCGTCAAGGTTGTAGTCTAAGGGGAGATAGTTTTCACTGCCATTTAAGAAAGTTCGGAGGAGAACAGGTCTGTATATTGTACTTTTCACCTACTCAGAAAAATGCTCATTCCTCCATATGATCCATACACTATCTAAGATTTTCATTCCAGCATTTGCATGCCTCATAATTTCCTCAATCTTCCTTTCATCTTTCTCGAGCATTCACCTAAGGTACACAAAGTCATCTACTTTTTCAATTATTTCATCATTGCCTTTCATTAAACAATCATTGCTCCCAGTCCTACTGAACAAGTACTGTTACATGTTTATAAAGAGCGTTCTACATTAAGTTAATTCACACAGTACGGGACCTAATAGAGGACGCTTTTGACAAACTTACGCTCCTCGCTTACTTTTAGTAATTTACTTTAGGGCATAAGAATTGCATATTGGTAGACACCTAGATGTGCAGTTAATACATGACATAGCACCATATTAATTTTCCTTTTGAAACCAGCAACATCGTATGTACCTCTAGCCCTATGGCGATTGACACAGGAAACGAATTTCCGAGAGAGCGTATACGGTCAACTAAAAGTAGAAAGCCCTATAGTCATATTCGTATTTTATTTTAATTTAAAAAGTTGTTAGAAGCATGGAGTAAGTTAGGCAATATTAAAGAATCAATAACTTTGTTTTTATACACAATATTTTCGGTAACTTAAGATGCATATTTGAGTCTTTAACTGAACTTATTTATGTCGCGCCGTACGCTGTAAATCCCTTAGCAGTCAAAGGTTATTTTTGCGATTTTATGCAAAGTATTATTAAAGTATTATACATATGTTGAAGGTGAGAAATATTTTTTTATATTTGAGAAAACCTGTTTACTACTCACTGTTACATTTTTTACGCGATCGCTGATTTGTAAAATTCTTCTATTTTAAATGTCTCCCTGAAGCTCTAAGCCGGACCATGTCCCAAAGTAAAATCCCGAACTGTCAACGATGGACACCTTATGTATCACCTGTCCCTGCCGTGGTCCTCAGGGACTCCGTTGGTTTGATGAACGGAGGAGTACTGAAAGGTTTAGGTTTAGGGGAAGGGAGAAAGGAAGAAGGGGAAGTGAGGGGAAGGGAAGCTTTGGGGAAGGGAGGGGGGGGGAGGGACAACGAAGAAAGCGCGCGAATTTTAAAAACCTCTCCATGCGACCGATCCGCGCATGCGCGAAAGGGTTCTCACTAAAGGGAGAGGGGGAGGTAGCCAGGGAATCATGTTGGAGTGGAGGAAAGGGTGTACGTTCTCTCTCCCCCTCCTCCACGCATGTCCCCTTTCCCCAAGAGCTCCCCAGCCTCCCTGGTCCAGAGAGCTCGCCGCCTCCACCCCTATCTCCCTTAAAGTCTCCCGGAGTAGGAGAGGGAGGGAGGGTTGGAGAGATGAGGAGGAGGACTGACGGGGGGGGGGGGAGGTTGGCGAATGGGTGGGATGGGTAGGGAGATGGGGATGGGAGGTGGGGTGTACGCGGAGGGACCCCCAGTCGTCGAAAATCAATGAACGGGACGGTTTGCGCTGGCGCGATCCGAAACCTTGCGAGAGGCAGTGGGTGGGGTTGGAGGGAGAGGGGGCAGAGGGATGGGCGGAGTCGGCCCGGGGGGATGGGGAGAAGAGGGGAAGGGAGGGAAAGAGGTGGGAGGGGGTTGGGGGAGGGAGGTACGGTTTTTGGCAGCTAGCTGCCAAGGGATACCGAGGGAAAAGAAGGTGTATATATATGTATGTATATACAAATACATATACATGTTTTAGGTGTGTGAACGTGTATGCATATAAACATCCTTAAACGTGCGTGTATGAACAATAATAGCGAAAGAGTTGGAAATAAGTAGGTAAATAGTCACTAGCAGTACGAGAGTTGTGGGAAAACAGTTTCGGTGATTGATGCTAACATATAAATACGCATAGTTAAAAAAAAGCTAACATATACACGAAAAAATAGAAGAAGAAGAGAAACAAAAAATATTTACACGTTTTGACGGTCAAGCCGGATGGATCAGGGGTAGAGGACTCGAACTGCCGACGAGGAAGGCTTGACTGCCGAGACGTCTCAAACTCTTTTTTAAGGATCTCTCCTTTTTTATTTTTCGTTTTTCAGTGTTTAAATAAATATATATTCAAAACGAGATATAAACATGCATTCATATGTTTTGCATATGCACATAATTACAAATACATTTGCACTCGCTGTAATATGACATTTTTCAGGGTATACATTTATTTTGAAAATGAAATGCTTACCAATACTCATGAAATAACTAATATTGCGTACAGTTACTAAATTTACCGACTTTATTTGCATATATTAATTTAATATTAACAACACAGCTTATGTATTAAGTGACTGACTATTCACAAATTTAAACCAGAAACAGTTGAATTAATTGAGTATAGCATTCAATTATTATATACATTTTAATTTGTGTTGTTACAATGTAAACATATTTTTAAATAAACAAATAAACAAATGTGGAGAATATTTTGTCAGGTCACAAAAAGTAAAAACTTTACACATGCATATTTGTACTTGTGCTAAACGACATGGATAAAAGCATAAAATTATATGATAGCTGAAAGAGTAAATGTTTATTTATTATGGTCATATATACACTCATAAGTGCACAGTGCACACCCATAAATATTTGCTTACACATACACACACTGGGAGTATCTCAGCGGGGGTTTCTCCAGGAAAGTACCGCGGTCTCTCCCTGCCAGGGTCCCGGCCGTGCAACAGAGTGGCTACCGGCTTCACAGGACGGGAGCGCGGATAAACTTCTCTATCCCACTCCATCCCTCCCTCCCACACCTCCTCTCCCTCTGCCCTGAACGCACTGTTCCCATCCCCACTACCTCTCCTCAACAGGAGGGAGGGAGGAAGGGAGAGGTGGTGTGGGAGGGCGGCGGAAAGGGTCCTGGAAAAGGTTTCCCTCATGGGGGGAGAGGAAGAGGGGTAGAAATAGGAGTGGCGGGGGGGGGCATAAACCCCTTCCGGGAGGGGAATGGTTTTCGTCCTTTTCCTTCGGCCGGGACCACACAGCGCGAGGCGGGGCGGGCGATAAGGGGAGGGGGCGGAGAGAGAGAGGGCGGGAGGGTGTCAGTAGGGTGTGTGGAGGGGAAGAGCTAGGGTGGTGAAGGTGGTGGGGGAGATTACGAAGCGAGTTAGGGGAGGGTAAAACAGGGGGTGCGCTCGCGGGGGCAGGATAGCGGGGAGAAGGGCTGGAGGAGTGGCCGGACCACCACCTCCGGAGGCTGTGTCAGATATCTGGACCTCGCCGCGTGCCGGAGATCTTCTTCTTGTTCAGTGCGTGGTTGACTTTTAAAAAAAAAAAAAAGACTTCGGGTGGGACGGTGGTTGAGTGTGGTGGTCCTCCCTTCACGAACCATATCACTTGGTTTTGGACACGTTGGGAGTCGTCGGTGCTTTTCTTTCTCCGGGACGTCTACCATAGAGGATTCCAGTTCGTCCCCCTTTTACTCGTCGCCGGGACCGGGAAAAATAGATTTGTACACGCCTGACAACACTTGCGAATGTGTCCCCACAAACACATCGGAAGGTTACATATGTGTGTGAACGCCCTGCTTGGTGGCGTTTGTGTAAACATGGGCCAGGGTGTTTGTGTCACGCCGGTCTGCTGAGTATATAATAACACTCTTCGTGCTTTCCCCTAGGCTACGGATTAGAAGGAATTCTTCCGGAAGGCCTCGTTATATCTCAATCCAAACCCCTGTTTTTTTCTCCACCCACCCGAAACCTTTAAACATCTGCACCCCGTTGTGTTTCGGCGATGTTCTTGACGGCGTTTAAACGGGACGGATTTCATGTGTGGAGGGTTCCGGCCCGGATTTGGTGATCTCTTTCTTTCAAGGGGGGCTCAGATAAGAGGAGGCACTGATAGAGAGAGAGAGAGTTTGTGAGTGCATGTGGGTTGAGTCTGAGACGCTCCACTCTCGTCCAGTGAGGAGCGGACGCCGATCCAAGAGTGCGTCCCCGTAACCTACAACTACTACCCCTCCCCATTTGTACCGCTCTGGGATTTTTTTCCTGAGGGGTGGAGAAACGATTGCCCTTTTGTTCGCTGCTCCCACACAAAGAGTGCGACCTTGTTCAGACCAGACTGACCGAAGAGTAACCCCTGTTTTTTTATTTCATCAACCAGGCAACCGTGTGAAATCCGTCACCCCCTTTCCCCCACATCAACTGGTTACCCCTGATTTTTGAATTACCTGACCGGGGTGGGGCGATATCGGCCCAACGCACGCCCCCTCTCCCAGGAGTAAAAATCCCTATCTCCACAACTCTCGTACTAACGGAACGGTACCCAAAAAAAACCCTAAATTGTGAGAAGCCCCCCCGAATGCCTTAAAAAAAGGAAAAACCTGTTAACTTAAAAACCCTCCTTAAAAAAGAGCGATAAAATAATAAGGATAAAACAAACGGTGTTGTTGTGCCCTCACTCCCGTTGGGGGGGCTAAGGACCCTGAATGTTTTGTCGAGGGGGTGGGCTCACCAAGGGTCCTAGGACAGCGGGCCCGGGGGTTTACCTGGAGGGGCCCTTGAAGGGGTCGTCTCCTTCAGGATTGGTTTTTAGAGCTGAGGTGTCCTACTTGTTTTTTATGTGGGGTTAAAAAAGGAAGGCGACCAAAAGGGCGAGTGTGTTCGAGAAAAGGGGGTTGTATAGGAGTGCGGTTTGTGGTTTCGCGAATGTTTTTATAACCCCCCCAACTCTTCCCACCACCCCCCTTGGTGGCGATAACATCAACATCCCATTCTTCGGCAAGACAAATATATATTCTCCTTCGCATCCGCCATGGTGTCCTGAGTCCCCCCTTCCCCCACACTTTTTCCATGTGAGGGCGGAGCCGGTCGACAGGGGGTGTAAAAAAGGAAGAGAAAGCGGACGAGTTGTGAAAAGAGGAACAGAGAAGGAGTGGAGAGGAGGAGGGAGAGAGAGAGGAAGGGAGGGAGTGGGAGAGGAGGAAGGAGTGGACAGGTGTCGGACGAGGTGTTGAAGGTGCCTCAGGTAGGTGATCGGCTTGGTTTTGTTCATTTATTAACGTGTTGCACGGTGTGTGTATCTGTGTGTGTGAAAATTTGAAAAGGACGCTTGGGTGCTCCCATTAAAATTTTTTTTCATGAATTCGTGGGATTGTGATGTGCAGTGAGAGTACTTATGTATTTGTGAATGTAGGTATGGCAGCGTCGATAATAATGAGTGTCGCTAGTCGAACGATGCTATATTACTGTCACATTACCGCCTGTGTCATATTTTGCGTCAACCGTGTCTCGCACTCGCCATGAAGATGGCTTGGGAGGCCAAAGGAATCTAGCGCCCGGCCTCGGCCTACCTTTGGGATCCCGGGTCAACATATTGGTGATACAGCCTTGCCAGAATCTAGTAGTTCGGGATTGTTGTTCTAGAAATCGCAGGTAGAATGGGGAAAAACTTACCTTCCCTTTCATCCAAGCATTGGATTTTCGGGTCGTAGGGTTGTTAGATCGGAGCGACGCTTTGTTATCCCCCTGGGTGGAGCTACCCACTGTGGCTTTAGGGCACAAATCTCTCTGTAACCTAATCGCACCCATCCCACTCTACCTTATCAGTGTGGTATTTTGGTAGCCAGCTCTTTCCGGGTTACCTCTGACGGTGATAGTGTAAGAAACATTAAGCAACTTCGTCCACCGTATTGGTCGGTATCCCTAGGTGAGCTCTATTCACACCGAAAATTGAGTAAAAGACGATTTTTTTGCTGGGAGTCACCCATCAAACCGGCAATCGAGTAAAAGGCTGTTTCTTTTGGTAGGAGTTTGATCGTTACGAGCTCCACCCTCGCCTATCCCAGGTGGATTTCTGGGTTGTTTATGGTGACAAGTGCGTGACCTCCTATCGGTGTGTCCCAGGCCATTCCAACTGAGCGTTATTGCGCGGATTGTTTTAGCAATCGCCTTGCCCATTACCTCACCGCTAAGACCCCCCCGTCCTTTCCCCTCCGCCAGGTCTACGAACACAATGGGGAGGGGTTGTGATGGTGCTTTTCTTCGCCCTGCCAGGGTCTTCGTTCCCTTTCATCATCCTCCCCCCCTCCCTTTCTCCCCACCCCCGCGCACGAGATATATAAAAAATATGCTTTCTACCACCCTCCTACTATTACTCTGAAACCTACCGCTTCCTCTTGAATGGATTGATATTGTTACATCTTGCGAAAACCTTCATAGTATTCAGGATATTATGCCTCGATTATGATGACAATTTCGCTACCGGTCGGCTATATTTTGATTTGTTGGTTATTTGAGGAGGTGATCAACGGCTGAGGTCAATAACGCCATTAAGGATAGAATAGAGTATTTATTTACTATACTCTGGACATAACCCAAGGGATGAATGACAGTGCAAATTGAATTTGGCTTGACAAGATGGTCACATACAATATATGATAGAAAGATACAAAGCTGTGCAAACAGATTGTAAAGTGATAAGAACATTAAAAATTTAGCACCTCTCTGCATTGAGAAGAGTTATATGAAATATATTTTTAATTGCGTTCGTGGGACTGTATGTGATGTATTTTAAGTTTTGGGGCAAGAGAATTCCAAAATTTGGAGGCTGTAATCTACGCCACTGCCGGGATTCGAACCCGGGGACTTCGTAATGGGAAGCCAGTACTCAAGCCACCACATCTACACAACTCCTTACTCTGTTCAAGTTTAATGTGGAGTAAATGGATGTCATCCTTAATTTTTTTTTCATTGACATGCCACCATTCCTCGGTATTATTACGTTCACAATAGCTCCGAGTCATCTAATTTTGGAGAGAGCTGACGAGTGGTGGGAAATATTTGGAAGAAAGTTCTGATGAGGGATATTTTCCAACGATCTTTGGGTCCCATATCGAACTCGCCTCCAATTTAAGGTAACTACTGCAGAAATATGTAGGTACGATTTAATTATGCGCGGTTAAAGTTAACTATCAGGATTACTTAGCCTTTTTTAATTTGAAATTAACTGAGAGTTCGAATGTTTTAACATAAAACCAGTCTTGTCTATCAGTTGACTGAAACGTTATCTATGGAAGAACGTATTAAATTCTGTTTATATAGGGATAAAATATTTAACCAGGGAGTGTAAAACCGGGCCTAAATGTTTTCATATGAACAATATGCCAGAACAATGGCTCATTTCGTGGAAAAATTATATGAACGAATAGAAAAGTGTCTCCGAATAAATAGAGATTAAACATGCATGACGCCCAATAATAATTGGAAAATTACCAATTGCTGAATTATCTCATTATAACGAGGTGAGTCAGATTATAATTAAGATTGCATAAACGATCAGCCGTTAGACAAAACAACCTTATTCTCACTCCTTATTCCCATTCCTAATTCCCACCCTTTGTCCCTCGACTGCAAGAGTTCCAAAAAATTAAGTTCAAATCATTGGAACTAACCATATGCGGCTGGTGACCTACACTCCCACCAGCAAGGCCTGTCATGGAGCAAATACTTTTGCTCATGTTTTCGTTGGGAACTGAACTTTCTATTCAAATCTAACAGTTGACAATACAACGTGAAGTCCATTTTGCGTGTTCGCAAATTCCAAACGAATCGGGAATGAGTCCTTCAAACTGACGCGGAACAAATGTCCAGAGTGGATAAAAGCTCTGCCCAGTTGCTAGCACTCGTACAGGTTAGAGCACAAAGGATGAGGGGATGAACACTATGAAGTTTGGTTTCACCGTATTTCAAACCCAGTTTTCATGATTTACGGTCAGGTTTTTAAGCTAATAAAATCTCTTTGCAATCTTTACTGTTGATGGATTTCAGCCGCAGGGGTTTTATTGAACTTCATATTCCTACTTTTGTCGTATGCCCAGGTTGTGGATGGGTAGTTTAGTATTTATATCTCAAAACGCATCTGGGTTCTTATTATTGTAACTATTATTTTATTATATATTAATATTTTTTATTACCATTGCTCATTATTATTTTTGTTTTATTGTCTCGAGCGTAGAGAACTGTATAAATGCCAGTCAGTTGTTTTATTTTTGTGAGATGTGTTAAAAATGAGTAACTAAGTTGGTTGTTTTGTGTATGGAAATCGGCTTGAAAATGACGGATAAAAATTTATTTTTGTCACATTCTGTGAAAAATTAGAGACCATATAGCCTGATCCTTCCCGAGCTCCCGTTCCCTCGCTTACCCATCATCATTTCCTTCTATCATGTCCTAAAGCAACCCTTCTTCCCTCATCACCACTCTCAACCAGCTACTGTGCTTCCTCCTAGTCTCCTCCAGAAGTTTCCTTTCCTCACCCACCATAGCAAGACCTACCTCGTTCATCTTCCTTTCCGTCGAACTCCTCCATCTTCTCCATCCTTCTCCTCACTCACATCTCGAACGCCTGCAGCCCATTCTCGTTTTCTTTTCTCAGAATCCACATTTCTGTCCCATTAAACGCTACTCTTCACTAGAAAGGGAAAATTGAATGTTCTTAAAAAATAAAATATATTTAAAATAATGAATCTAATATTAATTTACCAGTATTTTACCTAGATCTACTGACATTCGCACCGATTCTAACACGGAAGTAATATTTACTTCAAAATCAGCTTTTTCCCATCATGGATGTCTACCTGCATGAGAATCCGTGGGTGGAGGCTGAGGTATGCAATGGTTAAGTCAAGAGAGGACTGCGTAGGCGGTATAATCATCCCTTTTGACTTAACTGCATGCATCGGCGATAAAAAGTCCGAAAAAACATTTTGTAGGCATAAATCGATTGGTAATCATCTCTGAGAAATGAGATTTGGTGTAAAAACTTGAATTCTTTCGCAAAACTTAACCTCAGTTAATAATATCCACTATTGAGGCGTCCCCGTCTCCTGGACTCGTTTTTACTTCTATGAGCCATGCGTTAGAAATTTTAATACACTTGATACATCAAGAATTTTATCACATGAGATTAGGAAATTCCCCGTTCTCTTTCATCGATAAAATTTGTTTGAATCAAGAAAATAGACGTCTACTACTGTAAATATTAAGGATAAGAACATTTCCAACGAGGGACATTTAAAAAAATTCTCATCGGCCATGGTATTACTAAACATTAATGTGTATTAGTAATACCATGTCATCGGCTATCAACAGCTATTGTCATAAAGAATATCTTTTACTATCGGATATTATGCTTCTTAAGGCTTAAGACATTTGTATCGGCTAATTCAAGAAGAATTAGATACAAAGTTGTTATGCCCCTATTGAAATTATCATACAACCTCCTACTTGTGGCCAGAATGAGTCTTATGAAGCCCTAACTGGGCTGGTGTGCCAACTACATGGTTTGGTCTAGCTGCCTACAAGGCTTGGTATGGCTACCCTCATGGCTTAGTGTAACCTCCTACATGGCCTGGAGTAGCTGACTACATGGATGCATATAATACCTTGCATGCCTACATATCCTGGTGAAGCTGACTTAATGGCTCTATGTAACCACCTAAATGCACCCGTGTAGCTCCCAACTTGCCTTCGTTTAGGCAAATAGACGGTCTATTTTAGCGCCCTACATGGTGGAAGAGGCAACTCACCTGCAGGCGTAACTGATCCTCAACTGTCTCACTTCAGACGCCCTACATTAAGGCCACATAAGGCCATTTTAGTATACACATGTGTAGATAACTGTGTATAAGGCAGTCTAGGCCAATCCTATGCATACAAACCATCCAGATAGTATAGTTCTTAACCATGTAGGCAGCTATAAGGGTCCCTATATGAGCATGTAGCTGCCTACACTTTACCATTTGGATAACTACGTGAAATTTTTCACTACCGGTGGTGACTTATACCCCATATTGGTGAAAGAGAGGGAGAAAGACGCGGAACAAGAACTATAGAGAAATAGAATGCACTATCAGGGGTGAAAAATTTTTGAGATTTGTGAAGTCCCGGAGAGGGGGGTCATTCTGTAATTCGTCGGTTCCGTACCGATCGGTTGCGCTTCCTAACCCACCGACTGGTTGGGTTTCCGTACCGACTTGGACTCCGCGACCGACGGAGCCTATTTCAGCGATTCTGTATGCAAGTCGGTGCCATTCCAGTCGGTTGGGTAACTCCTCCCACTCAATGTTCCCCCACCTCCCACTTTTCCGAGTGTTTCCGAAGCTGAGGGTCACATGCTCTATTCGCACCAATGGAATACGATAGAAGAAACAAATGACTACAGGAAGCCGCCTAGTGCTCTCGGGTTTGACAACAACAACAGAAATCAACGATGTCGAAAGGAGAATGATCGTATATTAATTTGTGTGAATTTTGAGCGTTACAATGTGTATTTGATAATTAAAATATGTGCTTTATATTTTAAGATCATATCTAGTAGCGTCCGTGAGAATATGAAGTATTCATAAAAGATGTTGAGTGCTACGAGATTAAATTAAGTGTGTCAAGTGAGAATGAATCAGTTGTGATCGCTTGAATCCAGAAATAACCTTCGAATTTTCAATTTTACCTGTATATTGATTGATTATATGTACATATTTACTCGTGTGATTGAGATCCGACATTTAACTGCGTTTTGAATTTGTAATTTCTAGTTGCAGAAAAGGTATTACGTGTACCTATGTAGTTTTTAATCCTCAAAAGATTGCTAGAATTATTCGTTGGAATAAATTGAACAGTGGCGTGATCTCGGAAATAGAATATCCGTGTATGTATTTTATATCGTATGTATGGTATTGAAACATTCTTGTAGGTATATTATTCTACATTCGTGGTTTTAGGACAGAGAAATTGCGCGCTCGTGTCATATGAAACAATTATTATATTATTTCGTGGAGAAAAGTTGAATGTAAAATGAATTTAATGAGTGACAAATAAATACATATGGTGGACGAAATTTAAGTTGAGTGGAGAAATAAGTAAATTTGCTATCAGCACTCTTGGTTATTGTTACGTGTACCTATCTACTTGCAAGTAGTGTTGTCACCACACCATGGTGTTGTCCAACACATTGTTTCGGCATTATTTGATGATTAATCCGAATTTTATTAGGATAGAGTGATGATCATTGACAGTTCAATGCAAAAGATTCTTAAAATATATCTGCTCAACTAAGAAAATAAAGGGCAAAAGCAAAAAAACATCAGTATAAATACGAACTTTCGTTACCCTGGCCCAAAATCGGGGGCTAACATATCGAAATCAAAATACGATGCTCACAATAAATGTACGATATCGCCTATTTTCTGAAATCAGAAGCTACTAGAGTATGTAACCTAGTTAAGTAAGTGACTGCTGACACGAAATTTGTTTATAATTGAAAACTTTCAACGGGAATCAACCTCAATAATAGTGGTTCACCACGGACGATTTTTGGCGTTTATTATGAAAAATATTCCTGTGATCAAGTATGCTGAATAGTCTAAATATGGTGCTATTTACGTACAAATGTTAGTGCCAAATAGTAAAACATTTTTAACAGCCAAGAGAATACAATGCAATACTACGGAATTATAGTTGTGTAGAAGTTTCTCTCATAGATCATCACCTTTATGGTCACCATCACCAACTTCATCGACTTTTGCATTAGCTCTCTTAAGAACAAATACGTCGCTATTACATTCATGAATAATGTTTATTCATTATTACAAGTATCAAATATTCCAGTCAAGGCTAAAAATACAAATTTATTATCCATTTGCTTCGGTGTTTCTCAAGCAAACCGACTGATTCTCCGCCTTACAGCTCGTGCTGTTGCGGCAGTTTACAGCTCGTGCTTCACTGTTGCGTGTCGGTGGGATCCACCGACTGGAGCTCGCCGGGGCACCGATCGGGTGCGTACAGAATCGCACGGCTGCTCTCTCTGAGTCGGTGTGACGTCCCACCCGACGAAAAGCCTACCATACCGATCGGTTTGGAGTTACATAATGACCCCCCAGGTTTGGTTAGGACACTTGGAACGGATGATTGATGAAAAGATGCAAAGGAAGTTGCCGTATGAAAGGGTGGATCTAAAGAGAAAAAGAGGAAGACCATGGAAGAGATTGCTACAGGACATGGAATAAGGCCTACTAAAAATAGCTGTTGAATATTCTTATTTAAGTAGACAAAATAGGACTCGTTAAAACTTAAGCACTTCCTGATAGAATATTTAGACTTCTATCGATTTTTAATTCCAACTCTTATAAAAATCAGTCAAGTAATTCGGACATTGAAAACGCGTGGAGGGCTTTAGGACCATATATTTTAAATTTGAAGAAAGGTTGGCTTTACTGTGATGCTCGATCGTTGTTCCACTACGTTGCGAACAAGTCTTGAGGTCGGAAGATTTTACCGTGTTTCGATTTAATTTATTAAAAACTCACATCGTGCAGATGAATAACATCGTCTCAAGATGAGTTTCATTTAAAGGGTAATAAGTTCTATTTCCAAGGATGTATACTATGTCCTACCAAGTACGTCTACTGTCAATGTGGAAAGTGTCAAAAGCCAGGTCTCTACCATTTTTACGGCGACAGTAAGTATAATGCGAGCTGCAAGATGGTGGGGGAAGGGAGGGAAGAATATAGAGGCGTCGTGAGGGAGAACAAATCCCCTTGGTGGGTAGAAAATATACCTTTCTACCCACCTTGGCCAAGGCCTACACTGAGTTGTAATGCCAGAAGAGAGACACATAAGAGCATGGTCTAAACGTATATGTTTTAATTTAGTGCTTCCTCACCTCCTGGCTTGTGTTGCTAGCTTTTCCGATCTCCCTCATTTTATTTGCTCCCCAAGGGATGCAGGCGTTACCTCTCACAAATCAAGTATTTTTCCTACGCCCTCCACATGTTCAGTATTTCCCTGCATCTCCGCGTCGGACAAGAAGACTCGCAGGGCTTGATGAGAAGGGCCTTCTGGTTCGCAGGAAGTGTACAGGAAGACGTTCCGTTGGAAGAGGGCGAAACGAATCAAGGACTGTTGTCTTCTCTCCTTCATCAACGGACATCAGGAGGGAAGGAAACGAGGGAGAATGAAGGATGAAGGAGGAAAATTAACAAAAGGAATCTTTCTCTCAGCTCAGCCCACCCCCTCGAGGTAGCTCAGATATTCTCTTTCGCCCACACCTTGGACGAATCGAATGGCGGGCTGTGTGACCATTTCTTATATACACTCTTCAGCTTTAATGAAATGACATGAAATGAGGCACGCAAGGATAGGTCATTATGAGGAAAATTATTAAAACAGAGTCAGCTTTACTGATCTATCACCGAGAATTAAACATTTTTGACCGTGCCGCCTACCCCGAAAGGGAGCGGCGTGATGGGTATGTATGTACCTACGTATTTAGGTGCATACCAACGGTTTCCAACCTGTGGTACACATAGTCCTAATTGGTTGTTGGTGGTTTAGGGGTACTCAAGAAAACTAAGTAATAACGAAAGTGTGTCAAGCATATTCCCTTGATCCGAGGGGCTCAACTGACTGGTATGCTAAGGGGGTAAGCGAGTCGAAAAAGGAATAGAACCGCTGCATTAGAGAAAGTTGGGTACGCAGGGAATTCGACGAAACGGAGCGAATGTCGACCGTCGAATGCGACGTTAATACTGCGGTCCCCTTGGCTACCCTCTTGAGGAGCTCGCGTTGTAGGAAGTGGATATAGATGTTGAATCCATTCCCTTTCCGTCCCCCTCTTCTCTTCCCCAATCCGTCACTCTTTCCTGGGGCCTTCTTTTCCATTTTTTTGAATACACGCCCTCCCCCCCCCCCCCCCCCATCCCCATTCTTCCCTCCTACTACCCCTCTCTCCTCTCCATAAGGATGGGGAGGGGGGCATCAGGAGGTGAGGAGCCATGAGGGGGATGGGCGCGTGTAGAGGGGGTGTCAAGACGTGGGGGGTAGGGCTGTAGTAGTGGAGAAGAACGGGACGCCAGGGCGTAACAAAACAGTCGCTCCCGGGGATTGGGTAATTTTTGAATGTCATATCTCTGCCTTGCAGGAGGGCTGTGTAGAGGCGGATGGTGGTGAATGTAAGGGGGGCGGAAGGAGGCTGAGGGAAGCGCTGAGTGTCCGAATGATTTTCTGAAGGGAAGGAAGGTTACATTGGTGATTTAGCCGTGGAAGATGTTTAGTTGGAATTTTAATGACTACCCATGGAATAAAGAAGGGAATAAATAAATAAATATGTGTATAGAGAGAGAGAACCTTAAGGTACGATATCACAGAGGAATATTGAAGTAATTAAAATGCGCAATTTGCTTCCGTAAGAAGAAAAGTCACTCTCTTCCTCTCCACCACGACAACCACATCTACTCATCTCCCTCTGATAAAGCCAATCTCTTTGCAAAAGTACTGGGCGAAAGTTTTCAATTAGACAACAATAACGTAGACACAGCCTTTGATAAGGAAGTCACTGATACCGTCACTTCCTTCATTAACTCACCGTCCTCTCCATAAAATCTATGTACTTTAAAAGAATTAAAATCCATAATAAATATTCTACCGACTAATAAAGCACCAGGCCCCGATGACATTCCTTTGAGAGTCATTAAAATTCTACCCTCTGAGTTTTCCCCCTCCTTCCTGCATCTTCTAAACACTTGTATATACCTAAATTACCTCCTCTTAATTTGTAAAAGCAGCAAAATCATTGTACTCCCGAAACCAAATAAAAACTTAACAGACCATAACAACCACCATATTTCTTTAACGTGCTGCTTCTCAAAAGCTTTGAAAAACTCCTCCTTATTAAATTAAAAAAAAATTTTCTTCCTCTTCAGATCCCCGAACAGGCTGGCTTCACTCCCCACACCTCAACAATCCACCAAATTGCCCGACTCACCGATAATGTCTTAAATGATCAACACTATGGAAGACTTACCACTGCAGCCTTTCTTGACGTCGATAAAGCGTTCGACAAGGTCTGGCATCAAGGCCTAGTATTCAAACTATTAACCCTCAATTGTCCATCCTACCTCATCAAATTAATAAACATTCTTGCAAAATCGTACCTTCTCAGTAACCCTAGAAAATAATCGTTCCCCGTCATATCCTATCCTTGCTGGAGTGCCACAAGGAGCCGTCCTGTCCCACACGCTATATAACATCTACACCAATGACCTCGCTACCTCCCCCAAAACTAACTTATATCTCTTTGCCGATGACACAACCATTACTTCTTCTCACAGATGGCTTGTCGTAGCCTGACGGATTGTACAAAACCACCTAAACAATTATCACACCTGGGCAGAAAAATGGAAAATCACTATCAATACCACTAAATGTACAGAAGTCCCATTTTGTCACAACCGCAAATTAAAATTCGTCAGACTCTCAGGACCTCCTCTCACCCTCAACGAAATCGCAATTCCGACAGTCAAGCAAACTAAATTCCTGGGTTTAATTATTGATTCTTCCCTCCATTTTCACCCAAATTTTAATCAAGTCATAACCACCTTCCACGCCGCACATAGTTCCATTTATCCCATTCTCAATATAAAAAGTAAATTACCCCTTCATTTGAAAAAACTTATTTACACCGAAATAGTCAGACCATCAACAATGCATGGCAATCAAATCTGGGCAGCTTCACTATCCTGTTCCCAAATCAGCAAACTTCAAATCTCACAAAACAAAATAATCCGCATGATCACCAACGCCAGATGGTTCCACTCAAACGCCTCCACGACGAACTAGGAATTCAATATGTAACCGAACACCTCATCCAAAATTCAAAAACTTTTAAAGAATCCCTCAATAAGCACCCTAACCCTTTATTTAACCAACTCTGGAACCTTAACATTGACCCCCACTTAAATCCCCCCCAAAATATCCTCACTTCCACAGCCCACTTTCCTTCAAAGCGCAAAAAAGTAAATACCCATCCTTCAATCATTCACCTAGACTCTCCCAACCTCCTGACCAATACCACCCAATCACCGACAAATCGACCTAAAGCCTTTCAGCCTCCTAGATATCTCCTACCCCCTGTACCTGATTAGCAAAACAAAATAGTTCATTATAACCTCGCACTACCTCAACACAGTCTTGTTTTGAGAAAAAAGAAAAAAATAATTATAAATATATATGAATAAATATATATTGTATTAAAAAATATAATAATAAATTTAAAAAAGTAATAATAAATAAATAACTAAAGAAATTAATAAGTTATTCCAAGCATTAAAAAAATAAAATCCCAAGCATGATGAAAAAAAGAAAGAAAAAGAAAAGAAATAGTAAAATAGAAAAAATAGTAATTTAATACACAAAAATACCTCAATTAAAAAATTACACGCACGCAACCCCCGCCCTTAAAAAATTTCCCAAGTCCAAGGAGTACCAAGTTAAAAAGGGAACATAAAGGCCAAGTAAACGAGGCCTGTAAATCAAAGTGTAAGAGGAAGTGCGCAATTTGCCATATTGAATGGATTTGTTACGTATCTAATACGCCGAAATCATAGGTTCCAGTAGCGGAATCATCGCAGCATCGTAATAAAAATAAATGTATAATACCGCCAAATTAAATAATTTCCTTTATCATAAAATATTTGGAGAAATTATGCGTGATAGCCATGTTAGGTAGATCGTTTTTGTCTAAAAAAAATCATCACTATCGTGCGTCAAGATGTCATCTACTCTCTATTTAATCGTTGAAATTCTCTGTGTCACTCCCAACTATTTCCCTGCTTCCACTAGTGTCCTACGTACCAGCGTAACCACATCCATGCATTTCCACCACGTTGGAGTTGCAGTCGTAACTCCAACGTTGAATCGCAACGTGAGTTGTACGTCCTCTACGAGAATCGAAACAAAAAAAGTGAAAAATAAGCCGTTAATTTCAAACGAAATTAGAATTCCCGCATCCATTGTTACCTTGAGGTAAATCCAACGCAAAGTTACTCAAATTTCATTTTAGTGGGAACTTTCCACTCAGTGCGCTGAAGTTAGTGCGGGTTGGAACACGTCAGCGCACTTGAGCGCGCACGAAAAACGATTAAAGGAACAATGTGCGCAGGCAAAACGTTTGTTTGCTTTGATAGCGCAGATAGGTGATATCCTACTGGTACATACTAAATCATCGGGACGACAAAATATTTGGTAAATAGATTACGAATTCGTTCAAAATACGCATTGAAAAAATTTAGCTTTTGACCATATTGATGATACCGGTACTAGCCACGTTATTACCTTTTACGGAGTAACCCGCAAGTGCACATAAGTGCGATATTACCACATTGTGATTAATACCTTTAAATTATACATGTTTAGCGCCTTTGCTGAAAATCAACAGAAAAACTACAATCTCGGGAGTGATTTATATAAGTTTTTAAAATTGTTTTGCGGACACAAAATCTGCTCCCTATCTGTTGTGAAGTGCGCAGGATCTGAAACAAATGGAAAACACGTGCGCCGTTGTGTTGCAAAGCGAGCAGCACTAGAGAGAATGGAAAGCGCCCCATGATATTCTCGCTTCTTATGGAAATGCGTGTCCTCTGATGATACAGGTCTTCCGGGATCTCTTCCGCGTTGAGTTCATCTTGGTGAACAGCATGTTTCGCAGGCGTGCCCGTCTGCTTCTTCAGGCCAGAAGTGACAAGGCGACTGAGCGCTTGCGGCGGGAATCGAAACCACGACCCTCATAGTGGCCCGCGAGAGATCGTTGACACAGTTCGGTGTCGGGGGGGCGTGACCTCTTTGAGAATGGGGTCACGGGTTCCCAGGCAACGGTGGAAGCATCTGTTCGATTTTTGTGCGCATCATTTTCTGGGACTAATGTTCGCAAACATCGGAAAAATATAACTCGCTCACTTGGAGATTGACCTAGATCGATAGGTCGATATCACACACCGTACAAAGCGAATGGGCAAATGGTATTTCCTTATTCACATGGTATAGGAGCTAGTTCCCTAATGCTAGGCACCTGTGGTTACCTACGAAGATCCAGTTCCCTGAAAATTTCACTGCTTCAGTGTGCTGTGGTGTAACTATCATACATACCAATCACGCCGCTCCCTTTCTGGGTAGGCAAAATAAAAAAAACTCATTTATACTCGGTGTCACGCCGGGACAACTGGCTCCGTTTAATTAATTTCCTCCAAATTGTCTTATCCTTGCATTCCCTTTTCACTTCTGTTACATTCATGCATTGCTTCATACACGCTCTCCTATTCTTATGACTCCTTATATTCCTGATCTTAAGAGTATCCTCCATCAGATTGGCCCATGACTTTCTCGGTATACCCCTTCCTCTCATGCCATTTACCCCTCTATCATAAATCTGTTTCGATATTCGACTCTCATCCATTAACTCAACATGGCTAGTAAACCAACGAAGCACCCTCCTTTCATACATACCCATTACCGGAGCATTCATTCAACATTTTATCATTGCCTACTCATTCCTCACCCTATCCCTACTACTATTACTTCAAACACTTCTCCTGTACACCCTTTATGGCTACTTTCAATGAACATTCACTCCTTGATATACTTGCATAACAATCATTGATATCGAAAACTGAATTTTTGCTGTATGTTACTAGCAGACGTTCGATATCTGACATCATTGAGGATCGGTGGGTGTAAGGTATAACTTAGGGAATGGAGGGTGGGTGGAGAGAAACCCGGTGTTGGTATTGGCCTTGTCATAATGTAAGTCACCAAAGAGATCACAGTTTATAACCTCGACAGACGGAGTATTACTCTTGAAGTACATTCCACGCGGAACCCGAATAGGAATCGGAATTTCATTGAAAAAACTTTGCCACCGTCGGGATTCGCACCCTGCCCCTCGGAGTTAGAAGCCAGTATTCTAGCCACCTCACTAACTGCATACCAAACGAATTAATTTCTCAGCTTCTCTTAAATATATCAACCAAATCACGCCGGTTACCGTGATTAATGAGTTTCTTAGGTTTCCAGTCTAGTACATTACAAGTTGCTTGTATTGACCGTCAGCAATTCATTGTGAACTACCCGCATGTATCGTTCGCCACGCCACGGTTCGTTTTCCATAATCACGGTTAAAGATTTCTAGTTAAGACTCACCTGAACCGATTCGTATCAGCTTTTACACTCTATTACGCCTCCGGTGCAATAGGACCTGCAATCTGTTCAACCAACAGGTACTGTGTCGTTATCTTGGCTTTTAACCTTATCAACCTACTGAGGAAAATATTCAACTTACGATAAGACCATTTTGGTAAATCTTAGTGGTCTCCATGGACCGTTTAGCTGTCCGCAAAAATGTCTCTTGGTTCAGACACAGCAGCCGTGAAAATGATCCTCATGGACCACTTGCTGCTTGCTCTGGGTATCGAAAGAGGACGACGAGGCAGAGCACAATAGATTTATAGTTATTGTAGTTGCCAAAATGGCGGTTTGGGGTACTATGACCGACCTTCTCTCTGGTTAAGTCAATCCAAATTTATAAAGTTTAGCCCGTATCACTCGATACTTGATCCAGAGCTAGACCTAGTGCCTAACCGTTACTTGATATTGAGGACGGAATCCAGCATGATTTTAGTCGTCCGATGAAGGTTTCACTCGATAATTGTACTTGTACTGCCGTGGAAGCGGTATATTTTCACACATATCGTGGCGCATGTTTACTCTAATATTAAATTAATCTATCTATGGCAGCAGGCAGCCAAAACAACATTCGGAACATTTTCATCTATTGTTGATTTCGCGGACAGAAAATTACTAATAGGTGGCATACTATTATACTGAATTACTAATAGGTATAGGTGGCACTGGTTTCAAAAAGAGAAGGTCGCGTAGTGACTGCGAATCTAATGCGTCAAAGCTAATGTAATCGGTGTCACCTAGCTATTTTATTCCTTCAGTCTTCATTTTAATCTCTATCAAAAACTGCCTAGTGTATTCCATCATTCCCATTCCATTTCGTGTATTCCTCGGATTGAGGTAGTTTGAGCGAGATGTCTCTTCCCATGAAATTCAATTAATTCGGTTCCACAAAAAGAAAAAGATCTTATCCTTCTGATGATACCAAAACAACAGCTTCTTACTGCACCACTTTTCTATGTCCTTATTTGCCAAAAAAAAATGAAAAAAAAATTCCTTGGTATATCGCCCGGCTGTGAGCTCCAGAGAGACTCGATGTTGATAATAAGAAATTTTTAAGGTACAGATCTCATCAGGAATATATCAGTGTATAGTTAGTAGGTTTTCTCAAGTATAAATACATTTATAACGATTTATTAAAAAACTTTTACAAACCACAGAGAAATATATGCACATTGGTACAAACACGACCCGGGTTTCGGCGCTGAGCACCATCATCAGGTGATGAAGCAATACAAGCAACCTGTATATATACCACACTGGAGGGAGGGGGGTGGGTTGAGTGGGTGGGGGATGTAGTAGTTAGGGGGTGGACACGGATTGTACTGTGGGTAGTGGTGGATGATGGGGAGATAAGTTACCAGTGAGCTTATTTTATTCATATAAATAAATTATTACTTACCTTAACACTTTTCATAAAATACCAAAAGTAAGCTTTGATTGCGTTGGCCTGTTCAGCGTTATGCATGAAACAAATAATTAAAATACTCAAAGTTGTTTGTTTGTGTAATTACCGCGATATTTAGACCAATAGTTTATGTACCATTAATAATAAAAAAACTTATTTCATGCTTCTGACAACATGTTAAATTTAAAAAATCGATTACGATCTCGACTATGACTAAGTATAGAGCGTTCCCCATATTTAGTTGACAGTGTGCGCTCTTAAGGGGAATCGTTTCCTGTATAAACCTCCAAGAGGCCGAAGGTGCGATGTTGCCAATAGCAGCAAAAAAATTAGCATTACTGTGCAATATGCTACCTGCAAATTTGGGAGACTTCCAAAACGAAACACGTATTCCCCGAAGTACCTTCCTTACATTTAGCACGGTGTTGGAAATGATTGCATTATGTGGCCAGGTGAGCACGCGGAGAGCAAGTTTGGCAACAGCGCTCTCCATACAGTCGACTAAATGTAGAACGTTTTATAGAGAAAAATCTCGCTCAAACTAGCTGAAATATTTCTAAAAGTTTGCGGGGCCGGGCGATAAGATGATATGATGAAGCCTGAAGTGTATGGGGGAGAAAGGAGAGTGCACATAGGGGAAGTGGAATGGGGTGGATGGGAAGGGGGTGAGAGGTTGGAGGTCATGGCGACCGAAGGACGGGAGGGGAGGGGGTGAGATAGGGGAGGATGTGAGGGTGGAGGTGGGTACGGAGGGGGATGGAGAGAGGGTGGGGGATGGAGGGGAAATTTTTACTGGGTCGGGGGCGCTTCCATTCGCTCAAACGCGGGGGCGTACGGAGGAGGACTTTTAGTTAGCGCGGTGGACGGAAAACTGAAAGGGTGCGCTCTTTTCGGGGGAAGCCGTGGAGTTCTTTTAACGGTCACACTCGTCTATCATTCGCGTTGAGGTTTCTCCGCAGCTGTTTGGATCGATACAAATACTGAATTCTACAATTTATCGCTTGTGTTGTTTAACGACAAATGCTGCTTTCATTAATGACACGTCATGCCCATTAGAATAATGCCTAGAAGAGCCTTAGGATGGCTCCAAGGACAAATTACATGGTCTTTCATGCTTAGGAAACCGTGGAAAAATCTGGGTTTTGCATATTAAGATATTGAAGACAGCTGCGGGAAAGAGCTTCATATTTATGCTGAATTACATGTAATATTCAATTAGTAATGAATCAATCTAGGCTTGCTGTTTGATATTTTTCCAATCACCACAACATGAAAAAAATATATAGACCGTGTGCCGGTTGAGATTTTCGGAGCTTTTTGGACACCTGTGGGTGAATTTTCCTCGTTTAGTCAAACGCAAAGCCAAGAATAAAATGAGCAATATTTTAATAGTTAAAACCCACATTCGACTATCTTAAGTGGTTGAAGAGAAAAGCTTTTTTTAAAATGGTCCAAATCACGCACCGCTATACACGAAGATGGAGGCCCTTTAAGGTACAGAATTTGCTGACTGTTCGATAAATAAGTTTTTTAATGAACACTTATTGAACACCTTAGGAGCCAACTGCAACGCCAGTTCTATGGAATTTACGAATTGTGACCTCAATTAGTAATTTCCTGGTAACTCAAACCAATATGATGGGAAGGTGACAAAACTTTACTACTGTTGAATTTAATGAGAAAATATGCTTCTAATTAACAGGTTTTCTTGAAAATGGTATTCATATTAGATAGTCAAGTACAATTTTCCCCATATTTTATCCAATATCGCATTTAACCCCATGTAATTTCAAGTTCCAATCGCGAAAAAAGTTAGTATGGAATGATATGATTTTATCGTTTATATCTACAAAGAACGCGCTTATCTGAAACTATCCAAAATATGAATTAAGTGGTATATGAGCCATTTTATTGTTAAATCACCTTAATGAAGCCCTATTGTTACTGCGTCACTGTGAAAAAGTAGCCTGGGAACGGCTGAACCCTCCTTGTACTTGTATGTAGGAGGCGTAACCAGGAATTAATGCGAATATGATAGGTGGATTGATTTAGCGTGAAAGTGTTACATTTTAGAGTTAACCATCAACATCAATTTACTTTACCAGTAGGTTACATGTTCCTTATTAATAGTGTTCTACCCCATTTGGTGGGTTTTGATTACTGTTTGTTACTGTTACTAGGGTAATCTACCGGTTAAGGTGGGTTTAAATGGAAGCTAGTGATAATCCTCTTGATATTTTCCGGGCGCAGACCTCTATCTACCGGGATTATTTACCTCAGCCTTCGTCCTACCTCTCCTCATACCGTCCATAAAACCTATTCTCTTTCTTCCCCTTCCCCTATTACTCAGCATCCTCCACTCTATCATGACTTTCAGCAACCCTTCGCCCCTCATTTCCTCTTCCACTCATCTACTCTGCCTCCTCCTAATCTCCGGCAGAAGTTACCTCTTCCCTACCAAGCAGTTCCTCGTTTATCATCTATTCCGTCAACCGCACCAATTTCATCCTCCACTGCACTCACATCTAAAACGCCTGCAGCCTATTCTCGTCTTATATATTTTAGCGTCCATGTTTCACCACAATGCAACGCTGCACTGCACATTTAACTCTTTACCACCCTCTTCTTTACATCCTTACCCGATGTCCCCATCATCAGCTCACACCTATTTCTAAGTGCTTCTTTCGCTGACCCTATTCTCCTAATGCATTTACGACTGTGCCAATTTTCTTCCAATGTAATACACAAGCGATTAAATTGAACGGTGAGTTTATGACATGTTACTTCATCTCAAAACAGCTCTTTTCCTGCGCAAATCTCTCCGCAATCTGCAATACCAACATCTCTTCATTCCGTGTGACGTACTTGTCTTTTTCTTCCCTCTTTTTCCTAGCATTTCAACCCCAATGACAATTTACGTCTCTTAATTAGTATCTCATTACTTTTTCCAATTGCTCGATCTTCTTCCTCTCAATCTCTACCAACAATGTGCTCTCCTCGCCAGCATAACCCATTAAACTTCATGTTATGTCTTCTTGTTCCTTCGTGGGACAATCTACTCATATCTCTGACTCCTATCATCTCTTCCTATATATCTGTCAATAGGATTACTTTTTAATTCCAATTATTCTTAGCTAAAATTATAAGAAGTATTTGGTGGCTACAATTCATATCATGTAGCACTGTCATGCAATTTTTTGAATTGCATTGGAAATAATGATACCAGGCTGAATGGAGTTTCTTTTCTAACGAATTCGTTCAAGACAGTGTTCCTCTTTCCGTGTAGAAAAATACAGCAGAGTCCATCAAACCCGGACTAATGTGGACTGAAGGGTGTCCGGGTATGTGAAATGTTCGGGTTATCTGGAAAGGAGTACAAATAAGAAAAAGTACGAGTTTTTATACATTATTACTAGATTAAACATTTATTTATTGCATAAAAATACAAAAAACTACAACTTAAACTTCAACTGTTCAAAAAACCTAACGAAAAAACTTAAACGTGATGTGGTCGGTGTCGCGTCGTGCTCCGGTCGGTGCCGTAGCGTTTGACGGGGATTTACCGCTCTGCCAGGGTTTCCGGATTATCCGGACTTCCGGATTATTGGTGTCCGAGTTTGCGGGACTCTAATGTTAAACACATTTTTAAGACGTTAAACTACATTATTTTCCGTTGTTTTATTTTTAGCCGCTTTGCTTAAATATATTTTAAGCTAAAATATGGGAACTTATGTCAAATATATCTGTTACTATTTCCGCGAAGTTAATTGAAGATTTCATATGGACTCTCCTTGCCCTATAAATGGTGGAACAGTGGCTGGGAAACATGGTGGTTGTTGCTCAGACGACCATTTTCAGAGGAAGGATTCGTAGCCTACATCTACCTACATAGCTCCGCACGAGGGAGCAAGGCAACTTCCGTGTTTCATTACCCATGGTTCCAAAGGTTACGAAACCTTCGTTGCCAACTTCAAAACACCCAATCTGTTATTTGTATGAAATAATCTCCATTGTTCTCAATCCCATTTTTTTATGGGCTTCTACGATAAACGGCGAGAACTTTAAACGTATTTGGAGACTGATTTGTTTGGATCGTGAATATTGCCCACGTGTAAAATGTGGCCGATACTTTCCCTCCTTTTTATTTTAAGTGCAATTATATTAGCAGTGTTGCCTGTCATGATCTGTCTTCTCCCCTTCGTTCTCTTACCTTGCCCTCCTTGACACGTCGCGTTACGCGAAGGCTATTACCACTAATAAAAGAAATAAGATCAGGTTTGGCTTGGTGGAATTCCATTTTATAACAAAAAATAAAACTTTTACAATCCACAATGTTTGGCCAAAACATGTATGCACAATCTGGGTTTCAATGCTTTTGCATCATCATCAGTTGCTTGATTGTCAATCAAGCACCTGATGAATTGAAATCCGGATTGTGCATACATGTTTTGACCAAAAGTTGTTGATTGTAAAAGTTTTATTTTTCGTTATTACCACTAAGTTCCGCTACCACTAAACCAGAACGAGAGTATGATGAATCACGCCTTTGTCAGTGATTTTATATCGATGCGCATTTAAAGCAGGTTAGCAGCCTTGGTCGTGGCCGTTGCAAAAAAAGATCTTTTGAGTTTTTTGTGCGTTTTTGCCGAGAGGAGGTACCACGGCAAATAAAGAGGCGAGGCTTGGCTTCCCAACGCTCACCTCTGTTTTCCTTCCTCATTAATTATTTCGCTTTTCTGAAGCCAGGTGAGATCCTCACATCTAATTGGCTCGGGGAAGCCTCGAGGAAACAGGCTTCAGTCCAGTTTCCTCAAGAGGGCAAGGCATATACTTTATTATTTCCCTCTTTTCGTGGTGTACGTCGCTATCGTATAAACATCAATGAAAAGGAGTGCCATCGCTTTAAAAAAAAACTGCAGTTTATGTATCGATTTTGTAAATTATGGCTATGTTTTCTGCAAGTGTTTTTTTCATATCTTTAAAAAAAAAACAACCTTAAGACCTTAAATGGCAGATTAATCCCGGCGGCAGGACCTTCTAAAGTGATGAGAAAATAGTGGGTATATGATTTAAAGTGGGAATAAATGGAGCGAGAATTTTAAAAATATGGTTCAAATTAATACTCTTTGACACTAAATGTGTCAGAGATGGACGTGTATAAAAAAAACTGTACCTCTTTTCTTTGGTCATACTGAGAGAATGGATGAAAGTGGATTAGTGAAACAGATTTATGGTAATGGGGTATTTGGTGTGAGAGAAAAGGGTAGACCAAGCAAGTCATGGGTTAGGGTGGTGGAAGAGACGGAATATTTGGAGTCTTAGGAATAGGAGAGTGTGTGTTAAGCAATACATAAATGTAACAGAAGTGAAAAAGGCATGGAAGAATGGGGCGTTTTGGAGCAAATTATTAAAGTACAGTCATTTTACTTGACCTAACAGCAATACCTAAGCTAAGGCTATGCCCATCCCGAAAAGGGAGTTACGTGATGGTATGTATGTTACAAATCGAACCCGCCGTAATATTTGCAATGAATCACGATAAACTCCGGAGGAATTCGACTTTTTATTAGTAGGTATAAATAATATACGATTATAATGAAAGGTGTGTACGTTGTAATGCTCTATTCCCACAATCCTTTTCTCTTCAAATAGACTTAATGCCTCGGTGGCCAATTCCGTTGAGCGTTCGTTGTTTTTTAAGGTGGTTAGTGAGTTAATATGCGGAAGCAACCTTTTTTGATAGCCCGATATAATTCTCTGTAAGTGAGATTTCCTGACTGTCATAACTTTTTCAGGATACCTCAGGTGGAGTAAGGGTAGGCAGTGGCCTTTTACCTTGAACGTGTGAATTTTTCACGCCTTTGAGCTTACTTTGATATAAGTTTGACCTTCGCCTATGTAACCGGCCAACTGTCAGGGCGATCAGTACTAAGTGTTTTTTACGTTTTAATTTTTCATCCCAGCGTACATCAAATTTTATAATATTTTACCTCATTTCACTGCTTGATTTTTGCATTGTTTTCATCAGAAAGTAAAGTGATAAGTTTCATATATATTTGGGGAATGATGTCATCACGGAGTATTTCTTATTGACTTCGTCAGAGTATCCAATATCTACGTTCCCGAGACTGGAATAGAAGCAGACCTTAAGGCGGCGTGAATTAAATGTAGGGAATACGATATTGAAGATGTATGAGGTATAAGTTTAGATCTGCATTGAGAGAATTTGATCATCAGAAAGCAACATGAGTGAAGAAACGCTGGGTATGGTTGGTGAGTAGAATTAAGTCGCCGGAGGAAATAGGAACGAGGCGTAGTTCCTGGACTCCGATGGTTTTGGGGGGATGCACCAAAGTGTGGAATACGGCAGGAATTTTAGATAAAATTAAGAGAATTAAATAGATGCTGAGTGAACTCTTGAATTTAGCTGGAAATTTGAAAAAAATAGAAATTATCGCATAAGTAACCTTAGAACCCTTCAAATTTGCTATTGAAAACGCGTACAGCAGTCAATGAACTACTTGAAAGAAAAAGGATTAAGTGCTTTCCCGGCGTATGCTGTGAGTGAAGTCTACACGGGTTTTCTATCAGGTCAGTTATTGGGATTGTCAGCGTTTCGACGGCAGACTCTGCCATCGTCATCAGGGATTTGAGTTGTGGGTAAATTTATATCGTTTTTATATGCTCTCCGGCTTTGGCCAGGTGCTGTCAATTTTCCTTCGCACCGTACCGAAGTCGCAGAGCATATAAAATCGACAGAAAAATGACCCAGAACTCAAATACCTGTTGACAATGGCAGATTAAGCCATTGAAACTTCTGAAAATCCAGTTCTTAACTTGGTGAAAAATCCGCGAAGACTTCACTCACATCATGCGTCGGGGAAATCTATATACTTCATCGACCTAAACTTGTTGGAACTCCTGGTGAAATGCAGGAGGGCTAATTTGGAGATCACTGGGGAGTTAGGAAGAGATAACATATTCGAGGTTAGGGATTAGATAGTAAGTTTGTTGCAAAGAAGAGAGGGGAGAAGGAAAGGTGGAACTTGAGAGCGTGAGAAATGACGGAGAGGGGAGTCTGCGGCCGCAGTCGCACTTTTTTTCGCACAGAGCATCTGGGGTAGCGGCAGCTTCAGCTGCGGCCAATGGGGTAGCCTTCCCTCGAACGTACCGTCCCCACCACTCTATCATGTACTTAGTTCACTCCCTTTTCCCGTATTATGTTTGTGTTCTCGTTCTCGCTCGTGGGCAAGGCGTGGTGTGTTACCCAGGAATCAATGGAGATCGAGAGGGTGTGTGCATTACGATGTGGTGTGCGAGGGAGGCGGTGCGTTTTGTTGCTCGTGAGTCCGGTAATATTGATATATTGATTGGAGGTGATCTACCGGTTAACGAGGTTCTACTGCAATTGTGAGAGCCTAAACAAGTAATGAAATTCCCCATTTAGTTTAAAATGCATTAAAGATACGGTTTTCTCTGAGGCTGAGCCTCAGATATTAGATAATAATTAAGGAACAGAATTTGCTGACTATTCGAAAAATCTTTTTTCATTAACACTTTCTTCCAAGCCATCGGAGTGGAACGCAGCGGCATTTCCATTGAATTTGATTACATTTACATCAGACTTTTAAAAGTAACTCGAGAACTATGACAGGTAGGTGCCTTAATTTTGATAACCATTCAATTCCCATGGAGAATACTATTCATGGATGGAGTTTTTCTTGAAAATGGAATTTATACCAAGGAGAATGATGCTATTTTCCTCAGAGTTATTGTCGCACTTATAACCATTTTGGCTTCATTTTGCCAAAACATTTCCATTGAAATGTCGAATATCATTGTCAAATTAAACAAATGACACGTTTTTCAATATATAGCCGGCATATCAATTGAATGCTATTTGAGCCGTTTTTACGGTGGAGCCACCTTAAGGTTGGATTAAGCGGAAAGGCGAAGTTGTGTGTAGCATGTGATGTGGGAGATGGTGCATTGATGGGCACGCGCTTGTTAGTAATTATTATTTAAAAAAGATAAAAATCTTTCGATACTCGCGACTCTTCCGTCCTACCTTTCTTTTTAATGATATGCTATTGCCAGATTCCCTGCATGCACTAATGGTCGTGTAAAACGCCTGATCACTTGTTAGGTGTGAGCTGCCATCTGATCGTGATACCGGTAGTGTTTTTGAGGCGACTTCTTTTAAAAAATGGTAAAACTTGGCTTAGGCTGCATTTGATGTTGGCTGATTGCTTTTTCCCATTCTTTTTTATAAATGGTGATTCATTAAATCTCTAAGATCCTTACAAATACTCTCTGTGCTATTTTTTTCTCTGCGTTAGCTTCAATTTTTCATAGGTAATGCCTATAGAATCACACAATTGATGGAGCCATTTTTTGCAGCACTCAAACCCAGTAGCGAGCAACCACGCCACCGTTGGCTCTCAGTCTGAGTTTGAGTCACAAAGTCGTCTAAAAAACCATTATACACCTTTTCAAGTGGTTTGCCGCACTAGAATAACGTACATTCAAATCAGGGATTTGAAATGTCTACCTGATCACCTCCATCAAATTAGCATCGAGGAATTTCCTCTCAAACTTTCCTGCATGCCCCTTATTATCTCACTCATATACCGCACATATTTTCTACCATCACTCATTCCATCCAAACCACCCATCCTTCTATCTCTTACCCCTTCTTACCAGCATTATTACTTCTTTCGCAACCTTTCAAAGTCCCCTTTTCACCTCAATTGACTTTTTCTGCCTCCTAATAATAGATTCCCACGTAGTGTACCATTTTATACCTCTGCTCAGTTTAATAATGAATAAAAAAGTAACAACTATAAACATATGAATGGATATCGAATGGATGAACATTATTTCAAATGCTACGTGGATGATAATCCATACATACATGCATTTTTATGCCTGGATGAGGTGTCAAAATACCACTTAAATCATGATTTAGTCATAGACACATGCATAAGGAGGGCTCAGTGTTAAAGTAGGCCAAGTAAATTTTCCATTTCTAAACTAACTCTCACTCACTCACTCAGTGATTCAACCCGAAGGTTGGTTTGGATAGTTGATGACAGAGCTCAACCCGGACTAAGCCACAGGCGTGTGAATTTCACACATTCAGGGTAGGGGGGCCAGTTCCTTTCCCTGGGCCACCTCGCACTCCGAGGATTTTTGTTCATTTTGTTTTGTTCGTGTGTAATTTTAGCCTAAGAGTTCGGGGGCGTTCAAAGGCTTCACCCGGATTTGAACCCGGGACCCTTCGATCAGTAGCCCAGCGCTCTACCCACTAGGCCACCACGCTCCCCTCTGACATATAATATTACTAGACGTGTATAATTTTAGTCTAAGAGTGAACGAAGTACAAATTTCGAATATTTGTCGTCACATGGCATCTGTTCTCCAGAGCAGAGAGTGCAATTTATTAACAATAGAAATATACGGAATTTTAAACGTGTTTCCCTCGAAATTCTCTGCAATAGACTTAGCCCACCTTAACACTAAGCCCTCCATATGTTTACAAAAGTGTTGCATAACCTTCGGGAAACATGAAAATATTAAACGGGCCGGATATTCCACTCGGGCCGCGGGTTGTCCTTCGCTTTATCAACACATACATTTTGGAGTGTAAAAGCATAATTCAGTAATTTTAGCGCAACAAATTCCCATTGGACCTTATAATATTCATCGTCGTTGGCGATCTTCACTTATAGTGAAAGCACAGATTTCGGCGTGCGCTAGCCGTAAACGCTTGGAAAAGTCAGTTGCACCCCCAGGGTACCGGACCCCCTTCTGATCAACCGACGAAGCACCATATCACACCAGATAGATTATCGATGTAGGCGATATCCGCGGACTTATTTAGGGTATACACCCTTGTCGTTAGTTGCAACCCAGGTCGAAAAATATTTCCATACCCACTGAGATATAAACTATAAATAGAACCTGTACGAGCGATGAAATTTACATATTTAGGCACAATAGTGACGAGCAATGGAGTTCCCTGCCTGGAAAATAAAGAGCGAATAGATAGAAAAAATAGAAGAACTAGCTGTTTGACAATGAGAGAGAAAAAAACATATATTTTCGATGATTTTGAATTATAGTAGTTACAATTCACAACTAGTTTCGACGCAAAGGCATTTTTTCTCTCTCACTTAAAGATGAATTTCCACATTATTAAGGATGAAACCTTCGAACATAGCTTTTTGACGTTTATCATCTTGATTATTAAAAAATTGAGACAGGACATAAAAGCAAGTTTTTTTAAACCATTGATAAGACCAATAACGACCCCAACTGTTCAACCAACGAAGCACCATTGCATACCAGGTGGTTGATCGATCGAGGCGATGTGCACGGTCTTATTTAAAGTATAAACCCCTTGTTCGTAGTTGCATGCGAGTCGGGAGCTACATCAGTCAACAACACTCCCGTGTCGCCTTGGCGCACGCTTGTCTCGTGTTCCCGACGCCCCTGGTCGAAGTAAATTTCCGCCGGCCATGATCCGCGTCGACCCTCGTTTCCATCGCTCCCCCCTCACCGATACAAGAACTCTTCCGCCGTCATAAAACCCCCGGCAGCGAAATCCGTCCGTCAATTTTTTTTCTCATTTATTCCCCGCCGACAATTGAGCATCGGAGAGCGGCCTCAAACCGCCCGTTTTGTGTGGAGGATCGCGAGAACCTCGCGAGAGGTCCCTCCCCTCCATCAGTCCGTAACATCTCCCCCCACCTCTCTCTCTTTCCCCCTGTCCATTTCCCTCTCCCCTCAGTTTGCCACCCCTCCGTTTCCTAGCAACCTCTTCCCTCCCACCATCCAAACAGCGACCATGACGCCGCCCCGCCAAAGCCTTCCCCCTCGTCTTTCGCCGGCGCTGCAGGAGCACCCATTTCACTCTCTCTCGTCTCTCTCTCCCTGCTTCACCTTCCCAGGGACAATCGGACGTTCCTGTGGACCAGACGCATAAGGGTATACACCGTTTCACATTTAGTTGATAGCATGGACCCTAAGGAGATTGCTGTTACCAAACTTACGTTCCATGAATTCATCTCTACACCACGTAGACAACCATTTCCAATTCTATACCAAATTTAAGTCAGTTATTTTACGGTATTACATTCGCTTATTGGAAGTCTCCAAGATGTGCAGTTTATGTACCTGCTGTATAGGACTATGTTAATGTTCCTGCTGCTTTTGGAAACATCCCACCTCCGGCCTTGTGGAGATTTACACAGTAAATGCATGTCTAAAAGAACGCATACTGACATTACTAATGGAATTCATCGAAACTTAATAGTGGTCCAAGTTTATATGACAGTATGGGCCCTATGGATAACGCTGTTACTCTCCGTGTGCTCACCTTTATGCCACGTCGGCAACCATTTCCAAAAGCGCGTTAAATTTGAGGATGTCATTGTAAGGAATGATATTTGAACATTTTAATGACTCTTAGATGTGCGTGTAGTATACTTCATAGCATGCTGTAAATTTTCCTGCTGCAATTGGCAATGAGCTCGTGCTGTGGCACTCCCTGCACCTCTCCTTTTTAATCGGCACCTCTCGCGTTCCCCTTTGCCCTCGATCGCATCCTATGACCTCTCTCTCCTTCTCGCGCACTGGGCCTGCCAACCCCTCGAACTACACCATGCCATTGTGACCCCCTTTGCATCTACGGGGGAAGGACGGTGCACACCTTACTGCGGGGTCAATCGAAACACTGGGATGAGGCTCCGCGATTCCCGTCAACAGATACACGCTGGGATCTGTAAGGGTTTCCGGAATTGTAGTCCAGTGCGATGCGATAATGAACAAAATATATAATATTCATCATTTCTTGAAGAAAAAATGAACGGGGAGCCGCAGGATAAGGCGAGATAATCCGATTCTCACCTATTATTCTTAACCAAAATACCGAGAATTTGGTGAGAGAGGCATGGAAAGAGTTAAATGTGGGAATAAAAGTAGTAGGACAGCTGATGAAGTCGGTTAAATCCGCGGACGACAAGGCGTTGGATTGCCGATCATCTAATCTACAGGCTTTGGCGGATGCATTCCAAATAATCAGTGCGGGAAAAATGGAATGAAGATCAATCATGAGAAAACACAGGCAATAAGATTGGCTATGACGGTGGTCTTCAAACCTTTTCGGTTTATGGAACCATTATGAATGTTAAAAATATTTTATGTTAAAAATATTTCCTCGTGAAAAAAATAAAAATTCACAAAAATGCTAGGGCACGTATGATAAAAATATTTCCTTTCAACACTCTTGTAAAGCGTGTGAATAGTGACTAATACCAAATAATGTAAACAATTCGTGGAACATTTGGGGAGGTTAAGTTGATCCCCAGGGTCCCGTGGAACGCAGTTTGAATACCGCTGGACTAGGGAAAAGGAAGCAAGAGTAGGCATAATAGTGGATGGGCACAAACTGGAGCAATTCGAACTATTTACTTGGGTTGTAACCAGCAGGAAAATGAACATGATCGCAGGTGTGTTGGAAGGAAAATTGTGCTAGCGAAGGATTCGTCAGGAATAGAAGGGAGAAAATGACCTTGTATAGGAATCTAAACAAAAGGTTCCCGATGAGTTTAATTTGTTGAGTAGCGTTGCATGCTGGTGTGGAACATATTATTACTCACTTGTTACTTTTCACTACGTGTCCCTCCGAGTATCCAGCAAGCATTAGGTTTCACTTTCGTCACAATGGCTTCGTCCCCTCCAACTGCCTGGTGGTGGAAAAGGAATAATTCCACCAGATTTTCACTTTCTCGTTCTCCACGACTCGGGAGGGGATTGGCAGATTTCGTTGACTCGTCGGACTTCCATCGGATGGGTGGCTACGCTACATGTGGGTCATGCATCCGGAGTAGACCTAGTGACCTAAGGATGACGGCCTTCTGCATGCGCGCTGCAAGTGATTCTGCCTGTGCCACGCAGGCCGGAATACACTTGATATTATCCAACAGCTAGCCCATAGTTCCAACGAGCACACCTGCGATGAAGACTGAGTTTTACAGACTACCCCGGGTGCATCTGCCTAAGTTCAAACAGCAAGTTTTGGTATTTAGTTCGTCATCCCACCTCCTTCGCCCCCATGTTTATTTCAGCTGAAACCGAAAACTCAATAACGAACATGGTGCGTGAGAGTTAGTCACGGAGAACGATGTCAGGCTTCGTCCCCTCCAACTGCCTGGTGGTGGAAAAGGAATAATTCCACCAGATTTTCACTTTCTCGTTCTCCACGACTGGCTCGATATCTCCAGGGGCATAGCGCAGCACAGGTATTGTGTTAATGCCATAATGGCGTCGGAGGTGATAATATAACGCCCGCAGAGTAGAGGTGGGTAATTCGATTCAATTTGATGATTCGGTTCATGTGATTTGGTTCATGGTAATGAACCGATTCTTCAATTCGTTCATAATGAACGACAATGGGGCAATGAACGATTTGATGGATTGAACCAAATCCACGAATCCTTACGTAAGTGTTTGCGCACCGTCTGATTGGTATCCGATGATATCCAGTTTTACTACGGCTATCACACCGAAGCAATGATTTTTTTCTTCTCCATTTCATGATAACTTAAATAAAACACCTTCAGAATGTAAAACTTCTTCAATCGCCCCAACTTTTTGTAGGGATATTATAACTGTGCTGTTCACAAGCAATGGTTTGTGAACTAAAAGAAAAATGTAACTTATTTCCTTCCTTTACAGCCAGAACTTCGGGGTGCACGACAGTATATACACAGTACTTGGTGTACTGTGTGTATACTGTCACTGCAAGGAGGAAATTTCGTATATTTTTATATTAAAGACTGATGAGAATGATAGTGGTAATAAATGGTATCTTTGGCGTCAAAAATTGTAGGTTAAATATTTATCTAACAATTAAGATGCGAAAAATTGGATTTACTGAGTTAAAGAATAAAATATTGTTTTTTCCGGAAAGCTTTTAAAACAACATTAGTGCGTATGAAAACAACAGTAGTGTCGTATCATGTTGTCTTATCACCCTGCGATCAAATATTCTGCAAGTGGTGGAACATTTATGTGTGGTACGTATGGTTTATGGTAGATCCATTGTAAAATGACTAATGTTATTTAATTAATATTCCGGCATCTTATAGAAAAACATGCCCTCTGTTTAATATCATAGTCTTACCTTTCCACGGTACTTTTGTTTTCTCAAATTGAACTTCAAATTACATGGTGTTAAATGCAGGAATGGTTGAGACATGGTTACAAATAATATATTCCATCTAGTATTAATTCCAATTTCGCGAGAAAGTGTTAAATAGAAGTATAATCTCCCAGAGAGTTGTATGGTAATGAAATATAGGCACCAATCCATTTAAGTTTTTGGGTGATAAGAAAATAACTACATGTACTGAAGTCAAAATGCGTTAGTTCAATGGAGATGTCAGTTCAGTCGGCTTATGTGACAGGAAAAAAGGAAACATATTTTATATCTTAGGGCAGGAAACATATTTTATATTTAATCTAGTTTCCTGATAAGTAAGGAATATCATCAGTGAAAGTTATATTTTTTAAATAGCATAGTCGAAAAGATGGAATTCAGTATTCCTTTTGACTTACACAGTTGCGGTGGAACCTCCTTGAGTGATTCAAGGTTCTTTTAATTAGTAATTAATGCTTTTATTATTAGTTATCTCATGACAGCTTTCGCAGCGTTTCTCAGGTGAGAGTTCAAGGTTTTCCGGTGATTCCCGCTGTGTTCAGTCCAGATTTCTGATGACGTTTTGAATGCATTTCTGCATTAATCCTTTTGGTTGATTCTGATGGTGAAAACCCTAACTCAACGCAAGGAAAAATCACCGAAAAAATCTCATCGATGCTTTTGCTAATACAACTTTTATTCTTAATTAGCCTCGTTAAATTTCTATAATGCATTCTGCGAATGTAAATTGTAAATGAATCGTGAATCAACGTCTAGCAAAAATTTTACGGGGGGAGAATATATTTTTTCATACCGCTTACGGGGTGTGTCAATCTCAACTTACATTTTCCCGAAATGTGTGCACTCATGCCCATAACAGCACACCCTTTCGGGATATGTTAAGTGGAAGAGCATACTTATGGCTGTTTGTCCTAGGAAATTGGCTCTTTTTTAATGAATTCCTCCGAAACGCCCTATCGTGTTGTATTTTGCTATTCACACACGCCTTGTTATTGAGGTATAATTGTCCTTCTCATAGGAGTAACTTCCACCACATTCACCCATGAATTTTGCGGTCTACCACTTCTTCCCAGTCTTCCTCTCAGACCATTCACACCTCCATCTGAAATCTGCTTCGGAATTGGAGTCATATCCACTGTATTGATGTGGCCAGACCCCTAATGCATCAATAGCCGATCTCATTTAGATGCATCCACTCCCCGTTCTTTCCAAAGCTTAGCTTTCATGTCAAAATCATGTCATAGGTAGAACAAATTCTTCTTTCTTGTTGCGATGTGTTTTAACGTGACCAATACGCTAGGAACTTGTATCATTTTCAGACTTCAATGACGTAATTGATCGTAATATTGTCCTATATTTGCGCGATAGACTTGTTGCCGGAAGTTTTTCTAAGCATCTACTTCTGCATCCTCTCCTAAGTCATCACTTAAAACGCAAGCACCGGAAATCGATACCATCTTACTTTAACGTGGAGTGTGGAATGAAGCAGGCGTCCCTACGTTTCGCGTACATACATTGATCGGGGACCCTGAAAAATTTCGACTCTCCTCGTTCACAGTGGAGGAAAAGAGTTCAAGTTCAGTCCGTTTTTTGCCATTAACGTCCAGAGGAATTCGTTATTTTGGAAATGGAGTCGACAGTTACTTTATTATTTTTTTCACTTCGGACGAGTCCGGGACATAGGGGGTGCAACAGATCCCCGACCCCCTTCGTGGGGCACGCGTTGGACTCTTCCGGCTAGCCATTCGCTCTCCCCGGCTGTGACTAAGGGCGGGCCTGGGGATGGGGGGGTGACGGGGGGGGGGAAGGGAGCTCTTAGTGTGATCTTGAGCTCCCTAGCTCCAGCACAGAATCACTCTTTCACTTTTCATTTTCTCATCACGGGCAGACTTAATAGATGCGTTCAGACGTTCTCATTCCTTTGAGCCGAAGGGAAACTTTGTTAGGCTTCAGAACAGTTTTCACATCTGAACGAGATTATACTTTATTTTATTTTCATCATCACCAGCAACAGTATTGCCTTATGAGGTAAACTAAAATACGGTGCTGGAATGCGTGCAGCAAAAATTATGTACAATGTCGTCATGAGAATTTCATTAGTTTTAGAGGTCTAATAAACAAATAGGATGGGAATCAATGCGAGACCGGTTAAAATGTTTGCACTCTTTTAAGTTCCCCGTGTCAATCTATTATCTGATGACTTAAGAAGCATTTTAGTAAAACTCGACATACTTTCGTTAAGGGTTCTCGGGTTGGACACCGGGTAAGGTTATTGAAATACATCAACATTTCGATGGTTGACTCAGCCATTGTCATCAGGATAATGAGTCGAGCGAGGATACTGGCGATTATATTTAGCCGCAGATGCCCCATAGTTGTGGGAGTCGTCACGATTATTTTTAATTTCGTCATTTACCTTACTTAAGTCGAAGCCGTGATCTTAATAACCTTAGCCGGTGTCAAACCCGAGAAACCTTTACGAATATAATTCGCCAGGAAAAGCTTTAATCTTTTATATCGACATACTTCGTTGGTCATGATCATAAAATTACGGAAAAAGACAGCAGAATGGACTAGTTCTAAATGTCCTATTTTCTCATAAGAATAAGATACCATAATAGGTGCCATGCAGACCGTTTCAGGGCGTCTCAACCAGAAGGTTGGTTTAGATATAATATATATATATATATATATATATATATAATAAAAGGGAGAGAATTGGAACACTGGCAGTAGCTGGACGCCTTCTCCAAGGCGTCCACGCTCCACATTTTACGCTGTGTGTTCCAATTCGTCCACTCCGTCTTCCCTTACAAGGGTAGGGCGGAGTTCTTCTTTATTGTTATAAATTATAATAATATTTGGGGTACCTATTATTTAACCCCCAATTTTCTACGTAGGTGAGAGTGGAGCTCATCCCATACTAAGCCATTGGCGTGTGAAATTCATACATTCAGGGTAAAGGGGCCAGTTCCTTTCCCTGGGTCACCTGCGATTTTCCTCGAAGTTTTGATAGTCAGACAGTCGCGCCGCGAAGATTTTCGGAGGGGGTGTCCAGAGAGGCTTCACCCAGACTTTAAAACGGGACCATGCGGTCGGTAGCCTAGCGCTCTACCCACTTGGCCACCGCTGAATGTGTGATATTCACAAGTCAATGGCTTAGTAGGGGGTGAGCTCTACTCTCACCTATCAAAACCAACCTTCGGGTTGAAACACTGAGTGAGTGTGGGTCATCGTATTCTTTTTTTTGTTAACCACGGCAGCATTGTGGCCCTATAGTGTATTAGTAAGTCTAGATCTGCCCTGATTCATAATTTCTCTGGTTACCGAGAAGTGTGGTGTTGGAGTGAAATGAGAGGCAAGAGAAACGGGAATTTATTCATGTGGTGCTGGCGGCGATGTGATATGGGGGCCGGAGGAAAAGGTGGAGTGGTCCAGATTTTCAGAGCTTGCCGGGATGGGGTGGGAAGGTGACGAAGGTCGTTTAGAAGCAATTTCGCAAGCGGGGCGGGAGGGCAAAGGGAGGTCGATCGCCACCTCATTCTCCGTTCCTTACCCGACAACCCTCTCCCAATACCCCGTAGAGAAAGCGCACAGGTATCTTAGTTATTGTTACTTAAAATTTTATTGAGGTTTCTGTCTTAAACTCAAGATCACGAGAGAGAAAGATCTATTCCACGCTGTGCTAAAAGAAATCAGTAGTAGGTATCTTCGTTCGTTCTTTAATTCAGGAACCAAAGTTGCACTTCGTTCACAGGACTTCAAAAGCGGTTATGACAATTTCTTCGTTCATGGTGTAAAATATGCAACAAGTATGCAGCTAAAATTTAGCTATTTTGTACGAAGTAAAGCAAAAGAAAGCAAGCTTAAATTTGAGATGCCAATATAAAAAATCACTTCAGCCGTTTTTTATATCTTAACTCTCAAATTCCGGTGGTACGATTTATTGAATGTAAAATTTATTGTATATTAAAATACCATGAAAATATTAAGTCTTAAGCTCAATATCGAGAGATATAAAACTCTATTAAGCGTAGTGCTGATAGAAATCAGTGGTCTTCATTCGTTCTTTAAAATAATCAGGACCCAAAGTTGCACTTCGTTTCCGGAAATTCCAAAAATGTTAATGAATTTTCTGCATTTACGGTGGAAAATATGCTACGAATGTGAAATTCAACAATATCATTTTCGTAGGTACGTAATAACGCACAATAAAAGCAAGTTCCAATTTGAGATGCTGGTATTTGAAATCACTCTAGCCGTTTTCGAGATATCTATTCTCATACTCAGGTGACACAATTTATTGATTATAATATTTTTTGTTACTTAAAAGGTCATCATGATATCCGTCTTAAGTCAAGACCACGAGAGATAAAAATATTTTTCAAGTTATTGGCTGAAAGAAATCTGTGATTCCTTCGTTCTTTCTTCATTAATCTGGTCTAAAAATTGCAATTCGTTTATGAATTTTCTGGGAAGAATGTATGTCATCTTTGGATTTCACGGTGGAAAATATCCAACAAGTATGCAATTCAATTGAAAAATATTTTTCCACATGAAACAATGCAAAATTGCATGTTACCAATTTGTTTTCTTTCGCAATTCTATGCTGTTTTAACACTCAGCCTTGTGGCACATGATATGTATTTCGTAAGAATTAGATTATATGTATGAGTACAGATTTTCTTCTAAACGTGAAATAGTGCATATCATATTATTATAGTGGTTGCTAACAAATATCATGGTGTTACGCCGAGTCAATGTTTTAAAAATAAACATACTTAAATATAATTTTCGCCTAGATTTCAAATGCCGCGCCGAAAACTATTAATCACTCAAGTCATATCATACTAAAATAAAGGCCAAAATGTAAAGTATAATTCTTGTATCATTTCCCTTACCGCACGTATGGTGAGTTCTACCGCATAAACAGATGTACTGTTGTTAATTGTGGTCCTAGTCTTTTTTTTACTTGAACCATTAAAATGTGATCTTAATGACCCACTATTACCTCATGAGTGACTTTAAGGTAAGCCCTTAAACCCCCGCTTAAATTCGTCTTGAATGAAGATGGCTTGGTGGTGTAACTGGCTAACACATCTGACCGGCAATTGGGAGATCCGGGTTCGTATCCTGGTCAAGTCAAATGATTTTTTCATGACGAATTCCACCCTCTTTGGTGTAGGTATTAAGGCATTTGGAGAGAGATATGACTTCACTTAGAGTTTGATGAATTTGACCTAATTTTAAAGAAAAAAGTTATCTTTCCAATGATATCAACATGTTAGAGCAACTTTTAGAGCAATTTGTTCAAAAAGATAAGCTGTCTTACGTAGGATAGATTACGGCTGTGTGCTCCAGAGGGAGAATATAAAAAAAATATGAATTTCTAACGCCCATATTTCGTCAAAAAGCCAACAGTGTGTAGTTTGTATGATTTCTCAACTATTTATAAATATTAATCATTTACACACGGCAGCAATTTTTACAGAATCACAAAAAACCTTCTGTTGTGAAGGCATTTTCACCGTATGACGTGTAAAAATTAGTCAAGTTAGAGACTTATGAGATATAGTTATTTAAATACAGAGAATTGGTTCATATACAACTATATTTTTATGCCAGAATATTACAATATTTACTTCATACTTCTTACGGACGCTGAAATCGAAAAATAAAATTCGAATATGGCCACCATTATGACAAGGGAAATATCTCATGAAAACTTTTTTAGCCTTTTTGAAGATACCAATTTTCAAATTCCGGTGAAGCAATTTCATTTATTTATTTCCCGAAAACTTCTCTACCCTTTTACATCGGGTGTTTAAACAAGTAATAACGGACGAACACAAACACCCACGTCCTGAGTGGTGAAAAATCCACTCAGGCGGGACTTGAACCCGCGACTTTCGGTGCCGCAGACGAGGACGTGACCCCATCACCATCGGGGCTGAAGCATTTAGTCAAGCGGTGAAGCTTTACCTCATTCCAATTCGACGAATGGCTGACTGCGAGCAGGTGTCGACGCTGCCCATCCCCCCTCTCCCGCCCGCCCAGTTGGTTTGGGTGCGAGGGATGTGGGGTGGCGGGGAGGAACGGCAGACCGACTCGAAAACCTTTTGCAAGCCCTCCTATTTCTTACGCCACCCGCCACGATCTTTTTTTTACCCCGATTGCATTAACTCCTTTTCAGTATTTCGGTTCATTCCCGAATATAGACGACCAACCTCATGCGTCTGGGCGTTTCTCCCATCCCCCCCTATCCCTATCGTCATTCTCTTGCACAATCATGCCTGTCACGCTCGAAGGTGCCTCCTCAACCGACAGATTTAAGCATCCTTCTGTTGTCCGTTGCGCAACATCGCGATCGTTGAGTATCACGGAATTAGAGGTCCATTTTTGTAACTTTTAGGACGCACCATCGCGGGTTGTTCATTAGATCGACTGTAATTTCACCGAAAGAAGATAATAAGCAGCTCAGGTATATTACCCAGTGATAATGGGTACTCGTACCTCCAAGCCTGGGTGGCGAAAGTAACGGAAAAATTGTAAGGCAAGGATGGTTGCCTTTCTACAGATATATTTTTTACTTCTTCATGTGGAATCGTGAACAAGATGTTACGACTCACTTATTAGTTATTTAGAAAATAAAATTAATGTATTTTAGAATGAATAATTGATGAAGGAAATGAAGATAATAATATTTATGAAATCCTATTTTATAAATAGTATTCGATTATTGATTACAATTTATGATAGTATATATTTAAGAGTTATATCTGCTTGAGAATGCACCAGCAGGAAGGACATCCATACGTGCTTGTTTCAGCTTTATTTTAGAGACAATTGTCATTACAGTTCTAAGGCAGCCATCTCCTACCCCTTCATTCACTCCAATAAAATATGTATACTCATTGTTTTCCTTGCCGCATTATATGAGCCTTCATCAATGCATTCTTCCTAATACTGATAAGGGGAAAAATAGGGTTGCAAACTTCGGGACGATTGGCTTCAATAGCAGCAAAGGTTGAGTTAGACGATTTCTCCATTTACTCTTGGGTATTTTATGAATAATTCACGATCAGAACTTTAGTTTTGAACTGAGGGACCCGTGCGTTTTTAATCTTATTGAAGAATTCATTAGCTTCTCAAGTACCTTCGCTAATTATTCTCTTCATGACGATTGACACTGTGTTTGTATGATATTAATGTATGGATGTATTAATAAATATTTATACATCCATACATTAATACATTAAACTAAGTCAAGACATTATAAAATTGAAACCGTGGACTTACCATTCTCAATATGTTATGAGGCTTAATGTATGATTAATTTTGGTCCATTTGGCTGTGTTTTTCTTCAAATCTGTTTACATAATACAATACATATCTTAATATTATGTTTATTAGTGCAACAGTGTAATATGGGAGTGTTCAGATGAGTGAAAATAATGTGAAAGAAGCATTCCTTACATGTGATAATAATAATCTTGCATGTGCGCGTGCCACATATTTCTCATATTTTCATTTTGATTTTGCAAACAAACTTGATGTGATAGAGAAAATCTGACTTCAGTTCCGGAATCAGCATGCCAGAAATAAAAGATCATTATTTTAACAATATGCAATGATCGGAAAGTTTAAATTCGCAGGTCTGTGGAATTTATGGATGTATTAATAATATGTATGTATTAATATTTTTTAATTAATGTATTAATGTGTGGAGATTAATGTATGTATGGATTTACAAAATGCCTGAAATGTTATATCACAAGGAACTTAATATGCTTCCTATTGTTCCATGATATTATTTTTTTTTCTCGACTTCGGTTACGTAAACTTGTCATGATATCAAGTTTCCTTCTGGGAAGGGTAACTTTATACCTCGTTTCGTTCATAAGTCGCCGTTACTACGCGATCTGTTTCTGCCTAGCCTCGCACGGGGGATCAATATCATTCCTGTGACTTAGAAAGCATGATAAAAAACAGAGGAGGCTTGCTCAAATTTTCAGGCCCCCTGTGGCAGCTAGTTTGACTCGAAGACAAGGGAGCATCAAAAACTCGCATTCAACCCCTTCGACCGTTTTCAGTTGGCTTAGTCTCTCTCTGGCAGTGACGAGTTTCGTAAGTCGTTGAGAAGTTAGTGGTGCGAGTGAAAGTGTTCATTTTGAATATTATTGTTTCAGTGCAGTATAGTGTTGTTAAAAGATATTAATGATTGTGAAGTGTAATCGAAAAAGAGTCACATTCCTTAATCTACGGGAGGAATATCAGCATGCCTTACTTTAACAGGAGTTCCGTCAAATTGTGTGTTTTTCGGAAGGTCTTCAGATAAGCCAACACTGTCCACTTTAACCGTTGTTGCCGCCCCATGTATTCCTGTTGGCAATGGGAAGGATATCAAGGTACCTAATATGTTTTCGTCACTCATTTTACTTGTTTTAGCTGTCGCTGAGAAAATAATGTTTTGCATAAAATTATATTTAAGAAGCTAAAGGCGCGATCAAACTCAGAAGGCGGCGGTGTGGAATTTTGGCAGCTTACTCGGGACATTTTTGGGACAGGGCGATATCTACATTGCGCATCAAACTTGCGATATATCCATGGCTGTTTAATATTAAATTCATTTTCTTCGTCCCTCTTTATAAGTTACTTTATGGCTGGCGATGCAATCGTTTATTCGAGCATAATTTAATTTTTCAAATTATATAGGTGGATATTATATGGCTTACAATAAGCATTAGGATGGGTTTACACCGGCAAGTTACTTCCGCAAGAGCTTGCGGGGAATTTTACTCTACCGAAAACGTTTTCGCTAGTTAGTGCTGAGATAGACAGGTGACAGAGACAGAAAGACAGTTTTTACATTGGCAACAATACGCTTCTGCAAGCGACTTGCCGAAACTTTAAAAAGTTCATCGAGCGGACTTGCAGGGCCGTATACACATGCAATTTACGCCAAAATCCACATTCTGCCAGTAACTTGCGCAATAAACTTGCCTGTTTAAAACCCACCTATACTCAACTTGAGCCCAGTTCTAAGTGCACAAATAACTTATCTAACATATTAAGATTTATATGTTTGGAATAGGCTGATCAGATATAAGTGGAAAACAAAGAGTGTGTGGTTGGTGGGGTGTAGATCTTCATCTACCCATTGGCGTAACCAGGTTTTGAGTCTAGGGGGGGCAGAAAAGTTTTATGGGGCGCTGACTCATAAATTAACCAGTTTAATAAACTTTAAAAATTTTAGTGATGCAATAGGCGGATGGGTTTGTACAAAACATAAAAATTGACAACGTATTATACGCATTTATTCATACGTATTTGGAACTTAAGAGTAGAAACATTCACAGACTTAGGGGCGCCAGAACACGGGGCGTTAAGTAGATGCAGTAGCGAAGCTGGGGGGGGGGAGGGCATGCCCCCCCCCAGCTACGCTACTGCATCTACCTAGGACCCTAGAAATTTCTCAAGGAGTGTATGGCAGGGGTTAAGTGGGAGTAGGTGGGACTAACCTGAAGAGTTTTTAGATGGAGATTGTTGGTGTCGTCCGTTCAACTAATTGATTGAAATCCGACAAAAGTTCATAACTTTAGCCGCTGTTGCTAATTTTACCTAGGTTTTTCCTGATATTTCTTGTGCATTTATGTTGTGACAGTTAGCCTCTCTTTGGGCGAAGAGATCGGGTTGGTTTGGTGGCTATAGAATTGGCTCTCCACCACTTGGGCCCGGGTTCGAAACCCGAAAGTGGCAGAGATTTCTCAGCGTTACCTCGATCCCTACTTGGATGTTATACTTCAAGTGCAGTATTCTGAATAGCGAATGGAGCCTTAAAGTTTAAACACGGGGCCTATCGTAAAGAGGATGCCGGGTTTTTCTCCATCCTTCTTACGCAACCTGCCTACGTCATCATAATAGGTCAAACGACCTTAGCTATCGGTCGCATCCCCTTGTTGCCTAGTGGTGTTCATCTTACTTATTCCCAATAGTTGAATGTGATGAAGGAGATCAGGCATTTCATGTTTCTCAGAATGCGCTGAGTGTTTAATTCACTGAGAATATCCAATGCATCCGCGAATCAACATTGAATGTAATTTTATTTAAACTAATTTTAATTGAATGCCATTTTTTGAACACCTAGTATACAACGGAAGGAATGGGACGTGACTTAGAAGAAAAATTTTTCAGTACTTGATGAATTGTAAAAACCGAGTGCAATTTCCCACATATGAGTAAAACTTTAAATTTTGACCTAGGTTTCAATGTCAACATTATGTTTCATCATCAGATGGGAAAATGAGTACATATGGTTCCTTATATGCTAAGTACGGAGGGGACTAGGCTTATTGGCTCAAGACCGTGTGCTGTGGCCGTAGAAAATGTTTACCAGCTCTACTCTCATTTATGTGCACCGATCCGAAATCGGACTCGGAGCCATCAGCACGACGGCGAACCGACCACTCATAGCGGGTGGGTTATGGCACAAACTGGCCAGTCGCTGAAAAGTTAGCTCTAATTCGCAGAACTATGTTATTTTTCGTGCCACATTGGTCATGCTGATGAAAACGGTTTAAAAAATCAAAGTTGTGCGATAGATATTGACCATTTGATGTGCTGTCGCTCGTAATCAAGCTGCACAAGGGCTGCGGAACTACGAAACGTATATCTACCCGCGAACATCCTCCTATAGAAATATGGGTATTTAAAATTTCTCTAATTGAGGGAGATTTCGAGTGAAATCACACTGAAATAGAATGCTGGCACCTTATATCATCATTATATCAAAATTGATTTTATCCACTTATCACCACTCCTTCCAAGACTTTGTGGCTCCACCACATGGATTTAATTTCACTCTTTCGTGTGATTGTGTCTTTCGCCTCGAAATTTGGAGCAAAATTACCTCCGGCTGTATTTTAATTGGCTCTGGTAATGAAATATGTTTTGGGATTCTCACCTTAGGCATGATTGCTCTTTGAAAATCAGGGGGCCATCTCGCATTGGATGGTACGCTGTGCTCGGTATAATTCATATTTCTTCCAATTTCGTGCACAGACGAGGGGTGATTTTTTTGTCCTGCAACTCCTCGCTTCCCCTATCCATATGCGGCAGTGTTGACTCCACCGACCGAACGGGCCAGCCGTAGTGCGATTGATGCTGATTCTCGAGTCACCGCATCCATTCGATGCGGACCTCTTTTTTACGAGTGCCCTCCTAATCCTACTAAGTACTCCTAATCCTCCCCTTCGTTGATCCTCCGCGCGCAGCTGTCGGCAACCTGAGTAGATACCGCGCTCTGCAGCGCTATTCTGTAACTTGCTATGACATAATTTAGAAATGGTTTCACTTTGTAATATTCCACAAAAAGCATTTTTGTGGAATATTAAAATGTGAAATCATTTATAAATTAACGCAATGTAGTTTCACCAAGTTAAGCCTGAAAATCTGATATATATATATTCGTTATGACATGATTGAGACAATTGACAAACTGATTGTTGGACGAAAATAGGGATTCTGCATGTAGTATTTTACGATTTTTGTCGGTAAAATCGTCACTGGAAAGCGAAGCCTTTCGTGAAGTTGACTCATATTTTTTATTTTCAGATTATTTTGAGTTTTATTGGCTTTACCTTTTAACCTTCCCATTTAATTCTTTACATAGGATAAACTAAAATAACTTAGAATGTAATTTATGACTAAGAAATTCTCAATGCCTCACTATTAAACAGATTGGAGACATTTTATAATTGGCCTCTTTCACCTTCCCGTATGAAACGGAAAGTTTATGTGATTTTATAATGGGCTACCATGAAAAATGAACTTACTTAGTAGAAAAATATAAATAGCATACTATTAAACGTCTCTTGAAGGTCTATCATATATATTTTTTGATAGAAATTCACAATGGTCCCGAGCTAATTTCATCCTTGCTCTGCATTATTTGTGTTGGGAATGGTCTACTGCCATTGGAAGCGAGGTTATTAAATTAAGATATCTCTTTGTGACGGATACATTTTAGATACCCATGTTCTCTCGACGAGGTTTTAGCGAGTTAGAGAATAGCACTACTACGGCCGGTAACTATCGGGGATTGGGTTGGTCTAATGGCTGGAGTAATGGCTTCGTATTCGGAGGACTCGGGTTCGGATCCCGATGGCGGAGTAGAATCCCAATATTTACTCGCGTTTATTGTAAAAAGAACTTCAAATCCCGATTTTGTGGTGCATGGTTAACATTAATTGCAGGACAGCATAACCTTTTCGTTAAGTTGGCATAAATTAAGAGTATTGGTTTCGTTTATTTAACTAGACTGTAGGTTTGTTGACTTGAACGTTATCGATGGGCGAACACATTAACTTCGTTGTTCATGCCGAGAAAATATTTAACCCAAGATTTTTAAACTGGGATTTAATTATAGTGCTCCGTCCGTCGGGGCTGTCAGTCCGTTGGGCTGTGGTCCCCTGAGTGCCTTTATTTTGCCATTATATGTACTTCATTGTGGGGGATTTCATCTCAAATCAGGCAGAGGGGTGTCAGGTGACCATCACCGATTTCTCTTAAAGTTATACATGTGAAAGCAGTATCCTTATGATGAATTATGATCACTTTATCTCAGCTCAGAACCGAACCAATATAAAGCTATGATCCTTTGAACATTGCCGAGTCAGGCCTCAAAGTAAAAAATGAAAAATCACATAAATGCTAATAACTAATGAACCATGGCCCATAAAGCAGTGGTTTTTGTTTCATTTTGAAGAAAATGCATTTATGCACATTCTGACATAACATTCAAGTAATTTGAAGCGATAATAAACAAATAGGACTTATTTAAACAATAAAAAATAGTAATTATTTAACAATTTATTACTCAAAAAGGCCACCTTTTATTTGCTTTAAATTTTCTCAGTGGCTAGTTTAAATGTTCTGCTATCAATAAAAAAAATAAAAAAAGGTAGTATTTTTATATTTTTTGTTTTAAGGCATGTCAAAGTTAGGCATGTTTTCCACCCAATCTGTTTATGCACTCCTCTCATACACCAAGATTGCATACCTATGAGGGGGAAAAAGTGAAGATTCATTCTACTTAGCATGCATAATGGATAAATAGTACATACCTGAACCAGTGGTTACATCCACTGATTGAATGCAAGTTCAATATTGTGTACTTCCAGGGCGTCAAATGTGTGCAAACGCCGACTGCTACTAACTGGAAACGGTGGAAGAGGCAATTTGTGCAGAACATTTTTCAATGGCACTTCACATAAGTCTTATAATTTGGGCCACCTGAAACCATTCGATGGACCATGTGGATGCATAAACGAGACACTAATGTCATTGTTCTAAAGACACTGCAGTGATTTTAGCAATCCACCAGGTTTTTTCGAAAACACACCCAATAAAGTCATTTATGGTGAGATCTTGAATACTGCCTGTCTTTATATCTGAATTTGTTAGTGACACAGCCTGTATGCATATGTGGTTTGCAGAGCGAGCAATATTTGTCCCATGTCTGTTAACAACCCAGACATGACAGCTTTTGATTCCATGTATAGATGCCACTTTTGCCCAATCATTATGCTTTTTTTGTCTAAATTGAGCTACTTCTTCACGTGGCAAATGCAAAAGTTCATATTAGGCAAGAATTTACTTACATTATCCACAAATGACTCACTGTTCTGAATGTACTCGCCCAAATTGAAATTTCTCAGGTTGTAATTTGTGGCATAATGCTTGACTAGTCATCCAACTCCATCGCAGCGCCCCTTTCCATGTCCAGTTGCACTGAACAACCACCTATGACTTTCTTCCGGGTTAAGACCTTTCCCCAATTCAAATAGCTGAAATCTGTTTGTAAAATGAGCTGCTGCCCCATCTGAAATATATGTTTTATCTCACCATATAATATTCATTTTAGACAAGTGTTGTTCTATCTTATTTATCCCAAGCAAAGCATGTGCAGTATCATGTGATAAATCATCTGAAATAACTGCATAACTCTGCATGCCTTTGTCACTATATCCCACACAGGTAAATATTGATTATCTGCACTTTTTGCCAATGATAGAATTGTACTTCATCTGGAAGAATCACACTCCAATGTTCGGCAAAGTCGAAATGAAGCACCAATTTCACACCATTTAGTGCAACCAACTTCTCTTAATGAATAGCTTCCCTCTGTATTTTCCAAATATAGTGGTGATACACACCTTTATTGGTGCAATCCTGAACTTCAGCAATGAATGCTTCCATCGAAACAGTCTTCTTTAACAAATCACCTTTTTCCCAAAAACCATAAGTCACTTCTTCATCTTCTTTGTTATCCAATCTTTAAGTGGTCATTGTTAGGCCCTCAATGCCTGGACACATACCACATTCTTGGAACCAGCACTCTTCTTTAGGGCTTTCACAAAGATAAAACTTATATAAATAATCATTTTCAATGACTGAGTTGGTCAAATTTCTTAAACTGTTGCATATAAGTTTCAAATTGGAGCAATAAATTCATCCGCAAACATCAGGCATTGATTGAATTTTGACCCATCTTGGCCTGAGTTGCACTTGGTCAGTCCAATTTTGATTTCAGAATGTTGTTCTTTCATGATGTCCTTTATTGATCGAATCATGAATCGCTTTACCATTTTTACTTTAATATCATTCTCAATAACAGTCAACACATCTCGCTGATTAGGACTTTGACGAGATCAATCTTTGTCATCATCCAAGTAAAATGAGAGAGCTTGATATGCTCAACAGGAAGAGGATGCCCACAGTATACATCAGCATTGGCCCATATTCCTTGCTGTTTTTTAGCTCTGCGTGATTTGTCAATCGTATGTTTGGTTGAACCTGGAACAGCAGCCATAATCTCTTGTTTGGAATAACTTGTGGTAAAGAGTGTTAAAATTTTAACTTGGTCACTGATAGATTTTACACTTTTCGCTTTATAAAAAGCTGCTGAGATATTATTTTCCCATGAAGTACATGTTCCACATTTATCAATTTCAGTGGGAGCAGCTTCATCCTGAACATCATACAATAAACTAACCTTTGCCCTTAATGCCTTTGTGGAATCAGTAATTTGAGACAGCTTCCTTTTACCATATGAAATCCTTCGATCTGGTCGGATTTTTGTTGGGATCCTCGGGGGGAGACAACTTGCACTGGTTCACTGCCTAAACTCGTCACTGTCTGATTCACTATATCCACGCTGTTTTCTAATGGCAAATACTGATTGTCATAGGCATCACAGTTTGACTCAAGTTCAACTAAAAGGCCTTCATACTTCTTGTAGCAGTTCAAGCAGAGTTCATCACTAGCTTTGATGACCACATGTTGCTATATTTTTTGGAGCTAGGTTATTGAGAGGGCAATGCTGAGGTGGGTTACAATGTATTGTGATATACTTGACTCTTAGAGATGCTTAATGGAGGGAATGATACAATGTACAAGAAGTCCCATGCATATTGTCAGTCTGGCTGTGACACTAACAAATTCAGATATAAAGACAGACAGTATTCAAGATCTCACCATAAATGACTTTATTGGGTGTGTTTTCGAAAAAACCTGGTGGATTGCTAAAATCACTGCAGTGTCTTTAGAACAATGACATTAGTGTCTCGTTTATGCATCCACATGGTCCATCGAATGGTTTCAGGTGGCCCAAATTATAAGACTTATGTGAAGTGCCATTGAAAAATGTTCTGCACAAATTGCCTCTTCCACCGTTTCCAGTTAGTAGCAGTCGGCGTTTGCACACATTTGACGCCCTGGAAGTACACAATATTGAACTTGCATTCAATCAGTGGATGTAACCACTGGTTCAGGTATGTACTATTTATCCATTATGCATGCTAAGTAGAATGAATCTTCACTTTTTCCCCCTCATAGGTATGCAATCTTGGTGTATGAGAGGAGTGCATAAACAGATTGGGTGGAAAACATGCCTAACTTTGACATGCCTTAAAACAAAAAATATAAAAATACTACCTTTTTTTATTTTTTTTATTGATAGCAGAACATTTAAACTAGCCACTGAGAAAATTTAAAGCAAATAAAAGGTGGCCTTTTTGAGTAATAAATTGTTAAATAATTACTATTTTTTATTGTTTAAATAAGTCCTATTTGTTTATTATCGCTTCAAATTACTTGAATGTTATGTCAGAATGTGCATAAATGCATTTTCTTCAAAATGAAACAAAAACCACTGCTTTATGGGCCATGGTTCATTAGTTATTAGCATTTATGTGATTTTTCATTTTTTACTTTGAGGCCTGACTCGGCAATGTTCAAAGGATCATAGCTTTATATTGGTTCGGTTCTGAGCTGAGATAAAGTGATCATAATTCATCATAAGGATACTGCTTTCACATATATAATTTTAAGAGAAATCGGTGATGGTCACCTGACATGATTTTGCACTATCTGCCTGATTTGAGATGAAAATGCCCTTGTCCTAAAAGGCACAAATGACCTTAGTTGTCGAACAATATCAATGTATTTAAATACAGCTTTGTTTTTCTAGTGAATGTAGTCATAAAATTACTGACAAGTTTCTACGTAACAGATTGAGCGATAAAGCGTCCAATTCGTCTCGTAAAGAACTCTTCTTGTAATATCCCTTCCCATACACACGACTCAGGCGCAATTGCGTACAGCGGTATCGAAACCTGGTGACAAATGCGCATAAGGCCCTTTTCAATGGAACAGTCCATTCCCTAAGAGATGTCTCCGTAAGGGGGAGTAAGGTAGTTTCCGCGTTTGACTACAAGGTTTCCCAAGGTCGCAAAACTTCATCGTTAACTTATAAGCGTAAAATCATTTATTCACATAAACTTTCTGGCCTTCTATGACTCTTAATCCAATTGCTTTTGTGAGTTTCTCCGATGGGTTGCGACCACTACCAGCGTATTTTGATACAGTTTCCTTTGGATCGTAAACATTGTTGTGAAATTCGCTGCTGACACTTTATCGCCTTCTCGAGCTAAATATACTTTTGTTGGTACCGTCGCCAACTACGTGCTGCCCTCTCTCCTCCGCTCCTTTACCATCACCTTACTGATGGCCTCTTCTTTGCGATAAGGTTTTCGCAGGCGATTGTCACCAAGTTTCACTACCACTATACCAACTGGGCCGTCAGGACCGATATTGGTGGCAGCCATCCTGATTTCTCATCGATTGCGCTAAGATACACTCCAAAACATATCCTTTTGATTTAATGTCTTTTATTTTGTTTGTGATCAAGTTTAACGTTTTGGGGTTGAGTTCGTGAAACATTTTTAACAATCGAAATGTGATGCCGGGCAAGGTGGAGATAGAATAGTTCTCTTACCTCAACGTCACATTTCCGCCTTTTCCTTGCCATTGCCAAGTGAACTGCTATCAATGGTTCGCCTCACTACGAATATCCCGGATGTGCTTCGTCCTTGAGAGGTCTATAGAGGGAGTGCTAACGCCAGGAAATCAAATTTAACATATTCTTGTGGTTTTTTGCTGTGCTTAAATGCAGAACTAGTTTGGGGGGATGGCTTCTCGTTTTCCAGAAAAAAATTCTTTACTGCGTTATCCGTTATTTGGGGAGGCAACCGACAACTGAGGTCATTTACGTTTAGAATAGGTGGGTTGGTTTCTAAGGGAAGTGTTATTGGATAATGGAATAAGGGTGAAGAGAAGAACCTGCTCTTAGCGAAATGCGCCGAGGGGACCATGGTTTAACGTCTCATTCGACGGACGGAGTACTGTACTTGAAGTGGTCTCCACATGACTCCCAAGTAGGGATTGAGATATCACTAAATAATTTTCGCCACGTAGATTTATCCTGGGCCATCGTGATGGAAAGCAATTACTCTAACCACCACAACTACCCGATCCCCCTCCACCTAGTTAAGCCAGAGATTGTAACCTTCATACAGTTAATCAATTAAAGTAGTTGGAGTGAGAAATTTCCCTAGTCATAATGGAGACCATATTCGAATTTTATTCTTTTTATTTCAGCGTCTGTAAGGACGTTTTTTGACGAAATATAGGCGTTAGAAATCCCTAGCTTTTTTTTAAATATTCTCCCTCTGGAATGCACAGCCGTAATCTATCCCATGTACAGCAGCTTATCTTTTTGATAAAATTGCTCGAAAAGTAGTTGTACAAGGGGTTAATATTTTGATATTATTGGAAAGGAGAAAAGTTTTTCTTTAAAATGAGGTCAAATTCATCAAATTGTGTGTGAAGTGATAACTCGCTCAAACTATCATAAGTCAGGCATTACCCGTGAGCAGTATTCAAGATGTGGAATAAACAAAATATACTGATCAATAAAAGAAATTGAGCAATAAGGAAGAGGGTTAGGGTGAAGATTATGACCCTTGGGGGCGGGGGAACTTGGCGGGGGCCTTGTGGTGGCGGAGTCGGGGCCAAGGTATCGCCGTACGGACAGCCTCTTGCTTGGCCGTCGCCGAGGAGACAACCGACCGGGCTGTTAAAAATCCATTCGAACCGTCCCGGGTCAGTATAAATTTTAACGATATGGACGCAATTACACCTCCTGCCTGCGTCTTCTGAGAATGCGCGAGGCTGTAGCAGGTAGGTATTTGGGGACTCGGGGGGTCGGTGGAAGTGCCCGTGAAAGGGAGGGGAGGGGGGAGATGAGGTCCCGCGAGCAACCTTGAGGACTAGATTTTAGCATTTACATTCCAGAATGAGGTAGGTAGGTACTAATGGACTGTTGGGAGCAGGAGAATGGGAGTGATTCCATTCTCGAAGATATCAGGCGGGGTAGGACTCATTCAGAGGTTTTAAGGGGACATTTCAGTGGCTACTTCGCTACGGCGACGGCAGGAAATTGCGACGGACTACATCGACGTTATACTCTCTCTTCGAGCCACGGTAAAGGGTGTATTGTTCAATTTTGTTAATGTGGTCAATTACTGGCATACGTACCCACCCTTTATAGGTATGTTTTAGGTTCCCTTTCTAGGTAAGGGACAGTCAAAAGGCCCTAATTTTTTGTTTTAGTTCTTTGGGAACTGGCTCAGTTTCAATGTAATTTATTCCTTAATGCCCCTTTGTTGCATATTTATTTAGCTTCTTCTTTAGAAGGCCATTAGATAATTTGAGTGCTATTTTCCCCAAGTCATTAACGGAGACCATGTTCGAATTTTATTTTTTTTATTTCAGCGTCTGTAAGAAGTATGAAGTAAATATTGTATTATAAATGGCGCAAAATAGTTATATATGTTGAAATTCTCAGTAACTAAATAAATATATGCACATTAGTATCTAACTTGATCCATATTTTCACGCCGTACGGTGAAAACGCTTTCACAACAGAAGGTTTTTTTTAGCGATTCTGTAAAAATTACTACGGTGAGTAATAGAACAAAAAAAATCTGAGAAAACATACAAGCTACACACCGTGAGTTTTTTGACGAAATAAAGACGTTTGAAATTACTTGTTATTTTTCAATAGTTTCCCTCTGAAGTGCACATCCGTAATCTATCCCATGCAAAACAGCTTATATTTTTAGGCAAATTGCTCGAAAAGTAGTTCCATTCCCATTCAAGTATTCTACCAGCTGATTGGTAGATTCTTGGACAGTCCCCATTTTGTATCCCAACCTAATAGAAATTGTCTCGCTTTCCCTCCTAAGTTATTAGATCCCTCTTCAATTCTTCATATCTTCTACCTCCTCTTATTTCGTCCAGAATTCCTATCCTTTTCCTTCCTCTCCCACGCTTCCCCAGCGTTCTCCCCTCTATCACTCTCTTCAGCATGCCCTCTCCTCTCAAAACCTCCTCCATCCATCTCTTCTGCCTTCTCCGAACCTCTGCCACATGCTTCCTCTCCTCTCCGACCATATCCAATACCTCCTCGTTCGTCTTTCTCGCCATCCAGCTAACCTTCTCCATCCTTCTCCAAACCCACATCTCAAACGCCTCAAGTCTTCGCACATCCTCCCTTCGCAATGACCATGTTTCCGACCCATATAGCGCCACGCTCCATATTAAAGTTTTCACCAGCCTCTTCTTTACGTCTCTTCTCAGACCCCCCCTCATCAATTCCCTTCTCTTCGAAAATGCATCTTTAGCTAGCGCAATTCTGCATCTGATGTCCTTACCACTAAACCCATTCGCCTCCAAAATACTACCCAGATACGTAAACTGCTCGACCTGCTCTATCTTCTGCCCTCCCACCCTTATATTCAGCCCCGCCTTCTTACTTCTACAAAATCTCATTACTTTCGTTTTCTTGTGATTGATCTTCATCCCATACTTTTCACACTGCACCTCTAATGCATTCACCATTGACTGTAACCCCTTGGCCGACTGACTAACTAATGCTTGATCATCTGCAAATCTCACTGATTTTATCAGCTCCCCTCCTACCTTTATTCCTACCTCCTCCTCCCCCCATGCCTCCCTTACCATTTCCTCTGAATACACGTTAAAAAGCAACGGCGATAGTGGGCACCCTTGCCGCACTCCCCGTCCTATCGTGGCCCATCCCGATTCACCATTGGCTACCCTAACCTGCGCCGTCTGGTTCATATACAAATTCCGAATCAGACGCCTGTCCCTCCAATCGACTCCTAATTTCTTCAACACTCCCATTAATTTCGTCCATTCCACCCGATCAAACGCCTTCTCGAAATCTACGAAGCATGCAAAAACATCCTGCCCATACTCTAGGTTTCTTTCTACTAGCGTCCTCATCACCGCTATAGCGTCTCGCGTTCCCGTCCCTCTCCTAAACCCGAACTGGTCGTCACCCAGGTATTCATTTACCTTCTTCTCTAGCCTTCTGTTTAGAATCCTCAGAACTACTTTGGCCGCGTGGGATATTAAGCTTATTGTCCTATAGTCTTCGCAAGTTTTTGCCTTACTCTTTTTCGGTATAGGAATTAGTACAGTCTTCGCGAACTCTTCCGGCCACACTCCATCCTCATAAATCCTACGAATAAGCGCAAAAAGTTTTCCTCTTCCGTTCTACCCCATGCTCTTTAAAAACTCTGCAGGTATGTCATCTATTCCTACCGCCTTATTCCTTTTCATGTCTCTTAGCAAGGGGTTAATATTTTGATATCACTGGAAAGATAAGGTTTTTCTTTAAAATAAGGTCCGATTCATCAAATTCTAAGTGAAGTGATATCTCGATCAAACTAATTAAAAGAAGAAAATAACATTTGTTGATGTAGTTGTCCATGTATTTTATGTTTCTCTTTGTTGCCATGAAAAAAATTATTTTTGAATTGCATGGAGCGATTATTTTGGAAATGTAACATCGTCACATGAATCGTATTTATAATATTAGTTTTATATCTAGTTTTGTAACTAGATATAGGTATTGTGTTTTGCTACTGCTTTTCCTAAAAAAATCGTTTTTTCGAAGTTTTTACCTTGAGAAATATGCATTATTTTGTTGATAACGAAGATAAATATTTAGCTTCCACTAAAATTAAGAATATGAATCTTCTTGATTTACTTGATGTAATCCTTCCTTGTTCTTCCTTGGTAATTCTTGCCATTCATTTATCCTTCTAATATTGGTTTCTGAGGCTGTCATGTTTCAGAATTCAGTCAACATATTTTTCCCTTCTACTACGGAGGGTTTTCATCAAGCATCGTTCCACCTCAAATCTTTGTAGAACTTGTACATTTTCGATTATCTCCATCCATTTGATAATGATTCTTCGATTACCCCTCATTTGCATTGTTTCCAACCTTTAGTGTTCTAATAGTAAATAATGAAGCTGTTGTATTGTCCACAATCCTACTTATATAAGTATTCAGTTGTCCTGCTGATGACGCCGAGGCGTTGAAACGCGTCGAAATAAAAAAGTAAGATTGTGGACAGTACATTTTATATTTATTATACTACGCTGTTCCACCATATCTCGCCCGCTACAGTTGAATTCTTTCGTGTTATGTTGGTTATGGTCCAAACTTCGCTTTCATCCCAGTGCATGCCCTAAATATACGTTTTAACGAACTGCTTCCATAATACTTCAGCTTGTTTTTCTTTTTGGCTTGTGCTACTCTGCTTAATATTTCTACGTTCAGCCAGCCTGGAACGTTCCAGAGAGAAACAGAACTTTCGAGAATCAACGATGAACATATGACTGTGACTGACAGGAGTGGGGGTGAACGCACGGTCGACTACGAATAAATCTTCTGGAAGCGTAAAGCGTTGTGTCAAATACAGCTAGAGCATTAAATTCATTTTTTGTTCTTCCTTGAAATACTGCCACATGCAACAGTGTCATTAAAAAATCTATAACTTAAAAATATAATGCGTCTGAAATCCCTTTAGAGTTTCCTGTATAATTTCCTGAAAGATAATTTTACATATCATACTACTTCAGCTCTTTATCATTACTTGACATCGCGTCAGTCATTTTATGGTATTGGTGTTGTCGCTGCTACGCATCCTTTTTCTTATTCCGCAATTTGAAAATTGATAGATTGCTTTTTTAATTTTTTTTCCTTGTTTGAGGAAGTTACTATTGACACTCACGTCCGCAACATCATTACGGTTTACCTACTCTACTCGAGTTGTCAAAGCCACCCTTGGAAGAATGGCGAAGAATATGGCCATCGAGTTTATTCAGCTTGAAGCCTTACGTTTATTCGCGCCCGAACAGAATATTGGAGTATATAGCATCGATCGAAAATTGCAACGATGGGGAACGAAGCGATGTTTTATCTTCCGAGTACGACGCGCGGTACACATGCGATAATGTGCGAGGGTCTCCCTCTTTTTCCCCTTTTGCCCATTTGGAGGCACCACCGTGTGTGTGCTGTCTGTTCCGCATGGAGCGGTAACATGTGCGTTACCTCACTCCTGCCATAAACAGGTTTCGACCTGAACGAAATTTCATTGCACCGAGAACGGAGGCGGCATCGTCGCGGAGACATTTTTTTTATTTCTCTCCCTTCTTTTTTTTTGTTTTTTAACCCTTTTTCACGCCTTCTCTCACTGGGACTCGCGAGGGTGAGGGGAGGAGAATGGATTTTTATGCAATTTCCCAGCTGGCGTGGCAGAATATGTACGTGCGTTTTTGAGCGGGTTTGTGAGTGTGTGCGATTCTCAAGATTTTCTTGTTTTTTTTCTTATTCCTTTCACCCCTCCCCCCTTCCCCCCCCTGACGTCGACCTTGGAAAACTTTCATCCAACCTTGCACATTTGCCGAGTATATTTTTGCGGGGTTCGCTCTAGGGGTAAAGGTTGCAGGGCAGAGGAGAGGGGTGGTGGGTTTCGGTCAAGGAAGTTCCACTGCAACTGTGTGGTTCAAAACAAATACGTACTGTGTTACACTTTTCTGTTTTGATGCTCAAAAAATTCTTCTTCCTCTGTTTGGATGTTTTAGCTAAGGCCAATAAGCAAAATTAATTAAGATAAAGCATAATGTAAACATATCTTCATGTTATGAGGATCTGTTGACCAATGCATTTTTTTAATGTCCCTTTTTCCAGCCATAGGAGCAGACTCCGGCGCCTTTTACATTGAATCGAAACGTTTTGTGCGCTTTCCATTCACTCAATAGTGTGCCGATCACTTCGAAACACAACAGCAGACTTGCTTTCCATTCGTTTCAGACCCTGATCACTAGACTCTGCACTTCATAACAGATTGGGAGCAGAGTTGATGTGCGCTAAACAATGGAGGAACTTTGATACTCGCTTCCACGATTGTTGTCTTAGTGTTGTTGATTTTCAGTATGGACGTCAATTATGGAAAATTTGTTAAATTTTTAATCACTTAGTGGTAAAAATTATATTTAGTTAAAACATATAATTCGAACAAATTCGTTTAATATTTTAACACTGAAACTAGGAGAGGGCGCCCGCTAAAGTTCAAGAAAAAAAGGAAGAAGAAAAAAAACTATTTAATAGGGTTAAAAGAATCCCCAGGAAATGACGTTAATGCATATGACATTAAAGAAACCATAAACACCCATATGGGATGGGGTGAAAAATACTCCCAAAAATCTCTTTAATTCTCATATTAATCACATAACCTAAGTCTAAAAGGCCTCAGGCATAAGTTCCCATTCAAGCGCATGCTAAGGTTGCCAAGGAAACTATAAAATTCATATTGTTGAAGTAGTAAAGAAACGGAATATTGTGGAGCCAAAGACAAAAATTTCTCACCAAATATACTAAGCGTACAGGAAAGTTGAGTGCAAGAATAAAAAACTGTAGTCTTTTAACCATCCGTCAGTTAAGGTCCAACCTTATATCTATAGTAAAAGCAATTAAAAAAGCAAAATGAATAAACCCCTGCACAGAGTTGAATGCGTTTCTTATTGGGCTATAAGTTGAAAAATGAGGGGTAAAAACAACCTCTAAAAATTGTTCTTTGCTATTTATATCTACTATATTTTTGACCGGTATGCATTTTTCAGCTATCCAATACTTTAAATTTCAATCCTATAATTGACTAAGAAATCTGAAAAAGCAAAAATAGAAACCCTTGCACCGATTTAATGATATTCTTATGGGACTGGAGTTAGCAATATTGGGGAATAAACAACAATTTTCAATTGTTTTTCGATTTTTTTACCATTTTCCCGGTCTGTTTTTGGTCACGACCTGTATACTGGTCAAATTTCAACTTCCTAGGTCTCCTGGAAGTCATTTAAACAGGCTCACTTTCAATGAAATTGTACTCTCGATCGCAGCGCCCTTTGCAGCCTTAAGGACTGGCATACTTGATAAGGCCGTTATGATAATCTCGTTAGTGTTACTGTCCTTTTGCAGCAACTGGGATGGGATACGCTTTCAGACCGTCGATAAAAAATTTAGACTCAATCAATTATGTAAGTTCCAAACCGGTCTATATTCTGACGACGTTGATAATACTTTACGTAATCCAACATACTACTGTATTTCAAATCATGAGAATAAAATAAGGAACTAGACTGCTGAAAAGACAGATTTAAAATGTCATTTTTCCCAAGAACTATAAGGTACCATAACAGCGGCCAATGAGACTTTTATCTAAGCTTGTCGATAGGTAGTGTAGCTCTTAGTAGTAGTATTCCGTAATAATTGAATCCATATCTGTTACCTAGTACTAGCAGCACCCCGTGCATGTTTTCTACATAAGTCTTGAGTCTCTGTCCATTTGTGTAGTTGCAAAATACATATATATTAACGGTCCCTCTCCATTGTGATAATATCTGTAGTGTAGTGCATGCTTGTGAGGCTTCGCCTCGTGACAAGTACTAGCGATTTATGCTAATGCATAATTAGTTGTAGTTACGCTAACTTTAGGGTATAGGGTAATGCATGTTGGTGATTACTCACCCATTGCCACACACCCCTGAGGTGGCTTGCAGGGTATTTTGTAGATGTAGATGAAAGGGAACGATGCGACGTATGTATATCATCGATCTTCCGCGTCAGCAGATTCTTGTTAGTAAGACGCCACTGGCCTTATGTACTTAGGTATATTCCGTTGAAACTTTATTCTAGCATATGTGAGGAGGGACAGGGATAGCTATTAATGAGAGTGAATAGTTTGAGAGGAAGGAGTAGATTACGAAAATAAGCAAATGTGGCGGAAGACACTCATTAAGAGGAGGAATATTACGAGTCTTAATTAAGAGCCGGTGAGCGTGTATGAAGCAATGAATGAGTGTAAACTCACACAAAAGAGGCATGAAAGAATAGGGCTGTATGGAGGAAATCATTGAAGCAGGGTCAGCGTTACAAACCTGTCGCCGAGAATTAAACTTTTTTTCTCTATGCAGACTCCGGAAGGGAACGGCGTGATCCGTATAAATATGGGCATGTTTACCCTTTTGTCGCTAAGCTCGTATGCATCCGAATGAATATTTTCTTCCGCTGAAAACGGAGTTCGCCTTTATCCCACAAGTTGAAAAATATTTCCCCTCTATTGCTGAAATCGGGTGTATCCCCAGATATATTCTCTCCAGTTGTAAATTTACCTACTGTCAAGCAACAACTGTTCGAAAATTCTATTTCTGCGTGAAACAGCGCAAACTTTTAGTTTTTGGAACAAGCAATAGTGAAAATCTTTTTGTGGAAATTGACATATTTTGTGAGTACAAAAAATAATCATTTAACGAAGTAAAAGTGTTAATTATTCTGTAGATTTAAGGACCATCTAAACTTCGGGAGTTCTTATTTACACGCCTGGTGCTACCAGCTTGAAGAAGTCTCTATAATTCGCTGACCCGAGACTTCACTTGCCCTTTCGCCAAGGCGACAAACAATCCTGCTCAAAGCAACGCTTAAATATCTGGCTGATTGATTCCCGAAAGTGAAACGCTTGTCGACGATCTTCGCCCTACGACCTTGGTGAACTCACATACAAGCACAAAGAAGGTGGTATTCGCCTCATGGGCCGAAGGGGGTATTCGCCTCTTTACCCACCAGTTTTTACTATATCCCCAGTCCAAATATGCATACGCGCGTAAATATTATTATTTGTTTTGCTCTCTCGTGTTACAGTATAGCCTCTTAGGCTGGGATGGACGGGAATGACTTTTATTGAGGAAAAAGCAGCAGTTTTTGTTTTTTAAATGCCACCTCGGTTCTCCATTCCTTTCCGCTTCTGGTCCATTTCAGAAATAGACGTTTATGTTAACTTCGGGTGGCAGTGGAGAGCTTGTTCCGCGACGATCTAAAATTGGATCGATTTCGGGCGTTTCCTCGACGAGACTTTTATACATATTCATTTTGTAGCGTGTCAGTCAGTCATTCTGTATCCATTTTGTTTATTTCTCTCTTAAGTTTTGAGCCATAGAAATGAGGTTTGGTGAATTAAATGTGGATTCTCTGTCTGTATGATTTGGGAGTAGTTTTGGATTTTTTTGCAGTTGGTGACGTAAAGAAAAATGCGAAAACCGTGGTTTTTGAGAGTTTAAATTTAGTTAGATTCCGGGGACTAAAGTTTTTCGGGACTCCCAGGTTCACTTTGTCAGAGAGAGTCTATCTTTCTCGGGACTCCCGGGTTCACTTAAATAGGTTAGCATATGAAATTCATGTATTATATGCAGAATTAAATGGTTAGCTATTAAGCTCATAATTCGTAAAAACTGAATTACACAATTATTTCGCTGTTTTGGGGAAGTAAAATTGCCAGTGGGGCACCTAAAACGCAAAAAATGCCTTACTGTTTTTTTCTAGAAACTCAGCTTTGATGAAACCATGCCTGCCCACGATGACCAACGAGAGACCACTGACGAAGATTAAAAGTTTTTGCTAAGTTTTTCGGGACTCCCGGGTTCACTTTTTCAGAGCAAGTCTATCTTTCTCCGGCAGAGACTGCCTGCAAGGTAGGCAGCAGGTCTGCTAGTCGAGCGTTTGAAGTTTGGAAACGGAACGTGTTGATGGCAATTAAGTGTGCGGCCGGAAACCAATCATCGTGTTTTCGGTTTGACAGAATAGAATTTGGGAGTTTACGTTTCCACATTCGTGTGAAATACGTTGTCGTAAAAATTGTTGCATTTCCTGCCCAGCGCGCTCGTTATATGATCGGCAGAGATAGGTTTACATTTGTATATGTCTTTTACTAATGTGTATATTTTTGCGAGCCGGGAGGCAAACTTGCTTGAGATCAGCTAGTTACCGAATGATTCCGCGATTCGCAAATCGCAGCCCTTTTGACAAAACAACATTTTTTTATTCGTCCGCCAAAATGCCTAATCAATATATAAGCTAACAGTCCTTCTATACATCCATGCCTCAATCACCTGTAGGGCCGACACGGGAAAAACGTTGCATTTGAAGACAAAAAGGCCAAACAGGAAATTCGATGACACGCGATCTTTATACATATGAGATCATTTTGCGATGTGGTGCTAATATATATATATATATATATATATATATATATATATATATATATATATATATATATATATATATATATATATATATATATATATACGAGTTCGTGGAAAATCACACACGCGATAATTTAAATAAACCTCACTCTACCCCTTGTCCCATGCCTATCCATCATTCTGTATCCTTCCTTCTGTGAGAAAGGCAGCTCGGCTGTCGAAATATCAGAACGTATAGTGTGTGAGTGTTCTTCTTTTTTGTGTTTCTATATTTATTTCCGCCCCACTGTGGCAAAGTTTATATATATATATATATATATATATATATATATATATATATATATATAATACACGCATCTCGAAATAAACATCGAAAGCAACAATTAGGAACACGGTCACTGTTGTCAGTATGTTAAATCATAGCGCAATTAAATATTAAACATATTGATATTCTCTGCCTCAACTCCGTTCATTTCAAGAATAACGCAATTTGTAATCAGATTCGTGATCAGTAGAATCTTTCCATTTGCTCTGGTGCTTTGCTCACTACACATAAAAGAGTGTATTTGCTTTCCTTCGTTTCAGACTCTGAGCACTAGGCAGCGCACGTCAAATTAATTCGGAATTGGAGTTGATGTGCGCTAGACAATAATGGAGCTTCGATAAATGCATCCGTGATTGTTGTTTTTTCTTGATTTTCAGCTAACGCGTCAAGCATGGATAATATTACGTTTTCAGTTACCCTGTGGTAAAACAATTACGTTTCTTAATAATTATTTTGAGCAAATATGATAACTATACTAAAAAAATTCGGTCGTTAGTATTGTGAACCTATAGAATGCTACCTACTGGTAGGTTACCGAACGTTTCACCTGTGCACATTGTTCAATTCATCGTCGTTCGTGTGTAAGGAGCCTTTTAAGTCCTTATTCGTGTGCATCGATGTGTTCTGATCTGCACTGCCTTCAACACCTTGAATGATATCGTATTTATTAAGATAGGTGCCTTTTATTTCATTTGGTCTCTCGTACCAAAAGAGTGCAAATTATTTGCGTAAATGAGCTACCGCATGTTTTCATTTCAATCGAGCACCTGCATGTATCGGCTAACAGAGCAAATTTGTGGAGATTCAGTGCAATATTTTTTATTACGATCCTTGCCGCGTGATGCTTGGTCAACAGCGTGGACCTAAGTAAAGTTTTGGCTCAACGTCCATGTAAGCTCGGAGGATGGCAAAGAGAATATTTTCCGATGCGATTCACGGTTTCCTGTGTTTGCGTAAAGGAGAAAGACTTCGTCCAAAACCCTTTTCGCCCTCTCCCGTTTACCTCCCCCCCTCAATATCCCGCCTCTCCCTCCCCCAAACCCTTCCAAGCTCCCGTTGCGTCGATTTTTCCACCGTTGTCAAAGTTTTACTGGCCTCCACGCCAATTATTTCTTCCTGTTTTGCTATGAACCAGAAAAGATCGCTTTGCTTAGTAAACACCAGCGCTTGGCCAGCTGTTTGACTTGAGTCCGTAGTTTAGGATTAGCGCTGTCGGACGCTTTGGAGATCTCTGCCACGCGGAAATATTTCTATGGGATCGCTATTGCCTTTCGCCTCTTGGAAAAAGTCCACGGCAGTTCGTCAATCAAAAGTGTCACAATTTTAAACAAAATGGAAAATCTTTCTATTCCTTTTTATCGCGAACATCCTGGATAATTCAATTCAACGATTGAAAAGTCGTACATGAATTCTGTTTAAGAATCGCTGGATTTTGCAAGTGAGGGCGAGATAGCGATTGACATTATCTGATTTAACGTCAATGGCCGGTGGCGTTAGGTTTCCCATCGCATTCCCGTCAAGGAGGAGTGTATTACGAGTATACGAGCGCCAATTGTTGACTTTTTGCGTACGGAGTTCTAAACGGTTGCAAAGTAGCTTTTTGTTTTCATATATGTTTTTAATTTTGTATTTTCTTAAAAGATATAGTTTTGGCGGTATTCGCATAAATGTATTGTGCATAAATATATATAATAATTGAAAGATGACGCCTTGAATTGGAAAGGCTTAGATTGAAATAAATTAATTAATTAAACCTAAAGGGCTTCTTTCTAGCGAAAAATATGAAGGTAAACCATGAGCAGTTTCAGGGAGAAATCTTAAGGGGGGGTGGGAAGCGCTCATGGCATTGAAATCACACAAGAAATCTTGTGTGATTTCAATACCATGGTCCATTTTTAAAAAAATAATACCTTACTGCTAGCTGAACGAGTTAACGTTAATACAACATGGATAGTATAACAATGGTAGTAACATGTGGTAAGTGCATACGTCAACTGGGCCAATTTCTCATGTTATTTCTGGTACCCTCTCCCACCAAACACTCCTATGCCAAAGAAATCTTAAGTACTTTCAATACCATGTTCCATATCTAAAAAATAACACTTTACTGATAGCTGAACGAGTTAAAGTTAATACAGAATGGATAGTATAACAATTAGGTGTATTGATGCTACAGTGCCGCATTCTGAGAAGGATATAGTTATGAAAGCACTATTATGCTCCTCAACACAACTTCATTCAAATGTCTTTGGCACCGCGTTCAAAGAGGTACCTGAAAAAGTTTGAAGCAAATCGACCGGGTAAGATGAAATTTATTCTTTCGTAGATATTCCATTCAAGTATTCTACCAGCTGATTGGTAGGTTCTTGGACAGTCTTCATTCTGCATCCCAACCTCATAGACATTGTCTCGCTTTCCCTCTTAAGGATGGCCCGTTATTAGATCCCTCTTTAATTATTCATATCTTCTACCTCCTTTTATTTCGTCCAGAATTTTTATCCTCTTCCTTCCTCTTCCACGCTTCCCCAGTGTTCTCCCCTCTATCACTCTCTTCAACATGCCCTCTCCTCTCAAAACCTCCTCCATTCATCTCTTCTGCCTTCCCCGTACCTCTGCCACAAGCTTCCTCTCCTCTCCGACCATATCCAATACCTCCTCGTTCGTCTTTCTCGCCATCCAGCTAACCTTCTTCATCCTTCTCCAAACCCACATCTCAAACGCCTCAAGTCTACGCACATCCTCCCTTCGCAATGACCAAGTTTCCGACCCATATTGTGCCACGCTCCATATTAAAGTTTTCACCAGCCTCTTCTTTACGTCTCTTCTCAGACCCCCCCTCATCAATTCCCTTCTCTTCGAAAATGCTTCATTAGCTAGCGCAATTCTGCATCTGATATCCTTACCACTAAACCCATTCTCCTCCAAAATACTACCCAGATACGTAAACTGCTCGGCCTGCTCTATCTTCTGCCCTCCCACCCTTATAATCAGCCCCGCCTTCTTACTTCTGGAAAATCTCATTACTTTCGTTTTCTTGCAATTGATCTTCATCCCATACTTTTCGCCCTGTACCTCTAATGCATTCACCATTGACTGTAACCCCTTTGCAGACTGACTAATCAATGCTTGATTATCTGCAAATCTCACTGATTTTATCAGCTCCCCTCCTACCTTTATTCCTACCTCCTCATCCCCCCATGCTTCCCTTAACATTTCTTCTGAATACACGTTAAAAAGCAACGGCGATAGTGGGCACCCCTGCCGCACTCCCCGTCCTATCGTGGCCCATCCTGATTCTCCATTGGCTACCCTAACCTGCGCCGTCTGATTCATATACAAATTCCGAATCAGACGCCTGTCCCTCCAATCGATTCCTATTTTCTTCAATACTCCCATTAATTTCTTCCAGTCCACCCGATCAAACGCCTTCTCGAAATGTACGAAGCATGCAAAAACATCCTGCCCATACTCTAGGTTTCTTTCTACTAGCGTCCTCATCACCGCTATAGCGTCTCGCGTTCCCGTCCCTCTCCTAAACCCGAACTGGTTGTCACCCAGGTATTCATTTGCCTTCTTCTCTAGCCTTCTGTTTATAATTCTCAAAACTACTTTGGCCGCGTGGGATATTAAGCTTATTGTTCAATTGTCTTCGCACGTTTTTGCCTTACTCTTCTTTGGTATAGGAATTAGTACAGTCTTCGCGAAGTCTTCCGGCCACACTCAATCCTCATAAATCCTACGAATAAGTGAAAAAGGTTTCCCTTTCCGTTCTTCCCCATGCTCTTTAAAAACTCTGCAGGTATGTCATCTATTCCCACCGCCTTATTCCTTTACATGTCTCGTAACGGTTTTTCTATTTCGCTATCTATGATACTTGATCCGATGCCATCTCTGTCGATATCGTCTTCCCTTTCTATATCTAACCTATTGGGCCTTATTTATTTGCCATATAGAGCTCTTCAACATACTCCTTCCACCTCTCCTGGATCTCTTTCGGTTCTACTATCACCTTTCCCGTCTTGTCTGTTACCGTTGTAATTCCCCTTCCCTTATTGCCACCCGTCAGTTCCTTACTTTTCTATATAATGCACTTGCTCTTCCCTCTTTTTGGTATTTCTCTAACGAGTCGATCTGTTCTCTCCACCACGCCTCTCTTGCTTTCTTTGATTCTCTTCTAAGCCTGTTATTTAATTCTCGGTATTTTCTCTTACCTAGCTCTTAGTTTATGCTCTTCCATTTCCTTCTCTCCTCCATCTCCCTTATCATCTCCTTCGTGACCCACGGTTTTCTAATTTTTGTTGCACTCAATACGCCTACCGCTGCTTTCGCCGCTTCTACAATTCAATTTTTCAAACTTCCCCATTCATCTTCCACTGATCTAACTCCATGTTCCTCACCCATTATCTCATCCACCTTCTCTCGATACTTATTCTTCATTGCCCCAGTTAATGCCTCCGTATTCCACTTTCGTACCCTCCTTCCCATTCTTATCTTTTTCAGTTTTACCCGACATTTCATGACTAATAAGTTGTAGTCTGTGTCTGCATCAGCTCCTGGGTAAGTATGCGAGTTTCTTAACACTATTCCTGTATCTGTGACGAACCACTATATAATCTATCTGGAACCTATCTGTGTCTCCCGGCTTCTTCCAAGTGTACCTACGTCGAGGATGATGTCTGAACCATGTATTTGTAACTACTAGGTTATTTCTACGGCAAAACTCCACAGCTTTCTCGCCCCGGTCGTTTCTCCTTCCTAGCCCGTAATCGCCCACCACCCGCCCATCTCTTCCTTCGCCCACCACCGCGTTCCAATCCCCATTACTATTAAGTGCTTACTCCCAGGTATCCTAACAATTATTTCCTCTAGCTGATCGTATACCCCATCTACCTCCTCCTCTTTATGGTTAGAGGTAGGCATATAAACCTGGATTATAACTAAATTCGTTGGATCTACCTTTAGTTCCACAACTATTATCCTATCACTCACCTGTTCTGCATACACTACTTTTCTACCTAGTTTCCTATTCATTACGAATGCAACCCCGCGCTGACTTTAATTCCCTCCACTATAAATTACTCTGTAGTCGTCGCTCCAGTAATCCCCGTCATCCTTCCATCTTACTTCACCCAGACCCATGATGTCTACACCCACCCTCTCCATTTCTTGCTTTACATTCTCTAGCTTACCCGCCCTCAGCATAGTCCTAACATTCCACGTGCCTATTCTGATCGTTTCGTTCCTCTTCTTTATCTTATTTTCCTCTGCTGCTACTACGTCTGAGCAAGGATTTCGTGTGATGACGACCGCAGGGGCCTTGCTCCCACTGCTGCCGGGCACGACGCCCGGCCCTCTGGGCCGAGTCCCGTAGTTGCCAGGATTCATTATCATTTGAGAACTCCATAATTTCAAGGTTTTTGTTTTAATTGAGATAGTATTCCGTGGCCTAACTCAATAGTGTATTTTACGAGACGCCATCACTTCAGAGGCCGCCCCACTGGCGTCAGACGCCTTTTGCAGCCGCCTCACTGAGGTACAGACGCTGCGCGGACTACCATTCGTCTGTCTCCTAACCTTAGACCAATCTAGCATGGATGACCCTACCAGGAGCAATGCTCCCACCAGTACAGCTCTAGGGGTCATCGGAGCAAGCAAGCCCTTCCACCACGACAAGGTTGTAGTCCAAGAGAAGGGTTCGTAGATATATCAAGTGTAAAAAATTAACTTAACCATGAAGGGGTTTCGAGTGATTCAACATCCTAATTGCGAGAGAAAATTTTGGGATTCGTCGAGATTGAGGCATAGCTACAGCAGCATTGTTGCAAGTTGGTACTTTCTAATCTTTGTTTTTAGCTCTAAAGCAGCCCCTAGAATTAAAATAATAATTAAATGCTGCTGGATCGCAAGCCAATATAAAACCACATTTCCTGCAGCCTAGGATGCCGCGAAACTTCGACGTAATAAGCGAACATGCTGAAACATAAAAATAAAATTTATCCCCTAAAAAGGTAAATTACCATCGCAAAACTTTTAGTATGGATAGCTAAAGTCTACAAAATGTATCAGAATGAGCAAGATGTAAGTGGCACTTGTTTTGAGATAAAAGTGTTTAAAATTTCCAAAATCAAAATATATGCATTAAATTGCTAAATTTTTCATCAAGGGTATCATAATATAATGCACCGCTGATTTTTATTTTAACAGAACATTTTGGCTTTAACATATATATAATATGTTCGGAGATATCGAGGACAACTAAAAAAAATTTACCAGAAGCTCAATTTTTCATACTACCTCAACTAAGGCAGCGGATGCATATTTTAAAAAAGAATTAGGCATGGACAACAATGTAGAACGATATAGGTCGACATCGAAGAGGTTAAGGGCAGTGCTGTCCTTTTTATGTTCTTTTTGACATGTAGTAAGCCAAAAGGGAAAATAAGAAACCACCGAGAAAGAACTTCTTACGTTGCGTCGGACAGAACCGACGCTCTTGTAATGGATATGATAAAACAAGATCAAATTTACGACGTCCAAGAATACATCGAGCTCACGAATTAGTCTATTTTGAATTATACTAATTTTTTTATGATTTCTCGTTTAAGTTACGGTAAACTGATGAACAATAATACAAAATCGGGAGCATGAGAGTAAAAACGAGCTGTTTTCGGAGTCATGAGGACAAAATTCTCTTCGACATTTCAACCAATAAGTCATTTTATTAACTCTGGTTGATATTTCGACAACATCCATATTCACAGAGAGGTTTCTTGTTAAAGTCAAGCCGAGGTTCAAAACTGAATTTTTGTTGGGGATAACTTAGTTGTTGATAATTTCAAGGAACATATATACATTAACATTATTCAGTATTATTTACTACCAATATAATGGGTTGCGCCTTAGTGGGATTTCGTGAGGAAGAGGTTTTCTAATGATAGCGAGCGATACTAATTCTAGAAACCTTAAATAGTTTATGAAGTATTTTCACGGGAGACTTTACGGTGATAACTAAGGATGAAAAAGATACAGTATTTGTCGGAGTTTCACACCGCTGTAGTTCCTTTTTCATTATATAATGGTAGACAACATTATGAATCATTTGAGGATGACATATTTACTGATTCACGCGTTTTAGGGGCTGTTCGGGGAACTATAAGGAGGAGATATGACAAGGGGAGATATCATATATTGTTATGATGTAGTTATGGACGTAGTTATATTTAAAATATGACCTTTAACTTACCATAATTAGTACAGGTACTGAAATACTGTCAAATAAGTCACTGGCATGCAGAGATCCGTGAATATGGTAGGATGCGAAAGCTGTGAGGAGTGATATCAAATCCAGAAAATTTCGCATGATAAATCACTATGCCCAAGCTTTTGATCGTATTTTTAAGTGTAAGAGTCACTTTAGTAAACTCCAGCGTAGCAAAAATCCACTTAGTCGTAGTAAAATAAAATAAACGCGTTTAAGCTGCCGCCGGGGGTGAGGAGCCGAAGGAGATGTCAATGGGACAAAACAAGGAGAAAAATTAGAGAGACAGGGTTGCACCTACGCGCGGCAAAGAACGGATGAGACCGCCCCAAACGCTCACAGTCTGTCAGCAACTAACAAACTTAATAAATGCCTTGTTAACCCGTGTCAACTATAAGGGAAATGAGCCCTTACTTTTTTAAGGGGTCAGGGGAGCCTGTTTGAGACTAAGTGACCGATACACACCAGAGATCTGTTACTCTTTAGGGGATGGGGAAGCAGCTTCGTAAGAGGCTTCGTAAAGCAGAAGTGGAATGGACGAAGCCTCAGCTATGACTCATATCCTCTCCGTCGGATTCTGACTCGGTCGTCTTCCGCTGCCCAACTCGAAATGCCCGAAACAACTCCTTACCGAAAAACACAGTTTATGATCATTGGAAAAACACACATGCTTTTTCTTGCTTATGAATGCTGCTAAGTTGTTGGTTAAATGAAGTTTACTATGAGATCCTATGCTTTTTCTTTTGCTCGCCTGATCTATTAGGGGGGAGGGGATTTTCCCCGTGGATCTGCCACTGAGGTAGACTCTCACCACTTATACGCCAAGAAGAATACAGGTAGAGGAACGCCTATGCGCACCCAACTAAATTCTATCAAAAAACTGCCTTACACCAGCATTGCTCTCGACGGCTCATATCTCATTTATAATTGTTGGAAGAGTGATCCATATTTGACCTAATGTAACGCTAAATGAACGGTTGGGGAATATAGTTGTCGTACGGCAATTCGTATCGAGAGGTAGAACAATCAGGATGAGTAGTATTGGTAAAATAACCTGATAGGTGGCCCGGTACTCCGTATCCGATGTACGCTTCTTCGGATTCAAAGCCCCTCCCCCCCTCCTCCCCTCCAAGATTGCCCTTTGTCCATGCCGTCCATACATACCCCCTCGTACGTATGCATGTACGTATCCCTTCGCTCTTTCCCTCCGTGCTCTTTTGAGTGGGTGTATGGCAGGTGCTCTACCCGAAACTTCTCTCTCCCGTGGAGTGGAGAACCCTTCTCTCTCTCACTTAAAAGATCGAAGGAATGGGAGACGTGACACCATCACGCCGCCGGCCCATCCCTTCCCCCTTTTGCGGCCTCCTCGTCCTACTTTTAAAAAGGGATGCCAACTCTCTCGTACACTTCGGGAGATACCCGGACTCAGAAGGAAACAGTTTTTAAATCACCCGCCTCCCGGATTGCTTTAGTTTTAAAACCTGTTTTAAGAATCAGCAGATTTTTTTAGTTTATGATAGTTGAAGGAGTGAGATTTATATATAAGTAATGATATTGAGGCCATATTTATTTTTTCTTCCTCTATAGATTTTGTCCATCTATGTACCACGTTAAATGACCCAAGGCATTAATTTTCGTTTATTATTTTCCGCTTCTTTTCTTGCTCTTCATCCTTCCGCTTTGTTTTCTTCTTCTCCCTTCTATCTCAGTGTTATTTTCTTTCTTCATTTTCTTCTTCCGAAAGCACTGGAAGAGTGTTATTCGAGTTTTATTTTGAAATAGAGTACCTTTTAATGGGGCAACCTTGTACAGTTTCCATCGCGACTTCTTTTATTGTCATAGTGGATAACGAATACGATTCTTAAAAATATTCCATTTCTTGATGGGCCAACTCTATACAGGCACCCATCGTGTCAGCGGCTGGCCGAGGCTACTTTTCGATTATTCGCTAAAATATTACATACATGCAAGGTTACCAGCCTTTACAGTACTTGTGCCTCGTTGATCTTTCATTGCTAACATTTATGGTGCTCTACCGGTCGGTTTTGGAACATTTTCGCCGGTATGCTAGGATAGAAACCAAAGCCTAACTTAATACCCTACGCCTGCTTCCACTATTTTACTTTATCTGGTATCCCTTTTGTAAGGGCTACCTCGAGATACAGCGTACCGTTGCCCGCGACCCACCTTAAGGTGGTATAGGCGGTGTACTGACACACCGGGATGTAAGGAAATTTGAAATGGAGTGCGTAGGGATAGGGCAGAGTTGAAAAAGTATTTCTAACAGAGCCACTTTTGAAGGCCCCACACCGAGAATTAAGACCTCTTGACTGTGCATGCTCCGAAAGGGAACAGCGTGATGGGTATGTATGCTCATTTCCTCATTTACTGGTCGTTCAATCCTAAGATTCGTTGAATTCAGCCCTCGAGCCTTCCTAATCTAATGTTAGTTCCCTTGCTCCCTGGTAGCTCTTATGTACCTACCTACTTTGAGTATTTAGGCATGAAATTTAAATTGAAGCAGTTATGAGAAGTAAATTAAGTATTATAAATGACGCGCAAACTTTGATAACGAGCATAATTGCTATCAAACTTGATGAGCTAATTGATTTCATTGTTGATGTGACATTAATTTCCTACACGCTTCCAGTAGGATTTAGTATAATAGCTGTCGACCAATCACGTTAGATTTTACAGTCGCTACGCGATCTTTTCCTTTTGAAATCTGCGTCTCCTATACATCGTTGCGGCTATTAGTAATTTTATGGCCTGGAAATCAACAGCAGGGAATAATTTTCCCAACTGAGGTTTTGGTCTCCCGCTTCTGTAGATCGCTTGACTTTAAATTCTACTAGACATGAGCTACGATATGAATGAAAGTACTCCAGCTTCCTCGTCAGAACAAGACAGTGATCTTCCAAGACGGAACAGATCATTCGATTCATAATATCTTGTAATACTTGAATCTGTCATCAATATCAAGTACTGGTAGGAATACTTTCTCCTAAGGAAAAAATAATACTTAAGGGCCATTTGTAATGATCATAGAAAAATTTTCATAACCACTAATAATAGTTCTATAGTTACTTGAAACATAACCTGAGAACTGTTAAAAGTGATTAAAGCAATTCCTATGGTGATTATTATACTATGACAAAAGTGATTTTGCTAAGAGCAATTACTTTTTCAAGGTTTACTTGGTGGTATTCCATCATAAGAGGGAGAAAAAGACGACTTTTACAAATACCACTGAAATTTATTGAAACTCGACCCGGGTTTCAATAAATTTCAGTGGTATTTGTAAAAGTTGTGATTTTGCTGTTATTGGACTACGTATGCAGTGATTATGATAATTTCTAATCACTGTAGGAATTTCCATAACCACCGTAGGAGTTGCTTAAATCACTTTTACAGTCCTATAGTCACTATTATTATTAGGGACTGTCGTAATCATTCCAAATAACTATAGAGTTATATATAGTTATCATGAAATATTCTTGTAATCATTATAAGTATATAGCGGCCCCACAGCCCCACAATATTTTTTTTCTAAGGGCATGGGTCTTGTGCTGGATCAAGTAGCACGTGATACGGGCTTAGTTCTATTCCTTTTCCTCCCCACCGTCCTTCTTTAGGGTCTAGCGGCCCTTTCCGTGTAAGGTCCTCAGCCTCTCTTCTCGCGAGGGGCGAATCCCTTATCTACAGAATGGCTCCCCTTGGTCCGAGCAGTCTCCCGCACCCCCACCCCCTGCAACGCCCCCTATCGTGGAGTAGGTGGGGTCGGATTTAGCGTCGCGGATCGATTCGAGAGGAGGGTGTGATTCGGAAAATGGAGCGATCTCCTGAACTGGATGCTACCGGGCGCGAGCAGGAAGGGGGAGGGAAGAGGGAATAGAAATCGCTTTCGGGGTGGTATCGAACTTTGAAAATAGCACTCGCATATGATTACTAATGAGAAAGAATTTTGCACCTCACCAAATATTTAAGGTATTCTCGCCGTAATGCCATTTAATTCATACTTTAGCTTCTTAGAGAGGAGTGTGTCTTTGTCATTTAATTCATACTTGGCTGCTTACAGGAAATCGTGTCTTCGATTTGATATGAGCAACGAAATTCTATCTGTTGACACTATATTTTTGCAAATTTAACTTGGCAAGACGTGGTCTGAAATGCGAGAATAGGTAAAACACGGAGAAAATATTTTGAAATGATTTCTCACTTTGTGCATTCCATAATTTTTTATTATTCTTTCCAACCATGGTTTCAACATTTATAATTTAATTATCATTGTCAAGATAACCTTGATGATGATATTTTAAATGTCGAAACCATAGTTAGCTAGAATAATAAAAAAGCATGGAATGTACAAAGCGAGAAGTCGTTCCATGTGAGTCAGTTGCACAAAGTGGCGCCTGGAACTTTAACTTAACTATTATAAAATACATTTGTCAAATAACCTTCGTATTGTGTCTTAATTTCTTGTCTTAATGGCTAAGGCTTGTCATTTGTGGAACTATAATAAAAAAATACGTACGAAATGGTGGAATTCAGAATTCTTTTAGACTCACACAGTCGCGGTAGACCCTCCATAATTTCGTCTAGTTTCGATTATTTTCCAATTTTTTAAAATTAAATATTATGTCAGTGGAAAACTTCTGCTTCTTTATTCATCTATATGGAACATTACACCAAATCGATACAATATGAACTGTAAAGAGCAGGAAATTCTCTCTTTTTTGGCCCTCATTTTACGGCATTAATTACGTAATTCCTGTTTCAATAAAATCCTCTTGGAAAATTGAAATTTCTGCCTCCATTATGTTGAAATTCCACCACATCAAGCCTAATTATTCTCTTTTTGTTAATATGCTCCATTGAACAAAAGCGGGGGTCAGATTGGTGAGGTGAATGATAACTGAGTTACCGTCACGAGAGCGCGGGTTTGCATCCCAGCAGTGACGGAGATTTTTATGAGGAACCCCTAACCTTCCTTTTTTTGGTATTATCTGTAGAGCGATTCAAGCATAGACGGGTGGGGTGTAAATCAATGGCCACCTTAGCGCCATTCTTTGAGGACTGTCGGTTAATATCTCTCCATCCTTCCTCCATTCCCCTTATGATCCTACCGTTACTAACCTATCCACCTAACCTTGATAGTCAGTCCCCTCAGTTTTCGGTTGCCTCCTCAAAACTTACAACTATTCAAGTAGCAATGGAAATCTGGATGTTATTTCATACACGCGGGGCAAAGATTTTTTTCCAGTTCTTGGGCTTACAGGATAAATAACATAAATCACGAAATTTTTTGTGCCTCAGTTCTGATATCTCCCAACAATTAAGTACTGCCTCATTTACTGGTCGTTCAATCCTAAGATTCGTTGACTTCAGCCTCCCGAGTATGACCTCATTGGCGCCAGTGAGGACTTCGCGGGCCTGAGTGTACGCGTGATTGGGACCCACGCGGATAGGGCCCCCCCTCTTGACGTGTCTGCTGGGTGAGTGAGCCAGTACGTGTGTGTTTTTAGTTTACATAAAGTTTTTACCCCGTTGACGTCCTTACTCACCTTTCAACACCCTATCCATCCTTTCCCCCCCTACCCTCCCTTCCTTTGCCCAATAACGAGTACGGCCCTGGGGTAATTTATGTTCTTTCAAATTTTACGGGCCGTAGATCGTTCATTTATTTATACCCATAGCACTGTTTGAAAACTACAGCACTCTATAAATACTTGCATCCTTTCTGTAATCGAAATTATTTAATTTTTCCAACTTATCAGTTGTTGTAACTTAGGGGTTAAATTAATTACTGTACTTAAATAGTAAAAAAGTATTTTTTCTGACTTTGGTTGTTGTATACCTTCATTGCATATTAATTTCATTTTTTCATGTGACACTTCGATGTTCATACTATTTTGAACAGAAAGGTAAATATTTTGTTATTATTGGGATATGGTTTGGAGCCAAATGCTACATTTTTTCTTATCAAATTGAAATTTTCATTTTTTTAAATGAATATTGAAAATGCTGAGCAACACGATCAATCTATTCTAGGCTCTCTGTAAGGTAAATATGAGTATAATCTAATACTGATTCTTGTTATTAATAATATGAGTAAACAGAAGACGGATCTCTTAATAAAAGCTTCGCAACGCGTAAAAATGGCATTCACGCATGTTAACAAACTGTTACTTCCAGATTTCCTTTTATGCTTGCTTGTCTTATGCGGTTATCTACACCTACTCTGTTGCCTTTCTTCTTAATTATCCTACTTCTCTATCGCCTTTTTTCTTCTTTACCTGCACCATCTTCCGTGTCTCTGCTTCAACATATGAGGGAACTCTAGATTTAAGAAATACTATTCTATTCAGTGAAATTTAGTTAAATATTTCCATGGTTCCAAGCCAATCTTATTTCATGTTTGTTTCTAGCTATTTCATCTTTTGTTAAGCCTTAGGTGCTTTTTCAGTATCACTCACCATACCTTTCATCTGCGGTCGGTGGTGGGTATGCTCCCTGAGTAGCGATGACTTGTGAGGATGTGGTTAATGGTATGCATCCATCTCTCCGGTGAGGTCCGTCTTCCATCAGTTCTCGCTATCTTGGCAACGTTGATCCGAAGGAACCGGTGACAGAGTGAATGATTACACCAATTTGCAATGTCGCCGGAGGTGGATCTTAAACCATGTCTCCCTACTGTTGTCATGTGCCGAAGAAAGAATTTTCTATTCAAAGGTAGATTTGATAGGTGAGACTAGCTCTTCTTGCCTAGCAAGGAGTGGATACTCATTGGAAGTAGTCTAGTATGAACTAGCCCTAGTACAAATTTCCTCTGATGAAATGGTGAAAGAGATGCTATCTCGCTCAGATTAGGCCTGATCCCGAATACGCCACGAGCATTTGGGATCCTGCGGAGGAAGATTAAATTGGCAAATTAAAAAATAATACAAAGGAAAGCCGCATGCTTCGTTAAATACTGCTATGGGCGAACAGAAAGTTTAACACGGCTGATGGAAAGGCGACGAGATTCTCTAGAGACTCGGAGGCTACACGGTAATCTTATCTAACTTGAAACATTTAGATCAGGCGAGTTTCAGTATGGCACGAAGGGCACTATTTAAACCCCGATCTATAACTGTAGAGCTGATAGAAACGATAAAATCAGTGATATACGTTACGTAACTGAAAAGTGCAAAAAATCCTTCTTTTAACACACCATTATATAGTGATAATAACGAAAACGGAGCGAGACACTAAGACACTCACTTATCATAAAATTCACTTTCATCTTTACCCTTTCCCGATTCCTTTCCTCCCTTTTACATGGCTGGTACCCTAACACCCCCTGCTACACGCCCCTTTGTCGGCTCGCGGGGTAGTATGAATATGTAGACAGGGTGCGTGTACATGAAAATCTCTTAGCATTACCGCTGCACACACTTCTGGATAGTAATGCGAATAGCTTTCCTATAGCAACTTGAGTTTTAGAATAGAAAGAAGCACTTTAATCTTGTGCCTACCTATAGAAAGAGCCATGAGCCAGCTAAAACTCACTGTCTCCATACTGGATATTAAATAAATGCTTTGAACAACCAGTTGGTTAAAGTAAATTTGAGTTGCATTGTTCAAGAAAACCCAGTCACCTATGGTGATGCAAAATGATGTATCAAGGTAGACCTTGTACGCAGATTACAATGTGAGTGAATTACCTGATAAATGCAGTTTACATATCTTTAACGAGTTGACATTTCGTTTCCATTGCGAGCATGGGCCAACGATTTCATAGTCTTTATTAAATGCGGGTAAAAACAGTAAACTTTTATGTGGTTTGTTACTAGTCTATAATTTATCCATATCATGAGAAAATTTTTAATGCAACTTCAAATGTTTGACCACTGGATTTTTGACCACGGAAACTAGCTTTTCATGTGAGTTTGCGTCGTGTGAATTTCACGAATACCGTTTTTCTAAGGTTTTCCTGGGCGATCCGATAGGAGACAGTCACATTTCATGTGGACAATTGGGCCTCCCTTAATGTAGTTGAAGCGAGATATCACTACACATAAAATTAAATGATTCTGGCCTCATTAAAAAAAATCTCATCATTCTGGTGATACCAACTAATAATTCTCTTACCGCACTACTTTTAAAGATATCTGACCGAAAAATATACTATTTTGTATTAGAAGTATTACAGCTGTGAGATACAGAGAGAAATGATTAAGAAACTAGCTATAATCCGTCAAAAAGTACACCATTCTTCATTCAAATTATCAATACTTTGTTTATAGCAACATGGTAACCAAGAGAAATATCAATGCATACCTCGGTGAATATTTTTTATTTCATTTATATATATTTTTAAAAACTTAGACGCATACCATTTGGATTATAAACATATTTAATGTAATACGATTTTTGGAGGTTGGAGCTATGATTCGAATAATATAATATATTGGAAAAAAATGCTTAAATGAAATTCGCTTTCAAGAAATTCTCGATTGCAGCGTTTTGGACTGAGAGACATACCTAGGTAATTATATAGTTTGATGTGACAAATATAAAACTCAGATTGTGTGTCGGTGTTTAGTTCGTGTTTCCACAATTATATAAACAAAAAATACTACTCACTGTAATACTTTTCATTAAATTTGCAAAAAAAACTTCGGTGATGAAGGCATATTCAGCATACAACGTGAAAAAACCACCTAAAGTTGTTTACCGAGATAGTTGCTAGAAAATAGTTTTGTGTGGGATGTTCTTTTGTATGGCTTTTCGCTCCATAGGGACAATATTAAAACAGTGAAAATTTCCTTACGCATATATGGCGTCGAAAATGTATTGGAGTATAGTTAGTATGCTTCCTCAGTTGTTTTTATAAATAAATTTTTTACTTGCAGAAATATTTTGATGAAATTTTCAAAACCCGTGGTTGTGATGGCGTTTTCTGCGTACGGCGTGGAATGAATAAGCCAAATTGAATCTTAGAATATGTGTATAGATAATTATCGTGAAGTTGACTCATAAAAAAGTTTTTTGCACTACTGCTACATTTTACTAGACTTGTTTCTTAAAACTGCTTGAATTTTGAAATAATATCCGTGTATGGCCTCTGTTATGGCTTTAGTAATATCTCTCTCAATCTCAAAATGTCGCGGGACACTTAATTCTTTGGACTACCCCGCCGTCATGTAATGCGGACGTATTCCTTTTTGTGGATCTTAGTCGTCACAATATTTTTTAGGCAAAAGTGAGGACAAGAGTCACTAACGAAGATATATCCATTTCCATGACCACTACCAATGGCTATTTATGAATCCACGGCCGTAAGAGAAGTGATACGGAACAAACATAAGAAAAACTAGTTTTATTATTTTGGCCCTCGCCCGCTCGGTGTCGCCGTAAATGGGACGTTAAGATGCCTTATCTGGTAACTGGGATCCATCTATCCCCTCCAATGTTTCCGGAAATTCTCTTTTTATTTGGCTCGGTCGTACGTCTGAATTTGCGTTTTCACAGACACGCGGGAAGTGCTTCGGGCATCGGACCGCCCCTCAAGGGAAACGGGGTCATCTTGATGCACGTGAAGAGCACCCGGGATATAAAGCAGGCCCGGCCTGAATACCGATCGCCTGTGTGCCATCGCTGGAATGGAAATAGATTTTCGGGCCGAGAATACAACTCAAATCATGTAATGCACCAAATAATAATACATAGGTTTAAGAGTGCCTTTGGAGCATTTCTTCAGATGACTGGCTTTCCAGAGAAAAGAAAGAAATGGCTTATCTTACCATTGAATCTAATCCCTTATGAGGCTTCCGTAGATACTGAATCTTCTCAAAGGCGCTCTGACCTCTTGTGATGCGTGCTTTTTAAAAATGAGTGCATATGTGTTTATTCCTTTAGGATGTGATTGCCCTTGATTTCGGCCAAAAATCCCAGTTCAAATCCGTCTTGGTCTCATTATGTGCGGGAGAATTTCTGCTTACCAGAGCCTTGTTGGAAATCGCAGGTGCAATACACTTTTCGTTTTTCATTGTCAAGTTAATAAGTTAGACCGAAATTCTGGAAATGAAAGTTTTTTTCGCCGTTATCGTCCGGCAATCTTAAGGTGGCTGGAGTGGTAATCGTGGGCCATCGAGTTCACATTTCAAGTACTTTTTAGTAAAAAAATGTTTTGCAACATATTTCATTTAAGTGCATCTGTTTATGCGTTGGAACTCAATATAGATGCAGAAATGGAAATGGTACAAGAAATATATATTTTTTTTTAATTTCTTGAAAGAAATAATGCTATGACTAGAGTTTTCCAAATTTAGACCAAATTTTTAAAAATGTTTTTTTTCGAAAATTGGATTCAGTGAGAACCTTTAATATTTATGAAGAACAATATTATAATAATAAGCTTATTTTATCGTGTTTATAAGAAAAACTGTGAATATGTAATCGAATTATTGCGAGATGTATGTCATGTGCCATAAGGCTACGTATTAAAATGGCAGTGAATTGTCGAAAAACCAAATCGGTTTTATGTTTTTTCACTTTTATCCATAGCTATCATTAATGAGAATATGTGTGCAAAGTTTCACGCAAATCTGTACCTGAAAATTGCTCCTATCACATTAATGGATTCCACTACATCAAAACCATCATGTTTCGAGACCGCCACCGTCCGTTTCCGTCACGTCAGGAAACGTCGATCGTAATCCCGGCCTCAGTAAAGTAGGAATATGCCTATTTGCCTACCTTCGGAGTCACTGTGTCAAATGAGTCCTTCGGTCAGGACATCCCTGAGAGGGTGACCTCGTTCGACTGAAGAGTAAGCGTTATTATGTTGTCCATATCTCAGTCGCGTTGCAGCAACTTCTTCTGACCCTTAAACCTTGGAGCGGCCTCTTTTTTTAAGGATGGTTTCCTGCAAAACCGCAGTTGTAATAAGTAGTGTGATGTCAAAATGCTCCTCCCGCTACGGAAGGAAAAACGTTTGATGTAGATACGCTGGAGGAGGAGATATTTTCGTATGTGGATGGAATTGAAGTGGCTGAATTGTCCTCATTTGATCATGAAAGCTTGAAAAAGACTCAACATGACTAAAAGTTTTTAAAGAGGCAAGGGCCTATTAAGATATTCGTGAAAACAACTATGTTAGAAAACAGTTGAAAAACGAGAATGGGTCGCATTCAGGAGGAAAAATTGAAAATAATGAATCAGATTGAATTAGTGAGATTTTTTGTGGGGATCTCGAGGAGTGGTTTTGAAAACACATCTAAATGGATGTAAAAATGTCTTTCATTATTCGTGGTCTGAGTGGCCAGATTCAATATTGTGAAGAATCAAAGATGTAATTAGCATTTCTTAACATTAAATTTTGTTTTAAACTATTTATTTTTTACTTTTGTAGATTTTATTTTTTTATAGATGAATTTTATTTTTTCTCGTTCGTATATGTTCAAATATCATATATGAAACCCCTGATTAGTCCCTTTACAAATACTTTCCATAGTCTTTTGCCAAAAATATTTGTAAAAGCAATTAGTTCATCGGCAAGCTGTTTTTAATCAAGTTTTATTTAAACTTATAAATTATGTCATAAACACATTCTTTTTACTTCTTATTTAATCTCATTGTAAGAAAAAAAGTGAATTAGTATTATCCACACTTTTTTACTACACTGACCCAGATTTCAAAGAGTACCCATACATTTTTAAGGCCTTGAAAATAATGGTTACACGTTGAAACTTGGGTCGACGTAATAAAATATAGTGGATGAATACTGAAAATGTTTTTCTTTTCTTACGAATATGAGAAACTTCTACTAAGTAAAGTCCGAGGCAGTTTGTTTTCAATCTTATTTTGATAATTTATTCCTTATTGTCTATCCATTAATTCTTCTTTTACTCCCATGACGTTCTTTTACACTTTCTTTTATGTATCTAATATTTCTCTACTTTAAAATCCATCCACCACCATTGCAGTAGTTAAGGCCTACTATGCTGGAAGCGCCGGTTCCGGTTCGATTTCCGAATTTAAGCATCATTGGGCCTGATCTTAAAGTGGGTGTGTCCCATTCCAATTCATTCCGAATGTTCTTGCCCCACGTCCAAGTGGCAAACAGTAAGTGCGAAATGACCTCAGCCGTTGAAGCTATCAAAAAATGAGCCCAATATGGATTCACCTGGACTTGAACCGGGAACCCTCTGGTCGGTGCTTCTTCTTTTGATACTGTGATAATTCAATGTGGTATTGGATTAGAAAAGGTTGGTGACTCTCGCTAGAGAAGAGCGTGACGATAGGGAGAGGAATGTAGCATGCAGCAGAAGTGGAACAAAGGACCAGAGGGTTTCTCCTTAGGGTGAAGCTTTTGGACGAGTAGAGTATTTTTCCAGTTTCTTATATCCTGGACTATGTTCACTAGGTGTTTCGATTCAATCTCACATAATCATCAGCTGTTTCGATTGTGGAAAATTACAATACTCTTCCAATACTTTTAAACATGCATTTCCACAAAATGTCGCCTTAAACTGTAAATCATATTCCTCCAGACGTGCCCACAGGAGTCCTCTGGTATCCATCCCCGCTCATCCACGCTATATTCACCATCATCGACCTCAAAAACTCTCCGCTTGCGAGTGCCACCAAGATTTGCGACCCCCAATACACGTCCTAATCGGGAAAAAAGAAGGTGTCGCCAGCAAGCAGCCGGCAGCACCGCCGTGACCCGCCCCGGCTCGGCCGTCCCGGGGGCCCCCGCGCGCGAGGAAGCGAGAGCAAAATCAGACGGGTCCAAGCACATTCCCCTGGCGCACCACGAGCAGCGACACCCTCCCGCATCTCCCCCGGCATTAAGCAGCGCCGAGTCCCGGCATCCCCGGCGCGGCCGCTCCCTATACTCTCCGGGAGGAGGAGCGGTGGAGGGTGGGGTAGGGGGTGGAGAGGGAGAGAGCTCCCGACGTGTATAAACCCCACCCTTATAGCCGACCTCCCTTTCTCCACAGTACCCCTACTCCTCCACCGCCGACCCCGTTGCCAGGGTTACCCGATTTTCGACGTTCCGGGAAGGGAGGAGGAGGGAGCCTATTGGGAAGGGGGGAGTGTGGGGGGACAGAGGGGGTGAGGAGTTAGAGAAGGAACACGGTGGTGAGTGGGAAGGGAGTTGGGTTAAACGGAGACCCTCTCATTGACTCCGCGGAGGGCTCACAACCCCCCCCTTTTCGCTGGAGCTTCCTTTCCTTCCTGTTTCTCTCATTTCATTTATTCTCCCGCTCTCTCTCACTGCTTCTTCTTTTCTGTCGCTACTCCTTTCCTCCCCATTTCCTATCTCTCCCTTCCTACCGTGTCCCAGGCCACTCTCACCCCCATATCGTTCGTTATGTGCAGGGTGGGGATGGATGGATCAGTGGTGGTTGGCCCGAGCTCTCTTAATGGCTCCCCGACCCGGCGACCTGGTTTCGATTCTCTGGGATATCTCCCGCCCGCCCGCCGCCGCCGCGGCGGAGAGAAATTCAATGAGGCCGCTCCCCAAGAAATGACCGTCACAATATTTCGGATGCCCGGTACTTATATTCACCTCGGCGGAAATACTGTAGCGTGCGTTCTGATCGTTTTGCGATCTACCAGTTCATCGTTGAGTGCTACTCTAGTAAGAGTTGTGTCTCTTTTCACCCAATGAAACACAATGACGGTCCCTCCCCATTTTAGTTGAAGGTAGTCAGGAGCGCCCCTGAGATAGGAAATGCGGGCGTATGTCCTGGGCCCCGCAGTAGTGTGTTCCTTGCTCCAGGCTTTGTTATAACTGCTCTTGAATATAATATATAATCCTGCGTTAAAACTATTTTGATCAGAATGAAAGATTTATTTTAATATTTATGTATTAATATATTTTCTTATGATTTTTTTCAATTTTTATTTCTCTTATTTACTGAGGCCTCACTCCAAATTTTCTCCCGGGACGTCCAAATCTGAAGGGTGACCCTGATGGTAGTGAGAAGTAGGATTCCTAGTGATGGAAGAAGTAAGAAAGATATTTTGAGCTGAATAGCTCGAACGACTAAGGCGTTTCGCCAGGTGAAGAGTCAGCTGACAGCCAGCAATACAAGCTTGGAAGTACAGAAACAATGGCAACACATTTGGACCATGAAATTGGTACGGAGGCTTCCGCGGTGATTAATTGGAAAAGTATTTTTCGGGTTAAGGCCGCGTTGGTCCATTTGGGCGGACGACAGTTTCGGGCGCATTCCAGCTCCCGTCTTCAGGTCCAACAGATCAGTTGGACCTGAAGACGGGAGCTGGAATGCGCCCGAAACTGTCGTCCGCCCAAATGGACCAACGCGGCCTTAACCCGAAAAATACTTTTCCACATTTGGACCATGTTAAGAAATGGCAGGGATGCATGGGCAATAATAGCTTCATGACAAATAAGATTGGAAGCAATGGAAATGTCACTGGGATGATAGACATATCTTAGTTTTATTTGTTTCCGGTCTTGTCTCTTCCATGTAGGTCAATATTGGCCAGACTGTTGCTTTGAATATTCTTGCCTTAGTCTCCATTCGTATGCATATAGTTACTTAATCTTCCAGATGGTATCATTGAGGTATTCCGCTGTCTTATTTGCCTTAATCACCTGTGCTCCAACTATTTTCTATATATTTACATAATGGGACAGCTCTATTCCTAAGTATTTGAAGGACATTTTCTATAGATGACTTTAACACCTAGTTCTATTGAGCGTTCTACATTTAGTTGACAGCATGGGCCGTATGGAGAGCGCTTTTGCCAAACTTACGCTCCGTGTATTCTCCTCTAGGCCTCGTAGGCAACTATTTCCAACTCCACACTAAATTTAAGTCAGTTATTTCATGGTATTATATTTTCTGATTTGGGTCTTCTAGATGTGCAGTTAATATTTTGCAAATCACCATGTGAATACTCCTACTGCTTTTGGCAACATCAAACCTCCGACCTAATGGGGATTTACACAGGAAACGGATCTCCAAAAGACCCCATACTGTCAAATAAAAGTGGAACGCTCAATAATTTATGGCTGTGAGATTCTGCAGAAAGTGGCATGTTCATAATGATCTTCCTTCCTACTATAAAGTAGTGGCAGATTACCATTTCTTTCTTTGTCCCTTTGCCTTTCGTACTAGTTCAACGGTTAGGTTATCACTCCATATTATTTTTGTCTTCCTTTGCTTCTTTTTCCAGCCGGTAACTTATCACGTGCTACTTTTATTATTCTTTCTTCGCACATATGGTTTAATTGATCATTCCACTCGCGCTCTCTTTTTAAGGTGTACTCGTAAATGTTTTCTACCTTGTAATTTTTATATATTTTCGTATCGTTCTCTGTCAAGTTATGTTTTTCCCGTGATTTTCCGAAGTACTTTCATCTCACCTGTCTCGGGTAGCCTTCTTGTTCTTGCTGTGACTGGCCGAGTCTCCGTCATATGTGTCATCATTGGTCTGATAGTAGCTTTATATATTCTAGATTTGGCTTCTACCCCTTTACGTCTGTTCTTCTATATAGTTTAATTTTAAAATCCAGCTATCCTTAAGGCTCTTATTGTTTTTTTCTTTACTTCTGATTCCATATCACCATATCCAGACAGCTTTATGCAAAGGTATTTAAATTTCATTTCCTGCTGAATACTTTTCCGTGTACATTGAGCTTGAACCAAACTGGTGTTTTAGCCGCTGTCAAACATTTTGTCATTGAGGCAGGAGTGAGATCACGGATTCCTTCTTTCGCGTTTTCTTTTTAGCTATCCAAAACGCACACCAATCTAGATGGGGGGTGTTCACAGTTAATGACCTAAGAACGCATTTAATCAATTTAAACTGGTGATGAAAAAAAAGCGCCAGACAGAGTTCGAAGAATGACGATTACGCTTCCGCTCTCATGAAAATAACTATAACGCGAACGCACGCGTTATGGAGAACCATGATCGCGTCCCTGATATCGTCATGTTCAGGAACAATGTTGATGTTGATAAATGAAATGTGTAGAAGACTCGAGAGACAAGGAGATCAACAATGAGATGAGTCCTCGCGAAGTGTTTACCACACCCTCACACCACCGCCCTCAGCAAAGACTTGCAGGGAATGCATTTTTAATTTCGCTCAGTGTGAGTGGCGATGGGTGTGCCTCCTAAGTCCTTTCCCTTCCAGGATACCCTGGCAGTCCCCTCTCGTGCTAACTCTACTTTTTTCGGCCAATTTCACCCCGATACTCCCCCTTTTCCCCGTCTAGGGCAATTAGGTCACACGGCATCCTTTCCCTATCTCCCCCACTCATACCCTTTTGCACCCCTTCCATCCGATTCGACCCATTCCCTTCCCTTTCCGCTATATCCGCCTCCTCCCCTTACCCTATACCCTCTTCTTGATACCTTGGCACGGATTTACTACTAGGGTCTCATGCCTCCTCTTTTCCCATCCCCCATAAAATTTCTCATCTAGAGATAGATTTAATTCGCAAAATAAATAAAATACAAAGGAAAGTCGTAAACTCCATTAAAATTGTACTAAGAGTTTACAAATAGCGTAACACAACTGATGGAAGGACTAGGTTTGGAGCCACTGTAGACTCGGAGGCTACACGTTAGGTATAGTTTACGTGAAGAATTCAGATCAGGCGGGTTTCAGTATTACACGGAGGATATTATTTTGACCCCGCACTATATCTCTAGGAACGATAGAAGCGATAAAAAAGAGAGATTCCCTGCCGACAGAGGTACTAAACCGCCATATTTCAACGGACCATTAGCGACTATAGCAAATGCAGGGCGTGACACCAATACACTCCGTTAGTATACAATTCACCCTTGTCCTCTTCCCTCTTCCTTTTCCCTGTTCCCTATCCGTACATGGCTGATGTCCTAACACCCCATGCCATAAGTCTTTTCGGCGACTTGCAAGTTAGTATGTAGATATATGAAGATTAGTTGGTAGGTGTTTTAAGGGTATGTTGACGGATGATGGTCATTTCGAACCTCTAAAAAAACCCATACTGTCATAGGCATGCTAAATACTTGGAATAAATGGAGATGTGGCTGGTGTGGTGGATAGGGAACTGGCTCCCAATACCAAAGGGCCCTGTTCAAATCCCAGCAGTTCAGAAATTTTTCTTTAGAATTCAATTCCCTTCTTTGGTGCTGCAAGGAGATCACAAGTGCTATCCCCAATCCGTCGGATAGGACGTCAAATCATGGACTCCGTGGCTATTTTCGTGAATATAATACTAATACCGACGCCGGGATTCTTTCTGGTCTTCCCTCATCCCCTGTATGATCCTTCTTTTATTAACCTATTCACCTTATCTTTCATAGTGGTATTGACTCATCAGCCGTCGTTCGCCTCTCAAATAAACAATATCCGACCAACCTTGAAGTAAACAACCATAAATATCCGTAACTCTCGAACGAAGATAAATGCATCATAGTCTATTGTGTCAAAGAGTTTCTAAAAGGGTACTTGAGAGAAACTGACTCGGCTCAGACTGTTTAGTGTCGTTGACTTGAGCGTGTTCTAGATCTCTGCTGATCCCTAGCGAGTCATAAACCGTTAGGGTATGTCTCGCTCAAGGGGGAGTGTCGCTTTCGTCAAGACTAGGATGTATCTTCACTTCAGTGAAAAGCAAGGACCTAATCCTATCTGGTCTCCTAGGACGAAGGAAATCTACTGCTCCTCCGGTCATGTGTAGTTTACCATTAAGTAAAGGGCGATGGCGTGATAATCAATAAATTATTTCTTTTTTGTCTCGAATTTTTAATTGAGAGGCTGATATCACGACATGTGAGTGAATGGATGTTGCTTAGAAAAGTAAAAGAAATGATTTGGCTCAATTTTGGCTCTGCTCATTACCTCATAAAGGTCAAGCGTGCATAGGCGGGCTTAGTAGGTCGAGTAATAACATAGTTATAAAGTCAGAATGCTCTTTCATTTTTTGATTTCTAACGTCACTGGTAGGTTTGATTGATTCAGGCTTGACTTAGTGGAAGGGATAGATATCCATTTTGAATAAAAACAAGAATTCACATATTTGATAACATTTATCAGACGTAGTAGTTACTTAGAATCAAGATGATATTATCTCCGCTTTATTTATGTGTAAAAAATATATTTGGAAAAAATTAGGAATTGAATTAGAATTGATAGAACGAATAGGAATTTGAGAAAAGTGGACGAGAATAGACTGCGGTCTTTTGACATGTGGGTATGTAGAAGAATGGAGAAAGTGCGGTGTACGGATAGGAAGACGATCGAGGAAGTAGTTCATATGGTGGGTGAGGAGAGGAGACTTCTGAAGGAGATGAGGATGAGGCAGAGTAAGTGGTTGGAGCAGGTTGTAAGAGGCTAAGAGATGCTGAAAGCCTTGGTTGAGTGGATGATGTTGGGTAAGCGGGGTAGGGGAAAGAGGAGAATTAGCTTTATGAAAACGATGAGGAGAGGTAGGACGTATGCTGAGATGAAGAAAGAAATCGTGCAAGAGAATAGGGGCTAGCGCCTTGAAAAATCTAGAGGATTCGTGATCCCTTCCATTTAAATGTACCTTAACCGTTAAGTTACCCTAATAATAATGAAATAGATGAATTAGCTTACTTACTAAACTTAATAATAGCCATAAAAAATTTGTACAAAAATAGTGCAGCCAAGATCAAAATGGGAAACGACTTCTCTCAGGGATTCACAATAAATAAAGGTCTAAGACAGGGCTGCTGTATTTCCCCCACACTTTTAAAAATATATTTAGACCAAGTGCTTAAGGGTTGGAAAAGGAAATGCAACTCCATGGGAATACCTTTGAAAGAAAGTACCATATACACCTTAAGCTATGCAGACGACCAAGTTATTCTATCACAAGATTATGAAGATTTAGAATATATGACCAGAAAAATAATAGAAGAATACAAAAATTGGGGTCTTGATATCAGTATCGACAAAACAAAATATATGTGTATGGGAGGAATGCAACAGAATCTTATTTTAGAAAGTGGTCAACAAATAGGTCACCGTAAAGAGTATAAATATCTAGGGATGCAAATTGCAGAAAGTAAAACAATGGAGGTAGCCATTAGGGATAGATGCAATAAAGGCAAAAAAGCAATAACACTATTAAATAGCTTATTGTGGGACAATACAATATCCATTGAAAACAAAAAGAGAATTTATAATACCATAGTAAAGAGCATAGTAACCTACAGCTGTGAAATATGGCCACTAACGGAGAAATCAGAAAAACTGTTACTGACGACTGAAATGGACTTCTGGCGAAGAGCAGCCGGTAAATCAAAAAGAGAAAGAGTAAGGAATGAAAGAATTAGAGAAATAATGAATGTCAATGATACCATAATAGATGAGATAATAACGCAGCAGTTGAGGTGGTATGGACACGTAAAACGAATGGGAAATGAAAGACTCCCGAAACAAATGCTGCTGTGGAACCCGGAAGGAAGACGGAGGAGAGGCAGACCGAGGAAAAGTTGGATACAAGGGATAGAGAAAGAAATGAGAGAAAGAGGATTAGATGAAGAACTCTGGAATGATCGGGAGGCATGGAAATTGGGAATCGGAAGACGTAGAACGTCGTAAACCGATGTATATATATATATATATATATATATATATAGATGAATTTCGGTCAGTATTAACTGTTATTAACGTTGATACGAAGGTTTCCGCGGTGTGTAGCATGAAGAGTAACAGATTTTGGGAGTTATTCCGAGTGGTTTCCATTAATGACGACAGTTTCACCAGCCATTCTACTGATGTCTCCAGATCTGGAGACGCCAGCAGGATGGCTGGTGAAACTGCCGTCATTGATGGACACTACGCAGAGGGCTGCCCGAAAGCTGTTAATCATAATATTAATTACGTATTGTAACGTCTTAATTTTCAGTTCTGTGTAACTTGAGGTTCCCATTCGCAAGAGACCTGTTACCATTTTATAAGAATTCACCTCTTTGGACTTCCTCCCACGCTAAATGACATACCTTTTGCGAACACATGGGGTTACAAGCTATGGAAAAATATGCAATTTTAAATGTCATATCTCTGAATTTAATGAAAAGAAATGATTGCATAACCAAATAACCAAGATGCGGGTTGAGAATGAAGAGAGCGAAAATGTTTTCGTATGTTGAGCATTGGATTCGATGCATCAAAAATCACCACAAGTGGTGAGACCACTCGTAGCATCAAAAATATATCGGGTCAGCACTTTTGATATAAAAAGAGGGAATCCAACACTTTATATTGCGACGGCACGTGTGGAATAAACCAAATATCCAGGGGCCATGCGTCATGCTCTTCGACTTTCATGAAGTGATTTCCACGGATCAAATGGTGGACAATTTTTTTTGGAAGCCATACTTATTAGCCCGCTTCCACCGGGAATCCAACATCCAAATTAATTTCCCACAGCTAACTCGGCTCGCACGGTAATAGCTTAGTGCTCGAAAAGTTCTTTGGGAAATTTGTGATGACCAAACTTCTCGCTGTTGCGGATGGATGATATCAGGCAAGCGTAAAAATATTTCAAATGAAGTAGGCAAATGGACGGAGAGAATCACCAACAAAGTAGTCCCGCGAGTAGTTGGAGAGAAAAGACGCGTGATGAAAACTCTGTGAGGAAAAGACAACTTACTGGGCTCATTTGGCGACACCATAGCCTAGGAAAAAAAGGATAAGAATTAATGGGTGAATAACAGAGGAAGATCAAGCATGGAATAAATCAGGTTAATTATGAAGGACGTCTTAGTGAATAATTATCCATGGAAAGAAGCGTTTAGGGCAACGGCCTATCACGATGGAAACACCGGTTCCCGATCAGTCACCGAAGTTAAGCATCGCTGGGCTCGGCTCGAGTTTGGAGGGGTGATCCTCCGATTCGTCCGAGTGCTGTTGCCCCTGTCTGTAGGTGGCTGACAGTATGTGCGAAATGACCTTAGCCTTCGAAGCACGTTAAACAAAATACTACAAAAGAAGCGGTTAGCTGATAGGAGAGTGGAATGGAGAGCTGCAGCTAACTAATCTTCGAGTTGATGACTGCTGATGATGATGACATTTTAAGCATCACTTGAAATGACGTGAAGAATCGAAACGAGTCGTACGACAGTTTCACCAGCCATCCTACTGATGTCTCCAGATCTGGAGACGCCAGCAAGATGGCTGGTGAAACTGTCGTCATTGACGGACACTACGCAGAGGGCTGCCCGAAAGCTGTTACTCCTAATATTAATTACGTATTGTAACGTCTTAATTTTTAGTTCTGTGTAACTTGAGGTTCCCATTCGCAAGAGACCTTGTGGAGACGGACTTTGTGGAAAGTGGCAATCTATTTCTGTTTTAATATGGAACAGTTTCATCCAAATCAGCCAAGGGACTACATCAATTATATCTTCAATCTGTGGGATACTCATGGCAATGCCAAAACTCATGCTTAGACTGTAATCGCGGGGTTCCAATTTTAATGACGGCCTTTTAAATTTTGTCTGCTCGAAATTTAACATATCTACAATACACTTGCTACGGCGTGTGACTATATTTGAAATTTTATATATAAACTATATTTGAAACCATCTATCTACGGCATGCGGCGAGCTGTGGTTCTATTCTGTTACTAGTTGTGACGTGCTAGCGACTTTTTTCGACTTTTAACTCCAATTAATCGCCATTCTCCGTGATATTTTAATGGTAGGCTCTGAAACGACCGTCTTACGAGGGTAATCGCTTCCAGCCAAAAATTTTATCAAACGTAAAATCGTTAAATGATGCTTACAGAACTGCAATTACAAGTAGTTTGGAAGGATTACGAAGCGACAAATGTCATTAGCATGTCTTAAAGAGGTACAGAACAGCAATACTTGCACTATCAGCGAGTATTACATTCTGCCATGGATCGATGAGTACTGAATTCAAATCTCTGAGATATATTTGGAGTGAGTCCTCAAAAACCCGAGCTGTAAGTTGGACTGGATATTTGATTCTGGAATTAAGGGAATAACAGGGCGATGAACTTACCCCTCTTCTGCCTCGAATGTATGGATGCCGCAACCCGCGGCGTCCAGTCTCATTTTGGGACCAACCCCTCGCCCAGTGAACAGACCTCTGCGGTGAAGATTGTGGACTCGGAATGTCTGTAGGCTCTTGGTTCTTTCCACGCCGGAAATATTTGCTCTCGCAGAGGTTTCCTTTGGCTCGTCCGGAGACTTGGGCTGGTTTTCATAACGTTCCCTCCAATGAAGTCCGTCGTCAAATTTTTTTATGGTTCTGTGAGGGTGAGAGTCCCCCGTTCGAAAAGAGCATCTGCATATACATCTGCATATTACCATGAAATCTGACGGAAGAGCGTGTCGCAGGGGGTTGTTTGGTTGCCAGTCATGAGAGAGAGAAGGAAGGGATATATGGGTACCATGATGGAAAAGGGAGATGCGTTTTCGTGTATTGATGTTGTGTTTTGGCCGTCAGCGTTTTTTGGCGAAAACTATATTTGAAACCATCTATCTTGCATTTTCATTTTGTTTTTGCCCATCTGGAGTTGAATATGTAAAGAGTGGACTGTAGGCTTGTGCGATGACCGATTTTGGTCATCGATTTTCGATGAAAAAGTTTCATCGAAATGTTTCGATGACGATGGCTGTCATCGATCATCGTATAGAGTGTACACGATGATCGATGACTATCGATGAATATCGACGATCGATGAATGTCGATGATCGATGAATGCCGATGATCGATGAATTACGATGATCGATGACTCTCGATGAACTGTGCAGTAGTGATGAGCGATATATCGCTGTGATTAAATCACCGATACTGAAAAGTAGCAATCACAGCCTGTGACTTAATAATCGAAATCACTGTGACAGTGAATTTAGCCGATTTAGCTCAGGCTGCTACCGCTGCTACCAACTGCACCAGTGCAACCAACGAATACAATGCTACCACTGCTACTTCGTATTTACTGTGATTGAACGTGATCGCTACTTCTGTATCGTCTACCATAAACTTGAGGAAAAACATGAATTCCAAACATCCCACTGTGGCCCTGCCATCGCCCTCAAGGCGCAATAGCTGGGGTGCTATATACTTTATACATACATTTTAGATCCAAGGCGTTCAAATTAATGGAAAAAAAGAAGACAAATTAGTGATATTATGACATCGATCATCCTCATCGATGGTTCTCATCGATTCATCGACATCAATGATTCGCATCAACTCATCGACTCATCGGGATCGATGATTCTCATCGACATCGATGGTTCTCATCGATTCATCGACATCAATGATTCGCATCAACTCATCGACTCATCGGGATCGATGATTCTCATCGACATCGATGATTCGCATCGACTCATCGGCATCGATGTCTCATCGACATCGATGGTCGATGACAATCATAGTCATCGATTACAGTCATCGCACCGCGATGACTAAAATCATCGTCGATGACTTCGATTAATCGACTCATCACACAAGCCTAGTGGACTGTATTATATGCTCACCAACTAAGAAATGTCTTGCGACTGATACCCTTGCGATTATTTTATTGCGTCATCCAGCTTTCAACATCGAGTCTAAGGAAGAAAAAATTGGTGGGTGCAAAACATTTACTCCTTCCCACATTATTGTATGGTAACAAAACTTGGTTATACCAGGATAAGCATGAGTAGGCTTATTCCAGTGCTTATGGGATACCTAAGACGTTTTTGCGGTAAAAGCGTAAGGAATGAGATGATAAATGAGTGGGTGATGAATGAATGCGGGGCGAATGCTTCGGTAATGGACATGCATGAAAGGAGCGAGATTCATTGGTTTGGTCATGTCGAGAGAATGGATGAGAGCCGAATAACAAAGCAGATTAATGGTAGAGGATTGAATGGTGTGAGAGGAATGGGCTGATCGCGGAATTCATGAGCGAATTTGGTAGAAGATTCTGTTAAGAGAGGGAATGATAGGAGTCTTAAGAACAAGAGGGTGTATATGAAGTAATTTATGAGTGAAATAATGACTTGAGGGAAAGGGGTGGATCGCAAAAGTCATGAGTGATATCGGTGAATGGTACTCTTAAGAGAAAGAATATTAATATTTAAGTAAGAGTCTTCAAGTTCATCCGGGAGTATATAAAGTCATGAGTGATATGTCATGAGTGATATCGGTGAATGATACTCTAAAGAGAAAGAATATTAGTATTTAAGTAAGAGTCTTTAAGTTCATCCGGGAGTATATAAAGCAATGCTTCAGTGTAATTGATGTAAAAGTGTTATGCAAGGATAGGGCAGAGTCAGCTTTGCCGGGCTACTACCGAAAATTTAACTTTTTTGACTCCGTCTACCCAACCTGAAAGGGAGCGGCTTGATGGGTATGTAAGTATATCATTCAGCTTTCGCATCTCCATATAATCGTGAGTAAGATACCATTGAACGAATGTCTTTAAATTCTATTGAAAAGTAATCCTAACATATGCAAGAAAGGACAAAAGTAGATGATTCGTGTTTCAATCGAGTTGTGCAGACGATTAGTTGCATCTGGCCGTTGACACACTTTCCTATATAAATTTTAGAAATAGATTATCTATATTCACCGAAAACGATATCAGGTCGAAGAGAAACTTGGTGATATTTGAGAAGACTCTTAGTTTGAGTTTAAGAAATTCCCATTCCGTGGTAACTTAGCCACCAGCCATAAACTACCCGGAGAAAACGAAAAGCCTGATTCATTATATCGATGAATGGAGAACTCCCAAATTAGGTTTTGTCTGATTTTTTACGCTTATAATTTTTATGCTAACCGTTTTCGATGCCTGGATCTTTTTTTCAATAACTGAATATTCGTACTGCACGTTTGGGCTCACTGCTGCTTTTCATGCACCACCTTAAATAGACCGTTAGAGCATGATCCCATGAGCATTAATTTAGTAAGATATTCATTTCCAAAGATACACGGTGTTAATGCGAAATATATGGAAATATATCGTTTGGAAAGTAATATGAAGGCGCGGCTTTACCGGTCCATAGCATGTGATTATTAAGGAGGTTCCACCGCGACCGTGTGAGTCAAGACAAATACTGAATTTCATCTTTTCGCTTGTTCTGCTTAAAAATATTGTTTGCTGCTGGCAATCCTAAACTATTAGGAAACACGGTAAGGTACAAAATATGCAGAATATTCGACGATTATATTTTTAATGGTAATGTTTGTCTGCCATATGAGCCGACTGGAGCACCATTTACACTGATCTAAACGCATATTTACTTCTGCTCCTGTTGTTATTTGCGAATAATTAAAAAAAAGATTAATCGGTACCCTAATTTAATCAACACTCAATTTCATTGGATAGTTCGAGTTTTACACAAATATGGCATTAAAAAGATTAAAAATTTGCTATTTTCCCCATATTTCACCCATTCTCGCTTTTGATACAATTTTATTTTTAGTTCAGCATGCGAAAAATGTTGCATGGAAAGGGTACAATTTTGCTTTCATGTAAAACAGAGGACATGTTTTCTACAAGTGGGCAGAATATAAATAAAATTATATTTACATAATTTTACTGGGGAGCCGTCAAAGATGCGTGGAAAGTGTAGATGATTTTTAATTTTCGTCATTTACTTACACCTGCGAATCACCTATTTATAATTCCCTACTAGAAATAAAGTTTGCGGCAGAATTATCATGCGGGCTTATCGCCATTTGGTCCACAATCCACCACGTATAAATAACAAAAATGATTTATTTTTTTCCAATTCTCTCTCGGTGTTATAACCAGAAATTCCAGGGAGCGGGCGGGCGGGCGCATCGGCCCACGGAACGAATTTCATTAAAAACCCGCATTTTGGGTGCCTGAGGTGAGGTGGGGGTAGAGGGGTTGGGGAGTGAGGCCAGTTCTCCATCGAAATCCAAGTATTCCTTTCTCCCTCCCCCTTTCCCCTATCCCATATACCTTCTTCTACTACCACTCAGAAGGAAATGTGTCCAGGGTGTCGTCCGTCCGCCCAGGGTCCCCTGGAATTCAAACACCAGGGTCTCCCCTCCCGAAAAACCTTCAGACCCTTTTTTCCTAGAACTTGAGGGATGGAAAAAAAGAGGAGATGGCTGAAATTCCGGGAAAAGGAAGAAACTCTTCGTGTGTGGGGGTCCCCTTTTCCTTTTTGGGGTCCTGCTCTCTCTCACCCCTTCGCAGGAACCCTTTTTATATCCCTTCTACTTCCTTCTTTCCCTTACCCTTTTCCCCCGAACCCTTTTGCAAAAGCCGCCCCTATTGCCCCTCCTTGCTTCTATCGTACTCACACACACCCACAAATAAAAAAAACCCATTCTCCAGAAATCTTCTTCTCTCTCTTTCCTTCTTACCCTGACGCATCCCTTAGGATATTCCCCTTTCTCCCTCACCGTCCGTCGTCGGGATAGGGATGGGCGTTTCCGATTCGATTCCAAAGGCGGCTTTACGCCCGAGTTATGCATCGGGCGTACTCAGCTGGACCTTATGCCCCGTTTCCACTACTGATCTGCATCTACATATACATCATACCCTAGCAAGCCATCTCAAGGGTGTTTGGCAGGGGGTGAGTTTTCACCAACATGTAATACAGTATATTCCACTAAAGTTATAAGTGTAGCTAAACTTGGTGGCACTCACTTGTGAAAATAATGTCGTCATGGAGAGGAACGCATGTAGCGCATGTAGGACAATGGAGCCAAGGGTCCCTCAAGAGGTCTACAGAAGAATCCTTCGGTACCTCTGCCTGCTCATTGACGCTTGACTCACCTTCACTGACCTCAGACTCTCCGCTTTTGAGTGCCACCAAGTTTTGTTATGCCTATAATGAAATAACGAGTGATTATTCATTAGGAAAATCCTGCAGGTGCGTGTCAGGATGTGAAATTCCACCAACATGCACTGCACAATAAGTGTACTATCAATGTTATAGAAACTATGAGTATTAATGCACTTTGCGACTACATAAATGCACAGATATACGATAATAGTGGAGGAAGCATACGAGACGTCCTGTGAGAACTACGTTGCAGGTTTAGCAATGAGCATTGGAGAGCAAATAAACTAATTAGCTACACTATCGACTTATCGACCAGCGTAATTATAGTCTCCGCAGCCGGGTCTAATCATTCGCAGAAAAATGGCATTATAAACCAGTCCGTTCTGCAGTCTATTTCCCTTATTTATTCTCACCATCGAAACTAATATAGTATGTTGGGATTCGGGAAATACTTTTGACGTTGTCATAAAATAAATGGCCTTGGAACTTACTCAAAAGATTGAGTCAAAATTTCAACTGTCGGTCTGAAAGTGATTCCCAACCTGATGTAGGTACCGGCGTAACAACCCGACGTGCATTTCCACTACATTGATGTTACAGGTTTTAACTCTGTGCTGCCCTCTCCAGGGATTGCAGCGAACAAGTGGTAATTAAGCAGTTAATTTTATACGAAATTATAATGCCCGCATCCATGAGGACTTTTACAACATTCATGGTTTCAAATGGTTTCAAAGGCAAATACAAATGACACACTTCTCTGTTTATTAAACACGGTAACATCACGCCCTCAACCCTATGAATACTACCATTTTGTTTGTTATCTGATAATACTGTTGAATATTGTTTTGTTCATTGTTGTCTACATTTTGTTTACTGCTTGTTAATTGTTTTCTTTTTCATTATTAGTCCTCTGTAATTGGCCTTGTGCTGTTTTTGGACTGCATTAAATAAATAAATAAATAAATAAATTATCCTTTTTGTGTTCTTGCTCCAATTATCACGCTTCATATATCCGGTTCCTTCCTTCGGCTGCCAAAAGGTAAACGCCAACCGCTGTAGGGTTGGCAGCGTTAGGAATTACATGTTACAGCTGTACGAGGTGTGTGGACGTGCATTCCCTCAGTGATGTTGACCCACAGTCGTTGGTATGTAGTACGTCTGACCGCACGGCTGCTGTTGAAACAGGGTATTTAAGTCTCTAGCAAATGTTGCCAGAATAACTGGCTAGCAAAGCAGTAGTCACATAAATGAATTTCGCGCCCAAAGCTACTGCGGAGAGAAAAGAGTATCTTCCTTCAGAGTCGTACCTGCGCGGATCGGACGGAATTGAGTATGTAAGTTGGCACTCGTCGTAGTCAGATAGACAATGTTTGAATGTATATACATCTACATACTACCCAGCGAGCCTCCGCAGAAAAGTATCGCAGGGGTTGCTAGGACACCAGCCATGAAAGGAAAGGAAGAGGGAAAAGGACGGGGAGAGGACAGAGGAGAATTGTATATGCTGCCCGGGGTGGCCCTTGAGTTTGCCCCCCCCCCCCGACCCCACAAAAATATATTATGCACACTGACACACTCCTAAAGTTTTATATATGTTAACTAGTTTGTGTACCATTATGTTATTGCTTTCACATGCTCAAATATAGTATGCTTCAAATACGCACCAAACATAATAGCACTTTATAAGTAACAATGTTTAACAAAAAAGCAAAAATAACATATAGGGGAAAATAGTAAAAAGGTGTAAAAAATTCAGACCCTCTTTATCTCTGAAATGAAAACTACAACTTTCTACAAAGTAACTTTTCTTGCATTTTTGTTGGCAAATTCTCAATTTTTTTTCATCTGTCAATTGTTGCTCTATACCTAGACAGTATGGCAAGATTTCTCAAACGCAAGGTGGTCATAGTAGACCTAATGTAATACTTGATCAGTTTTAGTTTCGAAAAACTCCTCTCACAGTCAGCAACACTAACAGCAATTGTGAGGAAAATCCGCAGCATTATTACTATATTTGGAACCGAGTTTCCAAGGTTATACTTTTTAATAAACTACAAAAGTACAAGGGGGCCTTCTTTTCACATCTTCATTCCTTATTCAATATCAGCAACAGCAATTATATGCTGAAGTCTTTTTTTCTCAATGAGAAACTCCTCTTTATCAATGTTGTCGTGATCATGATCTATTTGACACTTATATTTATCATCCAAAAGATTCAACATAAGAAAGGCATATTTATCAGCAAGTGAATGAAGCTGTTGAAATCTTAAAGTTAATTCTTGGATCACTCTGTCCAGCGAAGACAACATTTCTGTCCTTAGTTCAATATCGTATGGCAATTCAAAATATGGTACGCTCGGTGGTAACGGGAGCAAATGCATCACGCAGATAATTAAATGCACAGGTATGTTAAAGCTATGAAGGAACCATGTCTCACGTGCTGTTTACATGACTCGATCTAGACTTGCGTGATGTCTCACCACCTCTAGGTTGTGTGGCAGGGGGTTTTACCAAGGAGGCATACATTCAACTCAGAAGAAATAATCACGTTTTTCTACGACATTTTCAAAAATACACTGTTGATTAACGCACCTGTTTTGTGATACAACGAGCAATAAGTATCTATCTAATTTTGATTCATATAAGGTGGTTTGGGCGAGATAGTTCCCTAGTCATAATGGAGACCATATTAAAATTTTATTTTTTGATTTCAGCGTCTGTAAGAAGTAAGAAATAAATATTGTAATATTAATGGAGCAAAGATATAGTTATATATGACCTAAATTCTCAGTAATTAAATAAATAAAGCTACATATAAGATATACACAAGCAAATAAGGCATATACAAGCAAGATATACACAAGACGGTTACAGGCTACAATCAATCAAAACAACAGAAAAATTTTCAAACATTGAATGTGACATTAAGAAAAGACGAATGAGATTCTTTGGTCATCTCAGTAGACTACCAGAAAATCGATTGACAAAAAAGATTCTAGATTATGTAACCACAGTCTATAGACTGTGATGTAACCTCACTTAAGAATTCAACACCTTGGCTAGAAGAACTTCGAAAGGACCTCCAAAACGCGAACATATGTGCAACAGACATTTTAGAAAGAGACACCTTCACACACAAGGTAAACAAATGGGAAGTTAAATCAGAGCAACCAAAGGAGAAACAATATAGGCCGAAGTGGTCGGAAGAACGAAAACAAGCCCACTCGGAAAGAATGAAAGCCTATTGGAGCAACAAGAAGAACCCGAAGAAATCTTGATTGAGTTGTTTGCTTAACGTATTCCACTATTGGGAGAATACGCTAATAATAATAATAATAAAGCTACATAGGTCTCTAACTTGACTCATTTTTTCCCGCCGTATGGCTGAAAACCCTTCATAGCAGCAGTTTTTTTTGCGATTCTGTAAAACTTACTGTGGTGAGTAAAAGATTATTTTTTATAAATAGTTGAGAAAATATGCAATCTACACACCGTTAGTTTTTGGGCGAAAAATAGGTGTTATAAGTTCCTAGTTTGTTTAATATTCTCCCTGAGGAGCGCACAGTCCTAATCTATCCCATGTAAAACAGCTTATATTTTCAGGCAAATTGCTCGAAAAGTAGTCCGGCAAGGGGTTGATATTTTGATATCATTGGAAAGATGAGAGTTTTATCTTTAAAATGAGGCCAAATTCATCAAATTCTAAATGAAGTGATTTTTCGCTTAAACTACCTTAAGGTATATATAATGCCAATAACGCATTACTCGTTAACGCATCGCCATTAGTTACAGCATGGTGAATAAAAACTACTGGAAATAAATTCAACCAAAAGCCGGCATGTTGATTTTCAGCACCTTCCGGCAATTGTAGGCGTCTGTGAGATACAGACAGTACTGGGTGGGTGGAACGGGTTGTAGCCATAGCGCTATAATAAATTTACATCTATATCTGCAAGCCATCTCTTGGGTGTGTGGCAGGGGTTGAGTTCTCACCAATTTGCTCTACACTACATTCCAACATCGTTGATAGAAAGCCATAAAATAACAGACATGCGTTGGTAGGAACATAAAAACCCTGATTATAATGTGTTATTGCTACAGCATGCACTACATATAGATACACAACAGAATGTTACTAAAATTAGTATTTTAGTATAAGGCAACTATTGCAATGCAAATGCATCAAGGAAACATGCTGTTAGTACTACGTTGCAATTTAGCTAGCAGGCAGTTCAAATACAACTAAAAAACTTCACAACCTATCGGCAATCCTAACTGTTCAGTCCTACATGTGCTTCTTGTGCATTTCTAATCGTTCGCAGGACAAATGAATTTTTAAACCTGTCCGTTCTGTTGTCTATGTATCTAATTTTCCTCTCATGATCTAATCTACCGTAGTGTATCGGGGTTCTTAAAATGCTTTCAGCGTCTTCAGAGAATAGTTCGTCTTGATATTTGCATAAAAGATCAAGTCTAAATTTTAACTGTCGATCTGAGAGCGTCTCCCATCTTGGTCACCCACGAGGGTGTGTGGCAGGGACTGAAATTTATTTTAACCAGAATGCTCGACACTATATCCTACAGTGTTATTGAGACTATTACTATTTATAATTAGGAGAAAACAGCAAAAAATACCTTTCAGGTGGTGAATGTTTATTGTCATGCACTGCACCATATGCTATTAAGGTTGTAGGAACTACGAGTATCAACATATTTGCAACTACATAAATGCACAGAGAGACAAGTGGCTATACAGGAGGCATACGAGACGTACTGTTTACTAAACTATGACGAAAGAGTACATAGGGGGTTGGGGTAATGAACATTTTGACCAAAAGCATGTGTTTAGGCAATTATGAATGCAATTGCGTCTGCAGTGCAACTGACAATTTTTTAAGATTTTTGCAGTGCACATTTCTGAAATAATACAATTTCCACGCTTTTATGTCTGAAAAACATGAATTGAAAAAGTTGTTCAGAATTAATAATATATGTAATCTATATATTTTATTAAAACACATAAATTTTTCCCCTCAGTGCTCTTTGTTTAAATAAATTCAAAATTTTCGGGGGGAGGATACGAAGCCATGAACCTACCCCCCCTAGATACGTCACTGATGTATGCATGTGATAGCTCTGCTCTTAAGGAAACCTAGACGCCAGAGTCTAATTTGTCTCGATGTCTCGTCACGATTCAAATCGTTCGATGTTCCGGAAAAAAATACTGACGTGGAAAGAGAGAGAGAGAGAGTGGTACTCCCACTGCGAATGGGAAAACGGCCACTTCCCTCACACATCGAGATCGACGGAGGTAGATACAGTCAGCGGGGTGCTCAACCCCCCCGAGGGTTTTAGATATTTCAGCGAGCACATTACCTTACGAGTCTCCCGCCCGACGTCCCAATCAATACACACGGCAATGAAGGGATCAAAGGAGTTCAGTGGCACGGTTCGGGCACGCGGTTTCCGCTCGTTCGGGAACCGTTCTTCATTTTTTTTTTTCCTTCCCCACTCACTAGGGGGCCAAGGGATCAAGCCTTCTCTCTGCTCACCCGAGCGCTCGCGAAAAGAATGACTCGACTTACAATTCAGTGCACACGGCCCACATCTCCACTCCAGCGCTGCTCCTGCAACCGCGAAGTGCGTTTTTTTATTTAAGGCGCCAGGACGCTGTGCCGTGGAGCGCAAGAGCTTGGGAAGGGGGCGATTAAAAAAAAGCCGTGGCAATTTTAGGGAGGCTAGTGTCGGTGCACATATTCTGCTGTATTTCGGAGTTATTTGTGCTTGTTTTCAATTAAATATTGGATTTTATTGCTGCTGCCACGTATGTCTGTTTTTAAGAATTTTCATCGCTCCAATTGATCACTTATATTAGTCGTCTACTTCGTGTGTTTGTATTTTGGGATACCATGTATATGTAATTTGGCAAAGAGTTTAGAAAAAAATTGGAGGAGACATACAGCTTGATTCTTGATGTCAATTCCACATTACAGTCAGCACAGTTTAGGCGCTACTCTGCCATACGTTTCCGGAGGAGTCGAAGTATGTACCACGGGTAATGCGATGTTTCGTTTGACTGGTCGGCAGCGGTTACTCTGTACAAAATCCTTCCTAATACGCCCCTGTTCTTGCTTCACCTTCGCACATGCCGCATCCATGTCCATGCTTCCTCCATTTCGTCTCCTTGTTATTCGGCATTCGGCTGTTCACCGTGTTTCGGGTCGCATTTCAATTGTATTTTGCTTGCTTTGGAATGATGGGATAGTTAAACTCGGGTGTTCCTTCTTCTTGCGCGGATCATAATGGCGGACGAACTAGCTACCGATGGCTAACTTGTGTTATGAAATAGATAAATTCTGCTGTTTATCATGAAATATCTCCGCGATTCGTTTCTCCATCATAGAACCCAACATCTGCAACTGATTTGTATGATTTAGGATCAACGATTCAAACTCTTTGAGGAGCACTATTCGAGCATGAGGTCATTTCATATGAGCGGAGTACATTGTTAAAAAAATAATTTTCCCCCAGGCATCGGAAAGAATGTATTCCCATATAGCACATTCCAATCGGTTACATTGGATGGATTTCTGGCAACATCAAAGAGATTAACGGTGAGGAAACCAGGCGGGGTTAGGAATCTGGTCCACCCAAAACAAAGGTGGCTGGATCACTAAAATATGGATAAGATTCCATCTGTGTGTGGCAACTAGAGAACTTCTGCAATGAAAAGAGAGGACTGCAAAAAAACTCTTTTCTTGTATGTAGGTTTCAGAGGTGACCGGCAACTGAGAACCTTTTCGCACTATTAGGATAGGTAGGTGGGTAATTTGGTTGGAGGAGCGCGAAAATTCCACCGAGGAAAAATCATCCGTCTTGACCGGGAATCGAACCATTAAAACGCTCGACATCGTGCTGAGTGCATTAAGCAACGAATTCAAGCGGCCGGAAACATACAGGAAAGTTCGGAGGCGAGATATATATATACATGTATAGATAGGTTCAGGTATCGATTTAAAGGCATATGTTTTAGTTCATCCAATCAAATTTTTTGTTAATTGATCGGTCTTTTAATCTATACTTCAATCTATTTATATATGTATATCTTGATTCCAACCTTTACTGTAATTCACTTGTGAAAGAGAACCTGTATTTTTAAAATAATGTATGGTGTACTGGATGTACTCGTCTAACTGGATGTACTCGTCTAACTGGATGTACTTGCCCCTAACAAGAGCTATACTATGCTTTTGTACTTACCCACGAGTATTAATTTTTTCAATGGAGAATTTTCATATTTCTGAATTATTCATCACCAGTGTAGTGGCCAAAGTTCGCCCTTCTCTATTTATATAAAAATTATTTATATTTTTAATAAAAAGCCAAAACTAATCAGAAAATTCCTTCTTTACAGGTAAGACTGCAATATGCTTCCAAGGTCATTGTAAAATTCTTGATAAGTGACAAATGGACCAGCAGATTTCTAAACTTTCTCCAAAAAGTTTGATAAGAACGTCAATGTTTGGAGCATTAAGGTAAAATATTAATTGTCATAATTTCATTCTTGAGTTCCTGAAGTGTTCTTTAGTTACTCTCAGCCAACTTTCATGTCGTATATTGTTGGATATTTGCATTCAAAATAATAATGACGTCGAATGCTATCTCCCCGATTTAACACTTGTTACTCCGTAATCAGTGAAGAGATGTCCTAAATTCGAGGTGACGCAATGCAGAAGTTAGATTCGTTGTGACGTTGACGGTTACAAAGATAGGTTACTGAGTATTAACTTGACGAAAGTAGCTGGGATATTTGCTGGCATTTATCTACTTTAAAGCATGATGAATAGGAATCAGTTTCCGAAATTACACTTTGTTTGTATATTTCAACGGTGAATTTCAACGTTCATTGCGTCATTTTCAAAGTAATATTGACCTGTCATCAATGCCACCTTGAAAATTACGCAATAGATGTTGAAATCGATCGGTAAAATAAAGAACCTTAGTAGATGTGGTACACAGTCACTAGCTCGTGTGCAGGGATATACACAAAAGAGGGTGAAATTCGCCATGAAAAAATCGAAGATCCGGGTTCGAATCCCGGTCAAGTAATCTTATTAGAATTTTGCTAAGTTATTTATATTCATAATGCTTAATGTAATTTTAGTATCTTAGTGGAAATTCCAACTGTTTCGCAGAAAAAAAGAATGAATGAAGGAAAATTATGGGAATGGAAACTAAAGAAGAAAAGAGTATGGAAGAAACGATTGATTTAGGTCAGGGGAGCCTGGCCTGGTGGGAATAAGAATTTTTTTAAACTCATCAATAGCTGGAAATTTGAAAAATATCATCAGGAGTTTTTTTTATTTTTGAATTAGGTACTTATATTTATTACTTTTAAGTAATTGAGGGTCGTGGATACTATTTGCTTTGTGTGTGGACACTGTTTATGGGCGCATATCAGCCCATTGGACTAATTAGAATGACCGTATTTCACGTGTACCAAGCGCACGTTTTCTCGTGAAAATCAGAAAAAAATTACGCGCGCGTAGTGCACATGATTATGCAAGACAGTAGATACATTTTTTACGTACTTCGTATCCTAAATATATACTACCTTACAGATATCAGGTACAATATCCTATATCATGCGTAGGAATAGACAGGCATATGGTCCTCATTATAGCCATTCATATCGATGCCTGATCTCAGCCTCTCCCACCATTAATATAATAACAACATGCGGGATTTTTTTGGTGGTATTCTTTTCCAAAAGTACTGAGCGCGTCTCACACGAGGGAGCGTATTTCACCTGCAAAAATGGTAATATTGAAAATAGCATTTACCTTCCTCTTTAAGTAATGCTTCGGTTCTTAAAATAATTTTAACACCAGGATTATGACACTTTTCTGCACAATTGACGGGACCCGGATAGCTTCGCTCACTAATTATTAACCCCCAAATCTCATAACTGTTGCTCTTCCTCGCAAAACCTTCTGCGTTCACGGCGGTCAAGGAGGTATTTTTGCTTAGTTTTTTTAAATCGTGGGTCGCACAAAATAATTACACCTATGTCTTCATGAAATACCGTGTGCATGAGCACTTTGAGCGTGTCATAGCTTCAGTATCCATCGTCCGTTGATGTATTTTCTCATCATAATTAGCAGTCATCAATCCGGAGATAGTTTTGTTACTGTTATTCACTCCATTCTGTTTACAGCTAGCCGGTTCATTCCTTCCCAATACCTATTTTAACATCCTTAATAATTTTCCCGATATATTTCCACCCTTGGTCTTCTTATTCATATTTATTTTTCCCACAACTATAGTATTCAGAAAGTTCTGCGTTTCGGGATTTAGTTTATTCCTTCCTCTTTCGAGTTTTTATGAAATATCTTTACCCCACAGACCTTCGTAGGCCAATATAATTAACGATTCTGTCCGCTCATTTCATCTTCATCGTTCTTGTTATTAACTACTACGCACGTTATTTCCAATCTCCTCTAAACTGCCATTCTCACCGTCCGAGCTTCACAAATATTCAAAGAGCATGTGGCGTGTACATGATTTTATACAGTACCTTCATATTCCGTGTTAGTATTTAGCTAGCTCTTTGTAAGCTTATTTTTAATAAATTTCCCTCTTTACTTGCGCTGCCGTACTTACGATATCTTTCTTTTTTATCTTATAATTGCTGTTCCCACATTGAGTTTTATAATCATCAGGTTTACCTATCCTTGTATTGAATATAATTTTAAAAAATGTTAAGTGAAGTCGTTTCCAGAGACTGCTACAGTGTAGAGGAGCCAGTTTAAAAAAATAAAAAAATGTATTCAATGGAAGTACTTATTTGTAGTTCTCTCAATTTTGCAATGGAATCCCATAATATCGGCCTCAAATATCGCTAATGTCACGCAGTTCTTGTGTGATTCCTCATCTTGACATCCTACATAGTTTGCTTTTATGGGTTTTACCCTCGGTATTCCTTCGTAAGACGATTGCTTCTCATTCTCTGCTTACTCCACTGTAGGAGATCTTCATGCCTCAGCATGTGTTCAATAAGTCCATCTTTTTTCCACCGTAGAGTTATTACTAGAATCTTTTATTCTCATCTATTCGTTAGACGGATTCGTTGGAGGTTCTCTCCGTCCATTTGATTATCATCATTCGTGGTAAAAACTAGATCTCCATTACTCCCAATGTTCTTTGTTCTGCTGCAGTTATTGTCAAAGTTTCACCGGCATATAAGAGCATGCTTAATGAATATTTCTTTATGAAGTTCTCCCGTACTATTAAGCTTGCATATCTGTAGACTCTTCCTGTACCATATATTTTGACTGATTGAATTCCTTAGTCCACAATAATAGATGAGTAATGATAGCATCATGTAATTTAGACTTTTTGATTAATCAGTATCCACCTAACGCCACGCAAAAATGGATGATTAAGATCATTAAGATTGTTTATAGACGCCATAACGACTTTTTTCGGAATGATAATACATATAATGAGGAATATGTACTAATCGGTTGCGTAGGCACTGGGCCACGTTCGGAATCTCGATCTTCTCGTCCCCGAAAATTTTCTCCATGGCTTGTGCTTCTCTTTGTAGCATGTGGTTTTTTTCCCGAGGATATACAGCATATAGAAACCGTAAATCCTGTGATAAATGTTGTGGAACACAACTATTATAACATTGTGACTCATTTCATCATTAATTATTACTTCATTTTCCGGAATCCATCACCATCATTCTTCCATAACACCATTTTTCCATCACATCAAATTTTCTCATTTCTGCTGCTTAGAATGACCAAGCTTCGCTTAAATATGAAAGCATGATGCTTCACTCTCATTGTTTTAACGAAGCACCTCCTTTTACTTCCAAGCTTCACACTAACGCACACACAAATCCCTTACCACCTCTCACCCCTCCTGGAAGAAGACCCCTTTGGGGAACCCGGCGAAAGAGGGGTGCGGGACTAGGGGATGGAACCCTCGGAGCCTTGGATTGATCCGAATGGCGGACGAGGTGTCAGGGGGGTGCGAGAAGGAGGGGAAGCGGGGTAAGATTGTCACTAGGGGTGGTAGAGATAGTGGGGATGGGTACCGGAGAGGTTGGCAGGAAGGGGTGAGATTGAGAAAGTGGTATTTGAACTAATTAGATCTAGTAGAAAGTAGTAAGAGAGTAGTATGTAGATGTAACAAATTTTATAATAAGACAAACGACTGGTTTCGTCGATTAGTGGATGGAAGAGTGGGGCTTGTGAAAGATTGCCTCGTTTACATCTACGTGTTATCATGCGAGAGGCCGCAGTGGTGTGTGGCAAGGGGGTGTTCTGGCATTAGCCATGAAAATGGGGGAGAATTGGAAAAAGGAATCGGATGAGGGAAGTGCGAAAATGAATTTTGTGTTAACGGAATGTCTCTTTTTTCTAGTATCTAGGTTTCTAGGAATTTTAGTTCCTATCAAGTTTGGCAGCGTATCTATCTTCATTTTTTCGATTTAATCACCAATAAAAAACAGAACTGAAACAAATCAGAAATAAATTTTAAACAAAGTACATATATACATTCATACGCTTTTTCCTTGGTTTTTTGACAGTTCAATGCTATTTTAACACACCCTTATGGCGCATGTGATATATTTCGTAATACATAATTCGATTACGTACCTATGCACAAAATATTTCGAAACGCAGTATAACACATTTCATTAAATTATAATGGTTGCTAATAAGTATCAAGGTGTCACGCTGAGTCAAAGGTTCGGAAATACATATTTCAATACAATTTTCCCCTAAAGTTCGAATACCGTGCCGAAAACTATCAATAGCTCAAGTGATAGTATGATTTAATTAAGTCAAAAATTTAAAATATAATTCTTGTATTATTTCAATTTCTGCATGTATGGTGAGCTCCATCGTATAAACATACGAACTTAAATCAAATATTGTCCTGGAATGTTTTTTCGACTTGACATAAAAAAAAATAATTATTAAGTGCACTCAATTACCCACGATTACTGCTCCAGCCACCTTAAGCGCAGTGGCTAAGGTACTGGTTTTCCACGAGGAAGAGGAAAAGCAGAAGAAGGGTGAGAGGAGAGTGTTTGGAGGATACTGGGTTCCCACGAGGACGACCCAGCTTCTACCCCACGGTGGCGTAAATTTTTCAATGGTGATCCAATGCTTCGTTTCCCACTTCTGACGCACGGACTGGGCTAACCATTACCTGTATTCGCACTACTTTTGCTTTGCAGGCGTGAACTCTGTGCTTCTCTCTTCAGGAATTGCAAGCGAAATGCAAGCAGTAAATTGCAAAAGAAATCAGAATTCCTGCATTTTTTATTCCTTTTACGCTATTCAGAATGGTTTCAATATCAAATAGAGTTGAAACCACTTGGACTCAACCAAGCATGCACTAATCGCTAGGTGTCACTTTATTGTTTTGGGCCTGTATAGAGATTATATATGAAATATAGTATCAAAATACCTTGGATTAAGAACTTCTGGATTTTTAATGCCACTTTTCGGTATTAGGCGTGCGCGTGGTAGTCGTGTAAGTGTGGTACATAGTAGTCGACGGTGTGAAGTATGACCGCATGCATCATGCAGGACATTTACTGCATGATGCTGGAAAACCTTTCCTCCCGGGCTGAAGTGCAGGTTTTTGAGGAACAGACTTGAGATATAGTGTTGAAGGGAAGTAGAAGTGAAGGATGTTGGGAAGGGAGGGAGAGTTTTGTTGAGAGACTTTGGAACTCCCAACACCCATTGGGAGATGAAGGGGAGTAAGAGAGAGTGGAACGTCTTCCATCAATCCCGTCTTCTCCACCTCCGACTCCTCTCCCATTGCCTCCTTAACTTCCTCCTCGCTTCTATTCCCCCCAATTCCACGGTAATGCGCCACTCAATCACGCGATAAGCAGCCTTTAATCTCGAATTCCCTTTTTTTCTCTCTTTTCTACTTCTGTCCTTCTCATCGCGCCCTCTCTCCTCTTCTCCTTGCTCCCCAATCCCGTTTACTTTCTCACCCCTTGTTGAGCGCATACACTAACTGAGGCGAAGTTCAGGGTAGTAGGAGCCAGTCAACATTATCGCTGTAAACGGTTGTGGGTTTTCTTAAGAGAGACCTATATTCTCATTCCCACCCCTGTTTAAGTTTGGCTTATGGCCGTTTGCATAAAAATTTAGCTATGGGATCAATCAATATTTATGAGATCTATAAAGTTATTGACCTCGTTAATAAGTTTAATATAATATGTTTAATAACACATGTATTCCACTCCAGCAAATAGACAGGAAATAAACACACAAAAAGATTAAAATTATGCACCCCAGAAGAAAATTTCTCATGTTAAGGATGCCATTCCTTGGATATGGCAGTGATCGGCAGTTACAAGAAAATATTTAACAAAACTCTCAAAAGTTTATTCAACTTAACATACCAAGAGTGCTCTTACGTGGTATGACTATATCATCTTAACACATAAATATGAAGCTTATTACAATTGCAGTGCATGGAATACGAAAGCAACTATTTGGGTTGCAGTAACTATCACTTTTGTAACTTATCCCACAATAATTATAATTTATAATATTTATCTACTCCCCTACCGCTGGATAAAATGTATATACGTTTTAAAAATTTATTATGTACATAAATAATGGTCAGAATTAGTTAGTAAACTCGCCATGCTTCGCATAATAACTCATTAATTAAGTAATTAAGTCTCTAAGCTGCTCATTGTACATCCACTATCTTGGTCACCTATGCAAGTCATAAGAATTTTTCTCCATTCCATCAAGCGCAATAAGTTATGAGGCCACAAATGGAGTTAGTGGAATGTTTTGTGCTATGCTACTCATATTGAAGGAATATCTTGAATTTTAGATATCAGAGCACATGTGGATGCGTAGGTATGCATCGTTTCTGCTTCAGAACATTTATAACTAAATTATTTAATACTCTCTGGAAAATTTACATCTGGGTCTTTTGAATTAATTTAGGTCGAATTAGTGCAAATTCTGCGGGCTCAATCATTCGGTGAATTTTGTATCTATCCGGCTGACGAAAAAATTAGGCCATGGGTTTCATTGAACCAATAGGGCCAGTAAAGATAATATGTACAATTATATGCTGTGTAAGAGATGATTCGTCCATCTATTTATTATTTAGATCGATCTATTTCGAGGCGAGTCTAATTTTCCACGGAAACGACATGCAAACTTCAAAATAAAATCAATTGGTATTCCAATGAAACAAAGGTGGATAACTAAAAAAAATCGAAATTTGTCTCCTTAATCTACAATGATCGTTTGCGGTAGTTTGAGCGTTCAACTTGAAAGCGATCCATCCTGGAAGTTGTGAGTCGGTGGGAAGTTGGGACTGGGGTAATCGGGGCAATGCCCCAGAGCCCGAAGCCTTCTGAAAGGGTCGGTCGGGTCAACTGCCCCTTTAGTCCGTAAGTAATTGGTGCTTGGGAGCGGGAAAGGAGCCTATGCCTTTTCATTTTGCCCCAGGGCCACCATATTTAAGTGGTCCGACGCTGCGCTGGGCGAAATTTAGGAATACAGTTTTGGTCGCAGCAATCCGTGATTCTGATGAACGAACTGGTCTGTGAGAGAGAGCTTTGGGATTAGTTCAAGGGAGAGCGAGTACTATGGGATTTTATCTCCAAGGGTAGATGGCCGAGTAAATAGTTTTTTCCAAATCTCAGTGTTGTGAAGCATAGTAGGGTAAACATATTGCACTCCCCTTTGGACTTGATTCACCCGCCTAAGATCTACTAACCGAGACTAGAATAGAACAGAAAGAGTATCCTTTTCCTTGGACTATCTGTGTATTACGAACATACAAAAGAGGAAATAGTGCTTCTGGAGCTCAAAACTAACAGGTGAACATAACTAAATCGATGCAAGAATTATGGATAATTCTCAACAATGAAAAGAGGTGGAATTGTCAAATTGACAATGTGGAAATATGCCGAATGTATTATAAGTATATCTAGGGAAAACGAAAAATATGCACACAAAGAAAATTTATCAACATGTTATGGTATTCACATTACATACATTTATCTACACACCAGGAAAAATCCAATAATTAAATAAAAAATGCAATTTTGATAATGGCAGTCCACTTTTGTTTAAACAGTATACGTCTCCATATTCCAGGAAGTGGCGTGGTTGTAGACGGAGATTTAGCTCTGTATCCATGTCTACTACGTGCCATAGTAGTCTTGAGTTTTCTGACGGACCCGTCACCAACTTGTTTTCCGTGGTCGGCATGTGTAAAAATTATTTGTCATATTCAACAACACTAAATCATCATATCTGCTTACAGTAAATTGGGGCAGTAAAATACTATCATTACGTACGTTTCTTCTTGAAGATGGTAACAATTTGATGACATACATCATGGAAATAAAAATGTGAATGCAGTTCTTTTAGTGATTGCTTTATCGTCCTTCGTAATGGGGAAAATACCATAATGTTGGTCGTGAAGCTTAAAACTGATGAGGTTTATCTCGTGTAATTTCCTGGTTTCACTGAGAAAATTCCCAGCATAGCTCTATCCTCTACATAGCTACATCCTCTACCTAGGTATATTATTATATAGCTATTCTGTTTCCGGCATCCTCGCCTCCTTAAAGGCCGTACGGATATTTACGTCGACGCGTGCGAATGGAGTTTTGGTTTGATATCGAATTCTCCGGGTCAACGACCCAGATCTCTCGCCCTAAAATGCTAAGAGTCGAACTAGTCGGGTGATCTCTCCATGCCCGCCTTCAAGTCAAACGAGGGTTTACGATCGTCGAAAATAACTGTCACGTACAGGCGAGTCAGATCCATTCCTTTTGGGCAAATGTCATCCGCCCGCTCTTTATCTGCGCGCCGCGAAGCGAAAATAAGTGATGGAATTGATTGCTCCATATCTGAAATTGGTCGTGTCTTGAGTTGACGTCTGGGAAACAAGACAATGCAGCTGATGGCAGGAAATAGTTCTGAGTCGAGAAAGCCTCCTTGAAATGTAACAATGAAAATATCGCTCAGCACTATGATTTATTTAAGGAGTTTCCACCGCGACTGTACGAGTCAAAACAAATAGGTAGCCAAATTTTCATTTAGTATAAGAAGTTTCTTAACTGAGGTACATCTTCACCATGCTTAGACCAATGAGTATCATTTTCATTATTTAAATTCTAAGATTGGTTTTATGTCGTCCTCCATTCTTCCCGATTCATTGCTGACTCTATTAAATCCTGGTATTTCTCCTTTCCCACGTCTCTTTTTAAATACCCCATGTACCCTTGGTCTTCCTCGTGGAATATTCCCTTCTATTTTTCCCTTGATTACGCACTTAATAAATGCATTGTGTCTCAAGGGGTGACCAATCCACCTGGTTCTTCTTTGCCTTACTACGCTAGATACACGCCTTTATTTTTCGGTCCTTCTGAACACTTCGTTATTCTTCATTTATTCAGTTCATTTTATCGTCAGCATCCGTCTCTAACTCCACGTCTGGAAGTCTTCTATTCTTTTCTTGTGATCCGCTGGTCCTAGTCTCTGACCCATAGTGTATCATCGAGTATGTTTGAAGTAACACACTTCAGAAGACGCATCTATTTAGTTTGAATGAGGTTCGACACCGTCGCAGGCCCTACTTTATGGAATCGTTTTACTATATAACAATTGAAATATCATTTTCATCACCTGAATGAAAATATCTTCAAAATCTACCAACAAATTCGAAGAGAGATATTTACGCCCAGAATTATAATGTCTAGTCAGTGTTAACTGCAACATGTTTATGGTATGACTTTCACATTAAGTTGATGTTGAAGTAATGTGTGTGTGTGTTGAGTAAAGTATGAAGCACCCAAGTAGGGATCGAGATTACACTGAGAGAATCTCTGCCATTTCTGATTCGGGATTGGGCTGAAAAAAATACGCAAAAAATATAGATATTCATGTCCTCATTCTTTCTTTGGTTCATGGGTTGTTTTTGGTTTCCAATGGTGTGTAATAACTTGATGAAAGAAGAATAGTGTTTGTTTAATTTAAGATCGGTTTGATTCTATAAACTGTTTTTATATCTCGCGGAATGATTCGGAAACATCTTTCTTTTTGTTTTTTAACCTCGACGATCTCTCTGCCAAATATGTTGGCAGCAAAATGTCAGAGGTTCCATGTATATTCTCAGCGGTTTTTAGTTTAAAGATTTCCATCTGTTGTGATTTTTAATTTATTTCGGGATCAACAAAATAGTGCGAGTGGTTTATCGTATTGTGAAATTAACCGATATTTTGTCGTTTTTTTTGCATGCTAGCTACTCATGAGTGTTTTTCTCTTACGATATTAATATTTATACTTTGACTATGGGGTGTAGTGTTTCTTTGTTTCTTCTCTGAACTTCGAAGTATCTTTCTTAAAAATGTTTTCCTTCGTTGGCATGTCAATTAGTATAGACAGGATCTATTGCATTTTTGTTTGTTTCTATAAACAATGCAACAAGACAGACTCGTAATTCAATGGATAGTGAAACAATGCAATTGCATAGTTCTATCAACAGCGTGAAAATACAATAAGTTTTATGAAATACAAAAGAATTTCCTGTAGGCAGCATGTGGCATCTTGATATCTACTATTGGCCGCATACGACATGCATGTTTTTTAAAGTTAAAAAAAAAACTTTTCCTGCCTACGTACGACATGAATAGCCAAACATATTCGTTTGATTCTTTAGGTTTCTACTTCACCTATCAATTGCGTCAATGTGATATAGAAGAAATCAATATTTTGCAAAATGACTTCGGTAAAATTGTGAGATTTCTCGTTTTTTTGGGAAAACACAGACACTCAAGCTCACCTCCTACGTAGTTTCATCTTTAGTCTGCTCCCAAGTTCATTCGTTCCGAAGTTCATTTGGTTATTTCTTAATTTATCGACCTTCTCCCGATGATTCGGTCATTGTTTCGTTCGCTCGTTATTCATTCATGAGATTCGCTCGCCTCCTCGCATCCTCTTTGTCGGTGTGTGTGGGGGGGGGATTTCAACCTTTTACCCTCCTCCTCTCTTCGCTTCTTCTGCCTCCCGTGCGATAACTCCTGCCTTCCCTATCTTTTTCCTTCCATCCACCCCATATAAGCCCGTTATCTTTCCACTCTTCTCCCGCACCATTTCACTCCGGCCGTTGTGTGCGCGCTGAAGGAGTAAGAGGCTGTGAGTGGATGGAGGAGGTTAGGGGAAGAGATATACAGAATGATGCGTGAAGAGCTAGTGGTGCCCTCCTTTTTTTCTTCACTAAAAGAAAAATCCACCCACGCATTATATACGCTCATGAGTGCTCACCGCTCAAACCCCCCCCCCCCCATCCTACGCCGCGATGTCTCCCGATCTTAAAGTCCCCTTTACACTCTCAAGAAGAGAGGAAAAAAATGTATACTTTTTTTCTCTCTCCTCTTCCTTTACTCGTGAAGGAGAGAGAGAGAGAGGGAGTGGTGAGAAAAGGAGCAAAAGTGGCGTAGTAAAAGATCAGATTTCCCTCTTTCAACCCCCCTCCCTCCGCACCCCTACTGCTGCTTTAAAGCCTGCGGATTCCATTCCGAGCGGCGGCAATACGAGTACACTTGCTGGCAAAAGTAAGTGAGTTGGCGTGTGTGTGTGTTAGTACGCGCGTGTTAGTGTGAGGGAGGGGGGGGGGGAGATGGCGCCACACGGGTGCGTAGCCACCCCGCACGGGCGGGTGGGTGTTTCGCGGAAAGGGGGCGGGGCGTTATGGCCTTCTACTGCCTCCTTGGGCGGAGTGTGTGTCGTTGGGGTGGTTGTGTCGTGCCCGTTTAGGGGATCTTCTCCTTGATCCCTCCGTGGGTGGATTTGAGGATGTTGTCTCTCTGGAGAGAGGGATATGGCGTCGTTTTCGACTGCTCTTTCGATCGGTATATGGCCCTAGCGAGGAAAGAAAGGGAAAATAACATGGTGGTAATGCTACCATTGCGGCAGGTGATGGTCCGAAGTGTTAATTTTTCAAGGGTAATAGGGTTGGTCATGGTACTACTAATACAAGGTAGGACGTTCCCGTGGCTAAAATGAGTCCGTTATGCGCATGACGTCATCCGGATGACACTATCAGCAGTCGACTCGAGAATTAGAATAGGAATAATGGATGAAATCTCCGATAATTTGTTTTTTAGCAACGAAAGATTGGAGTCAAGCAGATATTCACATCTTTAAGTACTGATGTATACAACATTTCATTGGCTTTAACTAGTAAATGTGTAATTTGAGAATGCACTTCTGTTTAAAACGAAAATTACCATAGCAACAATTTATTTACAAATGAAAGTTGTAACTATTACCATTTACAACATTAAAGTTGCCATGTATCCGGCGAATCTTGACCTGCTACCCCCGTGTAGATGTATGTATCAATGGGATATCTAAAAATATTCTTCCCTCATATGTTTCCTCGCATTTCTGTAGTATCCAAATACCACATAAGTATCAAATGCACAATGCACTCCGGACTTCGCTTGATGCAATCCAAACCACGTCACAGATTTCGACCCCAACGATGTGTAATGACCTACTACCATGATGTGATAGCTATAATACAGAACAGGGGCCCGAAGTCTAATTTCGATGGTGTCCTTGGTGACGGATATTATTTTCAGTAGAATGCTATTTGGTTGGTTTTGCTGGAGAGTAGATCGAAAACCTTTGTCATTTTCACAATGAAGGACAGGATGGCAGGCTGGTGAACAATAGGATATTTTTGGAATGGAGGAAGAGTGTAGAGAAACCTGGCGTTGGCATTAGGCTACTCTTAAGAAAAGACGCCATGGGGCCGCAGTCCCATTCGGCGGAAGAATCACTTCGCGTAGCGCCCCAGTTGGGAACGGGAGTTCACTGACGAAGATACGCAGCTAAACATTTTTAATTGAGGGCAGCTCAGAGATTCAGCTGCAACTCCAAAGTTGCGGGAATGCACCCGTGTTGGAAAAAATTACATTTAGTATATCTGTCCTTCCTGCAATCTGTCTCTCTAATGTTACGCGTGTCATCGAACCTACCATAGTTAACACGGTGTTTTTTATACGTTCTTTGAGTCTTCAGAGAAATCAGGCCCTAGAGATGGAAAGCCAGTATTCTAGCCACCTCACCAACCCTATCCTCCGGGAATCCGAGTCCCTAGCGGAGAGTACTTGAAGCGTAGTAGGTAGTACCCACTGCTTGCGTAGGATGTGACTTAAAAATTACTGATACCTTTGTGTTCTCGTGTTTCCGACCGGGTTAGGTGTCCTTCACTTGAGCAAGACGCCGGTTAAATACTTCATTCATATACCCTTTGTCGCCATTCGTTAAGCGTTGGGTAATTCCGCCTTCGGGTTCCTCTCCAACCTTCCCCCGTTCCCACTTACTGCTATCGTTTGTCTTCCGTAATTTCTACTACTGATACCTTTATTGATACGTGATTTCGCTGTTTACTTGATAATCGGCACCAATTAAGAGGTACCGAAATTGAGGAGTTATCCCTGTAAATGTATTAGTGTGGGTTGGATACTCTAGCTAGGGACTTATGTGAAAGGATTGAGTGTACTTAGGTGGCCCAGCCAAGTTGAGAGAATGGATAAGAGTATAGTACTGTAACATTTATAGTGTGAGAGGAAGGGGTATACCGAGAAAGTAATGGGTGAATGTGCTGAAATAGACTCTGAAGGGATATTATGGGAATTAAAAATACGAGATCATATATGATTCAATGCATGAATGTAACAGGAGTGAAAAAGGTACACAACGATAAGGTAGTATGGAGGACATCATTTAAAGGGAGCCAGTTTCCTAGGCCGAACAACAATAATTTCTTTGACTGCGCCTATCTCGAAAGAAAACGGTGTGATGAGCATGTATGTCTGTAGTCTTCATGATTGTATGCACGAAGAAATGTATGGCGCTTTGAAGGCTTTTTCATACGGGCTTGACAAGTTACACAATAGTTTGGGTGTGGGGGCGTCATGACGGCCCTTAAGTTACGTAACTTTGAAACCATGCGAAACATTCCAACGAGAGTAGATGGCGAAATTCAACTCGCCAGTGTTCCTCGATTAATTCATATTCTGGCAAGATCGTCGAGTTCCAACCTCCTATCCCTCACAGCCTGCCGCGTCCACTTCCAGATAACCTCTTGTAGTCGGTACGCATTAAATCAGAAATTAGGCGCGGTTCGTGGCTTGGCCGTCGTCGTCATGGCAACGCCAGATGTTTGGAATATTGTTTCGCGGTAGTTTACGCCGCGTCCGAGGCGGTAGGCATCAAGAATTCATCTCGCATGTGGCGTCGTCATCAAGCACTATTCAGATGCCAACGGGAGATACAATCGCGGAGAAATTCCATTGACGGACCCATACATTTATTTCATTGCTGGGTGATTTTTTTTCTAAGTTTTGCTAGCAGAACATTCACAGGAGCTCAGGAATACCAGCAAGCTTTCCGTTTAATGGTAGCGATACATGGCGGATGTTGTGGGTCCCATCCCAAGTTTCCGTATTCCTAACACGTTCCCGTGACATTAATGGCCTTTCCATTTTATTCCAACCTCTTCGGCCATTCCACATTCGAGTAAGTAAGTTTAGAAATGGGTATAATATCCGAGGCAAATTTGGAAAACTTTCCCTAAGGTGTAGTATATATTTTATATTATAGAGATGTTTGTGTGAAGCTAGCTGATACTTATATAACTATAGCGGGTATCAACTGGAAAACACGATGACTGGATAACCAAGGTACACCAAAAACGCGGTATTTATGTCGTATGCGGTACAGGTTGTTTGCGGTATTCAATTATGTATACCTAATAATAATTTGATGAAAGATGAATAAAATTTATGCTGAATTAATCTTAATATTTAACAAGTTGAATGAAAGTTCACACACCTAATAACAACGCGTTCATTACATCGATCTCTTCTTGCATAAGATGTGGTTGCTCTCCCACGTGCGTGACACAGTGGAAGTTCGTGATCATCTTCCATCAGTTTTTTTTTTTTTTAACGCGACAGTCGATTCTTCGGTACGAATCATTTCGTAGAATTCCTTCATAGCGAGGATATTGCCCGAGCTTTTTGTAGGAACACTAAATAGCGTAGGGTGGTAGTGTCACGGCCTGTACAAAATCTGGGAGGCTGCATGAATACAAAGAGGATAAAGAACAACGGAACTTTCCGATTTTTCGGCATTCAGTGGTATAAATCCCATTGTTGTCACTTTTGTACCTCACGGACTTCAGCCCAAAAAGCCGCCCATTGTTACCGACTCAAACGTGGCAACGTTAGACGTCACTCGATAACTATCGACCGCGTAGTTCCGTAATTTCCTGCCCTGTAGGTGGTCTTTTTCTTCCTCTCTCTCTCTTTACGCTTCCCCGGATGGATTCTCCTTCCCTCAGCGCCGACTCCGCAATCGAATCCCATCACAGACAATGGTTTTCTTCTTTCTCGGCGCAAATCTCTTCCCTTCGCCTCGCTTGGCGCATCGGAAACACCGATTTTTTTCCCGAGGATTTTCCCACCCCGGAGTTTTTGGGGGGGAAAAACAATTTCACCTCGGTCGAACGGTTCGATAACGGCCCACCTTGCTTTCTCTCTCTCCCCCCCCCTCCTTCTCTCTCTATCCCGGTATGCAACGCGATCCCGGTGTTTCATTCGCCCGTTTGCGTTTATCAATGCGCTTACTAGCGCGGGGGGGGGAAGGGGGGAGAGGGCGCCCAAGGTAACACTCGTGCTCCCTTTCTGTTCGCGGCGAGCGGAGTGTCGCCGATAATACGGTGCGAATCCACTGTTATTTTTACGCCAAAAAAGCAACCTCTCCCCCACTCTCAAAGGATGTGACTGCTCGAAATATTTCACCAGTGGTGAAGCTAGGCGGCTTATCAAAGGACTTTTTTTTCCTCTCGCCGCGTCAATGGCTGTATTCTCCCTATTCTTGACGTTCTTTTGGACACGTCCGAGATAATTCGCAACTAGAAGGCGCGTTCGACGCATACTGTTATTGGTTCTGTTTCCTTCATCAAATTACGCTACGATGCGATTTTTCGACTTTTTTCGTATTGTTGCCTTTGAACGTTTCGAAGTGAATTAAGATGGTCCCACTGTAAAATGACTTAATTGCTATTTAATTCATTTCAAGGCATATTAGAGAAAAAACGTATCTTCTATTCAACATGGACAACAAAATGACATTTTCTCGCTATTTTATCCTCAAATTGAACTTAAAATAGCATGATGTTAAATTCAAGAAAGGGTGAAACATGGACAAAAATAATATTTTTTCATGTGATATAAAAGCCATTTTTGGGAATAATCTTTTTTGAGAAGTAATTTCTACCAGGAATTTGAGTGTTAATCCAGTGGTATTTGGTATTTGCAAATTGAATAATTTTCTTCTAAATTAATTATAATTGTAAGCTGACGTTCCAGACATGCTTTCAATACTGGATAGCACATAATGCAGAAATGTTTACACAAATTAAACTACCTAATCCAGTGGTCGGCCACCGATATGATATAGCTACGCGTGCCACATTTTACATAAGATTAAATTACAAGCCGAGGGCGTGTCACCCCTACGTAGGTATTATCCTTTCCTTTTCAGTCGGAAAATATAATAGAAAAACGGTAAAAATAATAAAACAGCCTCCCAAATAAATATTTATGAATTAGAGAGGCATAAAATATCAGAGTGCTTAGTGTAATCGTCGTTTTCTTCCCGTGTCACCAAGAAACATTTTGAGTTCCTCCCGGTAGCCCGTGCGCAATAATTTTTCGATCGCTGACCTAGTTTATCAGCCCAGAAACCTATTCATCCAACCTCAATGCCAGCTAATACCATCTCAGATGAGATATTGAGATTATCTTATGATTACCTCCCCCACCTAAGAGTTGGAGCTTTTTCTCAGTTTTTTTCACTGAAATTCAGAAGCCGAAAATGCTCAAAAAAGGGACTAATTAATCTTCCCTCGATTCATCTCGAGGAATCTCGCAAATACCTATTTGCGAACTCAAAAAAGAGCTTGCCCAGAAGATTCCTCCACTCCTTCTCTTGAGTTCTCTTCAGTGATCATTTGAGTGGGGGGCAGACCTGGTAAACCAAGAAGGCTAATTGAAAAGTCCACTCCGCCGTTAGGGTTTACCCGGAAAAAATATTAAAATAAAAACGCTCGGCTACCAACCTGCTTCATTATGTATTTCACGCCAATCTCCCGCACTTTAACACCATCCCTGGCAATTAACTCGGATGCACACTTTTATGGTGGATTTTAATGGTCTTGCCCTTAAGTCGCAGTGGAGAGATAATTTGTGATATAATATCACCCGGGGACCGAAGTTATTTATCCTCGAATGGCCGTCAACTAGGAGGCGGAGGACAATATGAGAAGGGAGGATGAGAAAATAGAGAGCCAGGAGGGTTTTTTAAGGCAGTTTGAGCGAAATTTCATCTACATATACGAAATAGATTGCATGCCATTAGTTTGTGTGGAATTGGGTTATTCCGCACCAGGCATGCTACAGACTAATGCAAATTGTATCTTGTTTTATGTCTAATAAATATTATTTCGTTTCAGTTACAGTAAATATTATTTTTAGTATTATTGTATGAATATGTAGTTATTTGAATTTTGGTGGTTTTTGCTGAGTAATATTTACTTGAAGCACAAATTACGAAATAACTGACGAAATGGAATGTTTAATGATGTATCTTGTGGAAAAATTAACCTTAGTACTTCTCATGTTAGGGATGTTTTTGCCCAAAATATGGCACCGTATAAGTTAAATAAAGTTTAGTATCTACCTGTACTAAAGATACTTTCAGTTGGATGGCATGCGCTTACTCTTGGAGCCGTATCTCGGGAACTACGGGGCAGAAGTATTTGAGAATATTTGACTTGAAGTATATAATATGTATGATTAGTTATGGGTAATAAAATATATGCAATTAGGAACACCAAGTGCTCAGTAATCGCCGGTAATGGCGGGAAAATAGCCTAAAATGGCGAAATGGCATAACTTTAGGTGCGATTCGGTAAGTCTTTCACATATCAGATTACAATATTGTATTACACACTTTATTTACAAACAAAATAACACAACTTTAGGGGATGTTCCGAAAGAAATTCACGAAAAAACACTTTACGTAAAAATAAGATCCACCCTAATGCTACAATAGTCCCAGCTCAAGCTCTCCTGCCCCACTAGACGAGGACCAAAAAAAAGGGGAACAATGCTGGGGTAAACCAGAAACTAAGAGAGTTCTACGGTAATAAAAATTTTAACTTGCAGTACATGGGTTAAAATACCACTACGAGTTAGTATAACTAATTCTCATTACTAATAATACCATAATGCTATTAAGTCCTGGTTACTACGAAATACTAATTCTGTAAACAAAAATGTTTGCGAGGCATTTCAAGTGGGATGACATGTCAATGTCAATGATAAGTCATTATTAAAGACAAGTCTAGTCCACTTAGAGTCATTCAATCTCCTCTTCATACCTCGAAAGCCATGCTGACATACACAAGTTATAACAAAATACTGGTACATGAAACATAAATGTAATTTTTCTCTTGGCTAAAATTCTGTTCATGTTATATTTTTTTGTTCTTCTTTGTCCAATGATCTGGTTTTCTCTTAATGTTCCGGTATATTGTTAACGTTTTGATAAAATGTGGGTTCTGATTTTGTGCTAAATTAATGCATTTTAATTAATTTTCTGTTACTCGGTTGCAAAGTTTTTTTATTTGTATTCGGCCTGTCTAATAAAATTCAATTCAATTCAATTAATTTATTATCGTGGGCCATTTGGCCCATTGTAATTACTATGAATAATTATAACAAAAAATCTGTTCTGTACGTATTTTGAAGATGTTGGAAAGCTTTATACGAGATTTCTTTTAAAATATTTGCAAGTTTAACAAGGATGAAACAAATGTAGCAATATAACTGACTCAGAAACTTTGATATTTTTTGACTAAACTGCTCAGTATTAACTAAATGTACATATTTGACGCTTTAACTTTACTCAATGTTTTTACGCTGTACACTGAAAACGGCTTCACTAGCTAAGGTGTTTTTTGCTATTTTATGATGTGCACCGAATAATAAGTTCATTTATAAAAGTCAGTCAAGACAAGTACGAAAACTCACACCGTTACATTTATGACTCGACCAGTGCGTCAATGTCTCTCTCCGTCTCCTTATTTGTTCATCCAATTATTATCATAATTTATTTTTCTTCAATTCCATGTTTGGTTTTGGTTGAAATTTTTACAGTCCCTGTTCTTTCCGTTTTCACTGTTGCATGTTTCTGGTCTCGGCTTGTGGCAGCATAGTAGAGATGTAAGGCGCGAGGAGGGTATATCCGAAGGAGCTGATTACCGCAATCTCGCGACCCCTAGTCCTGTCACCCTAAATCCGCCTATGTATGTGAGGTAGTTTTGGAAAGATTAATATTTTGTCTCTCTCTAGTGAACAACCGTACAGTATCCCATTGGAAACGGCTTCTTTTTTTTGGCATTTATCTTGGAAAGTTTTACAATTGGTGACTGATATTTTGGTATCATTAGAAGGATGAAATATTTTTCGTTTAAAAAAGGCTAAATTTATTGGAATTTTTACGTAGTGACTTATATCCCAAACTACTAAAACACATGGGTAGTCACACGGATGACAGTAGTCATCCAGAGTGTTTTTAATGCTCTCGAAAATATGTCCTTTGAAGTTGTGACGCTCAGGTCTCCGGCACTTGTGTTCGAAGAGCACAACCAGCTCTCGGTAGTATTTTAGCATTCATTACTAAGGTGGTTTCCTTTATAAATTGCTTTTAAATTAGCCACGTGTAAACAAAATTGGTATTTAATATCTTTGATTGTTTTTTATTTTGCTGTGCTGAACGGCGATGGTCTACAGAGTAATAGCCGTGAGAAAAAATAGGCCACGGGATCTAGCCACCGACCTTTTAATTTTCAGGCCGACGCGCTGATCATCACTCTACCCAGCCTTCCCACTTTTCGTGATAGTGTTTGGTTGATTCTTTTTTTGTGGAATCTTCATTCATTTAGGTGGAAAATCAAGTTCTCTTGAAAAAACTAGAGCAGCTTTGAGAGTTAGGAATCCAGGGTAGCGTAGCGTTCTACGCATTGGCCCGGAAAACCAAAGGTTCGTGGTTATATTCACCAGGCCAGGTCGTTTTTTTCCTGTTGGTATTTGAGTAATTTCTTACCTTATTCACAAGAACTTGTGAATAAGGTAAGAAATTAAAATTGAAATTAGATTTTAATATTGAACAGGGATGTCATTTCATTCACATCACATTTTCCCCTCAGCGAATTCTTTGCGCGATAACTTCAAGGGGTTTAAGTAATGCCCAGTCCCTTCCCTAAAATCCTCGCTCTCCGGAAATTGTTTTGTGTCCGCGACTTAAAAACCTGTTGCTTGAATCATGGATGGCATTTCTCTATTCTTGAGTCAGTTTGCAAAAACGTCGTCCCACTCAACAGGTCCTGCATGATTAAGGAGTGCATCCGTTACTCCCGGAGTCAGCTACCCTACCAACTCCCCCCCTTCGCCAACCACTCTTTTGCCCGCCTCCTTCTTTCCCACGGCTTGAATGACATCCAGCTCTGAACGTGAATTAAGTTTCATCTTCCGGAGATATCGATCACGAGACGTAGTCATGGGTCGCTTTATTACGGCTCCCGCAACCTCGAATGAGAGAGATAGAGAGAGAGAGAGAAGGGGATATGAAATACACACACACTAACATGCTTGAGGAGAGTCTCCGAGAAAAGGACGCTGGGTATCGCCCCCCAGGCAAAGTATTTACAATTTCTGCCTTGTGTCTTTTTTTTCTCTTTCTTCCTCCGTTTCTTTTTGTCCGGCTCTTAGGGCTACAATTTCGTGCGCTTTTTGATCCCTCACGTTCCCCTGTGTAAGGCAACCTATAGTATCATGCAAATTCGGATGTGTGAGTAATAACCAACCTGCACAATAGTATATCCTACAAATGTTATTAAGACTAATTTTATTGATCCATTAGCAAAAATCCTCTAATACGTGTCAGGAGGTGAATTCTCACCAACACGCACTGCACTTTATGCTACTAACGTTATGAAAAATATGAGTATTAATGTATTTTTCAACTATATAAATGTACAGGTGTACAAGAAAGCATGCAAGGCGTGCTGTTAGAACTAAGTATCAGGCAAAATCATTAGAGAGCAAATCAAATATCCATTTGCCTGCACTCCGCCCTGCATATTATATGACCTATATAAGTGGCTATTTCTACACAAGTCTAGTGAAGACTTGGACGTTATTCTATCTTAAACTTGCTGACTCGTCAAATGGCGGTGACTGCCGGCCTTAACCTACAGTATTGCCTCCACTCTTGCTCTTCCTACAGTTTATCTTCCTTGAATAGAAGTAATCATCATTAGTCATTCGATCCTAGGATTATATTGCAGCCATGCATTCTATCCTTTCCCCTACAAACTCCTTAATGTCTAAGAAATACGATATTTATGCTCCGCACACCAGTCGCATACCCAAATTATATTCAGTAATATTGAAATTAACCGAAACTCTTTCAAGCCTTAGAACTAGTATGGATAAGATAGAATACCCTAGAGATGGAAGGCTGTGGGGATTTGGAAGCATTGTTCATTCCTTACAGTGGTTTGATTTCTCTTTCGGATTAGCAGAGAGCGAGAGTTAGGGGTCACACCCAGGGTGCGCTTCTCTTCCGTCATTTTATCGACGTGCTGCGTGGGGAATCATCGTGGAATGGGCTCCATTCGCATTTAATACTCTCCGGGCCATATTTGTAGGCTCTCCCGGTTGGCTCAGGTCCAAGATGGTGTGGAAAGGATAGAGTGAGAGGGAAAAGTGGACCAAAGGGTCGCTAGAGAAGGAGGATAGGAGAGATGGATGAGGAGTAGAGGCGAGGAAGAAAGATATGGGGAGGATATGGAAAGAGAAGAAGGAAAAGGACGCAAAGAGGACATAATGTCCTTTTCACCTTTCTTATTTTAAGGAGGTTCCAATGCAACTGTTTGAGTCAAAACAAATACTGTATTCAATTTTCGCTTGTATTGTTAAAAAAATGCTGATTTCCCTTATGACTTTTCGTAGTTATTTATAAAAAAGTTTAAGTATATTATTAGTTAATTAATTGACGATTGATAATTAGTTAACGAATATATTTCTATGGATATTGTTTTCATCCTTAGAAGACTGATGAAGCTTCATTATCATTGAGTGAACGCATTTTTGCTTCATCAATTACAGTAATGTACATATTAATAATTTAAAACAAAATACGATATCCAGTTGCCTACAATGTATTGATTTTCAAATCCCTGGGATAAGTAGCTTTTCATGAACAGTTTTGGCGCGGTAATGGTAATAGCTATATTAGTTACAAAAATAGGTATATAGCGAGATTCTCTCGTCTTTCTTCTACCTAACCTTCATAAAAGACGTCGCAAAGCTGTGGTACTGTTACCAAAAATCACCCCTCCATTTCCACCCGATATAACAAGTGAAAAATAACGGCAACCCTAAACCGTAGGGAAGAGGATGGGAATAAGCGGCGGCCCATTTTCACATTCCTGTGCGTGGTTGTGTTTACCATAGATATAAAATTAGTATAGATGGAATCATACGGTACCAATGCCCAGTGGAGGCCATTGAAATGTGCAATTGGCCAGGCTGAATGGATAAGTTATGCAGACTGCACGCCTAAAACAAAGGCATTAAAAGCGGAATTGTCGTGGTACTTAATGATTTATCTAGAAAAATGCGATATGGAAATTATTTCCAAAAAAAGATACTTCAGTATTCATTAAACTTATGGGCCCGCGGTGGCCATGTTATGTGGGTTATTTTTCGCGGTAAAAGACAAGCGGACTCGTGCGCCAAGACGCTATCTACTCTCTTCTTGAATCTTATGGTGTGCACCTACTAGGGTTTCTCATTTCGCGGCCTTTTGCTAATCCCGGGATTCCAGGATAAAAGTGATTCTCTTCCCGGGATCCCAGGAAATGCGTGGAAAATATCGATCATTCGAGTCAATGTATCGATCATTCAATCTTATTCTCAGCCTAGTTAAGAAATTCCCTGCGCCTGAGAATGCCTTTTCTGGTATGATTAACGTGAGTAGAATTGTATTTGACTGTGTGACTCAAAACAAATACTAAATTCCTCATTTTTGATATTTTGTCCAAAAAATCCTGCTTTCGCTGATAAAATGCGTTACCTACAGAAAACCAAAAGTAAAGTAAAAAAAATGCAGATTATTCCACGAATGCATTTTAAATTAGCACATTTTTCCAGCCATATAAGCCAACTACAGCGCCATTTCCTACGAATTACCGCATTTTGACTTCAATTACGGCAGTAATTCCCTAATAACTAAAAACATAAGGTGGTAAGATGCCTATATTTTATTTTTATTCAATTTCTCTGGATTATTTCCTTCTTGTAAATAGTTTTCCGCGAAAATGGCATTTATATTTTTTGGAAAAATACTATTTTCCCCCGTGTTTATCTCATTCCCCCATAGAAAACAATGTAAGTTCAAGTTAAATTACAGAATAAAATAGCGTGGAAAAGTATTATTTTGTTGTTCATATCAGATAGAGGACAAGTTATTTTACAAGTAGACAGAATATGAATAAAATTACATTTAAGTCATTTTACGGTGGAACCACCTTAATGCATTTAGAAGAAAAGAAATGTTCCGAATTTTGTCAGTTGGACGTATGTCCTAATTAAACACACAAAAACAAATGAAGTTGTAAGAAAAGGATTTCAGGATTTTCCCGGGAAGATGGAATTTCCTGGGAAATTTATATTACCAAATTTCTACCGGGATCCTAGGGTCCCTGAGTCCTGGGAGAGAAATCCTATTACCTACGAACACAATAAATGGCTAAACTCACGCTCTAACAAACGGCTGATCGACTTAAATCTACATATACATAATACCCTGCCAAAATCCTAAGGGTGTGAGCGAGGGGGTGAGTTATCACCAACATGTACTACACTGTATCACAATAAAGTTAAAGGAGCTACCACTCTTGGTGCATTAAACAATGATGAAAATAATTGCCAGGAGGTGACCAATCATTCATTGCACTATAGACATGCCATCAATGTTATAGAAACTATTTTTATTAATGTATTTTGCAACTACGTAAATGTACAGAGATACAAGAGTTATACCAAAAACGTACACGACGTGCTGTCAGTACTGGGTAGCAAATGAGGATAGAAGTATTGGAGAGTAAATCAACTAATTAGTGATAATACTTACTGTCAAACTTGCTAATGCCTCCGAAAAAATAAAACTTTGTTTATTCACCCTATGATAACCCCTCTTCCCATACTAAAATAATTTCCCTATCTCCTTTATCCTCTCCGTATTTCCCTCTCGTTCCACTTCTCAGCATCCAAATCCCTCCCTGCGTCACCCCACATAACCCCCTTCCCCTCGCAACAATTTTCCGCTCCGCTTGCCATTTCCCCCAAGCTTCCCCAAACATCTCGCGCTCGTTCGCAACCCCCCCATTTTCCAGAGCATCTCCCCGCGGGGAGAGACCTTACACCAACCCTTACACCATCTCACACTCCACACTCACTCCGAAGAGCGATCGCCTCGTCCCGGCAGGATAAGGGGGCAGGAAGGCAGGGCCCGTCGCCTACCCCCTTTACCCCTCCCTGTTCGTTCCCGGGGAGTCAAGGGGACCCTGGTTGTGACCGGCGATGCCGCGACGAGCATGATGTGGAAGACTGGGGTGGAGGAGTGGGCAAAAATGAGGGAGAGTTGGGGAATTTCCCACGCAACAATGCGACCAACAATGTGCGACCGACGGTGTGCGAGACCCTTTAAACCTCCTCCCTTTCCTTGCTCGCATTCTCTCGTTTACCGCTGCAAAACCCTTCGTGAAACCCTTTAAAAAAATGAAAACTCTCCCTGTAGCTCTCTCTCTCCCTCTTTCTGTTCATCCTTGATTCTTTGAAAACGTGTATAATTTTGACTTGTGGTTTGACTCTTCTCCTCGAGGTCTTAGGATTATTAGGGGTCGTCCATTAACGACATAGTGTAGAAGTATTTTAACACTGAAGGATAATGAGAAATGGATAGTTTACAACCACATTATAAAATATGGCAATTGCTCGGTTTAGAAACTACGTCTCTGGGAAAATAGGTAAGTGTAGATTGCAAGCTTGCCTGAAATGGAGATCGGGTTGGTCAGGTGGCTAGAGTACAGGATTCCCATCCCGGTGGCCCGGGTTTGAATCCCGAATATCTTTTTCAGAGGAATCTCGATTGCTACTTGAATGCTCCGTGGAGAGCACAAGTGGTCTATATCCGGTCCGTCGGATGGGAAAAAAACTGTGAACCAATCTACCCTTCTCGCAAACCGTTGGCTAATGTAGACCCCGGGTTCCTCTCCACACTTGCTCCACTTCTCAAAACAATCCTCCCATTACCAATCTGTGAATGGCGTAAGTAAACTAAGTTTTTGGTCACCCTAAAAAAAAAAACAAATTGGAAAGCGGTTTTAATCTCCACCTCAAGTGCTGTGGTTCTTAAAAGTGTCACCCATTTACGACGTAGCGTAGTTTTTAACAGTATTTAAATCTTAATAAAATCATAATTAAACTCCAGTACAGATTGTATCAATGAATAGGTGCGGAAACTCGGTTAAGCGAAAAGGAGATGAACGTGAGCGAATGACAGTAGCGAGACTTGTTTGTGACGTTGGCCTAGAGAAGGAATGAGAGAAGAGAGATAGGTGGCGGAGAAGATTAACTAAGAAGGACTAACGGAATATTCGTGTATTTATTGTATTGACGTAGAAGAGCAAATTTGACCCTTTATGGACCAAATTTTTTATTGCTGAGAAAATATGTTTTCCTTCTCGCTACTTTTTAATGGAGGGTACAGAAACAAGAGTAAAATTCGTTTAAGTATTTTTTTATTCGTTTAAACTTTTTGACTGTAACAAATTCGGCACATTAGAGATTGGTTAATGAATTCATTGTGTTAAGAGGTATGTGCAAGATTCGGAACACCTAAGTTTTAATATGTTCAAGAGGTCATGAATTATCAAAAAAGTATAAGTCAACGTTATATTCGTGGAATTGTTCAATAATCCGTAAATATTAGTCACTCCAATAAGGACGAAATTATAATTCTATGGAGTATTTGTTTACAAGTAATGTGTAATGTACGTGAGTCGTGAATAGCCCATATTCAGCCCACTGCTCCCATTTCTCATATTATAATAGCTGCGCATTATAGTTTGTCCAAAAAGAAACAGAATTTTTCAAAAATAATTTTATTTGTTTTTAGTACAGAATTATCAGATCGTATCAACTTCGAGGGGTACATAGGGCCAATAGGGTCGGAATTACCAAATATACGAACAATACCCCACCCTTGAGTTTACTTCCACGTGGTGACATGGGATTCAGCCAACTTTAATTACTGTATCTCCACACCACCTCCGATCAAAACATGCAAACAACCATTAAAGAAGGGTAGAGTATATATTGTCCATGACAACACACATGGTTCGAAAGCCATTTCTCCCAAGGGTTTACGCACACTAGGGTTTGAAACGAGGCCGCAGAAAATATGTTTATCTTCATCCATGGATGATTTTTTAGGCCCAAGGATGCACGATATGTTTACCTGTTTCTTCTCATATGTCCCATAGTCGTCAGTTTTATCCGAAAAGGGCAATGTTGCAAACCCATAACCACCAAAGTAATCTAAGAACACAAATATGTAACGTTCCATAAGACCGAAAAGACAGGTTAAGCGTTTTTGCTTACATTTCAGGCACACTTTGGTCAATATCCCGTTCAACAACGGACGTGGTAAATGTACACAAAGCCGGGATATATAAGCATGCTTACCTTCGGTGCAACGCCGCTATAACGAAAGGCACACGCTGGATAGATGATGCTTTTCCTCAATTCTATTACCTTACCTTCGACTTTGTTGGCTTATAAACCTGCATACCGTTACGCTTAGGAGACACGCGTGGTGCATAATCCTCAGTTAATCAGGGGTTCCTTACTATTGGTTTTATTAAAATTATTGGTAGCACCTACTTCAAGTTTGACCATTCCTTTTCAGTAAAGCCTGTATATAATAGCATGTACTTCTGCTAGTAGATGAGTGAACACACTTTTCTTCACAATTTATGTCGTTAAAACACGTCAACGTAGGCAAAGGCGCGAATGGACCTCCAGAAATATTTCCTCTTTCAATTAATTCTGAGAATGTTTTCTCTCAAGTGTTCACTTACGCGGGTCCACGCTAGGGATGGGAGGTGTAAACGTGTACACGTTTTCTTTTTCTTGCAAAATAATACACGTTTGCATCGTCCGTCTTTGATCACGAATTGCCGCCACATCCCCCTCCCCCGGTCACTTAATATAACTTGAGTCAAGGTGAATCCTTATGAATCAGTGTGTATGGTACTTCCTGGAATCTGGATCATAGTCGGTGACTACTGTCACCGCCTGCAGTCACATCTTACTCCCTGTGACACAGTTTGACCTTAGCAGGCTGCCGTTTTGGCAAGCATCGTTGCGGGACTCCAATACCCTAGGCGTACTTACCTGTAGGCCCGCCGCAGAACAGAATGTGGGGCCAGATACTAACTATTGTATGCGTAGGGAAAGGTAAGACGTGTAGACGCCTGAATAAATAGCGTGTACACGTGTACTGCAATACACGATTTTGTCCATCCCTAGTCTACGCATTGTATTAAACCGACCTGGAAACATGTCCTGAAACACGCTGATTCAGGAATAAATCTAAGGAAAGCATGTGTCCAGTAGTTTAGGGAGGGAGGTTAGGTACCGTAAATTTCGTCAATAAATTATCGGTTGGGGGTGTCAGACTTTAATTTTGTCGGGATCTATTTTCGGCGAAAGGTTTGACATTTGTATAGTTTTACATTGAGAAAACTGTTTATTCTAGGCTGATCATGTTGTCAGAGGCACAGAAAGTAGGACTTATCTAATTACTTTCAAAAATAGGCGGTTGTATTTTTATGAATTGATAAGTCACATTCTTTATGCGCAGGGTTTGAAAACCATGTGTATTACTTCTAATGAAAAAATTAACCAACGCATTATTAATTAGCATTTTGTAATCTATTAATGTCAAAGTGAAGAACTGCGTAGGAATGAATCGGTCAGCTGATATGAGATTGTAGTGAATATTTGCAGCAAAACAATCTTTTGATTGATGACTGCTGATGATGATGAGGCAATTAATCTTTAATATTGTATAAGATTGACGCCATAAAGATTGTCTTCATGGCTGCACCTTTATTGTCTACCTGAGGGTAATGCCAGTTTAATATCGATAATGTCCCGGTTATAACCACTTCGTCTCTCTCCGAATTTCTACTATCAACTGCCTTTCTTACTTAACCTTTTCTTAACCTTACTTAAACTCGTATTCGTACATATTCGTCTTATTTCCACTTTCCTCCCTTTCCGCATACTACCATCACACTGATATGAGTGCTCTCCCTTAAACAGGCGTCGCTCCCGGTACTGTGATGAACCCAATGATTTTCCATTTCGCCGAGCTCACCGAGGAGCTTAGGAGTGGGAAAAGGGTATGGACAGGAGGGGAGATAGAGTGAAGCCCTGGGGACAGATCATAACGAACAGGCAACTCCACGGCGGGAGGGAGGTATTCTGAGAGAAAGGATACGGGTAGTGTTGGTGGATAGTCATACGACCCGTTCACTCTACCAACGTAATACCGTCAGTCGTACGTTGAACCATCGTTGGACGAAAAAGCTGCGTGGAAGCGCGAGCCTGTGATCGTATTTTTTTGAGTTCCTAACACTGCCTACATGTAACAGTAAAACAAACGAAATACATTTTGTTCAATAGAGACTTGGAGGCGTATTCGCAAATTTAATTTTACAAATTTACTCAAATCACTGAAAAATTTACAGACACACACTAACCGCGTTTCAAAGCATTATAATCATCATCAGGTGAGTTGGTCTGGTGTATCTCTCGTATATTTACTGGTTGGGCTGGTGACGCCAGAAGTGGGAAAAAAGATGTATGGAAATCGGTTTGCCCGAAACGGAAGCAAGGATAGGGGAGGATGCAGGGTAGATGCACTCATATTTATAAGGTTGATTTCAGGGTCGTTATATTTTTCATTTCCAATTTTTCTCGCGTACCTTATTCTTTTTTTTCATTTTAAAGTCTCAGAATCTCCAGAATAAAATCACTCACTGGTCATCACCAAAGTAAATGTCTTGAAAATTTACTTTTATTTTTGAAAAGCATAAGTATAGGTTAAATGAAGTGGGAATGGGGTGCCTTAGAAGTATTTGCGGCAATAGTGGGATGGATTGCATTGTAACAGAAAACACTTTGTAAATATTTCCACAACAATTTTCTGTTACAATGCAATCTGTGACAATTTCCCACAAACTTTCGCCTGATACTTTAAAATCTGGAATAGTGGGATGGTTAGGGTTAGTAATGAGTGGGTAATGAAAGAATGTGGGTTGGACGCTCCAGTAATGGACACATATTAAAGCAGTGTGCTCCGTTGGCTTGACTATACTTAGTGAATGGAAGAGAGTCGAATCACGAAGCAGATATATGACAGTAGAGTGAATGGTGTGAGAGGAAGAGGTTGATCGCGAAAGTCACGGGTGAATGAGGTGGAGGAGACTCTAAAGTGGAGGGGTATTGGGAATCTTAAGAATAGGAGAGTGTGTATGAAGCGATGCATGAGTGTAAAAGAAGCAAAAGCAGCTTGTAAGGATAGGTCGTTATGGAGAAAATATTTGAAAGGGAGACCGTTTTGTTGAGCTAACTGAATTCTTTGACTTTGCCTACCCCGTAAGGGAATGGCGTGACGGGTATGTGCACGTATTTATATGTAATGTTACTTTTGAAAGCACTCAAGTGTTCCTTGGTTCTGACGCCGACACTTCTTTCAGTATGTCCCTCGTAGTAAACACCGTACTTACTACATTTATGGGGGAAACCCCACTTTTGACTATTCTGTCTAATGGGCCTTTCCACAAAAAAAGGAGTCTTAAACTTAACACTAGAATGCCAGAGGGGTCATATTTGTCCCCTTTTGATTTTTCAACGTGGCAGTTTCCCCCATTTTTTTCAAACTTATATTTGATTTGTGACTTTTATTCCCTTCTCTCAATGAGTATTCCCTCAAAAAAAATGTTTCATGTAGCCCCCATCCTTTCGAAGAACTTTGTACTTTTACCTTCGATGCCGGAGGGGTCATTTTTGACCCCTTCTGCTTTTTCAACTTGGCTGCTTCCAGCAATTGTTTTTCCAGCGACTGGTGCCCATTCCTTGCCACGAAGGTCTCTCTAGTCTGGCTTTATGGCTAAATATGGCTTTCCTATCATACAGAAAGCTATGTCTCGGGACCGCTTTGAAGAAACTGTGAATCTTACGATTTAACGTTAGGTCCACTAGACTCAACCGCTTGCAGAGTGATAAGTTTGCTCTCATAATAATAATAATTGTGCCTTTATTTAATCAAGCGTATTTAGGAACATTAGGTCCTATCTTACAATAAACTGGAACAATGTTCCCCATTAGATAGAATAATACTATTTTTCCCCGTGTTTCTCCCACTGTCGCATTTTACGCCGTGTAAGTTCAAATATATTCAACGATGTCTGGCGATATGTGGTAGAACATCATTCTGGTATTTTGTAAAAACATCTTGGTTATGTCCATAGATAATTTATTTTATTGTACAACGCGTTTCGACGCCAAAGATTTGACGTCAAAACGCGTTGTATTGTAGATAAATTATGATGTGGACATTACCAAGTTGTTTTTACTTAAAATGTAATTTCAAGTTCAATTTGAGAATAAAATAGCGTATAAAGGTGATATTTTGTTGTTAATATCAGGTAGAGAACATATTTTTCTAATAATATACAGAATATGAGTGACGAGACATTTATGTTCGTTAACGGTGGAACCACCTTGTAGGAGGCGTTCTAGTGAGGCACTCGGTCCATCTCCTCTCGCACAAGCCACCCTGCCTCTCCGACAATCCGGAGGGGAGGGTGGAGGGCGTAGAGGTGAGCGGGGGGAGGTAAGCGAGGGATGGGGAAGGGGGAGAAGGGGCGGGTGGTCGGGGGAGGGGGCAGAGAGAGAGAGGCGTCGCTGCAATTAAGGGAAGCTGAATCCTCCCGTCGCCATATTGCCGCTCTTTATACTCCATCCACCACATAAATGTATACTCTTGCCGTATTCCCTCTCCCATCCTTGGAAAACCAGGCTTCATCTCAGCTGGCCCATAGATGTTTGCCGCACGTGCCCATAAACGCGTATGGAGGAAAATTGAAGAAAGTAAGATGAAATACCATAAAAAAATTAACCGTTTCCGGCTCAAAATTGAGCCTTGTGATTATAAAAGTATAAAATTGTGTTTATTTTCACGAATTGGATAGAATTAATTAATGCGTAAACTGTTTCGTGGGGCGAGATCAAGGCTCTTTAAAATGTTTTACTCGACACTTAGATTAGCACTGAAATCTAAAACTTTTGAAAGAGTAATAGTTTTACGCATGAACGTATTATACGTATAAAGTTTATCTCGAAAACGGGTCGGGCGATGTTCATGAGACATCATATCTTGAGGATTTTATGTACGAGAAATTGATTTTTGGACTTTCTCTGATATTCGGGATAATTCGTTAAGGGATCAAGTTTGAGTCCAGATGATGAGCAGATAATGATCTCCGGGCCAATGCCTGAAAATCATGGAAATCAATGTGGACTTCAAGGGAGAGTATTTTATTTTACGACACAAAAATATGATAAAATATAACTAAATATAACTTTAAAAAAAACTACGCGAAGAAGTTGAAAGTTAATTTTTTTAGCGTTTGATTTGTACTTGCTGGTCTATAGCTTAAGATAATTTAGCTCAAACACACTATTTTTATCGCTCTTTTTAAGATGAAATACATGGTTACAGCATGTTTTTTTTCTTATCGGGATAGGTTAAGAAATGTCGCAGCCGGAGAAAAGAGCGATTGCTTGAATTGCAAAGTATTTTTAATGAAGTTACATAAATTCTACTAATTAAATATTATAATCCCAGCAAAGATCGGCCTCCAGATATTCAGTACTGAAATCTGCATCTAAAACTCGGAACCAAATCCGTATCCGAGTTTGCACGATGCTGATTCCAGTGCACAGTGACGCTGTCCGGGTATTTGCGAAGCTATGGGGCCTAAAATAACTACGCCATATTGTTCTGGCAAGTGTATTATATTGTTCTAAAAAAATTCTAAACAAGCTCCAGTAAATCAGCTCTGCAAGTCTCAATCGCACATTTTCTCGATTATATTTCTCACAATCCCTCCGAATATTAATATGGTCGATTCCCGCTACACCACCGATATTCTCACGTAACCGTTGACACGCCTTCATGCCTGTGATTGGTTGCTGGATCCAAGAATCGAATGGGAAATAAATATATAGCTTGTTTCTGTTTTCAGCGCTGGTAATACAATCCGCTCCGATGACACCTTTTGGGTTAGGTAAGATATGAGGCATTCAAAATTCAGGTCGATTTTCAGCACTGAAGTAAGCAAAATGTAAAAGGGCCTTCCTATAAAAAAGTGTTTGCATAAGTAAAATGTGTATGCTAATAATATTTTGTTGTTCATTTCTTGTTATTTAAGACTAATCGGAAGTATTATGCCACCTGACTTATTTTATACTTGAAATGCAAATGTAAATAAATAAAATACAAAACTAAAAACAGACACATTAAATGTTAAGTCAAAAGGAAATAATACTAACAAGTTTACTGGATGGGTAGCTGAGATCAGCGCCTTAACTTTGTTAGTGGAAATATTTGCCATCATGAAATGTATCAATTAACATTACTAGTATACCTACACTTTGTAATGTGCATGTAAGTTAAGCATTATAGTATGTGCAGTATAAAAAAAATTAAGAAGTATAAAAACCTTTGTTGGAAAAATTAAGTATTTCCCTCTAATCTTTAAGTTAATTTATGCACTAAAGAAGTCCCGCGAAGAGTGGAGGGTGAACATATGGGATTATACTGTCCGGACTAGAAGTGACAAACTTTTTGTACACGTTTTGAGACACATCCGAATATTTAAAACACTATTGGAGGGAGAAATGAATAGCAAAAATTATCCAGAGAGGCCAAGGTTGGAATGCACGAAGGAAATTGTGAGTGATGTTAAAATGAGAACTCATGTAGGAATAAAAACGCTTCGCTGATAGGAGAGTAAAGTGGAAAGCTGCAACAAACCAATCTTCTTTGGCTAATGATGACATGAAACAATTACTCAGAAAAAACCCGCACCGACTTTCAGATATTATTAATATTCAAATCAATGTAATAATTGATGAATGCTGATGATAATGGCGTCTGCATATTGCTTACTTATCTGCTAGCCACCGGAAAGGTGAATGGCGGGTGTAGTGAGGAATACAGCCATGAAAAACAATGAAATGAGTGTGAGGAATCCGGAGATCAAAAAGGAAAAAAATTGGGATATATGTATATGGATTAGTGTCTCAATATATTGTTGTCGCAGCCGTTGCCGCCGTTGTTGTCGCCGTTGTTGTCGCCGTGCGTGGGACAAAGGTTTTCTCATACCTGTTTGTTATGTTAGGTATTTCTATAATCCTCTCTTTGGTCTCTTCTAGAGATATATATTTACATCCGTGTAGTCTATATCAGTACATTTACATCTACCTGCAAGGCACAAGGCATAATGCATATTCGTACGAGTGTTGAGGAATGTCTACTTAGGAGGCTTGAATGGGAATTCACCGGTGGCAGCTGCTGGGGTCGAAAGAGCGCTGGTTTCAAGTTTCCCCATCGCATACGAGGCGGACTTTATTTCTTCCTTTTTCGCTCTCCTCTCTCTCTCCCTCCCTCTCTCTCACTCTGCTGATTGGAACCCTCACCTCGTAACGGGAAGGGGTCACGAGGGATGGGAAATTGACGGAGGAACAGGAGTCGAAAGGAAAGATGACTCTATCGCCCATTTACAGTTTTATTTCTGTATATTTTTTAATTCGTATCTCTCTCGTCGACTCTTCCCGTGTGCCTTTTCCGTTCCGATTTACTGAGAAGGAATCGGGACGGAGAGCGATGGAGCGAGTATATACTATATATACCCTTCGTCGCTAGGGCGACTATGCACAGGAGAAACACATAAAAAGACAATCACAAGGACTTTGAATATTTCCGTGGATCGCCACCACCTTCTTCAGCTATATATGCAGATAGACACCCGCACATACATACGGTGGCTATGGACTGAATCACTTCCGCACGAAAGCTTTTTGCAAAAAAAGGAAAAAATCAGTCGCCTTCTGGTTTCATATACTTTGAATGCCCCGTCATTGGCACCGTCGCCGTCTGTGTGATGCAACTCTGTGGCAGGCATTCTGCGATAAATGTAACTACAACTGAAGTGAGAAGTTAATACTCCATTTAATAATGATAAACTTCATTGAACACCAAGTGCTTGTCAAAAACTAGGCAGCAAAAGCTTAGGCTGGTTTTATAGATACACACCCATTACGCCATTTCCTTAAGGGGTAGGCAAAGTCAAAGATTTCAGTTATTTCCGTTAGTCCAATAAGATTGGATCGCTTTAATTACTTTCTCCATGATGGTCTATCCTTACTAACCACTTTCGCTTCTCCTTAACTCATGCATTGCTTCTTTCGCACTCTCCTGTTCTTAAGACTCCTAATATCCCTCCTCTTTAGAGTCTCTTCCACCGAATTCACCCATGACTTCCGTGGTCTACCTCATCCTCTCACACCATTCGCTTTAATATCATGTATATCTGTTTTGTTGTTCGACTATCTTCCATTCTCTCAATATGACTTAACCAACGAAGCACACTCCTCTTATGTGTCCATTACTGGAGCATCCAACCTTGTGGGTTGGATGCTCCAGTAATGGTCGGGGATGATGATTGATGGATAGGGTTATAAATGATCCACTCATTTATAACCCTATCCATCCAACTATTGTTGCAAACACTTCTCAGGTATCCCAATCCTAGTGTATTTAGCCTACTCTTATGCTTATCCTGACATACCCAAATTTCGCTGCCATATAATAACGTCGGGAGGAGAGCACTATTGTGCACTGCGATTTTTCACTTCCCTGGACAAACACTTATTCCTAAATATGCTCAATATACTATCTACGAATTTTCTACCGGCATTTGAACGCCTTGCAATCTCTTCATCTATCCTTCTATCTTTCGCAAACATGCGGCCAATATAAACAAAATCGTCTACTTGTTCAATTACTTCACCATCTATTTATACCTGGTTGAATATTATTTGGTGTAAAAACCAATTTTATTATTTCCGTCATAGATTACGCTCTCGTTCAACTAACCGGCAGCCTATATGACCCCAAACTCTTAGTCAAAATCAAGTTAGCGTAATGGCTACGTCATCTTGTGGTGAACGTTAATCAGACATGATAATACCGGGCCTTTAGTCGTGAGTTGTGTTGTCTAAAAGAACGAACGGTGATGCCAAATTTCTATAGTTCCATCAGAGTCGAGTGATTGGGAAGCTGTTTTCCTGTTCTTATACTGAACTTCATATTTTTTTTAAGTTGGAATTGGCAAGAATCTTTTGTAGCAAATAACTCGTTTGATGTTGTACGCTTAGATAAATTATGTGAGTAGAAAATGGGAATATTCGTTATTTTTAAAAGCTTGAAATCCTAATTCTACCTATCTCCTCGATGATAGTATGCAGTTTCAGCATTGAAAGCTATTCTCCTTCAATATTACCTTTTTAAAGATCTTAACCAATTATTTATTACCCTTTCTCCGGATTATTTTGGACTGGGAGGAATGCCATCACGTCTTTGAATGCAAGTCTGCATCTTCTATGGAGAATAATTAGGTGGTTTTCCAATGTCTTTCACATAGCATTGTTTTCGTAAAATTAACTTTCACCCGCAGGCATGGTGGTTGTTATCTTCTCGATCTGTAGCATAAGTACCTACTGGTGAAATCAAGTTTATAGGTTCACGAATAAGGCAGAAGTACCTGAAAACATTTGTGTGAAATGTTGCATTAAATGCAACAGAGACATAGACCATTGGAAATACGGAAAAGAAGAGAAGAGAGGATTTCGAAACTTTCAATTAGTAAAAAAAGTGAATCATGATGTTGAAACGGATGGAAAAAATCGGAAAATAGGAATCGAACGATAGAATAGAAGAGAAGGGAATAATGTGGAGTACTATCAGCAAGACAACATCAAGATGGATAGGCTATACTTGAATTATAATAATGATCATCATAATATTTTATCTCCTTGTTATAATATTGTATTTGAATAGTAAGATGTACATAAAGCATAAATAATTGAGCTCAAGGGACAGTGTTTAATCATTATTAACTGGCCTTGATATATAGATATTATAAGTTCATACAAATGACCTGTAAAAATACCTATGAAGGAAATAAGGCTCTATAGCAGGGGTGCAGGATAACATTTCAGTTTTTTTGTTATATTATGGGTACCTTTTTCGTATCGTGTAAGCAGCTTTTAATTGTTTTCTAATATTTTTTCTTTTCCATATATTTAATTTTAGTCTATATACGTATTGTTAAATTGACTATAAAAATTTGTTTTGGTCACCTTCGCTTTTATTCTTAAATAAATTATTAGTTTAAGGGGTGCAAGATATTACATTAATGAATGCGAGAACATATTGAAATATTTTAGGGGTGTGGCGAATAAAACCGTTTAGGAACCGATGCTCCATAGGAACAAAACGTTTCCGCAACATAAACCTATGTACTAGTAAAAATAAGCGTTAGCAGGTGAAAAAATCAAAATACATATCTGTGCAAAGATAATTACAGCATTATAAAAGAATGATACATTTTACATTCACAGAAAAATATTTTCGTTCAAACCACAAAGAATTTGTAAGGAATATTATAGAAGGGAATATAGAAGGGAAGGTCCTACGCGTAAGACCGAGGGACGAATACATGGGTCAACTAAAACGAGAACTAAAGCTGAAGATCTACAAGTACATAAAGGAGATGCATGGGAAAAAGTAGAGGGGAGGAATGAAATAATTTTTTTTAAGGATGGGATAGCTAATAGTGATCTAATATTGAAGTCTTCAATTGTCCCTGTATGACAGCGTCGTTGATTGACGCCTGATCAATTTTCTCTAATCGGCCAAAAAAAAGAAACAATTTATTTTTCATATGCTCTCACCTCTTTTAATCTATTTCACTTTCAGTTAACGCCAACTTTTCTATCACCTCTCTGGTGCTCCATATTAATTACATTTTTTCTAAAGTTAAGGTTATCCCAGTACACTCTTTTCCGAAGGAATAAGTGTAGAGCAGCCCACTTTTAACGCAGTATCGCAGATTTTGCTTCTTTAGGTGAGCATGTCGCCTAAAGAATAAAATAAAGTAGTTTTTATAAGTTATCCAATCCACCCGTAATATTAAATCTTAGCATTTGCATACTCTTTTACCTCTTTATCTATCCTACTAATTTTCTCATCATCATCAATTTGTTTTTCAAACTCTTCTGCGAATACGCCCACATTCATCAAACTGTCTTTATTTATGTTTTTGTTGCTTCGCTTTGTTCCTAGCTTTTGGAACGTTTTGCCTCGATTAAATTTTCTCCGAAGGGATTTCACTGGGATGTGAACCCAAATCTACCGATTGCCAGTCCTGTGACACCACCACGCCATCTCAGTTCAAAGCGAATACCAGCTGGGGTTAATGCAAATACTGGTCAAGTAAAATGATTTTTCTTGGCGAATTTCATGCCCTTGGTGTTTATCTGGGCACCCGTGCGCAAGACTGCGTACCAAGTCATTTCTTCGTTTTTCGCAGTGATATTGCATGAATTGTGATCCTTTCTTGACTCGCGCTAGTTATTTATCAAAACTCAGTTGTATTCGTTACATCCTGGGTTGGTCATATACATACTGCATCACAAACGAAAAAAGGAGTTTTCACTTTTATATCTGCATGCATTACTTTCACTGTGTAAGGACTTCTTTGTTTTTGTGACTTCAAAGCATTTGTCCGTAAAAATAATGAATGTTGAGTAATGAATTTTTGCGAGGTAAGTCTGTTGATTCCCGTAGAGACTAAAAAGTGTTATTAGCCTTAGTGAAAGGAAAACACGTTCATTCCTGCTTAGGATCCCTGGATTTTATGGAAGCGGTCGCGTGTTACTCATAGTCTCGGGCCACACTGTTGATTTTACGCCCGACTGACTGCTAATAAATCAGCAGAAGATTAAACCAGAGTGGTTTCACGTCCTTGGCGAGGCATTCCAATCTCGAAGACGGAAGGAACGCACAAGATTTCCCTCGCTTTCCTCAGCCGATTTCTCTTCCCTCTCTCATCCCCCTTACTCCTGTAGGAAATGAGTCTGCCGTCTTTACGGTCTCGCGTCGTCACAATCCTCTCCTCCCGGATAACCCTAGTCTGCTCCCGAATGTTGTCTTTCGTCGTAATGACGTGTTTGCGCCCCTGCACCACCGATCTCTCGCAGCCCTCTTGCTTCGTCCCTTTACCCGCTACTCGTGTCACATTGCTCCCCCCGTCGAAGACTCGTGTGGTGTTCCCTGCGCCGATGTGTATATATATGTTGGAATGGGAGCACGGGAGTGATAACACAGTACCTGGTTCAAGGGTTTGGGGGTAACGGGGTGGTAATTAGATGGAACAGAGTGGGGGTTTCGTGGAAATGAAACGTGGTGGGGTTACTGTTTGTTCAGGAACATTGAAGGTAAGGAATCGATCCTGCGTTGGCTTTTATTAGTCGTGTTAAGCAATATGCGAATTTTTAAAGTACTAGCACGGGTCAAGTTTGATACAGTTGTAGTGAAACATGGTAACAGTGATCTGCGCGAAGTGAGACGTCATGGAGGGGAATACTCACGTGTAAGTGGTCGGCTAAGGAGCGGAGGGGAGAGGACAGCACACGATCACACAGTGCCTGGTTCAAGGGTTTCAGGGTAACGGGATGATAATTAGACGGAGCAGAGTTGGGGTTTCGTGGAAATGAAACGAGGTGGGGTAATACTGTTTGCTCAGGAACTTCGCTGGCCTAGAAATGATCCTACGTTGACTTATACTTGTAATGCAATATTCGAATTTTGAAAGTGATCGCGCGGTGTAAATTTGGTTTTGAGATAGTTCTTACACGGTGATATTTACATACTATCCTGTGAGCAGACGTAGGGGGTGGGAGGATGTTGCGGAGGGTGTAGGACACCAGCCATGTAAACGGGGGATAATAGGAAAATGGGAGAGGAGTGAGGACAAAGATGAACTGTTTACTATCGTACTGACTTATGTAACGCTCTATTTTTGTTATCATCACTAATGGTGCGTGGGAAGGAGAAACTTTTGTACTTATCAGTTAGGCTGTCTCTCTCTCTCTCTAATATTGTCGCTTCTATCTGTTGTGGAGATATAGCTCGGGATCAAAATAATATCTTCCGTTTCATACGGAATCTCGCCTGATCTGAATTTTTCAAGTAATCTAAGTCTAGCGAGAAGACTTTGAGTCTCTAGCAGCTTCCAACCTACTCCTTCTTTCAGCTGTGTTACACTACCTGGTCGCTTGCAAAAGGTTTTTCTTTGGCGAAGCGTTCGGCTTACCTTTGCATTTGCTTTGCTTACTTGCCGAATTAAATATTTGTGATTCGGGTCCCAAATGATCGCAGCGTATTTGAGATGTGCTCTAATGAGAGCAGCGATGTACGATAGAAATATAGGTATTTATTTCTGTGGTTGATATGTTACCCCACATTGGACATCTCAAGAAATGCCGAAAGTCGTGCAAGATAAGATTGTGTGCGAAGGTCAAAGAGCTGGTGTTAAATGGGATATACGTATGGTTTTTCAGAAATGGCATATATTTATGATCAGAAACGCAGCTCTTTGTGAAAATGATTCCCTCCGCTTACAGTGTTCTTACGTCAGTGCCTTGTTTGGGTTTTCCTGTGCTTATTTATACACTAGGATGGGTTATCGGTATTGATCATACAGTCCCTGGTTCAAGATTTAGGTTTATTGGGTGATAATACCTAAAAGGGTTTTGTGGAAAAAAACGAGGTAGGTTAACTGCTTTTTCAGGTAGCCGCACCTATTTTATCCTTACTTAAGTGGCTGGCTGATCTGGAGTCGCTCCTTCGGTGACTTTTCTTAGTCATGTATTACAATATAACTGATTTAGAAACTGTTAGTGCGGTTAAAATTAGATTTAATTAGCCGGGAATGGTTTTTACGTAGTGATATTGCGGTGTAAATGAATGTGGGATTCGAAGAGATTTATGAGGTAGGTTTTGTAACCTACCCGTCCGGCTGTCAATGGCTAACGGGCGTCGTGATCGTGCCGTCCTTTCCCTGGGATATGCCTGTGATCATTTGAAAACGGCTGTAGATCCACTCATGAGTCTATGTCCCTATGAGCAAGGATCCATTGCATTTGATGATCACCATCGCCTGCACAACTTATTTTACTAACTTGTGTAATGTCTCAGAGAATATCGATAATCTCGGAATTTGAAAAAACCACTTTTTAATTAAGATTGACGCATTGATTAAGTACCTACTATTTTGATTGAATTGATATCTTACAGTAAATCAATTTCCAGGCGTTTTTCTGAAGCAACGCTATCCTATGGAAGTTCCTAGAAAAAGGATACTCTATGAATATCTCTAGAAATTATAGCCAGGATAAAACTTCGTGTGGAAAATGATAAGCCACAATTCTATTTCAAGCAGTTACTGATTACTAATCAGTGATCGAAATTACGAAGTTATGTACAGAAAACTGCGGTTGAAAGGTGTTTCAGAAGAACATTGCCGGCAGCATTTTGTCAGTTTTGGTTTGCTTACGTTATACTACGTTGTGGGGAATATCTTTAAATTTTTATCGTGGCTATTGATATCTAGAACTCCCTTGCTTCTATTGAAATTTTTAGGATTTTTAATTTGTTTGGAATAAGGAAGCGTGACAAATGGTCGATTGCAGACAAGACACAGGTACGTATTCCAACAAGTTATAAAACCTGTAAGTGAAAGAATTCGTTCAATATGCTTTGCAAAAACAGCGTTCGTACAACCCAAATATAGTTAACAGATATAACTATAATGATTTTATAGCTAAATGTTTGTTCGACCGGCAGTAAGTGTATTGCAGAATATTACTTTTTTCAGTGGAATTCACATTAAATTATAAATGGGGATGTCGCCACTGAAATCAATACAAAACGTATTTCCATCTTCGTGGCCTCAATATCCATTATGAGCGCCACAATCCTCGCGAGCGACATGCGAGCTGTCATGTAGCAAATATGATCCCTCCATGAAACGTTTCAGTTAATTTGTTTTCTTTTTTATCAATGTATATTTCACTCGGAACAACAAGCAAGCGTACTTATGGATTGGCGCGTTAGTCGGACATCAAAACGGACCGCTCCCTCCTCCCCACGAACAACACTACCCTTTTGTATTTAAGGAGGTTCCGCCACGACTTTGTGAGTCCAAACGAATACTGAATTTTGCCTATTCACTGGTACTGTTTACAAAATAATCCTTTCTTTGATGAGTCCTCAGCCGTTAGGAAAAATAATTCAAGTACAAAATATGCAGGTTATTAGACGATTGTATTTTTAATGAACACTTTTTTCCGGCTATATGAGCGGAATGCAGCACCATTTCTACTGAACTTACCAATTTTGACTTCATAAATAAAATAAGCTCACTGGTAACTTGGTGGTATTCCATTCTGTAAAACGAATTTATTAAAAAACTTTTACAAACCACAGAGAAATATACGTACAAACACGACCCGGGTTTCGGCGCTAAGCACCATCATCAGGCCATCAGGCTAAGCACCTGATGATGGTGCTTAGCGCCGAAACCCGGGTCGTGTTTGTACGTATATTTCTCTGTGGTTTGTAAAAGTTTTTTAATAAATTTTGACTTCAGTTCCTGCAGCTAATAGATGATTATTTAAATAATGAGATACGTAGATTAGTGCCTATAATTCGATAAAATTCAATTTTCTAAGAGTGTTTGCTTCTAAATTACAGTTTTCTTTGCAAAATGGCATTTATATTTGATGGAGAAATATTATTTTTACCCTTGTTTCAACCATTTTTGCATTTAACAGCATGTAATTTCAGGTTTTATTTGGGAATAAAATGGCTTGGAAAGTTAGAATTTTGTTATTTGTATCAAACAGGGGACAATTTTTTTGTAAGTTGCCAGAATTTGAATTTTAAAAAACCTTCAAGTCCTCTTACGTTGTGTTGACCTTAAGCAGCCATAGGGCACATATTAAAGCCTTGAGGTTTTAAATCGCCGCATCCGAAAAAGAAATAGGTCGAATTGACGCGAGGGATCTTTTTATATATGTTCATGTATTGCAGTGTCATCGTGACTGGGAGGGGTGTCTGGACACGGTCGCGCGGAGGAAAAACACATTTGTTTCTGCGAGCCTGGACGATGCAAAACGGAGGGGGGAGAGTATTAAGGGGTGGGGAGGGGAAGTAAAAGAAGAGTAACCGGGTGTGGCGGGTGGAAAACAAAAGAAAAACGAAAAAAAGAACAAGTGAAGGGAGTGATGCGATGAAAAATTCATCGCTTCCAATTGTACGAGAGGGGTAGTAGGAGAGAGAGAGAGAGTGGAGTTAAGGCTCAAAATATTTAAAACTGCACCAACCGCCGCATTTATAAACATCAAGGCGAGCGGTGGCGGCGCAGGTGAAAAAAGGGGGTCCGAAAATTTAAGGAGATTCCGCCGTAACTGTGTGAGTCAAAACTAGTACCGGATTCCATTTGTTCGTGTGTTTGTTTTTGAACTTGTTCTTATTATTTTTATTATATTTTTATTACTTCAAAAGATTTATTGTTTTATTAATTGTTTTTCTTGGCTAGTTACTTGTAAGGGGTTTGCTGACGGAGGAAAAGATAGGGGATTGTTGGGATGGCTAGGAATGAGTTTGGATGTGCTGCGGACTCCCGTAAGATTGTTGCTTTGAATTGTAAAGAAAATGAAAAAATAGCTGCATAGAGAATTGCTAGTTTCATTGAAAGTGGTCCGAAGTGACATATGTTATGGTTATTAAAGTATTGTTTTCATTTATGGCAGTCCTTAGTTATTAATAAACCAAATTTAAATACTGAGAATGAGGATTATTAGTCGGTGATACATTTGAATAAAAACTATTTCTAGCCCTAGGTGCCGACTGCTGTGCCATTTATTTTGAACGAACTCATGCGTTTTACACTTTATTGTCTGTGCCTTCCCGTTGTTATTAACTAATAACTTCAAAACTTAGATAAGTTGGTGCCTATATTTCTTAATCATTCAATTAACTGGGATAATTTTCTTCTTTTTCATAGTTTTTCGTGAAAATGGCTTTATAATTGGATCGAAAATTGCTAGCTTTCCACATTCTTCTTAAACTTTGTGGTTCCATCACTCAATTTGTTTTAAGGTGAAGACTTTTACAAGCCATTGAACATCAAAAGAACAACACGACCTGTCAAATCAATGCTTAAGCACCATCTTCAGGTTATTTGAAAACGTACAGCATCTCCCATATATACTGAACTGTGAGATGGAGCAGGGGGAATTAGAGGGAGGAAATGTGTGGATTTTCCCCTTTTTCGTCCATTCTTACCGTTAGCACCATGTTATTTCAAGTTCAGTTCGCGAATGGAATCGAGATGAAAGGCAGAATTTCGTTGTTCATATTAAACGGAGGGGACATTTTCCTATATATGTAGATTTTAGATTGTATGGGTGGGTGAGGGCCTTCTGGAGCCCTCCTGGTACTCAGACCTCATGGTCCATTGTGCAGTCCCACATTTAACCTGCCTGATACTTGTACACAGGGGACAAGTGCACCCCGGTAGAGGTATGGAGGAGGAGCCACCCCCAACCTTCCCGGTACTGGTATGTAAGAGGGTCACCTCCCTCATACCTTCCCGGTCTGGGTCTACCCTCCGGCCTCCCAGTATAAGTCTGGAGGGGTGTCACTTCTCCATCCACCCCGGTAGAGGTATGGAGGAGGGCCACCCCTCCAACCACCGTCCGGGCCCAACGTTGCTTAACTTCGGTGATCTGACGAGAACCGGTACATTTTTCTATAAGTAGCCAGAATATAAATCAAAAGATATTTAAGTCTAAGATATAAGTTTATTTAATTATGATATTTTACGTTGTAATATCTTTTATACTGTGCGAAACCCCATGATTTAAAAAATCCCTTTAGGCCTGGCCTAGAGGCCCAGGTATATTTCGAAGTTTTTTTTATATAGACAGCTCATTTTGCTCACCCCTTGCAGTAATGGTCAGTCGTTTTGAAAATAGATCCTGAAAACATTTTAAATAATATTTATATGATCTACAATAACTTTGAACGAATCTGATATTGTGCCTACTAATGAAGTTATGATTTTTTTGTCCACAAACCCAATTTTTTCCACCTCTTGTAGTAATGGTTGGTGTTGTCAACACATCTGTCACTCAGAAGTTTTTGGTCGTATAATATATATTAGAGTGCAATATATTTCATATTAAGGGGGTTATAGTGATTTTTCAACTTTTTAAAAACCCTTCTCCATTTCCATCCCCTCGGTCCGATTTTGCCCATTAACGAACTTGACCGAGGTTTTCCACCTTCATATTTTATGTATCTATCAGCCTGGAAGTAATTTGTTCAAAATTACGGCAGTGATCGTGACTATAAAATGTATACTGACCGTGAAACGAGAACCTATGCAGTAATTTTCCGGAAGTCGCACCATGGTAACGACTACTACAGGTATTCTTTTTCGAAATCTACCTAACATAGGCAAGCGGTCACGGCCATTGAGTTGACACAAAGTTTATATTTTTGTTCAATAGGAATCTGGGGAATGCTAGGGAATCACTGTCAAAGGAATGTCAAATCATTGAGCACTAAGATGAAGATGAGGCAAAAGGTGGGGTTCCCTCATTAACAGAAAATTTAGAAAAATATTAAACACCAGGCAGGTAATCACAGTCATAGCACGTCAAAATACTGAGAACTACTTGGAGTATGTGGCTAGGGGCATCGTTCGCTCATAAACACGAAGCTTAGTTATGTAGTCAATGCTGGATAAAAAAATCACTGCCATAGGCACGTTAATCCACTGTAAGTATTGACGGGTATTTTCCTATCGTGCCGATTACTGCAGCCGTAAGTGGAGCACCTGTGGCTGCAAAGTAAGTTTTTATTATTCTGGCCAAAAGACGTACTTGAGGAAAGAAATAATAATATATCATGTAACATAATGAATACTTAGTATTTGCATAACTTCAATGCACTTCAGAAGTAACAGCCAATGGTGGAACTGGAGATCTTGTTACCACGTAATCCAATGCAAAACCCGGGTAGCCGAGTAGAACAATATGGCTAGATGCACAAGCTGAAAAAACGCATTGGCTTCACCTTGGGAAGCATACGCTCTCTCCCGTCAGCTCAATGATCACGGTACAGGTAAAAAAGGGAGTCCGAAAAAATTAAAGAGTGGATATAGAGGGAGGTGTAGCAAAAGAAGGACGATATTCGCGCAAAATAAATAAAAAAGAAGGGCGATTTGCGCTTAAAAAAGAAAAACCTCGCGCGAGCCGGATGCGGTGCATTTTTCGATAGCCTAAACTCGCGAAGAAATTATAGGAGAGCTTTTTTTATTTAAGTTTCTTTCAACTGTCGAATGCTCTTTTCTTTTCAGTCTCGCTGCATTTCCCGTTGTCGGATCTCGGTGAGTGTAGCCTAAGGGTTCTTTGGGTAAAAGATCCTTCAAACAACAATTTTTCTGCCACAGGTATTGCAATCTCATGCCTTATTGAATGGTTACCGAACGTATGAACTTCTGGCCTCCTGCTAAACTGAAGGTTTTCCTCACTATATCAAGCTTAAAATATCAAGGAGGATTATTTGGCGAAAATTTGTGCGGCATTTTTTTCTGGCTTATTTTCTGGAATATAACAAAGAATGCGATATTTCATGGTGTCCCTTTTTAGATAGTCCTGGTATGCCTAACGATATCGACCTTAATTGTTGTCCATGTACAAGATTATTTGTTTCTGGAGCATTAAAATATTTTTCCGCTACCTTTACTGCGGAAAATAACTTATAATTGAACAGTAAGGCTTTTATAAACCAAAGAAATTTTATCCAAGTATGCACTTAAAGCTGAGAAATTCGTTTCCCGATCAAAGTTATTCCAGTTCTTGTACGTCATGGGGTTTGAGTTAGTGCTGCGGCTGGTGTTCTGGCTCCACACCCTTAGGTTCCCACGTCCCGTGTGTTGCCCCGCGTGTTTTGCTACCATACAGCGTTACACCAAAGTGCGTCATTGTAAGACTTTGGTTCTATTCCCTCATTATTTTTATTTTATTATTGTGAGACTTTCTCTACCTCTTCTTTTGATGATTTAATGTGTTAATATACTATGTGGTCTAGTGGTGGAATAAAGTGTTGTTGAAGCGAAACGGCTTCAGCCGCAACTGTTTCAGTCAGACAACTGTTTCGAATAACTGTTGCAAACAACAGGTTAGTTTCGTGATCGCGCCGCAGCCGCGCCGTTGTGCTCTGTGCTGTGCAGTGGCAACTGATAGCTGAAGCTGATTGTATTGTCTTCTATCCTGTTCCAGTTTCACTGCACGTGTGGCTGCGTTGCGGTTATTCTACAATTTGTCGGGTTTGAATCTGTTGCAGGCGGTTGCTGGTTTATTCAGCCAACTCATGTCTCGTTTTCTAGGGATGTAGGATTTCTTAATATTGGCGCCAGGCTTGTATTTGCACCCAATGACTTGGGAGTAACCCTGTCCATATGGGCTTTGAAGCTTAGCGACTTGTCAAGAGTAAGTGCGTGCGTGCGTGGCTTGCCCAAGTGCGTGGCTTCGTCGCTCCCTCGGACAGCTTGAATTTTTTAGACGTACACAGCCGCACGGTGGTGTTTCATCCGTAGTTTTTTGATTAAAAATATGTTGGCCTGCGTCTTATTGGTGTTGATATTCATTCTCCATCAATCGTATTATTCGGTTACGTAGTCTAATTGGACCCGGGTTCAAATCTCTGTAGTGGGGTATGTACTACTGCGGAATCCCCGCGCTATTGTCACTTGGAGATAAGTACTCTTATCGTCAGATATGACATAAAACTGTGGCCTTCTTGCGCCTTTCGTTGAGGGTAGCCAGATGCCAACGTCGGGTTTTCTCTCCTTCCTTCCTCGACTACCCACCTTATCCTTTCCTTAACAACCTGCCCTCCCATCCTTATTGGCGCAGTTGACCTCGGCCGTCAGTGACCCCCGCGTTTGAAACATGGAATTTACCCTGAATCTTGTCCCTGAGAGTAGGCAACTTGGTATATGAGTTGACCCATTTTGGCCAAAACCCCCGGCAACTGCTATTATGGTATTCATGCACTTTCAGGAACATTCGGTGAGAACGTTAACTTGATGGGTCGTTTTAAATGTCTTCTTTAATTTATCGATCTTTGGCAATGACAGGTCTAATTCCAGGTATGTCTTTCACACCGTTTGGAAAAGCTTAAAAAGGGGGTTATAGGGATAAATATCGGTTGCGAGGTACCAGGTCCCAGACCGATTTGTTACCGTGTATATTTCCGCTTCTTTGTTTTATCATCGAATATAGCTATGGTAGAGGAAGATGTTCAGGCTCAGTAAATATTATTTTAATAATTGGATATTTACAGCCAATTGGTATTTTAAAATAATTTTAAAAAAACAACCTCCCAATTATCGCCGAAGTACAGCTCTAGAAATACTAAACATATTTATATTTCGTAATTGATAAGGCGATTTAGTAATAAGATTCTGCCATACCTATTCAGGTTGGTCGGTAGTGCCCGTTATTTCTTCATTCTTGATTATAAGTATTTTAAATGAATTCATTAAATACCCTTATGTTGTAACTTAAAAAGTCATTACTATTTCCGTATGTGGGTTGAAATATCACATTAAAGTACAGTGGAAAAAGAATATCATTGTTAATGCTTAATCGTTTAGACTTAATTAATTAATTTTATTTGACTTTCTGTCGTAATCTGCATTTCATTACGACTAGCAACTGAGAATATTTACTGCTTTTCTAAAACTACTACGAATGAAAGAGAATGAAGCTCGAAAATGCCGGTAAAGTATTCTTGGATTACTCAATGCCTCCTGTATTCTATTTGGCAGCATTCTTGAGTTGTCACATTTTGTCCGCGTGCGAATATTATTGAATGGTGAGTATTTCGTGGATTTGTAGCATAGGATACTTCAAATAAATCATATATCAGTTTACTATTATTACATGCGATCAATATTACGTAATTCCGAGAATTGACCCCTTGAATGGACAAAGCCATGTCATAAAATTAGTATTTTCGCATGCGATAATTATCACAAATTTTCGAGATTTTGACCTCCTGGTCCTACGGAAAGGACGTCAATACCCGTAGTATTTCTTTTGTTTAACGGAACAGTTGGTACGGAATTATTTAGCTGGGGTTTAACGCAGGTTTCATTGTAACTGTGAACATCCGATCCGATTCTGACGATGCCGCTTTGGCATTCCGGTCTCTGAAGGTTTACTACGGCTGCGTCATCCTATCCGTCGCATGCTTTGATTCTTTGACGCCTAGCGGATCTCACCACTTAGCAAGGTCACACTCTTCCGAACCGATCCCCTCGGCTCGCGCCGCGTTGGCACGGAAACCATCGGCTTTTGCGTGGCGACGGCGCGGCACGCGATTACATGCGCGACGCGCGTCGCATTTCTTTTTTCGCCCTACCTCCCTCTCACGGCAGAAGGGAGATGGATTATTCAGCTCCGCTTTTAGTCGCGGGGAAGCGGCGAGGCGAGCCGTGAAACGGGGAACCCGGTAAAACATTTCATCGCGAGCGTGAGTGGACGCTAAGTGAGCAGAAGTTTTACGGAGGTACACGCAAAAACATTCGAATTAGAATCGAGGCGTATAGAATCTGAGGTGTTATTTTGGTAAATTTCCGGATCCGAATTGAAAAAAAAAAGAATTTGGTTGCGAACGAATTGAAGTGGTCGCTAAGTGGACAAATGGTTACATAGGTTTGTACAAAACTTTCGATTTGGAATCGAATGGAGTCTATTGGGGTGTTAGTTGTGCAACTTTTGAATCTGAATCGAAAAAAAGTGATTCAATTGCTAATGGATGGGATTAGACGGTAAGTGGGCAGAAGTTTTACGTAGGTGCACGCAAAATCATTCGAATTAGAGTCGAGGCGTAAAGAATACGAAGTGTTATTTTGCTAAATTTCCGGATCCGAATATAAATAAATCTGTTAACTGTGCAACTTTTACATCTGAATCGAAAAAAAGAGATTTAATTGCTAACAGATTGGATTGATCGGTAAGTGGGTGGAAGTTACAGAGGTTCGAATTTACCACAAAACATTCGAATCAGAATTGATTCGATTCTGGTTGTGGATTATTTTTGTATCTTTCCGGATCATACCAATTGTAGATACTGTACAATAAATCTACATACTACCCTGCGAGCCGCCGCGTGGGCGTGTGGCAGGGGTATTACAATGCAGAGCAATACATTTATTATAGCCAAATATTACATAATGTGAGCGTAAATCGTGTTGCAAACTGGAATGCTGGCTCTTCCTGCGCAATTTTGAGCGTGACCCATAGTCAAATCTACGAGATTGCAAAACACCGTTGCACCACAGAAATAAGTTTTTTACACTTCCACATCCATAAATGTTTTCAGGGTAAATAGTCAATGACTCATCTTTTTTTTCGATTTATCGTCGAACTATTGGACTTATGGTCCAATAGTTCGACGATTAAACCCGTCTCTCAATAGAACTGGCCGTGTAGTTGATGCTATCGATTTGTCAAAGTGCCAGACGCCTCAACTTTTAATAGCTTGGACATACTCTCAGTGAAGGCGTTATTTTTTATCAGGGTATATTACAAGGCGACATAAATTCTTCACTGGCATCGAATGAACGAAATCTAGAGTCCTGGCCTCCTGTCAGTGTTTCTAGGTTCGCTTCCCGGAAAGGAAGGAAACATTATGTGGAACATCGATTCCTATTAGGTGCCATGTAGGGAGCATTTCAGGTGTCTCTTCAAGTAACCTGTCTGTCAGATGAGACGTCAAAATGTGGATCCTTTGGCGCATTTCGTTAAGAGTAGGTTAATGAGTAGGCAGATACTTGGTCTCCCTCCACCCTTGCTACAGCAATAGTGGTTGAGGAACATGGTGGCAGCTGCTCAGAAGAGCCAATTTAGTGGCACGACCTTCCTTACAAACTGACTCCGCACAGGAGACTAAGGCAATCTCCGCATTTGACCACCAGGGTTTCCAAGATTGCAAAATGTCCTTGCCGACCTCAAAAACCTCAATCTGTCATTCTCAACAGCTCTCTATACTCTTTATGACTCTAAATCCAATTATTTAGATGGACTACTCCGATAGTTTAAGAATTATATCTGCGTATTTTGTTCCAGCTTTCTTTAGATCTACTGTCTCACAATCAGTGCTGCTGGAACTTTGACGCACTCTCCAGTTAAGTGCCAATATGTTTGCAGCACTTCCTACTATGTGCTATCGTCTCTCCTCCACTCCTTCATCTACCTCTTTCAATTGCGCCTTCCCCTCCCTGACCTCATGCTTCTAGCAGGTGAATGCAGGTTTGGCTACCACTATACCTTACCCTTCCACTCACCTTAACCTCAAAGGCGCAATTGACCATTACGGGGAACATGCATTAAATTTATATATATATACAAAATTCGTAGATAGAGACGAGCACGATAGACACACAAGAAAAGAACCGTAGTTGCCGGTGTGTGTGTGTCTTTCTCTTTTTTTTGTGTTTCTCTGCTTTAAGATATGAACTACAGGTTACAATCTGAATATGGTTAGATGTTATATATGCATTTGTTTATCTTTTGTTTGTTTCCGTTCATTTCGTTATTCGTTGTTTGCTTGTTGCTATGTATCATTCATTCTTGGAATAAACGCCATTGAAAACGCATCCTGACGTTCGAGTGCTCATAACTTCAGAAGTGGGATACATCGAGCTGCAATTCACGAAGATTTCAAGGCGAAGAAAAATCAAGAAAATCCGACGAAATAAAATGGTCGACGCGAATGAACTGACGGTCGCGGACCTGAAGGAAATACTCCGACTGAAAGGACAAGGCTCGAAGGGGAATTAGGTGGAATTGGTGTTGCGCCTTAACTCTACGAATCCAGACGGAGATTGGATTCGGGAGTATTGTCTCCAGACTAACCCTCTTTTGCGAGAAGCTCAGAAGACAGCTGAGTAATATCGGACGCAGCGAGACAACATGATTCGGGACCTGGATGCTATTGCGGGCGAACGAGACCAGCAACGGAACGCAACGAAATGGCCCAGCAGATCAAGGCGCTGCAGGAGTCTTTTCGTACTCTTCAGGACTAGATCGCTGCTACTGGAAGCGTTCGCCGACGGAGTCGCCGGGAAACGGAGGATAGCAGCCACGTTCCTTATGAAGGTAATGTGCGCAATCGCGTTCCGTCTGCAAATAACCTCAATGAACATCGTGATGCTGCCGAGATTATCGTTTCCAGCAATTGTGTCCGAGATGGCGACGGGCTTGGACAACTAGACGAGCAATCACGGATGGAGTAAACCACCGGAGACAAAGGGGACGGCGTTGACTCGAGGACTTCAACGAGGAACAACGTAACTGAAATCCGCCGGATCATGGGTCCTTGTCCACGGGTCCCCAGGTCGACGGCTAGCTGACTTCTCCGAAAACGATGTACCTAACCTCTTCGATCATAGTCGCCGGACTGGATTTTCACCGGAACGACATCGAACCTTCAAAGACCAACAGGATTTCTACAACTACAGCGTTCAACGAGAAAGAGCTGCCAACTTCAACCAACATGACACCAGAGGGCGCTACTACGAATCTTTGAAGATCGTCGAGTCGTTAAGTAGTCTAATAAGCGATTTTGATGGAAACTCGAATGATTTTGAAAATTGGAAGCGTCAGGTTAATATTTGACTTCGACTTATAACCTTTCCAGTAATGACCAACAAAATTTGATAGGCCGAAAATTGAAAGGAAAAGCTTTGAAATGGTTCCATTCCAAACCAGAATACATTCAATTTAGTACAGACGATTTGCATGATGCCTTAAGAAAAATGTTTTTCCATAGACCTAACAAAATCAAACTTCGTAGAATATTTGAACAACGCGTTTGGCTGAGAAATGAAAACTTTCGTAAATACTTATACGATAAAATTATTTTGGGAAACAAAGTCCTTATAGATGAGGATGAACTTATTGATTTTGTGATTTATGGAATTCCAGGTACATATTTGAGATATCAAGCTGGAATGCAGCGATTTGAAACAACTGAATCATTATTATACGCTTTTGATAAAATTTCTCTTAACAATAGAAAGTTTCCAATGGATCGTTCTAAAGACTCGAATTTCAAATTCGGAGAAAATAATACTACAGAAAGATCTGAAAGTTCTTCACAAAAACAGAAATATGAAAATAACCGTTTGGACTCAAATAACAGTCCCTAGATGCTATAACTGTGGGACTTCTGGACACAAGTATTTTGAGTTCAAAAATCCAAAACGTGAAGGAATGGTCTGTTTCAATTGTTCACAACCACATCACACAATCAAAGAGTGTCCTCAAAATAAGTCTAATTCTCAAATTTCAAATACTACTAACAATCTTCCTGAAGATAATTATCATCACTCTGTTTAATTCGAGTTTATTGACGAAGATATTATTTGTACTTTAAAATTGATTTCATTACTTGACACTGGTAGTCCATTAAGCTTTATCAAAGAAAGATTTGTTAACTTATCATTAGCAAAACCAGTAGAGGAATCATCTTTGAAATACCACGGTATCAATGAATCAAAGTTGAAAGTTTTATGCATAGTAGAAGTAAAATTTATTTTTGAAAATGAAGACAGACCTCTATTGTTATACGTTGTACCTAATACAACTATGGACTCAACAGTTGTTTTGGGTAGAGATTTTCTTGAATATTTTCAATTGAAAATTACTAGAGTTACGGACGGCAACTTTTCCAATGATGCATTAGAAATTTTGAGTATAGATATTCCAACTGTTGAAACGACAGCAGACGAATTGACTATAAATGACAAAATTCCTTTAGAAAGACAACTTGAATTGAAAGACATTTGTAAATCATTCTACTTGGAACCTGAAATACCTGACAAACCGAAAATTCAAACCGAACTCAAAATCAAATTAAAATCTCATCAACCATTCTATTTAAAACTTCTGAGATTATCGTTCGTGGAAAAACAAGAAGTACAAACAATAACTGATGATCTATTGAAACGTGGTATTATAAGACCTAGTGAATCAGAATACTGTTCTCCTATTGTACTGACAAAACGAAAGACTGGTCTAACCCGTATGTGTGTAGTTTATAGATCATTGAACAAAATTATTGAAAAAAACAACTATCCTTTACTTTTGATTGAAGATCACATTGATGTATAGAAAGGAAAAAAATATTTCAGCTTGATTGATTTGAATGACGGGTTTCAATATTTTAGAATAGCTAAGGATTCCATTAAGTTCATCTCATTTATTACTCCATTGGGACAATTTGAGTATTAATTTATGCCATTTGGTATCAAAACAGGACCAGTAGTTTTTCAAAAATACGTAAACGATATTTTCGAAGAATTGATTCGATCCGGCGATGTAGTAATTTATATGGATGACATCTTAGTAGCTTCTGAAACGATTGAACATCATTTGCTTATCCTCAGAAAATTATTCAAATTGTTGGTTGAAAATAAGCTAGAAATGAAACTGTCAAAATGTTCCTTCCTTTTTGAAAAGATTGAATACCTAGGTTATCTTATATCTGAAAATGGAGTTAGTCCTAACAAGAAAGGAATTGAATCAGTTATGAATTTCCCTGTTCCAAACAATATTCATGATATTCAATGATTTATTGGTCTATGTTCCTATATCCGTAAATTCTTTGAATTTTTTTCAATAATCGCCAAACCTCTGTACGATTTGACTCGAAAAGGCGTTACTTTCAATTTCGGGACTAAAAAACTGGAATCAATGGAAACCTTGAAAGAAGCTTTGATTATTTCTCCAATTTTGGCAATTTACAAGGCACAAGCAGAAATTGAACTTCATTGCGATGCAAGTTCTTACGGTTTTAGTGCTGTTTTGATGCATAAGGGTAAAAATCTCAAATTTCATCCAGTGTATTATTTTTCAAAGCGTACAACTGATGTTGAAAGTCGATATCATGGTTTTGATTGGAAATTTTAGCAGTAGTTCATGCATTGAAACGATTCCGTAATTATTTACACGGTTTTAAATTTAAATTAATCACTGATTGTAATTCCTTGGAACTGGCATTGAAAAAGAGAGATATACACTCTCGAATTTCCAAATGGGTTATGGAAATTCAAAACTTTGATTTCGAAACAGTACACAGAGAGGGTAAACGAATGGCTCACGTTGATAGTTAGAGCAGGATTCATTGTGTGTCAGTTATCGAAAGTAATTCATTTGAGAAAAATCTATTGGTTACTCAAAATAAAGATGAGGATATTGCTAATATTTGAAAAATGTTGGAAAAATCTCAAGATAAATCTTTTGAAATGCACAATGGCATAATTTACCGAAAACACAATGGTTCTCTTCTTTTTTATGTACCTAAAAAATGGAAAATAGTATTATGTTTAAGTATCACGATGAATTTGGGCATTTAGGCACAGAAAAAACCTACAATATTATTAAGAGGAGCTACTGGTTTCCTAACATGAAAAGTAAAATTACTAGCCATGTACAAAATTGTTGTCAATGCATTGCTTTCAACCCACCATCAGTGAAAGTGGAAGGATTTGTTTATAAGATTCCGAAAGGTGATAAGCCATTTCAAACTATTCCTGTTGATCACGTTACTGTCTCTGACAAGAGAGTTTAATCTAAGAACCATATTCTAGTAGTTGTAGACGCTTTTTCAAAATTTACTAAATTATTTCCTTCTAAATCTACCAATTCAAAGGAAGCAATCGCATACTTGAAAACGTATTTCAATAACCATAGTAAACCTAGTGTATTGTATCGGATAGAGGTACTTGCTTTCGTTCTGATGAATTTATAAATTTTATAAAAATATATGATGTAAGACACATTTTGAATGCAACAGCATCACCTCAAGCCAACGGACAGGTCGAAAGACTGAATAGAACTCTTGGCCCTATGTTAGCCAAATTATCTGATCATGAAATTGGCATAAATAGGCCAAGTATCATTCCAGAAGTCGAATTTGCGTTGAATAACAATGTTTTATAACCTTCGCTTTGAATAACAATATATAAATTTTATTTTCCTCCGATATCCGACGTCGGACAAATGTCAGGACGGACGAATCTGTAAGATATGAACTACAGGTTACACTCTGAATATGGTTAGGTGTTATATATGCGTTTGTTTATCTTTTTTTGTTTTCATTCATTTCGATATTCGTTGTTTGCTTGTTGCTATGTATCTTTCTTCAATTTTGGAATCAACGCCATTGAAAACGCATCCTGACTTTCGAGTGCTTATACTGCGTGGAAACGCGTTTTGCGCGGGAAAAGGCAAACACCAACGGCCAATCTCGAATGATCTGACTCTACGGATAAGATGTATAAGCCGGCCAAAAGAATGCATCCGCACTTCACTGACCTGAAGGAGCCAACTGCAACGCCGGCGATATTGTCGTCAGAAAAGATAGACCAACGCAGAGAAAAACCTGGAAGACCTGTATTTTCACATCCATCAACCCGCGGAAGCCTAAACAAAGAAATATTTCAAACATACAACATTATATTCCAATTAAAATTCGTGCCCTGTATTTTTAAGAATACGTACTTAAAACACAAACATGATGCATGTTCCACATTGTCGGTCACCTGTTATTAGTAACCGTCCAGCAAATCCTTCGAATTGACTCACTGAGGTGAAGGGGAAACTTCTTCCTCCTGTCCCTCGAGACCCGCGTGGAAATGACTACCTCCTACGTAAATTAGACCCTTGCATGGGGATTGAGGCTGCCCCACAATCTGCGGTTGGTCATTTCGAGATCCCTCCATTGTATTTAACGTTTGACCTCAGCGACGTGCCTCCCAGCTGCTCGGCCAATGGCGCACTCAAAGTATGTCGCCCTACTCCTCTTCCCTGCCCCGCGTCGGTTGGTCTCTTTCCCCTCGACTGTGTGATACCTACAGAGCGCTATGAAGGCAGTTTAAGCGAGATATCACTTCGCGTAAAATTCATGAAATTCGGCCGCATTAAAAAGAAAAAGATCTCATCCTTCCAATAATAGCTTAATATTTGCAACTTACCATTATACTTTTCGAGATATTTTCCAAAAAAAATGTTTTTCATCATATAAATATTTTCAATGGAAAATGTAACGGGTACGTACTACAGAGGTTCTTTATTTTCAAAAATAAGGAATTTATAACGCATAGATCTCGTCATAAATTTAACAAAGTGTAGTTTGCATGCATTCTCAGCTTTTTTCAATCAGTTATCGCAGTTAATTTTACAGAATCGCAAAAAAATTTCAGTTGTGAAGGGGTTTTCAGCGTACGGTGTGAAAAAATAAGTCAAGTTAAAACCTTATACTTATAGCTATAAATTAAGTTAATTATTGAGAATTTAAGTGATTTGAAAGTTTTTGTCTCATTAATGTTACAGTATTTACTCCAAGCTTCTTACAGTTGCTTAAATTAAAAAAATGAAATTGGAATATGGTCTCTATTATGATAAGGTTAAACTCTCTCTCTAACTACCTTAAGCCAAGTGCACAGAGGAGCATTTAATAAGGCAGAATTGGTCTGTAATCCTACGCTCAGTCATGTTGGATGGAATTGCGGCAACTGATGGCGAGCAATATTTAGCAGCTGTGTACATACATACGAATCCTCATGTAGTGACCAAGTCGCGGTAACAATTTAGAGCGGGTGACTGCTTTGCATATGAAATGGACGTTCATATTGTATTGGCGATAATTAGCGGTAATTGTAGAACTATGAATCATTTAATTGACTATAGTTAATTCCTAACGATCATTATTACTATCAACATGATTTTTAACCGGAAACATACTCGTCGATCACGTATATGTCCATCATTACACAGAAGAATAAATAAAAACACACAGGAAAACAATCGAAAAAGTTAAATCATTATTAAACACTTCCATTTGAAAATATTTCTCTTCCTAAAACTTTATTTCTCTATTCCTAAACGAATGAAGGCGAAAATGAGCTCAACTTTGTTGCCAGATCGTTAGAAAAAATTGAACTCGCTGTGGTCCTTACCAGAGCAAAGCAATTGCAATCGCATACCCGCAGTTGGTATGCGATTTGGATATGCGACCAGGAGAGATTTATCTGTAGCCACCTTCATCGCTAGCTCGGGAAGTTGCTAGAGGCTAATATCGTTAACCATGTGTAGAGCTTCACGCATCGAACTCAAACACACCTTTTCTCACCACTGTACCAAACGACATTACCAACCAAGAAAGTCATGGGTGAATTTGGCGGAAGGTACTATGGAGAGAACTTAAGAACTGGACTTCTGAAGAACTGCAGAGCGCGCATGAAATAATGCATGAGTGTAACGGAATCAAAAAGGTGTGCAAGGATAGGGCAGTGTGGGGAAATTAGAAAAACAGAGTTAGCTTTAAAGGAATATCACCGAGAATTTAACATTTTTGAATGGCTCTGCCGAGAATTTAACAATTTTGAATGGCTCTAAACAATTTTGAATGGCTCCGAAAGGGAACATCGTGATGGCTTTGTATGTTCAGTGAAGTCTCCATTACCAAAGGTAGTGTGGACCAAAGCCTTTTTGAATTATCAAAATATCGGATATTGTGGAAGGCTAAAATGGGATAAAAGTTGCGACAAAAATGAGATATCTATGATTTTCCGCACTTCATTTTTTTAACATAGTTTGCCGAATATATATATATATATATATATATATATATATGTCAATCTTTTATTTATAGATCGAACTGATTGCAGAATTCTGCTGTCCGTTTGTCTGGGCTAAACTGGGTTGGTACAGCTTAGTACAGTAAAAGGGTCTGTACGTCCGATGATACGAAACCTCGGCAAATTGGGACTCGGATAATGGAGCCTCTACTGTGTGCGAAAGAACTGGTTAAATTTTAAAACGAAATTCGGCTGATGTTTCTTTATCACGTTTAGTTAAGTACTGAGAATGTGAACCATGTGAAACCATGTTTTTGCGTCGTTAATGTTCCAATGTTTACTGCATGGTTCTTACAGTGGCTTAATTTTAAAACTAAAACTCGAACGTGGTTTCTACATTATGAACTGGAGAAAAATCTCGCTCAAACTACCTTTAATGAATGTACCTTTTTGCTATAGTTGTAAACGATGGGGCACTCGTTAAAATGTAGGGGGCGGGGCTGGCTCCGGAGGGTGGCGGGCGGGGCAGGGGGCAGAAGGGCGAGGTTTTGCAAGGAGAGCAGAGCACCGGGGCAAGGAGGAGGCAGAGAGGATCACTGCTGGAGCGTGGAATGGATCGGGGCTTCCAGAGAAGAGAGAGAGCCAGCCAGCAGCCTCTCCCTGGCCGAGGGAGTCAGGGTCGCTGGAGGGGAGGTTGAAAGTGGGGGGAGGAGTAGAGGGGGAGGGGGGCTGAGGAGGGGAAAAATGGTGAGGGGTAAAAGGGGGGAAGGGGGGGGGTTTGGGTGGGGCAGGGTCTCCCTCTCTTCTCTCCCTTCCCCTTTCCCGCCCCACCCTCCCCCACATTACCTCCGTCCTTTTCGCGGGGAGCTCTTGCTGGATCGCCCGGGGGTGGTGAAGGAGCTCTTCCCGGCCATTCATGCCCGCCTGGGGGCCCCACTGACTGACTCCCGCGGCACGGTAATACCAACCCTGTGAGAGAGAGATTGGGGCGTGGGTATGAGGTCTATGTGGGAAAATAAACATGCATACCCATGATCAGGATTTAGCCACTTAGGCCCGGCTTTATAATGCCTGGTTGGCGCTGACCGCAAATGGCGTAATATATACGTTAATTGCGAGTTTTGTTTTGTGTATTTCATTGCACTGTTCTTTAGTTGGCCCGAGCGTTATTGACGAGATAGCGTATCGGCGACAGTTTTCATACCGAGAACATATTTAACCAGAGATTGTATAAACTGGGCCCTGGAATGTAAAGGCCCAGTTTTATAATCTCTGGTTAAATGTCTCATTGCCCATAAGCACCCTTTATGTTAACCGGCTGGTGAGAGTATTTTCGCTACGTTGATAGCCACTGAGAGTTCACGTTATGCAAAGTGTTTCAGACACTTGGGTATTTTACGTGGGCGTAATTGATTGCGGACTTTATGTATCATTAGAATGTAAAGGCCTGGTTATATAATGTCTGGTTAACTTTAACCAGCCAGTGACTTAAAATATCGTCAGTACACACGTTTTCACGAAGGGACACAGTCAAAAGAGCATAGTTGTTGTTTAGCCTATTAATCTGGCTCTTTTTTTAAATAATGTCTTCCATCCTATCGGGTCTTTTTATGCCTCTTCTGTTATAGTTACAATTAGTATTTCCACATACTCGTTCTCCTATTCTTAACGCTCCTAATATTCCCTATCTAAAAGAGTCTTCCACCTCATGCAACCATAAATATCTCGATCTACCCTTACTTTCTCACCATTCTTTCCCCTATCAAAAATCTGTCCATTACCTGTACTTCCATTCCTCGTTATTGCATGACCCACTCATTCCTAACACATCCCTATTACTTTTACCTAACATATTACTCAGATACGCCTTACCCACTGAATTTTGCATACATGCCCAAGAATTTTGCATTTCCTTGCATTTTGCCTTAACTTTGCTGACTTACCAAAGTTCACTAATGCTTACTGGAAAATTCCTTAACAAAATTCCTTAGTTCCCTTCTCCCTTATATCACCTCAGATCCCCATAATTTTTATTATTAACTCTTTAGGCTTTCTCTACGGATTAGTCTGGATTTAGACGCTCACGCGGTTTATTCACATCGTATCGCTTCCTTCCAAAGTCCCGTTGTGCGCGAATTTAACACCTCCTTGAACTCCAAATGCTCTTTATCTCACTTCATGCTGTCACATTTTCAGTCGTGCCAACCGTGAATGTTTTTACTGGTCCATTCGAGCAGGTTTTTAAAATAAATTATGGTACGCTGCCGGAAGAATGTTATGAACCGGAGCATCTACATACTGCACGCATATACACATCTACGACTGGTCCATCCATTCATCTGTTAACATGATTGATTGGATATCCTTTGCTCTGGACAATTTTTTTAAGGAAAGCGAACTGAAGCAAAACTAGCGGATATAATGCGGATTTAAGCAGGGAATAATTTGATTAATATTGTGGTGTAGTAAAACCAGTTTGTTTTTGTGAAAAATAAATTACTTATCGTGGCTATCTCGCCACAGTTGCTTAGTAATGTCAACATAAGGTTATGATGTTTTGATTATTTTCGGTTCACGTTTGTTTGGCGAAATTAATATGAATATGCGTCAATTCTTTGTACAATTTACCAGTCATCTGCGTATCATCAACATCATCGATCTATTAGTCGTGGCTGTTTGCGCATTATAATAAATTTAGTATTTCCTTGCGATACCGTGCCATATAGTTTCATCTACTTTCTTTTTTAATCTATGTAATACAAAAAAATACTCGTGAAAAAGTGAAGATCTGCAGAAATTAAAACGCTGGAAACACCACCATCACTATCCACGTCATTGCGCCCCTATCGCCACTGTCCACTTCGCCAAACTATAGACTCAGAAGAGTTCAATTTTCACAAATTTTGTCACCCGGATGTGTTGAAAAGTGCAATTTAAAATATTGGCTTTTACTTCGTGAACGGTGACGCCGAGCGAACGCTTTGAATGCTTGTGTCAGCGCATGTATAGCAGTTGCGAACATCTTGCTTCTTCAAGTAATAGTATTATTTTTGTTTAACGTGCTTCGACGGCTAAGGTCATTTCGCACATACTGTCTGCCACGTGCAGACAGGGGCAACAGCACTCGGACGAATTGGAGGATCACCCCTCCAAACTCGAGCCAAGCCCAACGATGCTTAACTTCGGTGACTGATCGGGAACCGGCGTTTCCATCGTGGCAGGCCGTTGCCCTAGCTTCTTCAAAGCCAACTAAAATCCATCTAAGGAGAAGGATGCCTCGGTTGCTTAAATGGCTAAAGCGCTTCGCGGTATATCTAGTAATCTGGGTTCGAGTCCCGGTCAAGGCGGATGGTTTTGCCTCTGTGGAATTTGAGCACTTATGAAACGTTGAGCCAAAGATGCTCCCAACGCTGAAAAACTCGAAAGACACATCAGTATATGTCTAATTATCTTGATTTGAAAACAAATGGAGGCTTAAATCTCCAGAGAGGAAACATCTAGCCCATTTAAAGACCACAAAAAACCACAGGGTAGAAAGGTCTTCGTAGACTTACTGGCTAAAACAACTCTATGCCATATTGAGAGATCTGGGTTCGATTCCCGGTCAAGGTAGTTACTTTTCCCTGTGAAATTTTTGCGCTCAAGTGCAAATGCGGATGACGCCGTAAAAGTAATACCGCTGCTAGTCCGTGGTATCTTCCAAATTCATTACCAATATTCTCTTCTACCATTCTCATTCGAATGGGGTCCTGGGAGAAGCCATTCCGACGATTTCACCTCATTTCAAGGGGCGTTTCTTTCCTTTCCTTTTCCGAAGCGACGGGCCGGGATATTCTGAATTCGGGGAGGGAATGACAGGGTGTTTGGTTAGGGAAGGGAGAGTGGGTTCTGCTGTATAAACGGAGGAGGCTCACTCAAACTCTCTCACGGGCCACCAACCATTGTCCCTCTTTATCTTCACCCCCTGTACCATTCCCCCCCCTTTATCTCGATTCTCCCTCCCTATGTTCTCCTCTTCCACCCCTTCATCCGACCCTACCCCTTCCGTTTCCTCAATTCTCATCGAATGGATTTGAGATTTTCGTTCGATCCCGGCTCTTGTATTTGGGATTTCTCCTCCACCTCTTCGAGAGAGTGAGAGGGAGAGAATAGTGTTTAAATGACGAAGAGTGGGGCGGGGATGAAGGGAGTTGTCCGCGCACGCCGCCCCTCCATCTTTTCTCCCCTTCTCCCGTTGAATAATGATCGGCGGAGGGGGCGGGGGAGGAAAGGCAGCATAAAGATGGGAGTGTTTCTGCGAAGTTTGTGGGTGAGGGAGATCTAGATGGAGGAATGGCGGTAGGGTTGCCACACCTAGCCATTTGTTCATTTCGTGAGATTTCTAATTCCTGGCGTAGGAGGGGAAGTGACACAAAGGTGGGAGTGTTTCTGATGATCCGCGGAGGGGGAAGAGGGGAGGGAATATAAAGATGGGAGTGTTTCTGCGAAGTTTGTGGGTGAGGGAGATCTAGATGGAGAAATGGCGGTTGGGTTGCCACACCTAGCGATTTGTTCATTCCACCATATTTCTAATTTCTGGCTTTAGAAATGCCGGGAGACTTTTCATTCGGCTGACAAAATGTACGTACGTACAACTTCCTGCTTTAATTTTACTTTATTTTGTATGCGAATTTGATGTCAGAATGGTGGTAGGGTTATTAAAGGAGTAGCTCGTTCCGTGAGATTTCTAATTCCTGGCGTAGGAGGGGAGGTGACACAAAGATGGGATTGTTTCTGATGATTGGTGGAGGGGGAAGAGGGGAGGGAATATAAAGATGGGAGTGTTTCTGCGGAGTTTGTGGGAAAGAGAGATTTAAATGGAGGAATGGAGGTAGGGTTACCACACCTAGCGATTTGTTCATTCCGTGAGATTTATAATTTATGGCTCAGGAATTGCCGGGAGACTTTTCATTCTGCTGAAAAAATATACTTTCAACTTCATCGTTTATTTTACTCTTTTTTAGAATACGACTTTGGTGTCAGATTGGTAGTAGGGTCACCACTTAGATAGTGACTAGTTCTGTGAGACATCTTATTCCTGGCGTAGGAAATTCTGGGTGAATTTTCTTTCTGTTGGAAAAATGTACACTCAACATAATCATCATATTCTAGGTACTTGCTTTTATTTTTTTAGAGATTTAAATGTCAAAATGGTGGTGGGATTGCCGCTACTCGCTAGTTGATCACTCCGTGAAATTGATAATTTCTGGCTTAGCAAATTCGATGACATTTTTCTACTCATAGGCAAAACGTACAACTTGGTCATTATATTTGTTTTTTTTTGAATGAGGTTTTTAAGTATGAAATGGTGGCAGGGTTGCCACTTTGCGAGTTGATCGTTTGTGATTTCTGGCTTGGGAAATTCCAAGAGGCATTTGCACAAACAACTCGGTCATTACATTTGAATTGCTTGTTTTATAATGAAATTTTAATGTTGGAATTGCGGTAGGGGTTCCATTTGGAGAGTTGGTCATCAATTGAGATTCTAATTTCTACCTCTAGAAATACCGAGAGACGTTTCTCTCGGCCGACAAAATGCACACACAACTCGGTCGTTACGTTTAAATTGCCTTTTTTTTAGAATAAAATTTTAATGTCGGACTTGTGGTTTAGTTGTCACTTAGCGAGTTGGTCATTCCGTAATCATCCTAATTTCTAACTTCAACCTTTCGCCGTGATAGATTCGCTAAACGGGCGATATTCCTGGGAGGAGTGGAAACCCTTGCGAGAAGAGTGTAAGGTGATGTAAAGGTGAGGGAAGAAAGAGGCGTTGGGTGGGTCTAAATCGAACGCTTAAGAAGACGCTTTGATAAAAGGGTTTTCACCCTCTTCCTTTCCTTCGTACACCTACACACTTACACACACACACATACATAAAGGTACGTTCCCACTCTCTCATAATTTGGACCATCTCTCTTCCTTCCTCACTCACAATGAGATGTCGTTTCCGCCTCTGTATTAGCACCCTTTACAAATGTACCTCTCCCTGGCGTTGCCGGGTTATTAGTTTATGTTATATTAAACTCGATTATTGTCAGTCAGTCGTGCAATCGCTTGAATAGCAGGTATTCGTGATATGCCGGCGAAGTGGTTCTTCGCACGATTCGACGTTAGCTTAGTTGCTCCTGGGAAATCAGATTTGTTGGAGCTTTCCATTCGCTCTTTAGTGCTGCTTGCTCTGATACACAACAGCGCACTTGCTTTCCATTTGTTTATCACTCCCTGAGCACTTTCAGGTTCACTTCAAAACAGATTACGAGCAGAGTTGATGTGCGCTACAAAATAGAAAAACGTTCAGTTTAATGCATCCCGGCATCGAATTTTTAAATTAGCAACGGCCAAATGCTTTGTGTTTAGTTATCGAATTCGTTCAAAAATGTATTTATAAACTTAATCTTTTGCCATAGATTTATTTAAAGTATTGCATTATCCATGATTGACGCTTTCGTCGAAAATCGACAGAAAAACAATAATCGTTGTTGCGATCATCGACGTTTTTCCCTATTTAACAATAATAGTATATCGAGGGTAGATCTGTAAGCATCATATAAGTAGTATTCATGGTAACTGTTTACAAAATGGATTTAGTAACACGCTTGTGTATTTTCTTATCCTTTATCCAAACATTTGGACGAAAACATTTTCCAATTAAAATGAAGCTTTTCTTAAAACCATTATAAGGTAGTACTGACGGCAGAACTATGTATTTCAATTTATGGGTATTGATGGTTGATATTGTTGTTGTTCACTTTCTGTATCGTGGTTGTGGCCCTGAAAATTGAAGTAATTAAATTCTGAAAGGTAGGCAAGGAATGACTATTTTGATTTTAGTCCTACCTTCGATAATCTATTATTATTAAATAGAAAAAAAAACATCGATAAACGCATCTGCGATCGTAATTTTTCCGTCAATTTTCGGTGAAGGAATAAAGCATGGACAACGTAATGTTTTAAATTACTCTGTGGTAAAATATTACGTTTATAAATAAATATTTGAAAGAATTCGATCACCAAAAACAAAAAATTTGCTCGTTACTATTTTGAACCTAAAGAAAGCTAATGTTACCGAGCATTTCGCCTGCACACGTCGCTCCATTCATCTTCATTCGTGTGCTAATATGTTACCAACTGCACTAACTTCAACGCCTTGAATGTAAAGCTCCAATTGACTGTCAATTTGGTTGATCTTACCCTGAAAATGATGCAGTGGTCGTGTAAATCTATCAGTAAGTGGAATTATACAAAGTGATTCCTTTTCATCACGTTTAACGTTGCAAAATTCCACGAATTGTCACCTGCCTCCGTCAATTTAAAGAGAGCTCAAGATTTGATTCTTAAAATACTCATTTAACAATGATATTTCAGGTTTGTCATATTTATCCAAATTTTTTAAAAGTATACCTGTGCATTGGTTACATCCCATTCGATGTTCTGAACTTAAGAGAAAGTATTGAATTAATGAAGCATATGAAACATACACTGGAACACTGCAATAGCTATTTAAATCTAATGTGATTTTTGTGATATTCCGTACCTGGGAATATTAATAAAATCAAACCTTTTCTAATAACACGCATGATTGGCGAAATGACATAGCATATTTAATTTCAAATTTTGGATGAATATCCGATATCAATTAATTTATATACAGCCAATGCTATCAATATCACCTCGAAATCATTAATTGGTTGCCTGACGTCGACAAGAGTAGTGTAGTGTAGTATGTTAAGGTAGCCTTGATTATCGTGGGGAATTCTTCCTCCTGCTTAGGCTATTTATCCCAATTAGAGCTGGTGAACTAATTAATTGAAGGTTTGAATAAACGAGTGTGACGTACAGGATTGGCTCAATCCCTGCTTAAGCAGCCAGAACATACAGAACGCCCATAGATACTAATTCGATGAGCCGCTCAGCCCTAACTCACGATCAGTTTAAATTACCGACCAACAATATTGGAACATAAGGTCGTTAAGAAGTTAACCATCACCTGGAGTTATCCTCCAGGACTTGAGATATGTAGTCAAATTCGACATATTTAACCTCAAGAAATCCGAACCCCCTAGGATTCCGAATCCCCCTAGTAAGGATTTCGCTGGGGACTGGCTCGTAGTCACAAATTTTCTCGGAAGTGGTCCATATTCCCTTAATGGTTGCCCGCAAAACAAATCATTATATTTACTATGTCGTCAGCTTTATGGGTGAGGATAGGGCTCACCATAAACTCAAGCTAGTAAAATTGACATTGAAGTTTTCAGGCAAGATGAAATGGAAATTCATCTTGATGATGAAGGTGTCTCAGTCACATTTTTCAACAGGATAAATTTAATTGAATGCAACGCGTTTTGATGTGTTGGCATCATTCTAGGGTAGAGACTGAATTTTTTTTACTAGTTTCGATTTATACATGAGTGTTCAGTTAGTCGAGTTTATGCAAAAGTGAACAACAATAAATACAGCTGCGCACAGCGAGACCTTTAAAAGGCTTCGACGCCCCATACAGAATAAGCAACACGGCCTACTGTCATCTCGAGTTTTGTTGCTCCAATGGCAATGCAACGGCCTCATTCTGCTGCTTACACTCAAGAGTGAATAAGATCTTTTAGAAGGGAGCAAATGGACCACCCACCGTATAGCCCTGACCTTGCGCCGAGCGATTACAATTGTTCCGCGACCTGAAGGAGTTTCTTGATGGTCAGTGATTTCACACCGATGAGAAAGTGAAACCCGATGTTAAATATTGGATGTCTTCACAGTCAGCTGACTCATATGATATAAAAATATAAAAATTAGTTGAATCCTGTGAGAATTGTTTAAACAAGCAATAAAACTAACCAAAAGAAAAACCTTAAGTGTGAGGAAAGTAATAAGAAGACGTTTTTAACAATATCTTTAAAAGTTTTGTTTCAAAATCATTAAAAATCAGACCTTTCTTAAAAAATGACAGTCGTAATATCCAGATGTGGAAGGAGAGGTTAGATAATTGGAGGTGGTAGGGGGGTAAAAGTCACTTTTCGGAACTAGAAAATGGGGGAGAGAGAAAACTAGTGCTCTTAGCCGTTGTCGTTGAAAGTGAAAACAAAGGAAGAGGAGGGGATGGGGACGGGGGAAAGCCAAGAGCGAAGGTGTTACTGGTGACGTTAACGGGTAAGGACTTTAATGGAGAAAGGAGTTGTGAAACTGTAAAAACATTTTCGTTCAATAAAGCATTTGCATTAGTGAAATTTAGGAGATACCAGGAATAGCCACGGCATTACCTTCACGAAGTCACCCGCAAGTGCACAAGTGCGAAATTAAGCACACGCTATGGACTATTTCTGTGACATCATATATCCGGCAGTCCTGAACAACTTGTTCCTTCAAATCCCTCAAAAACCTACTGAAACTTATTGAATGCCTCGGTAGCTCTAATGGCTAAAGACCTCGGCGAGATATCGAGGGATCCGGGTTCGAATCCCAAACAAGGCAAATGTCTTTTCCTCTGTGGAATTTCGAATTTGTGGTCTTGTGTTGCAGTCTTTCCAATTCTTTGAGGAATACGATTTTCTTCCCTTTCATTCTTGCCAAAAAAATAAATTAAGAGTCTACCTGAGAATGACGTGACAACGTCGAAACGCGGTCCATTTCATTAAATAAATCCTGTGGATAAGTACGACTGTCATTCCTTGTTTATCAAGCTATTTACCACCTAGCTATGCCACCCCTGGGGCGCTATCATTGCTCTTCATAACGCGTGCGCTCGTATTATTGTTGTTTTTTAATTGCACTTATGAAAGCAAAATCATGATCGTTATTCTTCAAATTTTGTCAAGTGTTTTAAAGCACTCGTTATAATTTATGGAGTGCGTTCTTAAGACTTTAGCTGTGTAAAAATTCCTCTTCTAGGGATATTTACGTTTGAATAACGATAACGACAACGACAAAAAAAGAACCGTGATCCCATACCTGGTTTCAGGGCTCCGAATGCACGCATGCCACAAAAGTCATGGTTTGGCTTTAGTTGGACGTATCAATAAGGCTTCACATATACTAGGGCACTGTCATCTGTCGAGAGTCCTATCGACATCTACCTCCCACATTTGTCACTCATACTCTTAGCAAATCTATAAAATAGAGTCAAAGAGATAAGAAAAATTAGTCCGGTTAAATGGAATGAATATCAATCATAAAAAAGAAAAAAATGAGGTTTTCTAGGACGAAGGAAGTGAATCTGGCTGTAAACGTAGGAGGGAGCAAACTGGAGCAAGTAAAATGTTTTTACTGGGGTAGTAATTTGGAGGGTAATGGCCTTATCAGCAGGAAGACAGCGAAAGACAGCATTAAAAGGAAAACAGCGAAAATTAAGGATGCGTTCCAAAAGGAGAGAATCAATGACGGAGAACTTGTGTAACAATGTAAATTAAACACAATATAGATTCTATAGATATATATATAAACGTTGCCGAAACGTAGACTCCTGGGGAAAGAGGATAATATTCAGTAGTATTGTGCACTATCAATGTTAAAAGGTTCGTATCTTAAACAAATCTGATGGTATGTCGAAAATTCAAGATTATTTTTTATATGCATTCAAATTAAGTCAATGCCCTAATAAAGTCAATTAATAGTTACCGCATTATTTGCAAATAAGTGCATTATTAACGTTAAAATGTTTGCATTAAAAGAGTTACGTATATATAATGAAAATTTTGGGTTATTTTTTCACATTCAAATGACGTGGATGCCTAGGTAAAGTATATTTTAATTTTCCAAACATTGCTAATAATTTCTTGGCTTGCTAATTAAACAAGAAATACCAGAACTCCATAATGCCCCGATTACATTTCTAGCTTTCCTCGCTAGTAATTCGAATGCTTGTAATCATCATTCAACCTTAGTAACTCTTGCGTGGTAAACAACAACGTAAACAAGTTTACTATGTATAAACATTTTTCACGGGTATTCCACCGGGTAATAGGCATCGTATTTGGCAGATATGATGCATATTACCCGGTGGAATATCTGTGAAATATTTATATATCAGATTCACTGAGAAAATCTTATACATATAATTTAAGTTTACTATGGTTAGCGCTAACTTGCGTTCACACGGGGAACGTTTTACTGGATTTCGAGTTACTAGCGTTGAAAGCTAGTAATTTTAACGGGGCATAACCGTTGAGAATAGTAATAATAAATACTGCTTTTTCCTAAGTACATCTCTGATCTCTGTCTACTAATTGATTTATTAGTGTTGGAAGTAGCAATTTATCATGTGTACTTATAAACATTTACAATATTTATAATATTTTAGGATTATAGCTGGCTATTTTTTTACCATTTCCTTAACCAACATTGTTGTTTCTATTTGCCAAAAGTACACTGTCGACCATAGAGGGAAAAAGATAAATAAAACTCCTGAAAAAAAATAAAGTATACATTACTTACAAGTGATGAAGGATACCACAACCCGACAACATTAAGCACACAGACATGGACGCTTTGATACTTTCTCTCAAATGTCGCTCTCTACCTTCAGTCATGTTCCCTGCCGCCTCCGCATCCGACCCACGTGTCTCGAACCCGGATGGGTGTTTCACGTTTTCCCGCCAAAATCCTTTCGTCGCTTCGAAAAAAAACGACCGCGTTTCCGCAGTTATTTATCGCCCCCCGACCGTCGCGTTCCGTTCGGGAATCTACAACCCCCTCTGCCCTTCCGAGACCCCTTTTATTTTTCCTCCTTCTTCACCTCTATCTCTCTCTCTCTCTCGTCTCTTCGCTTCGCTTTGTTTTCATATACATGTATTCCTTACGTTCTTGAAGGCGGGTGTGTGGAGCGATTCAATGT